>OX940932.1:21231051-22616676 GCA_954870645.1 Agrotis clavis | reverse complement strand
GAGAGAGAAGTATTTCCACTACATTTTTTTTTGATCTTCCTTACATCTATCATAACAGGTTCTTTACGTACGTAAATGATAGTGTGGCTTGTCTACTAATTATTAAATTAATAAAAGTGAAAATAAACAGTATAAAACATAACAATAGGAACTAGACAAATGGTTAAAAATTATACAAAACACAAATTAAAAAATAGATGTGACACTGGAGGCTACCGCGGTGAAGCTATTGCATAACATTTTAATGTTTTAAAATAAAAAAAAATCGCCTACCGCCTATATTTAACGAGACTATAAATTATTTAAAATGTTTGTGGTGCACTATAATAAAGAACTTCTTTGTTGTAGGAGAATTTTATAAGTAGGTTTCATTGTGAAAACTCCTTTTGTAGCTGGCCGTTTAGAATCAGTGAGAAAAAGTAAATTGTCTTGACGGATATTTTGTGATTGCCGAAGTCTCCCGAACTGAACGACGTTAGGCGATGCGTGATGTCAGGTTTTTTCGTTAGGTTTTTGGGAAAATTCTTGATTCGGTCGCCACACCACGCCGCGCTCAGAGCCCGCGATAAAAGCTATGCAATAGCTTAAAAAAAAAAACAATTTAAATAAAAACAAAGGTTTTCCTTTAACTTAGGAGTATAACACAAAATAAACAACAAAAGTGTTATATAATATTAGTATAGATTAATTATAATTAGATCTTGTTACCTCCGAGTATCCAATAATTTTATAGGTTCCCACGTAAATGCCTCCCTCATACATCCTATTGATTATGAGCCCATTTCTAGTACTATACCAATAAATTACCCTAGCTGGGAGGACATGAATACTGATGGATCACTAATATAACTAAATGTAACACCAACGCACATTTTACTGAATGAATAAGCAGATGACGTATTCACTCAGGACATAATTATATTATTGTAGGCAAATTGTTTGGTACACAGTTATTTTGTGGGGGTGTTATATCGATTTATCATACCACTGGGAATCCCACACGGATTCCCAGTGGTATGATAAATCGATGATTTGAAGAAAGTGGTTCAGATAACGTCACTAGTAACTGGTAGACCGAGCTCGGGTATAAATAACAAAAAAAAAACCTATAAAAACCAAACAATAATAGAGGAAACCTCGAAAAATTAAATGACAAAAGAAAACAAAAAAATAGGGAACCTGTTTAAATCTAGAGTTATTAAATCTAGATTTAAATAGGTTCCCTATTTTTGTTTCCGCGGTCATTAGAATAGAAATCGACCACCAAGGTGCGAGTTTAGAGAATCAAAATTACGAAGCATATTAAATTATATGTGTACGGATACGGGGCCCAGCTAGATTCTTTTTGAGTAAAGGAAAATATTTTATAGTTACACAAATAAGGCTCGTTTAATAGTATAGGTTAAAAAGATAAAGATTTGTATGGAGGTCGGAGATAATAGCAGCTGAACAGTTTGATCGTCAAGGTTCAGTAACGAACGTAAAGGGCTATTAAAGGATCACCAAGGATTTTCGTCAGAACAAGTCTGTAGTCCCTCCAACCCCGCCCCGCCCTGGGCGGGAGGACTCATTTGATGATTTTACCGCGATAAAAAAAAGGTTCAGTTACGATTAGTAGAGGTAATTAAAACGGCCTAATAATGTTAAAATCGCTTTCAGTTTACATTCCACTCCACAAACATTGGTATGCACGCCAATGAAGAAATCAAGGCTATTGTTGCCTGAAACGGAAAAACAAAAAAGAAGAAAAACGCTACAGAACAACGCAGTAATGAAAAAAACCCTAATTTATTTCAGTTCTTTTAGAAAGGAAACGGCGGCATTCCTCACTAATTAGTTTTAGATTTTCATTTTGTTTGATTGAAAATAAAGGTTCCGTTAAATTCTTGCTTTTCTGAGTTTCGTGACCTTTCAATGAACCTACGATGACTGTAATCGGCAAAGTGATTAAATTAATTAATAGTCTAATTAATAAATTATCTACATATATTTTTAGGCGTGGTTGTCTGGGAGCTCATTAAATACTATTTTTCTGTTTGATTGAGGATTTATTTAAAATACCTTTTCTTTTTCTTTATCTATTCTCATAATTATAAAGACAAGTTATATTTTTATATTTTTTCAAACTTTACAGTTTGTTGGCGAGACGCGCTCGTTTATCATATTTATAGTAATTCACAGATCCTTAAATAAATAAAAAAAGCAAAAAGAAAATTTGTTCAATAACATATGCTGTGGCCAGCAGTTTTACATGCGTTTAATACCTAATGGAGATCTGCTCCGCAGACAGCACAGCCGTGTTCTCACGGAGGTCAGGGCATTGGTCGAGGCCTTGCCATGCCAACAAAAACTGATAGCTGCTGTGTAATTAAAACCCAATAACACTTCACACGACTTAGGCAACAAACCTAGGAGCCCTGGAGGTTTGTGATTTTGAGTTTGACTGCCTAGTCAAAACCAAAATGAAATGTTTCTATTTCACATAGGCCTATGACGGCACTTATAAAACGTCGACAACAGGTGCTATTTATAAAACCACACAGAAGTAGGAGCCCCCCGAAGCGGGGCTCGGTCGACTTACTCCTGTGAAGGAAGGATACAGCATGGTTTAACCGCATGTGCTTGGTTATACCTAGGTTTAGCCTAGGTGTAACAGCACTTCGGGCTATAACCGTAACATATACCTGACCAACAATGTTCTGATCCGGCCAGATCCGTACATCCGTGATTAAAGTCCGTTTACATACCGCAACCGGTAATTAGAACGGGCTCTGTGACGTGTCAACTTAGTTGAAAGGTGTTGACTGTGTGTTTGTGTTTGTGTGTTAGTGGGGTTGGTGAGGTTAGCTTTAGTGATGATTCAATCTTATGAGGTAATTATAAATGTCATAATTTTTGAATCTAATACTGAATTCCATTTCTAGTGACAGTATGGATCCGTACATCTAAACAACCATCTTACATGAATTTTAATTGTATCTCTTCGGGCGTGTGGATGGCGAGTTATTGGTAGCTCGCCGTCCGATCAGGGACTGTACTCGAGTCAATGCACAAGTCCCTTAAAGAGTGGTTGAGCTATCGACTGATGTGCAGCATATCGTGGGTTCGACCCCCGCACGGAACAAATATTTGTATCTTCTGCAAGTACCTAGTTTTTCTGGGTCTGGGTGTTTACGTATGTGACCTTTTTGTAAACGTACTCACGATACAAGAGGAATTCCTAGTATGGGGCAATGTTTTTTTAAAAAACTGAGTGAAGAAAGTTGTTTAAAAGATAACTTAAACAAGATTGCTTTCCAACATCGTACATTGGTAGTTTGCCTTGCATTCACGTTTTTCTCATAGGTTATAGTAACTCGTATGTTCAAGACAAATGGCTTCCACAGAGCATTAAGGACACATGTTTCGTGTTTATTACGATGCTGTTTAGGAGTCAATGGTATTGGTACATTTTTTTTTTTCTGGTTATCGCAGTATTGCCATAACCAGAAAAACGTATAATGTACGACTCTATAGTCGTCCCCTTATACACGGGACTGATTGATGACAGGTGAAGTTTAGGCATACCATTAGTACCTACTGTACGTTTCAACTAAGAACAGTATTGTACTGGCGCCATGTTGGGACGTCATAGCAGCAAATATTTTTTTTTCGCACATTTGAATCTACACTGACATTATAAAGAGGAAAGATTTGTATATTTGTGTGTATGTTTGTAATAAATAAACTCAAAAACGACGGTGCCGATTTCAAAAAATGTTTTCACCGTTAGCCACATTCACCCAGAGTAACATAGGCTATATTATATCATGTCTGCGAAGTCAGGAAAGACCGCTAGTAATATAATAAAATCGTTGTGGTTTATAATTACTAAACTAATAATTATGTAATTACTTATTATACATGATTATGCATAGTAAATGAAACCACAGTTAGGTTTATATAAAACAACTATTATGTTAAAATAACACACATACAGTAATAATAGTGTTATTAATTAAAGGTTAATGACTGTGCAAATGGTAATACTATTCAATTTACTGTGTAACAAAGCATTACACTACCTACATAATTATTATGTTTGCACGAACGATTTATGTATTTACTTTGATATAATATTATAGTCACGTATTTACCGGGGCTCCGATTTGCGATTCAATGAAAATAAATCTGATAGAAACACTCTTTCAATGCATTCAAAACCAAAACTTAGCCAGTATGTCACGGCTAATCGGTCACTTGTGGGGAGATGGATGCATTGGATGGGTAGTTATAGTTATTATATCGTACAGAGTCTATAGTGACGACAAACTTCCTGTAATTAATTTCAACTATTGTTCTCAAGTATGTGACATTGTTATGTTTTTATTAAATGACATTATAATTATTAAGTATATTACATTGCTGCATTCCATAGCCCTTTGGCAGACTCCATGGCGGAACATTGACCGCTGGACGAAGGCCGCCACACAGTGGGTGCCTGGAGATGGACGGCGCCACCGAGGTCGGCCCAGAAAGAGGTGGCGAGACGAGTTGGACTCGTACCGTGTGGGCTGGTTCAAAGTGGCGCTGGACAAGAACACATACAACAAAAACTTGGGGGGGCCTTTGCTCAGCAGTGGGGCAGTGCAGGGTGAAGAAATAACAAAAAAAAAACTGAGCGTGGATGGCTATATCCGAAACTATGAGGAATATCGAAAAATACTGAAAAAAGTTTTGAGACCGATTTTGACGAAAACTAAAATTGCGGCGGTGCTAGTGTCTATGCCATTAATCAAATTGAATACAAAAAAATGTAGTACCACGTATTTTCCACACGTCATGAGTGGTGGCCTGGACTCTGAAGGCGCTCCCTCATCGCTAGCATTGACCCATAATGTAACGTTACAGATTCGAACATTTCGTCAGCGAGGGAAGACAATCGAGCATCACAATGCGCACCTTGTATCAAATCTATACTAAATGTACGCGAATGCTCGTCAGTCAGGGAGGTAGTATTGTAATGTAATGCTCAAAGTCGAATTTATAATTTTACATAACACGCGAATTCTCTCGGTGAGGGAGCGCCTTACGGAGCTCTCTGTCAAATCGTAATATCATTGATCCTTAGTTCAAGTTCGTCAAAACCCTCGTAACTAAGGTCGAAACAACAGGTTTCGTGCTTAGAGATTAGACCCCAGACGTGTCAAATTAAAAATAGGTACGGAGTCGAGCAGGCCTGTTGGTCTAGTGGTTAGTGACCCTGACTGCTATGCCGGAGGTCGTGGGTTCGATTCTCACCAGGACAAATGTTTGTGTGATGAGCACGATCATTTGTTCTGTGTCTGGGTGTAATTTATCTATAATATTTATGTATTTAGAAATTATATTAAGTATGTTTATCAGTTGTCTAGTACCCATAACACAAGCACTGCTTAGCTTGGGACTAGATGGCGTTGTGTGATAGTTGTGGAATAAAAAAAGGTATCTTTTTCAATAAAAACACAAAAAAATGTCATCAAGTAAATTAAAAAACAAATACAAGTTCTTTTTAAAAATTTAAAACCTGTCAGCATTTTATTAAATTGAAATTTAAATAAAAAAACTGAATAAATAAAATCAACAGCAAACACTTACGAGTATTCACAGTTTGTTATTATTTATTTTATAGCTGAAAAAATAAAGTAATGAACCGCCATTCTCTTTCAGGACGTGACAAATTAACAGCCGGCCGGGTTCGCTTTATATGAGGGCCGGTGAATTTTTCATCACTCTGTATGTGTGAGGTTGATATCAATATTAAAAAGAGTACTCTTTGTGGGCGTGTAAAGGCTTACGAGTATTGTTTGCAGATATTTCATATTATACTGGAGATGAAAATGACGAAAAACTGTTTTATAACTGCTACAAAGCAGTTAGGTATATACAACATGTGACATAATTAACGCACATCCTGAAATTAGTTTGTTCAGAATCGTTTACTGAATCGATTTCTATCATTTTTAATATAGGTAATTTTTTTATCAAAAATAATTAAAACTACGGAAATTATTTTCACATTATCCCTGCAATGTACAGTCAAAACAAACTAAGATAGACCGTAAATCAGGGCAACAAGACTTAAAAGTGCAATTTTATTTGTATTAATACAAATTCCGTCATTCAATACAAAATAAAGAAAAATAAACCTTACTGCAAAATAACTAATTTAGTTAATAACAATGCATTTACATGTTAAATTAAAAATTCAATCTATGTATTATGATTATAACATAATATTCTAATTGGGGTGTCTGATAAAGTTTTTTGAGGAAAGAAAAATTCAGCTGCGAGTCGAACTCGAACCCGCGTCTTCTAGAGATTGAAGTACTCCAGACGCGTTACCAATTTTTTTTAAACATCGTTACCCTGCACTAGGACCTTCTCCTGTATCGTGGGTGCGTTTACAAACATAGAAAGTGACATATACACATAAGCCAATTATGTCATCTTAACACACTCGTTTGAAGCTGAATCTTTCATTCCCTTGTTTGAACTTTGTCCAGAAGACGCGGGTTCGAGCGGGCTGAATTTTTCTTTCCTCGAAAATCATTACGAAAACGCGACGCAGGCGTTATGACGTGTATATCGACTCATCCGAAGAATAAAGTCCGATTTGCAAGATTGATGGTTTTCAGTAGAGCTTGTAGAAGTTGATGACTTGTGTAACTCTAAAACTACGATACTTGACATTTTGATTTTTTGGTATGTTATTATATTACCCTAGACTAGTTAAATGACAGGTATTGTATATTTATAATCCTTTTAATACACGATATAGTGAGTTCCATATCAACATAAGACGTTTTATAGCGAAAGAACGAAGAAAAAAGTGGGTCCGTAGTGAATATAAGACGTTGTTTTACGGAAACGCCTCAACTTTACTGACGTTCTATATTAACATGTGTCTTTTTGTTGGAATGGGACATTCCCTGATGACACCTAATGAGTCCTATCTGACGGTAGTCAGATAGGACTCATTAGGTGGTTCCGAAAATTATACTTAAATATTTCAAGGTAGGTATACCTTGAAATATTTAAGTATAATTTTCGATGTGTTAAATAATTACATTTCCTTAGAGTCAATAAAACTGATATTATTGCCTATTTCAAAAGTTTATTATATTTAAAAAAATCTCAAATATGTAGCTTAACATAACCGTTACGCCTCTTTATTAAACCTTCCTCTGCCTGAAATATAGGAATACCTAATTCAGGCATAGATCATTTTAGTGAACTTGGCTGCGTGCCCTTGTTTAGTCAGAAAAGAGAAACGAGATTTCACATCGCACAAATAAAATTAAACTCTCTATTATTTTCATGACGAAACTTCAGTGCATGCTTCGAACACCTAGTTGCTTTTCATAACATATGCCTGACAAGAGTTTAAGATGTTTTTAGTATAATAATGTTGACCTTTGTGCTTTTTGAACGAGAAGAACCGACTTCAAGGGTGAGGACCGAAAACAGAACCAAACCGTACCAAACCATTTAGTTAGGTTCATTATAAATAATGCAGGCCGACCCCAGATAGTAGTCCCGCCAAGTGAGGCTCCGTTAACTTGATTCAGTCTTGCGAAATAATTGAAGGTGTGTAGTGTGAGGGTTCGGCAGTGTTGGCGGAGGCGGGGACTTTGATGCAGGGTGGTCTATGTCAAGTCAACAGAGATGCCTATTACCGTCTTAAATCCTTGGGGTGCCCTGACGTTGACCGTTTTCTTTTGGTTCATACGCGTAAAAAATGGGTTTGTATTATGCAATGTTTAAAATAGAAATGCTGATAGGTATTACCATGGAATTGAAGGAGAGGCAAATCAAAATGGCAAGCATGCAACTTTATGCATGCTTTGCATTCCGATCTACACACGATAAGTCCGTATGCGCACTGGCACTGCATGTTTTGGAGTAGGAAAGTAGCAATAGCAAGGGAGTTTGTGGCGCCTAATGACGAAAAAGGAATCGCAGAGAAATTGTCTACATGAGTTATCGCAGATCGAATGAACAGTGGTAGGAGTTGGCTCTGATAGTTTTAAATAACTGGGGTAGATACTAAATATTATGATGAGAAAGTTCTAAGTCCTCATGTTGTATTAATGGTGAAATTTCGAGATTAGAAGGCATTCCAAAGAAAATGTACTAGGTTGATTACTGTAAATATATTCTGCTGTCTGAGTTGACGTGACAACCTGTTTTTAGCTATCACCGATGATTTCTTTGGTGTTATGATCTTCACGTAGAAGTTCTTAATTTAAATTATTTCTGCTAATTATTGGCTTATTTCTTCTGCATCAGGATGCAAAGGCCACAAAAAGGACTCATTGATATTTCCTTCTAAATTGACATATTATGAAATAAAATAAAACTGTAAAATAGAATATTCAAGAAATATCATTTATGTGAAGTGCAAGACTTTGCACGTAGGAATTAATTTACCCACTCATAAATACATATTTTTTTATATTTAGCAAACATTTTAAACGAACAACGTCCTAACTGATTTCATTCTACCAGGAACAACGTCCCATCTTAACATGGAACCCATAAATCATATCACTGATTCCGCACAGAAACGTTCTATTTTAAAATAAAACGCTTAGAAGATTATTTAAATTCGTATAACAGCGTCTTATAAGTTCATGAGTGCCAGTGAATATTTATAAAAATAATCATACCATCGAAAAAAATGCGTTTCTGAACATTTCCGTCGAAAACCGTTCTATGTAAACATCGATAGTCCACAACTGTTTACTTAGACTAAAAAGTATATAAACGTGATGTGTGACTTAGACTGTACAGTGTATAAAAATAAGATCATGCAACGAAAATATTCTCTCTCCAACAAACAATGGCCGATCTGACGAAGAGACGTGGCCCCAGTTGCCTGCGTACCGTCACTTATACACTTAGTGCGTTGTTCTGCGGAACGAATTTCAGATGAGACGTTATTCGATTCTATATTTCCGGAACTAAATAAAATATCAAAATTCTAAAAACACACGTTTGTAGAGTTTTAATTGCTTATCTCATTAAGCTATTAAACTGATTTTTGGCCTATGGTCACATCGGACTTTATTCTTCGGATGAGTCGATATATATTTTTCGTACCACTTGCTCAAAAAAGTGACATTCTATGCCACAAAAAGCGTACATAACAATAGTCATTATTAATCTGTTAGAAACAGCTTTCCCTAGGGAAAGAAAGTTGTACTGAATTTCATTCATCCTCTAGGGAGAGAATGTGATTTGAATTTGGAATACTTACCGATACTGAACTACATCAGTCTGTCTTTACAACATTGAGTTTGTATTTAAAGCATTATACAACTTTTTGAAAAAGGAATACGCATTTATTATGCAGTTATGATTATTCAATACAATTACGAAAACCGTCGAGGCCGTATGAGCTTGATGCCTTTGCTTTTCCGACAAAAAAATATTAGTCTAGGAATTTGCCGCGTTTTTGTTTTTTTAAATACAATTTTAATTTATTTTTATGAATAAATTAATATTCCAATATAAAAACGTGGGAAAAATAAGTTACGATGTTAAATCAAAGCGACAGTGACAGTGAATTGTCTGATTCCATCAGTGCAAATGCTGCCGCAATTATAAATAATTTGCTTCCAACAAAATCCAAGGAAAATTATTTAAAAACTTATGAAGAATTTTCAACGTGGAGAAGTGCGAAAGGCCTATCAATTTCAGAATCAGTACTTCTTGTCTATTTTGATTATTTATCCAAGACAAAGAATCCGAATACACTTTGGTGCATATACTCAAAACTGAAAGCTACAATAAGCATCAAACACAGCATTGAAATAAACAGATTTACGAAATTGCTGGCTTTTTTAAAAAGAAAATCAGAAGGGCATTGCGCAAAGAAGTCTAAAATTTTTACGACTCAAAATGTAGAAAAATTTCTTAATGAAGCTCCTGACGAAGTTTATCTGGCCACAAAAGTAAGTGTACATGATATAACTATGAATATTTCGTATCTTAGTAATGGTAATTATTCTATATATTTACCTGTTTTTTATCTTTGTTATAGGTGGCCTTAATTTTTGGACTCAATGGTGCCTGCCGCGGATGTGAACTTGTAAACTTAAAGGTGGAGGACGTTGAAAATCATTCCAATGAGTTGCTGCTGATTAATGTAAAGGAAACTAAGACAAAGAAAAATCGCTCATTCATTGTACAAGGAGAATATACTAAAATCATTCACAAATACCAAGCATTACGTCCCACCAACATGGAAAACAGTAGATTTTTTATAAACTATCGGAATGGGAAATGTACTCGACAAGCCATCGGCAAAAATAAAATTAGCAACATGCCAAAGGATATTGCAAAATATCTACAACTTAAAGATGTTGAACTCTACACCGGTCACTGCTTTAGAAGAACTTCGGCGACTTTCTTGGCGGATTCAGGGGCGGATATTACGTCAATAAAAAGACACGGTGGTTGGAGCTCTGATGGAGTAGCTGAGGGGTATATTGAAAGTTCAATGGCGAATAAAACTATGTTAAGCAGTCAAATTAACAAAAACATAAAATTTAATCCATCAGAGCCACAACCATCAACTTCTGGCATCTTATCTTCGTCCGCAACTGACATTGCACCACCACCACTATCTCCGACGTTTACTAGCTGCAATGAAACGCAAGTTCCTCAGACGCAACATGAACAGAGAAATACTCAAATTAACTCATCAACAATAAATGTACCCAACAAAAATATTACTCTTTCAATAAATAATTGGACCAATGTTTCAAATATTAACTTTTACTTTTAATTTTCATTATTTTTATTAAATGCTTATCTTATATTATTATTGTGTTATTTTTTTCGCAAATGGTACGAAAAGTAGAGTATTTTCCTCGGTGATAAAGCTGTCTTAGTCTTGGGTGAACTTAAATCCCTCGCTACACTCAGGACTCGTCTTAAATACCTCGCTTCGCTCGTGATTTAAGGTTTTAACACCCTCGCTGCGCTCGGGAGTAAACCTCGAGTCCTTCGTGACGCTCGCGATTTAAATCGTCACCCGCGACAGAAGACACTGCTTTATCCCCTTGGTTAATAATCTACTAATAAAAGTTCAATTATTTAGTTATTACCTACTGCTAAACACTGCTATTTACCTACTACGTTTTGAAATTTAATAACGTTTGATATTTTTTTAATAAGAGTTTTTATGTATTTATCCTAATTTGAGTACCTGTGGTTAGGTCAGTATTTGAGAGAAAATCTAAGAATTCTGAAATCCGGAAAAATATGATTGTATGCAAATTATTATTGTGTTGTGTTTTAATCATCATAATTGTATTTTATAGCATGTTATGAAAGAACTCTGGCCTATTTGTAAACTGGTGTGGGTCATTATCTTCTACTATTTCTATGTGCCTATTTTTCCAGAACTGTTATTCTTCCTTATTTTCTCATGGACTATTAGCATTATTATTGTATGTAGTCATAACAATATTTTATTTTATACATTTTTTAATAATATACACTTCAAAAACCAGCTTTCGGAAGAAAACAGTAAAGTACCTAAGTAATAAATATTTAAACAGTCGTTGCATAAAATATTATGTGCTAAAATTACAACCGTAATTGTAATTAACTAATTACAAACTCCAAACTCCGAAAACACATAATTCGCGGAAACCAAGAATACCGAAACCGGCTCAATATAATACTTAAACTCCCACACATTATAAATATTTTAAGGGAGTTTCCAAAGAAAGTCATACAACTCAATTCTGAATTTAATTTCTTTACAAAAACGGAGTCAAGCGTTTGTTCGTTGTGTTCGTAGTTAAGTGTAAGTAAACTTCTCTACTCGGCTATGAAATTTAATGTTTTATAGTACAGGAGCCAACGTGGCGTTTTGTTTTGTCATTAAATTAGTGGCTTAGTATCAGCATTTTACATACATTTTCAAATCACTGTAACTTTTAAAAGCAAGAATTAACAGCAACCACCCGAAAAGTAGGAGCAGTGGTGGCCCAGTGGTATCAGTCCCGACATACGAGTTGTAGGTCGTGGGTTCGAACCCCGCCAGGCGCATTACTTTGTGTAATTTGTTTCATTACCACTGCTCTCAAAACGGTGAAGGAAAACATCATGAGGCATGTGACATCTGCCAACCCGCACTGGGCCCGCGTGGTGGATTATGGCCCACTCCCTCTCACAAGAAAGGAGGCCTGTGTCCCAGCAGTGGGAAAATTATAGGCTGATGATGATGATTATGACCAGAAAAGTGCCCAGACCAGATAGTTGAGACAATATTTCAATTCCCACTGGCTTCATCAGATCATTTTCATTTTTCTGTCTCATAAATTGATCATGTTAAATGAGTTTTTTGCGTATAAAATATGATTTTTTAATTATATTTCAATAAGACCGATTGGTCGATACTTTACTTTTATTGTGCAGAATGCATTTGAGTACATAATGTCATTTGTAAAATTTAAATGATTATGTTGATTTTGATTTAAAAAATATTAATAAAAAATAACTCTATTTAATAAAATACTAGCTCCTGAACCATTTCAACAATGTGAAACTGACAAACAGAACATTTTGTTGTATGTAAAGTTTTATGGCACGAATAATGGTTCTAAGTTGGGTGAAAACCATCTTAGTTACTACTTGAATGTTCTAGATTTAATGGATGTTACATTGTTTTCCCGGAAAACTTGAAAGAAATGCTGTGAAAGAACAAAGTGACTTAAAAAGATGGAGCTTATATAGCTGACTTACCTGCTTTAAAAACTTTATTTAAAGTAACATCATATTTTGAACTGGTATGTTGATTTTGTGGCCGTGACTGTGAATTCTGGTGGCCTACCAAGACGGCCTATAGGAACGAGATGGCGCTAGGAGACTTCTATAGCTCTGTTTCCTTCCTACAGTGGAACTACTCTAAGCTTTATGACGTCAAGGTAGGCCACTTGGCACGAAATGTTAGCGTGTATTCACACGTACCACAACCACACCACGTCGCAGAGACAAAATGTGGTCAAGCTGTGGTTACGTGTGAATAGTGTCGCAGCGGCTTTTTGCAGTTGCGTTGTGGTACCGACAAAATATGTGGTTGCGTTTTCGCTGTCGTTGCGTTGTGGTAACCACATGGTCATGTGTAACTCAGTGCAACGCAGCAAGAAAGGGGGGAGAGCAGACGCCAGCTAGGCGCGCGCTGTTGATGACGTCATGTCGTGGCGATGTGGCCGCGGTGCCGCCGCCGGTGGTGGCGTTGCCGTCACGATGTGGTTGCGATGTGGTCGTATTACACAGGTGGTTGATAACATCCGCAAAATGTGGTACGTGTAAATTGTAATATTCATTTTCAATACAAAATACGCCCGACCACATGGCGTCGTTGCTTGTGGTGTGGTTGTGGCTGTGGTGTGGTTGTGGTACGTGTGAATTGACCCTTACTGGATTTCTTCATAATTACAGAGGCTGTCTGTTAGCGGGATTTCACCAAACACTATGAGCAATTGGTCTTGCGCATGATCTCCCTTTGGTCTGGTTTGCTGTAACATCGAAAGAAGTAGAGTATTTCTGTACTGGAAATACTGATATTCAGCTGCATCCGGTTTGACTGGAAGCCGACCCCAATATAGTTGGGAAAACGCTAGGCAGATGATGATATTGGAAACATGTTTTTTTTTCTACTTCTCCACTATTCTTTTCTGATTTATTTCGTTGCAGGATCCAAGACAGGTAAATTCATTATCCGGGACACGTCGTGCTTCATTGTCTCGGCGTTTTTCTGGTGGTTGCCACTGTTGATTCTGGCTTTCAGGAGTTGCAGTGGTTTGGGAATAGTGTGGTGGGTTTGTCCCAAAAAAACGCGGAACTCGTAGACGCGCTCATAAATGCTCTGATACGCACTAGGTATTAGCTACTACCGTCCACTTACTCCGCGCAAATAAACATGTCGACAAAATGTAGCGCGTTCATTAATTCCTTCTCAAAAATAACTTTAATCGTCAACCGTTATCACAAAAAGGTGTACCTTAAAATACACCCTCTATAAATGAAACAAGTTCTTAATCCTAATTGGCAACTACTTACTAGAATCTAACCGGGTGATCGAATTCGAAAAGGTTTACATGCCTGAACAAAAGGCAGACTTAATAAATCTCAAAACAAAACAAAACGAACCTCCAAAGGGTTTTTCAGCTGAGCTCAAAACATTATTTTAATATTGACCTTTCGATGTTTAATTCAAGTTTTGTATTCCATTTTGGTGACAAATTATTCCTTTAACAATACAGAGTTCTCCCAAGGGACAAAGTTCTGTAACTCTTCGGTATAGAGTATGTTTTTGTTTTAACATTTCTGTTTTTACAATGATGAAGTTAGTAACGTTTAAGTATACTCAACACAAGAGTACTTGAAAATTAACTTTCTATAATTGGTTTTATACTATCAATAACATTAGGTACATTGTCATGTCGTGATGGCCCAGAAATAAACGCCCTGTCTCTCATGCGCTAGATTTTTAGTTCCAACCCCGGAAAATATCAATATTCTTCGGGTCTTTAAAACATCGTCTAGTCGTCGGGTTGTCAGAACGCCCGTAACTTAGGCCGAAACCACGGGTTTCATGCTTAGCGATTAGACCCCAGAATCAGACAGTCTGGATGCAAAATTATATAGAATACGTCGAAATTCATCATCATCATCTCAGCCATAGGACGTCCACTGCTGAACATAGGCCTCCCCTTTTGATCTCCACAGATACCGGTTGGAAGCGACCTGCATCCAGCGTCTTCCGGCGACCTTTATAAGATCGTCTGTCCACCTTGCTGGTGGACGTCCTACGCTGCGCTTGCTAGTCCGTGGTCTCCACTCTAGTACTTTTCGACCCCATCGGCCATCTGCTCTGCGAGCAATATGGCCTGCCCATTGCCACTTCAGCTTGCTAATCCGGTGGGCTATATCGGTGACTTTAGTTCGTCTACGGATCTCCTCATTTCGGATTCGATCACGTCGAAATTGGTTCATGAAAAAGCTTCAAACCAAAAATTCAAAAATGATAATTATTCTCAACGAATAAGATCAATATCTCACAACTATATAGCCTGCGGGTTGACCTTGTTATATACGAGTAATAGATACTGTCAAACCAAATGTACCGATAATAAATACCGAAATGTAGAGATTCTGTGAATTAGAATACTATTCTAAATATAGCCCGTTATTATTATTATAGAATCATTCATATTTAATAAGAAACGTTACAATGAATGACACGTTTTCCATTAGAATAATAAATTGTGAGGGAATTGTGATTTGATTGCTGTCAAATGTCTTTGTGTTGAAGAAAAATTACAAGAAATTATTTTATGTGGTACAAAATGGAAATGGTACAATAACTTTGTTCGACAATTCGATTTTCGGTTTACTTTATGAACTCCCTAAATAGTCCAGTCATTAAAGCCTGAACCCGAAAATAATTAGTAACTTGCTGAAATTTTAAGGGGTTCTTAAGGAAGGTAAAATAAAAGTAAAATGGAGCCGAAGGGACTATCAGACTCGTAATGACTAAAATCCACGGGGTTCTTCAATCGCTCTTTACGTTCCATGGTCACGGTTATACCTGTCTAGACAATCTCATGACGCTGAGACAGTCCCACGACCGTAAGATAACCTCGCCGAGATAGGGAGTCTAATTTTCTAAGTCCGTGAACGAAGACACGGGTACGTACGAGCGTAACCAACGTCATTATCAATTTGCGGAGGTTTATTACCGCCACGACTGAGTCCTTTTGATGCGGCGCTAGTGTATATGTCGTTACATCAAATTGAATTTAAATGAAATACCATTTTCCGCAGATTATAAGTTGTGGCGCGGGCTCGAATGAGCTGTCTGTCAAATCATTCATTCATAGTTTGTGTTCGATGTCACGGGGCTTTGAAAACCTCAGTAACTAAGGCCAAAACCACGGGTTTTGTGCTTAGATTAGACCCTCAGTCCCGTGACTAAACGGCTAACTATTCTCAAAGATGAAATGAGGTAATTTTATGTTTGGGACTAGTACTTACGCCCTCTACCCAATTTTAGCCTGATAAGCTAACAAGCAACTCTACATAACTGATAACGTAGTACCATTGTGTTCGTAGGTAATTAGAAACTCATCATTCAACACAGTAGGTAACTTGTACAGATAGTAAGTACAAATTCTACAATCTGCTGTTATTTTGTAATAAACAGCGAGGGAATATGATTAATTACAACGTTATATTGGATGTTATATTTGTTCTAGATTATGTTTTAATTTGTAACGCTGGAAATTTATAACGTATCTCGGTAGCAATCTTGACCAATCAATAGCCAAATCTGAGTCTCAAAGAAGTATCTTTCTTTCTTAAATTACAAGACACTGATAAGGATAAAACAGATCAGGATTTGGATAGAGACACAATATTTTTGGAGTGTTTTATGGATATTATAAGCCGGAGCAATAGATATGTTTTTAATATACTCGTATGTATTTAATAGATATGTGATTACAGTTTTGCCGGAAACAGCCATTTTGCTAAATACCGACTTACTTTGCTTGATGGACTTACCTCGTGCCTTTTTCTGATGGCAGTGCACCTACTACGCGATCCTTACGTACTCCTTTCGCCTAATCCATTTCAAAGACTTTCGTACACAAGGCGACGCAAGTGTCCGATACCTTACAACTTTGGTATCCATCGACGCATGCCTGTGTACGAACTTCTATTGATGTGTAGGTATTACGACAGTCACAGGCATGGCAGATACCAAAGTCGTAAGGTTTCGGAGGCTTTCTCGCCTTGTGTACAAAGGGGTTCACTGTAAACAAATTGACGCATTGATACTTCACAAAACTGACCAATTTAAGGTAGGTACTATGCATAAATAAATGCCTCATCTCAAAATATCCTGATACTGTCATTGAAGGGCTTAAAGCTTTCCAACAGTAAATTTACACCCTTATCAAAAACCGCAAAATATCAACATGGATGAATGACGTTACTCGGTTTTAACAAAGGATTTTAAAGCATGAAACTATTAATAATATTATGCAAATGTTCTGGTTGCTAAAGATGGAAAATCGCGAGAAAGACATTGTGTGGCTGATAGATCAGGGAAGCATAACAAAAAATGTGATAAGAATCGTAGAACAAAGAAGAATGCAATCATAGAAACGAGGTCTAATATTTAAAAGTAGGTAGAAAAATGTCAATGATGCTGACTACATTATGCATCCTATCTTGCACACAACGCCACGTTAATCCACAGTGTTCATTAAAAAATAAATTATCAATGTTCCTCAAAATTTAGGATATCCTATAAAGTATTTTTGAGCGAGGAATCTACGTAGACATAGGCCACTTACGTTTCATGTTATTAATGCAGAATTGAATCAATGGATTTATAAACGCAAACGAAAAACATGATTATTAATATAATTATAATTTCATACATTTTCTCCTTTTCATTTCACATCCGACGCATTTACTAACCGAGTCACAAAGGTCGTAGCTACAAGCGTCGAATTTTTCAATCCATTGCATTCCCAACGTCTTACGGTGAAAATATTTGAAATACTACAGAATAATTATCTTTGGAATTCGCTAAGCATGCGTTTAAAGCGTATTATATTTAATAATATTTATATTTTCATCTTCTTATAAACCAATATTCCTGACAAGAATCCATAAATGTCAAGCAAAACGAACAAATTGCACGAAATCGACAAATCAAATTACAGCACAAAATCGTCATAGATTGGTGAAATTATGAAGGTATAATTGAATAACGTCAAGCACTGACGTGGGTTCGGTCTCGTTAAAAAAGGGACAAGTTGTGACTTGTTCGTGTAGAATTAATCGGTCTGCGGGGAACAAGTCGGTTGCTCACGTTGCTCCCGGTAGAGGATGTTAAAATACAATTTGCTGGAACTGTGGGTGTGAAAATTGAATATCGGTGTTTGAGAAATGAAAATTAGGAGAGTTTGTAGAGGTGACCTACGTGCTCGTCATAAAAATGGTTAAAGCCTGTTCTCTCAGTGAGATCAGTTCCAATTGTTTTTTAAGATTTTACTGCACTTGCAATTCCTCGTGTATTGTGGGCATTTCCGGGTTCATTTTGCATGGTAAGTAGTTGCTGTCGTCTGTGAAAAACTCCAGTTTGCATAGTCCACTAATTACGGCTACGGCACTACTTGGACTTCCTCTTAACAAAAAACATAAACTGTGACTGGGATATTAAAATATGAGGGATACCTAATTAGTTATTTAATGTGCGAAAGAAAGACAACAACAACGGAGCTGGAGCAATTGCCTGGCCCAAGCTCTGTCAAATCATCATCATCAACAGTTATTTAATTAGCACACACTTAACAACTTTTTTTTACAAGTTTACACCATTAAAGAAGGTGAATGTGAGTCTGGCATATTGTCAATGCTTTGTTCAGGACCTCAGATCCACTAACATGCACGATCTTCTTATGATTTGACAAAAATAATAATGTCTGATCTTCAAAAGAGACCTTTGAGTTGGAATCGGCTGTTTCTTCTCAGAGTAGTCAGGTACGAAATACCGGTCTCTTAGACTTGCCTACGGCGGACCGTTGAGGAGAACGGTGCCTTCGCTCGAGCAACTGTCATACGTCTGAGTATTGCAAAAATGATGATTGTGATTATTGTGTCGGGACATTACAATGTGAATACTGTGAATCCTTGTTTCCATTGCTGAACATCCTACAACACGCCCACGTTATGGCGCCACCTAAGGTGCCTCCAGAGTCCTGACGCGATAAATCTAGTTTTAAAAAAGTCTTCCAGTGAACATGTTTTCTAAACCTACTTGCATACTACCTAAATCATTTCATTTTATTACATTTCAGTCTAGGAGATTTACGTCAAGCGACACTTCTTCCTTCACATGTATCGTAAGTCGCGTCGTGTCGCGGTTGCTTGAGGTATACTCTAAACAACTTCTGTCATTTCTATGTCCTCCACTGTTATCCTTTCCATATATACAACGATTGAGCGAGTATCTAGCGGCCAAGCGGTAATAGCACTACTGAACGAAGACAGATGCCCCAATTTCTGACTGAGTCTGAACGACGATTTATTGGACAAGGCGCCGGACATTACTTGCCGGTATCCTCTCAATACGTCTCGATTTACAAGGCCCGTTACCTATGCATCAATCCAACAACGAAGGGAGAGTTTTCGTACCCATTGTTACAATTTTCGTGAGAATCGTAGGTCTTGTGGTTTTATCACATTGCTTATAACTTCTATTTATAAAGAAAGAAAACTACTTCACAGATTTTTATGTAGCTACTAGCTGAGCCGACAAGTATCGATCTTGTTTAACCTATTGGACTGCGACAGTCTTACAAACTTATACCGTCTTACCACTAAAACTTTTATACGTCCGTTGAACACTTGTCCAAAAAAAATGACAGATTATGACGTTGAAATAAGGTCCGTTTTGCAGTCACACTTTTGTTAGACAAGTGTTAAACAGATGTTTAAGTTTTTGTAGTAAGGCTGTTATTGTGCGTACAAGTGCAAATGATGACGTCGCTTTTAAAATGCACAATGTAGTTATTACAACAACATTTTTAAGTTGAGATCTCCGGAACAGATATATTTTAAAGAGTTTTTTGTATGTGGTAAGCTATCAATAATCAACCTTGTTGCACTATATTGACTAAACGCCAATTGTATTTTATTTTCAAATAAATACCCGTGGGAAACTGGAGCATAAATCAAACTCACATACACAAACAGCCACGCCTGGAATAAAATACCTTTAAACCAAATTTAGATCTTTGTTGTTGTATATAGCAGTCAATGGCTCACTGCGCCAACCTTACGTTTAAATAATGTGCTTTAAACCAACTCTACACAAAATTGTACATTATCAAAATTATTTCCCACATAACATTTTTGTGACCATGAACAAGTAGGTACATACACATGTCATTAGTAATACAGGATCCTTACTATAAAATGTTATAGGAACCCATAAAGTACGCATAAGGGGTAAACATGGGTATATTAGGGCGCTACAACAAAATAACATAAGGTACACAACGTTATTCGAATATCACCCTTAAGGATTTTATGCTTAGGGCAGCGCTGTGTATCACACCGATGCGTAACGATACGTTTTATTTCTGAAAGTTCAGTTAATTAAATGTGGTGTCGCTGCTGAAAACTAAACGTTGTTTCATGAATGGCAGCACAGAGGTCACAGTTACTCTAATGAGGGCTTTCAAATTCACAGGCAGCGTCCAAACAAAGTCGTTTCATTAATTTATCATAAAAAGAAAAATAATGATTATCTATAGGTAAGTAACAAAAGGAAAAGTTTCTATTTAATTTTCTTGAATTTTTTGGGCTCAATTCAACGCTATTTTATTTAAAATTACGTTTAGGAGGTATTTTAACCCGTCGCAATTTCCATGTGGGCCAAATGTCGACCCCTGTAGAACCCCCCAACTAATTCAATCCCGCTGAACACAAGCGTTAGTAATGGATCATTCGCCTAAGTGTTAACTCTATAGGCAATTAGTAAGGCTAATAGTTTAGAGGCGAGCGTCCACACACGAAGTGATAAATGGCAAATACAGATATGCCGTATTAATCGAAGGCCTGTCTAAATTCTGTACATCGGTCAATTTAGTCAACGTGTTTTATTTATATTGCTAACCGATTCTCCAAATCATTTTATAGCCTGTCAGTAAAATAAATAAATAAGCAATGAATTTCGTTACCGACATTTTTTTTACGACGCGGGTTTGTTTCAATGATGACTGAAATATGAGCGATTGGATCTAAAATATTTAACAAACAAACAGTTTCACGTTTCATTTAACTGGGTTAGCCGATGCTAATTATTAATTATTTGGGATGCTATTATTTTGTTAACAAGTTATGCGACATGATAACACATGAATAAATCAACAAATCTGTTTGTGATAGTAATCATTCTTCTAGCAGTCATAAAATAGGCGTAGTAATTGACCAATTGCCTGCTATGCTGTGTATCGAGAGTTTGATTCCCGCACGGAACAAATTTATAACTAATATACAGGTAGCTGGTTGTTTGTATCATCATCATCAGCCGAAAGACGTCCATTGCTGAAGAAAACATTCTCCTTGGACCACAACAAGACTTTTATCCATCAGGTGCTACCGATCTGAAATAGATCTGATGAAGAGATTTGCCCCGACGCCCGCCGCGACGTTGTCTAGCTGTCTCAGGGCTCCACGTCGTGACTGTTTTGCAAGCAGATACACACTGCAGACTTGGCCAGCTCATTTTTTTTCAGTTTAGATACTACTACTTGGACATAATATCACGCTTGTAATCCCCAAGAGGTGTTCCTATTAGTATTTAAGATCCACATTATAGGAGACGAGAATATTGCGATCAACTGATCACAAATCCAGATTCCGTGACTGTTACTGAGAAATTTCTGATGGAAAACCCTGATATCGTTTGACCTGGGACTCAAACTCAGAACGTGTCCACTAGACTATAGAGGCAGTGTAAACTTAAACTTATTATAATCATGCATCATCAGCCGGAAGACGCCCACTGCTAAACATAGGCCTTTCCCTAAAGCTATTGTCAAACAGACAGGGCGAAGCGAATGCGATCCGAATCCTGTCATATAAAAAAGCGAAAGCGGTCCGATAGTCTATGTGACAGGCTTCAAACAATTCCATACATTACAAACAAAAACGCTTCGGCACGCTTTTCAGTTTGACAAAGGCATTAGACCGCCACGCCGAACCACATTTCACCACTTGCATCCATTCTGTTGCCAACGACTCTCACGATGTCGTCCGTCCACTTAGTGAGAGGCCTCCCTACGCTGCGTCTTCCGGTCCCTTTTCTTACCCATCAGTTATCAGTGCTACGAGCGGTGTGACCTGCCCATTGCCACATCAACTTGCCAATTTTGCGAGCTATGTCGGTAACTCTGGTTCTTCGCCGAATATCCTTGTTCCGGATTTTATCCCGTAAAGAAACTCTGAGCAAAGCTCTAAAATTATTATAATTTATTTCAATCAACGTATTAATTAAGAAAATACCAAGCTCGCCTTAATCCTCGAAGTAGTAGTGCAAACGAAATGTTTTTATTTAGTTTTTCTAGTAAATGAGAACGTCAAAGTTAATTATTTCTTTGTGGATCGCTTATATTACACTAATTATATTGGATTAAATAAAATAAATTATTTACGTTATTGAATGTTATTAATTATGGATAATAAATATTTTAAATTATTAGTTTAAGGGTGCTACAAAGTTATGTTGCGAAAATTAGAAAGATACTACCCACCAAAAACATTTCATGTAAAATTTTACCAAGACGACCACATAAGGTTTGCCCTGTGAAAAATATATCAGATCTCATGTTAAACCAAACTTCTGAATCTACACGGCCTAACTCTACCAACCCTAATTTCACAAATTCTACATAATTATCAGTAAAAATTAATGGCTCCGCCGTTTCGCTAACGTCGTGAAGAGGATGCGAATAATTTTAGTTTCTGAAGCAACGAAAAAGCCAAGCCATACATTTTACTGGTATGTAGAATCATTTCTGAAGTTAGGGTCGGTAGAGTTGACATCATATCCTGAGAATATGAACTATCTGGTACATCGGAAACCAACTCTATGAGGTTTCAAAAAAACGACGTAACACTTCGAGAAAAGGTAGGTAGTGGCCTTGCGCTTCGCTTGGCTCGTCTTGGCGGGGGCACTACCGTGCCCCAAGACATAACTGTTTCAACTGATGCTAAGCAATGTAGCTGTCTGAGGAAGTAGCGCAGCTTAAGCTATGCGATAAGCCTTCATACTCGTAGCTACATCACTCGCAACACACGCACACAGCTATCGCACGCAGCCATACTTCAATTATGAAACATAACTCCGACAAACGTTTCTCCGCCGAATTCGTATCCATAGCAGCCACAGCAAACATCTTTCCTTCTAAAATATACGTAGCTTAGTTGAACACTACGGTGTGAAAAAGTCCATACTACTTTGAACTCTCGACAGAATCCTTACAGGAAATTACCCCTCGCATCTTTCGGGCGGGAAAAATTTAACGATTGGTTTCTTTCTGCCACTTGCGAGGATATCAAACTACTAGAGGTCAAGGGAATTTAAGATTAGGGGAAAAAACTGGGAAACTAATGGAGAACTTGACTATAGATTCGCAGAGTGATTTGATATTTTTAACTATACATCAGGACCTTTTCCTTGAAGATTAAATTCAGAGAAGATGAGAAAGCTTTGAAATAAAGGTATTTTAAGACACTTTTGAGTATTTCGTTTGTGATAGTATTTCTATGAAAGGTAAGTATAAAGTTTAGATTCTTTGAAGGGATACATTCAGAATTAAGATAAAAGAAAGCAGATGTTCCATTCAACATTTTATCTTTAATCAAAACATAAAGTACAGTTCCACGCTTATTTGCCACCGTGAACAGAAAACGAAAACACTAAATCCAAATATAATGTAAAAACAAGAACAAAATGTCTGATCTGGGATCTATAACCCAAAGTGTTAGGTATATCTACAAAATCCTTTAGTTTATTTGTGAACGAAAACGGGTGGTGTCTCTCGTCAGGCAAAAAGCGGTAAGGCAACAAATCTCTATTTCGGAACATCAGAATAATCAGATGAATAATTTCTGTACAAAAAGTATTGTGTAATTATTTATAGCTTTCAGGAGTTGTTTTTTTTTTTTTAATAGGTGGTGGTATTAACGCTTTAATTAGTATGATAGGTCAAATTTTACAATTTAATTTTAAACTGGTTCAGCCAACTGATTGACCTTGACATTAGGGTGTCCCGTCGATGTATGAAAAAAATTTTTTTTCAAGCTACACAATCGCAAGAGGTATCAAAACTTGCGTAATTTTATATAGATTACGAATATGCTAAAAAAACTATAATTAAGTATTATCTTTAGGGCTCTACCGGAGCTTGAAGTTTTGTAAATTTTGATTTTTACAGACAGAAACCGTATGGTTAACAGAATATAAAAATCAGTTAAAAAGGGTATTTTATTATTTATATCAGTTAAACAAAGCATTAGAAAAGAAATTTAAGCTTTTTATATTATTCAAAACGTGAAATTCAAAATTATTTTAATGTCAAAATTTAGCACTTCCATTCAAATCCGTTCTAAGTAACTATCTCTTAAAGTTTCGTCAGTTAGACTTTATGAGGCCTCTGTTATGGTATAACACATCTTTCCACAGCTTGTGTGTGACAGAAAAAGTCAATTATTTACAAGCCCCTTACTTTTACCATGATTTGATGGTACACGTTATAAATACGTTTAAAAACAAGTGTTGCTGCCACCTAAAAGTTGTGCCACACACTCGTTTCGGTGTAATCTCTATTTTTTATTAATGGTTTAAATATCCTGAGTTTACAGCTACTTTTAGCTCCTCGAGCTTTTAGTATTCTTCGAAAAACCAGCTCCTGAATGTGATCTCTGTCATCATAAAGCGTGCTGGCAAGAAGGTTTTCTGATAAGCATTTCTTGTAGTGATAGAATTCACAACAGAGCTCAGATTTTCAAGTGAAATTCGAGAGTACAACATCAACCTCAACAACATCAAATTCAGATGTGAAGAATATGTTTGTCTCCGTCCTTAAAAGACTTCTTTAGTTTGAAAAGGAACGAAACCGAACAATGTAGTTGACAAGCAGTTGCAAATTTTGTGATGGCCTAATAGTATTTAAGTAAAGCTGTAAGGTGCGATAAGAATCGACGATTTAATCCAAATAGTATTGATCTTTTCAAAAATAATCGAAAACACATCTAAATTGGATGGATGGATCTAATCGTCCGTGTGGTGTCCGGACATAAAGAATAGCACCACCCCATATCTTCCAATGGGTGTCGTAAAAGGCGACTAATGGACCTTAAGACCTAGTGCATGCTATCAAGCACCTTGGGTCACCCGAATGGTGGCGGGTAAACCACAAACAAAAGCATTCCCAAAGAGGGTTAGTGTCAGGCAGGCGGCCGGCTATAAAATCTAAGCCAAAACCTTTTTGCAACATGGTAGGAGATAATGATATGTGCGATAGGGCTAGGGCGTACCCCGCAGGCGACGCGCAGGAGCAGCACCCGGCCCCTGCGGGAAATGGACAAGGGTTGTCGTACCACCCCGGGCGGGTGCGACGTAAGAAGCGAGCTCGGGAAGAGAGATTGAGGTATGCGAGTTGGAATGTGGGAACAATGACTGGAAGAGCCAGAGAGTTAGCAGATGTATTGAAAAGAAGAAGAATAAATGTGGCCTGCTTGCAAGAAACTAAATGGAAGGGTACAAAAGCGAGGGAAATTGGGGAGGGATACAAGTTTTTCTACTGTGGAAGTGATGGAAAAAGGAATGGCGTGGGAATAGTGTTAGACAGTAATTTGAAAGAAAGTGTGATGGATGTTAAAAGAATTAATGATAGATTGATAGTTGTGAAAGTCATGTTAGGAAATGTTGTACTGAACGTGATTAGTGTATATGCTCCGCAAGTAGGATGTGAGGACAGAGTGAAAGAGAAGTTTTGGGAGGACTTTGATACAGTTTTAATGACCATCCCGGTGCATGAGGAGTTAATAATTGGAGGTGACTTTAATGGGCATGTGGGAAGGATGAAAGGAAGTTATGAAAGAGTACACGGGGGATGGGGTTTTGGGAATTTAAACAATGAGGGGGAAACTATGTTGCAATCAGCGACTGCATTTGATCTGGCAGTAGCAAACACCTGGTTCCAAAAAGCCGATGGACACCTAGTTACATATAAGAGTGGAGCACATAACACACAAATAGACTACTTCCTTGTTAAACGCAACAACCTAAAGCACGTCAAGGACTGCAAAGTGCTACCGGGAGAAGCATTAGTCTCGCAACATCGTCTCCTGGTTATGGAAGTAGTCTTACAAATCAGGCTTATAAAACATAAAGAGCGTCCCCCTCCTAAAATAAGATGGCATATGCTAGAGAAGAATGACTGTGCTGGAGAATTAAGAGAGCGAGTGGTAAATAAAATTATTGAGATGGGTGATATGAACGACAGGGGCGTAAATGAATGTTGGAATGAGATGGCCCAGTGTATTAGAAGCGCAGCAAAAGATATTTTGGGAGAGACGAAAGGAAGGGGCACGATAGATAGGGATACATGGTGGTGGTCGACAGAGGTACAGAATGCTTTGAGGGAGAAAAAGAAGAAATTTAAGGAATGGCAGAGGATCGGAGATGAACATGATAGTTTGAAAGCTGAAAGAAAGAGTGAGTATGATGCTCTTAAGAAAAAAGCCAAAAGAGCTGTGGCTATAGCGAAGGCAAATGCCCAAAAAAAGCTCTATGATACCTTGGATACTCCCGCAGGCCAAAAACAACTATACCGGCTTGCTAGAGCTAGGGAGAGAAAAGCGAAGGATGTCTGTCAGGTAAAGTGCGTAAAAGACGATACTGGAATGATTCTGTCGGAAGATGAGAAAATTAAAAATAGGTGGAAGGGTTACTTTGAAAGATTGATGAATGAGGAAAATGACTGGAGTGGTGTGCTTGAAAATAAACCAGTTAATAAGGGATTAGTGAGAAGAATAAGTGTGGATGAAGTGAGGAGTGCAGTAAGTGGAATGAAGAATGGTAAGGCATTAGGACCGGACGGAATACCTGTTGAAGTGTGGAAGATATTGCGGATGGATGGTTGGACGTGGTTAGCTTTATTCTTCAATAAGCTGTTGCTAGAAGAAGCCATACCTGATGAATGGTGCAATAGTTCGCTAGTGCCCATTTTTAAAAACAAAGGTGATGTGCTGGAATGCAATAATTATAGAGGAATAAAGCTAATATCACACAGTATGAAGGTTTGGGAGAAAGTAATTGAAAGGCGACTGAGAGAGGAGAGTGAAATTTCACAGAACCAATTCGGTTTTATGCCTGGTCGGGGTACGACGGATGCCATTTTCGCTATTCGCCAACTGTGCGAGAAATACAGAGGTGCGCATAAAAACTTGCACATGGTGTTCGTCGACCTCGAAAAGGCATATGACCGAGTGCCCCGTGAGGTTCTGTGGTGGGCCCTTAAGGAGAAAAGTGTGCCTGGGAAGTATGTGCAGTTGATCCGTGCTATGTACAGTCGATGCAGCACCCAAGTCCGGTCTACAGCGGGCACTACCGGCAGCTTCAATGTGGCTGTTGGCTTGCACCAGGGTTCGGCTCTCAGCCCGTACCTCTTCCTGATGATAATGGATGCTCTGACGTCGGACATCCAGGGAGAGGCCCCCTGGTGTATGCTGTTTGCCGATGACATTGTGCTGATTGCCGAGAGTGGCTTAGAGGTCCAGAACAGATTGGAGGTGTGGTGGCAAAGACTGGAGAACGTTGGCCTAAAAGTAAGCAGAACCAAAACAGAGTATCTGTTTTGCGATTTTGGCGGTCTCTCCGGTCCTGTGCCCATAACTCTTGCAGGAACGCCCATACCAGTCTGTTCCGACTTTCGGTACCTCGGGTCGCTTGTCCAAGGAGATGGCGATGTAGACCGGGACATAACACACCGGATCAACTCGGGATGGATGAAATGGCGACAGGTCACTGGAACAACTTGCGACCCACGGATGCCCCTCAAGTTAAAGGGGAAAATATACAAATCCGTGATTAGACCTGTCGTATTGTACGGATCGGAATGCTGGGCTGTGAAAAAGATGGATGAGAAACGATTGCATGTAGCGGAGATGAGGATGTTAAGATGGATGTGTGGAGTAACAAGAATGGATAAAGTAAGGAATGAGTTTATAAGGGGCAGTTTGAAAGTGGCGCCTGTTACAGAAAAAATGAAAGGGAATCGTCTATCTTGGTATGGACATGTGATGAGGAGGGATGACAGTCATGTGACTAAGAGAGTGATGAGTATGAATGTTGATGGATGGAGAGGAAGAGGAAGGCCAAAGAAGAGATGGATGGATTGTGTAAGGAATGATATGAAAGAAAAAGGAGTAGATGATACTATGACGTGTGATAGGGGAGAATGGAAGAAAAAAACGTGTTGCGCCGACCCCAAGTAAAATGGGATAAGGGCAGGAAGATGATGATGACATCTAAATTGGATGGATTCTTTCTATTTTAATTTAACTTTAGGTCATTCTTAAAAAATAAACCATATTTGATGACGTTCCTTATAGTTGGTAGCTGTCGTTCGTCAAGTTCTTTGTAGGCCTCAATAAATCACAAGCAGTTTCATCCGCCTCGAACTCATTATTTAAGAACGATTAAACACAATAACAACCGTAATTAGATACGAAAAAACATACGCAGGTCAAGTGCAGAAAATCATCGCGCTATGTAGAAACTGAAGGGTGTTTGCATGTCAAAAACTATAAAACCTTCCGTTTCTAAGGGTGCAAATAGGATTTTTGTGTATGTATGACACCTAATTAATATAAAAAAATGTTTTTTAAACTATTATGTAGTTCAATAGCCAAAATTAGGGACAACTAAATATCACAATAAAAATGTCAATTTTTCGTAACTTTGCAGACCGGTAGAGCCCTAAATATAAAATTTGATATTTTTTTAATTATTTTTCCAGTTATCTACAATAAATTACGCAACTTTTGAGACGTCTTGCGTTGTGAAAATCTAAAAAAAAAATTTTCGGGACACCCTACTTGACATACTTTCGGTTCATGTGACCTAATCTTGCAGCCGAAACATGCGTGATTATCTTTTATATTTAAATAAAAGGAAGCGTGTTAGACATAGTCTTTGAGATTTTGACATTTTCTTCAAAGTAAAAAAAATTGGATCGTGTATGTTCCGAAGATAACCAAAAAAAAAGTAACGAAAAACAGAAACTACATCTGACGTCATAGATATTTGCAAAACAGAAAACAGACACGAATTTTGTTCTTTTGAGATACCACTTTTTATCGTACGAAGCCCAAACAGGGGTTCTCACATAAATTCGATTATTTAGTAGGGACCGGTCTGATAGTAAGGAATTAACTAGCTTGTGGTCGAACTCAGGATTACTCCGAGCGTACTTGTTACACAGTAATTATTTCGTACTATTGTGTTGTTTCAGAGAATGTTCTTGAACTTGAAATGTGGCTTCTTTGGTAGTTAGTATTGAATTAACTGGTTTTTATTCGGATTCAGAAAAATTTTAGGTTTCTAAAGGATTTGTCAGGAGACGAAATGCAGAGAAAATACAATACATAAACGTTGGTGTAATGAGTTAATGACTTAGATGCGTTTAAACGGAATTTGCCGGTGAACACATTACTTGGATACGAAATAATAAATTATAGGAATGTAATATAGATGACGTTATGATTTTAAACCAACCATATGGCTCAGCTTAAGAAGAAAAAAAATAGGTAATTGAGTGCATTTTCGCTTTTTTGACACTATTTTTAGTCACAAAAAAAAAGTGTTCCAAATTCAGACCCGTTTTCACTTAAAACAGGTACGAGTAGTACTTTCCAATTCGAAATCTTTCCATTTCCAATCCAGGGCCATACATTCTCCGGGTTTTTCCATTCCATTAGTCCCATAATAAGCCCAAGACTCCCCGAAGTTAAGGTCGGCCCACACTTTAATAGGATTTATACTAAACAACCAGCTATTTGAGGTTAAATGAGAATTTAGTCCCGTTCTTACGCGCCACGCACCCAATTTGCGTAATTTTAGCGGAGATTAGGCTTAGTTTATTGCTTTTAATTGCGTAAATATGTATTAGGATTGTACCTTTTAGCAGCGTTGTTCGAGAAGTAAGGAAGTGTACCGAAACCCCAAAGATTTGTATCGGTAGATGTGCTTTTGGTAAACTTTTAATTTTGGTACATAAAATACATTTGGAATGAAAGCATAATAATAATTATACTACTGAGTAACGACACGAACATAAATTAAGAAATCACCGAGACACTGCTTTCATGTTACTACCAATGAAGAAATATTAGTGACATAAAAGAGTGACGATTGACGGAGTTGCTTCGCAAGTTTCACCGCCAGGGGACGTAAACAGGCGTTGGGTCGCAAAAAAATGATAAGGAGTACACATATTAGGAAAGGATAAGGAATTTAAGACAGCCTTAACATTAATGTGAGTGATAAATTAATGTGATTCTAAATAATTATGAAAGAGTGAAACAAACTATTCTGAAACAGAAAGTCTATTCGCTAAGCATAGAACTCGTAGTTACGCCTGAAGGTACAGTTTCCTACTCCGTTTTACTTTCGAACATAACATTTTTTGTTATTATACTGTTAGAACCTGAACTACAAAATCCTACTAATTTTAAATGTAAAAGTTTGTTTGGATGAATGAATGAATGTTTATTTATTAGTTTATAACCTGGATTAACACAAAGAATAGTTTTATCCCGATTTTATGTTCCCACGGGATAGTTTTTCAAGTTGTAGCAGGTGAAACCGCAATACGTACCTAAATACAAATTAACAATAACATCATCCGAATTTTTTATTTGAAAATTCATGGAGAGACTTTCCAGTTGGATCATATTTCATTTGACGGACATAAACTTTCAAGCGATAAAAGATTTTATTTTGACATGGAAGGGCACCTCTTCTCAGTTTACATTTACTGCGCATCACTGTTTCTGTAATGAAGACTGCGTATCGGCATTTATTGGGAAAGATCCTTATAGAGAGACCGATGACCTGAGATTTAGTTGACTGTTCAACAATGCAGTGAAAAAAACAGAGCAGTTTGAGGCTAATCTAACGATTTATATCCTTGTACACCTACCTCAGAAAGTAATGGGGTACTAAATGTTTTACGATCAAAGGAAAACTCATGTATATGTGGGTGGTACCTTCTGGTTTTAATCATGTTTTAATAAGTGCTTTTAATTAGGAAATGGGCGAACGACATTGCGACGAGGCTGTTGTTAATGATTAATTCGACGCTTAATACCAAAATGTTTTTTTATCTTTTTACGAATAGAAGAACTTTACCGTATAAATTAATGCCTTCCTGTGATTCTACTAGGAAGACATAACGTGACATATCTTTAAAAGGATTCCTTAAACCCCTCTACATGATCCAGAGTAAAGCTTTCAACAAGACAAAGATACCGCTATTCGTCACACTCGCCCCTCCGGTTAATCTTAATCCAGAGTTAAGTAAACTACGTTTAACCGAATGATGCAATCCTTGATTACAGTTTAACTATAAACTCGGGTTATATGTTTTACTATAAAATGAACTGTGGATATAAAGCCGGTGAATGGTGTGATTCGATTTTATAGTTATTATTCTGAAACGGATAGATTGATAGTATTTGGATTGAATGAGAGCGTTGTTTGTTTTAGTTGAATTTTATTTTTTCGGGTGCTTTTACTTCCTGTTTTGGGTGTTTCAGTTTGATTGGTCGTGGATGAAAAAGCTCTTGGCTAAATAATTACAGCCGCACAGGCCGATTTACCGGGTTAACGCGCGCTTGCCGACGTGGGTCTGTGGATGGGTGACCATCAATCAAAGCGAGTTTCCTCCGTGGCTTGGAAAGCACGTAAAGCCGTTGATCCCGGCTGTCATTTGTAGATCTTTGACAGTCGTTACTGTTTATCAGACATAAGTCCGACAGCCAGTCTTACTTTGGTTGTGGAGGTCCGATAGGCAGTCGTTTCATGTAAAATACTGATGTCCAGCTGCATCTGGTTCGACTGGAAGCCGACCACAAAATAGTTGGGAAAAGGCAGGCAGATTATGCTGCTTCTCCCCACATATTAGGAGAATAGTCTTTTTTTTTTGGTGCTTATGCACAACACCTCACCTGATTTTTTCGGCTTTTAGCCTAATTAATAACTTAAGCCAGTGTTGGGTGCCATGCCAAGGAGACTGTTTTAAAAAGGCACGATCCTGAAACGCAAAGGGCAACCGAAGAAACAGGGGTAAAATCATCAAATAAGTCCACTCATACTATCAGATTTGTACTGAATAAAATCCACGGTGATCCTTCAATAGCCCTTTACGTTCCTGGATCACGTTTACCTGATAGAAAGAAAGAAAGAAAGAAAAAACGTTTATTTGGCACAAAAACCACGACAAACACACAACAAAATAAACAAAAGAAACAGAAAAATGGAAACTTAAACTAAAGACAAAAAAATAATAAAAGGGAGTTCTATTGAAAAACAAATACTTGATGTGTGTCCCATGGCTGCGCCAAATAGGCCCCAGTTCAGCATAATGTCGAGCAACTGGTGCTCGACGCTGGTTTTCAACTGGACCTGTTTTTGTGATGTAACGGATGTAAATCAGCTTTACAGGGTGCAATTTTAGTCGTGGGTGATATTTTAATCTAAGACTCTAGTCACGATACTGATTGCATTAGGGCTAATAATTCGCAAATCAAAAATATTTTTAATGCAAGTTTGGAAAACCTTAAAAATGTTTTAAGTCACATTGCAAATGCATAATGTTGCAAATAAACACTAAAAGTAATTTAAAAAAAAAAACCTAATCCCCAATAAGTCTTGAAGTATCAAAATTTTAAAGCGCAGTATAACGCGTCGCGAAAGTAAACAAACATCAATAATTACTAGTTTGCTGCCGGCCGGCGTGAGCGCGGCATAATCCAAACAAAAGTTAAAACACGTGCCGCCCGACTCTCTCCATCCCGCTTCTTCACGCAAAAATACGAATACAGCCCCCCCAACTCCGCGCGCGCGGGGGTGGCCTCTCCCGAGTCTCGAACTTTTTTACAAACCGGAACTAACTTGTGTAGTTAGTGTCATTACGATTCCGCAGGTGCATTAACGTGTATTACTCCTGCGACGTAATCGCCGCACGCGCCTCTCGTATCGTACTCGTACCTAATATGAAAATTGGATTGCAGTGTTAGTGGACTTTACTGTAAAGTGTGTGTTAGTCAATTACTGTTGTGACGATTTTGTGATAACGATGCCTCGACCGCGTAATTTGCAGGCTAGGTACACTAACCATCAGTACTTTCAAATGGTCACTATTTACGATCGTACCAACAGTCTTGTGCAAACACGTGAAATATTTCATCGCCGCTACTCGAACGATCCAATTCCATCACCGGGTCTTATTTTAAGAACAACACAAAACCTTTTGGACTTTTCTTCATTTCACGTGCCAGTACATACACAAGCTCGTGGAAGACCATTCGTTCACCCTTATTCCCTATACCGACGAATAAGAAGGTTTTTTCAAAATAACCCACAAGCTAGCACCCGGCAAGCGGCTTAAAAATCAAAATTATTCACGCATTCGACATAGTGAAATCACAGCAATCTGTGTTGAACAGTTTGAAAGACAATCACAGACGTAGGGCTAGGTTGTGTCTTGAGAATGGTGGCGGACACTTTGAGCATCTTTTGAAATACACGTAAGTGCTAGTTAGTAAGTTAAAATTATTGTAAATACTTCGTGATTCTTGAACAATTATTGTAAATACTGTGATTCCAACTTTTTAAATACGCCAAAACTACGGGACATTAATTTTACCTTTTTTTGTTTAATTTTGTATTAGTTAACGTAGTTTTGACCGTCCTAAGCCGGCAAAGTATGAAGGAAAAGTTGGATCAAATCGTAAGCAACTTACCATATGACAGTCAGGCGGGGTCAAAAGAGGTCACGCGCGATGCCGCGTGTCTACGCGCCGCGTTGATACTTTGAGACACTTATGAATTTTTTTGAGGTTTTACATACTTGCATTAATAATGTTTTTGAGTTGCGTTATACAATCAGTATCGTTAGTAAAGCATTAGATTAAAATAATGCCCACGACTAATATTGCACCCTGTATAATTTAAAGTAGTGTCAATGCTTGTGTGTGAATGTACTTACTTACATAAAAAATAGATATAATATTATAATAAAAATATACTACAAAATAATATAATAATATAAGTATACCTACATAAATGCTATAAACCAAGAAACAGATAAACAGATAAGATAGACGTGTGAATCATAGGTTGTTTAAGTAAAGAACTATAGCTTTGCAAAACCTGTTTCGGGCGACAACAGGCTTCCTTGCCACGCACACTAGTACATGGACCAGTGCATTATGTTCACAGACAAGCCCGTGACATAACGCTGCAGGTAGCCAAGCGCGGCGGATTAACGAGACAGACACTTTTTGATTTGCTATTTTGCTTCAATATTAAAACAATAGGAAAATAATATGTGGGTCATGATTATACTCGGACTTAACTTTATTTAGTCAGTTTACTTTCATACGGGAAGAACAGCAAGAAGGAACAACAAACAAATAAAATAATAATAAAGTATGTGATTGGATTGAAAATGTAAAAACGGGTAAGCGGTAGTCAATAATAAAATAAAATAAGAATTATTAATGTCGTGGATTATTTGAAAGTCAGGTAGAAAGCACCCATTTAATGTGTTTTAAACTCTTCCAGTGTCGATAGTGTGTTGATAGAAGAAGACAGTCCCGCAACATGTACCCTTAGCACGAGTTTTCACTCTTTACTTTACTCTTTCACTTTACAGCGTCTTTCCAGTATTTACAGCGTTTCTTGTGTGAAAAAATGAAACAGCGGCTCTGTAGTCTTAGCACGAGTTTTCAGTATTTCTGACGTAAAGTAAACTGGAACTTTGACAATTTCAAATTGTCAATTTTCAAGGAAAAAATTAGTTCCTTCTTCGCACACCAGAGGCGCTGTTCCATTTTTTCATACAAGAAACGCTGTAAATACTAGAAAGTAAAAGAGTGAAAACTCGTGCTAAGGGTACTACTGGTGTGCGAAGAAGAAACTAATTTTTTCCTTGAAAATTGTCAATTTGAAATTGTCAAAGTTCCAGTTTACTTTACGTCTCCATACTGAAAACTCGTGCTAAGGGTACTGAAAAAGTGGATTTTAAGTCAGTAAAAGTCTGATATTGTTGACAATATTACACTGTTCAACTATCCAAACAGTTGAACGCAACATTGCTCGCAATAATTAATTAAAGAAAACTTCAACCAAAAACAACCCATTATACATTAAAACTCATTTCCTCTTACACTAACAATCCGAGTTCCATTCATTTACACAAACATCACGAGAACAACACAATCTTTGTTACTGTAAATGAGCTCTCAACATTATACGATTGTGGTGAAGGTATTTGTTACTCAGTATTCGCTAACCCCTCTTGTACATACAGACGCTAGCACTTCAACCTTTATTTTATTAATTTAGCGTGGTACAATCATTATAAAGAGAGCAGTGGTGGCCCAATGGTATCGGCCTCGACTTACGAGTTGTAAATCGTGGGTTCAAACCCGGCAAAGCGCATTACTTTGTGTAATTTATTTCATCAATACTGCTCTCAAAGCGGTGAAGGAAAACATCGCGAGGAAACCTGCATGTCCTAGAACCATCAAATTCGAAGACATTGTGACATCTACCAACCCGCACTGGGCCCGCGTGGTAGATTACGGCCTGTTTACTATCACAGGAGGCTTGTGTCCCAGCAGTGGGAACATTATAGGCTGATGATGATGAAAATCATTAAAATAATGAGTCCTCCTACCCAGAACAGGGCAGGAGGGACTGTCAGACTTGTACTGCCTGAAATCCAATAGCTTATTAATTGTTCCACGGTCACGGTAGCTCGTTAGTCCCGCGACCCCAGGAAAACAGCAACCTACCTCAATTTGTCAGATTTCTTTAAATTTTCAACCTTACCACAATAGTGATTGAAGGCATTGTTTGATTGGTAAAATTTGCCAGATTGGGGTAGGTTGACCTGCTGACGTCTGTACATCTTAATTAAGAATTTAATAAACTTCAGTGTAAATTATGGTGTAGTCGATTATTAAGAGGTAGCTATGAACAGAAAAAACAAAAAGAAAGAAAAAAATATTTATTTTGCAGTACAAAATAACCACGGTAAACATACAACATGAATAAATAAAATAAAAAAAGAATATTATTAGGTATGTATAAAAATGAAAGGCTTGAATTTAAAAGAAAAAAAAAAACATTTGTGTGTCTTACGGCTACGTCAACTGGACCCTGTTTAGCAAAATAACGACGAGCAACTATTGCAAGTAATTCCCTGCATCTGTATTTCTTGACAGCTATAACTTTGGGGTCTTCAATTCAAGAGTGAATAGGTTACTTCTATGCCAGATAGTCGGCGAATGCGAACCTATCTTTAAATAAAAAATTTAATAAAATTATTTCGAGAGCAGTGGCAACTTACAAAGGATCGGACCCAGCTAGGCGCATTGTACAGGGTGAATTTTCCAATTAGCCATTGACGAAAATTAAAACTGCATCAGTTTTCGTTACAATCGGTTTCGAGACACCTTTCAGTATTTTTCAATATTCCCCAAAGTTTCGTAAATACTCGTCCAATTGAAAAAATCATACTGACGTACACTCTGTATAATTTTATAATTATTTATTTCATCATCACTGCTCTCAAGACGGTGAAGAAAAACATCATGATTTATCAATAATTAATCAGAAAAATTTATTTAAGTATATATTTTTAACTATCAAAACTTACACTGCCACCTGAATATTTCTTTACATTTTAACATCCACCATTTTGAAAATCTCCATCAATACGGTACCTATCTCAAACATTCATAGCTTTTACTTACCACCTTCCATAGCTAATACTATAAAATTCACCATTCATAAACATAACATTACTCCTGTATGTCATTGAAAGGTTGAACACAGAAGTTTTTCTAAATCTCATGCAATAGAGTCTGTCTGAATCTGTAGTTTGATGGCCATAGGCTTATCCTGTGGCCATCAAACTACAGATCCAGAGTCCTGACTGCCTTAGTGATACTGGCCCTAGAAATAGAACGATAAAGTTCTTGATCATCAGTGGAATATTATTATCAGAGGGCATTATAACAATAAAATCTTGTTATAATGCCCATGAATTATCATCATTTTATAATTATTAATATATGATATCTAATTAGATACAGCGTGCTTGGAGTATTTACTGCGTTAATAGTCACAAAAAAACGGGAAATAATTATGATCTGAATATTATAATTGCTATCGCCTTACCCTCGTGTCTAAAAAATGTTACTGTAAAACGACCCTTATATCAAAGCCAAAAGCTGTTTTAAGGTTGACAGTTTTTGCAGACAAGTGTTCAACCGATGTTTATCTTTTTTGTAGTTTGACAGTCACAGTCTTACAACAAAACTAAACTATACTACGAGTTCTTACTCGTAGTATAGTTTAGTCGCCGGTCGCCGTCTTAGCACAATAAAGATAAAAATCTGTTGAACACTTGTCTAAAAAACTTTCAAAGTCAAAACGACATTTCACGTTGATATAAGGGTAATTTTGCAGTTACAATTTTTTTAGACAAGCGATCAACAGATGTTTATCTTTTTTAGTAAAGCCGTCAAAGTTTAGCAGCGGATCCGCAAGGATATTTTACTACGATATAGTACCTAGAAATCGGTGCCTGACTTTAGTTCACTTCTTTATCTCTAAGTTCACCAATTTGAAAACCCTCAACAATACGCTATGCACATAACCCTTACTTCGCCGCCCAACATAGCTTAAGGCACTATAAACGTCCTATTCACCATGTTATCCATACACCCCGATCATTTAGTAGGTACAGGTCTATTGAAGCGACATGAATAGCCGTCTTTAGCTATCTAGATTAGGTCATGTTTGTCACTGAATGAGGGTTACGACTTACTTTTATGTTTACCTACTATGTAGATTCACAGACCACGTCTAGACTTTATGAAGAAAGATCTATTTGCGTTGCTATGGCAACATGGCTTAGTCGGTAACTTTAGCCTGGCCGCATACATCAGTTTTTTTCCGTTCGGAATTCGAAATGATGAATGAAATTGAACAACACATTTGTATGAATTCACTGTGTACGGATAGAAAACGGATCAGGATTCCTGATCAGGAAAACTGATGTATGCGGCCAGGCTTATTTAGAAATCTTCATCTGGTATAATTGCAGATGACTTAATCTTTCTTTTTTTATCAAATGAGTCCTCCCACCATAAGTGTCAGACTTGCACTGACTAAAATCCAGGGTGATCCTTCAACAAAACTTTACGTTTCAGGGCCGCGGTTATCGACGGGAGAGTCCCGCGACCTAAATTTTTTCTTCTTTCACTTCTAAGGTCTAATGGCTGCACTGCCCAGGTGTGGGACAGAACAGACTAAGAAAAAAAAAGAGCTCAGCTATAAAGTTACAAAATTCCAGAATTTTTGCTCATAGATACCTGACAGAAACTCTTGGAGCGCAAAGACGACGGTTACAGAGTCAAGTTTCCCACCCCGGTTGAGGCCATGCTGCGGGGCGGGGCGTAAGGGGAAGCAGTCACCTCCTTCTGAAATGTAGGAATGCTAGCGAAGGAGGAGGCGTGGTTTAGGTAAGGGATTCAATAACAGCACGCGTAGATTCTACCAAAAAAAATGTTGCCCGTGTATAGCACGATCGGTAGGCGACTGAAGAACAGAGACGTTTATTATCTTCTGCATTTTACGTAAAGCGACAGAATTCGTACTACATTTTATCATTTAATCTATTTTTCCGTCGACAAAAAACGTTTTACGTAGCTACGCGTGCCACTGCCGATAAAAACTTAATCGGTACAAATTGGTTTCTAGCTCCCAATCTGGGTTTAGTAACTTGTCTTCATCAAACATCGTGAAAATAACAGGCCAACAAGCTTAATCAATCACAACTTAGTCCTTAATTGGTCGCGCCTAGAAAGTTACATAAACCACCGCATGGGGTGTGTGACACCCTGGCCATTTCATTAAATAAATTATGAAATCCATACAAAACTATGATCAATACTTGATTTTTATTAAGGTAACGGGAATTACATGGACTGGGGTATGTAACACCCCATGCGAGCAATAAAAGGATTAAATAAGCACTAAAGTGATGCACAGCAAAAACAGTGACGTGCTTTATATCTAAAGTGAAAGCCGTTCTAACTAAAATTGAAACCATAATAATTGTAATTATATCATCATGTTGTACTAGATAGCATTTGACCGTAACACGGACATTTCGCACATTACCCGCAAGTAAAGCCCGGAATACAACACGTTTAGTCATGTTTTGTTGGATTGTAGATCAGAATAATTTCCTGAAGAAAAGGTTTGATGCCGATGTGCTTAAAGCCTCTGAGAGGACACTTAATGCTAGACGTAACGGCAAAAAATAAGCGCAAGAATATGCGCCGAAAAAAACTTGTGCTGTGTGTGAGCTTGGATTTGAAACAGCTTTCCAATAAGCATAATTCCAATAAACGGAGAAGTGTCTTATCTGATCCAATATGGCCAAATACATGCACTTGCGCTTAATCCCGTTTAGCAATACAAACGTTTTTCTATTATGAAAGTTTAACTTCTAATAATAGCTTCGTCTTACGTTTTTGTAAGTCACATCTGCGAATATGATATTAACATTTCTAGTGACAAAAATAAATTACTTAATTAAATAACTGTGTTCTCTAATAATAACTCAATAAGATTGATCACGTTATACGTTCAGAATGAAATCTGTGCCTTCGTGTTACGATATTTACTAGAACCTTTGTAATGCTATCAATCAAAATTATTAATTATTTTTCTTTTCTAACTTGCTTAGAGAAAGATGTAATGAATGAAATTATAAGAAAGAAAATGGATTTCTCGAGATTTTATGGCGTGATTAATTGAGTCGATTTCTTAAGGAATGTTATTGAATCAATCAAATAGATATATTATTATGATGATGTGTGTGTGTTGTTTTTTTCGTAATAACTTTTATCAGTTACATATTATTTTGCAAACATCAGGTTTCTGCAATTTAAAATAAAGTGTTGCGCTTATTAAAATTTTGTACAGCTTCTTGTAACTTATTCACTAGTATTTTGCTTTTTTATTGGTTTTCTATCCTGGTACTTTTACTTTTTCTTTATTTTCATTTTCAAATATTTTATTTATTGATGTCGTATTGGATATCATTATCATCTAGCTGTTGTTTTTTTTATTACTAGGAAATTACGCCACATGTTTTTTTTCAACATTCTATACTCCTATTCTTTTCTTAACGTTCTTCACAAAATTCATCCATTATTTTGTTATCTTTCCTCTCCATCGTCGTCCATCATTTATTATTCATTAGAAATACAAATGAAGTCTAGTGTTCAATGCCCACTTGCAAATCTGTCCTTTAATTAAACACCCTTATTCTATGACAAGCGGTGTCGTGCAAATGACGTCGGTCATTGCGTTTGTGTGAATGAATGATTATAATAATATTCAGTGAGGCGCTTGTTGGAACCGCACTGGCTGAATGCGGACTATAAGGTATGTAGGTATAATAGCGAGCGTTAATCTTCTCCCGTTTGGAGTGTCATTTCTGTTGTTGTTATGGTAATTTGAACTTAGTATTTGTAGCAAAATGTACTCAGAAAAACACTGTATATGTGTAACTTGTAAAATATGATTTGTGTTGCTAGGACTTCTTGTGAATGTATCTTTCAGTTTCAGCTGATACATTTTTGGAACTTTTTGCCACAGAATAACGTTGCTGGGGTGTAATCTCTAAGTAAAAAACCCGTGGTTTCGGCATTAATGACAGATGTTTTCACAAAGAGCCTGAACTAAAATGAATGATATTATGATTTGACAGAAATAGCTCCTTATAGAACGCGTCCGTGAAGTACCTGCGGAAACTATTTTTTTTAATACAATTTGATATAATTACATAATAAACACTCAGCACCGCGTCAAAATGACTTCAGTCGTGGCGGTACTATCCGTCCGCAATTTGATTTTAACGTTAGTACATCTGTATCCGTTCTCGTGTTTTCATTGACGCACTTAGAAAGTAGACACCCTGCTTTAGAAGAAAAAAATCGACTGATTGCAAAAACAGTTAGAATGTCACTTTTTCTATTTTTTATTTAATGTTTTTCCTTATTTTCTTATGCCAGCCTGTTTTCCTACTTTAAAAGCCGTTTTGAAACCTTAGAGGAAAGTCAGCATATTTGGAATACTGCAAGTAATTTGGAATACCACGATATCTCAATCAGTATAAACACCATCTGCGTTTTTTTGTTATGAACATAATGTCACATGATATAGGATGTGAGTGAGCACTTAAAACAGAGCGCTACACTAACATTTCTGCTGACAGCCCTACGAAATTGAAACGTCTTATTTGAAAACTTTTTTGGTACGAATTCAATCCTTAATAATCATTTACTATGATATGCAAATCGTCAAAGAAATTTTTAAACTGTCAAGTGACCTTATTTGTTTGTGAATTTGTTTTCATTTTATAATTATTTATAAAACTAAATAAGAGAAATGGAGTTATAGTTTAGGATGTCCTGTTGTTAACTTGGAATACTAATGCTAATGGGATCATGGGGCTTGTGGTGCTGAAGAAACTTCTGGAAATCAGTAAAGGACCTTCTGTCTTTACTGTAAGGATAATTGTAAGTCCAAACTATGCACGGATCTATCATATTGTGGTTGATTACAAAGTAATTATTTTTGTGGGCGATTTTGTTACAGAAATATTTAAATTACAGATTACTCACATATTGATTACCTACAAAAATAAAAAATACTGTAAAATTATCTACAAAATCTAAATTAATTAAGAAAACAGTAAGCATTTGATTAAGAAAAAAGGTTTATATAATTTTGAATACTGTATTTCAAATTACCTGCACCATAAGTCAAATCACGATTTCGGAGTTTTTTAGGTTAATTCAAATTTTGAGAAGGTTCCTCATTTTTGTTTGGTTTGACAGCTTGTATTATTAAAGCTAAATAACTTTCAAATAACTTAAAGTATATTTCATTGGAATAACCCATTTATTTTTCAACTTATTCTCAAAATACAAACTGGTATTCCAAATATGCTGCACTTCCTCTAATAATTACATAATGCTAAGCGCAGCCTTTGCTTTTAGCAGTAGTTGCCGTATGAAAACTATGGAAATAAGGCTACGGAATGTTCTAAAGATGTTCGATAGGGAATGAATGTTTAAATCTCCATTTCTACAGAAAGGAATCTAATCAGACACCCGGCTTGTACGTCAGTAGAGACAGGCAATTCTAAAAATAAAACCCTCGTTTCCACCTACGCGTTTCAATTCTCTAGATTCTCATGATTCATTTAACATTCTCCACTGGGTACAAGAATTTAAGCGTCCCTTAAACAGCTGTCACATACAGAAGTGTTTCCCGTCTTACAGTTAGAAATGTTAGGCAGATGTGACGCACTGAAGGTAGTGTTAGCAATTCATCATTTTATTTGCGTAGTTGGGACACAGGTGGGCGAATTGTGCTATGAGCTGGATTGATTTATTTGGGAAACATTCTGAGATTGTGGAATTGTCATTAGTTATAAAATGAAGTAATGAAATGAAATGATGTAATGAACCGTAAAACCGGCCAACATTGCCCGCTTTTTTTCTTATTTTTGAGATTACGAAAAAAATATTGATCAGAGCTCGTAATCAAGTACACCATGGTAACAATTACTATTATAGGCTTCAAATCACGAAATCTGGAGCTTCTAGCTTTAACAGAATCCGAGAAAAATGCAATTAAAGAGCCGGGCAAAATTATACGCACGACCGTCCAACATTGCCCACCCTTAATTTCTCTAAAACTATCAGCTCTAGAGCTTTGAAAATAAGATATGTTTTAGTGAATCATGCAAAGTTGCCATCCTTCGTGATCAATATATCAAAAACGTTATATTTTTAATTTTACTGAGGTTTGGCAATGTTACACTACACACCAGCTGCTTTTTCATACAAACTGAAACGGTGGGCTAGGGTTGCCACACACTAATGTAATAAATAATAATCTGCTTTTAAATAAAATCTTTTATAAATAATAAATCAGTCGGGTATAATAGTTATAAATTGCACATATTATTATACTTAAGGTTAATATTAAAGATTCTAAAACAAATCTTACACAGAAATCTTAAAAAATGGTATAACAAAGATTACAAGGAAAAATAGTCATTGCAAGGCATGCCAGGCAGACGTTGTAACGTAAAAATATAATATTTACTTTTAAAAAGAGTTTTAACATAGGAATTATAAAAACATTTTGGTTGATAAAACTGAGTTAACTCTTACTAGATATAATGGGTGCCATCCCTAACACTATTTTTGCTGTGGGCAATGTTGTCACTCCTATGTTCACGCAAGCTCGGGAATCATTGCCCACTGCATTATCTTGAAGACCGTGGGTCAGCTGACGCGAAACTGTCCAAACGGGTAACCTGATCCTGCAACGTCAAGAGCAATTATTGAAAGAACACGGTAAATTCACGGTAAATACAAACTAGAAACAGATTTTAGTCGAGTCTGACTAAAATCTGTTTCTAATCTGATTTTACAAATTAAAAAAAAAGATCAAAGCTGTTGGTACAGTGATCAGCTACGGATAGTTTTTACCTTTTCCCAAGAAAAAAAGCTCTAAGTTAATGTATCTGTTACTGGTCGATGCCTCCACCTCTCCATCTAAACGTGTGTTAATGTTCTAAAGAAAAGTGATCATTTAAGATAACTTTTTCGACTGTAACGTTATAAGGTACCTTCGGCACGAACATCTAGATTTACATAACGACATCGTAATGTGTTTTTCGCTAGGTAGGTTTTGCATAACTTGATAATATAAGGCACAAAAAGTTTTTGTGTTCAATTTTTATAAATTTTTTTTAGTAAATGTAACCATATTACAACCTTCAATTTTTAGGGTTGTCTTTTCCATCTATATAGCGGCCGTAAGTGGGCTTGCACTTGAACAAAGGGTTTTCAGCTTAAATCAAGGAAAAATACGAGGATAGTGTTAAATTGATTTCTTCCCAGAGGAATTTCTCAGCAGTTTACTTGTTGCAAACGCCGCTGCTGAGTATGACGTAAGTATTCTTTCCGATGTAGATCGAAATGTGGTTAGACTTTTTCTTTATTGATTTTCTGAAAAGTAGCCTTGGAGTTAGGATTTACGGGATCAGTGTATAAGACATCTCACACTTACAAGCCAAACTTAACACAATACTATCGTAGCGCAAGCGCCAACAGGACGCCATTTGTTCGTGGCCGCTTGCAAATGACGTCCTGATGGCGCTTGCGCTACGTTAGTGTTGTGTTAAGTATGCCTAAGGAAATATGTCACCATTATACCTCGCGTCCCCTTCTAATACACTGTTATTATATACCCCTATGCCGCTTTGATGGCAAGATCCACCATTAATTTATTTAATAACGTTGCCTTACATTAGGAATAACTGCTGTTTTGCGGTGTAACTGGGTATACATATTTACAAAGGTTTAAAACTCAGTAAAACAGCCAAATAATTACAGCCGCACAGGCCTATCTTCCGGGTTAAGCCACGCTTGCCGAGGTTGGTCTGTGGATGGGTGACCATCTGTCATAGCGAGTTTACTCCGTGGCTCGGAAAGCACGTAAAGCCGTTGGTCCCAGCTGTCATTTGTAAATCTTTGGCAGTCGTTACTGTTAGTCAGAAGCTCTAAAAGTCTGACAACCAGTCTTACCATGGGGTATCGTATTACCCAGTTACTGGGTAGTGGAGGTCCGATAGGCAGTCGCTCCATGTAAAATACTGATATCCAGCTGCATCTGGTTCGACTGGGAGCCGACCCCAATATAGTTGGGAAAAGGCTAGGCAGATGCTGATGAAAACAGCCAAACTTGAGACTAGTGATTTGCCAGTATTAGAGTAGGGTCCAAGCTACCGATGGTTAGGGTTCCAGAGACCGGAACCTCCACACAATGTGAGCCGTATCGAAGAGTACTGCTTTCTGAGTCAGCCCCAAATGAATTGAACCTCGAAAGATGGTTGTCGGTTGGATGGCTGTAATGACTATCGGCACAATAATAGCCGAGCTCACATTCCACATATCAACAACGTCGCGCGCTAAGTCGAGATAAATTATAAAACAAAAAACGTATTTTTAACGGTAAATCTACGGCCATCCTTTCAAGGATTTCAGAAGTATGCAAAAACAAAAGAAAATCATCCATACTAGAACATTTTCAAGCATTCTTAACATACCTGTAACCATCTATTCTCTCCTTGTTTCACAGTTAGTTTGGAACTACATTCTCTGGCCGGCCTCGGGTACTATAAAGGAGTTTATAAATCAACGCCGTACTCTAAGGATGCTCTAATGTGGACATAATATTTGCATAAGTACTGCTAACTGTGTGTGTTGTATTGTGTTGTAAACTTGGTTGTGTTGTTGTACTCTTTATTGTTTGAAAGTTGTTTATGAAGGTGAATTAAACTTGTCGCTGTTGTTAAGTTCTTCATTTTTGGGTGTTTACTCCAGTGTAAGTTCTTTAATGTGTATTCGATGATTTGTTCAATGGTTGTGATTAAAGCTTGTTCAGGGGTACATGACTTCTTATTAATAATATTTTGTAAATGTGAGGATGGATAGATATGGGATACGGATGGGACGTTTTTTATTCTTTCCCACAACTGTTGTTATTGTTTAGTTTCGAAACTAATATTTTTAATATAAATACCTAATCTAAAAATAAGAAGAAATCCTAATATAATCAACCCGAAGAAAAAAAAAGCTCTCAAAGTCCCTAAATATAATGCGTTTTTTAGTTGTTGTAATAGTGCCAACAACAAAAAACTATCACGTTAATAAGATGCAACCTGGTGATAGACCGACGGACAGACAAAAAGACAGACGGACAGCGAAGTTAATAGTATCCCGTATATAGTAAGCTTATTAATAGTATCCCGCGTTTATCTTTTTCTTTAGCCTTGTTCAAGGATACGCAGGGCTTCAAGCAGCGCTGTACGCGATGAGGGCTGCCCGAAACACGAACTTACGGCGATGTATAGCGTGTTCACGGAAAACCGGCACCAACTGACGACCCCCCCGCTTCTTGATTCAAGGACGTGCAGCGCGTCCCGCCCCGCCTGACGCGCCACGCGTCCTTGAATGAGTTCTAATTCCAACCCACTGCAAAACTATTTCATAGTTTAATGGGCTTATTTAAATGAATATAACACAAACACTCGAACAGTTTCAAACACTATGTAGATGTTAATTATAATAATTAAACAATGATCTCGGGCGTGTATTAGAGTCGCGTGTTACGCAAATGCAAATAACTTGTAGTTACAATCAGAAAATGTTGGTTGGATGATTATTCTAACGGGTTTTAAGGGCTGGTTCTACAAAAACTTTTTTTGTAATAACATCAAATGATTTCTCCCACCCAGGGCAGGGCGGGAGGGACTGTCAGACTCGTACTGACTAAAATCCACGGTGTCTTTTAATAGCCCTTTACGTTCCGGGATCACGGTAACTCGTTAGTGCCGCGACCACTACAAACACTTGGATATAGCGTTTTAAAAGTTGGCAATGTAGCTAATACTTCACTTTGTTTTGATATTAATCAATAATGATTACTGAATGAAACTATGAAAAATATTGATTTGACGTTGAAATATTGTATGTTACATTTATTTCAGTTTATAACGAAACAAAATGTATTCGATGGTTCGGACGGGTTCGGACTGTAAGGCGACTAACAAAAGGAATTTATGAAGCAAAGGTGAGTGGAAACTCCGGGACGGGGACGCCTTAGGAAGACCTACACCACTGTAGTTTCTGCCTACCCCCATTGTAAAAAGGCGTAAGTTTAGAATGTTTGTTAAATATATTTCAAAACAGAATATTCAATTTCAAAGAAGCAATAATAGAAACTAATTGGAAAATGTATCAACAGAATAATTTATGTTAAAATATAGAGATGATTATTTTGAATAAAATGTTCAAACTTAACATAACATTTTAGTCGTTTCTAAATTAATGTCGTTTCCATTCAAATGTTCAATTTCAAAGAACCACAAATATAAACTAATTGGAAAATGTTATAACAGAATGTATTAATATAGAGAAAAAACAATTTTGACTAACAAAAATATAGGTTTCCTAATATCAAATGACTAAAATGTCATATTTTTATACGCACTAACGCCTGCGTCGCGTCTTTGCAAAGATATTTTTAAAGAAACGAAAAATTCAGTTGGAGGACCAATAGATGGCGCAACGTGTAAACAGCGTTCGAAAAACAAGGGAACGAGAAATTCAGCTTTGTGAGTAGTGGTTGCGATGGCCTAGTGGTCAAGGCGTCTGGAGTACCTATCCAGAAGACGCAGGATCGAACCCTGCTCGCAACTGAATTTTTCGTTTCTTTAAAAATATCTTTGACTAAAATGTCTTTTCCATTCAAATGAACATCATTTAGAAATCCCAATTAGAAACTTCCTTTCCTAAACTGTCAAAATTTTTCACCTCAAAACACGATCACTCATTCATAACTAGCAGAAGTTTGAAATATGACTGTAAATAGTCTCATTTTTCCCTTCCTTCGGATATTGGGTGCCGCGGCGTCGTTCTCAAAGTCGATAAATAAAATATCCACTCTCTTTTTATTATATTTCGAGAAAATTGAGAAGCAACACTGAACGTTGACTCAGTGGGTTTAATGTTGCTCAGTCAGTCTTCAGAGCACGGCACTGTTAAAAAGAGAACAACAATCTCAAAGCGTTATACCTTTACACCTTTAGTTACACCTTTACAGATACTTTTGAATTATCAAAATGAAGCTATAGGTACGACTGTTGCAGACACAAGACATAATTAAGGTGCATTCACACTCATCAGTCACCGTCACGTCACGTTACCGGCCCGGTTTTAGAAGAAAAATGTTTCTATACTTTTAGTATTTGTTCCCGGTCCGTCACTGGCACGTGATCAGTGAGCTCCGTTGTCGGTGACGTGACGTGACTGATGTGTGTGAATTCACCTAAACTTGTAAAAGTACTGTAGTTGCACATTCCCGATGTCTATGGAGAAAAATGGATAAGAAAATCCATTGACACTCTTTTACCAGTGGTAACAATCGTCACTTACGAGTTGTAGTTCATGTGTGGACGTACATTGTGTACTCGTAAATTATTACATCAACACTTCTCTCAAAGCCGTGAAGGAAAACATCGTGAGGGAATCGGCATGTCATTGAACCAACAATTTGAAGACATGTGACATCTACCAATCCGCAATGGGGCTTTTGGAGGATTATAGCCCGCTCCCATTCACAGAGAAGAATCCTGAGTCCCAGCAATAGAAATATCGTAGAATGATAATTACAGTTAGCCGTCAGTGTTTTTTCTGTCACTTTTGTTTGTGTGTGGTTTTAAGAACGTGTGGCTTTGAGAGGGTTAAAGGCGTTTTGTTTGTATTACTGTGTCTCTAAAATGTTTGTGAGTAGTTCTGGAGTGAGTTCTCTGTTGAACACACTGGAATAAAAGAGAAAAATCTAGGTTAACCTGTAAAAGCCATTTCAGTTTAGATAAACTAAAACAGACTTAGATTTTCGTTCCAGAGATGTTCATCACCATCTTATGTATCCACAGCCTGACTTCATCCACTGACAGGTTATGTGTTACCTATTTTATTGTTGTATTTTATAATTTTTTCGGGGTAAACCAGCTCCATCTAAAGTTTTGCCTTTGCTTTTGGGCTATTTGAAGCAGGTTGTTGTAAATTCGCCACAAAATTATTGATGAAAAATATAGACAAGATGATTGCCCCGAGGAAAAAAAGTATTGATGCTGTTCTCCTAGTACTTTCGGTTCAGATTCCACATTTTGTCTTCGTTTTCGGTAGTTTTGTGCTGGATTTTATAATTTAATTGTTCTGCTATCCGTGCGCAAAAAATATGGGAAGAATGTACAATAATAATAAAAAAAAAAAAACAAAAATCTTTGGGTCTTTTATACATACTTTTTTTCTGGGGAATTAATTTTGTGGCAAACTTACAACAATGTTGAAGCTAAGGACAATCACATTGTGATGTGAAAATTAAAAAATGACAAGGAGGATTAATTATTGTCATTTTTTAAATTTTCCCTGATTCTTTTAAGGAAAACTCCTCTACGATTGTTTTTTAAAATTATAAACTTACCAGCTGTTGGCAGGCTTCGCCTGCTACAACTCGAACATCATTCCACGGGTAGATAAAATCAGTATAAAAACTATCCTGTTGGTCCCGGGACTCACGAATTACCGTGACCCCGGAACGTAAAGGGCTATTGAAGGACACCGTGGATTTTAGTCAGAACGAGTCTGACAGTCCCTCCCGCGCTGCCCTGGGAGGACTCATTAGATGATTTTACCACGTTAAAAAAATTGACTTAGTCCAGGTTATAAACTATCTGTGTACCAAATTTTATACAAATCCGTTCAGTAGTTTTTGCGAGAAAGAGTAACAAACATCCATTCATCAATCCAAACAAAATTACACGCTTATAATATTAGTAAGGTATAAGATTCACAGCGCACAAAATATCGCAACAACAAAACGCCACCTTAACTCAGTCTGTTCCAAAATTTAGTCAAGCATAAGCATCCTTTAACTCGGTCGCTAATCCTGATATAGTGTAATTAGAAGACCCTAATCCGGGAAGCCTCGAGTGGTTTCCCTTGTACCTATGCCTAATGAGGTACGGACGTCCCAGGATGAAACTCAGCTTAATCTGTTTTGACTTAAATCAGATTAGGACACCTTTTTTGATCCTGCCTAGTTATTTGTTTGAAGAGTTAAGGTGCATTCACACTCATCAGTCACCGTCACGTCACGTCACTGACCGGCCCGATTTAAAAAAAAAACAAAATGTTTCTATACTCCTAGTATGACTTTGTTCCCAGACGTCAGTCACCGGCCAGTTACCGGCACGTGATTTATCAGTCACGTTACCGGTCAGGCACGTCAAATAATAATTCCATACAAGTTTCATACTTTTATCCCCACACACCCGTTAACGTCACGTCTCAGTTCAGTCGTTGTATTGTGTTCAATGATTCAGCCAAACTGGAGATCACGTCTCCGGTTTGATGCTGACGAACGACGTGACTGGTGACTAGACAATAAACCGTCACCGATCCGTTGTCGGTGACGTGACGTGCCTGATGTGTGTAAATGCACCTTTATGTGTAAGGTGTTTGAAATGGGCCTACCATACGCACAAGCTGTATCACAGTTTTACCTGCGCAAGAAAAAACAATACACGGACAGCAACCACAGATAAAGCGCCCAATTGCGCTGGTAAAACTGTGGTAAAACTTGTGGGTGTGGAAGGCCCATTACGTGCGTGTGGTAGGCCCAAAAGAGTTATTACGATTGCGTATGGGCAAACGTAATGTGGGACGAGCTGCGGCACGATGGATCGATGATTTGAAGAAGGTGGCTGGCTTTGGATGGATGCGTACTGTCCAGGACCGGGATGGTTGGTGTTCTTTGGAAGTCTTACGTCCAGCAGTAGATGGCAAATGGTTGATGAGAGATTACAATATTAAAGTGTATATATCCATCAGTGTTAATAACTGAAGTATTGGCTGGCTTTACAACTTTAATGTTATATCACGAATCTAATCCCGTAGGGTTAGGCATAGGTGTTCCCAATAGTAAATTCATATTTCTCCATGAGATTACGTGACTGATACTGATAAATTGCTTACGGAAAATTCCGATAACTCTATCCAAACATAACTTAAGACCTCCTGCTCCAACAGTCGCGCTTGTTACCAAAACTTTGCTCCGTCTGCCATTGTCTTATCCAGACTCATAACCTGTCCATACAATACAAGTACTCCTGTATTTTATTTTTTTATTCGTACGATCTAATTCACGCCACAAAATGTATTGAACACACAATACATTTTTTGGCGTAGATCTGGCTACGGTAGTGGCCCCGCCAACGACTAGCCAAGCGCACTACCTACCTTTTCTCGAAGTATTTCGTCGTTTTCTTGAGCCTTCATAGAGTTGGTTTCCGATGTACCAGATAGTTCATATTCTCAGGATATGATGTCAATAATGACTAATTTCTATATGGGCATAACAATCAGTGAATATAAAATCGTTTTGTATACCGCTCAAAAGACATAAAACTTATTTGGTCAATTTTTTTTTTTCCTGGCAAGTAATAACACTGATGTACCTAGTAATAGTACCACCTGCCATGAATCTTCGACGGAGCCCCGCTTCGCGGGGCTCCTATTTCTGCGTACAGGGTTTAAAGTAACCTAACACGAAGGGGATGGCGGGGTCTTTCAGACCCCGCCATCCCCTTCGAACCTAACCTGTCCGTGTCGGGGTGTCCCAAGTCCCGAGCTCGCTTCGCTCCCTCTTGGATATTTTTTTCTAATAACAATAGCAATGGTGAAGGCAAACAATCAAAGTTCAAAGGATAAGTCAAAGTCATCAAAGAAAATAGTTTAAACGTTAAATTATATATTTCAAACGTTAAATGTAATGATTTTCGCTTAATTAAACGTTATATCAAATAAAATTATATGAAATGAGTTTTAGAGTATCACAAACATTATGTGTAGAGAAATTATATCAACCGTTGGTATATCTCACGTTGATTATATCATGTGAACGTTATTGAAATGAAAATATATCAAATAACTTTATATGAAATGAGACGCACCCGTGAAATGGCGAAGCTATACATTTTTACTGTTAAGTAGAATTTGTGAAGTTAGGGTCTGTAGAGTTAGACCGTGTAGATTCAGAAGCTTAGTTCTACATGAGATCTGTAATCTTTTTCACAGGGCAAATCTTATGTGGTCGTCTTGGCAACATTTTACATGAAATGTTTTGGTGGGATATTATATTTCTTCAGGGGTTTGCAGTGTTATGGGTTATCACAAAAAGTAATAAATAAAACAAAACAAATTCGACGATCAATAGATTTATTTTCTTAAATAACTTCTTATGTCATACTGTATTTACACAACCGTATTACATCGATAGACTATAAAAAACAATATTCATAAAACTTAAATTAACCTTACATACTGAGCCATCGATTAGGATGACCAATCACTTATGCTAAATTGTTATATTAATATTATTACTAATATTTTATACCTTTTAAAAGTATTAATTTTTATAAGTATCCATTTTTTCATCAAATTTTATGATAAGTACTAAACTAGTAGTTATAATAAATGCTTGAAAGTAATATAACGAAACGGATCGGTTTATAGCTACTTTATCAATATTTATTTACAAAATGGTATTTATTATTGAAGATTGTTGCATTATTTTTAATAATATCTCGATGTTGTTCAATCGTGTTATAAAAAAAAAATGTTTTGGTTTTACAATTTATAGCTATCTTATGAATTGAATGAAGTTAATCTGTTTCCCGTTCCAGCTTCTGTTGTTGTAACGTGATGTTATATAGCATATAGCCTTCCTCAATAAATAGGTTATCCAACTAAACCTTTTTTTTTTCAATTCAAACTATTAGTTCCTGAGATATGCGTATTCAGCCGAACAATTTCTTCAGATTTTTTAATATTAGTATGTAATTATACATTTTTTATTAAGTAAATAATGCAACAAACTTCTTTTAACAATAACTACATTCATATGGACTTATATGTCTTTAGTTTTTATAACAGTTTTATGTACATTAGGTGCGCTTGAAAACGCATAGCGGTGAACCAATCATTATAATAATATGATACACTCAATTATTTTGTCCTAATCATTGCAATATTTTATCTAAAACAATTGAAGTAAATAAGTAATTGTTCAAAAGCCGTTGATTCATTGGACAATCACATGAACTCAATCAATAACTTTACATGACAAGGTTTAAATATACATACATAATTTTAGCTCTAATTAGTAGGGCCGAAGTCAAGTCCCTGAGGTACGACTGTAGCCGTAGGTCAATTTGGACTGCGACCTTCACATATCCAGAATTAAATTAAGTTTGTGACCCAACAAATTACCTTTCCGAGTCTGTTAAGTTATAACACAAGTGATTAGCTTAGATACACACAACAAGGATTTCTTTGATTCTAAGTATTAAGCACACGTACTCAAAATCCAACTCAGAATTAAATTACATGGACAATCTATTAGTAGGTACTTGTTAAACGTCAAGGGTTGTTTAACAAATAATTTATTACAAGTCTGTTTCACCCTTCTGTGATAAATTAAGATGTACGCTTTGAAGTGACTTGTCTTGGAACAACGTATCTCCGAGAGAAACTCTTGAATAAATTATTTCTATAAAATCATTTTCTAGTTGAATTACTTTCTCAGTTTTTTCTTTATATCACTGATTGTTAATAACACTGTAAGTGACAGATTTTTTGTTGATTTTTCTTTTTATATTGTCATTCTAATTTAATAATTTATGTAAGATTCAATTAGTGGTTTGAGTGTCATTTTATAGATTGATTATTATGGTCCGCATTTATTATTTCGAACTTCAATAATAAATTGAAGTTTACAATAACATTATTGTTCTCCAGAATTGATATTACTGTCCGTATTGTGTCGTAATTCGACTAATTTAAACTAAAGTTTAGAAGCTTCGGGCATTGGGAGTGTGTCCAAAGGGTCAATTACTAATTTGAACAACAATCGTAAAGATAAACCTTGAACAATATGAAATAGTTATTCGACAAACATGATTTGTTGCTTGGGCCGTAAGGAAAGTGATAAAACTTTAATATGATAAAACTTTAAACGGCCAGTTGAAGTTATAAGGAGAGAAGCTCACTAAACGAAATAGAGTCTTACAAACAAAAGTTAAGAGAATAAAAATCTGGGAAAAGTTTAGCAAGGATGACGTGCAAAGTATAAAGCTTAGAACAAAACTGCACACAATGTTCACAACATCAAATGTTTATATAAAGGGATTTGGAAAAACACTTGCACTTAGTATTTGGTGGCTAAAAGACAGGTTGCAGAAGAAAATACGTACAATCGTCCCGTATCAGTAAAGAGATCAATTTGCCGTAGTGAACTTAATAAAACAAACAACTTATGTTTGTTGCTAGGTGTACTCGATTCTTATTTAGAAGCCATTTAATTTCTTGCTTAGCATGTTGCAGTACCAGAGTTGCATAAGATTATCTTCCACTGATCACCAGTCTATGTTATGTTATTGCGTTGCTGATATTTTTAACTCCAAAATTCCCTAGTATTTCAATTTTTCCTTATTTTTGTTATCCATCCACACTCACATTGATATTATTAATGTGAACTATTTCAATTTGCTTGTTTCACTTATTTACACCACAGCAGCTGAATTCTATGAAATCTAGGTAACGGGTTAACATGACCTGTACAATGGGTACTGTCTATTTTGGTAATAGTTACTATGGTATAACTTCCAATCTCCAAAAGTAAATGTATCGCAGGGTCATGGACGAAAATATTTTTCTAACAAACAAGAAACAAGTGTTATTTGTGAACTCGTAAACATCCAATAGTTTCCATCATCTTGTCGATTCCATTATTGGATCTACATTTGGCAATTGGCAAATTGGCAAACGAAAGCAACAATACTTTGTTGCTTTCGTTTATGGCGTTTTCCTTTTGATTAATGCCTAATTTGATAATTAGGAAATTCTTTGACTTTCATTTATTTAATTTATGAAGTCGCATTACTTTTTTTATTTGATTCGTAACATTATTAAGATTCGTTGAAATCGTATACATACAAGGAAATACTAAATTCAATACTGGACGTAATATTGTGACATAATTGTAATAATATTAATACCACGTTTCATAATTTCTCATGTGACAGAATGACAAATCTGGCCAAATTACCTGTCCAGCTCTTGATTTACCACTCCAGAAAACACACCTCATTTTCGTTAATTAATACGGAAACTAAGCGTGTTTCTCTCGGTTCACCGCTGTAGTTTTAATAGAAAAATGTTGGACCACACCCTCGCCACGCCAACTGTGACGTCACATGCAATTTGCTCAATCACGCACTTAGTGGAATCCCAATTTCTGAACCGTAGTAGTCGGTATTGACTTTGTTCAGACCAGTTTTTGTGTTGGCATTGAATGGGAATGTAATAATGATGACGACAATTCTAGGTTTGGTTGGTTCGTTAGCTTTCTGATCAAAATGTTTCAATTCGTAATTATTGAATCGCTCATTTAGAAGTAATTTATTTAGCATTAGGAAATAGCTTAGATTTTCTTTGGGTATTGATTTGCTATTTTACCTTTTGACCTCGATGAAGATTGATAAACACCCATTGATGAGATCTGAATCCCCAGAATCAGCTCAGAAGACACCTGTTTACTCTTGCTTTGAATGGGTTATAAGACAGACAGTGTCTGACAGAATTATTGTCATGGCGTATTTGTTATCTACCACAAAGTGTGCAAAGAGCATTGTATCATACTAAACAAACTACCCAGAAAATAAGGTCAACCATAGCATGTAATGTATGTGTCCCTAATCCAATATTTCCACCAAAACAAATTCTATCAATCTTATCTCACCAGTCGCCACCCTTGACATCCTTTGCGCACAATCCATAGGTCACCGGACTCCCTCGGGAAGAAAATTACGCCTCATGTTATATGTATTCGCGTTTGACGTTTTTAACGTGGGTAACATCGTCAATTGATTATTTATGAATCAACCTCGTTTGGGGACCTGACAAGAATACAGTGGGATTATTGGGAAGAATTCGGGGACCTATGAAAAAATAATCATTCTGATGTAGTATTGCGTAATCGGGGCGGCGGCGGTTAGGTTCTATTATTACAGTAAGCTGGTTCGTGGTTGATTGGATTTGTGGAATACGATAATTGTATCTATTGTTGTGGATGAATCATGAAATTAGATGAGGTCTTGATATTTGTTTGTTTATTATTAATTTTATGTATACTTTTTGTTCAATTGAATATTTAGAATGTATTCAAATAGACGTTTGTCTTTATATCTTAATTTTTTCTTCATCATCTTACGTAACAAAACTGTCAAGTTATTCCTAAGTACCAATTTAACAATTTCGAATTAAGATGACAAACTTACTTAAGCTCATGAACTTACAGATGAGAAGATTGTTACAATCAATGATATTATACATAGTTATATTTATATTATAACAATAGCCATCATACTTTTTAAGTATTCTATACAAAGTTTTCAAGTTATACTACTGTCCAATGTAGATGAAGATGACCAAGGGTTCCTACGTGTTTTTCGAGAAGGAAAAGTACAAATCCAACATAATTGTCATGACATCGTGGTTTAGAAAGAGACTGTCGTATTGGTACGAATCGTAAAGAAAATACCATTTGTACCATTCGTGCCAATAAATACGTATTTGTTTCTAAAATTCGATGTGTCTATAAATGACCTGATACTATAGGTACACGGAGAAGGAAAAAGTAAATGGAGTCTCAAAAACATCGCAAAATGGATCTGAAAAATATCATGACGAAGCCTTGGAATATGAGTTAATAGATATTAAAAAGTAATGTAGTAACTGATTCATATTTTGACGCGTATGATTTGACTGGAACCTGACTTTTACGTAGTAGCCGAACAGCTCGGTGACTGACATCATGAAGAGGTTACTGTGCCACATCATTATCAGATAACCTTCTTCTGCCAAACCTTTTCCCAAATATCTAAGTAGGCTTCTGCTAAAATTCAAAATGCAAAATAAAAGCATTTTCCCTGTAGCAAACATCTTAGTCGCCCCCACCATTCCGTTTCATTAGTAGTACGATGCACCTTAGTAGAACTGGTTGGTCTAATAATGCTCTTAAAAATTTCAAGAACAGAACAGACTTTAGAAACTCCATTTACTTCACAAATCTCATTAAAGATGGCCTCGATACAGCCGTTGTTCTTATCCAAGGTATATAATACAAAACTGTGGAGCTATTGATACTAGCAGCCCATGAGGGTGACGATGACGCTGAGCAGCGCGGCTGAGAGAGGATACTGGAGACGGAGCTGTCCACCATGCTGCATGGCAGCTGGGTGTTCACCTGTTGAAGAAGAAATTGGTTAGTCTTTTTTATCCAAATAAAATGAGTCTGCGCCCAGAACGGGACGGGAGGCTGTACGAATTGTACTGACTAAAATCCACGGTGATCCTTCAATAGTTCCGAAGTCGGAAGGTTACCAGATGAGACAGTCTCGGGACCCCGCCAGACTTTGGGCCTCTAAGGGGGTCCTTGATCGGGCGGCGATTCACCCATAACTCACCGTCCGCATGCCCGTGCTTGGTTAATTAGTAATTTAGATTCTGCAAGCTAGTTAGGGTTAAACTACAGGGTGTAAACATAGTGGACTTTTTATTGTGAAAAATGTGTGAAATTGACATATTTAAGTTGTTATAAAACCAATCATATTAAACATTCTGAAAGACGATGTTAAACATTTTAAGCGATGAGGTTTTGTCTTTTTGTCTCGACCTTCTGAAGATTGCAATTATAAAGAAAGAAAAGGGATTTATTGACACACATAGGACAACAAAAAAAAAAGGACATAAAACAAACAAAATTATACAAAAGGAAAACAGCAAAGGAAAAACAAAATGATATAAAAGAAATACAACAAATAGAAAAAAAAAATAAAGATGAAGATCATAATTACGTTGAATGTACGATTGAAAAAAAAAAACAATATGGCATTTACAAAACCACTGAATGAGACGTCTTGGAAAAGTTCTGATATTACTGTAAAAACACAGATGATACTTTTTTGTCTTAAACTATGCTTATGATAATATTTAAGAACTGTAAACCACTGTTTCTGTTTCTGTTTATTTTCTTAATAACTTTAATTTCAGTTAGCATTAGGTTGAAAGCTTTCACAAAATAATGTTAGCAACTGTTAGTTTTTCTCGGCAACTGAAAGTAATACCATATAATTGTTAGTTGTTAAATTGAAAACTGTAGCCAACTTCTCATTATCGGAGAAAAGCAATAAATTACGTTCAATTTTCATTCCAATGTTGTTGGATGTTTTAAATCAATCGTCGAGACGTAGACAGTTGAAGTCGTAGCATTTAAGCTATTGTCAAACTGACAGGCGAAGCGAATGCGATCCGAATCCTGTCATATAGAAAAGTGAAAGCGGTCCGATAGTCTATGTGACAGGCTTCAAACAATTCCATACATTACAAACAAAAACGCTACGCCACGCATTCGGTTCGTCTGTCAGTTGGACAATAGCTTTAGATCAATGTTTTGATAATAGCTTTTGGTTAGCTTATGTCAAACCAATACATATTAAAGCCTTTGTCAAACAGACAGGCGATAGCGAACCGAACCGAATCCTGTCATATAAAAAAGCGAAAGCGATCCGATACTCTATGGGACAGGCTTCAAACAATTCCATACATTACAAACAAAAACGCTACGCCACGCATTCGGTTCGTCTGTCAGTTTGACAAAGGCATTATTGATACTGCCTACATACTGTCTCGCTTTCGTTAGCAAATACCTACGCTAGTACGAGTGAGTGACGTAACTATGAATTAAAAGCTCCGATTTTTGAATAGAGAAGAAAAATTATTCCTTATACAAATAAAGAAATTCACATTATTAAGTAAATATTAAACATGAAACGAGTATTTGCAATTTTAATATTGAAGTATTTACTTGACGTTTACTTAACGCTCCAATGCCTTTGGTGACGTAATCACTTTAAAAGCACCTCATAAAGCCGCATTTCCACCAGGCAACAAAAGTTCTGCAATGACTTTCAACATATTAGGCAACTTGTTGTGTAATATGTTTTGCGTCAATTGTAGCCTAGTGGAGGCTCGGCTTTACTGTTTACAAAAATAAATAAATCAGACAACTTACCGCTCAGAACATGGACGAGTACAGATCTCGGGTTAGCATTAGCTGGGGCGCAGGTGTATCTGCCGGAGTCGGGGGCTTTGGCCCTCTGTACTAGCAGGTGAGAAGTAGTGGTCTCCCCCTTCTCGGTGATGACCGACACCCCGCCGCGGGGGGAGTCGTAGTTGATCTCCTGAGAAGTAAACAACACTTTTAAAAATAAGCTCTTATTACCTATTGGTTGTACCGTAATGTTATAAAGCCTATAACGTATTGTTATATAGCGTAATGTTACGTAGCCTTCCTCGCTAAATAGAGTATCTGTCACAAACAGTTTCTTTTTTTAATTGAACCAAGTAGAAAAATGGACGAGTTACGTCAACAAGTAAATAGAATGTGATAAGGGCAGGAAAAAGGATGATGGTGAAGAAGAAAACTTACTAAATAATTATGCTGATCGCCGAAAATACTTGTGTTTGTAATTAATTAATCGCGGCGTATTTACTCTATGTTAAATTAAGTTACACCATACGTGCCATTGCCTCTGAACTTTGTTCTTGGCATGAGAAAATGGCATGTTTATGAATACATGTAGCAACTATGTTCCTGATTTAATTATAGCTAAAGTTAATACCAATATTTAATAGAAAATCGTTTGTTAACTCCGTAAATTAATCCATTACAATTTATAATAAACGTAACATGTTCCTATATAAATACCGATAGATAATTACATCCGTATTTGTATAACGAGCAGTAAGTTCCAAATTCAGCATTGGTACCTATAAAACTATTTCATAATTTCAACAGTATTAGATTAATTATAATTGTTTTGTGCAAACGAGCTGTATTGTTGTTTCAGTTCAACTAACATTACGAAATAATATGCTAATATTAATTAGTTATAATCCCTGAAAAGTACTAGTAACACATTTATTAATATAACTTATTAACACTTTTTGCACGTGTACAAAAATTTTATGGCCATTTCCAAAAAAGAATATTCAAGAAAACATTAAAAAAAATATGTGTAATTAGGTCGTATAATTATTTTTTCGAATGTTATGAGACTGGTTTTCATACTTTAATAGGTACTCTGTGAAAACTCAATCTCAGAGTTTACTGTCTCTTCAAAAACTAGATATTATTTTGGTCAGGTCACACTCTCTGGCCTGCTACTTAGCAATTCCTGGTAGAAAAAACTCAATATAGTATAGCATCGTGCTCAGTAGTAGAAGTTCCTATACAACCGAAGGCCGGAGGCTACCGAGAGAGCAGGGCTCATTTTTTATGCACGAGATAGGTTTGCTCTTGATCTTAGCTTAGGTCAGGTTTGACAAACACAAGGTCGACGATGGAGCGAGCTTGCCCAGAAGAAGCCTGATCACTCTAACTTTGAAGAGATTAGGGTATTTATGCGTTCGAAAACACAGACGCAGGCAGAGAGTTCCACTCCTTCGCTGTTAGACTCCTTGTCTCCTTCGCTGTTCTCATTAAAAAAGACGTTTGGAAACGCTTAGTGCGAATTGGTGGAATAGCAATCAGGTATGGATGATATTTGCCGTGCGTCAAGATGTGCAATGGTAGAAGGGGACCAGTGTGATGAGGTCGCGGAGTTCTTGGGAAAAATTTACTTAAGAACAATCTGTAGAATGTCGGGCAACCCTGGCGTCGATGAGTCTAGCTATGAAACTTGGCATTCACCAATTTTAAGTCGCCCATGCACCTCTTAGCTCTGCGTTCCACTGAGTCAAGAGCGGCAGGTTGTAGTCGTCAATGTAAATAAATGGCTTTTATGCTTTTTCAGTTACTTTTATCTATTATTAGAGACAAATGCAACTGAATATCTTGCATTTTATTACAATTCTAAACATTAATCTTTCGTCAAACGTGCCTGAAAGACCGTCAAATAATTTTTAAAAGTCAAAAATGAAATACAAAATACCAAAACTGAATATCCAGTTCCGGGGCAGATATGATTTCAAAAAAATAAAAACTAAAATGGTTGCTATGCAAAATGTAATGCTTAAAATTCTCTTCATTTTCCGTGTGAATTTTTTTTAGGCGTTATTTCTAATTCCATTTGAATGGTTTTTCGTTTCATCGTTGGATCATTTTATCGATAAAAGTGAAGGAATTTTTATCTAGCTATAATATTATTGGAATTTTATTTTTAATGCCTATGGATAGCTATCATCATTTTTTTTCCAATTATCTCATAGTCGGCTTCCAATAAAATGGCATGCAGTTAAATACAATTTTTTACAGAGTAGGCTATACAATACAGTTGGTAGTTATACTGATTAATACGAGATCTATTAGTAAAACTGATTCTGAGACTTTCGAGCAGCGAACTGTAGAAGAATAGCAGGGAGATTTTCAGTTATATTTTTTTTTACAATACATTTAGGGAATGTTCTCCTACAACTTTTTAAGCATATTTTATGTGTCTTGCGGGTCTAAAACGGTCACTTTGCTTTTTACTCCTTATGATTCACTTCAAGACTATGTAGAAGAGTAACCAATAACGTTTGCTGGAAATTCACGAAGTGAATCATTAGGAACATTGCTAAGTGGCCGTTTTAGCCCCACTGCTTATTAGTACGAAGTTTTATCAAAATCGGTTTAGTCATTTCGCAAATCAATGACATTCACTTCTTCAAAGGCGCCATAAGGCGTACATGCTTAACTAAATATTAAATGCGAACACATTAATAAAATACGTGTTCTAATTTTGACAAAATCTTCTTTTACGAAACATTTACAAAGATCTTAAACACATTTGCAGAGGCTCGTTAAATATTTTCTATGTTTGTCTTACTGAATATTACAGCACCTACTTGCTTCCCCTTTGAATTTGTGAGCATCTTACGTAACTTATAAAAGTTGCAAACTGTTGAGTAGGAGATACTTTTTTGGATGTTTAAAAGCTGCTAAAGAGTGTAGTTGTATGTTTAGTTATGTTTTAAAAGCTCATTTAAGATGACGTACGGCAACATCTTTCAAGTCCTTATTTTACGAAATGCCTTAACCAATTTGAACGGTCTTAGAAGTCAGAGAAAAATAAAAAATAGTTATATTAAAACACTAGCTTTTGCCAGCGGCTTCGTCTGCTCTCACTTAGTTTTGACAACTTTTATTACTCAGGACCAAAGCAGCTATCAACTGGTGTCAGAATTTTTGTAATTGGTCTAGTAGTTTTAGAGTTTATCCATTTCAAACATACACACAAAAATACAAATTGAATCTTTTCTCTTTAGAATATTAGTGTAGATTTCATTTAAATGTTGTCTTCGAAATCGCACAGTTGCAGACTGAAGTCTACATTTTGAACCCGTTAAAACACTGGGCTCGCACAACATGGGTCTTGAATGTGTATGTACCTTAAATAAGTACACATTTTCGTACACAACCCTACGCAAGTCTCCGATAACTTACGACTTTGTTATCAAGGTGACTATCGCGATACACATCCATAGAAGTTCGTACACAGGCACGTGTCAATGGATACCAGAGTCGTATGGTATGAAAGGTATCGGAGACTTGCGTCGCCTTGTGTACGAAGGGTTTAACCCTTCGGAGAAAAGAGTACGAAAACCAGACAATCGCCCACTTTTGACAACCCCATTCAAATTCAGATTCATAATACTCTTTGACGAATTGTAAAACTGTCTATAATACCCGTTCTAATCAGATCTCCACCAACTTATTCATTTGGCTACTCTCCAGGAATTAAGGAGGCGTGAACAAGAAACGTTTGTGAGCCGGAAATTAATTTGATTAATTAGGGAATGATTTGTTAAAGAAATAAGAGATAATATTTTACTAGGTAAATGTTCGATGAATATAATTTGTGAATAATGGGCTCGTTATTTGATTAGGTCGTTTGTATAATACTGGGAGAATTTAAAGTTTTAATGCTGACCCAACTTGTTTTTAAAGAACTTAAGAATGATTCCTTTGGTAGTGGAATTTACTACATCTAGATATAATAATACTTTTCCTGGTTGACGCTGTGCATTACGTCACCATAATCTGCCTACCCGTGTTTCGCCAGCTATTTTAAAGTCCCATAGTATAATCAACCTATATTGTTCTCACGCGACTGTCTCATTATGTTACCGTGACATTGGAACGTAAGGGGCTATTGAAGGATCACCGTATATTTTAGTCATCAGTGCAAGTCTGACAGTCCTTCTCGCGCCGCTCTGGGTGGGAGGACTCATTTGAAAAAAACCTATATTGTTCCCGCTGCTGGGGCAAAGGCCCCCTCGCTATGAGGTAGAGGTGTGTAATTCACCACGTGGGCCTTATTCGCTTTGGTATGTTAGAATTGTATTTCTTCACGATGATTTAATTTTCGTTCAACCTTTGAAGGCAGTGGTGATGAAATAAATTACATTAAGTATTGCGCTTGTCTAGGTTCAAACTCATGACCTACATTTAGTAAAATCTGAACAGCTCTTCACAAAAGCTACATTAGTGTTGAAAATAACGAAGTAACAACACAATAGCGTAGCTACGTTACTGTTATTTTCTAAAGTCCAACTGTTGAAGTAGAGATGTCAAACGCAGTGCACTTTCTATAAATGAGTTCCAATTTGAAGAACGAATCGCAGTCGGTACAGGATACACCGATGTTCGAATAGAAACCCTTACTAGTTTCTGGAGTTTTAGAAGAAGCTGTGTGTCGTGTACTTTGTTCTTATTGTGATGCATCGGACTTTTTTAACACTTTTGAAGCGATAGCTTTGGTATTGTGTTCTTGTGCTAGTATGGGATCTTTTTGTATCTACGGTACCTATTTAAGATTTTGAAAAAGTGAATGAGCTTTGACCATTATAATTATTGTCAAATCAGATACATTGTTGAAATCCGTGACAATATTCAGTAATAACTTATTTTCTAGAAACTAAAAAAAAAACAGTTCCAGCTTCTCGCTAAAATGATAATTACGCAAATTCAGGAGGTCAGGTCACACTAATGGGAAATTTAGTAAATTATCGAATTGGAAAATTGTTTGAAAATCGTATTAACATTCAAAGCCCATTAACGTGATATATAACAGAATTTCCCGTTAGTGTGACCTCCGCATCAGTTATGTCTTGTACAATTCTCTTGATAAGAATACAGACTATAAACACAAAGTGATCACAAACTTGTACCTACTTACCTACTGACAAAAAAAAAAAAATAACCACCATTACTCACATGCTACGTAAAAGTTTATTACAGATAATTCCCTCACTTAAATGTCGATAAAAAATGGACTTCACCAGTTTCAAGCAAGAGTCATAAATTAGCCTGAACTAAATTGCAATGGTCCATAAAAAGTGGAAGGTGAATTTTTTAACGACCAACAGTAACCAGGCTGCAACTTGATTATTTACGACACCATAATTTTGTGCATGAATATAAAATTCATTATTGTTATGGGTTAAGGATTAGCTGGGAAATAAGCTGCAAGCTGTGCGGGAACAGCTTATCATGTGGAAAAATGATTAGCTCATGCTTCAAAGGTTAGTAGCGTTTAAGGTGATGTTTTTTTTTTTTTTTTAAGTAAGTTTTAAAATATCATCTTTTGGTTGTAAAAACATCAATTTAACACTCCTACATGGAGTGGATCAGATTCGTATTCTTACTGACTACAGGTTGGATACCTTGTTCCGTAGTGTCACGTGTAAAAAGAAATTGCGCAGACACGAGAGTCCTTGCACATCTCTATATCGTCTGCGTGTTCCATTTTCCTCTACGAATCACAGACAAAACTAATCTATAGGTAGTGCGTGGAAGAAGTTATTTTAATAACATGTGCAGACATCATGATTTTGACCCATTTCTAGCAAGCGTGTCCACATCCAGAAAGTGCACGAGCCTGGCCCTTTTTAGTTTTTTTCTCGAGTTGTGATTTAAATGTTAATTCCTGTCTCCTAATGGCTGTATTGTATAGTGTTGCACCCCCACTTTTTAATCTATTTCTAGAAGTGATGATTTATAATTGGCTATCAGTCTCACATATTGTTTTCATTCTATTTATTTTAGCTGTAAGTTATCAATTGTTGCCAAATTCCCTTCTCCTTTCACTCATACTCTCAACTAAGCAAACAATCAGCAGTTTATCTGCAGATTCATAAATCTAAAGTTTCGTGATCTACAAAAAACACATTCATACTCAATCTCGATAAAACACAAACACACTAGAACCGCAATTCTATTGAAACAAATGACGTCTCATATCTTGGCAATCCTTTTGGAGTGAAACTGGCAAGAATTCAAATGAAGTTTATAGAGTGGCGCCATGGAGTCTGCGTTACTTAATTTAGTTCAAATAGACCCCTATATTGAATACTAACGAGGACGTCATTGACTTGGTATTAGTTTGAAAAATTGGCTCAGCGTGTGGTGGATGCAGGGTGTGAGTTCTGTGGTCATTTTGATCATTTGTGCCAGCATTTAGATATATTATCTTGTTTATTATAAATAAGACTTAAATAGCAAGGTCACTAAGAAACCCAACAACGCCCGATACATGTAGGTGCATGTATACTTACCTCAGAAAAAATTAAAAGGGAATAAAGTACATACCTATTCCACTTTATTGCAAGTTGTGGGCAGTCGAAAAAGTTGTGAGCAACTTTTTGGTATCCACTAAATATGTAATTAACAGAGTATAAAAACAGTGTCTGTGTGGCCACTCGAAAAGGGTTACATTTTTGCCATTTTGCTGCGGATCCCTAAAAATACTTAGCTCTCTTACTTAAACAAAAGGGTAAAAGCATTATTCTCATGCACGAAGAAACGCTTTCTCACTGCGTGTTGGCGGCAGATTATTAATTTCAGTCCATTTAACCTCAGGATAGCTAACAGTGTGGCCTTCTAGATTGAATTTTGATGACATTGAAAAAGTCACATTTTGCTTTGTCAGGTTTCTAACCCAGCCGGTCTCAGGTTGCGAAAATGTCTAAAAAATTACCACGCCTTTGGGGTACTCTCTGAGTTCGATTCACAGATTGAGCAAAAAGTTCTAAGGTTTTTCCATCAAAACTACTTTACTAGCCTCTACGAAGCCCAGACTTAAGCCCGGATAGTGGCAAGGTGAGACTCACTCCCTATTACACGAGACTTGAACAATACTCTGCTAAGTTCGATGTTTGAGCAAAATCATAATAAAAACGTTTCAAAGCGCCAGAGCAGCTTCAGATTAACTTAAATCCAACAGTCTACGTTATGAAATAACAGAATCAAGTTAAAACGTCGGCGTACGATCGCTCAATTTCGTGCAAACATGACGCACATTTGTACTGAGCGCCAACAGAATACTAATCAGGAGGTTATCCGATGAAGGATTCTATGTTACATTAAGTAATAAGCATTTGATTTAGTTTTGCTTGAAATTGCACTGACTATAATAAGATATTCAGGAGTAAGCTAGTATGAAATAGCTTTTCTTAAAGATAGTGAATTATTAAGATATATATTAATCTATAGAATTATGTAAAATTGAAAATTTAATTGGAAAAAGTTGTTTAGATAATGACAAAAATTGACATTATTTCAGAAGCAATTGGTTACATATAACTGATATCCCTTACTTAATAACTAATAAAATTTACAATACCAATAAGATTGATGACAGCCTAAAGAAAAGTGTGCTTGCTTCACACGGCACGTGTGAAGGCAATGGCTCGGCGCATCGCATCCGATCCCTAGAGCTTGAATAAATGCTCGAGATATCACGCACCGTGAGAAGCCAGCAAAGAAACAGTACCTCAATAAAAGACGATCACTATACTATTATATTATTGACAGGCCTGTTGGTCTAGTGGTTAGTGACCCTGACTGCCATGCCGGAGGTCGTGGGTTCGATTCTCACCCAGGACAAATGCTTGTGTGATGAGCACGATCATATTTTATTCTGTGTCTGGGTGTTATTTATCTTTAATTTATGTATGTATTTAGAAATACAGGGTGTGAAAGTTTGTGGAGGGCTGTCCCTCACACCCTGTATATAATTATGTTTATCAGTTGTCTAGTACCCATAACACAAGCTCTGCTTAGCTTGGGACTAGATGGCGTTGTGTGATAGTTGTGGAATATTATTATTATTATACTTGTCGATGATCCAAAATACTATGCGATCGCCACTTTTTTATCCGGAAAGTCCACAGTTTCACCCAATAGAAATAGTTTGAAAATAGCTACAACTTACTCGTGAAGCTTAATTGATCCTTAACATGTTCGCTGACAGTACGTCGTTAGGCCGGAAATTAAAATAATGCGTTAAGGGTATACAATCATGTTCTATGACGTCTGTCGACGTTCACGTCTGACGACGGACGTAGTGTCGCATTTGGGCAAGAGAACAAATGTCCAGCATGACACCACGTCGTGAAACGTGTGTTATTTAGTTTGAAAAACTCTACTATCATAATGTGGTAGTTTGAATAACTCTACTATCATAATGTGGTTTCAGGAAGATTATAACGTTTAAACATAGCACCGGAGATGCGACGTTTTCTCAATTTGGTGGACGTCACAGCATTTGTTATAGCTGGCGTTCTGACAAACGGCTCTACATGAAATATTTGATTTAAAAAGTAAGTAGATTGCTGAAGTTACATGTTGTTTGACTTTGACTAATGTGATTGGATTACTAACAAAATCAACTTTGAAGAAAGTTGTTGCCTGTGGCAAAAGATTAAAAAAGGAAGAGGCTGAATTAAGGTAAATATTACAGGCCTTAATATAAAAAAAACATGTTCTACAAAAAGAGAATAGCTAATAGAAAAATCTGGTACAGCGGCAAAGAGAAAAATAATTACGTGGAAATTACAAAGAGGAATTTGCCTGTCGAGCTACAAAAACAAATTATTTACTTTGATGAAATTTATTTTGACAGTTCCTATGAATTGAGAATAAACTGAATGTCTTTTTAGTTCGCAAAAGATACCTCGATAAACTAACAACCTCAGTCGACGCCAAAACCAATGACGACGGACGATAATGAAGTCTAAAAAAATTACCTGTATCTACTTCAGTTAAAATGCATCTACTCTGTTGTAACTAGAACAACTTCTCTTGCCATATTTTTAGTCTGAATCTTATCTTAGTACTTAAGATTCACACTAACTTTGTTATTACTTTTAAGTTTTACATTATCATAAAATGCACCCCAGCTTTACCGTCAAAATCTTTGTTCAGTTGTTTGGGTTCCTGAGGCAAATTGGAAAACGGAATCCTCATAAATCCTGTTTGTCTGATTTTGTCCAATTGAAAGCCATAATCGGAGATTTTTGGCACTACATCGACGTTTAGAAGAATTGTATGACACGTATTTTTGAACTTTTATAAAAAAAAGACAAAAAAGAGGTGACCCAGAAGCTATCCGAGAGTAATATAGTGACATAACGATCTCAAAATAAATTATAAAGAACTATAAAAGTTCCTTATATTTTAATTTATATTCATGTTTATCTTTATCAAAAGTTTCTTTGGAAACTATAACGTACAGCTTGGCAAAAAAGAGTGTGGAAAAAATGAGGTCGCTACTAGTCGTTTTATTCATTATTAATAAACAATTACGCACTGATCTTTGCGAAATAATGTAGAAAATAGTGAAATAACGCGATGTTTATTTTTTAACACAGAAGCTACTCATAGATGACTTTTTTATTAATGTTTTCACAAAAAAACGTTTCGTAGTTTCAACGGTCACCGCATCAGACTCTTTCTTGCCAAGCTATAAACCAGTTTAACTTAACAAACTTATTTTTTCTGTCGATGAAATCACGTGTATGCACGACCATAAACACTAATCCCGACAACAGAAACTTTCATTGAGATAACGATACGTAATTTTTCAAATTTTCCTGGATAAACATCGTTATATATCTTGTCAGTTCGTTGACAGAAGATAATGACGCTTGGTCCTCGTGAGGGGGACTTTCAAAATGGCGGAATTTTAAGGTCTCAATGTCACGTTCTCTCGTCTGCAGACAGCTTGATAAATGTAACTATTATTCTTGTGCTAAGGGTCCGAGGAATGGGCTTCGCAGTACGGCACGTTTTTAGATGTACGCAGCTATTTGTTAAAGCGTTTTTATTGATTTGAAATTAATCCACGGATTTTCTTGGTTTCGCCTTAAATCTGGCTACAATATAAAACGACGTTATACTTTTACTATTATGTGGTTCATCACGACTGGTTATAATAAATCATACACATTTAAATGACGAAACTTACTTAGTGACACGATATATTAAGTAGTCTTGAGATTTTTTTTTTTTACGTGGCAAAATCATCAAATGAGTCCTCCAACCCCGGGCAGGGCGGGAGGGACTGTCAGACTTGTACTGACTAAAATCCACGGTGTCCTTCGGTAGCCCTTTGTGTGCCGGAGTCGCGGTATACGTATGTCCCGCAACCCCGGCAGGACTGTGGCCCTCTATAGGGGGGCCCCGTCACTATGCTGACGCTCCTTGAGGCGCGCGTGGGACACAACGCGCCGTCGACCCGGGCATGGTCCATGGTCGGGCAGCGAGTTGCCCTTTACTCGCCGCCCGCATGCCCGCGCCTACGGTGGCCGGAGATCGTCCCGCGACATCCATCGCCGTGGCGTTGCTCTCGCGCCCGGCATTGTTGGCCACAATGCCGGGCGCGAGAGGTCTCCGCCTATCGCCGCAGTGAGGACACGGCGGTGCTCCGCCCAAGCTGGGCAGTCCTGCACCGTATGCTCCACCGTGTCCTCCGGGCGATCCTCGCAGTGGTGACACCCGGGCGTTTCCTCCTTTTTTATCATGCACAGGTACCTCCCGAAGCTGCCATGTCCGGTGAGGACCTGTGTCATGCGGTAGGTGAGGACGCCGTGGGACCTATCCAGCCACTCCTCAAAGAGGGGTCTTACAGCCGCGATTGCGGCTAGCCCGTACCTCGGTTGCGATAGTCGTTCTCTCCAAACTGCCCTGAGATCGCGCCGGAGCTCTTCCCGCCGCGCCTCGACTTCTCGAGGCAGCGGGGATACACCCCGACGCTGCGCCTCCACGCGCCACTCATAGACGCGCAGGAGGGCAGTCGCTTCCAGATCCCAGGGCAGTGATCCGGCAAGAAGGTTGGCCGATTCGCCGGCGATCGTGCGGTATCCTCGGATCATTCGGATTGCCATGACCCTCTGGCATGCGACCAGCTTTGCCGGCCGCGTCCGAATGCTCAGGGCCCACACGGCGGCCCCGTAGAGGGCCATGGACCGCACGACGCCGGCGTGCAACCTCCGGCAGGGGGCGTTTGGCCCGCCGATATTGGGCAGGAGCCGCCCGAGGGCGGCTGATGCCCGGGTAGTCTTGAGATAGAGGTGAGGCCTAAACAGAATATCATGCCATCAATTAACGTGATTATGGATAAGGTGTATTGAATTCTGCTGCCAAAAAGCTTAACATAGGCTGATTGGTAATCGAGTGGATTTCTTAACCTATTTTGCATTATTTTAAATCCCATGGGGTTTTTTGGTGACATCGTGTCTTGTAAAATGTCCACATCTTTCCATAAAGTAGTAGCTAGTCAGTAGATTTGCTGATTCCATTTACCATTTACTATGTACCAAACACGATGCAGCATGAATTAACAGTAATGAAGTTACTCATTGCAAGTTAAAGTTACAAAGTTACAACTAGATTATCCACACCCTTGTCACACTAACTCACTACTATTTACAGAACTACATACGAAGCTAAATGAACATCGATCTAAGGCAACTTGCACGACTCTGCGCGGTACCTCTGCGTCGACAAAGTTTCGATAATCATGCATCCACTAATTTATTTGCAAGAGTGAAACTACTAGGTTGAATCTTATCTTACTAATATTCAAAATCAAAATCAAAGCATTTATTTCAAGTAGGCCAGTTACAGGCACTTTTGAATTGTCATAGACAATTAAAGGGATATTAAGTATTAAACACTAAAAAGTTATGGTGCTACAGTCCCAGTCACAAGACATAAAAAAAAAACTGTGAAAGTACCGTAGATGCACGTTCCAAGTCGTAGATCTCTATGGAGACCCAAGTAACACAAACGTGTCTAGAAACGTACTACTAGATAGCTTATAGAATTAAATTGAATTGTCTACCATAAGAATAAAATATCTATAAGCAATCTTCTAGAACGCTTATAGACAGAGTTTAGTAAAAGTGGGCACATTCTTGTACCCTCTCTTAAGAATGAGTTAAGAAAACATGACTAGATAGAGTTCAGATCAAATTGACTTAAGAGATGTTTCTAGTGTCTCTCTAAACCGTTTATAGACCGCACGTTTATCTAGAAGCGTACTAGTAGATAGTTTATAGATAGAGTTAAGACCTTTAAAGGAATCATTGCTCGTCAAGTTTTAAAACCAAATGATCTTAAGACTAACAACTTTAAGTAACATTTTACTAGTGACGCATAATGGCGTGGAACTTACAAGAGTTATTTTACTTAATAATATTTGCATCATGGCGTAACAAATTTATTACTTTTTATTAATTTGTGTTTTAATAATGGGTAAATAAGCAAATCAATATGCGATTGAAATTCTATCGTTGAATATTATGTAAAACTCTTGTAAAATAAGAGCGCCCGCTGTAAATGTAAGATTTAACATTTTTTTTTCAAAATATGAATATTATTTGGTATAAGCGAATTTTCGAATTTACATTTTAATGCTTAAAATACTCATTTTATTTAAAATATAGTAATTTAAAACATATCAAATGTCTAATTAGACATGAATTAATGATAAAAACATTAAAATACGTAACAAAAATTATTTGAAGCAAAAAATAGGCAGTAAAAATGGCGTCCAGATAAAATTTACTAGAAAACCGATTTCTATAGAACAAACAGTCTAGAGATTTTTTTGTAGTATGGCTCTAGAATAATTTTACTTACTACATACTAAACTATCTAGTGAGAGAATAAACAGATTTAAGAGTGGTTTAAAATTATCTAGTAACTGTCACTCTGTATTCCTTTTTAACTTGTGACAGTATTTCTAGACGTTCTTCAGTGAATAGGTAATTTCATGTGTTGTGAACGTAAGACCATTTTATGCAGTAACAAACCAATATAATTATTAATCAATACAAGAGGGTACCCGAGTAAAAAGTATTTCTGATTTAATTAAGTATAAACAATGTGAGAAATAATAATTATAATTGTAATTACATTAATACCCTTTCATTTGATACCCACATCATTGGGGTGGATTTCAAACAGCCAGTCCGCCATCTTGAATTTAAGTCACCTGACTATTTTTTTCGTATTCCTGACAGCAAACCTTTTCATTTGATACGCATATCATGGGGGTGGATTTTAAATAGCCTGTCCGCCATATTGGATTTAAGTCACGTGACAATTTTTTTTCGTATTCTTGACAGCAAACCCTTTCATTTGATACCCACATCATTGGGGTGGATTTCAAACAGCCAGTCCACCATCTTGAATTTAAGTCACGTGACCATTTTTTTCGTATCCCTGACAGAAAACCCTTTTATTTGATACCCATATTATGGGGGTGTATTTTAAATAGCCTGTCCGCCATATTGGATTTAAGTCATGTGTTTTTTTTTCGTACTCTTGACAGCAAACCTTTTCATTTTTGGTACCAATATATCATCAACAATTTTCTACGTTTTGGAGGAAGTTACTAGGAAGTTTCGATTCTTCTTCGGTCGACTCTTCTTCATTTTTCTTTCTTTTTAAATACTTGCGGATTTTTCGACGAAAACCACCAGATCTTTTAATTTGTTTCATCTTCTCCATTGCATAAACTCATCCAATTTGAATTTCTAGTGCAAATGCACTTAACTAAGCCACTTTTAAGGATAAAAACTCTAAAAACACGACTTCTCTATCAGTTTTCTAGACAAACTTAAAAATATCTAGTAAAGTATTTTATCTAGACTGAAGTATCTATAGAAAAAAAAGATAAGAGTACCATTAGCTAAAATAGAATATCTGTAGAAAGTTTTGTCTTTAAATATATCGTTTTATCTATAAAACCACTTCAAAATAGGTACCTTTAGGCTTTTTTAACTATTTGTAGAGCATTTTATCTAGAAACATTCGTTATAACTATAAACGTACTTAAAATAAGTGTTCTATAGAACAAATGCTCTTAAAATAATAAAGCTTTAGATAAAAAACTCTGTAAGATTAAATGTTCTTTATCAAACCCATCTTTAGAAAGCCCGTATCTAAAGATTAACCCTGAATAGACAGTCTATAGACAGATTGGTTTTAAAACTTCCAGACTGTGTTACTTGGGGAAGAACGTGCAAGAAACTCCATGGACACTCTTTTTAGAAAATTATTACAGAATCATTGTTACATCATTCATTCTTAGATGGTACATTATGTGAGAACGATGTAGCAAGTTTAAACGTGTCCATAGTAAAATTTAAAACAAAGACAGTTCATAAAAAAAAAAACAATATATTAAAATAAACCGTGGCAGCTAAGAGATGACCAGTCGCAACTGACAGCGCCCGTTCACGAACATGACACATGCATCAGCACCATTCGGCTCAACCATTTTGAAGGGAGCCAAATGATCCGACACACGCGCCACCATCAGCGAGACATTTGAGTGAGCATGACACACTCTCAACCGCCAGGGTCATTCAAGTCAACAAGAGACGTAGGTACTCAGTGAATGTCAGCTCTGAAGTACATAGTACACACACAATGTCGGCTATGAAGCTATACAACATTATTTTTTGTTTATGCGAAACCCGATACACCTGTCCAATATTTTTGTGTAAAGAATCTACGTACAAAATTTTAAAACCGTATCATAAGAAATCACAAAGTTGCCAGCTTGTATAATTACCTGGTTGTCCGTTCAAAAACATGCTCATTTCGCGGTACACCCGCGTAAACCGCGTCTCCTGTGTTATACACTCACGATAATAGTTTGGCAATAGGTACCTAACCGTACGGTGATTGTATTGTAATTAACTGGTAATAAAATTTAATTAAAATATTTTTGAAAAAAAAAAATATAACATGGTGTAAAAACTATTAGAATCGAATCAGTTACTGATTCTGAACAAACTATATTCAGGTTTCGCATAATTATACTAAAAATAAGGTTGTATAATACAAGGAAGATTGAATCTATACAATGCAAATACAGTTGTACAATCTTCAGCAGCTCCAACAATGGTATTAAGTATAGTTCCTTCCACTATCAATTTATTTATACATTCACAGTCTCATGGAGCAGGACCAGCATGGAGCCAAGCATTATTATCAGCGATATAGTCGCTCAGTTTGTAATATGCCTGCTTACAAAGTGTGCGTTTAATGCATGTTTTGAATTTAGTTTCATTCAGTTCAAGAACGTGAGTATTATAAATGCGAAAGTTTGTGAGGATGAATTGATGTAGGGATGGATGTTTGTTGCTCTTTGACACAATAACATAACCTAAATATTTTTTTGTGTGAAAGAGTAGAAGTAGTAGAAGATAGGTATAAAGGATTAGGATTTGGATGGAATTTGATACACAGATAGCTTATAGCCTGGATTCGAACATTTTATGTAGATATTTTAACCCAATTTTATATTACCGTGTTTTCATTTCAGAGTTTTCGCTGGCATCAGCTAGTCATTTGAAACGTTTCAAAGTGAATTTATACAAATTGTACATAGACGTAAGTTGTTCAGTTGCAACAATTGTTTGACACGAACAGTTGAGTAGAGTTTAGTGTTTCAATAAATTCTTGTGGTTCTCATTGAATGGACATTTTGGGGTATTGTTTGGGACTACAAAGGGATGCGTCAAATTGGCCATGATGGCATTTGATCGCGTATTAGGATGGATAACTGTGTTAACTGAGTAGCTGGTTTGAAGATTGTAAATTAATTCAAAGACAGTGAGTAATTTGGCTAATTGACTGAAATACTACTACGATCATTTTATAATCCTATCAGCAATGGTCAAAGAATATAAATAAAATATCAATTGTAGTATCCTATGGTTGGAATAACATTCATCACTATCTGGTAGTATCTTTCATAGCCAGTTTCTTCCGTGCCCTCGAAACCACGTGAAGCTGTCATGTAGATCTTTGACAATCGTTAATGTTATAGTAGCCATACACCATCCTGCCTATCGACGATCTATTTGACGCTTGCAATTGTTTCAAATTGCAATTGTTTAAAAATGCCAATTTGATGGCATGACATGCCAATTTGATAGGTCATCAAATCGATTTGACACAACGTCAAATCGGCAGCAGTGATGCATTTGGCTATTATTCGGTGACGACAGCTACAATTTTATAAATTTGTAGCTATCGGTCACCGAATAATAGCTGGATCTAGCTATAAAGTTGCTAAGTTGGCATCGCTGCTGCAGATTTGACGTTGTGCCAAATCGATCGTACGATAGGCAGTATGGTGTATATGGACGAACTGCCAATTTGAAACAATTGCAAGCGTCAAATCGATGGTTCGATAGGCAGGATGGTGTATGGCTACCATTAGTCGGAAGCTTGAAAGTCTGATAACCAGTCTTACCTCAGAGTATACTACCTAGTTACTAGGTTGTTGAGGATAAATATACAGTCGCTTCATGTACAATTCTAATATTCACATGCGATAATACGAAGCCGACACCAACACAAAATCTAGGCAGAATGTAGTAGATTGTTTACTTAATAATTGACTACACAATTTACTGGCTAGATCTGGCACTCACCAGTACCATCAAGTCCCAGTCCAGGGGACTCTTCACATCTGACGGGGCCACCCTTAGAGGTAAACGTGACTTCGAAACGTAAAGGGCTATTCAAGGACACTGTGGATTTAAGTCAGAACGAGTTTGACAGTCCTTCCCGTCTCGCCCTGAGTCGGAGGACTCATTTGATGATATTAACATGTGAAATAAAGGGTACTTCCTATTCATGGTGACTGACAGTCTGTTGTCATTACCTAATGAGAGTTACCCGACTACTTGTAAGTGTGAAACAGTTTTTTAAATATCTATGAAATAGATACGCTACAGTTCCCATAATTATAGCACACGCTTTCAGATTATTTTTACGAATGATAAAAGGGAGACACTCCCCGATTTTTTCCCTATATCTAGCTGCCTATCCTACCTAGAACCACCTTAGATGTTAGATCAGGTTCTTAGCAATCCAAAAGAGTAGTCTACTGCATTTATAATTGGAAATATATTTAGTCTGTCAATTAGAGTATTGAAAAATAATGAACACCTATTTTTTTTTTAATGAATGAGTGTTGACATTGCTAAATTGTTTCGAAATTCGGAAGTGAGAGTCCTGTAAAATTATAGCGACCGAGTGTCGTTATGTGATTTTTAGAAGCCTTGTATCTGCGTCAATTTTAGTTTACGTAAGAAAATCAAAAATACGCGTTAAATAATTATTTTTTGATCATCTTTCTTTCGGACTAATTACATTTTTTTCAGTGAAATAGCCTATGCTAGCTGTCACTTACCTCATCATTATGAGTCCATCGTATAGCTGGTGGTGGCTCCGGAGAGTGTTGCACCACACAAGTCAGGTTGATGGTGCTCCCCGTGTTGATGAACAGCTCTGGACCGCCCAAGATCGTCGTCAGGGGCTCTGGTGAGAGAAGGAAATGTAGTTAAACGCGAGACAGTCAAATGCGACCTTATCACTAAATAATTAGAGGTTACAATTGTTTCAATGTTAACGAGGAAGCGACTATTTTTTCTCTCAAGAAACGCACCAACAACATTATAATGTGTAAACGCCATGTCCACGTACAGAATAAAGGATGATTCACGCTACACCGTGCCGTGTCCAGGCCATGCCCCGCCCGGCGCCTGGACGGGGCACGGACGGGGCACGCACGGTTGATCATTTTGCTGTACTTTTTGTTTCAAATTCATGCTTGCGGCCCGGATGGGCCACGTCCGGGGAACGGACGAGGCACGGCCCGGACACGGCACGGTGTAGCGTGAATCATCCTTTACTTCCTAGGCAACGCTTAAAAAAGCTCATTTTTAGTTAGTAACTACATAAGTTCATAAAAATAATATAATTACAACGGGACATTCAAAATCTCTTCTCATTTTCACACTCTGTAGTGAATTAGGCGTAGATTTAAATTCCTTCACTTAGGTACAAAATTAGCATTAACATCACCTTCAAGCTTACACCTAATTTATTATAATGAGAGGCATTACTTATTCAGAGGTAATATTTGATGAAAATGGAAAATCATACTTTTACGAAAAATGTACTTAGTGACCATGAAAAGATTTATTGAAGTACCTAACGAATTATAAGTTTATTTTTTGTTTGTTATTATAATTTATAGTTTTATTAATTATGTTGATTAAAAGCTATTTTAGGTATGATTTTTTGTATATGACCGCTGCTTGTAAGATCTTCATCGTTATCGTCATCAGCCCATAGCAGTTCACTGCTAGACAAAAGCCTTTGCTGCACACCATTTTCTTCTCTCACAGGCTACTCTTTTATTTAACTTTTCATCATCTGCCTAGCCTTTTCCCAACTATATTGGGGTCGGCTTCCAGTCGAACCATATGCAGCTGAATATCAGTATTTTACATGAAACGACTGCCTGTCGGACCTCCACAACCCTGTAACTGGGTAATACGATACCCCATGGTAAGACTGGTTGTCAGACTTTAGAGCTTCTGACTAACAGTAACGACTGTCAAAGATCTACAAATGACAGCCGGGACCCGTTGGTCCCGGCTGTCATTTTGCCGGAAAGCATGTAAAGCCGTTGCTTTACGTGCTTTCCGAGGCACGGAGGAAACTCGCTATGACAGATGGTCACCCATCCACAGACCAACCTCGGCAAGCGCAGCTTAACCCGGCAGATCGGCCTGTGCGGCTGTAATTATTTAGCAACGAGCTCTTTTATTTAACTTTTATAAAAGTTAAATAAAAGATTAGCTTGTTTGTGTGATTGGTACGATTTAAGGTTCTAAAATAATCAGTATAATATCTGGGGGCACGGCAGTGCCCCCGCCAAAAGCGAGCGCAAAGCAAACACTGCCGTAACATCCTTTACTGGAACCATTTCGCCGCATTTTGAGGCCCCTATTTGAGAACCTCTGGATAAGACCAGAATGCAGAAATTTTAGTCATCCAGTAAGCTATAATCAAGTACTTAAAATCAAAAATTTCAAGTCTGTAGGTCATTCAGTTCTGAAGTTAAGCGAAAGCAAAGTTTCGCATTTACGACAGACACTCATTCACACACTCATGATCATCAAAATAGAACTAGTACTTCCGATAAACTCAGAGAGCTGAAATTTAGTACAGAGTTAGGATTTAATGACCACATAAAGGGAAAACTATAAAAAATAGGATAATCGAAGATCTGGAGTACCTGGTGACCCTGATTAGAAAACACAAGAGCCCAACCAAACTATTAGCGATCGACATATACCGCCTTTACAAAAAATATTCAACTTAGTGGGGCGCTTCATTTGTTTTTTTTTTAACGATTTAGTTATAAAAATGACTGTTACTAAGTATAACTTATTTATTAAAGGTTCAAAGTTCTCTGACAAAATAACTAAAATAACTCTGAAAACAATTATTTCTTTCATCAATAAAGTTATCACAGATGAAACAGATTTACAATAATTGTCCAAAACTCTTCTAATCGTTTGAAAAGTAATCGCTAAGTATTTATTACGAACAAATAAAGTAACAAACTCGTTTGTCCTTTTGTCAATAATGAAAAGGCAGTCAATTGAAACTTCTTAATAAGGAAGAATACTTTGATATCAATCGTCAAAATTGTAAACGGTATTTGTTTTCTGTCAACAGTACAAAGTTTTGAGACAAGATGAGCCTCTTAGAAGCTACTAAGTGGACTCAAAGATGTAACTTTTTGTGTGCATAGAAATGTATTTAAATATTGCTTTTTAGGCGTCATTTGAGATGTCATTGCCCTTTTAAGTTTTCATGGTTTGAGTATTCTTAGATTTTAGTCGCGTCAATGAACCCTTTTACTTGGAACGTCTATGATTTTATGGAAACCCTACAGAGTGCGAACAGGTAGAAAACCGAATCCATAAGAGAAATCGGAAAACTATGCTATGAAACTTTTTTTTAATAATAAAGAAAACGTTGTCCCACACTAGGAATTTCTTGTTGTATCGTGGGTGCGTTTACAAACATAGAAACTCACATACACATTTACACATACACCCAGACCTAAAACAATTACCTGTAGATCATACAAAATATTTGTTCCGTGTCCCACACATCGATCCCACGACACACTGCGCGGCAGTTGATAGCTCTGCCACTACGCCAACGGTCGAACGTTAGTTATTAACACTTAATTAAATTATTTGGGTTCTCATATTTTTGTAAAGAAAGTATAATATACCATACCAGCATAACAGTCTACAATATTCCTACTGCTCTCTGTGAGAAGAAGTAGGCTGCTTAACCCACATAACAGATATCAAATTGAAAAACCAGCACACAAACCACAACAAAATTGTCTGAATACAAAAATATTCTTCACGAAACTCCTATTTATCACTGCCAAAACCGATGACTCGAAACTTGAATCGGAATATTTTCTCAGCGCTCGTATGAATATGAAATCACGTCACTAGACGTTGAGTTGAACGGTCTGTGCGGACCGGACTTATCTAACGAACCTTTTGTGATTGAGAACGTGGTGGACGTTTGTACCCCAGTCCCCACCTATTCGGGTATTTTGTGACCCCACCCATTGGGGTTTTCGTGATGGAAAACCCCACTCGTTGGGGTAGGTCATGCGCATTTTTACAAGTAGATAGATAAGACTTGAAAAGCAGATGATTCCTTGAAGACTGTGGGGTCGTTTTGTGTCTGAATGAGGTAATGACTTGCTTAGGGTTGCATTATGTGTTCAGGTAAATAAATCTGAGTAGGTTACATGCATGTTTAGGTAAAGGTGCTTTCTCACCGCAAGCATTTTCCTGTATATGACGTACAGATTCAAACATTTATCAGTAAGGAAGGAATTCTTCAATAGCCCTTTATGTTCCGGGGCCACGGTTACTTGATAAGATAGTCTCGCGACTAGTCTCGAAGAATAGATGATTTTTGAAGATTATGTCATCAATTTGGTGTCTGTATGGTGACTTGTTGATGACTTGTTTGTGCACAGAATGTCTCAAAAAGTAAGGTCTCAAATGAATTTACTGCTATTAAACTAAGCAATTGTTCTTCGCGTCAAAAAACCTATATAAAATTAACGTTATTAAAATTAAATAACAAAGCCAGATATTTTTGTCGGCAATTGTTCAATTTAATCATCTTTTGTCCGCTATTACATTTTAGTTTATTTCAGTCTTTAGATATTAAATAAAAAGGTTTCATAAAGGTCAATTCAATTACAAGTCTAAATTCGAACACAACAAACTCTTACTTTGCTTATGAACGCCTTTGCCCTCAAATCATATTCATGCCAAGGACCAAAAAAGAAAAAGTCACTACGAAAGTTTAAGGCCAGGCAAAACCAGCCTGTCATTATTGAAACCGTATTTTTTCTTCAATTAAGCCATTACAAGCAGTTTTTGAATGTGCAAAAAATACTTTTGAGCAAAAATTGGAAGGAAACTAAGCATTTAGTCTTTTATTCCTTTAATTGCTGACGGATTTCCGTATATTAAAGACTCATTTTGTTAAAGGTCAGAATTATTTTTGAGTTAATATTGGTAAAGCGGTATTCAGGATTTGAGGGGGTGTTATTGTTAAACTGCTATCAATAAGGGAAGTTATTTTGGTTTAATGATGAGCGATTCGGTTTCATCATTTGGCAAATAACCGTTAAATGTTAATAGCCTTAGTCAAGGAAAATGTAAGGTGATCGTTTTGTTATAGTTTTCTTTACAAACACGATGAAAAAGAGCTATAATATCATTAATTCCTTGAACTTTTATAAGAGAAGTTAATTCTCAGGGATATTTTCTGAACGTTACGTAGTCGAATCCGTTGGAAAAAACTAGTGTAGATATTGACAACACCATTTAAATAAGCATACATACGCGGAGCTCGTGGCTAAATAATTACAGCCGCACAGGTCGATCTTTCGGGTTGAGCTGCGCTTGCCGAGTTTGGTCTGTGAATGGGTGACCGTCTGTCATGTTTCCTCCGTGTCTCGGAAAGCACGTAAATCCGTTGGTCCCGGCTGTCATTTGTAGATCTTTGACAGTTGTTACAATCAGTCAGAGAACCAGTCTTACCATGGGGTATCGTATTACCCAGTTACTGGGTTGTGGAGTTCCGATAGGCAGTCGCTATATTATGTAAAATACTGATATCCAGCTGCATCTGGTTCGACTGGAAGGCGACCCCAATATCGTTGAGAAAAGGCTAGCTAAATGATTTAAATAAACATACAATTGGATAAAGAGTCCACCAAAAACAAATGTCAAGACTAACCAAGATTAATTTCAAAGCAGATGCATTAACATCCAAGAGACCATTAAATACAGTGTTGAAAAATGCCATAAAAAATCTTTAAAACTAAAACCAAAATGGAACCAAATATCGTCAGTAACAGCTCCAATATGTCAGCAAATTCATAAACATGTACACGGTACTTTCTGCCAGGAAAATTCTGGAATTTTCTGGCTTAAACCCACCGGGAGCGGTTTGACGTTCCCTTGAAACCTGTTCAAATCGACTGTTTTATTTTTGATGCATATTTTGACGACGTCATACGTTTCAGTGGGAAGGAAATAATGGTTTCCGAGAATAATGTACTGTAACTACTGTTCTTTCATTTTATTGTTATTTTTTCGCTGATTTTGCTCGTCTGTTACATTAATTGCCATTGTCGTAAGGTTTATGTTACATATGATTTGATTTTTTGATTGGCAAGCAGTTGTATGTTTTAGTTTACTGACTATTATTTAGACTTCATAGTTATACATGAATGACGTTATAACGAAAGTAATAAAAGTGCAATTAAAACTTTTCGCTTTTCGTAATTTACAATCCTATTATCGTTATTAAATATGTTCAGTTATTAAATAGCTTTATTTATAACTAGCTGTGCCCGCGACTACGTTCGCGTGGATGTCGGAACTTAACAATGTATTTTTTATAAAATTGACAAAGTTTCATACAAAGTTTCATCCCCTATTTTATCACCTTGGGGGTAGAATTGATCAAAATCCTTTCTTAGCGGCTGCGTACGTCATAACATCTACCTGCATGCCAAATTTCAGCCCGATCCGTCCAGTGGTTTGGGCTGTGCGTTGATAGATCACTATGTCAGTCAGTCACCTTTGAGTTTTATAATATTTAGACGTTATTTATGTTATTTCATTAAAATTATTTAAAACACAGTTTGTGGCTGAACTAAACGCTAAATATGAATTGCAGTCTTGAATTGGTTTCACAGAAAATTAAAAAGATTGGATAAGTTTTAGAATATAATCTGATACTTGAATCACTTTTAAATATCGATTTTATTAAGTGCCTAGCAACGAAGGCATAGTACTTGTCGTATGATCTCACCTTACTCCAAAGTCTCGACTCTATCAAAGGAAGTAATATAAGTTATTTACCCGTAACTCGTAAAGGTTGTAAATAAATTTTATGTTTTTTCTTTGATGATCGGGGATTAAAATTATGTTTTTCGGGAAATTTTTGATATGATCCCTCAAGGATATGATGCAAATTATGTGAAATTTACATAAAATTTAGATTAGCGTATACTTTTTGGTAGATATTAAACAATCTTACATTACAAAGGTAAGAGATTATTATAAATAAAATATACAAAAAAAAACGGAAACAACACTTAATAAAACAGTAAAGTTCTCAGACTAAAAAGCACGTGGAAACCGTTAAATACTTCTTTTTAAATGTCACCGATTGACATTTCAAAATAATTATATCGACGCTTTTTTTTTTTTTTTTTTTTACGTGGCAAAATCATCAAATGAGTCCTCCAACCCCGGGCAGGGCGGGAGGGACTGTCAGACTTCTACTGACTAAAATCCACGGTGTCCTTCAGTAGCCTGTTATGTTCCGGGGTCACGGTAATGAAACAATCCCGCGACCCCGGCAGGCTTTGGCCCTCTGAGAGGGGGCCCCGTCATTATGCTGACGCTCTTTGAGGCGCGCGTGGGACACAACGCGCCGTCGACCCGGGCATGGTCCATGGTCGGGCAGCGAGTTGCCCTTTACTCGCTGCCCGCATGCCCGCGCCTACGGTGGCCGGAGATCGTCTGCTGACGTCCGACGCCGCGGGGGCCTACCACTGCGGTTGGGGCGGAGGGAGGACGCTGTCCTCTCTCTCTCGCGGCCCGCCTCCTCCTTCACGAGCATTACTGCTTCGCAGAAGGAGGCGACCGCTTCCCACTCCGTCTCGCCCCGCAGCATGGCTGCGACCAATGCCGGGCGCGAGAGGTATTATATCGACGCTGGAAAGTGATTTTGTCGTAACTCGCAAAATGGGATTTTTGTTATTGCTTTGAATTCAGAAAAAAATACTGCGTCGGACAGTCTGATCCATGTTTTCCTAGGAGGTTTTTTTTTATGATACGACGTGGAATTTTCTTAACTTTTTTAAGAAAACATACTTCAAAATGCTGTAAGTACCATAAAATCAGCTATTTTACAACAAAAAAAAATAGATACACCAAAATCAACATCGTATTCGTTGTCTAAATTTTTTTTTTCAAGATACAGCAATATTGATGCTTCAAATTGAAATACCAATTACTGTAACTCGCAACTTTAGAACACTATCTTTAGTGTTATCTAATAAATTTCAGTATAAGTATGTGTTTCAAAAATTACCTCTCGATTTCAGCTAGTTTACGAGTTACGAATTTTTTATATAGTTTTTTGGCTCTGGTGTAAAGTTCCACTTTTCGAGATAGGTACTACAAGATTGCTTTCTTGCGTCGAGTTACGCAGTATTTTTGTAAGTAGTTCAAATTAGCAAATTGATAGTTTAATTTGTGGCACTCTAAACTTTCAGGCCCAATAACTTTCTTTATTACTTTGTGCAAAATGTTTAAATAAAAAGAAACAGGAAAAAAAATTTAGACCTTTAACCTGTCTTCTTAAACCCAAAGCTTGAAAAAGTAACGATAAGAATTCTCATGTGATCAAGTACCTAATCTAAGTACTAATGAAAACCGAAGATTAAGAAAATGCTTGACGTAAAATAAATAAGGTGTTCTCAGTTTATTTTATGTGGAAGAAAAATTTGACGTTTTTTTGTTCTTATACTAAGCCGCGAGCGAGGCCGTTCTCATAAATAATGCCTAATTCTGTGTCACTAGGAATTCCTTTATTTTTATTCAGGATTTTCGTGTGATTTTTGTTAGTAAACCCTTAGGCGAATCCTTAGGCTTTTTGCAAATTTGCCTGAAGGGAATGCTCTACTTTTTTATTTATACGAATGAAACGAATAATTTGTCTCATAGTACTTAGGTTTGATTTATGTAGATTAGTATCTTATTTATGACAAAGTCGTTGCTGTTTGAGTTCTTTATTGTGAAAATATAATATTTATTTTTACTACACAGATTACCATCATCATCATCAGCCTATAATGTTCCCACTGCTGGGACACAGACCTACTCTCTGTGAGGGGCCATAATCCACCACGCGGGCCCAGTGCGGGTTGGTCTACACAGATACTAAACATGAAGGTTTGAGAGGATAGACGGATGGATGGATGTTCATTACCCTTTCAAACAAAAAGCTGAGAGATTTAGACAAAATGCGGTTTATACCCAGAAATTATACATAAAATGCTTTTCTTTACTTTTCATTCGGTTTTTTTTTTGCTTCAACATTATTCTCTGTCATATCTCCGTCTAGCTAATAAAAGTAGCAGCATTATAGAACCTCCACTATCATGTAATCTCTATTGATTTTTACTCTCAACGATTTTATGACTTCTCTGACCTTTGTGACCCCATGTGATAACATTATTCCTGACCCCAAAGACTATAAAAGTAATAAAATCGGAATTGACATTATCGCCTCGCTAGATTTAATGCTTTCATAATTATTAATGATGAACGGGATAATGTATACAGAATGAATTTTTCAAGTTGGTGCGGATCGAAATTGACGGCATGGTTGACGTAGTGGCCGGACGTTAATACTACGTAGTTGATACTACGGAACAAAATATTGATATGATCTACAATAAGTAATTTTGGATCTGGGTAGTAGTGTATGCGAGTAGTATGTTTATAAACGGATCAGCGACACATAATGGGGAAAAAAATCGGACCCGAGACTCCTCCAAGTCTCGGGTCCGATTTTGATGAGAACCAGATATATTATTTTAACTGTCCAGGCAGAAACGGTACAAGAAGATGAGAGAACAAAAAAAAGCACACAAAAAAAATACACTTTTGATACATCATACGGATATACAAGTACCATAATATATTTTGGTACTACAATGGAAACGCTCTCATGAATACGTAACTCGTCCATGTAGCTCAAAAACACTTACATAAATCTTGAATAAACACAACCAGAAAAAATATCAAGATAATTAGCTAAACCCTAAAAAAATCTAGGTCGTTCCGTGCAAAAAATCCATTCCCTTGATTTTTCACATCCAGCATTTTCTATTTTCCTTAAAAAGACTTCCTCTAGAGCCATTAACTAAGTAAGGCGTATAAATTAACCAGCATTCGTTCAGTTTAGACTTATTTTATGCTGTTTAGAAAAAAGGCAAAAAAATTGACTGCATGCAGAGGTTCATTACTTTGATTTTAATAGCTGTGATTGGTTTAATCGACGACATCGTGAGATTCTGACACTGTGTACAGACGCCAGCACGTCAACCTATCCGAATCTGTCAAAACTTGCCAATAACGTGAACCTTTTTGTTTTGTGATATAATTAAAATGGGTTGTTGTAAGTTCGCCACAAAAATTATTCCCCACGAAAAAAAGTATTGATCATGTTCTCCCAGTACTTTCTGTTTAGATTTCGCATTATGTCCGCTTGTTTTCGGTAGTTTTGTGCTGGATTGTATTATTTATTTGTTCTGCTATCCATGCGGAAAAAGAAATGGGTGAATTTACTATAGTCAAATATTAAAATAAAACAAAAAACGTTTGGCTAATTTACATATACATACTTTTTACTTTTTTTTTCGTGAGGAATTAATTTTGTGGCGAACTTATAATAACACATTAAAATTATAAGTCTTTACATTGGTCTTTTCCCTGGTTTGAAATCACAAATATAAATTGTGTGTTGCTTAGACCCATCACATAAAATATTTTAAACATATTTATACTATCTCATAAAAAGATTTTCTCTTAACATAATTTATTTCTAAAGTGTTTTCATACAAATATGATGAAAAGAGAAATTGTATATTCTGGTATGCATAGTGCACTTAAAAGGCCAAGGAACGAATTCTGTAAAACATGCAAATAAGCTTTAAGTGTTTGCTGATGGTAAACTTACCTTCAGAGCATATTTTTCTTTACTTGGCTTTATTTGGTAGATAAATAATAAAGAAATAATTTTTAATTTTCTATCTTTTTATTTAATTTTCAAATTCGTTACACCACACTAAGAATTTCTCCTGTATCGTGGGTGTGTTTACAAACACATAAATTTATACACAAACGCTCAGAACCGAAATAACTACTCGTAGATTAAACAAATATATGTTCCGTGCGGAAATCGAATCCCCGACACGCAGCGTAACAGTCCAATCGCTCAGTCACTGCGCCAATCGTGTCGTCAAACATATTAAGTCATTAAGTATTTGACTTTATACTCCTGATGAAGACATCAAAAATCAAGAGATTTTTGTAACGCAATATTACTAAGTTACAAAGTAAGTCCTTCTTTATATCGGCTGGGGCGGAGGGAGGACGCTGTCCTCTCCCTCACGCGGGCCGCCTCCACCTTCGCAAGCATGACTGCTGCATTCCGTCTCGCCCCGCAGCATGGCCTCGACCAACGCCGGGCGCGAGAGCATAAGCTGTCGCAGTCGTGAGGACACGGCGGTGCTCTGCCCAAGCGGGGCAGTCCTGCACCGTATGCTCCACCGTATCCTCTGGGCGATCCTCACAGTGTTGATACCCAGGCGTTTCTATTGCCTCCTTATCCGACACAGGTACCTCCCGAAACATTCGTGTCGGGTGAGGATCTGCGTCATGGGTTATGTCAGGATGCCGTGACGCCTGTCCAGCGACTACTCAAACAGGGTTCTTACGGGCGTGATTGCGGCGTGCCCGGAAAAAAAAGTCCTCCTTAGGTGGACTTATTTTTAAGCTTGGTAAAATCATCAAATGAAGTAAGAATCACAGAGAACCATATAATTACAAAACAATTTAGGGCTCGTATTTTCCAAAATGTTCCACTCGGGTCATTTTCCTAATTCTTCAAGCTAAAATCCGAGTTTAAAGACCTTTCCTCTAAAGATTCTTCACTATCTGCCCCTACTTTCAGCTAAATTATAAAAATAAAGTCATAATGTAACTTACCGACGACTGAGAGGTACATCCTGTGCCCGATAGGAGGCGTGGTACCGACTTGGCACTCGTAGATGCCTGAGTCACGACGCTGCGGAAACCGAATCTGCAAGAAAATATAAAAATAAGTACCTACATTTTGTTTTACAGAGATTTAATAAAAATAAAATGGAAAAAAAATGTGTAGGGGATTGAATTTTATTCGGAAACGATAACATAAATAGTCATCATCTGCCTAGCCTTTTCCCAACTATATTGGGGTCGGCTTCCAGTCGAACCAGATGTAGCTGAATATCAATATTTTACATGGAGCGACTGTCTATCGGACCTCCACAACCCAGTAACTGGGCAATACGATATAAGACTGGTTGTTAGACTTTACAGCTTCTGATACAGAAAGACGTGAAGACGTGCTTTCTGAGGCACGGAGTACAGATTTCGCTATGACAGATGGTCACCTATCTACAGACCAACCTCGGCAAGCACGGCTTAACCCGGAAGCTTGTGCGGCTGTAATTATTTAGCCACGAGCTCCATAAACGAGTAACATAAATAGTCTTACTAAAAAAAGTTGAACGTCGATCGATCGAACAATTTTTATCTAAAAAACTATCAACTGCAAAATGGCGTTAATATTGTAAGGGTCGTTTTGAAGTTACACTTTTCAAGATAATTGTTAAGCAGATGTTTATCTTTTTGTTGTAAGACGGTATGGGTTTTATAAGGTAACATAAAAATAACCATACAACATCCCATTCTTCTCCGTACAACCTACCTTAGCGAATGGGTGTATAGTATGTACCATTTAACATGGCAATACAGGTCATTCACTCCCTCCTACCAAGTTTTTCATCACTAAGCGATAATGACACTTATTGTTACCTAAAACTACTAATAAGCGATAGTTGCTTCTATCGCTACAGTATCGTGGTACCAGCCTGCTTGACATACAGGGGTTGTGAATCTTGTGTTGCTCTAATTCAAAATTATTATTTTTTATTTCTAGAAATCAAATTGTGTGCTTATAAATTTACGCGTGACGTAAAAAATGTTCCACTGTGTGTGACGGATTTAATGGATGTAGTGATAGGTAACGGCCCTTTTCCCGTCATATGTATTTTCGTCCGCGCGCGGATCCTAGTAGATTTTCAAAGTCGATTGTATGTTTGTTCACGATTATCTCGCGTTTGTCTGAACCGATTTTCATCAGGAGCAGTGGTGGCCCAGTGGTATCGGTCCCGACTTACGAGTTGTAGGTCGTGGGTTCGAACCCCGCCAGGCGCATTACTTTGTGTAATTTGTTTCATCACCACTGCTCTCAAAACGGTGAAGGAAAACATCGTGAGGAAACCGGCATGTCCTAGAACCTAAAATTCGAAGACATGTGACATCTGCCAACCCGCACTGGGCCCGCGTGGTGGATTATGGCCCACTCCCTCTCACAAGAGAGGAGGCCTGTGTCCCAGCAGTGGGAACATTATAGGCTGATGATGATGATTTTCATGCGGTTTACGGAAAAATGTTTATTACAGTCTAGGGAAGGTTTTAATATACTATAATATTGGATGTCTTGTGACGTTGCCCGCATGGATCCGTTTTTGTTGCTCGCTTGGATATAAATTTCTAAAGTTGCTGATTATACGAAGATTTTGTTGAATGTCTGAACAAATGTTTAAAAATGGTAAAATATTTTTTTTTTTTTAAGTACCGACTTCAAAAACAAATACAAAAAAGTGTAAAATAATTTTCTTTCGGAAGTCGGTGGTCAATGACATAAAAATCAAAAGCCACCGACTTCCGAAAGAAAAGTTATTTTACACTTTTTTGTATTTGTTTTTGAAGTCGGTACTTTTTTTAAAAAAAGTTTTTATTAATACTAAGGGTACAACGGCGGTCTTATCGCTAATAGCAATATCTTCCAGACAATTATGATGGACTTGAAGAACTTTAAAAAAAAATGAGGGTAGACAGTGATGCACATCAAATAATAGATAACCGATAATATAAATACAATACACACAAACATTAATAATAAAATAAAATACACATACATACATAAATGTAAATATGTATTATTAGATAGAAAGGAAATGATTATTAAGACCGAATTATTAAGAAGAAACCAGTGACTTGGCTTGTCTTACTGATACAAGCAATGCATTCCACAAACGACAGTGAAAGAATCATCATAAAAAATGTGGAATGCGCAGGCATCAAAAGAATCAAATGTATATAATTATGTATATACAACGTGTAACGTTAATAGCGCAAAACCTCTCGTGGAGTAACTCAGCCCATGTTACTGAACAATGTTTGTTCAAAAACTTTTGGAAAAAATATTTTTCATACTGATGGGCTCGATCATTTTCTCATTTTGTATGAAAAATCATTTTTTTTTCCAAAAGTTTTAGTAATTGCCGATTTATCAAAATCATCAACTTTTTGGAGAACGTTTGGTCTAGGTACTCCTTTTACCTTCAGGCTGCGTTATTTTATGAGTATTTCTGTATTCACGTAATACCCGATATATCGATCTCTCACTCACCCCACATATTTCTGACGTGCGTTTGACAAGATCATGGTTAGTTAAATATTTATCCTCGAGCTTTGTGTTTTGGACATATTTAAAAATGTTAATAATCATAAGACGTTCTCCGCTGGTGAGAATCGTCTTCTGTCTTTTTGCTGGCGGCGATGTGAACGGTATCGATTCCGAACCTTCTTGAGGTTGGAATATGTTTGGACGACGACGGCATTTACTGGTTTCACCAGTAGATGTTCCAGCTTCTGGTTCCATGCTTCTTTACAAGCAACAAATGAAGTAACAATAACAACTCAGAACACAAAAACAAAACTGTAACAAACTCAACAACGATAACAATAAAAGCAAAGAAATTATAGCACAGACCCAAAGAGATTTAAAAAAACCTATAGAGCGGGCATTGGGAAAATTGTCATACAAAATTATTGATGCCGTGTGTCAGTAGCACAATCTAGCGTTGCATAGCAACGCGACTACTACATTGAGCGACTTTTAACCTAGTGGTAAAAAGTTTTGGATCACAACTTTCTTCGTGATGTCCCGTCTATTGCTCGTATTTAGTTTAATACTTTGCACAGACCGAACGCAAGCGAACTTCCACACGGAATGTTAAATCTAAATGGCGGCTGCTGCCGGGGGTGCTGCACCCCTGACGCGATGACTTCGTAAAACAAAAACGACTTAAGATCAAAATTAGCATTTTCTGTGATTAAATAGTTTTTGTAATTTAGTTTAGGAAAAATAAGGTGTTTTTATCATCCTGATATCAAAATAATATTAATATACTTATATCCATACAATATGCACTAATTTTATATTTACTCAGTATTGTATTATAGGTTAATGCAAAATTATATGATGCATAATAATATATTTACTTTTGTTAAATTGTCTCAGTGTGATAAACTTGTGTAAAAACGAAAATACAATATTATAAAAAAAATATTTCGTAGGGTACGTTTGCTAGATTTTCTATTATTTTGGGTTGTGCATTGTTTTGTTTTTGTGGTAATTTTTTATGTATTATGAGACTCAAGCGATGTCAGTTTTGCGACTGTTTGCGACAGATTTGTACGGGTGAAGAGGAAGTATCGCTAATATTGAGATATCGGGATGAAAGTCGGAGCAATGACCGCTATTGCCGTGTTAAATGGCACATACTATAGAATCAATCCCATCCCTTCCTATTTCCTTTAAATTTAATAATCGACGTTCAAAAGTGCCTCTTTGATGGCCTAATTGGAATAAATGTGATTTGACTTTGACTTTGACCATTTCAATGTTTTAATGAAAAAAAATATATATATATAAAAAAGTTAACTGTGTAAAAACAAAACTGAAAGCATGAAAACGTCAACTGTCAAAAATAATTGCAGAGATTAAAATTAATTGATAATTTATTAAGGCTGTTATTCCATCCATCTATCTTACAATCAATTTCCTTCGCTGAACTTTCTTAAAGGCACGAAAAAGCATAAACTCTCTGTAATTATAGAAATCTCTGCTCTTTTGCAACGTTGGTATAATAACTGGCGACTTAGAGATTACGTCAAGATGAGCAATTTTAGTGCAAGCTGCAGAAAACTGCGATATGCTGAGATGATTAATGTCTTAGCTCCAGTTAGGAATGGAAAAGGGGTTAAGTTCCTCATTCCAAAAAAAAAAACTGCTGATTTAGCTCTACATTCTACTTATTACGTTTGTATTTCGTGAAACAAAAAGAGTAGACGTCATAATCTTGTATATCGTAAAAAGAATCGCAAATCTAATTTAGGTAAAATGCCATCTAAAAATAAAACATTTTTGGATAAAGTACATTTTCTTAATAAAACCAACAGATTTTATTCTTAGTCATCGTAAAAAAAACAATGTAATATGAGAAGGCACATTTTGACATAACCACACTTCATGAGATAAGCCGAGGAGGCGGGAGTGGGCGAGGGTGACAACATTTTAGCCATTTTCGGGACAATGACATGACGTCAATCAAGCAAGGTCGTAGTTGACGTCAACCATGACTTTGTATCACATAATTTAGTTCACAGATCGTATTGTCTTTTATTTAAAGAGTAGGTATATTTTTAATTATCTAACTTTTAGAAAACAAGATACTGCTTGCAACAAGCATAGTAATTGCTAAACAAAGAGCTAGCTCGCTGAGAAAGCCTTTACACTGACAATTGTGTCCTGTTTTTTTTCCATAGAGGTAAAAAATATCCCAGGGGACATATTATTGGGACGACAAGTATCCTATTTATGGAGTACGGCTCATGGTCTATCTCATCAGCCGAGAAAAATTAAATCACGACGGCCTGCCAAGCAATTTTCTCATTTTTATAATTGTTAGGATTAGACATTTCAGGGTGCTGACGTGACGTCAACGTGGCGTCATCACGACCTTGTAGAGTATTATTTAGTTTACAGAGCCTCTGTTATTAAACGAGGTATATGATTATCTGAGTTCTGAACTAGTAAAGCTACCAATTATGTTGAAAATTGGGCAACATTTCATAGTTATAACAGATTATCAGGTTTACGGTTCGGATAAGAGGAGTTTGAAAATAGTCTCATGGATACCTACGGGGATAAAAGTATACTATGTCTTAATTCAGATCATGGTATGGCAGTTAGTTGAGGATTTGTGTTAATAAATAATTCTTACTTTGAAGTATTATCTAGAATGACGAATTTTTGGATAGCGGCTTTGAATAAGAGATGGACAAGATATTATAATATACTATTATTTGGCAAGACGAGGTGATGGTAAATGGTGAAGAACTTTCACTGGATGCTTGCTTAGAGGCAGTAGAAGAAGCGTTGATGGTCCATGGGTGGATCACTTTTAGAAGATCGAGAGTGAATCCCTAAAAAATTCGCACAGGTCAGGAAAAAATGACAAAATATGTATGAGGCCTTATACGCAATAGTGGGTGAAATAGCTATACCAATTAATTAATTAATGGTATCCATCATTTGAATAGGTACCATTATTTAGTTCACAGATTTTCTGTTATTAAACGCGTTTTATACCTAATTAATTTACACTCCAGGATACTAGTAACGCTAATGTAGTAATTATGCTGATAATTGCCTGTCAGTCGTTTTACTGTGGATTATTGTTTATGACATATTATTATTATGGCTGCTGCACCGCTTCTTCATCCCAGTGCAGGTCGAAAAGTATCCTACATAACGTACGGCAATGAGGTAAAACAAACACGTGTGACACTCGGGGACTTCTGCGGCAAAGCTATTGCATAGTATTTTTTATCAAATTATGCATTTTTTTATAGGCTATGTTAAGCCACGTCCACCAAGTGAATCGTCAAGAAAAACATACACCGTGCCGAAGTCTGCCGAACTGAAACGAAATCAGACGATGCGGGGTAGGGGAACAGTGTATAAGACGGGGACGCGAGGTATTAATAATGGGGACATACCCTCTTTAGGCATACTTAACACAACACTAAAGTAGCGCAAGCGCCATCAGGACGTCATTTGCAAGCGGTCATTAAAAAATGGCGTCCTGTTGGCATTTGCGCTACGTTAGTATTGTCTTAAGTTTGCCTTAAGTGTGTGATTTCCCATCATGTGTGATACCTCGCGTCCCCGTCTTAGACACTGTTCCCTTATTAGGTTTATTTTCGTTACGGAATTTCTTGATTCGGTCGCCGCGCTCACTTAAAATTATCCTACGTTATTTAAAAAAAATATGATATCTGTTATAATTGATAAAGAGATAAAGCGAGACAAAGTCATTCACATTTTCAAATTATTCAGGACTGGGCTTTTTCCATATAATATGTTGAAGAGAACGATCTTACCCACGACCTTGAACTGTATACAACAGAACATTTATTATTATTCTGTTCTCTCAGTGTAATATGTCGTATTTTGCGAGATACCTACATGATTATCTTATTTCTGGGAAACTACTGGAGCTAGCAATTAAGTTCTTCGTAAAATTGGACATGTGAAATGTGTCACAATTGTTTATGTCATAATCAAGGACTCAATTGACACTGTAACACATCATGCTTAATTAAATTGAAAGCTACGAATCCATTTTCATTGGAATCCAAGTTTTTTTACGGTATAGAAATGGCTTGGTTTGTTTTCAATCTACATTTAAAAATTTTGTTTTTTATTCAGGTAGTGAACAATATTTTCTACGTTTTGTCCCAGATTCCGTCAAAAAGATGACAAATTGTAAGTCCACGCGCAACATTCACACGAGTCAGTTCACTCACTCTGTTATTCCGTGATTATACATCCTTGCAACGCTTACATCCCGTACAACACATTTTTAAAACGTTTTAATTCGCGAAAGATACGCGACAGTGCATAGTATTCATGCTACGCGTGCTGATAATAATAGCTACCTATATTCATTTAATTTTAAACCAACAATAGGGTTAGTTTACTACATAAATAAATAAAAAAACTGTTTAGTCCGTTATTGAAAAATAATGGTACGTATTTTTTTTTATTGTGAATATCGACACAGATAATAGGCTTCGAGAGTGGGCGTTTGTGATAGGGTATCGAACCGGGAAATCCCGGTCCCGAAAATCCCGGGATTTCCCGGTTCTTGAAGTATAATTTAAGTCCCGGGAAGTGAAACTGAGAACCGGGAAATTCGGGATTTTCGGGACTCAGAAAAACAGTATAAATAATTTGTTTAAACTTGTCAATTCTTTTATAGAACAAAAGAATCAAATTGGATGTAAGGTATTTATTTACTTCGTCGTTATATACGGGATAACATGTTCAGATACAGGTGTGGTTGACAGAGAAGGTTATATCTCGAAAGCCTTTGACAGGGTCTCGAGAGAAAAAGCTTTCTTGCTTTTGGTATCCCAGTTGATTTTTGTAGCTGGATATCAGACTTTCTTAGTAAACGATCAATCAGAGTAGTCGTTGATGACTGATCCTTTGAGCTTCTGGTTATTGACTCTGGAGTTCAACAGTTACCTGTTTTCTTTGCAACTCTTATTTTGCTGCACATTTCTTACCCACTTCAGCCTGGTATTGTTGGATAGGTAGATAACAGTACTGTTTCAGTGACATACTTGCCCACTGCAAAATCCAGTGGAGATGAAGTTCATTGCTTCAGAGACACCATGGTAGAGCGAACAGATTTGATACTTAGTATCCCAGTGACCGAACAAGAAACTTCTCTCTTTTAACGCCATCAACATACAGGCGTATATTTCCTTAGTGAAGTAGGAGTAAATCGAAACTACATCTTTTATAGAGTAATTTGGACCAACTCCTATTTTTCCTGTTTCTGTAACTGATGACCTTGAGCTTCTGGGCATGGAGCTGACATCCAGTGTCAACTTTGACGTGGGCATCCTAAATAGAGTGAAGCGATACCTTACACCTGGATAGCCTATGTGCAAGCCCATTTCTGCATAAGGTGATTGCGTCGTAGTAGCCCGCGAAATTCAAATTTTCTTATTTTTTTTCTTATGCTACTGCTCCACCTGCGTCTTAACGCGTAATTTAGTTCGTTAATTTAGGCGTTACGTAAATGTGGCCAACGTTTTAATGTGTTAAATTACAAACGGCATTACTAATGGCATTAAACGTTAAGCGATAGCTCGGGTGTCGGTTTTTTGGACACATCAAAGAGTTTTAGCGCGTAGTTCAGCGCGCTAAGCGATGTTGGCTACATTAACGCCGTATCATTCTGCGGGACGCGCGCGCACAGCAAGGACGAATGTACTTTGTTTTAGGCGGGAACTGCATTTACGAGAACGACAATGGAGTGGTCGAATGAGAAAGCTTTAGAGTTTTTAGAACTTTTTCAATCAGAGCCGTGCCTTTGGAATCCAAAGCTGCAATCACATAATAAGAATCGCTCGGCAGTTAGTGATGCGTGGCTATCCGATGCGTGGTTATCCAGTCTAAAATGCATAAAATAATTTATGACGCTCATTGTTGCAACTAGTGTAACTGCTTCAAGCTCCATTGTGTGTCTTACTTTAACCTCCATTTTGACGCGTGACTTCTCGAAAAATTAACTCTTAACGGCATAGTAACCTAAATGTAGCCAACGCGCATTTTTAACGCCTTAATTAACAAGTAGTTGGCCATTATCATTAACGTTAACGCTAACCCAGGTGGAGCAGTAGCATTACGGAGTACTGCAGCAACCTTACTCAACTTAATCATTGGGATGGCTCAGATAAATACAACTTACTGCACTAGACCTAGGGGAACGCAGTGCTTCTTAGACTTATTGGCAACGTGAAACTGGTGGATGGTTACTCTACAGCTTAGCTCATCTCATCGACGCAAGCTTACCCTCTTTTCGTTTTTTTTTATTGGGTTTGCTCGTGGCTAAGATGAGACCTAAAATAGGTCGAACTCATGAATTCTACAACCTCTTTTCACCGGCCTACTTGCATTACATCTAATGTTCAGTATTGGACATCTAGATGAACTGCAAGTTTCCATCCATTTAAATTATTATAGTTAGTACAGTTAGAGTGAATAGATTTGCCACCTCTGAATAGAAAAGAAACCCATGTCCATGAGGCCGACGAATAAGTTGGTTGTATGATTTTAATCAGAATAAATACTATGCCCTAAAGTAATGTTATTATTTTCATTGTTTTCTAATGCGATGGAAAAAATGAATTTTTGTCCCGAAAGTCCCGAAAATCCCGGGATTTCCCGGTTCCTTGAACGCCTGTCCCGAAAATCCCGGGACTTCCAACAAGGACCGGTTCTCGATTCCCTAGTTTGTGACAACATAACGTTTATATAATTATACTATCCGAGTAACGTTCTGTGATTTTTAGAAGCGTTGTATCTTCGTCGTTTACTTATCAAAAGAAAGAATTATTTTTATAAGAACTTTGGAACTAATTCAATTTTTTGAGTAAATAGCCTATTGTTATTTTGAATAGAAATGAGACGATTACGATACGAGAAAAAACCATCATTTAACATCGTAGGTGTAATATGAATGCATGTGAAACATTTTAAGGCCCTTCGTACACAAGGCGACTCAAGTTTCCGATACCTTACGACTTCGGTATCCAAGCGGCTATCGCAATACAAACCCATAGAGGTTCGAACACATGCACGCGTCAATGAATACCAAAATCATAAGGTATCGGAGACTTGCGTCGCCTAGTGTGCGAAGGGGCTAATTGAACTGTTGTCATGAACATACCTTCAGTATCCAGTCCTCAGTATGAGGGTTGTGCACACTGATGAACCTCTGGTCTGACGTGTACGTCATTCTCCCTGACGTCAGTAGGTGGATGTCGCGATGTCGGATCCATGATACCTAGGAATAAAAAGAAAACAACTTAGACCACAGATTCCCAAACACCATTCTGCCATTGCCCGGTAATTTTTACACTGCCTCTTCGTGGGCCACTTGATAGTTTTAAACCCAAGCTGGTTCCGTTAAATAAAATAATATACAATATTTATTAATAGTAAAAAGAGCAGTGGTGGCCCAGTGGTATAGAGCAGTGTGGTGGCCCAGTGATATCGGCCCCGACTTACGAGTTGTAGGTCGTGGGTTCGAATCCAAGCAGGCGCATTACTTTGTGTAATTTATTTCATTACCACTGCTCTCAAAATGGTGAAAGAAAACATCGTGAGAAAACCGGCATGTCCTAGAACCAAAAATTCGAAGACATGACGTGACATCCACCAATCCGCACTGGGCCCGCGTGGTGGATTGTGGCCCACTCCCTCTCACAGAGAGGAGGCCTGTATCCCAGCAGTGGGAACATTAATAGGCTGATGATAATGATGAATAGTAAAAAGGTTATTAACACTCTTATATACTTTGGTATCGCCTATTTAGTCACTTAATCACGTGCGAATTGTGGAGCTGCTGCTTATTTTTTACTAAAAGAAACTTTTACTAAAGGAGTGTTGCGACCCGTTATTTTATTTTGATGGCTCTGCACTGAGTCGCGACCCGGCAAATGGGAAACGCTGATTAAGATTATGGCTCATAATATCGTTCTTAGCAGCTATTGACGGCTTTTTAAAATTAAAATATTGATCATACGAGTATTTTTATATTATATAAAATTATAAATAAGTAGGTCATCACATTTAAACTTGAAAAACAAGAGGTACCTATCGGTTTTTCAAGATAAAATAAACAAATGTAATTTCCCAATATATTTATAAAACCTGACAGGACTTAACGCATATCATTGTTATCAGGAAAAATCCTTTTCATGAGCCACAATTTATTTTTTCACAATAACAGCAATTTGTTATTTCAACAAAAAGTTCGCTTACAGTGCTGTAATCCACGTTTTAGATATTTTTTGTTGTGAAAATCTCTGTGGGATTGCCTTTTGTGTGTATCGGATAGATAAATGAGTTATTTTGTTCATTTTCGCTCGACTCGGAATTGTTTTTGATTGCTAGCTACTCGGTTTCGAGATTATGCTTGACCTGGATTTATGGGATGTACCAGTCTCTACTTTTGTTTCTGACTGCAGAATTTATTGTTCTAAATTCTCTAAAAGTTGAAAATGTTTACGGTTCTCGGTTTCATCACTGCCGCTTGGCCAGAGCAACGCCGTGTCGTGGAGCAATTATTCAGCCTCTCGCGACCTCTCGCGTCCGGCATTGGCCTGAATTTGGTTGGTATATTGGTTAGAATGGGAAGCGGTCGCCTCCTTCTGCGAAGCAGTCACGCTAGCGAATGAGGAGGCGGGCGCCGTTAGGGAGAGGACAGCCTCCACCTCACAACCCACACGCGCCATATTTGCTAAAGACACGCCGCGCCGCGCCGTACGCAAATCTTTAGGTATTGGCAACCACTTTTGCAATTATTTTAACCTGCTTAATAATGTATTTTTATGTTTATAAAGGCAAAACTTTTAACATAATGTTACATTGATATCACATTAACTTCTGAAATTAATAAAGTTTCGTATTTCATGTCTAAAAATTAATAAATGTTAAAACTCAAACAATGCTTGTTTTCATTTAGGTAAATATAATAATTATTATAATATACCAAACATAAATATAATATAACAAAAAGGCGTAAATGTAGAAATCATGGTTGAACTTTCTATTCTAATATTTTAAAAGAAGTAACTCCAATAACGAATATACGAAGCATTAATTGAACCAAAAATCCTATTCAGAAATATACCTATGTATTTAGAACAACTTGTGATTTTGAAATCAAAAAACAAGCTTGGATTTCGAATCAAAATAAACGTAAAAAAGCACAGTAATTAATTATTTCAAATCATAAGGAAAGTAAGACTTTTTTGTAATTAATCAGTGTCATCGCGCCGAGTTTTAGAGCTTAAAAAGATAATTATATTCTTTGACAAATCTATGTTTTTTTTCCTCTCAAAATTAGCCAACACTTCATAATTATTGCATAGCAATAAATCAGAAAAGAATTGATTATTTTATAGCAAAATTAAATTAAACGCTAACGTTAAGGCTATAAAATAATCTTTGAGGTAAAAAAACGGTATATCAAGAACTGACATCCTGTTTGCAGGATTATCACATCTCACCGTTTTTTTTTAAGTTATTGCATAGCTTTTATCGGGTGCTCTGAGCGCGGCGACCGAATCAAGAAATTCCCTAAAGGTAAAACCTAACGAAAATAACCTAACACTCGTCTAACGTCGTTTCAGTTCGGGAAACTTCGGCAATCATAAAAACATCCGTCATAAAGACAATTTACTTTTTCGTACTGATTCTAAACGGCCAGCTACAAAACAAGGTTTTCACAATGAATCCTACTTATAAAATTCTCGTACAACAAAGCAGAGTGGCGCAGTAGAAGCGTGCTGGGCCCATAACCTTGAAAATTTTGACTCAGTTTGGAAGTGAGACCTGGGACTTTTATAGATAAAAGACCCACTTATATCGTCATTATAATTTATTTTATTTATTATAGAAGTGGACCACAAACATTTTAAATAAATGATATTCTCGTTAAATAGGTACTCGCGTTAGGTGATAATTTTTTCTTTAAAAAAAAAAAAGGTTGCACTCCAGGAGTGCCGGTAGAAGTGAAAACTTTTTTGTTACTATGTTTTATTTTTAATTTGAATGACGTCTTACTCATTTTCGATCAGGGTCACGTGACCCTGACGCGAGTTTTGGTCACGTGACCCTGACGCGAGTTTTAAATTTTTTACCCATTACAGAAAAAGTGTACAACGCCGCTAAAGAAGTTTTCACTTCAAAAATGCTATGCATCAGCTTTACCGCGGCAGTCTCAGAGTGCCGCACGTTTACCTCATCGCTTATAAGAGCTCCTTCTAACATACTCGGGTAAAAAATAGACTTAAATCTTAGGTATCTTTATATACAAAGAAATATATTTTCTTGCTATACAGACTTAACTGTCAAAGGATTTAAATTAGTGAAGGAACAAATGGCTGCATTTAATATCTCTTGAAACTAAACGAATTCATTTGTTTCTCTGGCTTGCTGCTTCCAAGGATAATTATTTTACGAGTCAAGCCAAATACGGGAGCGGGTGCTCCCGTATACGAACATTAAATCAGGATTCTATTATGGAACATCCAGTAGTATTGCTCTATAGGGTTTGACAAAAACGGGAAACCGTGACCCTGGAACGTTGTAGGGCTATTGAAGGACACCGTGGATTTTAGTCAGTACGAGTCTGACAGTCCCTGACGTTCCACCAAGTGCGGGAGGACTCATGTGATGATTTTACTAACTAATAAATGGTACAGTCACGAGCATTAAAATGTATACACTTAACAAAGTTCAAACGCAGTTTACTGGTGAAATACTGGTTTCCACTTTGAAATAAGACCTATTTCGTAATAGTATGGCTGCCAAAATAGAAGTCTAATGAAAAGGCAAAAGTTTAATCAATATGGTAGCAGAACATCGCTTTTGAATACTGCTTAGTGTATACATACTATTCTCGTATACATATTAATTTGACCGATATTGTGCTAGCCGTGGTCGTGTGCCACCTGCGGTTATTTCACACAATCTTCGTTAGGTAGGCGGCACACGACCACGGCTAGCACAATATCGGTCAAATTAATATTGTTCTTGTTTTATACTTTTCAGTGCACGTTTTTCTCGTAGTCGGGTTAAAACCCGACTACGAGAAAAACGTGCACTGAAAAGTATAAAACAAAAAAAAAAAGTTAAAAATAAGTTAAAATTAACTAAAGTTAATTTTAACTTATTTTTAACTTTTTTTTTTTTTTTTATTAATGATAGGTTCGCGTTTGACCACTATCTACTTTGTTTGATTTGTGGTTACTCTTGACTCTTAGCGAGATAATCAAGAAGAAGCAGTTTTAAAAGTCTTGATGGACTTCATATACATATTATTATGTAGCCCTGGAACAATTACCTTAATTCTGATGGTAATTAATTTAAAAGGGGTGTTATTTAATGCGGCATCTATTTATCAGCTTTATTGTCCACTAAAAACTACATTGGCCATAAAATGTACAGAAAACAACGGAGCCCCGCTAGACGGGGCTTCTATTTCTGTTTACAATCAAAAGAAACGGAATCTGGGGGTGATCCCAAAACTAAAACTGATACCGAGTTCTAATATTTGTGGCTGAGTTAGTAATTTTGTTGCTCATTTTATAATTTCCCATTTAAAAGTATACTCACTGTTCTATTCCCAAGATCATGTACCCTGCAGTTGAGTTGCGCTGTCTTCCCGACCAAGGCGGTCACATTCTTGGAGTGGGGGACATCGAAGCGAGGCCCCCGCTGCGTCAGTCCAAGGTCTACATCAGTATAGTCCAGTTCTTGCAAACCGTCGGTTCCTAGACCGTTCGTGTTATCTGTGCAACCTGTGGACAAAAAAGTAGGCTATTATAAAGGATGGTATTTAAAAGTACTTCAATTTATTCCCATTTCATTTACCTAATTTTGCCTGTGTTCCACCAAATATACTGAACGTGCACCAAAATATGTTCATTAAAATATGTCATAACGAGGTGTAATAAAAAAAATCTACCTAAGCAGGGTCGACGAAGCCCCGCTTCGCGGGGCTTCTATTTCTGTGTACAAGGTTTAAAGGAACCTAACCAAACCGAACTTCGGGGTGTCCCTGAAATCTTGCTAAAGCGAGTTTTAGATTTGGTGCACATTCAGTATATTTGGTATACAAAAAGAATTATTGATGCGCATTTAAATTTTAGCCTATTATAAACAGCTTATGTACCTAATTTTCAGAATTGCGGGATTATCCAAGGTCACAGGACTGTCTTAACAAGGTATTGTGGTTTTGGAGCGCAATTGGCAAATAAAAGAACAGGGTAGCTTTTAGTTACTAAAAGTCTTGCATCGATTGAGCGCGTCTTATATTCGAATTCACGGTCGAATTGCATTACGTCGCCCCATTAGCACATACTTGCGATTTGAATCGGCAATCGAATCGATATCGCACGCTTCGAGTTGCGCCTTCTGCAATTTTGCTTAGAATCTCTTCTACTAAAAGGTAACCTTCACTTGATTCCGCAAATCCGCATAGAGGGCTACTTGAGCGCCACACATCAGGTGACCTAACACGTCTTAAAGCGAGACTGATGCCACTGTGGAAAAGAGACAGAGCTAAACAAGTCGTCTATCGCCATTTCGTTCCCACACTGGAATTACTCTCGCTTTAAGACGTAGACGTAGACCTAAAACGCATTAATTTGCACACAAAGCGGAACGACTCATTAGATGATTCTTACGAACCAAAATAAACACTGTATTCTTAAAAAATTGTCGTCTTTTCCTTTCGGAGTTCAAAATTTTACATAATTAAGGAGAGTGTAAACCAAGCTTTTCCTTATGGAAATAAGCTGAACAGTGCATCTGCAAAAATAAGTTCAGTTTGTCGAGAATATCTTGTACAGACGCCAGCACGTCAACCTACCTAATCTATAATAGTGAAAGGTTAATTGGCAGACGATCTCCGGCTACCGTACGCGCGGGCATGCGGGTGGCGATTAATGGGCGACTCGCTGCCCGACCATGGAGTCGGACCCGAGTCGACGGCGCGTTGTGTTCGACGCGCGCCTCAAAGAGTGTCAGCAAAATGACGGGGCCCCTTTAGGGGGCCTAAGCCTGCCGGGTTCTTGGGACTTAATAAATTACCGTGACCCTAGAAGGTAAAAGGTTACTGAAGGACACCGTAGATTTTAGTCAGTACAAGTCCCTCCCGCTCTACCCTAGGAGGACTCATTTGATGATTTTACAACGCTAAAAAAAAAGGTGTAGGTGTATAATGTTCGATTGGTAATGTTCGATTGGGGTAGGTTGACATGCTGGCGTTTGTACCTAAGAGTACTCCAAACTTTTTAAGTCACTGTTGTAAATACGTATTTATTGAAAAACTCAAGGAAAAAAAGTTCTTGGTCGTTTGTAACCACGATGATTAATTTAAAATCCCGAAAATTTTGGAAGTCGCAACAGATTTTTTTTTCATTGTCTTTATGGTGACAAATAGGTAAATGCAAAAAGTATGCTACTTATAAAACTCATCACGTTGCGAGGTTGAGACCAAGTCAAGTTGGAGCCACTTAAGTCACCAGAACGAACCGAGAAGTGACTCAGTCTTTGTTCAAAGTTCACTTCTTGTATAGTGATGTGAGCGTGAGTTTTAAATTGATATCGAGTTGCTTTAATTATGAGTACAAAAAAAAATACAGTAGTGGTTCGTTTTTTCGTCTTATGTGAATTATTATCAATTATTTTCGTTCCACTAGTAAAACAGATAAGACAAAACGAATGATAAAAAAGTGGAACCTTCGTGACAGGCGAAAATTACAAATTCTAGCAGAATAAACCGATTCTATCAATTATAATAAACCTTGCAAAAAGAGTCTAACTTAAATTCCTTATTCAAATACAACCACGTCTTAAAAATAACTCACTTCTACTCGACTCGACTAAACTAAACAGTATTCAAAGCACATCACTACGCTTCGAATTCAAAGTCTGTTTTTCTGAACTAGGTGGGTAAGTATCTAATTATTTGAGTTTGTTCACGTCCCAGCTCTAAATCTTAGTTTGTTACACAAAGAAAATTTAATGTAAATTACATTTTAATGAAGAGACGTCGTTGAACAGTGTACTTAGTTGGTACCTAGTGGTAGTTTGTGATAACTCTTTCCTTAATTGGTACCGTGGAAATAATTAGGTGTAGGTTTTTGGTACAGAAAACTATAAAGTGTGATATTAAAGTTTACAACGACGAGGTATCTGTCAAATACATAATATATCGCTGGGAATGAATTTCTTGGAATTATTAAATGATGAATATGACAAAAATCTTGCTGTTTCTTTGAAAATTGGAATTAAGAATAGACTGACAATTTTTCGAGTATGATTGCGACGGCCTACTTGCTAAAGCGTCTGTATATGTATAGAATCAGAAGGTAGAAAGTTCCAGGCTTGCTCGCAATCTTATTTTCTGCCCTTATCGGATCTTAAATGGGGTCCGGTCGCGTCGGCGCAATACGTTTTCATCTTCCATTCTCCCCTGTCAGTTCACGGCATCATTCACTGTTTTTTTTTTCTAGCATACCATTCCTCTTGGAAGCGGGCCGCGTGAGGGAGAGGACGGCGTCCTCCCTCCGCCCCAGCCGCAGTGGTACACGCCCACGGCAACGGACGTCGCAAGACGATCTCCGGCTAGCGTAGGCGCGGGCATGCGGTCGGCGAGTAATGGGCAACTCGCCGCCCGGCCATGGACCATGCCCGGGTCGACGGCGCGTTGTGTTCCACGCGCGCCTCAAAGAACGTCAGCAACTTCTCCATCCACATCCCTTCTGTGTTATTGAATAAAAATTGGATACACTTCGGAACGATTTGGTCACTTTATTTCCACACGAAAGGTCACGAAAGGGTAGCTAGGCTACCCTTAAATACAACGTTCTATATTCCCTGAATCATCTGAACAATAACCCGTGGGCGAAAGATAGGTGACTAAGCGATTGTAGCTTATAGCAGCCACCTTTTTCACTTACATTTAACGGGTTCCTACTTATTTAATACGTTGAGATAGAGTCTAAGGGTGGTCATTATTACCATCATCATCTGCCTAGCCTTTTCCCAACTATATTGTGGTCGGCTTCCAGTCGAACCTGATGCAGTTGAATATCAGTATTTTACATGGATCAACCGTCTTGCGGACCTCCACAATCCAATGACTGGTTGTCAGACTTTAGAGCTTCTGACTAATAGTAACGACTGTCGAAGATCTACAAATGTCAGCTGGGATCAACGGCTTTACGTACAGACGCCAGCAAGTCAACCTACCCTAATCTGTCAAATTTTACCAATCGAACATTAACCTTTCAGTATTGTGATAAGGTGGAAAATCTATTAAAGAAATTTGAGCCATTGAGGTAGGTTGATGTGCTGGCGTCTGTACTTTCCGAGCCTCGGAGGAAAAAATAATGTTAAATAAAATTGACATTTATTTTCTAGAAAGAGAGAAAAATAATTAGAGGCAATTTATCTAGGTCTGTTTGGAAAGAGATAGATGTATGCTAACATTAGATTCACGCTCTATATCTATGCTTATAACAAACATATTCCTCCGCCCATGGTTCCCTTCAATAAAACAACCATCATTATAACAGCCTAATGTTCCCACACAATTAATGCACCAGGCTGGGTTTGAACCGACGACCTACATAAGTTGTACGTAAGTTGTGACCTATACCACAGGGTCACCACTGCTTTCAACAATTTAATTGTACTAAATAAAAAGTACCCACAAAATATAAAAAGAAAACGTCCCATTCTACATCGACGAACATTAGAAATTGTATTCGCTAAATAAAGCAAGAATTCACTATACAATGTCAGCGTAACATACTAAAAGTACAATAGGAACCAACATTGTCGGGGCGTCGCGATAAATATCATGGTACAAAGTTTAATATCGAAGACAGTGGCGCTATCTGGCGAACAGTTTTGTCTTCGTAATATTATGACATTATGGCTGGCAAAGACAACTATTGTTTGTTTTGAGTTATGGAACTAATTTTCTGGGCAAGTTCTGAAGTTGGCTGCAGTTTATATTTTTTGGAAGATTTATTTTACACTTTGTAGTCGATACCTAGTTGAGAAGTAGTTTTGTTGTGAAACTGTTTCATGACCTATAAAAAGCTTTCTTATTGAACTCTTTTGCAATAGAATCACTGTTGCATGATATTTACTAAGTAACAATAGAATATTATTATTATCTAACTGTTTTTTGCACTACAATATTAAAAAAAAAACATATTTTGTCTCACTGGCTATCCGATCAAAGCCCAGGCCCAAGTCGACAACTCGTTGTATTCCACGCACGCCTAAAATAGATGTCAGCAAATTGACGAAGACTGATTAGGGCTCCCGGGAATGTCTTAACATGGTGATTCCGACTGTGCCTTATGCTCCACCCGAAGGAAGCGGAAGGGTTTGATGATTTTCTAACCCAAAACCAAAGTAGTAAATAAACAAAAAGACGAAGATTTGTATAGCAAATTTTTTTTTAATATATCTGTCATGTTAGTCTTGTATAACATGAACACAGTCTACTACTGACTTGTCATAACAACAAAACGAATCAGCTTCCACATCCATCACAATGAGAATAAAACACTAAAAATGTTGACCGATACAATTCCCCTGGTCACTGCCCAAAGGTCTCGCTTCCAATTAGTAGTCCCGACATTATACCATCGCTTATTGCACCTTCATAACAATTCTCTTAATTAACGTTTCCATCTGACAAGGTTATATCCCTTGATCCCTCTATCCCGGCGGATCGAACGTTCCAAATCTCACACAATTGTCTCTAGGACATTTAGCTTAAGTTAGCGCCGCCATTTTTTTTTCGTGAAATATAAAGAGAAATCTTGTTGAAATGTCGGTTAATGGGAGCGGGTCTTGATTAAAATGGATCATGACAAAATGTAATTTGGCTCTTCGAATAATGTTGCGTTATCTTACCATCTGCCCATTTTGTGAATTCGTCCGGTCTTCTTTTGTTTGACCTCTTAAGTTTTTTTTTTTCTGGTGGTGGCAATATTTTTAATTGGATTGATGTGACCTCGCCGGAGACAAAAAAGAGATACATTCATCAGATTGTATAATAGACGAATGTTTAACACCAAACATAAGTCACACCACATCTGGCAGCACGGAATCGCCTTTTTCCGTCGCCCTTTCTCTTTCTGTCGCTTAGAACTGCCATTTGCTAGACCGAGACAGAATGCATAATGCGAAAGCACGCGGCGGAATCCGTTAGGCGGCCGGCTGCTGTCGCATTGTCTCGGTCTAACAAATGGCAGTTCTAAGCGACAGAAAGAGAAAGGGCAACGGAAAAAGGCGATTCCGTGCTGCCAGATATGGTTCAACCCTTAGAAGGTAGAAAGCATTTTTTTTTTGTTGTAGACTAATCGGAAACAGATTCGACTTTGCGCTGTAAGACATACACCGACTGCAATAATAAGGTTCTTCAGAAGCAAGTAAGAGTGCGTCGTACTCGCAACCATCGTCTATGCTTGTATGACCAGAAATATTAACGTAGATGAAGCGCAAGTAGTACGTGAAGATCGTAGAAGGTGGCACTCTCTCCGTTGTTTGAACCTAATTATGCGCATCTATACCATAATGGTATAAACCTGAAGATTTGCTTTGGTTTAATGCGCTAATCTCAGGAACTACTAGGTCGAATTGAAAAAATCTTTATGTGCTGAATAGCTCATTTATCGAGGAAGGCTGTTGGCTATATAACATCACGCTATGACTAATGCGAGTCGAGCAGCGCGTGAAACAGCGGGGAACAACTCAAGCAGCAGCAAATGTCGTGAGAAAATCTGTCCTAGAACCAAAAACTCGAAGACATTGTGCCAATCTGGATTATAGCCATCTCCTGGAGAAGGTTGTTGTTGAAGGATTGTCAACATAATTGGCAAAACATGCAGATCAATTTGTTATTTTAGGACCTTGCACATATTGTTTTGATGCATACTTACTCATGTTTTATAATAAATATTATTCTATTATACTCGTATTATATTCTAAGGCCTCTGTCCCAGTAGTGGAAACATTATAGGCAGATTGTTTATAAAAGTTTCTTAACTATTTCAAAACATACCCATCATTATCCCTATTTTCATGTTCACATCACTCAATAGTGAATCAAACTCCTAAGCATACGTAGTAAGGATGTAGACGTATCGTTTCCTGAGCCCTCGGGCTAATCGTTCCCTTTTCTCCTCAAGTGAACACCCTAAATGCTCACTCTCCCCCGGAAACGGCGCACAGACCCTTCGCAAACCTACATTATGTACGCACATTATATTTATTTATTTGTAGGTGTTTCTTTCGACCTCGTATTCTCTGTTGAATGTGGAAATTAAAGTTACGTTTAGTTTTAGTTAAGGAAGTTAAACAAGGCAAAATAATTATGCTGTTTTGGGTCCGTCAACGAAACCAAAACGAAACTAACGTAAAAATCTTTGCGGACGGATAATACCGCCACGACTAAAGTCATTTTGACGAGGTGCTAGAGTTTATGTCATTGAAAAAATGTAGTACCACAAATTTCCACAGGTCATGAGTGGTAGCGCGGACTCCATGGAGCTATCTGTCAAATCGTAAATTATTCATTCTTAGTTCGAGCTCGTTGTCAAAACGAAACGGGTTTCGTGCTTAGAGATTAGACCCAATGGAACGTGAAACTAGGATAAATAGTTTCCTACGTATAACTATTTCATAAAGATTCGTTCAGCCATTTTGACGTAATAAAATACAAACATACATCCGTAATTTTTTATCAAAATTTTCGTAATTGTAATACTTACTAACTGGGTTATGCCCGCGACTTTGCCCGCATTACTATTCCACAAGAACATCATACGGGTTTAAAAAGCATCCTATGTATACGGTGTGCTTAAACGCATATTTTGTCGAAAGGAAGGGACAGTCAGTTTCAAACTGATTAGAACCCCAACTGGGACTGGCGTCCCAGTGATGCGGCAACCGCTTAAAACATATTCGCAACCCTGCCAGGTCAAAGTCAGAGCTCTAACATTATTCCACATTCAGCTAATTAAGAAAGATAAATGCTGCTATCGGAAAAAAATTGAATTTCAATTCACACCAAGAGCTTTCAATCGGCAAGCGAGCTTAAATCGATAACATTATCTATCCAGTCACTTTGGCTGAAAAAGTTTCATCCATCAATCGATCAGCTTTGATAGGTCACCACTTATCTCTGTCACTCGCAAACTCTCATCTTCCATTTCATATTAACAAATGCTCTTGTTTAATGAAACACCGTTTGTCGGGATTTCAAACGATTTTTGAGATGGAAATTTATGTCAGTTTTCCGGGATTGCTGGCTCAATAACAAAGGTTTTCTTACTGAAGGCTTTAAACGAGGTCAGAGGTCAGACAGGGAACAGCTTAAGGTTCGGGTTCCACTAGATTAGGGAAGCAGAGCTAAGCGAAGCGACTTGGAGTCACTCACGCAAAAGCCAACAACTAATAATAAGGAACGAGCATACTAGCAACCAGCGAGCGAATAGTTTTGAGGCTATAAGCAAGGGTGCCTCCTTTTTGAAGTCGGCTAATAAAGTATCTCAGCGAGTATTTCTATAAAGGCGCCCCCTCACCGGGAGCGTTCGCGTGTAATGTAACATTATAGATTCGACTTTCAAGAATACATTACAATACTACCTCCCTGACTGACGAGCATTCGCGTACATTTAGTACAGACATCATACAAGTTGTGTAATGTGGTGCTCGATTGTTCTCCCTGAAGCTATAGTCAAACAGACAGGCGAAGCGAATGCAATCCGAAGCGTTTTTATTTGTAGCGTATGGAATTGTTTGAATCCAGTCAAATAGAAAAGCGAAAGCGATCCGATAGTCTATGTGACTGGCTTCAAACAACTCCATACATTAAAAACAAAAACGCCTCGCTTCGCGTTCGCCACGCCTGTCTGTTTGACAATAGCTTTACCGATGAAATGTTCGAATCTGTTACGTTACATTACAGGTGAATGCTCGCGATGAGGGAGCGCTTTAAGAAAGCTCACTAAGCGAGATTTTTGTTCTATATCTCACAAATTACCTGCGATAAATTTATTAGTGTATCAACTATGGGTCACGCGGGGGTGCGTCTCATTTCATATAAAGTTATTTGATATATTTTCATTTCAATAACGTTCACGTGATATAATCAACGTGAGATATACCAACGGTTGATATAATTTCTTTACACATACTGTTTGTGTTATTCTAAAACTCATTTCATATAATTTTATTTGATATAACGTTTATTTAAGCGAAAATCATTACATTTAACGTTTGAAACATATAATTTAACGTTTAAACTATTTTCTTTGATGACTTTGGCTTATCCTTTGAATTTTGATTGTTTGCCTTCCTGATTGCTATTGTTATTAGAAAAATTAAGTATCCAAGAGCGAGAGAAGCGAGCTCGGGACTTGGGACTTCCCGACACGGACAGGTTAGGTTCGAAGTGGATCGCGGGGTCTCAAAGACCCCGCCATCCCCCTCGCGTTAGGTTACTTTAAACCTTGCACCCAGAAATAGGAGCCCCGCGAAGCGGGGCTCCGTCGAGACAGCATGACAGGTAGTAATCAGTTATTTGACCTAGGATCCAAGAGCGAGCGAAGCGAGCTCGGGACTTGGGGCACCCCGACACGGACAGGTTAGGTTCGAAGGGGATGGCGGGGTCTGAAAGACCCCGCCATCCCCTTCGTGTTAGGTTACTTTAAACCTTGCACCCAGAAATAGGAGCCCCGCGAAGCGGGGCTCCGTCAATCATTCACCGCAGGTGGTACTAATACTTGGTACATCAGTGTTAGATTACTTGCCAGGAAGAAAAAAAAATTAGACCAAATAAGTTTTATGTCTTTTGAGTGTTATACAAAACGATTTTATATTAATTGATTGTTATGCTTATAGAAATTAGTCATTATAAAATTATGTCAATCGTTTATTATACTAACAGATGGTTATATCAAATAAAATTATATATTCAGTTGTTATCTCTTGTAAATTTTAGAGATTTTGTAGTTATATCATGTATTACTTACCCGTCACGCGGGACTGTCTCATTAGTTAACCGTGTCCCTGGAACGTAAAGGGGTATTGAAGGATCACCGTGGATTTTAGTCAGCACAAGTCTGACAGACATTCACGTCCTATTCTGGGTGGGAAGACTTGAAAACTGTGATAAATGAAGAACCGCTAGACCGACTTTGTACAAACTTCACATAAACCATTCTACTAAATAGTCCAAAGCCTAAACATTTGGTTTGGATAGGTGAGCCCTTTCTTGAGTTATAAAATTAAAACGAAAAGTGGCATTGATTTTTATAAACATTGATACATATAGGTAGTGATATATATTATGCTGTCCACCCACTGATGTGTTATAAATTAATGTACAATCGAGTACAGTAATAAAAAGTCGTTTCGAACGCTATCAAAGAAGTAGCTTAACGTTAAGTTGGAATTACGACCTTCTATTTTCGAGAGACACAATAATCCTTTAACTATTGAATTCATAATTTTAACGTTAAAATCTGAGCCCAGTTGGCTCATTGATTTAGACGTGAGAAATTAATAAACCATTTTAGAACCCGACTGTACATGTCTCGGAAGAGGAAATTTTCGACAGCCAGTCAGTTCCTCATCGGTGGAACAGATACCTAAGTAAACGACAATTTCTCGCGAACGTCTGACAGTGAATTTGGGTGAGCTTAGACGGCGTATTACGTCACAGACTGTGTAAGCTGCGTTTAAAACGCGAGCGTAATCAACTAAATGCCGTCTTGTAATGTACCCAGTGAGAGTGAAATATGGCGGCGACAGTGGCGCCTCTAGCGGATGTTTGGTGCGAAGCGCCCCAATAGCACAATATTGTGCCACCAAACCCCGATCGATTTTAAACTGTATTTGTGGAAAAATAAGTCTTAACATCGGTCAGGGTTTGGTGGCAAAAAGTTGTGCCCCGGGGTTCATTATTTAAAAACTTAAAAAAAAAAAATGTAACCGCCTTCAAAAACAACCACAAAAAAGGGTAAAATAACCTACAAAACTTTTCTTTCGGATGTCGGTGGTTTTTTTATTAATTTCATTGTTTTTTTGCCACCGACTTCCGAAAGAAAAGTTTTGTAGGTTATTTTACCCTTTTTTGTGGTTGTTTTTGAAGGCGGTTACATTTTTTTTAAAAAGTTTTTTTTTAACTCTTTTTAGTATAAATATTCAACCAAAATTCTTGTCAAATACATCATTTTCTTACATATATGTAAGAAATCCGTAGCACCGGTAATAACATCGTTAACATCTCTTTCATTCCTTCCATAACTCAAAAACTACTGAACCGATTTTGATGAAACTTGCAATATTCCTTAAGTTGAACAATACCTAATACAACATAAAAAGAATAACTTAAATCGGACTTGTAGTTCCGGAGATATGCTAACACAAACATAATTTACTAAACCAGTCGATGCCGACTCCTTACTAGAGGAGTTGTACCTTCCATCATCAGCTCATCCACCTGAGATGATGATTATCAGATGCAAATACTTGAACAGCTTTAGAAAATATATGAAAATGGTACTATGTGCCTATAAAATTTGAAGGTTGCCCTCGATTTCCCTGGGATCCCATCATCAGATCCTGACCTGATGATCATGGGACCAATTGGAAAGTATACTCTTTCAAACAAAAGAAAAATTTTCCAAATCGGTCCAGGCGTCTTCGAGTAATCGGGGAACATACATAAAAAAAAAAAAAAGATTCCGACGAATTGAGAACCTCCTCCTTTTTTTGAAGTCGGTTAAAAAAACAAGATTGTACGGCGTTACGTATTTTTTGCTTTTGGTACGTAAACCAAAGTGACGAAGAAAAGTCACTCAAAATTGCCAATACGTCACAAGCAAGGACAGTTTTTCTCGCTTCTGACGTCACGAGTGTCATATTATGTGATTACTCTATGGTCTTGTGAATAAAGTTAGTCTAAGATCAACTGTCTATTTTGATTGTATGCTCCTCATACTTTTACGTGGCGCAGTCGTTATATTAGTAAAATCTGGTTTTAAAATGCGTATTATAAAAGTAACCTTGAAATTGTAATAAAATTGTGAAATGCAGCCCCCACCGCCATTCAAAGACAATAATTTGGTAAACGTCACTTCGGGCAATCGGGAGAATTGGAAGGAGGCATTCCTAATTTATTATGAAGCTTGTGAATTATCAAAAAGGAATCAAAATTTCAGGTGAATATTTTATTGCACATTATAGGTGATAAGTGCCGTGAAGTATTTGATCAATTTAAAGGGGATCATCTCCGCACTCGAATTTCGATGAGTATATTTGTGAATGTGCATTGATGAATCAAAAGAAAAAATAGTGGCCTTTATTTTTCAACATTTTTACTCTTACAATTTATTGACATTTATTCTATAGACATGCCTATTTTTTTTAAATTTATGCTTTTATAAAATGGCAAAACTCAAAAATAGAACACAAAGGGGCTTAACTATTCATATTAATGCTCCGTGGTTTCACATAAATAAAGAACCCTTCTCACCTGTGCGGCTGATGAGTGCCAAAGCGCCGAGCGCCGCGAAGAGGAAAGCCACAGACATCGCTAGTTCACGTGTCCATGCATAATCCCACTTTCACGGCTCAAAACACCCTGTATACGCCGCAGCCTGCGAACAATAATAAACCATATCACTAAGGTTTCTAAGTCCATTTTAAGTTTCCCCTGTAAAATAAGCACACGTTTTATTTTAGACATTTTTCTGTAAAAGTTAAGGTTGATTTTGCAATGCGTGACTATGTTGACAGAGTAGAGTGCCTATGCGTAGGACACTGTTTACAGGACGTATAAAGCATGAATAGAATATGCGAGTCATGCTGTTATCTTTTTAGTTCGTAAATAAGATTATACGAGTACCTGTATAACGCGATCCATGTTTTGCACCCCACTGTAGGTAGGCCTTTACTAACGTTTTCCACTTTATTAGGGTTTTCAATACATTATATATTATTATACCTAAGTGTATTGTGTCGTTTTTCAAATATACGCAGGGGTTGCTGTGGACTTGTGCTCGATTTACAGACCTGGCAAAATGTTATTGGGTAATTCGATCTACAATTTTGCAGCAGTAACCACGAAGTCTGAATTTTTGGTTGGTTGAAATAAAATATTATGTTAAAACAAACAAAAAATATGAGTCTCCGAACAACAATAAAGAATTAGACACACGTCCTATAAAGAACCCTTCAAAATGTCACGCAATAACAAAAAATTAGTGGATCATAATTATATAAATTGAAACTTATACGCATGTATTAAAGTTGTAATTAAAAAGCAGTGCAGCAAAAAGAGTTCACCAAAATATTCGATTTGTCGCTCGTTTGGTGAGGTCGTGTTTTGAAGTTGTTTGGTTTCCACCAAAACTTTAACAAAATTTTGCCAGAAATATCAATGAATTTCCATTCCTGTTACAAACCTCTGATGATCGATCCCCCATGTATTTATAAAGCCATTGAAAACCGACCTGTCCGGGGAACTACGGGTGAATGGGGACCTTAATGAGTTTATTCAATAGGAATAGACTCCAATGGGCGTTAAGCGGGGTCATTATGTAAAGAGGGGACATAAACCAGCAAAATGTTTAGGACAGTCTCTGAAATTGAGAATTTAATGGTCATCATAGTTGGTGTTGGTGTCAAAGTGTGGCATATTAGCCTGGATTGGGAAATGCTGAGATTGACCGTCGTGTTTTAAGCTTGATCCTTTGGTTGACCCTGTTTGGCTTTCAAAGATCTTGAATTCATTTAGATTTTATAAGAGACTATAGAGTTCTGATTCTTCTTTTTTCGTATTGATAGTTTCCTGTTTTGGTATTGGAACTCATCAAAAGAGTCCCCTCGCTTTGGGTGGGTCATAAAAACTGTCAGAATTGATTGACTTGAAACCAACCTCATCCTTCTTTTGGCGTTTGTGTTTCAGGGCTGCGGTGCCCTTTTATGACAGTCCCCCAACGTGGAAAACCCCTCAAATCCTGTCCAGAACGTTTCGCACCCATATGCAAATGTATGGCATACTCCAAAGATGTATAAATGCATTATTTTTCTGATACCTAATTATAATAATATTTTAGTTGTGATGCGCTCTCTACTGTAATTTTCAGACACACATTACTTAGTGTGGCGACTATTTATGTAATTTACTTTTGAAATATTGAAGGAGTAAACTAATAATCGTTTTACCTGGTTTTCACCAGTGAAAATTGCTCTGACATTTACTAAACGAACTTTTATTTTTAACTTTGCAAGAACACTTACAGGTAAGCGGTTCGTAAAAACTTGTTTAAACTTTTAGTTTTTCCTTATTGGTGTTATACTGCTAAAATTAAAGCAAAGCAAAACATACTTAAACATTAAACTTTACTTTTGAACTTTCACATTTCAAAACCAAAGTTTTGCCACAAAATTCTTTTTTATAGTTGCACAATAATTAATTATAAAATTACGTCACAGTAAAAAGAAAATGGCGGATAAAAGTTGATAGCACGTTGACCGACTTCGGTCGCGACTTTTTTTTCCAACTGTCCAAGTTGGGAGGGAGCCAAGGGGGGCATTGGATGGCCCGAGTTAGTTCATTAAGTGAACTAGGTATAAGTAAACCAGAAGTGCCTCGGAGACTTGAACAATCGATCAGGGAACTGTTTGAAGATTGGTGGTGTGTGAGGTTTTTTAGATCATCATGGGTTTTTTTTTATATTTGAGGAGTTTTTATTTGACATAAACAAGAAATAAGGAATAATGTCTACATTACTTTTTTTTATTTTATGCGTCCGGAATAGACTACGTTTAATTATAATAATTCGATTGACATGAAATTTAAATAATGATATAAATAATTTTGTTTGAATTTTTGATTAATTAATTTAAATTTAAATATCTTTTTGGCTAAATAAGTGTAGGTATACAAAGGTGTTAATATTAGGTAGGTTCTTAGAACTTAGTTGCCTGTTTAGGCATTGAAAATTACACAGTTTTTTTTTTAAACAAGAGAGTATTAAGAGTATTAAGTAGGTACCATTAACAAATAAATAGATACGCTTTTTTACGGAAAGATTCGACGATTTTAATCGTACAATTAAGAAATTTCGTATTAAAATTCCTGAAATAAGAAGAAAATTAATATGAAAATATTTGAGAAATAATTCTTGCTCCTAATACCCAAAGTTATGCTAAGGACAGACTTAATAAAAGGTTTGACAACAACAGATGTCAGCCTGGAATCCGAATATGCCCTAGGGACACAGGAATACAGACTAAATATTTTATATTTTTTGTAACCCAGAGCATGTAGGTATTTTTCTTTTAAAATCACAGCAAGATGTTATGTACATTATTATTAAATAAGACCACTTTTTATTTAGAAGAAGTTTCAGTCCTGAATTTTTATCATGATGAGGGTATCAATAAATTGCAAAATTATATATTTATTCTGATTATATAGACGTGGAAAATATTGAACACGTATTTTTTGTTTAGTTTATTAATATTGACAGGGATAAACCGTATCAACACTTGTGACGTCAGAACTATTTAAGAATCTTATTATACCGTACATTATCATAGACCTTACGTATTAATAATATCTATAATATTCCACAACTATCACACAACGCCAATCTCTTTGCACAACGCAATGACAATAACCACTAGACCAACAGGTCTGTCAATGTCAATAAGTCTGTATTGTTAAGTTGAAAAGACTATACAAGTGGCAATTTCATTATAAATATCAATAATAGCTTACGTTACGTAACAAAAAAATGGGTCAAATAATCTTTGTTAATCTTGCTGATGGACTAATTTTTTTTTTTTTAGAAGCTTGAATAAATTGTATTATAGCCATGCTGATTTTTCAAGGAAAGTACTGTAATAGCTGTTTCTAGTTTAGTATGCATTGTAGGAAACAATTAAGTCTTCTGTGGCTCGAAGAAATTATATTTTGATCATGCTGTATATTGACTCATAAATGCTTTTTCGTCAAAAGGTCCCAAAGTTACGTAAATTGCGAAATATTGACTGTAACATTACATTAGGAACTCAAAACAGATGCTTTTATAATACTGAAGTTCCTCCCATGTGTTTGATTTGATTTGTAACTCCCATGTACAGACGCCAGCACATCAAGCTACCACAATCTGTCAGATTTCTTTAATAGAATTTCAACCTTATCACAAGAGTAGAAGGTTAATGTTTGATTGGTAAAATCTAACAGATTCGGGTAGGTTGACCTGCTGGCGTCTGTACCTAGACTAACTGATTTCATGTCCTATACTATTTTAATCATCTTTTTTTTTGGATATAAACTACCAAACGGATCTTGATGTGGCTCAAAGATAGATATAACACACATACCGATATCGTTTATCCTGGTAAAACAAAACCGCTCGCAAAAGTTACTTCAATATATTTTTTGCTCGATAAATTGAAATGGAGGGCGATGACCCGTAGAGCAGAAACCAATCACTCAGCCCAGACGCCAGACGTGTCGCCACAAACGCCTGATAGATAAGGGTATACTCCGCGACCTCCGAGAGTATTTAAGTTTTGTTATTCCGATACACCCTTTATCATCATCAGAGCGGTACTGAGGAGCAAGAGACTGATTAGGTGCGTCCACACAGAGCGAGCAGCCTCGCGAGGCATTTGCCGCGAAGCAGCTCATTTAGTGTGGACGTGCCTCGGCCGAGACACGCGGGCTGCCGCGGGCGAGCGACCGAGCGCCCGAGCCATCCAGTGTCGGCTTTTTGTTTTGCTCGCGTCACAGAGCAGGCAGCCTCGCGAGGCAGTTTCCTCGCGCGGCAAATGCCTCACGAGGCTGCTCGCTCTCTGTGGACGCACGTAATACAGAAGCAGTGGCCCCGACTTATGAGTTGCGCACACAGCTAAGGAGTGGAATTCCTTGCCAAAGTCTATATTTCCTGATGGGTACAACCTTGGGGTCTTTAAGTTAAGAGCGAATTGGTTAGGACTTGGAAGCAAGTAAGATATTAAGCTCTTGCTATTGCAATTGATTATGCCATACTTGTGCAATGGCGGCATTTAGTTCGACTTCCAGTGTAACCACTGTAACCAAGGCTCTTTAAGAATGACACCGTAGTATCTGCCGAAGTTTCAGACATTTTCTTCTCCTTATCACTTAACATATTAAGATTAGTTAGAGGCACGAACTAAAAAATAGTGACAATACTATTGGATAATTATCCCAACTTTGAAAGTGTTTTCAAAACTCATGAGATCAAAAATAATAGGAAGGGTTCACTCAAAAGTTGCAGTTTACTTTTGTAGGGTCGTATCTTCGTTGATTCATTAAAAAATTTGATCCCCAGATGCTACTAAATACCTGGATTTTATATTTTAATCTTGCTTTCACAGCCTAATCACTACGTAAAACGATAAGTCAGTTGTCAGACATTCTGACCTTACTTGTCAAAGATCAACAAATAAGGGATCAAGATCTAAGCTTGGCAAGTCTGGCTTAGCCCTTTAGAACAGTCCCGAGTGACACCTAAAACTTGGCTAATGTTTTAGTTTCTGTTTAATATTTAAATTCCACACAACATCATAACAAATAGGCACTATAATTTGACGGCATGGTTTTTTTTTGCCTGTTATGTTCCGGGGTCACGGTAAGGAAATAATCCCGAGACCCCGGCAGGCTTTGGCCCTCTGAGAGGGGGCCCCGTCATTATGCTGACGCTCTTTGAGGCGCGCCTGGGACACAAGGCGCCGTCGACCCGGGCATGGTCCATATGGTCGGGCAGCGAGTTGCCCCTTACTCGCTGCCCGCATGCCCGCGCCTACGGTGGCTGGAGATCGTCTGCTGACGTCCGACGCCGCGGGCGCCTACCACTGCGGTTGGGGCTGAGGGAGGACGCTGTCCTCTCTCTCTCGCATTGACGGCATGGTTGACCCAGATACGACAGACTTACGCGCTGTGGGTCACGGATTTGATTCCTGCACTAATTAATATTTGTATGAGCTACAAGACAAGTAGTTATTCCTGGTTTGGGTATTGTGTATGCCAGTTTAAATTGTAGACGTACCCACAATACATACAGAACAAAAAACTGGAGTGGGTAACGTTTTTTTTTTAACATAACTAAATTATGCTAGAAATCGTAAACATTATTAAATACTCTGCATTAACTAGATTTACTAATCACAAATTGGCTTTGCTCGAATTTGCTCAGTAATCTATGACGCTAGGACCTATTTACATTAAGAAATATCCAAGAATTGTTCCAATTAGCAAAGTAAAGGACTATACATTCAGTTTTCATAATTAAATTAAAACTGTGGTTTATCCTACTAAGTTTTGACCTCATACTACGGAACCATACAGCGTACAAATAGGGGTCTAAAATAAACGAGACTCAGAACTTCTTTGTCTAGACCTATCTTCGAAATCTAACTCATGTACAGTTCTTTGATACGAACTGTATTTGAAGTTTGAAACTGGAGCTTGGTGCAAAAGACGGAAATCCGGCTATGTGCTAGAATGACCGAAAATAATAAGTTTCCTTTACGCTGACCCCTTTTATTTGTCACTGGAATTAAAAGGGCACCGTGGCCTTGGAACACAAAGGGTAACTGAGGGAACAGGTTGGTTTAGTCTGTCAGTCACTTCCACTCCAGCCAGAGGTCAAAGATTCATTTTATGATTTTGCCTGCCAAAATTTTAAATTACAATTTTGGCTACAAATCCTCGTCTGCAAGTATAAAATTTCTTCATATAACGGTTAAAGAGATACAACCCTGTTACATAATTATAACTAGACAAATTGTGGTAAATAAGTAATGGTATAAGCCATCTGCGCATGACAAGTATGTGCGCGTACGTAGGCACAAGTGCATTATCTCTTCATTAAGGCGCTCCCTAACCGCGAGCATTCACCTGTAGTGTAACATAAAGGTCTTGGAATGTTCAAACCTGTAACGTTACATTACATGTGAATGCTCGCGGTCAGGGAGCGCCCTTAGTAACTAACTAATTAATTAATTGTCCGAACCTGGACGCGAACTTACTATCTGCTGTATTAGAGGTTACTAGTCGGCCCAAGGACTTCTGAACTGTAAAAATATGTTGACCCAATTGTAAGGGCAGATAGAATGTTTGTGGTGCTTGTTCCAAACTGTTGTAGACAAAAAGTTGGAGGTAAATTGATTGAGTAAATACTCAACAAGTTTCAATCGAAATTGGGTGACAAGGAGATAATTTGATAGACGAAGTTGTGAAGGCTTTGCACTGAAAGTAAATAAAATACGAGTATATAAAGGATTTCTATTTCGAGAAATAGGTCATTGTGAAGTGAAATCGCTGTTCGGATAGAATGCGAAGGCTGCTCTAGACATAGACACTTCCATGCAAATACGCAGGCATCTCTTAAGTACCTACTTGTTATATTGATCTTTAAAGTATTAGTAATAAGGATTCTTTTTTTGCGGTAATGAGTTACCAGCAGCAGCTAAGTTTTGAGGGTATAATTGTCTTGCTGTTAATTTTGCAAGACAAAATATTCTCAAAACTTAACTGGATATTCTAGCGACCGACTTGTTGCTAAAATCTTGACCGTCAACAATATCACAAAATGTGTCAAATGCAAGAGGACCTAAAATTCACAAGCTCTGTATAGATTGGTGCTACGTCGTAGCGACTTCGTAGCGTTCGTAGATGACGTCACAGCTACGCGGCTACGAGATCGTAGCGATCGGTTTTATGCTGCCTCTGTCGTATTTACTTTTCTCTACGCTACCGGATACAAATTGTTTATTTCGTTTATGGAATATCGTCGGCTAAGAGTGTAAACCTGCTAACTCCACTTTTGACCAAAATGACATTTTGATGCAGTCTGTAAGAGAAAGTTAAGCCACACAGTCTGTAAAAGCAGCTACACACATTATCAACGTAAAATCCGCAAAAAAGTGTGATGCGTAAAACAGCCACATACGCTTAATTCAAATTGCGCGGCTAACTCCATGATTGACGCCATTTTGTATTGAGTTTTCGGCGTGAGAACTTTCCGTGCAATAAAAATTTAGTTTTCGGTCAATTAACTCGATTTTTTCAAGGTTTCTTGGTTGGAATATAGTAGAGGCAAGCCTTTATTATTACTATTCAATTTTCGTTTTACGTCTAGTATTCAATAAATAAGTTTTTTTTTGGGTTATCCACTTGTTATCCTCTAAAAAAGTTGGCCGTAATCCACCACGCGGGCCCAGTGCGGGTTGGCAGATGTCACATGTCTTCGAATTTTTGGTTCTAGGACATGCCGGTTTCCTCACGATGTTTTCCTTCATTTTGAGAGCAGTGGTAATGAAATAAATTACACAAAGTAATGCGCCTGGCGGGGTTCAAACCCACGACCTACAACTCGTAAGTCGGGACCGATACCACTGGGCCACCACTGCACTGCTGTAAACTGTGTACTTATCGTAATAAATTACAATAGTACATTTTTATTCTCGTATTGGTAAGGTTGATTTTCACTTGTAGTTGGAATCGGTCGATATGCAATCGCGTCGCGCCATGGGTAAAGTCCCTTACTGATAAAATTATTTTCATCAGTATAGATTGTGATATTCTGGTCAATATTGAAGAATCGCCTGTAACATTTATGAGGAGAAGACACGTAACGACGATTGTGACCTTTGAGTCTATTTCCTTATTTTTCAAAGGTCACACTAAATATCTATTGGTAGATAATATTAATTATGACGTGTGGAATATCCAATTTATTGGCCTATCGCATTCCATTGCTGAAAATAGAATTCTCGAAGCTTTATCTAACTAGTTAACATGGTCTCGCTTTCTATGATCTTTCTTGCCACGAATAACACGGTCAGCTTTAACTGTTTTGCATAGCTTGATGTGTATCAAGTCATTGTTACCTATTGGCCTCCTTATAGTAGCCATACACCATCCTGCCTATCGACGATCGATTTGACGCTTGCAATTGTTTCAAATTGCAATTGTTTAAAAATGCCAATTTGATGGCATGACATGCCAATTTGATAGGTCATCAAATCGATTTGACACAACGTCAAATCGGCAGCTGTGATGCATTTGGCTATTATTCGGTGACGACAGCTACAATTTTATAAATTTGTAGCTATCGGTCACCGAATAATAGCTAGATCTAGCTATAAAGTTGCTAAGTTGGCATTGCTGCTGCAGATTTGACGTTGTGTCAAATCGATCGTACGATAGGCAGTATGGTGTATGGTGTATGGACGAACTGCCAATTTAAAACAATGGCAAGCGTCAAATCGATCGTTCGATAGGCAGGATGGTGTATGGCTACCATTACCTATAATTAGCCTGACAGCAGTTTAACGCCGGATCCACACGTTAGCCGTGTTTGCCAAACAGAAGGAGACGGCGCTATACCAGAAAGCAAGACGCAAATAATTCTATCTCGTTTCTTAGTATAGCGCCGTCTCCTTCTGTTTTCCAAACACGGACAACGTGTGGATCCGGCGTGAAAATTTGGAAAAGAGTTTGAGGCACGCTGAAAACTTGCTCAATACTTCTTGAATTAGGCAAGTTCGACGGTACGTTTGGCGCTATGGACTGCTGCGCTGTGTGTCGCGGGTTCGATCCCCGTACGGAACAAATAGTTGTTCCGGGTCTGCGTTTTGTGAGTATGTGAGTTTTAATGTTTGTAAACGCACCCACGATACAGGAGAAAGTCCTAGCGGGCAAAAATAAAAAAAAATGTAAAAAATATAATTATCTCTAAACACAGAAATGCTGACTTGACTGAGCAGAAGTGGTTTTGAACGAAGCCAGACGGAAAATCAATAATAGGTAATAATCAACCAGATTTTTTTGCATTTATGAAACTTTGATTCACAACATAGAAAAAAAATATAATCTCTCTCTTTACTCAGAATGTTGGAGACATTCAACTCAATGATATACGCCAACAGAATTTAGCAGCACGTTCCTCCCAGACAAGTTGTGCAAATATTAAAACATTTCCTCTTATATTTGCCGAAGTACCAACGTATTGGTTTACAAGGAAAAACTGTTATCGAGCATATAAAATGAAATGTTTGTACAAGCAGAAAAATAATTCGGTTTGTAAGTAAAGACATCATTCATATTTCTTTCATATAAGACTGATTGTTGTTGTATGTCTCATCGATCGAATCGAATAAATATTTTTCAATTCCATTTTGTTCTTTATACTTTTTTGTACTTTTCGTAGTACGTAGGGAAAAATCAATACATCTTTGCTACTGGCCACCTTCTAGTGTCAGAGTAAAATAAGCCGCCTCTGGAAGCATCACAACGCATGGCTTTGGAGTTATAATTTATTAAATAAATTTAGGTTTTCACTATATTTTCCTTCACAGATATCAGTGGTGTCCTTGAAAAACTTAGATAAATAATAAAACGTAAGTTTAATATTAATTTTTATAGCATCACGCAAGTCACTCCCTTATATTAGACAGAGTTGTACCTAATAATAGAAGGTATATTTTTATTTCGCTATGTATGTTTAAGTCACAAGTAATAAGGGGGCGCCTATTTCCATCAAAAGGTCACAAATCCGCGCGCTGCTACGGAGAAAATCCCGATGGGAAATCCCAAAAACATAGTGATACTCGTAGTACTAATAGTACTAAAAGCTGACTGCACAGTTATTTCTATTGTCGAAAGTACTTAGTTTCGTTGTCTTTGTCAAACTAATAATGTTAAGAGGAAAGTTTTGTTGAAAATGTTTTGTTGGGGAATAGTACAAAAACGTTAGCAATATTAAGTTTTTGTTGTAGAATCCTTATTTTATAGACTCGCTTACTTAACTATAGTGTAGACAACAAAAACTATAGAGATATTGTATAGTTTTGAACTTAACTTATTTCTATTGAGTGCTTACTTCATAAGAAAATAACCTCTACTAGCTTTTACCTGTTGCTTGCGTGGAATTAAATATTATACAACATTATTTTTGTTTATTAAGCGTAACCCGATACACCTGTCCAATATTTTTGTGAGAATCTATGTACAAAATTTTAAAACCGTATCATGAAAAATCACAAAGTTTTAAGCTTATGTATTACCTGATTGTCCGTTCAAAAACATGTTCATTTCGCGGTACACCCATAAAATTATTTTTTATTAAATTCTTGAATAAATAATATGTAGATATTTTATTATATGTATGGTCTAAAACTCGTTGTTCCCTACAAATAGTTGTAGTGGGTATGGCTGTTCGCGTATGTATGCGAATTAAAAGTTTGTGCTTGCACCCCCGACACAGGATAAATTCCTACTGAGAGGACGCAAAGTTTAAAAAACTTTTTAAAAAAAAGGGAACCGACTTCAAAACCAAACACAAAAAAACTATAAAATAACTTTTCTTTCGGAAGTCGGTGGCTTTGTTTTTTTTTAATTCATTGACATGTGGCCACCGACTTCCGAAAGAAAAGTTATTTTATAGTTTTTTTGTGTTTGGTTTTGAAGTCGGTTCCCTTTTTTTTAAAAAGTTTTTTATTTTTCCCTTTTTAGTTGTATAACAAAAATCTTCATTAAATCGGCGTCTTTGAAAATCTACAATCCTATTAAGCAAAACGGATCTATGTGAGCAACTTCCCGAGATATCCATTACTGTTATATACTAAAACCTTCCCCAGAATGTAACAAATACTTTTCTGAAAACTGTATCAAAATCGGTTTAGCCAAACGCGAGATAATTGCGGACAAACATGCAATCGTCCCTTAAAATCTACGATCCAAGTAAGCAAATCGGATCCACGCGGGCAACGTCACGGGATATCTATTAGTGTTATATATTAAAACCTTCTCCACAATGTAATGAACACTTTCCTGAAAACTGCATCAAAATCCGTTCAGCCAAACGCGAGATAATTGCGGACAAACATGCAATCGTCCCTTAAAATGTACGACCCAAGTAAGCAAATCGGATCCACGCGGGCAACGTCACGGGATATCTATTAGTGTTATATACTAAAACCTTCTCCAGAATATAATGAACACTTTCCTGAAAACTGCATCAAAATCGGTTCAGCCAAACGCGAGATAATCGCGGACAAACATACATACATACATACATACATACAGGTCGAACTGAGAACCTACTTTTTTTTTGAAGTCGGTTAAAAATATATTCCCACGGTCTCCATAGTACCGGGATAAAAGAAACCTATGCTTTGTTCAGTTTATAGTTGGTTTTGTGTGTTTATTTACATCAAAATCCGTTCAGACCTTTGGAAAAAAAGTAACAAATATTGATCCTCACAAGTTTTAATTTCGTCGATGACGACGTTTCGTTGTAAATAAACGTCCAAAACACTTATACTATCAATGAAACTGCTAAAATCAAAGTATCTCCATAAATCAAAACATCCACTCTATACACCAAAACAATTTAGAGAAATCGTACTATTGGAAAATTGAAGTAGACGCTCTAAGCGACCAGACTTTCCCCTAATGCTGGACGCTCAAGCGACAATCCAGCGCTTAAGCTGCTAAGCTTCAAAGGAGCTATTACTCTAAGTGTTTTGATCCCCCAGTCGCTACTACCGTGAAATATTCGAACAATTCTGTAATTTATTTGTGGTTATAGTATCGTTTGGTCTCCTGGTACTTATTAATTTGCTATAGGAATTCCTAAAAGTTGGAGAGATTGATTTAATTGTAATCTCTAAGCATTTGTTGCCGATCTGAACACGGAAAGTGGTCATACTCATACCTTTTCAACCGTAAAAATTAGCGCCGTATGTCACAGAGGTAAAAAAATCGAAATGATCTTTCCCGTGCTCCTATTCAATTTGATCCGCACTTTCTAGGACATCCTATATTTTCAAGGAAAAACATAGATGCGGCAAGAGTGATGTACGACGTACAGCACACCCACATTTTGCCAGTTACCGAGCGATTGTAACATATACCACATACCTGCTTACAGATATTGTAATATACCTGCTGCTACCTGCTTAAAGATATTGATGTGGTATGTTGCTTACCAATGTAAGCTTAGATTTGTAGCTTACATTGGTAAGCTACAAATCTAAGCTTCATTTGAAAGGAGTAATCTTAGATAACTAATTCGCAATAATATAATTTTTTTACTCAGCATTGTTTTAGTACAAGGCAATCCATCTATTTAATTAGCATAACTTTATTCTTATAACCTTTTTATTGGATTTGCTATCACAAACATACCTACAATATATTCTACAAGACCTCTTATGAACAGACTTCCCGCAATCTGCATCGAGTCTAATCCGCATTTTATAAAAAACAGAAATTGGCGAGTAAAATTTAATTCCCCCTTTAGCTTTTCTATCGCAATTCGAGTGCCTGAATGCAATCACGAGTACCGAGATTCGATTCGCGGAACAGACAAGCGGAATCTTTATCTCCGAGGAAATAAATTAGTTTTAGTTGTTGTGGTTGCTTGAGATGGAATGAAATGTCAATGGCATTAAGAACTATGCTTCTCTTTCCTTCTTTTCTTTCTTTCTTTACGATGGGGAGCCTCAAGGATTATGCGGATTGCCTTCTTTTGTGTGTTTGGTTCTTAATCCTCGGATTAGTCGTCGGGTTTTGAGTAATGTAATGTCCTATGCAGATCTGGAGATAAAGGGATTATGACGTCATTTTCTTTTTGGTTCGTTTCATTTCTTTGGCTTGAACGGTGTGCTCGTGAGATTTGATTAAAGATGGTCATAGACAAAGTTTAGTGACTTCAACATGCATGGGAATAATAATGTGGTATTACAATGTTAAGTCTACCATAAAAAATAGCTCATTTTTCTTGTGAACAAAGTATTAGCTGTGGCAGCTTAGTAGTTTTTTTTTGTGAGTTGGGTTTGCTCTTGACCTTAGTCTAGGTCAGGAATGACTAAGACAAGGTCGACGATGGAGCGAGCTTTACTCAGAAGAAGCCTGTTCATTCTAAATTCGAAGAGATTAGGGTTGTATGCGTTCGTTATGTAATAGCTATAAGGTAAGGGTGGTATCTTTGCCGTGCGTCTAGATGTGCGATGATAGAAGAGGGCTGGTGGGATAAGGTCGTGGAGTTCTTGGGCACATTCTCCCAAGTACAATCTGTAGAAGAGCGACAGGTAGGCAGTTTAGGGACAAAAGTGTGCTATTTGCCCCTAAACAATCTGTCAATCTACTATCTAGATATAATGGACTACGCTGAGGAATTAGGTTGACGATGTCCCTGCGATTAAGGGGAGATGGATGACGGTCGCACAAAACCCGAGAAGTGTGGCAGAAAAAGGGAAAGGCCCAGCTGTTGCTGCTAGTCTTACCAAGATACTAGTCCTTGACCTGCCTATCTGAATTCAACGACCTAAGTTTAAGATAACCATGATACCCCTAGTAAGACTGGCTGTTGGAATTTTGAATTTCAGGTCTAACTAAATTCTTTTGTTAAAATATTCAATAGCACCGTTTTAAAACGCGACAACCAACGGTAACAAAGGGATCTGGAGGAACAAAGTGAGTCAGTAAGAGTCTGACAATAGTGGGCAAGGTGTCAAATAAAAAAAAAAAACATTTTTATACTAAGTTAAATTAATTAAAATATTACTCAAACCATCTGTATATAACCCGTTTCATATAAAAACATTTCATTGACCGTTCAGCTTACACTGTTATTTTAACTACAAAGACAAAATGAAAAATATACATAACCCTCGAAAAGGGATGGAAATATTGATACTAAAATGGGAGCAAATTAGGTGAGTTTATTCACAAAGTTGGTTGGCTCTCGATGTTTTGAAGTGGCTTTCGAGTGCACTGCGGGATAGGCCCTCGAATTATTATGCTGATTCCACTTCTCGTTCCAAGAGAAAATATTTTATCGATGGATTTTATGCACCAAAGTGTTATCAAGTATAAGTTGATTAAAAACAGTTTATATAGCTATATTTGAATAATATAAAGCACTCATATACTATAATACGTTGAAAAATCTAAATAAACTTCATTATTAATAGCGATTTTTCTGCCCAGAAAAACACTGCAGTTCACCAGAATGTCACCACCATTTTATACAACTATTAGGTAAGGTTTCATTTAAACTAGATGTCACAGAAAACTCGAGATTTTGACACGTCGCCATAGGTATACTGCAAAGGCACGTAACTTTTAGTTATTTGATGTAATTATCGTAAATAAAACGTTATTTTTGACGCGCTGCAATCCTACTAATCACTACGCTGTTTGTCAAGGCACAAAGAACGTAATGTAGTAATTATTAAAATTCCTGTCAGAAAACTTAGAAAACTACTGTACTTTTACAAATTTTAATACTGGCTGACTGACTGGGACTGGTAACTTCATTTTACTAGTATTTTTATAATAAAATTCAAAAGTGCTTGTAATGTTCAAATCGAAATGCTTTGAGTTTGATCGACTGAAATATTAAAGGTGTTGTTTTTCAAACTCAGAAACAACACCTTGAAAAAGGTGGAAAAGTTTTGTCGTCCCAATATACATGAATAGAAAAGAATTTCCATCCTCCTGAAAAGGAAACCCCTGAAGACCAAATTACCTTACATTTGTATATTGAATATGGGACTTTGGACCTCCAATATTTACTCAGAGGAGATACTTTAGACCCCACAAAGGTACAGCAGAGGACTTTGTAGAAGAAATGTCAAATTAAGTCGGGGAAGAATTTTCACTCCGCTTAGGCCCATGCAAACATTGAATTAATTTGTTTTTGTTGAATATTTATGTATGCGTACTCCGGTTTAATTTTTTTAGGTTGGGAAAGCCATGTAGACGTAGTTAAACTTTTAGGTAATAGTTGGAAAAAAGCTTTGTACTTGTTTAGAACAGCTGTACTTGAATTTAATTTTCTAGTTAATAAGGTAATCAATCAAACTGTAACTGAAATCTGATAAGCCAATTACCAACTATTTACTGTTATTAAAACGACCAAATATTTATAAAATGGAAAAATTGTACATATCATATCATTCAGTACCTAAGTATAGGCTGTCGTCATAACAAATAAATCGCCCGACTCATGAAGAACTAACAAAATGTTCTAAAACTTTTGAAGTGCTTAGATCTGTAACAAAAATGTAGGGCGCACAAATCAAATACTTCACAGCCGAAATGCCAAGGAGCTGCCAGAAATATTCCATATCATAATAGACTATAAATTTTATTTGTTCCAGTTTCTTATCATATTCGTATTATATTACATTGTAACTTTCGTAAACCTACACTCAGATATGCCTCGCGATGGAATTTTTTGCTGAGCCGCGCAAAAGTTGGATATTTAAAGTATTTCATATGTATGTGACTTTCTGATATTCTTTGTTTTAGGTCAGATCTTTTTTCTAGCAAAAATGTGAATAAGTACTTTTTTTATTGTAAGTTTGGTGAGGAATACATTTTATGTTTATGATTGTTACCGAACTACTTTCAGAGTATAACGGCGTTCTTATGTATGAGATGAAAAAGACCAAGTCATACTGAAAAAAAAAATCCAGGTCATGAGAACAATTAATGATTGTCTTTACTTTGAAACATTTATTTTTTTAAATAATGATAATCCATTTTGATGACGAAGAACGATGGCACATGAAAAGAGGGATCCAATGAGATTCACATTCGTCATTAATCCTCGAATCAACACAGAGATCCGATTAAAACTTAATGTAACATGACACAGAAAATTCAGACAAAATAATTAAATTTTCAACTCATTCGGATCTCCAATATCTGGGTTTACTCAGTTTAATACTTCGTATTAAAAAGAACACACGAGAATAAAATAAATAATACTTAAACTAGTAGCAAAATGACTTTAATCAAACCTTTTTCACACTAATTAATATATAATATAATAATAATATATTCCACAACTATCACACAACGCCATCTAGTCCCAAGCTAAGCAGAGATTGTGTTATGGGTATTAGACAACTGATAAACATACTATATTTCTAAATGCATAATATTATAGATAAATTACACCCAGACACAGAACAAATGATCGTGCTCATCACACAAACATTTGTCCTGGGTGGGAATCGAACCCACGACCTCCGGCTTAGCAGTCAGAGTCACTAACCACAAGAGCAACAGGCCTGTCCAAAATTAATGGTATTACTTCATCATCTATGTAATTATTAAAGAGTTTGATAGTTAGCATTGAATCTAAAACTTATAAATGATCTTATAACCATTGAATTCCAGTAATGTCTAAGCATTACGAAAAAAAACTGTGACACCATGGAGGATTATGACTTAAATGTGAAGATTCGAACCATCACCATCATAACAGGTATTTGGTGAAACGGCCGATACGAAACTCTATCATAACTGACTCCATAATTTCATGAGATTAGCTGGACGGTTTGAACGAGAAAAATATGTGCCGGTTATTAACGTTGCTTTCTGAAACAAAAGGCATGCCTGGAATACTTTTATAGGCTTGGAACAATGGTCAAACGGATTTTGCTTTATAAACGATATGAATTGAGTGACCCGGTTTGATGAGTGAAAAGGTGAAATTTTTTGGGAGTTTGAAGAACTTGATACCTTATATCAATTTAGGTGACGTTTTCATCCTAGTCCTGTTTAATAATATATAGGTGTATAATAATACATAAGTGTTAGTTTTATGATGCCTGGTTGTACCACAGCATGGTTGTCTAAAACCTTTAAAGTATTGATCATACAAAAATCTGATTGGAGTATTTAAAATTACTTAATATTGTTTTCTTAATCGATTTCTTAATTTGAGTACAGACAATACTGTGCACCGGTTTGGAACTAAAATATTCCAAGAACTAGCATTCATGGTTTGTGAATTGGAAATTGAAATCAAAATCTTGTGCTGCATCCACGCTTAAACGACGGTGACGGCGCGTTGTGTCCCACGCGCGCCTCAAAGAGCGTCAGCATAATGACGGGGCCCCCCTCTCAGAGGGCCAAAGCCTGCCGGGGTCGCGGGACTTATTTCCTTACCGTGACCCCGGAACATAAAGGGCTACTGAAGTACACCGTGGATTTTAGTCAGTACAAGTCTGAGAGTAAGGGTGGGAGGACTCATTTGATGATTTTGCCACGGTAAAAAAAAGCCATTTTTACTTATTTTAAAAAAAAAACCGCATTAAATTTAAATATCCAGATAAACAGTTTATGTTTCGACTTAGCATTAAAATTTCTCTCCAAAGTTATTTCTGCCACAGTTTCAATACGTAAGTAATCCGCAATCTTCCATTCCGTGTAACGCCATTTGTCATATTACGACAATAAACGGTACAAAAGGGAAGTTTGGATTTATTCTTCGTTTGTTTAGTGCCAGCGTTCTTCAGATTAAAAGCTCCGAGATATGATACTCTGGTGGATGTTTGATGTTTGCGGCCATTTTTTGTGTTTTCTTGTTGAGTAAATAAGATATCATCTTTGTTGCTTTAGGTTTTGGTTGCTTGATATATTTTTCCTCTTTTAGACTAGGAAGTAATGGAATTAGATTTATTAATACTTTGTCATAGAGTAGGTAGTAGGTATGTAGAGCACTTACGCATGTTAATGGGCACCTACGGTACTTTCAGTTATCATGTCTTGTGACTGGGACTGTAGCACCATAACTATTTTGAACTGGTTTTTTTTTGATAATTCAAAAATGCTTGTAACTGGCCTACTTGAAATAAATGCTTTGGTTTGATTTTTGAACTAAAAACCGAAAATACTTGGTGATTTCTTGACAGCCTTTTCTTAGAATCCTGAATATTTTATCAGTCTGCATGAATCGGTGAAATGAATATTTTATGTTGGTATTTCATACATTAGTCAAATATTTAAGACATTCTTCACGTGTTTTTCTCTATTGAGTTTCGGAATCAGACAAATCCTTTTAGTGAAGAAAGACTCGACCCATTTTGTATCAAAATGTATGTTGAACAACACTATCATTAACGAAAAAAGTAGAATATGTTAGTGTTACTCATAAACAACTCAGGTGCTCTATCTTCCAACAGCTCTGCTTTTAAAAACAACCAAAACTACAATGTTGACATTATGATATGAGTGCGATCTTTTTCATTAAATTGTCCTGGGCAGTCCGCATCCATCCGCTGCCCGCCACATTCTTCAAATCATCGATCTATCTTGCCGCAGGTCGTACTTCACTACGTTTGCTCATTCGCAGTCTCCACTCTAGCACATGTCTGCTCCACCGACCGTCTGACCGTATGCAGTCATGGCGGGTCCACTTAAACACGTGCAATAATGTCTTTGTGTTGTTAATTATTCGCAAGTCATTACGTGTAGAACACACTGGCAACACACAGAAACACTAGTCTTGAGCGATTGTGAGATAGTTTTCGTCAATTCAACATAATTAACTGTAAAAATTAATTACCAGAACGACACACATCCTAATAAATCCTGAAGAAATTCTCTCTCAAATGAGGATGATTCAACTATAAAAGCTTTTTAATTTACCATCTACCTATTTACTGACTCAAAAAACTGTGACCCATTTTCAAGAACAAGGTCTCTAGTTACGTTTTTGTTCAAATGTATACACGTGGCGTAATTTGAGAGAACAAAAAGAGAAAAAAAGGAAAATTTACAGTGATATAAAGTCTAGGGGTAAAAAAAGATAAATTTCAGTTGACAAACACGCCGTAGATTACCGTTGGTCAAAAGAAAACATATTTTTTCCATTCCTACAATTTGGTCGGTAGAGTACTTTGTTTTAAAGAATGATTAAAATGTATGCCGTTGCAGTGTTGTTGTGGTGCAACAGCGTAGCTTGTTGTTTCAATTTCAAAATTAAAATCTACGTGTGTAATTTGTCAGGATTCATTAGTGAGTTTTAATTGTGGAACCGCCTTTTTGATTATGGAATCAAAATAACATTATCATCCCCGTGATGAAAATAAAGTAAAATTTTCGTAATTTGCGTGTGTTTAACCGACTGACAGAACATAAATTATCTTTCATTCATTTATCACCACTGCATTGAAAAATAAAATAAAAGTAAGTAAGAAAATAAGGACAAGTCTAAGAAACATATTCTGGAAGTGTCTGTATTCTAACAATTTAAGTAGATTTTTTTCCTGAGTTTTCGAGTCTTCATTACTTTCAGATTTCCGGGTATTGCAAAGTTTTGGGTTTATAGAGTTCGCGGAAAAATAGCGTTAAAGTAAAACGTAGCGCAGAAATTAGGTCTATAATCCCAAGCACACTCCAATAGGTACCGTGTATCAGATTGCTTTTTTATTGGGTTAGGGATTCATTAAATTTGTTCTTAGCTCAGAATAATAATAATAATAATAATAACTCAGAGGTACTAAGCAACCGTACCATCTTATCTCCACCACCACCAACGGCGCCGACGCCCGTGTCTGTACACAGAGTCCCGCCGCGCTCTGTTGTTTCTTCCGTTGTGGAGGAGGATGATGCGGTTGCCACAGTAAGTAGCCAGTGCAACGAACGAATGAGGAGCGCACTGGAGGATGCGCTTTGTGAGTACCGCTCAACTCCTATTATGCTTAGACCCCGATTACCACGGCTACCCATGCACAAAAAAAATAGGGCGCTGGTGAGTGCCTTGAACTCGCTGCTTAAGAATCATTTCGAGAGCAGCGAGGATCTTGCCGATACACATTCGATCCTGTTTTGCGGGGCTGTTGCAGCATGTCGATTAGCTAATGTCAAGTTTCCGGACAGTGACGGAGCTAATCGACCAAAACCAGCTGTACCGGCCTGGCAATGCAGGATTGAGCGTCGTATCGGCGAGGCAAGGGTACTCATCGGCAAACTATATTGCTTCAGGGAGGGAAATACACGACCACGTGTGATGCGCTTTGTGAGGCGGGCATTCTCGGGGACTGGTATCGGTCCTCAAGAATACATGTCCCGTGTCACAGAGCGCATCGACTTCCTGAAGCAAAAAGTTTGTGCATGGGCAAGCCGTATTCGGCGGTATAAGCGACGGGTTGATCGGTATTCGCAGAACCGCATGTTCCGGAGCGATGAGAGGTGGGTGTATAGAGCTTGGGAGCGACCTGAACAAAGCGTGACTGACCTGTGCCGTCCGGATGACAGCACCACGAGTACATTCTGGCGCAGCATCTGGTCGGTGCCAGTCAGTCATGCTGAAGCTGGCTGGATGCGTGACGTCGAGCGAGTATGTGAAACTATTCCAGAAATGGAAAAAGTCATCATAACGCCATTGGATATAGCCAAAGCAGTCCGTCCGTTACCGAATTGGAAATCACCGGGACCGGACGGACTGCATAACTTTTGGCTTAAGTGGCTAACTAGTTCACATACTCGCCTGGCATCTCAATTCCAGTCATCCTTAGAGTCTGGGTCGCTACCCCAGTTTCTAACGACTGGTATTACCCACCTGCTCCATAAATCAGGTAGTACCACGGAACCCAAGAACTATAGACCGATCACTTGTCTGTCGACGGTCTATAAACTTCTTACATCCATTTTGAGAGTGAAAATTAACACACATATTGAAAGTAACTCCATTATGTCTGCCTCTCAAAATGGATGTAGGAACGGGTCCCGTGGTACTAAGGAGCTACTCCTCATTGACATGGCCATTAGCCAACAGGTTCGTCGATCTCGCAGGGATCTGTCCACATGCTGGATAGATTATAAGAAGGCCTACGACTCAGTGCCACATACATGGCTCATGAGGGTGCTGGAGTTGTACAAGATAGATGCAACTCTACGCGCCTTCCTTGGGTCGTGTATGGGGCAATGGAGAACGGTCCTTCGCTATCCGGGTTGTCGACAGATTCAGGCGAACGATGAACCTGTATGGATCAAGCGGGGAATATTCCAGGGTGACAGTTTGAGTCCACTTTGGTTTTGCTTAGCTCTGAATCCTCTTAGCACATTGCTGGAGGACTCAGGTCTAGGCTATCGGTTGAGGAGAGGCGGTCAGGTAATATCTCACCTTCTATACATGGATGATCTGAAACTCTTTGCCCCCAGCAAATTGCAACTAATGGAACTACTGAAGGTAACTGAAACTTTTAGTAGTGCCATCAGGATGGAATTTGGTGTGGACAAATGTGCAGTCATGCATGTAAAGCGAGGGGAGATTATGGAATCTGAAGGGATTCAGCTTTCAGATTCCATACACCTTAGATCACTTTCCTCATCCGAGACCTACAAGTATTTGGGTATGTCGGAAGCGTTAGGCATTGATATACCGGACGTGAAACAATCGTTGAGGGAGCGCTTCTTTGGACGCCTGAAAAAGGTTTTAAATAGCCTTCTTTCGGGCGGAAACAAGGTGCGCGCCTTCAACGGTTGGGTCATGCCGGTGTTAATGTACTCTTTCGGCATACTCAAATGGACTCAAACTGAACTCGACGCCTTAGATAGGCGGGTCCGTACTCTGTTGACCGAAAACCGGATGCATCACCCACGTTCATCGGTAATGAGGCTGTACATCCCGCGGAAGTGCGGGGGTCGAGGCTTTTTAAATGCTAAGACCCTCCACAACCGCGAGGTGTGCAGTCTCAGAGAATATTTTTTGAAAATGGAAGTGGGTATGCATCGGGATGTGGTCACAGTGGACAAGGGACTCACCCCGCTATCCATGGCAAAAGAGAACTGGCACAAACCTGTGATACTCGGTACCGAGGACCGCAGGGAGGTATGGCAAAGCAAGGAGCTACACGGACGCTTCTACCGGGCTCTTCATGGGCCCGATGTAGATTTTCTAGCGTCCGTGTCCTGGCTACGTTTCGGTGACCTCTTCGGGGAAACTGAAGGTTTTGTCTGTGCGATTATGGACGAAGTTATCTTGACGAACAATTACCGGAGACATATTATAAAGGATGGGACGATTGACGTGTGTCGGGCATGCCATCGTCCAGGTGAATCCATTAGACATATTATCTCTGGTTGTTCTCGTCTTGCTAACGGCGAGTACTTGCACAGGCACAACCTAGTAGCCAGGATCATCCACCAGCAACTTGCGTTGAAATACAAACTTGTGGAATCTGAGGTGCCGTATTACAGGTATGTGCCCGACCCAGTTCTCGAGAAAGACCATGTCACGTTGTACTGGGATCTGCCTATCATTACTGACAGGACTATTGTCGCCAATAAGCCTGACATAGTAGTGATAGACAGATCAGCGCGCCGCGCAATGATAATCGATGTTACCATCCCGCATGACGAGAACCTCGTGAAAGCTGAGAAAGATAAACAAATCAAATATCTCGATCTTGCGCGCGAGGTTGTCGACATGTGGAATGTGAGCTCGGCTATCATTGTGCCGATTGTCGTGACTGCCAATGGCCTGATGGCTAAGAGCCTCGACGAACACCTTTCGAGGCTCTCCTTAGGGGGTTGGATCAAGGGCCAGATTCAGAAGGCAGTACTTCTTGATACGGCCCGTATTGTGAGGAGGTTCCTGTCTCTGGAGCCCTAACCACCGGTAGCTTGGACCCCGCTCCCACACCGGTGGAACACTATTTTTTATATTTTTAAATGTTTTTAACTTTTTTTTGTATTTAATAATATTTAACCCACTTGTTACTGAAACTTTTTTTCATCTCCGATCATCGTGATTTTTGGATATGTTTATTAAAATAACTCAAAATTGATAGGAAAAATAGTAAAAAAAATCCAGGTTTTCCGGAAAAACGAGGAAAAGGTGCCTTTTAAAAGGCCCGTCGTAATATGGGGATAGTCCACGGATATGTATGGCAGTTTAATCGTTAATGAGACAAAGTATTTTGGAGTCAGTTTTTAATCATCTTATGTGGTCAAAGGATATTAGTACTAAGGTTTTAATTAAATTAAAATTAATAAATAAAAGAAAGGCGGACATTTCCATAGACATTACTAATTTTGAGAGTAATATACCGAAAAAAACAGTACTTGGGAAGTAAATGACTATTTTACTTTAGTTAATTCTTATTTTATTAATTATTTGTAAGTTTATCATTGTATAAATTGTTTATCTTCTAAGGGACCAATTCCATCGCACCAAAAAGATTGTCGATGCGATCTAGATGTCGGACATGTGCCTCTATTTTAAATGTAAGTTCTGAGTATACCCTTTCCTAATAAATGACCCATAGAAAGCAAAGTGATCAACCGATCATATATTCCGCCGTCTCCTTTGTATACCTACTAGGCATTATGTACGGCTATAAGTCGGCAGTGGCAGATGACAGAAAATATCAGTACCAGTTCTTGCCGTAATAGAAACTTGTTTTCTGATAGTTCAACTTATCTGCTCCTTTCTTTTATTCATTATTCTGTTTGGTATATTTTGGGGACCTTTGGGCTTTTCAATTTTTTATCTAGCCCTTATTTTAAATATCATGAAGGAAGCTATACACGAGCAATTATTCAAGAATCAAGTAACATGATATTGGAAGGCGGCTATCCGAACATAAGCAAATTTTGATGTGGAACTTCCCTGCAGACCAAGCTACCAGCAGTCAGTATATGTAGATGATAGTAAGGATGTAAGGATAATATACCATGTTGTACCAACCTCTTAGTTTATACATAACATAACATCACGCCTGTAAACCCCAAGGGAGAGAGTTAGCTAAGGCTAACCCTAAGACTGATGATGATCAGAGACATCTACTTGGCATTCACAAGTGGAAAAATGGTTATTTGGAACAGCCATAAAGTGCCTTCATTACATTGCACTAGCTCATCAACAATTTATGTGAAATTTAACGATTTCTGTGGTCGTGAGCTAAAATAAAATAATCATATTTTGCTATCCCCATAATACGACAGGGCTTTTAAAAGGCCATCGATTTCGAATGTAAAAAAATGTTATTTAGTTGTTGTTTTGAAACAAGGTAATAAGGTATTTATATCGGTAATTTATCTAAAAAATAATATCAACGTTCGATTTGTTCCAATTCCGCAAATAAATATCTTAAAAACTTACTTTTGTAAAGTCGTCGTAAAAAAAAATTCTCGAGTTCTACAAAAACACAAATATAACTGAAAAAAATGCATCAAATAATAAACGTAAGTGCATCAAATCAAACGTTGATAGGTACCACATAATGTGACACCATAAATATGAATGTGAAATATTTTTAATAACAAGAAAAATGAAGGTAGATTAAATTATTTTTTTGGGACTTTTAAAAGCCCCGTCGCCGTATCTGGGTTAAAAATGTAAAATAATATGTAAAAAAAAAATGAATAAAGAGATAATAATAATATTCCACAACTATCACACAACGCCGCCGCCGTCTAGTCCCAAGCTAAGCAGAGCATGTGTTATGGGTACTAGACAACTGATAAACATACTTATATATTTCTAAATACATACATATTATAGATAAATTACACCCAGGCACAGATCAAATGATCGTGTTCATCACACAAACATTTGTCCTGGGTGGGAATCGAACCCACGACCTCCGGCATAGCAGTCAGGGTCACTAACCACTAGACCAAAAGGCCAGTAGTTGAAGAATAGGCGAATGTGAGACTCTTTCTGATTAAAATAAATCCCTTTTCTTCAATTCGCCTATACGTTCAGGACTGCTATTTAGTCCCTAAAAATTCCAATATCACAGACCACATCAACTGAAACTTGCTGCTCAACAACCCACCACTAAAGCAGATGCCAACCGTCAGTAACCGACTCCCTGAAACTTAGCCAATCGATCTGCATTAATAACTGGACGCACCAGTTTCTGAGACCTATCTACATTATGCACTGCAGCAAGACGAACTTCAATAGACTCGTCAGACACAATGCTTCCATAATTGGATATCTTCTGAGATGGTGGTAGAAGCTAGACAATCTCGGAAGATATCCGTATATCGTGAAGATAGCGTATATTTTGATCGATTGTGGACCTTCGTTTTGATCCGGCGTGGGTGCTTTGAGTGTGTATGAGGACAATTATGTGAGGTGACGTATGAGGGATTTTTATTGCTGATGAAAATAGATTATGTTTATTTAACAACCGAATATTATAAAGATAGGTAAACACAAGAAAGAAAAGTAAAAGTATTGCATAGCTTTTAGCGCTCTGAGCGCGGCGACCGAATCAAGAAATTCCGTAACGAAAATAAAGCTAACGAAAACAAACCTAACATCCCGCATCGTCTAACGTTGTTTCAGTACGGCAGACTTCAGCACGGTGTTTGTTTTTCTTGACATTTCACATGATTGACGTGGTTGACCACGGCCTTAAAAAAAATAAAAAATGCATAAGTTGATAAAAAATGCTATGCAATAGCTTAACCGCGGCAGTCCCCGAGTGCCACATGTGTTTTTTTTTTACTATAATTTGTTCTTTAAATACCAATAAGATTATTATGAGGATAATAATCTCATAACAATCTTCTTCTTTCAGTAGTAGTGTGGTAGTAGTTACGGACTCTGGATTAGTGCCCATGTTTTGTCACAAGTTACTAACCACTGGACTCATCACTATCAGGATGAGTCCAATGGTTAGGTTAGTCGTGGGTCTACTTATACTCGTACATCACTGCCAAATCTTTCTAAGATTACGAATTTTCTTTTTGGTATAAAAACGAAAGACAAGATATTTTTTATCTAAATTACTTCCAAATGTTATTGAATTGCCTTGTTGAACATCAAAGTAAGAAGCGCTGACTAAGAAAAATCCATTTTTCAGTACGTAATTGCTAAAGTTACTCATGAAACTTGAGACTTCGTGCCCGACACACACAACCTTCAATTGACTCCTATTGAGATAAGAAACTGCCACATGGTTTTTCCTCTCATCGACATTTTAGTATCATAAATCATGTTTATACGGACTTCAATAAAGTTTCATACATCCATTAACAAACATTCGGTCTAGACGAGATAAAATTGTGCTGGCTTTCAGGATGAAAATACAGAGTGTAGGCAAAAGTGAAAATCAAGCTTCGTTTCAAAATTTCAGAGTAGGTACTAGTAAAGTATAATGTTTTATGGGTCAGGTAACGAATGAATCCCAAAGGTATCGTAAGACCTAACTAAGGTTCTGTAGAAACATGACCAGTGGAATCTACACGTAATGTGACGTCATTTATACACATTTCTGTGGTAATAAAACTTAGTATGAAATTATTTATAATAATCATTAGCTGGCCCGGCAAACTTCGTACCACCTATTTGATTTCTGAACGAGTTTTAAACTTAATTGATTTCTGAGAGACGGGACGATACCACTGGGCCACCACTGCTCCAAATTTTTATATTTGTAGATAGATTTTAATTGCGAAATATCTTGGTATATTATTTGTATTTTTTTAAATTAATTAAGTTATTGTGAATAATTTCAAAATGGTGGAAGCGACTATCGTGAAGAAACCAGTTTCTCTGAGAACCAATAATTCATAGCAGGATCATATCCCGTTCGTAACCAAGTTGTAGATTATATACCGTATCTCTCACAGAGAGAAAGCCTGCGGCCCTGCGCTGGGAGCGCTGTGGGCTGATAATGATATTGAACGACACAAAATGATATTATTAAACTAGACAAAATTATATTACACCACACAAATTACAATCAAAGCAATCTTAAAACGAAATTACAATTTCGTATTCAAATATGTGCTCACAGCAGAATTTGTAAAGAAACTCAGTTACAAACTTAACAAGCGTAAAATTATTTTCCAACCCAATTCCCACTCCTGATAAAAATCTCCTAAATTACCTACCTACTGCAAAATTCTTAACTCTATTTCCACAACCGAGTTAAGTTTTCGAATAACACGATTAAATTCACTTTTCCTGACTAGACTAGGGAACAAACCACTTGCAGCATTGAAAAGAAGAATCGAATAACACGCGAACGTTCCTTGTGGCGTTCGTGATCAATTGAAGTGAATGCTGAAGCGTCGAGCGACAACAAACTACCTAGGATACCTGTACTATCTAGATTTAAGTGAAATATTTTCGAGTAAAAGGATAGCTACATTTTTCGCTAGATTGGGAGGTGAATTTCACTGAAGTATAACTTTGTTAGTGGAACTGAATTTGAGGAAGAACAAAACTGTTTAGTTCTTTTGAATTGAATCTCTTGGGAATGTAGTTTGAAAACGTGTGCTGTAAAATTATTTTTGCTTGCTTTTTATTTGCTGAGAGACGGTAGAAAGTTGGCAGATCGAGAAGATGTGGAGAATTCTTTAGAGAAAATGGTAAAGAAAAGGCCAGTATATAACAACAGGTAGAAGGAGGTGTGTTCAAATGATCAGGGGGTCTACCATAACGTCTTACTGTGGGAACGAGATGGTGCTAGAATACTTGTTTAGCTCTCTCTCTTTCCCCCAATGGAACCACACTCGCACTCGCTCTAAGACGTCATGGTACCGCCACCGGAGAGTCTCAAAAAGAGTAACACTATCTCACAATCCTTTGCTTCTCATGACAGCATATTCAAAGATAAAAAGAAAATCATGAATGCCAAACTCCGAACTTTTCAATTCAAATGCATTCATTGTAAGAAACATGGAATCCGAAATCTCCAAACTGACTTGAGTTAGCGTGTGATTAATACTCATGCCTTATCTGTATGAGAAGAATAATTTACTCAGGTATGGGTCAATAATAGACTGAATTCATTATACATAGGAACAAAGTTTAAAGGCCCTGTATACTTCATTAAAACGAGATGATCCACAGATCAGTTGAGTATTGTGTCTGGTGAGCTACAGTCCAACAGTTTTTGATTTTTCTCTACCTTGTTCTTTCTCGCGGAAAACTCTAATTTCACTACTTGGAAATTTAATTTAGTTCAAAATTCGTACCACAGTATTACTAGTGTTCCATTTTGTCGGTTTGATTATGACTGTTACAAATTAGGTACCTTTGAAAACTTCGAAGACGCGTCCTATAGTCTATTACGTAATTTTGTTATAGTAAATACGTTAGTTAAAGTAACTCAGATAAACTAATCCAGCTACAAGTTCCACAGCATAGTAATTTATACTTCTCTGTTCTGATCAAATTTGATACAGCTGTCCCAACTTCTAACACCACCAAACTACAAACCAAACTAGTTATAGAACGCGAAACTAATCAAAATAATTTTAACATTAATCTAAACTAAATAGTTTAGACATGATAATATAGCTACAGAGTATCAGAAGTAAGTAAATATGTTGGAAGTTTTGAAAGTCCGTTGATGACGACTTTGTCTTTTACCAGACGAAAGAATAAGCATGCTGAAGTGGAAGTGGGCCGGCCACGTCTATAAACGGACAGATGGTAGATGGACCCGACAAGTGGTAGAGTGGAGACCGTGAATGGCCAAACGTAGTGTAGGACGCCCTGCGACAAGATGGGTCGATGATTTGAAATATGTGGCTTTCAGCGGGAGGGTTGGTGCTCTTTGGGGAAGGCGTACGTTCAGCAGTGGACGGCAATTGGCTGATTATATAATGTAGACGAAAGACTTTAATGAAACAGTAAATATCGAGCATAAACACCTCCACAAATAAATGTGTAAAATAACTTACGAGTAACTTTCGGAAGTCGGTGGTTTTGTTAATTATTTATTTTTGCCACCGACTTTCGAAAGATAAGGTATTTTACACATTTTTTATAAAGCTTATCAAACATAATCCGTAGTACCGGAAAAGAACATCGTCTAAGTACACAACCTTATTTTAACGTCAGTTCCAAAAGGGCAGTGAGTCCTAGTCCTAATATTATACAGAGTTTGTAATTCGACGTATATCTGTCAGGAGCCGATAGGGGTGAAAAAATGCAATGAGGTTAACCCCCTATTTTATGTATGGCCGAAATCCAATAGATTTTATCACCATAACAAAACCAATTTGCCGAAAAAAAATGACAACGAAAATCATATAAACCCATTCAAAGTTTTTTACAAAATAAATACGAAACACTTCGAAAGCATTAAGGTACCACTTATCTTAGCTCTTAGTATCAGTCCTACAATGAAAGCTTCGTGTACACGTGGCAATCCATTAAGCCACAAATCGCTACAAATAAAACTCAACGACAATGATTCTCAACACTGAAGGACTTATCTTGAAATAAATATTTCTTTCGATTCCCTAAGTAGAAATAAAAAATAAATAAACTTTTATAAAATACCCTTTCATAAAAGATTAAGTATACGATATACAAGAAAACTCTTTCTTATTTTAACAGAGTCCTAATCACAAGAGACGAAAAACATCGATAAAAAGTTCATGACCTTACAAGGTCATATCAGGACAGCCTGATATATGAACGGAGGGTTTTAGATTAAAAATAAACGTGTATTAGCATATAAAATATTCCCAGGTATTATAATAAAGGACGCAAACAGTCGTGCTAGGTTTTCTTTCATGTCGAGACCAGTCCGTATCAATACCAATTTGTGCCTTTAAAGCTTTGTGGTTTTCGTGGTAAATATTTTTGCTGAGAACGTTCTGGGAGCCTTCAGGTCAATAACTGGAGGTGCTGAAAGCAGCCTTGGGCTTGTGTAACTAAACCTTGGAATGTTCTAGTGAAATAGGGGATTATCAATTTGTACAACGCCCAACGCCCAAGATGGAAGGTTACGCCAGGGCTGTCAGATTATTGGTTATTATTAGGGTCGCGGGCAACGGATGGATGCAAGTGGCGAATTGTCGTTCGGCGTGGCGGTCTAAGGGGGAGGCCTATGTTCAGCAGTGGACGTCTTCCGGCTGATGATGATGATGATGATGATGATGATGTCAGATTATTTTGACAAAAATCGACCATGCCCATTCAAATGGCTTTGCATTTCAGGGCCGCGGTAACCTAACATAGTCACGCATAAAGATATAATATCCTAAGCTAACAAATGTATATTATTTTCGGCAATTTTATAATTATAAAGAGAAATTCTTCAGCAGACCTAAAGTATTCACTTAAAATAAAGCTTCAATACTTAGCACTCAAGATTGAATACTCTTCGTCTTGAATAGCGCTTATCAGAAATCTCAATTCATTCAAAAAGATTTAAATCTTCAATAGCTATTTTATAAACTTGACTGTGATAAAGTCAAATTCCTTTGATTTTATCAGAGTCAAGTAATTTTAAATTTCGAAGGCGGTGTAAGTGTTTGTCCTAAATAGATTAAACTTGTTACTACAGAGCGCCGATTACGATTCTAAGAAATGCTTTGCCTTCGGATATACTTTCGAGAAAGTATGACGAGACCAGGCCAACTACTAGACCAAAAGATCGGAGGTATCTAACATTAAACCCAACCCTATTTTATCCAGGTATCCACTCTCAGAGAAGAGGCATGTGCTCAGCATTATGGACATTTTAGAATTTATTAGTCTCATCATACCTAAATTATGAGATCACCGTAGGCGCGGGCATGCGGACTGCGAGTGATGGAGAGAGGCGACTCGCTGCTCGAACATGGACCATGCCCAGCACGACGGCACGACGTGTTCGGCCCTTCGTACATTAGGCGACTCGGGTATCCGATACTCCAGTCGAATACCCAAGTCGCGCGACTCTAGTAGCGCACGATCCGTACACAGCGGCGACTCGAGTCGTAAGACTCAAATCGTCTGTTCGGCCACCATTCTATATTCAACCTTAATAATACATTGTACAAAACACAAAATGTACATCTCATAACATAAATTAAAATGCTTCTATTTTAAAAATGACGAGAACATTCCTATTTCAAATTTTTGGAATTAAAAATTGGCGCGTATAGAGGAAAAAAATCAATCTAGAAAGAATATGGTTCATAATTTCGCCGCGCCAACCGGCTACAAGGTAGCTCGATTTGTTCAAGCTTTGACTTTCAAGGTGGTGACCATGGGTTCAATCCCCAGGTAAACATAGAATTCTTCTGTTTTCGTGTTTCAGTTGTTTTTAGAGGATTATTCAATTTTTTTCTAGGTTTTTTTTTATAGTTTTCTTTTATTTGCACCGGAACGCTCTGACGCCCTTACTGCTATGATGATGACCATGGTTTCAAATTTCAGATTTGAATAGGTTTTTTTTAATGTTTTTGTTTTCTTAATTACTTTATTTTTGTCGTATGTGCAAGTACATGACGAAGCTGGGTTAAAGTAGTAATGTTTGTAACGAAACCATAATAATTTATAAAAGTGCAAAAAGTTTGACACCATGCTCGATAGATGGCGCTGTTGTCGAGTTAGATCGCGCTATCGTTTTGTTAGGTTCTATTGAAGGACACCGTGGATTTTAGTTAGTACGAGTCTGACAGTCCCTCCCGCCCTGCCCGGGGTGGGAGGACTCATTTAATAATATGATGATTTTACCACTTAAAAAAAAAAGCTTATTCCATGCTAATTATCTATTAGAATATTCTTTTGAATTTGACAAGCCTGTTGGTCTAGTCGTTAGTGACCCGGTTCGATTCCCACCCAGGACAAATGTTTGTTTGATGAGCACGATCATTTGTTCTGTGTCTGGGTGTAATTTATCTATTATATTTATGTATTTAGAAATATATAAGTATGTTTATCAGTTGTTTAGTACCCATAACACAAGCTCTGCTTAGCTTGGGACGAGATGGCGTTGTGTGATAGTTGTGGAATATTATTATTATTAATTGTAATGATACAAACAAGGATATTTTTCTACCTCAGATACTTTAATAATAAATTTTAAAATGATAGATACAAATTTTTCGTCGGTTAAAAATCGCGAAGACTTGGGTATCGGCGATCTTGATAGATGAGTAGCGAGCGACTAGAGTCGGCGACGCATGTCGGCGACGCGACCTGTGTACGAGCCTCTATGGATTTGTATTGCGATAGTCGCCTGGAAACCAAAATCGTAAGGTATCGGAAACTTGCGTCGCCTCGTGTACGAACCTTCGTACACGAGGCGACGCAAGTTTCCGATACTAGAGTTTCGCCACTACTCATGACCTGCGAAAAATTCGAGGTACTAAATTTTTATAATGCAATTTGATGTAACGACATAGACACTAGCGCCGCGTCAAAAGGTCATGATGGGTGGTCAAGAATATGAATTTATAAAATGGCTGACACATGACTGTAACGATCAAAGTATATTTTTTAGGGTTCCGAAGGTTCAAAAAAAAAACGGAATCTTTATAAGATCAGTCGTGTGACAGTCCGTCCTTCACAGTTAATTTCCTGGGAACCTAACATTAATCCAAATCCAAATACTATAACATAATTTAAAATTTTTATTCAATAAAATAGAAAAAAAAACCATCTCTCCCAACTTTTTAATAAAACTGCATACAAAATTATGATTTGATAGATGATTGTAAATATTTTTCTATCGTTTTAAAATAATTAATTTCCAAAAATGATTCAAGAATATGCTACGGAACCCTTTATTCTGTGAATAAAATTAAAAATGGTAAATGAATTGTTCCGCCATCTTGAAAGTCGCGGAAACTCAAGTCGCCGCGATGTCAGCAGATAGGTAGCGCGCGATTGGCGTCGCGCGTCGCGTGCGTGTGTACGAACGTATATGCATTTCTATTGCGAGAGTCGCCTGGATACTGAAGTCGTAAGGTATCGGAAACTTGAGTTTCCGAATGTACGAAGGGCCTTCCACGCAGTCAGTAAAATGAGGTGGACCCACATGACATGAGGACATAATCTCAGTATCTATCCTGTTTTTAAACACAATTCATACAATATTTTTCTGGTCATTTTACAACTCTTTTAATGTTCTATGTTTCTTGCACAAAAATAAATCGTCATCAAAAATCCATCAATAAATATATTCTTAAAACACGGTATAATATTCACATGTCTTTATACAAACCCATAAAGCAACTAACAACTCCCGCTAAAAGATTAGTAGGTCATCTAGAGTGCTCAAAGATTCATGGCCGTTATCCTAAACCCTGATTTACGAAAACATTAAACATGTTCGCTTAGACAAGTTGGACCGCCGTAATGTATGGACCTATGTACTAGGCCATAAATAACGTCTAGGCGAAGTTTTACTTATAACCAACTTGTTATAAGATATTGTTATAATTATACTTGATAATAAAATGTTTAACTTACCTATCTTTTTCTTGTTGTCTTATTTTTCAGTATTTCAAGTCTTTATAAATGTGGAAACTCACCAATTGCATTCAAAAAAATGTATTGATTTTCAAAATTTTATAAATTAGCCGTTTCCCAATTCTAAATATAATTTTGTTTTTTTTTTCTTGTCGTACCTATCTTGTTATAGTTTTCTATTTTGGTTGAAGCAATTTTAAAGCCAGCAGAGGCATTTAAAACTCATGTACGTTTGAAAGGGTGTGATACCTTATACCTTGCGTATACAACCAAAGCTATGAAAATTTAACTATGAGAAAACACGAAGATTTGAACTAAAGCTCTTGTAAATCGTATAGTAATTGATTTGCAACATAAATTCTAAAACTTTCGAACGATACAAGCAATTATTTAGTACCAAATTACCGCCTCAATAAACTAAAAGAATAATCATAGGATTTGCCTAACACCACTGTTGAAACCTTTATAAATTCAGTGAAAAACAAACGCTCTCGAACAAAAGCCACCGGTTTCAAAACTAAACTGCGAAACTGATTTGAATAAAACGTATTGTTACGCCGAGGTACCTACGTCACTAGTAAAATGGAAATCAAATATGGCGACCGGTAAAAATAAAATGTAAAGCGAACCGATTCGAGCAAACAATGTCGTTGGATTTTGTGCGTGTTCAAAATGTCGGACGCTTTAAATTTTGATGGCAAAGTGTGATAATATCTATCATATTGGTTTTAATTTAAATAGGATTATCAGTATGAGCTGGTGATTGTATTTTATATCTATAATCTTGCCTGATTTAAGGGGTATTCAAAATAAATGGACTTAAAATTGTACCGGAAAGGCTATTTCACGAGTTTTCACGTTTTTGTAACGTGAAGTAAACGCGGCTTTGAAGTTATTGGATGGATAAAATTAGTTCCTCACTTGTACGCTAGAGGCGTTTTTTGATTTTCCAAAGAATTTTCGTCGTAGTACTTCAAGTAAGCCGGCCAAATAGGTTTAGTAAACAGCATTCCTCTGGACTCTGCGGACTCTGGACTGCAACCACCAGAATTTAACAGAATTATCTGTTATTCAAATTCAAATTCAAATACTTTTATTTCAGGTAATTACCCATAATTAAATAAACATTACATACATAAAATTCATAAGTTAAAATGAAATAAAATTAGACTAGATTAAATAATATAATATTATTATTTAAACAAATAATTATATTAAATTAAATTGAGGCATACAATAATACTAAAAAAATTGAATAGACAACTATTCGTTTTTTTTTTTTTTTTTTTTTTAAGTTATTATAACAATTATAAGTCACAGATGTTGAATTTGCAGCAGTCATACACAGCCTTTACAATTACATTATGCGTGTTCCTTATTCGGTCCATAAACGAGGCAGCCCTTTTCCTCATGACCGCATAGAAATCGTCAACCCTATTCTCGCTATTATGAAACTATCATCACTTCTGAAACCCAAAGGGCATGATGTGAAGGAAAGGGGCTAAACCACTATAAAGCTGCCTCTCCACAAGAACGGAGCGAGGTTGCGGAACGGAGAAACGGAGAAATATTAACCAATAGGGTTGCACTAAATCTCCGTTCCTCTTCAGTGATGCTGCCCTCTCTCTCTTTAGTGATTTCTCCAATCTGCAGCCTCACTACATTCATAGTTTGCCACGTAAGCTTCACATTTCGTTTGTTTGCCAGGCACGCCTTCGTGCGTATCATGGTTGTGGGTCGCATTGAAAAATCCATTCCATACATTTTTGTATAAAGTGAAAATAGGCACGCTTGCGTAGCATAAACCTTTGTTTTGGCCGCATACGATGAATCGTGGAATGCGGGAATATTGGACAAATAAGTGAACTCTTCTTCTTGTGTTCTAAGTCGCGCTACACGATAAATCTGTGTGATTCTTTCCTCAAAAGACTATTTCAGACACCCGCATGGTCCTCGTATGGCCTGAGCAAAACAATGTCTGGACTTTTAAAGAGACTGTGACCTCTGAGTATGTTTCGGCTGTTTCTTCTCAGAGCAGTCAAGTATGAAACAACGGCCTCATCTAGCTTTAAAAATATTGGTTGTGACGTGTAAAAGTGTTTTTTCATAACCAACTTACAAAATAAATAATATAATTGAAATAGCTGTTGTGATGTTGTTGTCATCACATTTTTGGCTTACCAAAAAAATAAAAAAAAAAAATCATATCTAAAATGGTGTGTGTGGAATCTCTATAGTCACCGAATTACAACGTAGAGATGAAAGAGTGAGTTAAACTCACATACAGAAACTAACATTTTCACCTTTAGCGTCTATGACCCTTCGTTAGGAGAACAATAGACTCACGGACCGTTGGGAACGAACCGTTCGGGGGTTTATCAGTTATGCAGAATTAGTGGACTGTTAAACAGAAGATGATGACTAATCCGACATTAAAATGTTAGGTCAAACACGATAATGACAAAGACATAAAAACAAATACCGATAAACAACCAATTATTCTAGATTGCCAATCATAAAACAGTGCCAACAATAAATATCTAAACGACATCGGATCAAAGGATCAATACTCGTCGAAACAAATATTTGTTTGGTCCACAAACATACCAAAATATTTGTTAAAAAACTGCCTGTTTGCACTTTCGATTCGTGTTTGTTTGCACCCACAAGGGATAGTTTGAAGCATTATTCGAGACCTCTTTTCCTAGCCATTTTTAGGTGGAAAAGTCTACAAATGAGTTCCCCCGCCCTAGGCTATAGCGGAAGGAACTGTCAGACAGGTATTACTACAGGTGCAGTTGAAAACTAGCGTCAGGCTCTTAGTTGCCTGACATTTATGCTGAACTGGGCCTGTTTGAAGCAGCCGTGGGGCAAACAATTTTTGTACCAAATAGTTATAGGTTATTTTTAAAAATAATCACTTGTTCATTTTAATTTTTGCGTGTTTATTATATGCTATGCCCTGTGTCTGTACCAATAAATGTTATTTATTTCTTTTTTTTTACTACCTGACTTAAATCACATATTGTTTCTTCAATAGCCCCTTACATTCCAGGGTCACGTTAACTCGTTTCGATTGGCCCTCAATGAGGGCCCCGTCAGAATGCTGACAGCAAGTCATCCATTACTTGCCGTCCGCATAACCGATTTTCCTAGACGTAGCTTTTAATGGGAAGCTGCAAACTATGATAAAATCGTAAAAGGCGTACTTTGAAAGCGTACTTAAGTCATAAATGGCTGAGCAAACTCATCTTGTGTCTATTCTGAGTATGCATCAACATCGACGGTATACCTGTTTGAGTAAAGGCTTCAAGTTAGTATGATGAAGCATGGGGAACTTGGTGGGTAATATGATCGTAAAATTTTTACTTCCCTACTGTATAATATGATATACTGATGAAAGTGGGAACAAAGATAGAATATTTAATATTATGTCGTTTGCCATAAGCATAATGAAGAAATTTTTATATAATAGTTTTGTTTGTTGTAGTGACTTATCAAGTCACTACAACACTAACACACATACAATACTACACATTAAAATAAGTATACGGTAGTGAAGGCGGGTAAAGAAATCAAAAAATAACTACTGTAATACCATGTCTCAGAAAGACAACAAAATTACTTAATTGCCAAGTTTCAGTTATAAACACCAGCCAGTGCTAGCGAGTAAATTACAATGTAGTAGACACAGACCCGACTATCATAAATTTCGAATATCTTTGATCGTGATAAACACAAGCTTATTTTATGTACATTTTACAACATGTTATTTGTAGACACTCTCCTCCTTTTACCGAGCTACACAAATATACATTATATTCCCGCACAACCGAATTTCCTTTAGCGAAATTCCGTCCAACACATTTCTTTAAAACCTCTTTCTAACATTTATGCTCTTACGTCGTAGAAATATTTCACTCGGGCGAAACTTTCCCAGAATAAACATATATTATCAGCTATATTCAAATTAAATAAGCCATAATTTTTAAAAGTCCCAAGTTACGGCGTGGTTATGCAGTTTCTCTGGTATTACAAGCGTTCGCATAATGCGATGTGTCTACCAAGTACGTCTAACTTACTTTAAGAATTGTAAGACTTTTTGAAGTGAAAACTTCTTTAGCGGCGTTGTACACTTTTTCTGTAATGGGTAAAAAATTTAAAACTCGCGTCAGGGTCACGTGACCGTCAGGGTCACGTGACCGTCAGGGTCACGTGACCCTGATCGAAAATGAGTAAGACGTCATTCAAATTAAAAATAAAACATAGTAACAAAAAAGTTTTCACTTCTACCGGCACTCCTGGAGTGCAACCTTTTTTTTTTTTTTTTATTATCTTCTTAGTTAAACGTCCACGTAAAGGTTTTAAATGGTGTTCCAACTTTGCATAACGTGGACTTTTTAAAAGTTTTAGATGGAGTTTATTCAAAAGATGCACTATTGCGTCTTACAGCGAAATTGTTTTTTCGAGCGGTTTAACTATTTGAATAGCGTGAGAAAAACGAAGACCGTCAGCTACTTGCTACCGCAAAAGTTTTAATAGTCAAATAGGGAAAATAAATGAGCCATGTTTTACTTAAATGGTCACAGCTTTTGATAGTTATGCACTTTTTTAAGTTTTATAACTTTAAATAAATGTCTGTAAAATAGAAAGCGCATAAAATATTATAAATCTATGAATGATGATAGTAGTGAATAGCCTGAATACTTACTAGAAAATACTGAAAAGAATTTAGTATTTTTTCTTTTATTGCTCTCATAAAAGAAAACTCAAGATGTCGCATAAATCTGCGTAATACAATTTTTTGTGGATAGTTTTTGGCTTATAAGCCAAAAAATATCCACAAAATATATTCAGAAAAGAAAAATATTCAGAAAAGAATTTAATTTTTGAAATGTGTCTGACTTTTCATTTAAAGGTCATTCAACTATTTAGAAAAATTAATTCCATTGGGAATGAATTCAATCTGCATTAAAAAAAAATAGGAGCAATGGTCAATTAAACATTTAAAGGCATTTATATCTTCAGCATTAATTTTATCGAACCTTCGTGGGAATTAAGAGTTGCCATTAGGTGCGTCCACACAGAGCGAGCAGCCTCGCGAGGCATTTTCCGCTCAAGAAAACTGCCTTGCGAGGCTGCTTGCTCTGTGTGGACGCGCCTATTATATCTCTCGACTGAGCCACGAAACAATATACGCGAGTAAAACAAAAAGCCGACATATTTGACTGAAAAGACCGTTAGATTATCAAAAATATTACGGTTTTAAAATTGACAATACATCACAACTTAGTATATCTTTTAGTTAGTCCTGACGCGACGTCATGAGACTCACTCGCAAGATTTGATGCGTTATATCTTTATAAACATTCATTGATTTATGAAAACAAAATATAATGTGTCCATAATTTTTTCTAAACTATAAATAACGAACTACTGTATTGATGCTGTCAAATTGACTAAAGTCCGGTCAGAAAGCAGGAAGAAGTTCATAGATTGAACTGAGTCTTCATTATATTTAGGCGGGAGTGACAGAGACAGGTAATAATAGGTCAATGAACGAAATTCCTCCTGATTTCTGACCGGACTTTACTAGTACTTACTCGGCTAATAGATAATTTTACAGACTTACTCGTACATTCTAAACCACATACCACACCATAAAGCGTCTAACCAATGACAGACAATCTTCGTCGAACATAAAAAGAAGAAAAACGTTTAACCAAATAGCCGTCTATAAACTAACATCAACAAAGTTGGCGAACTGAAAAAACTTGGGTAAAGAGCAATTTGCCAAACTACAGCGATTTACAAGTAGCCGCATCAAATGATGATGATATTATTCGGGAAAGAAAGTAATGGTGGAACGTATTTGATATGTGGGCAATAGTCCGGTAATGTGGCCATCTCATAAACTAGGTTTTTGCAAGGTTAAAGGCAAATGGTCTAGAATTCAAAAAAACAAAGAGATATATTTTGTGAAGGTCATATGCGTATTCGTTTTTTTTAGAATGTTCTTCTTGTGGCCATAAACTGACTTGGTAATACCGAATGGTTAATATAACCTAGTTAGTTCTTTATTGAAATGCGAATGTTAGAACAAAAAAATATTGTTGGCAGCTTTGAACAAATCGAGGTGGGAAAAAGGTACGGAGAAGCTTTTAATTAGTCTTGACACGATAAACTATTTTTTTATAAAATTTATTTTAAACCATCTTTTGTAGCAATTTATTTCCACAAAATGGCACAGAATTAACTAACATAGAAGGGCACCATCTTTGACGACGTAGACACCATGACTTGTCCGCGTGGAATCGTGCTACTCTGTGGTACTAACAAATCTTCGTACAGCAGATGTATATTGTGGTGAAAGAGCAGCAGCATCTACCGCAGGAGCTGTCGCATCCGCAGCCTGCGCACATTTGAAATTTATACCACCAGACTGCAGTTCAGGTGTAATTTTATGGCTATTATTACACACTATGTCGCAAGAACTTTTTTTAGCGTGGTAAAATCATCAAATGAGTCCTTGACCAGGGCAGGGCAGGAAGGACTGTCAGACTTGTACTGACTAAAATCTACGGTGTCCTTTAATAGTCTTTTACGTTCGGGCCTCACGGTAGCTCGTAGGTCTTGCGACCATGCCGCGAGTGACTTACTTGGCCTAGCAAGACACCGGGCGTACTACCGGCGTGTGTAGTAGTCAATAAAGCAAATCTGAAATTATCATGTCTGCCAGACACTACTGTAACAATAATTTGCCGGTTCAACTCCTTCACAATGTGCTACACTACTAAAGTGCATTCAGTACACTACATTAACTCTCATACTTTCACTGCACCAAAATGAATGTGCCCTGAAACGAAAAATTTAAAGGACACAATTTACGGTACAAAATCTCTGTACAAGTAACAAAATGCTCGACATTTCAAGTTTTACCCACGCTAACGTGCATTTCAAAACGTTAAGTTTACAAAGTACCCATTGAAGCTTTGCTCCGGGTGATCACATGGTGCCTAGAGCAGTCAGCACGCGGTAGCTGGAGCGATTAATACGAAAGCAGGAAGAATATGAAGGCTAAATTGCATTTATCAAGAAATATCACATTGAGCTAGCCATAGTTTACTCTTAAGATATTGTAAAGTTCAGTAAAGGCTAAAAAGGGTAACTATAAAAATGTAATTGCTCAGTAAATGGAGTGTGAAATCAAAAAGGTTACACTGTAAACAAACTTCAATGCAAAATTAGAATCGTTTTCGTTTGGAGTCAGTTGAAAGAGCTTGAGAGATGATTGTCATTCTGTAATTTAGTGAAATTAAGTTTCATCGCACTAGTATCCCTCACCATACGTATAGACGCAAAAACAGTTAGGTAGATAAAATTGCGCGTTTAGATTTTTAAATTTTAAGCTACCAACGACATTTCAATTTTACAACACTACTCCCTTACCTATTTTCTGCTAATTCACCATAATGCTCTTTAAAAGATCACTCCACATAACTATAACACGCATTATGTCACCATGTTGTCAAAATGTTTTGTTATCATGTAAATTATAATTGTTATGGTGTATAGAATAAAGAATATTTTAGATAGCACTTCGCCCGCGACTTCGTTCGCGCGTATTTAAACATAGCTTATGTTACTCGCAGATAATGTAGCTTTCTAATAGTGAAAGAATTTTTAAAATCAGTCCAGTAGTTTTTGAGTTTATCCATTACAAACAAACAATTTTTTCCTCTTTATAATATTAGTGTAGATTTCAATAAATAGGGACTTCAATCTTTGTAGTCATTTCAATTTAATATGTAAAAGTTGTGGTTATAAATATTTTTTAGTTCGTTTCCGCTCCAAAACCCGCTTAAGCCTCTTATCATGGGCACAGCGTTAGCCAAAGATCCGGCAGACGATATTATTCGTGCACCAAAAGTTTACAAAGTTCCTCATTCGTTACACGTCACTTTGTCTGTAAGTTGAGCTCTAGTTAATTTGAAATTCTACGATGATATACTCGTATACCTAAATATAATTTTGTTTTACACTTCCTTAAGTTAGCTTTAAAAAGTATAATCACTTTAAAGTGTATGAAAATCTTTTAAAGTTATCTATTATTCAAGTGACTTTGATGTGGGTAACAAGTTTAGGTTCTACTTACGAATTATATTACACCATATTTTAAAAACCCTCTCTAAAATATTTTTACTAAGATGAAATATTGCTAAGCTGCTGAAAGAATGTAATACGTATTTACTAAAATAAAAATAAAGAACATTTTAAGCCTAAACCTTAAAAGGTTTTTTTATCTCAAATTGTTAACCTAAATACACCTAACAGTTAAAATAAGAGAAGTAAAATTGCGATCATAATCTCAAAAAAAATATCTTAATCGCAAAACTCAACTAAAATATTTAATACACCAACCATTACCCTTCAGGCAGGCACTCAAACTAAATCTGATATATCAGGGAAATCGATGAGCGCGCATCATATAACACGATCAAAGCAAATAATATTTCAGGACAAAATTTCCATACGTCTAATGTAAGTGATACACAGTAAGGGTCTGAGGATAGTTCCTTGAGGGACCCTTTTAGTGGGCACCAATAAATCAAACCCTAATGGAGTGTAAGCCGCTCGCAAGGTCTGGGCGCATAATATTTTCGAATTTTACAGTAGGCAAAGGATGAAACTGACCCAAATGGTCCGAATATTGATGGCACCCCATATTGACATTGTAGTAAGCATTAGATAGAATGATTGGACGAAATTGTGAAAGTTTTCTCTTGTTAGGTTTCTGCTTATTCATGGGGTCGCTTTTTATTGATTATGTGTGTGACTTTGTGATAAGAAAAGTGTTCAGAATATGTCTGAAAGGCTATTAGGGTGTTGAATAATGTCGTTACATGAAATTTGAATGATAAAAGAGTTTTTACCTTTTAGACTACATCCATACTCTGTTGGTTAATAAAACTAAAAGTTTAGGTTCGAGTAATTACATTTTTAGGTATTCCCTAAGTAGAACTTTTAACGAGTCTAGAAATTATTTCATGATTTATATTTGAATAAACTGTACGTTTTAGTTTACTGAACCAAGTTTAGATTAAAATTTGTTTTACTTAGGATAACCTAAGTTAAATAAATTTGAATCGAACTCTTACCAGAATGTTGGCCAATTTACTTCAGCTTACCTGCAATAAAAAAAGAAAATCAATTAATAATTTATTTTATTCTGATTATTATTTAGTCAAACATTTGTTTATGTCAATAAATAACGGGAATGTCACATCATTAAAGCCCTTATCCATATAAAGAGGTCGCGGGACTTATCTCATTACCGTGACCCCGGAACATAAAGGGCTATTGAAGGACACCGTGGATTTTAGTCAGTACGAGTCTAACAGTGTCTCCCACCCTGCCCGGGGTGGGAGGACTCATTTGATGATCCATATAAAGAACCTAATATTAAAATTAAAATACTTCAAATTGTAACACTCAACATACATGTCACGAGATTTAACATAAGTTCTAACAATTTTACGAAAAAAAATAGACGCATTCGAAATATAATATTCCAAACATGAAAAGTGCCAATCGAGTTCCAACGTATGTTACACTGAAAATAAAGTTCATGATTTATTCAGTGCCGCTAATAATACATTCATACACAGATCTGTCCACACTGCAGATGAAAAAGGGACAATACTTGTCATAACAAAGGTGCGGTTACACAAAACATCCTGAAAACGAAGCCAAAGAAGTTTTGTTTTATATTCAAAAGCTAATTAATGGTACTTTTCGCAATTTAGGCCCATTCACATTTAATATTGAAAAGGATTACGGTCCCAGTTGTTTTGAGGAGGGCAAAAAGAAAAAGTTTCTATAAGGTCTGCCCCTTAAACTGACTTGGGTTTAAGTGGACGTTCTTCGTAATATGAAAAGTTTGACAGTTAACGACAAAGTGGAGTAAAAAGTGCCTTTAAAAACTATGTAATGGCGTTAAAAAATACTGGAATAATGCTGTTGTAATGTCTAATAGAGATTTTTTATGTTTACTTGAGACAACTTACTGTATACTGGATGTGATTGTTTAAATTCTGTGTTCATTTTTATCACATGATTTTTGCCGATTACTACCACTCCTGCACTTAAATAAACCGTTGTTTAGATTTCAAGTTTATTTAAATTAAGGAATATTATTTTATAAATACTGGTCGATAACATTTTTAAATTAATTGAGCTAATATTTGAAATGAGATTACATTGAATTAAATTCGAATATTTTTTTTTTTTTGAAAAATACAATATGCGAAATTAATAACACCAAATTAGCGATTATGGAATACAAGTGAAGATATAAAAAATAAAATCGCAAGAAAAAAGTCTATTCCTTTTTTTGGTCAATTTGATTATAAATAATTAAAATCCTTAATTAATGTAATATTTCACTTCCGACCCAAAATAGCACGAAAGCTTCACTGCTGAAATTAGGTAAAGTTTCCGCCATAACCATTTTCCATCCCGCTGGGATTAGAATATGAAAAAAGAAAATTATTTTTAGAGTGGATCCAATGCGGTATAGAAAAATTTTCTGGTATTTAAGCTTGCATAGCTTTCATCGCGGGCTCTGAGCGCGGCGACCGAATCAAGAAATTCCGTAACGAAAATAAACCTAACACCCCGCATCTTCTAACATCGTTTCAGTTCGGCAGACTTCGTCACGGTGATTTTCTTGTTGTTTCACTTGATTGACGTGGGTGACTAATGACCATAGCCTAAAAATAAAAATTGCTTAAGTTGATAAAAATGCTATGCAATAACTTTACCACGGCAGACCCCGAGCACCACATGTTTTTTTTTTAATTTGCGTTACTTCATTCCCTGACCCCACGAATGTTGAATAATACAAGAATGACGTTATCTTTCTAATCGTTACTAATCTTGACAACAATGAATGACACCTAGTTTAGTAATTTGACAGTCGCAAATTCGATTGTCACAGCTGACTTTTCAGAAATCAATGGTAAATTTTTAAGTTTGTGTGTCAAGTTACTGAAGCAATCTGTCAAAAAAACCATTGATGTGTTTATATGAAGTGATAAAATAACTTATTGAAAAATCGTAATCAAATCTTTAACTAACATACTTTCTATTCTTTTTATTTTGTTCATTTTGCTATTGTACGTCGAAAATAATGTTTTAAAATAATAAAATAATTAAGTTTTCTAGTGTAAATTAAAAATAATAACGCTTCCACCATTAACATGCTATGACACTCATACCAAACGCCATTACCTACCCAACTCTCGACACGCATTAAGCCAAACGCGCTCTTATATCCTATGGAATATCATAAGCGGTTAAAAAAGATTGCTTACCCGCTGTTACATCCAAGTGCTTCATAGGCCACAAGGGTGGAATTGCTACAAAATTTAGATGAAGTAACTCAAATGCGCTTCCCGAAATGGGAAGCCACAGTGAGCAACCCGTGTATGAAACTGAAGAAAGGTCTTCGGTGAATGTTTGTTGTTAAATCGTTTTGAAAATAATTGTTGAAAGAATAACTTTTAATGGTTGTTTTTTTTAATGTTGTCATAATCAGATGACGAGACCCCGTAAATTAAAAAAACAACTTCTTACACTTTATTAGTCATCATCATCATCATCATCATCAGCCGGAAGACGTCGACTGCTGAACATAGGCAATTTATTAGTATGCACATACTAATAAAGTGTAAGAAGTTTTTATCTGATCCGATGTGATCTGGAATCCCGGTATGGAAAAATGGAACAGCGCCTCTGGTGTGCGGAGAAGGAACTAATTTTTTCCTTGAAAGTCTATTTGAAAATGTCAAAGCTCCAGTTTACTTTACGTCAGAATAACCAAAAACTCATGATAAGGCTAAGGCCTCTGGTTAAATTTTTGTGCGTTCCGAATAACTATTTTCTACTTCACGGAATTTTTGAAGTCTATAGGTAGTCAAATTCATGGCGTTAAAATTGTGCTTGACTTAAATAATTCTAATGACGAACGATTCAAAACCCTAACACTATTGTAAATAGGTTTGAATTGAAAGTAGCAACTGAGTCACCCTTGTGTTATATAATCTACATAATATACACAAACCGTCTGGTGGAATAAATTCATATATTCTAATAAAATAAAGTTGAAGAATTTGCTTCGTTGAACACGCTTATCTCAGGAACTACCTACTAGTTCGAATTGAAAAAATCTTTTTGTGTTTGATAGCCCACTTATTTTGGAAGGCTATAGACTATAAAACATATCGCTATGTGCAATAAGAGCCGAGCAGCGAGTGAAAAATAAATGTCATTTCGCCCTAACAAAGTACTGACTCAAGAGTTCAGGATACGCCTGTTGGTCTAGTGGTTAGTGACCCTGATTGCTATGCCGGAGGTCGTGGGTTCGATTCCCACGCAGGACAAATGTTTGTGTGATGAGCACGATCATTTGTTCTGAGTCTGGGTGTAATTTATCTGTAATATGTACATATAATTATGTATTCAGAAATATATGTTTATCAGTTGTCTAGTACCCATAACACAAGCTCTGCTTAGCTTGGGTCTAGATGGCGTTGTGTGATAGTCGTGGAATAGTATTATTATTATACTCCATTCTACAAAAATGAAGACACTATGATTACAAGGCACACCTCCTAAACTAAATGAAGACGCTAAAATCTTGCACCACGTTACAAACAAACCATAACACCTAACAAATATTGCTATAGCGTTTCCAGGTCTTTTTGAGAAGATTACTCTTTTCTCTCTAACCCCAGAAGCTATAAAAACACAGCTGTTCTTGTTTTCATAGCGAGAAGACAATATCATCTCTTTTTATTGGTCAACAATGTCAAAGGTATCAAATGTAAGTATGGGTTGTTACGTTTTAGTGTATAACTGTTTTACTTTTAGCCTTTCCCCTTACTATGTAAGTGTGAAGTAAGTACACACAATATGAATAAAGTTGGTTTTGTATATTTTTTATTGTGTTTTTTTTTTAACGTGGTTTTTACCACGTTAAAAAAAAACACAATAAAAAATATACATAGTCATCAAATGAGTCCAGATCCAGATCCAGAGCAGGATGTCAGACTTGTACTGACTAAAATCCACGGTGTCCTTCCATAGCCCTTTATGTTCCGGAGCCACGGTTACTCGATAGTTCCGCGACACCGGCAGGCTTTGGCCCTCTAAAGGGGGGGAGGGGCGTTATATTTATGACAGCTCTTTGAGGCGTGCGTAGAACATGACGCGCTGTGGACCCGGGCATAGCCCATGATCGGACAGCGAGTCGCCCATTTTTTTGGTATCATTCTGGTTGTCTGAATAAATATTTTTCTTTTCTTATTTTCTTTATTATAAAGAAAGAAACTGTGCACAGAAAAGTCTTCATCAATGCGTCTTTACTATACAATTCTTGCGCAATGTTCCGAATGAAGTTGAGTACTATGCAAATCAATCTACATGGAGTTAACTTTGCCTTCTCGAAACAAAATGAAACAATGTTCCAACCGAGTTCAAGACGTAGAGAGGTCTTATTTAAAACTAATTGGAACTTACGGAACAGTTTCTTTATCGTGTATTCATCCTAAAGTTAAGGGAAATTGTACCTAACTACTATTATTATAGTGACTGTATGTCTTTTGTCGTTTGGAAGGTACTTTGCTACAACCCTTGGATACGAACTAACCTTTTGAACTACAATTTAAATTAATGACTGTATTCAAGCCTGTGTAGTTTGTTTGTTTTGTATTTGTTCAACTACCTGGTGGTTTAAATAACAAGCAATTTGTTTCCAAAGTACATAATTAATATATTATTATTTTGTTATTCTACACTTATGTTTTTTTTGAATTTTACTTTATTTTGAATGGAAGATGATAATGTTAGAATGTCTGCGATTCTGTGAGGAGACAGAATGAAAGGATTATTAAATTTCATTTAGTATTAATGGCATTTCGTAGCTGTACTAAATGTATTAAATAAATAAATAAATGTTTAACGCTGCTAATATAGTATTTCATTCATAATCATGATCCTGATCTTTTTGTAACCAACAACGACCAAACAACTTTTACCAAACCAAGTCTTGAGAATAATGAAGCATCCGTCAATGAATACGAAGTAAGATGGCCTTAGACGATTCTCACCTGAGCCTGTAGCCAAACGGCAGGTGACAATCGTTAACGTTCAGCAGTCGCTAATACATTTTCAACTTTATACCCCATTGCATAAAGTTGAAAATCTATCAAAGATTACAGATCGTTTTCGTTTGTTTCGTTCGCTATCGCTCAGCAGTCTTTACTAGATTTTCAACTTTATGCGATGGGATATAAAGTTGAAAATGTATTAGCGACTACTGAACTTTAACGATTATCGCCTGCCGTTTGACTACAGGCTCTGACACTATTCGTCTACACCATCTCGGGTAGATATGAGCGCCGATGGTCAATTTGTCGGCGGCGGCGCGCCGACTTTTTGAAGTCGGCGGCGGCGGCGTCGGCGGCGCGGCGTGTCTTTTATTTAAATATTTTAATTAAAAAGAAGAAATAAAACAATGTTTTACGTATAATTACGATTTATTATAATTTTGACGAGACGAATTTAATTGGCAAGGGTTACCTATCAAAAGATCGAAAAACGTTTGTCCGAATTTCATTTGACCTAAATCGTTAGGGTTTTTTTTTACTTCAACGAAGTCACGTTTCCCACTGTTTCAGTTAACCTATTATCTATTCGTTTTTTTTTTTCGTTATTCCAATACTTCATTTGGCCGAAAAACTTTTTACCGATGTTACACTTACTCGAAACAACGGTTGTTCGAAGTATTATATTTCCAAACATTCATTATATTATAACTGTTTTAATTGCCATATTTTTATTTCACCAAACGCCTAGGTGCACACTAGGTAATTATGGCTGTTACATTTTTAACATGCGCCATTGAAATGTAGTAGAAAATAAATGTAATGTATTGATAATATGAATTGTGAAAATTCGATACTATAACTCTGACAGGTATTGGTTATTATTATTATTATTAATGACATTTGCTGTTTGCTGCAGCACGCAAGCAAGCATGCAGCAAACATGATGCAGCATTCAAGCAAGCATGCAACATGCTACAAGCATTGTTTCTGTCATGGCTCCGGCGCTACGGGGTTTTGGGTGGCCCCTCGCGCCTACGCGATTTTAAAAATAGGTTTTTTACCAGGTTATTACCTCGTAAAAAAACTATCAAAATAGGTAAGTAGGTACTAATTTAATTATTTTAATAGGAGATACATAAACATACTTTTTTATTTTTTTTAGCGTGGTAAAACCATCAAATGAGTCCTCCAACCCAGGGTAGGGCGGGAGGGATTGTCAGACTTGTACTGACTAAAATCCACGGTGTCCTTCATTAGCCCTTTACGTTCCAGGGTCACGGTAATGGAATAAGTCCCGCGACCACGGCAGGCTTTGGCCCTCTAGAGGGAGGCCACGTCATCTTGCTGACGCTCTTTGAGGCGCGCGTGGAAAACAACGCGGTCGGGCGGCGAGTTGCCGATTTACGCGCCGCCCGCATGCCCGCGCCTACGGTGGCCGGAGATCGTCTTGCGACGTCCGACGCCGCGCCGTGGGCGTCTATCACTGCGACTGGGGCGGAGGGAGGACGCTGTCCTCTCTTTCTCACGGCCCGCCTTCTCCCGAGCACAACTGCTTCGCAGATGGAGGCGACCGCTTCCCACTCCGTCTCGCCCCGCAGCATGGCCTCGACCAATGCCGGGTGCGAAAGGTCTCCGCCTATCGCCTCCATGAGGACACGGCGGTGCTCTGCCCAAGCGGGGCAGTCCTGCACCGTATGCTCCACCGTGTCCTCCGGGCGATCTTCGCAGTGGTGACACCCGGGCGTTTCTTCCCTCCCTATCCGACACAGGTACCTCCCGAAACTTTCGTGTCCGGTGAGGACCTGCGTCATCCGATAGGTCAGGACGCCGTGACGTCTCTCCAGCCACTCCTCAAAGAGGGGTCTTACCGCCGCGATTGCGGTGTGCACGACATAAACTCACTTGGGAAATTGCATAATTATCGCCATCTTTTTCTTTCGCTTGTTTCAAACAAGCGTCGCAAAACACTTGGTCGCCCACACTGTTATTTTTTTTTCATCAATATTAACAACTAACTGACCAAAATAGGCCCAACAAAAACTGTGTTTGTTTGCTTGGACAACACAGAAATTTTAATGTCAAAGAGTTTTATAAACGTCTACGTCTAATGCCGCCATTTTGCCAGCATTTATTATCGTGCGTTCGGTTTGGTCAGCGTGTTAGATTAAACTGAACGCCGCCCACTCGGCTTCGGCGCGCGCGCCGCCTGAAGACGGCGGCGGCGGCGCGGGGGAAATCACGGCGGCGGCGGCGCGCCGGCGCGGCGCTCATATCTAATCTCGGGTAGAGCTGGTGCTGTAAATGTATTGGCAATGCGCCGCATGGATATACAGTGGCAGTCGCTCTTATCAGTCAGATAGTGTACGTGTATGGGTCGTCAAAGGATTTCGCCCAATCGGACTAGCGGAATATGTTATGTCAAGGGTAGGTACTACTCTTGGCCCGAAAACCTTTGTTTCGGCCGAAGTTCTCGGAATTTTCTGCAACATATTACTTACGGACATAAGATTAGTTAGGGCCTCGAACCAAAAATTTGTGTGGGAGATTAGGAGCCATGTAAAAGCAGATGTACATATAGGCACCTTGATCGTTTTGCTGACTGCGGACACAGGATCACAAAAATATACTTGTACTCATTGATCGGTACTAAATAAATAGGGTTTCTGTTATAACAATTCTAACGATCCCTTTATTCCTTTCCTTGCGGTCCGCACGATGATGACTAGATTGCTACTAGCTTAGAGACGCGCTAGGGATGTGCGATTGTGCGCGTACCTAATCGACTCATTTATATGCTTAGTGTTGGGATTCCAACAATTTATTAGTGACAATACGATTGGAAAGTTGTCTCTTCTCTCAATGTGTTCTCAAAACTTACGCATGGAAAAAAAGTGAGTGTTCAGTTCACTTAAAAGTTTCGAATTACTTTCGTACGGACCCGTATCTTCGTTACTGTACCTGAATGACATTTTCACGAATCCAAAATCTATTTTCATGTATATTTTTTTCAATTTTCAACATCGACTTTATTATCTTTTTCGTTCAAATAGCTTATAAACATAGCAGTATTTCATCAATATCCAACATCAAGTTTAATGTAATGCAAATTGAACTTTGTGAGCGAAACACGTTATTTGCAAGTACAGACCAATCAATATGAATATTACAAAAGTTTTATATTTGATTGCTTCTATCTACGTTTCAACTGGTTAACTTACTAACTTTATTGTTGATAATAACTAGATAGATTAAAGTTATAATTAAAAAATTATAAATTTTAGTGGAAATTTACTGAAACCATTTAGATCCCTTCGAAAAGGTAGTAGTATGATTCGCTTTCTGTCCTAAAAAAATAGAGATCTTACCTAATTAAGTGATATAATTTGATCGTTTAACTGTAAATGTTTAGTATCTTTTTTAGATAAAAACAATAATAATGATCATTCCTTACTCCGCAGGCTTGATGATGATATTGATTATTACTAAAAATTTCATTACCAAACTAGAAGATTATACAGGCAGAAAAAGGTCCCGAAATATAAGCCATATTCGTTCCAACTTCATTGCAAAAACATGGAGAATTTATCTCGACGGTAACAAGAGAAATTTTGATGGCCCTTAAATGTGTTCGGAAAGAACATTAAGTTCTTAGAGAACTGTTTTATCTGTAATATAGACATTGTTGAAATTATAATGGACAGAATTTCTAATATGGGACTGAATTTTAATTTCAGTGTGAATTAATGATTTTGTTGAGTTGGTAGATGTTTGGTTATTTTAATTATTTCGTACTGTTTGAAATCAGAAGTTTTGACTACTTCGTTTTATCATTGTATAATTGACTAGCTATGTAGTGCAATCCATCGTTATTTTCCTGTTTTTTTTTTTTTAAATACTCGTGATCAGCACGACACATCATATTTCCATACTTCACAATGTCTTTCGATTTTATTATATCTCACATAAATATATCCATAGTACCTATCCGTCTTTTCAAGCTTTTCTCTCCGTCTCTATTCAAATAATTATTCTGTCACAATAAATTAATAATCCATCATTGATAATCCCGTCACTTTATTACAGAAATGTGCAATGTTATCAAAACTTAGACTAAAACAACGCTATCCCTCACAAAACAAATCTACAATAAAAACCAGACACAATCCACGAACCCCATCAAAGAGTAAATCGCAAGAATTCGCTGAGCCACGCAATTTGATGTAAATGGAAACCTTTTGTTCCAAAAACAGAGTTCAAAAAACCTTGGGGTTTTGTCACCGTTCCCATTACAAATAATACTCTTAAAACAGCCGACTGCAAATAAAGTAGGACATTGTATTTAACAAAAGGCACACGTGAAGCGTTGGGCTTGCCACTTTCCTTTCATGTGTGGTGCAAGTTATAAGCTCGGCTTAGAAAAAGAGGTTTTTGAATTTTGAGTGAAAAGCGGAAATGGGCAGGCCACATCGCTCGTAGAACTGACAACCGATGGGGAAGAAAAGTTCTCGAGTGGCGACCACGGACCGGAAGACGCAGCGTAGGCAGGCCTCCCACTAGGTGGACCGACGACATCGTGAGGGTCGTGGGCAGCAGATGGATGCAAGTGGCGAATTGTCGTTCGACGTGGCGGTCTAAGGGGGAGGCCTATGTTCAGCAGTGGACGTCTTTCGGCTGATGATGATGATGAAAAGGTGAAGAAACAAGAGGATACATAGGTTTTCATGAATGGATTTTCGGAATTGCGAAAGTGAAAAGTGATATTCTGTTGGTTCTAGATAAGAAAAAATTATAGTAACTACGTATACACCAAATATACGGACTGTATTCCCTGAAGACAAAAAGAGCAATAACATAGTAAATCTTCATGTTCTTTATTAGATTTTCCTCACAGTAGTGAGCAATTTAATTTTCATAACGAAAGCAAAGGCCCTAGAAACGAATCATTCTACGAAAGGAACTACCAATTTCAGTGTAACTCTGTTAAAAAAAATTTTTCGCCTGAAAATAAATTTAAGATTTTCAATATTTATAAAAGCCCTGTTTTTGTCGTTGCTAGACTAAACGCCAATACAATCAATTATGTAAATAAAACATAATGCGTAGGTAAATATTTTTAGAATCAGATATTTAATCAAAAGCTTGTTGAAACAGAAATGTGAAACTAAAACATGAAGGAATAAAATGAATAAAATTGATAATAAATAAATAAACAAATATCGGAAAAACTAAGTTAAATAAAACAATCAAAATGAGCTGCCTCGTTGGTCTTATTAGTCGTAAGTCTTAAGTGCTACAGTCGAAGGTCCTGGGTTCGAGTCCCAGGTCATCGTAGGTATTGGGTTATTTCACATATATTTTTTTATTAGCAGACAAGGTCATCGGTTGTGGTGTTAATTATTTTTAAACGCATTAACGCATGCGACGCGCATCGTAAAGATGATTTTTTTTGCGCATCTTTACGATGCGCGTCGCATGCGTTAATGCGTTTAAAAATAATTAATAAGTATGGTAGTTGCTATCTCATTATACAACATTGATTTGGCTGTAATGTCAACGTGTTGGGTGGAAGTTAGTTAAACACTAATCCAAGAGATGGCGCTACGCTACCGAAAAGCGTAAACGAGGAATAGAGAATTTCAGCTTGCAAGTATGGGTTGCAATAGCCTAGTTGGTTAAGGCGTCTGGAGTACCTATCCAGAAGACGCGGGTTCGAATCCCACTTGCAATCTTAAAATTTTTCTTTCCTCAAAAAAATCATCTCTATCGGTTGTGGTGGTCACAAATAGTGAAATGTACACCCTACTGGACTACATGGCATGCCTATATTCTAGCGGGTATTAATGAATTGCAATTAAAACGAGTTAGAAAAGATAGAAGGAAATGTTACGACGAATCGTAAAGAAATAAAAATGAAAAATCCAAAAAAACAGTTTTTCAAAAAATAGTTCAATGTAGTAGGTAGTCCTAGAATTGAAGATAATCAAGACGTGAAAGCTAGGAGCTGCGAACGCTTCCTGCGAGACCGCTACAATGAACGACACTCTAGGGACACTGTCGTAATTATCACACTAAGACTTGGTAAGTGGTTTACTGATTGTATTAACATCATGTTTTCAGTGGCTACATAACAGAGAATCCTTTGATGAAAAGACAATCGTGATTTCTAGAATGATTGTTCTTTGAAACGTGTTGTTAGACTCAAGCCAAAATCAGAGAAAGAAAAAACTAAAATACAACAGTCAGTAAAAAGAAATGATTCCGTCAATACAAATAACCCAGACTATTGGTAGTTGACGAAGAAATTTTTCCAATAATAAAAGACAAAATTGTGTTTTTTTTCTTCGCTGGTTCTAGGCTCCATTCAATATATTTGAGTGATACATTGTCTGGAAAAATAGATAGGTATTACATGAAATTGGATTGCGGTCAACATTATTTTATCTTCTGAGTTGTTGGGAACGAAAGTCTTGGTAAATAAGTATATATTAATGTGTTTTTGATCTCAAAAATACATATTATATGAGAATTGAGGTAAGGCTATTAAATGTGTTTGAGGAAGATAATGAGATTTTATGGTACTCGTACAAAGAACTAAAATTATATGAAACAATACACATATTCTTTAGGTTTCTAGTAACGAAAAATCAGGCTTAAACTTAATTTGAATTAAAATATTACTTTCAGTTAAATACATACAAAAGCAGAATAAGTACATTTTTTTATGGGTGGCAAAATCATCAAATGAGTGCTCCTGCCCTGGGTGGGGCGGAAGGGACTGTCAGACTCTTACTGACTAAAATCCACCCGTGTTCCTTCGGATGCTCTTTACGTTCCGGGACCACGGTATCCTAGATTAAGAAAATTCCGCGACCCCAGCAGGCATTTGGCCCCATAAGGGGCCCCGTCGGTGACGCGTGAAACACGACGCGCCACCGACCCGGGCTTCGTCCTTGGTCGGAAGGCGAGCTAACCCATTACTCACCGTCGGCAAGCCCGATCCACCGCTGTGCCCTCTGCTATTCAGAGGGACACGCGTTGGTGCGTCCACCCGACAGGCTATTCGCATCCGGGCAAAAAGACCCCTTAGGCACACAGTGCCTAAGGAAGATTTTTTGCCCGCATCCCAGGGTGCACCGGCCCGAAAAACTGGTCTTCCCCCCGGACGTATACGAGAGGGAACTCCAGTCCACGGGCGCACGTGGAGGTTTCCTGTCTTAGCACACCGGAGTAATTACCTATTAACAATTGTTTACTTATTTCTTTTTTAATTTATTCATAATTAAGAAAACAATAACAATTTGCGTCATTTCTGTGAACTTTTCGATAAAAAATCATAATTATTTACTATCAGGCGTTCCTTACTTTTCCAAAGATAACATTATATTTATTCTGTGACTTACGAAGTTAATTTACGAACACAGAACATACGAGAATAGTAGTTCCAAAAGAATAATGTAGTAAGAATTATCAGTTCTACCGAAAAACAACATATATCATCCAAGTACAAGAGCATAAAGCTATAAAACACTTAAAAACCCAACCCTAAGCTGTTCAACGATCCCGTAAACATTCTTATTTAAATTTTCAACAACAGCTGACACTCTTAACGCCAGCAATTCCAAAACGCCCACACAGCAGGTCTACACCACACGAGCACATTATATGTTAATCAAGGCAAGACCCGTTTGGAATTACTTGGCGGCCCTTGGGACAAACATTGGACACCGCATCAACATGTTTATAGTGTCCACACAGGGGACCTTTCAACGGCCAAGCCACATGGGCACGGATGGACAAGCATGGATTAAGGATGTCATTTCACGTACCGGTCCTCTCGACTCGACAAGACTCGGAATAATTAAGGAGTCCCTGTTGTTTCTGCTACAAGAGTAAAAGATAATGTTGTGTAAATACATACTTGTATTATGTGTAGAGAATGACTCAATTATTTTGACTGATTTTAACTATTTGGATACTGAATGTGTGCTCAGTGTAAATAATAATATCATCTACATAAACGTACATTTCATGATTGAAACATTAGTTAATGCAAATAGAAAATAATCGATTATGATTTTTAGTATCGTTAATTATAGTCAAGTTTTAATCCCATGATAAATAACTATGCTAAAGAACAAACCAATTTCATAAAGCACTACAAATTGGTGTCGCAATTGGTACCTGATGAAACCCCTTAGCCACCTCCACTACTATTGCTTGGCTCCAGCCCCTCGTTTAACTTTTACCGTCTCACCTCCTTGGATACTGGCCAAGAGATTATAGTTTGCCATCTTGGGAAATTTAGGGCGTAGCTAAAGAAATTTGCGAGTAAATAATGTTTCGCCTGGGAGCTGGGGGATTAATGTTGCTGTTAGTACACTTTTAAAATTTCCAATTTAAAAGTTAGCAGTAACAAGCCGTATTGTTTATTTCTGTTCTCGTTTTAAGTGGGCTGTGGGAAGGTAATCTGAAGATTTTTCTTAGTATGTGGTATTGTTGTTATATAGAAACATGTTTTTTAATGAAAACTAACTTTAATTATTGTTTCCTTCTCAAGTTAGCAGTAACAAGCCGTAATGTTTATTTCTGTTCTCGTTTTAAGTGGGCTGTGGGAAGGTAATCTGAAGATTTTTCTTAGTATGTGGTATTGTTGTTCTAAAGAAACATGTTCTAGATTTATTACTTTTTATAATGATAACTAACTGTAATTAATGTTTTCTTCTCTACACATTCTAGATACTAAAAGATCAATAGAGTTATAATTAACATAAAATCGTTGATTGAAAACCACACTGCACGTACCCAGTATACTGAAACCAAACAAAACGACGATATTTAAAGTCGTTTTGCCCCAAAAGGTCACTTTTTAATCATAAGTTGGAAGTCAAAAAACTTTCGAAAGGGACCCCTCCTCAAGATGGGTCGGTGTTGAACACTCGGGTCATTTAAAGAGGTCATTTCAACTTGTAATAACTTCGCTAAAAGTCAGTCAGATGGTACTACAACAGTTGTCCACTTTGTGTTGTTGTTTTGACAAGAATATCCAAGGGTGAGGAAAGGGCTCGAAGCTAAAATTAGAACAGACGACGATCGATAATCTACCAAGTTTAGCCGTCCTTTTTGCTATTACCTCAAGGATGTTGACAGTGCTTTTCAAGATGAATTGTTTCCATTTTTCGGTTATTATGAGAGATTTAGATTTCAATCCTGGGATTATGTTACTATGATTCTGATGATAAGAAACTTAAAATAGTGCATCTAAAATGAATCTGATTATAATTATGATGCTACATTGATAAACAATTTTTGTCTTTCTTAATATACAATTAATTTAAAAAATACATTACCATTATAAAATATAGTGAAACCTTATTTAGACACACATACAAACGAAGAAATACATGAAACAAAAATCGTATCTAATGACAAAGATATAAACACAAACTAAGACACAGCAGATTACTTACATACACAGTAACACTACCCGACCACCCACATTCACCGACAAGGTAAAGCAACATAAATGAAGACTGTAGAAATACAAAATACCTCGGAACCACTTGAAACAGTGCCGCGGTTAAGGGTCAGTTAATCCAGTCGTATTGTATTATACTGAGTGTAGAAATGTTGGGTAAGAACTTAGTTTATGCCACGCCAGGAATTAATTTTACAATTCGTTTAATTTCTGATTTGAAAAAGGGCACAATGAAAACTGTGAACGGCGAGTATAACCAATTTTTGGTATGAAAAATATAATTGAAGCTGACTATTTAGAAGGATCTGCGTGTGTTTTTTTTTTAGTTTTAAGAGCCTTTTCTTCCTCTTATAAGAAGCGTCAATATTACAGTGCCTTGTCAGTTTATTATACCGTGTTTTACCGTGAATTAATATATATATTATAACGAAAAAATAAACTAGAAACTAAAATTGAATAGAAACTCGAAGTTTGTATAATACTATTTTTGAGAATTAATCAAAAACATAATACTAACCAACCACAAGCTATACAAACTCCTTTCTAACAGCAAAAAGTAATTAAAATGTCTTGAATCTTGCTAACAAGTACAAGTTGAAAGTAAGTTTCTTGTTGGAAAATAATATTGGTTTTGTTATAGAACATTCGCGAAATATTTACAATTAAAATTTTCAACCTGTTCGATTTTTAAAGATTTAAGTTTTCTTTTTAAAACTAAAAATACAAATAGTCCCAAAAAGGCGTCTGGTAAAACCCTGTAATAAAATGGGGTTCTGAAAATCAAAGCGGTCACTGAAAATTCTGGTAGCATTTTCAGTGTTACCATCTACATAATCTTATAGACTGGAAGCCGACCCTAAAAGTCTTACAAAAAAGCCTGAATTACGATCTCGGTGACTTGCGATTTTATGTAGTGTTAATGTAAGTGCTATATGACATTCCTATTGTACTAACTTTCATATCTGACCCCTTATGAGATTGAGCTATCATGTCACATAAAACTCAGAAGTTATTTTATGTGTATTCTTCCAACATAAAATAAATCAAACGATAAAGTGCTTACAAACTCTATCTAATGAAGAGTTTTGTTGTCTAGCAGCCATAGCACGACATTTAAAGGAAACTAACATAGTTACTTTTAAATATAAGCAAGCTCATACGATTGCATTAGTGAGTGGTGTCTACTCAAAGGTGCTACTATCTAAGCACGAAACCCGTAACTGGCGTTTCTTAAGCTGGGTATCCACTATGTTCGCGAACCTCTTGGGCTCCGCGCTCTTTCAACAGCTCCGCATAGTGGATACGTTTGCGAACTTGGAGCGCGAACGGTGCGCGCGCGTAAATTAGGCGAACACAAAGGGGAGCTCAGTCTGTTCGTGGACGCGCGAGAGGGAGATGCGATGGAGATGCGCGTACCGTCTCCATCAGAGCGGTTACGGGAGCGCGGAGCGCAAGAGGTCCGCGAACGTAATGGATACCCAGCTTTAGGCCGCCAACGAAAACACGGGAACGGATACATACAGTGCGTAGGTAACCAACGACAAAATTAAATGGGGATGGCAACTCAAAGCTAATCGTAGATGGCGCTGCGATAGTTGGTCCCTACGTCAGATTACTGTCTACCTTGTACAAAAAAGAAACAAGATTTATTGTTATAAAAATTGAGTATAAATACAAAACAAATATGGAAAATTATTCGTCAATGCAAGTGCATATACTAAAAAGAGAATTAAGACGCCGCGGTGCATCTACAAGAGGAAAAAAAGTGATTTAATTGAGTGGTAATACATTTGATTTTACCGTAATAAATCCACAATTACTTGTAGTTGAGGTTTCAATTTTTGAGTTTAGGTATGTTTTACCTGTCCTCTCCTATAACAAGAATATAATGATGCTTCTGACTTTCTATTTTGATAAAATATCATAATGTTTAAAGTCAGTAATTTTACCCCTTTTTTCTATTTAAATTCGAGAAATATCATAATATATTTAATTTCTTAACACCACAACTATCACAAAACTCGTTCCAGGTGATAATTCTTCCGCCAGACGAACCATTTCATGATTTATGGAGCGATGCAATACTGGTACTTAACCTCCAATAGAAAAGTAGATATTATTTTGAAAAGTGTATTCGATTGTTTAGTTATGGTATAATCATAGAATTTCATTAATAAACTCAACTAACGGCCTGTCTCGGCTTCGCAAGGCTGGATATTTGTTTATTATATAGCTTTTCCTTAGTTGTAATTCAATTTTTGTTATCAAGGCAGTCACAGCAGCTACCCATTATTTCTTGATAGTGTGAATTGTCGGAAATTTGTATGTTCCATCATTTTTACAGCTTATTACACAACATCTAGTCATTTTACATCAATAAATCGTTTTTTTTTTCTGAAAATTCCTTTGATTTGACAGTTCTTTTGGGACCAAACTGTCACTTGTCACTTTGACACTTGCCTTCCTCATTGCGGACGGATAATACCGCCTGAAGCCGACTGAAGTCATTTTTAAACGGCGCTAGTGTAGCTATCTTATTACGTCAAATTGCATTAAAAATGTAGCACTACTTTGGAGAATGCTCACGCTTAACCCTTAGCCACCTGACGTGTTTTTCAGTTACACTACCACCTGACGTCGGTCATAGAGACCGCTTGCGTATTTCCTTTGTTTAATATTTTTTTATTTATATATTATTTTAAATGAAAGTCAAATATATATTTTTATTATATTTTTTATAAATTTTAAGTTTTTAAACAATTAGAAGTCTTTATTTACTTATACTAAATCAACACATAAAATACAAACATGAAATTTTAGAAAAAAGAAGGAACTTTGGATATAAGAGATCTGAATAGGAATTTTAATAACTACATATTATAATATACCTATTTACTATTAGTCGAACATATTATCTTAAGTTTAAAATTATTTTTGGCTTAATCAAGGCACAATTATCATAAAATCACAAAGTGGAAAGTTTTACGAGTTGCGGTGACAATCAAGGTACATTTTTGGCAATATGCAATGTAAATTGGATTTTTACATACGAAACAAAGCTGTTTAACGGTTCTTTTTAGGGTTGCATGTTGAACATGTCTTCCTTTTTTCAAATTTTTTGATAATTGTCAGATTTGTTTTTGGGTAAAATTTAGCCTCGTCACCTTTAGCTTCTGAATCTGACTGACATTCGCCATCAATAACGAATTTCTGGTACACTGAGATGGTTTTCAGAGTCTGTGGCCATCGTAATATATTTGCTTCAGCCATTATGAGCCGACAATAAAATAAATACTATGTAGTAATAATAACATAACAACCTGACGTCGGTCACTCAGACCGCACACAAAATACAATTACCTATAATTCAAATCTGCGCGCAAGTCTGGAGCTGCCGAGCTTGTAGCGCATACTGCCGGGGAAGGGGAAAAAGTACAGGGACGCACGGTTGCACCGCGCGCATAGCAACAGATTTATTTTGAAAATAAAATCGCCAGAGTCTCTGAGACCGACGTCAGGTGGTTAAGGGTTAAAAGAAAAACAAACCCAGCAGCTCCGGCAGACAGGAGTTGTATCTCAAAATAACAATAAAATAGTATAATTAAATAATACTAGGGTGTTATCGTGATCCTTACTGGCAAACATAAAAAATTACAGTTTTTTTATTCAGTCGTCCATATAAAAGTAGTTCCAAATAGTAGTATAACCGGCGGAATATTTCTCAAAGACGCCTGGCCCGAATTGGAAAATTCTTTTTTGTCTGAAAGGGTACACTTTTCATAACGAACGGGTAGAAAAAAAATAGAATTTTCAAACCGGTCCAGAAGTGTTTGAGAAATGGGGAAACACACTACTACTACGAAGTACTTTTTATTTGGACAACTGAATAACAAAACTGGCAATGTTTATAATAATAATATATGTTTGCCAGTAAGGATCGCGATCATACCCGGTTATTATTTTATTACACTATATTATTACTGTTAATTTGAGATACGACTCGTTTCTACCGGAGCTGGTTTTTTTTTGAGCACCCTCTTTTCCGCAGGTCATAAGTGGCGTCGCGGATTCTAAGGAGCTATCTGTTAAATCTTAATATCATTCATTCTTAGTTCGGGCTCGTTGTCAAAAAGTCTGTCACAAGGCCGAAACCACGGGTTTCGTAACTGAGGGTCTAAACCCCTAGAAATAGATACAGGGTTATAGTTTGTTGGTGGTAGATTTTTGAATCATCTTTTCGCTAAACTGAAGATACGAACTTTTTTTTAGCCTGGTATAATCATCAAATGAGACCTCCTACCCAGGGCACAGCAAGAAAGACTGTCAGACTTGTACTAACTAAAATCCACGGTGTCCTTCATTAGCCCTTTACGTTCCAGGGTCACGGTAATTCGGTAAGTCCCGCGACCCCGGCAGGCTTTGTCCCTCTAGAGGGGGGTCCGTCATTATGCTGAAACTCTTTGAAACAACGAAGATACGACTTAGAAATAGTTTCTATCACTTGCATCACACCCAAGTTAAGTAAAAGTAGCCAATACTTTTACAAAATATCCAACAATCATTGCTGAGCCAAAGTGGTGGATTAATTTATGGGCATTCCCCATCTCACTGGACAAGTTTGTTTACCAGAAGCGAGATATATAATTATAATAACAAACTCGTAATAATCTATCGGTTGTAAAATAATATTGTTCGAAAGCCTTCTATGTATTTATTGATACAGATAATGATTATAATCATTATTACGCCAATTTGATTTGAACACTAGCTTTACCCGCGACTTCGTTCGCGTGGGTGTCGGAACTCAACAATGTATTTTTTTAAACAAAGTATTTTTCTAAAATAAAGGTAGCCTAAGTTACTCCTTATTACATCAGCTATCTTCCAATAGAAGTCCCGTCAAAATCGGCCCAGCCATTTCATAGATTAGCCATTACAAACAGACAGACAAAAAGACAGAAAAAAAAATGTAAAAAATGTTATTTTGGCGTATGTACCTACCGTATATATATTATATTATATATATGACGGCGCGCGATGATTTAGTTGATTTATTGTAACATTTTTTATAAGTTGTAGTCGATTATTTTTACTCTGTGGTGTAAGAATTATTTCTTTATTGGTACTTTTAATTTAGAGCGGGTAACACCGAATGGAGTTGTAAGTGTCATGGCGGCGGTGACGCGCACTTTTGAGGCGACGGTCAGCCGAGCTACCATGAACAAACCCATTGGCTCTAAAGTTTAATTATTTTCTCTCTGTTATTTAATCAGTAATTATTATTGTAATCATTAGTTATTTTGGTGATATTAAAAGTTAAATTAAGTGAGATATTTTGTGAATATTATTTTTCAACTACCTGCAACTACACGCCCATAAAGGAGGACCAACTGATGACGGAGAAACAGCGACACGTGGTGTCTCAGCCGCTCGACCCTCCGTCATCAGAAGTGGGATTCATGGATCGTCGCAGGAACAGTCCACAGGTCAGAATATTGATTCGTTTCCAAGTGCTAGTGAAAATTAATAACCGTTGGAAATTGTTATTTGAGTCATATGAGAGAATTGATTCGCGCGGTTATAAAACCTAGTTCAGAAGATTTTATGCTAGCACTACCTGAATTTGATCCCAAGTCTCAAGATAGTGATGCCAGAGCATAGTGCATTACCTTCAATTTATGCTTGCAAGAATAACTAATTTCTAGCAGTAGGCTGTTTATTACAATGAGTAAAGCCCTCAAAGGCTCGGCAGCTTCATGGCTAGCTCAAAATACTTTTCCTGGAATAGCGTGGCCTCAATGAAGTTTATTAATTAACGAAAATTAGTAAAATGAATTAGAGTTGAAACTCTTGCTGCAATATTATGCAGGCTGTTTGTTTAGTGAAAGTCCTGAGGAAGGAGAACGCTTGTCAAACCGATTTCTGAGCACTTTACTTAGTCAGTGGAACAACTATTCAACTGAAAACAAAGCAGTCGCTGTAACTATGGCATACAGCAAAAATAGAGCCACGGCTTCAACGGTTGTCTTTTACTGAAGGGATTGATACTGGAGTTAAACTACTACGAGAAATTATGGCTTTTACGTACTGAAAAAGAGGACCTCCAATGCAGGACAAATTAAATTCACCTGCCGACGCCAAGGAGCCAAAGTTGGACCAATCAAGAAGATGCTACAGCTGTGGATAATCTGGTCATGTAGAAAATGAATGCTTTACTATACTTGTTCTCGCGATCCTTCTGCTAACCCTCAATCTTAGTTTTCAGAAAATAATGGATCGCAACCAGCCAAAGATAATGTCTCAAGGAAGCTGAGAGACCTGCTTCGTCTGTGGCGAACCCGGTCACATCGCCATACGTTGTCCAAAGAAGGAGACTGACTCCAGGAGCAGCCGAGTTGAGAAGCGAGTGTTTATCTGCACCATTAAGCCAGCTACAGAGCTACTCTACCGAATCCGGTGAGTCGTTTTCATTTTGTTTTGATTCCGGTGCTGTGTGCTCTTTGATCCGGGAAAGTTTAGCTAGTAGTTTCCCTGATAAATGACAGCAAAAAGTTGTTACGTTTTTAGGCATAGCCCAATCTAGTTTACAATGCAATTTTAAAATACTGTCCACAGTTATGATACAGGGTTACTCGTTACAGTTAGTATTTCATGTCTTACCTGAGTATTGTATTTCCACTGCCGTTATGATAGGATAGGACTTACTAGCATTGGAATTTTCAGTTGAAATTTCTGAAGCATCTTTGTTGCTTATTGAATAAAATTAAAATAGTTGCTGTTTTGGATGTAGGCTCTAAAGTAAATGACTTTTTTTAGTATGAATAGTGATTTTCCCGATAGAGAGAACATTAACTTCTTTACTTGAAAATTATGAACATTTTTTTTTGTGGAAGGCACCGCTCCTCTTACAAGTAGGGTTAGTACAGGAAAATCAGAAATAAGATTGACTGATCCCAGCCGCACTGTACAATGCCGTCCATACCGGCTTAGTTGTGATGAAAGATCTAAGATCAAAGAACTTCTAAATGCTGGTGTCATTCGTGAAAGTTTCTCACTTTTTCTACTCCCTATCTTGCTGGTCAAAAAGAGAGACGGATCTGACTGTCTTTGCGTAGAATACCGTGAGCTTAACAGTAACACAGTTCCTGACCGTTATCTATTGCCTTTAATATCTGATCAAATACATCCTTTGGTAGGAGCAAATTATTCCTCATCTCTTGATAATATGGTTAGTGGTTTCCACCAAATTAAATAAAGCAAATCAATTAAAGGAAAAGTCAGTGGAGCGTGCTGTTTTCGTGAGGACGAAAGAAGTGATAATTTTAATATTTGGCAGTGCTTTTCTTCTAACGCCTGAACTCTTGGATACGCGATGTGCTCTGGTAGAGACTAGCCTAGAGACCATACAGTTGTGTCGATCTGGTCATTCTTTAGTAATGCGGTAAGACAAACAGAGGTTTGTTTGTGGGGCTAAATGTTAGCTACAGGGCATGAATAAAACTCCAGCTTTTGGATGATTAGATTACTGGGTAATGATAATTGGATTTAATACTTGCTTGGTTTTTTGTTTAATCTGACGATCATCTTTTGATCTGGAACTCAATACTTACGGCTATATTCGTAAAGAAATAATGAAAGGTCATTACGATAAGGTTTATTTTTGGTTTATTCATCCGCCCCATCGGTGTACCAACGAGCGATGAATAAAAGCTCTAGGAGTTTTGAAGGAGTCATTTGCTGTACTTCGCTACCGTTAGATCTTGAAAGCATTAACAGACGCTGGTTTCTCTTTCAACATAGAGAAATGTACTTTTCTCAAAACTGAAGTAGAGTTCTTAGGGAACTCCACGTAACCGCTGGCAAAATACGATCAAATCCGCGAAAAATTACAGCACTGACAGTACTAGCACCTCCCCAAACGGGTACTCAACTACGTCAATTTATAGGCTTAGCTTCGTACTTTTGATAATTTGTACTATGTTTCTCTCACAACACCTGCCCTCTTTATAGATTTACTTCGTGTAAAGGCAAAATACAGTGGAAAACAGCTTTTCAATCAATAAGTAAGGAAATTATTGCGCCACTTACCAACAAACCCGTTCTAACTCTAATTTCGACCCGCACCAGACGATAGAGTTGCATATGGACGCCAGCCCTGAAGGTTATGGTGCTATATTTAAAGATTAACGGAAAATGACATGTTATCGAATTTTATAGACGCCGAAACTCTAGCGCTGAGTCACGGTAACACTCATATGAGTTAGAGACGCTAGCAGTAGTGAATAGCATAAAACATTTTCGTCATTACTTACAAGGACACAAGTTCACAGTAATTACTTATTGCGATGCAGTCAGGGCGTCTAAGTCTCAAGTAGACATTACCCCTCGTGTCCACAGATACTGGGTGTTTCCTTCAATCTTTTGAAATTGACGTTGAATATCGTCATGGCAAAAAAAAGGGAGCGGTAGACTTCTTATCGCGAAACTCTCTACATAGATAGTTAGGTTTGACAAAAACAAAGCCAAAGTGAATAAATTAAAAGTAGGAGATTATGTCCTATTAGAAAATCGTGAGCGCAATAAAACATAGTTAGAGCCAAAATATAAAGGCCTTATCAAGTGGCTGAGCTGCTTGATGTTGACAGATATTTGCTTAGGGTAGGTATTGAACTCAAACATACATGATCGTATGCGACCTATGCCTGAGTGTTACGTTTTACCTTTACCTTTAAAGTAGAGTTTGTTGTTGGGCTGGAAACGCCAACTAATAGTGTAGAGTCAGAAGGGGCCGATGACGGCCATGGTGAGTGTGTAATTACATTTCCTTTCAATTGTATTTTTGATCAAAATCAAAGCATTCATTTCAAGTAGGCCAGTTAAGGAATATTATTAAACACTACAAGTTATGGTGCTACAGTCCCAGTCATGACATGACGTATGTGACATTGACTATTGACTGCCTGTGTGGCAATAACTGGCCTGTGTGGCAATGACTGGCCTGTGTGGCAACGACTAGCCTGTGTGGCAACGACTAGCCTGTGTGGCAACGACTAGCCTGTGTGGCAACGACTAGCCTGTGTGGCAACGACTAGCCTGTGTGGCAACGACTAGCCTGTGTGGCAACGACTAGCCTGTGTGGCAACGACTAGCCTGTGTGGCAACGACTAGCCTGTGTGGCAACGACTAGCCTGTGTGGCAATGACTAGCCTGTGTGGCAACGACTAACTTTGACTTTGACTGTGCACCCGTGAGCCTGTGTGGCACCCGTGAGCCTGTGTGGCAGCCGTGAGCCTGTGTGGCACCCATGAGCCTGTGTGGCACCTGTTAGTTGAAATGAAATGAAATGGTACACTTTCAGTTCTAGTAATGTTTTGGGTCTTAGTGACAATTAAGCTTCGATTTATTTCGAGTAGACGTGTCAAGATTTGATAAACATTCTTGAAAATGTTATTGTGGTCAGAATGACCGAGTTTTGAATATGTGACCGACTGGTTGTTGTTGTTGTGTTTTGTTCACAGATATTGAAAAAAAATTTGGAGAATGTTGTAGCGGATAGGTTCTCATCCCCACTTTGGAGGTCATTTGTGAGGAGGAAAGTACACACGAGGACGTGTGACGATGCAGGACGGCCGTGACGGCGCGCGATGATTTAGTTGATTTATTGTAACATTTTTTATAAGTTGTAGTCGATTATTTTTACTCTGTGGTGTAAGAATTATTTCTTTATTGGTACTTTTAATTTAGAGCGGGTAACACCGAATGGAGTTGTAAGTGTCATGGCGGCGGTGACGCGCACTTTTGAGGCGACGGTCAGCCGAGCTACCATGAACAAACCCATTGGCTCTAAAGTTTAATTATTTTCTCTCTGTTATTTAATCAGTAATTATTATTGTAATCATTAGTTATTTTGGTGATATTAAAAGTTAAATTAAGTGAGATATTTTGTGAATATTATTTTTCAACTACCTGCAACTACACGCCCATAAAGGAGGACCAACTGATGACGGAGAAACAGCGACACGTGGTGTCTCAGCCGCTCGACCCTCCGTCATATATATATATATATTCGTATGCATGTAGTAAAAAACGGTTATTTCAATATTACAAATACACTCCAATTTTATTTATATGTACCTATAGATTAGTGATGTTGCGAATATCTGATTTTTGACATTCGCGAATGCGAATGCGGATGCGAATATTCAATTCCAATATTCGCGAATGCGAATGCGAATGCGAATATTCAGTTTTAAATCAATTACGTTTAATAATTTAGAAAATACTAAAAGAAACACTTTTAAATGTAACTTTTTAACTTATTTTTACTTCTTGTCTGTAACGAGAATGGAAAAAGTATGCAGAGTGATTTTTTTAACTGGGCGTGGTTGGCCTTATGAAACTAAAAGGAATGTCGAAAAACTATGAAAGGATCGTCTCGAGGCCAATTTTGACGAAAACGAAAACTGCATTTTTACTTCACCAGAATTTGATCCTTGCTCCAGCTGGTTCGATTCCTGGCCAGGATTACTGATTCTGCTAAAATCCCATGATGGATTTTTAGTTTCCGTCAAAATTGGCCTCGAGACTCCTTTCAATGTTTTTCGATACCTATTCCTCATAGTTTCGGATTTAGCCATCCACACCCCATTGAACAATTCACCCTGTATAAGAGTGGCTCTAAGAATGGCGTCAGTGAAAGAAAAACAGACAGAAACACGTTATCTTAGCATGGTCATATTTATGATTAATTATTGGGATTGATTTGATGAACATTAATATTGATGAATGGCGAGATAAAGGCAGATTAAACAAAAGATGATTGGAGAGGACGACAAAAGATAAGAATGAATGGAGTGTGTGGAAGAAGGAGTACCAGATATTGGTATTTTTTCAGTCTTTCGTATTCGCAAAATATTCGCATGAATTTTGCGAATGCGAATGCGAATGCGAATGTCTAAAAATATGCGAATATCCGCATGATGCGAATGCGAATGCGAATATTCGTAACATCTCTAGTATAGATAAATATCTATAATTATAGGTATTCATGTTCAAAAATGAAATAGGCTTTACAGTAAATTGTATTTTACGGCCTGAACAGTTAATGTTATAGGAGTAAATAGCACGTTTAAATATTTAAACAACAGTTTCGATATTGGAAAATAATATCAAAATAATATTCCCATTTTACCTGATGTTTTTTTCAATTTGTTACTTGATATTCTACTATCAAAAAATAATCTACAAAGTTTCTTAAAAACATAACAACATTTTTTTTTCATAAAATCCGATATTTTTTAGCTATTCTTCCTTCATCATCAAAGAGATTTATCAATGCGATTCTAAAACAAATTGTTAGTTAAAATTCAATACATTTTTTAATTAAAATAAATATACAGAAAATATATAACAATCGTACGCCTTTTTTTAACGTTGTAAAATCATCAAATGAGTCCTCCCACCCCGGGCAGGGCGAAAGGGACTGTCAGACTCAGTACTAACTAAAATCCACGGTGTCCTTTAATAGCCCTTTATGTTCCGGGGTCACGGTAATGGAATATGTCCCGCGACCGGAATGAAATGCCTAGAAATTTTCAATTTTTCTAGTCTTTCTTTTAGATTATTTTGTTATAAGAATAAATTTGAACATTTCATCTAAGAAATAGGCATTTTGTAGAGTAGTACTAATAAATAGCTATTGATCTATCGTTCTTCCATTTATATTTTCCATTTAGAGGCTTATGGATCCACATTCTTTTTCTATTACAAGAGTTTTAACATTAAAATTTGTTGGTAGACATCATAGAATATTACGTAATATACAAAATTAAATGTTTATAATTATTTATATAACTTAATTTTATTTGAAATAACAATAAATAAAAACTGAAGATAGACCATGAAGTACGTTGTACGCCTATATAAAGGCAACATTTAATTTTTAAGTTCATAATTATTTCACTAATAAGTCATGTCGATGGCTTAGTAAATACCAAACTTTAGAATCAGCTTTTATTTATAAAGAAGAGCACTGCTAGTAATAAGGTCACATTACCACCCTTTGAGTGTGGAACGCTAAATAGCTCACTCATATTTTTCAGGAATAAATTTACAAAAATCTTTTAAAATACATTTTTAACCACTTGTAAATTCTTACCCCACCCTCACTTAGCATACAAATAAAGCACCTGAAAAGCCTTTAAACTAACAAACAATTTTTAAAATTCCAAACAACATTTTTCTTTGAACTTCAAAAGAAGACTACTTTGAAGCTAAATTCTTTAATAAACCAAGTTCTTCGTACTAAGTTGCATTTTCATAAAATCATGCATAACGTGTAATGAAATCTCCATTGCATATTACGGGGATCGTCTCGGCCCCACGCCCCTTGCATGTTAAGCAGACGATTATTTTTGTAATTATTTCTAATATCTCCTTTAGTAACTTGATGAAGAAACTTAGCTTACTTATTGGATATTATGTATGCAAGATGGCGATCCCGAGAGTTTAATAAGCAAGTAACGTTGAGATTAATAATGCTTTTAAGTTTTTCTTTACGGTGTAAGTAAAAGATGATGGTAATTTTGCTTTGTTTAGGGAGGCCGTTAATTTTTATGGTTGTTTCGAGAAGTACTTAAAGAAAAAAGAATTTAAGAAGCATTATTTAGTTTATGAGGCAAGACAGACCTCCTTTGCTAAGGATTAGAAGTTAATTAATATGACTATTGAATTAATACCACATACTGGAGCAAGTTCTTTAATTATACCATCACAATTTACAGCCATGTAATCACAGCTAATAAACAAACGTATTTGATTAGATTTGTTTTGCAGTTAGAACTAAAATTGCACTTAATACTATTCCAACACACAAACCCTCCACTTTGAATATACAATCACATCCACAAATGCACTAGACAGGCTTAAATTAAAATGAAATTAAACCCAGTCGCAAACTAGCTCTCAAACGGAAAATTTTCAAACTTTATTAATACGATCATCTCATTCTCTCTTTACATGAACGTGACTAGAATCCATACCTACGTTAAACTATCCATTCGTCTCTTACTGTAAGTAAATGCTTAATCAAATTATTATAATAATAATGGGGATTGTCTTAATTTTTTAAACATTCGATTTTATTTTATTTTCTGCAAATATAGAGCATTTTGAGAAACTAATTTGAATATTTTAATGATTGGCTCAATAGTTTTTTTATTTTTAATATTTTAATTTTTGAGGTAGGTGACGTCACCATTGGCCTAAAAGTTGTGCCGTTGCCTTACTAGAGCAAAATTAAAAAACTGTCAACACAACGTCAACTGTCTAAACGTCATTTACATCCCGCTAGGTTATTATTTACAAAACAAAATTACTCCTAGATGAACATACAAAGGAATCTAAGGCTTCTGAAATACTAACATCAAAGTGATCTTCGCAACAGTACATTGCATAAACCTTGCAACATTCCACGCCGTCATCACGACACCACTTTTCTCGCAAATCTTCTTTAGTACGAACAAAATGTTTTTTGGATTATTATTAGTATTATTGTTGCAAGTTGGGACAAAGCACTTCCTGTATTCTATTTTACTTGTAGTGTATGTTATATTGCCGATGCCGATTTAACAGATTTAACCGAGATATTGAAGCAATTTGCAGTTACAATAAAAACTTGTTTGTTTACATCTTTGACATTTACGAATTGACACTTGAGAAAATCAGGGATGTCAGACGGCCACTGTGATGTACCAATAAGAAATATAAAATATTGGTACATCGGTAAAATGTGTCGAAAATCAAATACGAATGAAAAATCTTTTTTTTTTTCTTTTACTGTTAATAGAGGGCAGCAAACACTAAACACGCAGTTTTACCAACCGTATAGTGGATAAATACTAACAACCGACTGCGATTTTTGTCCGTGCTATATTTGAATTCATGTTCAAAAAAAAAAGATTTTTTAGTAAGCAATACTCGATTGTAATATGGATGTCAAACTTGGAGCATTACTAAACAAAATATGCGAAATCTAGAGACCTGTTAACATAGCATGGAGCGTAGCATGCTCAACGACAAGTTAAAAGACAAAATCAAACTAGAGACATTACGAAACCAAACTAAAATCAACGAAATCACATATTGCATTAGGAAATTGAAATGGAGATGGACAGGTCATATGTTGAGGAGTACTAATAATAAATGGGCTAAGGATGCACAAATGCACAAATGGTGTCCAAGATATAACAAAAGAAAGAAAGGAAGGCAACGCCTAAGATGGGAAGACGACTTTCGAAAGATGGCTGGTGCTACTCGGAGGAGGATGACCCATAATCGGAAGGAGTGGCAAGCTACAGGGGAGGCCTTTGCGAAATCGCAAGACAATCTCAATATCGGTGTCTAATAATACATAATTAAATAGATAATATATAAAAGAGAGGGAAAAAAAATGTAAACTTACTTTTAATATTTTTGTTTTGTAAGATTGTTAAATAAAGGCTATTAATAATAATAATACTCGATTGCACCCAAAATTTGTCATTTATTCTGTATTGTTGGTCAACGTCCAATCTTGGTTTTTTTTTCTCGAGTAATAATAATCTTGGTACATGGTACGTGACACTGAAAACTGGTATGTATACCAAGAAATTGGTACTTATGCCTGACATCCCTGGAAAATACTTGTCACTTATTTTTTAGGGTTCCGTAGCCAATGGCAGAAAACGGAACCCTTATAGATTCGTCATGTCTGTCTGTCTGTCTGTTCGTCCGTATGTCACAGCCACTTTTTGTCGAAATTACAAGAGATAGCTCTTATAATTTCGACAAAAAGTTGAAACTTTGTAAGTAGATGTATTATGTGAACCGCGTTAGGACTTTCACACAAAAATAAAACCAAAACCAATTTTGGGGGTACCTCCCATACTTAGAATTGAAACTCAATATTTTTTTTTTCGCCTTATCCATTCGTGTGGGATATCTATGAATAGGTCTTGAAAAATTATATTGAGGTAGTAAACTATTATTCTGTGATTGAGGTTACAAACATATTTTTTTGTAAACTGAACAGTTTGCTCGAGAGACACTTCCAAAGTGGTAAAATGTGTCCCCCCCCCCTCTATAACTTCTAAATTATGAGAATGATAAAACAAAAAAAATATTTGATGTGCATTACCATGCAAATTTCAATTGAAAATTGTTTTGAACGAGATGGAGTTATTAGTTTTTTTTTTAATAAATCGTAAACCGCAATTTACCTTGCAAAGTTACAACCAACTACAAGAAATTTACTTGCTGCTACGGAACCCTTTATGGGCGAGTCCGACTCGCACCTGGCCGGTTTTATATTTTTTATATTTTCTGTTTTCTGAGGCAAAGATACAAAACTGTGTACAGCCAAAGGTTTGAAGAAGGTGTTAAACATTTGAAGGGCAAGGAAGGTCAAACGTATTTTATTAAAAATATCAATGAAATATGAATATTTTTAATTTTTAATTAGTACATAATGATCAGTAACGCTATTCCTCGAAATGGTTTTTCAATTACAGCATATTAAAAAAAATGAACAATGCCCATTATGTTTGTATTTCGCACGTTTGCTCTGCATAGGCCTCACAAATCAGAGTACTTAACAACATGTTTCAGAATAAGACAAACATACAATTTTGTAGAAATAAATTCATGTTTCTAAATATTTTTGTTCTAATCGACTAGTTACAAATTCATGAGCTGTAATAACAGAACAAGATAAATGCTAATCTTGACAACAATGTTCTTATCTTAACAGAACAATTTCTTCGACTCCCAAATCCTTAACAACCGAACATTTCAGCTCGCAATAATAGTAAAATTTCTGCAACTTAACATAATCATCTCATTTTTTGCCAAAACGTGACCCGAATATACCAAACCACCCTCGTCTAAAGGCGTAGCGTAAGCATTTGACTGTTTCGAACACAGAAAAACAAGTCGACAACATTTTGTGCCTTTGCAACCGGGTTGCTTACTCCGTTCAGCCGTTTTCTGATTACCTCGAAGTGTATTCTTGGCTGAGAAAAAACGTGACTGTCATTAGGACTTGATTTATTACGACGACACTAAAAGGGGTTCCTCAAGGGTCCTTCTTAGGCCCTCCGTCCTTCAGGACACTTGTACACATGTTTTGGGTAAGATCTGGACTGACATGTATTAATGTGTTTTGGTTTCAGTTGCAATCCATTATATTGTGGTATTTATAGAAAGGGTGGATAATAAATTGGTTTGTTCTGTTTATCAAAGGTCATTTGGTACATTTTGGGTAGCAGTGATTTTTATGAACACATTAGGGTTATTCAATTTATTTTTTAAATGATATGCTTCCATTAAATGACAAAAAGGTGGTCGTTTCAATAACTATTCGAAAAACAATACAAAAAAGAAGATGAAAATCGACTCTTTTGCATGCATTTTTTAAATACCGAAAAATCTTAAATTTCGGTTTACTGCTAAAAGAACCAAGGAATAACGGTACTTCTTGGTTTTGGTATTCAGTCTAGTCTTCACGCTCAACTCGCTGGTACTAAACCTAGATATAAAATAAATTGACAATCAAAAAGTTATTGTTATGCCAACTGTAGGATCCGCCTATCCGTTTGCAAATGAGGGTGATAGTTACATATTTTCTCCTTTTATTCAGATTTTTTTAGTAGCAGCTTGTTTGTATTACAGACTGTATTCTTTAGGATTCCACTTCAGTAGTGTGTCCGTTTGTCTGCCCTTCACATTTAATTTTCTCCGAATCTTCTTGACCGACTAAGATGAAAGGTATACACATTATTATCAATTCCCGTGGTTCAAAGGCGTGAATATGAAGAATGACCATTCTCCTCCGTTATCTCCGAAACTACTGCGTCTACAATAATTCTGGATTCGACACAAGATAAATTCTAGAGAAGGGAAAAGTATAAAAAAATTGTGCGTGGTCCGACACACACTTGGTCAGTTTTTTTACTTGGCCAGATTTGGATACGATTTGGCGCAAAGTCAGTTTACAGAATTTATGAATAAAATATTTTAAGCCCAGTTTTACATTTCCGTTTTAGAAGCCGCAGGCAAAAATTAGCTAAGAATAACATGAAACAAGTTACTTGTTTCGAAAACGTATAAATGCACAAAATTTTACCTACATTATGAATCCTTTTTAATTTACGCAAATAAACATCAGCTTGCAGTGCTTGAAAACATTTCCAGCACTTAGCGTTTATACTTTTAGTGGATCCGGAAACGAGCCATGTCGGGGCATGTTGGCTACGCTACGTTAAACATGAACTGCTAACGTTCAAGAGATTTTTCTTCAATGGAATTCCAGTTAAGAATTTGGTATGTCTGAAACCTTGACTTAACTTTATGTCAAGGTTTCAGACATAAGTATAAAGTACATTGAAACTTATATTTTGACAAGGACTAAAAATAATAAAGTAGGATACTTAGAGACTCTAAATTTTTTGGTGTTCAATTTTTTGAAGAAGATCTGAGTAATGAAATCGCATTTTGAATATGATAAGAAACCGACCAAGTGCGAGTCGGACTCGCCCATAAAGGGTTGCGTAGCAGCAAGTAACATAAATCAAAGTTCATGTAGTTGGTTGTAACTTTGAAAGGTAAATTGCGATTTACGATTAGGTAATGAAGATTTAAAAAAAAAAAAAACGAATTACTTGATCTCGTTCGAACCAATTTTCAATTGAAGTTTGCATGGTAATGTACATCATATTTTTTATTTTTTAGTTTCATCATTCTCATATTTTAGAAGTTACAGGGGGGGGGGGGGGGACAACATTTTACCACTTTGGAAGTGTCTCTCGTGGAAACAGTTCAGTTTAGAAAAAAAATATATTAGTAACCTCAACATCATTTTTAAAGACCTATCCATAGATATCCCACACGTATGGGTTCGGTGAAAGAAAAATAATTGAGATTCAATTGTAAGTATCCTCCTAAATTAGTTTTATTTTTATTTTTGTATGAAAATAAAAGGATTCCTCTTATACTTTAGAAGAAAAGTGGCTGTGACATACGGACAGACAGACATGACGAATCAATAAGGGTTCTGTTTTTTGCTATTTGGCTCTTCTTCTTCCTCGGTCCCTCAATGCTGAGGATCGCGACCACAACAGCGAGCTCACCATTCGCTGCGGTTGTTGCAGCTGTGGACTGCCTTCTGGATGTCCGGCCCCAAAGTTTTTCTGATGGCATCCGTCCATCTTGAGGGTGCTCTGCCCCTGGCTCGTCTTCCCTCCATCTGACCCACTATGATGTGCTTCTCCAGACTATGCTTAGGAGTCCGCATGATATGTCCGAAGAAGCGAAGGGCCTTTTGGTGGCAGATTGCTGAGAGCCTCGTCGTGATGTTAAGCTCTTGCAGTATGGACTCGTTGGTTCTCATAGCGGTCCACGGAATTCTGAGCAACCTTCTCCAACACCACATTTCGAAAGCATCGATCTTTTTGCTGTCGTTGCTCTTGCAGCACCAGGTTTCTGCGCCGTACAGGAAAATAGAAAATACCAAGGCACGAACGAGTCGCACTTTGGTTTTCCGGCGAATACCGCGGTTCTTCCAGATTTTGTCCAGATTCGCCATAGCGCTTTTGGCCATCCCGGCCCTTCGGCGTATTTCATCTGTACAGCTGCCCTCATTTGTGATCATAGACCCCAGGTACACAAATTGACTGACTTTTTCGTAGCCGTTGAGTGCATCGGTTTTTGGCAGAAGTTGCGCTCGGTCCACCACCATGATCTTGGTTTTCGAATGGTTGATCTTAAGACCGAGTTTGGCGCTCTCACCTTCTATTTTCTTCAGCAGAGTTGCCATCTCTACTTCACTCGATGCAACTATAGTCGTGTCATCAGCATATCTGAGGTTAGTGATGCGTAGGCCACCTACTGATACGCCTCCGTCCCAGTCCTCAAGCGCTTTTCTCATTATGTGTTCGCCGTACAGGTTGAATAATTTAGGCGAAAGAATACAGCCCTGGCGCACGCCTCGTTCAGTGTGAAAGGACTTCGACTGATGGTCTTCCAGTTTCACAAAGCTAGTGCCGTCAAGGTATAGATTCTGCACCAGGAAAATGAGGTGCAAGGGGACACCCATCTCCACAAGCACATCAAACATAGTACTCCACTGCACGCAGTCAAATGCTTTGGCGTAATCAATGAAGCACAAGACCAACGGTTTGTTGAACTCTCTGCATTTCTCAATGAGCAGGCGTACGTTCAATATTTGTTCCCTAGTTCCTTTACCAGCGACAAAGCCTGATTGTTCATTGGGTATCTGGTGGTCTGTAAATGCTGATAGCCTGGTGTTCATGATACGGAGCATGATTTTACTAGCGTGAGACATCAGTGACAGCGTGCGATAGTTTTCACATTTTCTAGTGGATCCTTTTTTGTGAAGTGGTACGACTGCAGATTCGGTCCAGTCTTCTGGCCATTGGCCAGTTTTCCAGATCTTGTTGCATATCTGATGTATGAACTTAGTACCGTCTGCGCCTAGGTGTTGAAGCATTGCAGCCGACACTCCATCAGGGCCAACCGCTTTGCAAAGCAAAATGGGGGGCTCTTCCGGGTGTTCATCCCATCTTCGTTCCGTTAGTTGTCCCTTTTCATCCCGATACAGTTCATAACAGTAACTTCTCCATCTTTCTAGAACATGTTCTAGTTCTGTTAAAGTGTTCCCTTTACTGTCATCCACTATCCAACTTTTCGGTTTGAAGGTTCCGGTAAGCTGCTTGATTTTCATAAAAAGATCCTTCGCCTGGCATTTATCAGCATGTCCTTCAATCTCATCGCACAATCCGTTGATGAACATGTCTCGGTCCCTCCGTGTAGATTTTTGCACCTCCTTGTGTAATAGGTTGTAACGTTCGCGATCGCTGGGAGAACTTAAACCAGCGCTTTTTAGCTCTCGTCTCTCTTCGATCAGATCCCACGACTGTCGGCCTATCCATTCTTCTTTTTTATTGACAGTTTTGTGAAGTGCCATACTCTCTTTTGCCGTGAGCAGAATCTCCCTTTTCAGGTTACTCCAGTCTGCTTCGCTAGAGTCAAATGGTTCACATTTCATGGACTTGATCTTTGAGTCAATTGTGCTGTGGAAGTGGATTAAAGCCGGACCATTCAGTGTGACAGATTTCGGAATTTTTGGACGGATTTTCTTCAAGCGCAATCTGAAGTCAGCAATGAGCAGCTCATGGTCACTGCCACAGTCGGCACCAGGAAGTGTCTTGGCGTTAATGACAGACGACCGCCATCTGGACTTGATCGTGATGTAGTCAATCTGGTTTCTATGGCCTGATGGCGATGTCCACGTGTATAATCTTCTCGGATGCTGTTCAAACCAGGTGTTCATTACAGAGAGCTGATTTTCAATACAGTATTGAAGAAATTTTTCACCCCTGTCATTCTGTTTACCGAGGCCCCATTTGCCAACCAGCGTGCCCTTCAGCGAGCTTCCATTGGTATCACCCACCTTGGCGTTCCAATCTCCCAGCACAACCGTAATTTCCCTGGATGGTATAGTGTGTAGCAGCTTATCCAAATTGGCATAAAACTCATCCGAGACTTCCTCCTTAGATAGAGAGGTGGGCGCATATACTTGTATGATGTTGATGGGTACAGGGCTAGCATCCAGTTTTATTGCGATCATGCTGTCATTAGGAGTCTGATATCCTTTGACGTTGTTCCGTAGTGTTTTAGGTATTATGAAAGCAACTCCATTTTCGCTGTTATCTCCGCCTGAAAAATACATGACGTTGCCATTGTCTGTAACAAAATGACCGCTTCCTTTACGATGCGTCTCACCAATCCCCAGTATATCTATTCTGTTTTTCGCCATCTCCCGCTCAACTATATCCACTTTTCCTACTTGTAGCAGCCCTCTTATATTCCAAGTCCCCACGCGCAGCTGTTTTCGTAATGGGGTTTTTTGTGATCCTGTACCTTGACCAATGACATTGCTTCCACTCCCCGTCTGGTGGTCCACAGTGAAGTGGCCGGTAACATACTTCACACCATGCGACCCGGAATCGCGATGGCGCCGAGGGTCAGTCGGATCGCATAACAACGCATTCTTCGTAGGTGAACTTTTCATTGTGGTTTTCTTGGGAAAATAGTGCAGTGGTTTCCCGTTGCCTTCTGCACCAGACATTTTTGGGGGTATTTGGTCCCCAAGGTCGCTGATCCCTCTTCCAGCCGGTTGCCCGGCTGGGTGTAAGGTTATACCGCCTTTGCTCCTTTGCTATTTGGCTACGGAACCCTATAAATGAATGTATAACTTTAAAAAATATTTTCTTGAACCATTCTTGTAATGAAGGTTTACTAGTTGATAAAAAGGCACTGATTCAGTTGCAGCAAATAGACTGGGCTGACTCAATACTGTCGTAAAAGTATCAGCGCATAGACATTTATATTTTTTGTTTCTATTACAATTCAAAAGTGCCTGACTGGCCTACTTGAAATAAATGATTTGATATTGATAGAGAAAGATTAAAAACACCCCTCAAACAAATCACTTAAACCAGTTTCAAAACTAGAAACGAACCACCCTGTCCCATCAGATCATAAACCAATGGAACAACCCACAATAAAGCCACTGTAATTACGGTTTAACCTGATGCATATCACGTTCATAGTCTATCGTGCAATATTATTGGCCGGGAATATGCTAATACCGGCGCGCGTTGCAAACGGATTATCAAACAGCTACATAGAAATAGTGCTAGTCGAGTTTGGATTATGGGATTAGGGAAGGATGTATTTGCTGGATTTTGGGTGATATTGTCGGAATTTGTGCTTGATACTGTAGAGTTTGTTTCATCACGTCTTCTCGTGTCTTTTATACCTTTTAACTTTTTCCAAACCATGTTAGCATCGGCTTTCAGTGTAATCCTATGCACAACTTAATCATCAATATTTTTCAGTTAAAAGATAAAGTTTAGATTAGTCGTGTGTATTGTGCATTTCAAAAGTCCTCTCTACAACTGAAGTTTAGCAAGATTTCAGAATGTACTATAAAAGTTAAAGCTCCACTTTATTTGTGAGTCGTCAGTAGATTACCTAAAAACACCTAATTTGTTTGTATTTTCAAATAATATGCCATAATAATATTCTATTACAATATTTTACTAAAATCCATTCCAATAACCAATAATATAATCTCGGGTCATGCGCTGATTACTATGCACAATGCATTGTTCATCATACAAGCAATATAGGTAATTAATATTGCCTATGTCATGTATTTCGTACACGATATTGTAATTGTTTCGAGTTACTGTACTTTAATGATTATTCTGAACAATCTATCAGACTTTTCGTTTAGTCTAGTGGTCATCACTGCTACTGATGACTGCTAGCAGTGATGACCACTAGGTGACACTAGATCTATTGGATTTTTTCATTAGGATTTTTTCAGTGGCTGTAACCAGACATGACTTACAACCTGCGCTAGGTTGAAGTCATGTACTAGTTAAGTATGCATGATCATCTTTTCTGAGTTTTTTGTACATACTCGCTACATTCCAACATGTAGCGTCTTAACTTCAAGAGTTAGTACTACTGTACGTATATCTTTGCCAAACTTTTCAGTGATTACAGCCATACGAGTAATACTATGTTGTGTTCTGCGAATAATCAAAACAATATGGAAATACTTCTTAGTAAAGCATACGTACAGTCATTGTTGTGAAAATTTAGTTTAGATTAAATTACAAGTTTGTGTTCTTGTTGAAGTTTCCGATGTTGAAGCATTAGAGAAGGTGCGAGCACACAAACATAAATGAAAGTTTGTAGATGTTATTGGAGATTCTAAGCTGTTACATAAACTTAGTAATTTAGATTTACTTATGGCATCTGTTCCACAGTTGGTAAAAACCGACTAGCTGTAAGAACATGCATAAAACATTGCATAAGTGTCGGCGAAAACAGTTTTCCGATGCCTATTTTGTAAAACATTTTTGGATTAGGACATAAAAATCTTGAATTTTCATGGGATACATAGTGGAATAAATTAGTTTACATTCCATGTAAACGGTCACTGTCTTGTATTTTTCCCACGTTTTTTGTTTTAAAAACGCGAAGGCTAAAGAATAAAAGCTAGTCAAAGTGGAAATCAATTTAAATGGCTATTAAGTTGTACTATTTATCATTGTTTAAATAATGTTTTAAGATATTGGCCTATATCGTGTGCCAAGCCATTTACAAATCTCGATACAGTAAGTTCATTAAAACATAGTTTTAAATAGTGACCGACCGAAATTTCGGTTTCGGTTTCGGTTTCGGCCGGTTTCGGCCAAAAAATCTAGTTTCGGCCTTAGTTTCGGTTTCGGCCAAAATATAGCCGAAACTTTCGGCCTCGCCGAAACTCAAGTGTCCCTGCATTTTCGTGCGTCGTTCGGCAAAATTCGTAGCTAACACGTGCTTGCTCGCCAGTGGGGCCCCGGCTCAGTTCGCCACCGTCCATTTAACCGTGAATTGAAGTTATTTTTTGAGTTTACTGCCAAGAGTAAGTCTTGTAAAATATATTTGTTACGTACTTTAATGATTAAAGAACTTATCAATCGTCAAGGCAGTGACTGTTTTGTTGAGACTTCAAATCCAGTAAAACATTGAAATCAATGAATTTTTATAATTTAGAATGGATTCTGGCTCAGTAGAAGTTGAATAACATAGAGAATAACAATTTCATAAAAATCTGCTATTTCCATAAGTTTGCCGTATACAACGTGTAACGTTAAATGCGCAAAACCTCTCGTGGGGTAACTCAGCCCATGTTACTGAACAATGTTTGTTCTAAGACTTTTGGAAATTCGCAAAAAAAAGGTTTTTCATACAAAATGAGAAATTGATTGTACCCATCAGTATGAAAAACCAATTTTTTTTTTGAATATCCAAAAGTCTTAGAACAAACATTGCTCAGTAACATGGGCTGAGTTACCCCACGAGAGGTTTTGCGCATTTAATGTTACACGTTGTATAATTATTTCCCAGAATTTTATTCTTATTAGCGACACTATCGAATGGTTTAATAATACAAGGTCTGATTTATTTTTCCAAAATCAGCCGTTTCGATTCTTGGCCAGGATTATTGATTTTTCTAAAATCCAATGATGCAGTTTTAGTAAACGTCAAAATCGGTCTCGAGACTCCATTCAATGTTTTTCGATATTCCTCATAGTTAAGGATATACCTAGCCATCCACGCCCCGTTGAAAAATTCACCCTTTATTTCTTATGTGTTAATAAATGTTTAAAAAAAGTAAATTTCAGAAAATAAATCGAAATTTTAAAAGTGTTATAAAGTTTCGGTTTCGGTTTCGGTTTCGGCCGAAACTGAGAGCAAGGCCGAAAGTTCGGTTTCGGTTTCGGTTTCGGCTGAAAAATCAGTTTCGGTCGGACACTAGTTTTAAAACAATTGGACAAATCTAATACCAAGAAACAATACTATCAAATACTACAATTTCCCCAAGTGAGAAGTTCACGGAAACCTTGTTACATGAAAGAGACAATTAATGACGTATGTGGGAATGAGCTCTTAACGACCCTCCGGAGTGCCATCCGCTCGATGATGCTCGATATTTGGGGAAAGCGCAAATAATGAGCATCGCTACTCTTGTTGATATTGTTAGTATTGCTATGGCAATATTACGAGTTGATTTGAGTGGTCTGACATTGAAATGACAAGTAGCTTTGTAGGTACTTCTGAATGTTGCTTTTCTTTTTCAAGCGGAGTCAGTATCATTAACAGCTCGAAACAAAATAGTAATGAAGATTGATCATTTTGTGATATTATTATTATGGCAAAATGTAGAGACAAAACTGGTGCTACTACCTGTAATACAAAACAAGCCTATAGGCATCATCCATGCTAAAAATACATACTACGGTCAGCTACTGAAACATTTTGTAGGTATTCATATCGAATGGGAATACGAAGCTCTACGGCTAATCTGGATTTTTTATTTTTATACCATTATCGTTATTAACAAGCATACGGCCACCGCCCGTAGCCTTTCGGCACCTGCAACACCAAGCTATCGCGTACGTATTGCCAACCATGCAGAATGTTCAGAAGTTCATTGGGAAAGCCTTGGTAGGGTGTTCATTCCACAGCTTGATCATTCTCGGAACAAAATACCTCTGAAATCGGGATGTTTGCGGACATTTGGGTTTTTAGGTGTGAGGGTAAACAACATGTCAAACAATTTCACGGAACACACACACCGTTATACAGGCGGAAGAGCAGACACAGCGAGCTGAAATCTCTATCAATAAAGGATACCTAAAATCAGTCGTAAAGCTTGCAATTATATCTAGACTAACGAGGCAGTCAATATTTTGTATGCTATTAGGAACTCCCGTAATTAGATAGTAGATCGCATCAATTCATTGATAATAAAAATGGTTATTTCGGGAGAGTACAGTTTATATTGATTAGAAGACATAATAATTATAATATTTTATCACTTCTTGGTGAGATACTCGTAAATGGTACATGTGTATGACCAGACACCCTAGACTAGTCGACTCCTTGGAGAGGAACTGAGCGTTTTCATTCGTTTCGATCATTAACGCTTAGTATTCTTTAATAGACTTTCAATTTTATACCCAAGCGAAAGAGTTGAATATCTATGAAAGGCTACTGAGCGTTTACTTTCGTCTCTTGCCAATAATTGTTTACAGGACCTGATTTATATTATGTGAACGGTGAACTAGATAAAAAAATATGTAAGGATCGTAAACACGTCCCGTTTTCAGGTTTCTACTTAAAATCTCATTATTATTTACAATCAAAATCAAGAGAGAAACCAGACCACAGTTGAATATAAATCCTTTGTTTGCCTGGTATTATGCAGGCTGCACAATTGACTTAATTCGGTGGCACTCAATCAATTATGCAGCTGTTATGGACATGAAGTCATCATTCAATGTTTACTCCCATATGTCGAGGGTATAATGTTAAGCTGTGTACACTCTAGAGGGCAAATGGCGTTTTGGTATTCGGCTTTTAGCGTTTGTGCAGTTCTGTTGTTAGTATTTTGTAATCCCTAGAGAGTTTGACTGACTGTGCTTTTGTTTGCACGAGTTTCTATATCAAATAAATAATATTTAATTAATTATTTTTGAGATCATTCTTTTGTATTTATATTTTTTTATTTAAAAATTATTATAAAATGTTATCTTTTAACCAATTAAAGAGTTTTCTCACACTAGGACGTGTTGAAGTCGCTTTGGGGGACGGTCTTATGTAAAAATTGACCTTCAAAACGTGCTGATAAATCAGCCTAATTTGAATAAATGACTTTTGATTTTCACTTTAATTGTTTAACCAGTAACATGTTTCTACTGTTTTCTCTTTTCACGTAACCAGATAGAATACAATGGAACAGAATTACGGTCTAGGGATATTTCATACTCAATTAAATAACTCGAAAAATACTGGCCGCATTGGAATCTTTTATACACCGATTTGTTTGTAATTTATCTCAAACTAATTCCAAATTCAAATTTTTGAAAATTCTTTTGTTTCGGTGGCATAAAAATGTGTATAGGAGAGGGAATTTTCATTTGTGCGAAATTTAGAAAACAATACGAATTACTTATTAATATGATATATTATTCGGTTCCAGATAGAAATAACAAGTACAATGTTTAATAAAAGGAATACCACGGGATCGCGCTGGATGCAAGCTTCTGACCGGTAATATTGAAAATCTATGTGGGAGGCCTAACTTACAATCAAATGAAGTCACAATGGTACAGATTTTGCGAAATTTGATCTTTCTTTTATTCAATTTGAAAGATTTTTTTAAAGCTACAATGTAAGTTGGATACATTTTTAGATTTTCCAAAAGTATCCAATAAGGAGGGTGACCGGGCATTTAAATTCAATGAGTTCGAAGTCAGAAACACGCTCAGTCGAAGTCGCGGGCGGAGTGCTAGTTTTGTGTAGTAATAAACAGAGGCGATAGCATGAGTAAATAAGGTAAACATCATATAAAATACGCTGATTATCGAATTGAAAATACAAGTACCTTTTATCATTTCTGTCCAATTTTAAGCGAAAACCACAATAATATCCTCACAGTAATAAATAAATTGTTATCAATAAAAAACATTATAAGTAAAGTATTTTCAACTTCAATATTGGAGGACGTACTCGTGCGTATCGTATGTAGGTATTGGCGTGGCATAACTGAACTGTAAGGCCCTTCGTACATTAGGCGACTCGGGTATCCGATACTCCAGTCGAATACCCAAGTCGCGCGACTCTAGTAGCGCACGATCCGTACACAGCGGCGACTCGAGTCGTAAGACTCAAATCGTCTATTCGGCCACCATTCTATATTCAACCTTAATAATACATAGTACAAAACACAAAATGTACATCTCTTAACATAAATTAAAATGCTTCTATTTTAAAAATGACGAGCGCATTCCTATTTCAAATTTTTGGAATTAAAAATTGGCGCGTATAGAGGAAAAAATCAATCTAGAAAGAATATGGTTCATAATTTCGCCGCGCCAACCGGCTACAAGGTAGCTCGATTTGTTCAAGCTTTGACTTTCAAGGTGATGACCATGGGTTCAATCCCCAGGTAAACATAGAATTTTTCTTTTTTCGTGTTTCAGCACAGATTACTACAGATCGGTCTCTTCCAAAAAACAATCAAACAAATGTAAAATCTATGCACGAAAGAATAAAGCACATTTTAACTTGCAGCCGTACCGCCCACCTACTTTTATATTAGCCTAAACTTCCCGTGCACAAGCAAAATTGTACTGAATGGCTACGCGCGAGAGTTTATTTTGGTTTATCCGACGCCGCGGCATTACAATGTTGCTATCGGTGTGCTGCCGGTCAAGCTCACTTAGGGTTGCGACTTGCGAGTTTAGAAGGCACAGTTAGGTAGGTAAGTGTATTTTATGCATTTGTTATATTACACTATTAACATAAATGTTCTTCAGGGATTTTTTTTATCATCAGCCTATATCTTTTTGGTTTCGTTACTACATACTACACACATTACTACATACATTATCGATTGGTAGCACAGAATGTTAATACATAGTACCTACGGCACCTTACGTTAGAAATAATAATACACACATCAAAAGTGTCTAGGGATCAACATATATTTTTGCAATAACTTTTCTCCTGATTGATATTAATTAAAATGTTCTTTAAGGATTCATCAAATAAAGTGTTATCGTTTGTCACAGTAACGATAAACCAAGTCACCTTTGCATTCATAAAGAAATTTGCCATTTTCCTAATAAAGGGATTTTTGACATTTGAACCACTAACATTAAAGTTCGAAAAAAAGACTGAAATAACAGTTTTCTTTAAAATTTTATTGGGTAACTTAAACAATTAATAATCCGTGTTTCTACCGCGAACACTAACAACACAAGAACATCGGTTTGGCATACTCAAAATGAGTTCATCCAAATCACGCTGTGGAATGGCCGCCCATGTTCGTTGCAACAACAAAAAAAGGTCTTCTTGCGACTGGATACCCTCCATATTCGGCAGAGCTCTTCTCTGTAGCATATCCCATGCATGCTCAATCGGGTTCAAGTCTGGCGACTGAGCAGGCCAGGGCAGGACATTGATGTTAGCTGCGGCGAGAGTCTGTCTTACAACTCTTGCGGTGTGCGGTCGTGCATTATCATGCATTAACTGAAATAAGGGACCGATTTGCACTTGTAGAGGAACGATGACGTCTGATACAATCGTCTCAGCATAAATTTGAGCGTTGAGGTTGCCTCTGATCCAAATCAACTCAGTTCTTCCGCCGATCCAAATACCCGCCCATACCATGATGGTTCCACCACTATAAGGATGGACTTCCTGGCAGGATTTTAATCGCTGTTGGCGTCCAGGGGTTCTCCAGTGTCGTATACGTCTTGTATCCGGTCTCATACCAAAACGAGACTCATCAGAAAAGCACACGAAACGCCATTGTTCTTCTGCCCAATTTCTGTGTTCAAGAGCCCATTGATATCGAATCCTACGATTGTGCATTGCTATAGGTGGTACCCGTAGCGGTCTTCGGGAATGAAGGTTCACTTCATGCAAGCGGTTCCTGACTGTTTGGTCGCTAATTAAGTTCCCTGAAGAGTGATGAAGCCTCACGGCTAACATCATGGCGGTTATTGTTGGAGCTCTTCGAGTTAAGATTTGAATGTATCGGTCTTGTCTCCGTGTGGTGCAGCGATACCGTCCTCCATGGCGCTCAGCCACGGTACCAGTGCTTCGGTAACGTGTCCAAAGTCGACTGATAACACTCTGACTTGTATTCAGAGCTAAAGCCACAGTACGTTGCCGGGAACCAGCTTCTATCATTCCCACGGCTCTGAGCATTTCTTCCCTGCTTAAATGACGTCGCCGCTCCATAATAACGTTGGTTTTAATCAGTAGTAGGGAAACAGTAGCACTAATAATGTCTTCAATGCGTTGTATGTTTTTATAGGGAAAATATTGACAGCTGATTTGCATCTTTTACTCGAATTTGATTTACAGTTCCTGATTCAAATTATGAAATGCACCAAAAAGGATCCATATAAATTTATAAAATCATAAATTTATTACAAAGCCACATCTCAATCTCAAGAAATCCGCATAAAAATGCTTGATCCCTAGACACTTTTGATGTGTGTATATGTATAATTATAGTATCGTTTCTACCTATTCTTGTAATATTTTGAACATTTCATCTTACAAAAACAAAAAAGAATATTATTTAAAAATATTTGAAATGTTAGGCTTTATTGTTTAAAGCCTTTATTAAATGTATTGGTTTACAAATAAGTAGTTATTATACTGCAACAAACACTACATAAAAATCAGTATTTATTTCGCTTTACGACACACAGATTCTACAACAACAAACAAATGAATTTTAATGAATAATGATGACTGATGACGCAACAAGAAATGTCAGTCACAGAATACAAAAAGAAAGACAAAGATTACAAACAAACGTTACTTTTTTATTAAAGAGAGGCGAAGGAATCCAAACATACAGCCACCACGCGAGTTTTTTAATAATTAACCCTTTAACCGGCAGCACTCTATAATTTATTTATTATTTATTTATCAAATTACAACGGCTGTGTGAACAGCCAATTACTGCAATTTAAGGTTAAGGACAATTATGCAAATTAGAATTACGAAATACACAGTATTAGAATATAGAAAGCATAAAAACTCATTAGAATATAAAATGTAAAAACATAACAAGAAAAAATATGGGTACATTCAATTAATTGTAAGTAGGTACTTTTTTGGTTTATAGCAAAAATAAAAACGAATGTCGATTTTCAAGGGTGAAGTATCGATTCACTGAATTCAGTACTATAAATAGATTTAAAAAATCGATCTTTTTGGCTCCAAAAATCTATTTTTCGATTAATCGATCTGTGATTGCCATCCCTACGTCACAGGCCCTGCGTTGTGAGTCCTTGTAAATGGTAAAAAAAGTCGCGCAACGAATTACGATCGCTGACCTTGAATGCATAGTGTGGCCATTTTCTGAGTTTGAACGTGAGTAAATAACAACGCAAACATCTTTCTACTTTCTACCGAGCGATAAGGTAAGTGAGAGTGATGTCAGGTTTGATATTCGTCTATTTATCTCGGTCGTCTAGTAGGCTCACACCCCCCGAGTATCTCGACACATTTCCAAACTTGTAACCTACCTAACCATGATCAGTTCAGCGGAACGTATGTACTTGAATGACATAATAAATAAGCACATCACAACAGGTAGTTAATTAATAATTAACCCTAGATTCATAAACATTATGTGGGAATAACACTAATCATAAACATTCGATACTTTCACCTTTCGACGTCACGCGGTAGTTTATGAAACGCGAGGCCTTTATCACTGTTGTCGTTTAGGCAACCAAACGTTATACAGTATTTGCTTGTCTTCATATTTTATTATCTTTATTTACTTGTACGTGATTACACGTAAGAAAAATAATTACGATACGGAGGCGGCGCGCGGCAGCCACATGTAGCGACACCGCCCGCGGTGTGCGCGTGTGAGCGTGCCGTTTCATACCTACACCGCACAGTGTCCTCTCTGTTAGTACTCTGTGGTTTCAGGTGTTTTTTAGAGGTTTATTCAATTTTTTTCTAGATTTTTTTTTATAGTTTTCTTTTATTTGCACCGGAACGCTGACGCCCTTACTGCTATGATGATGACCGTGGTTTCAAATTTCAGATTTGAATAGGTTTTTTTTAATGTTTTCGTTTTCTTAATTAGGTACTTTATTTTTGTCGTATGTGCAAGTACATGACGAAGCTGGGTTAAAGTAGTAATGTTTGTAACGAAACCATAATAATTTATAAAAGTGCAAAAAGTTTGACACCATGCTCGATAGATGGCGCTGTCGTCGAGTTAGATCGCGCTATCGTTTTGTTTGGTTCTATTGAAGGACACCGTGGATTTTAGTTAGTACGAGTCTGACAGTCCCCCCCCGCCCTGCCCGGGGTGGGAGGACTCATTTAAATTATGATAATTTTACCACTTAAAAAAAAAGCTTATTCCATGCTAATTATCTATTAGAATATTCTTTTGAATTTGACAAGCCTGTTGGTCTAGTCGTTAGTGACCCTGACTGCTATGCCGGAGGACGTGGGTTCGATTCCCACCCAGGACAAATGTTTGTTTGATGAAAACGATCATTTGTTCTGTGTCTGGGTGTAATTTATCTATTATATTTATGTATTTAGAAATATATAAGTATGTTTATCAGTTGTTTAGTACCCATAACACAAGCTCTGCTTAGCTTGGGACGAGATGGCGTTGTGTGATAGTTGTGGAATATTATTATTATTAATTGTAATGATACAAACAAGGATATTTTTCTACCTCAGATACTTTAATAATAAATTTTAAAATAATAGATACAAATTTTTCGTCGGTTAAAAATCGCGAAGACTTGGGTATCGGCGATCTTGATAGATGAGTAGCGAGCGACTAGAGTCGGCGACGCATGTCGGCGACGCGACCTGTGTACGAGCCTCTATGGATTTGTATTGCGATAGTCGCCTGGAAACCAAAATCGTAAGGTATCGGAAACTGGCGTCGCCTCGTGTACGAACCTTCGTACACGAGGCGACGCAAGTTTCCGATACTAGAGTTTCGCCACTACTCATGACCTGCGGAAAATTCGAGGTACTAAATTTTTATAATGCAATTTGATGTAACGACATAGACACTAGCGCCGCGTCAAAAGGTCATGATGGGTGGTCAAGAATATGAATTTATAAAATGGCTGACACATGACTGTGACGATCAAAGTATATTTTTTAGGGTTCCGTTGGTTCAAAAAAAAACGGAATCTTTATAAGATCAGTCGTGTGACAGTCCGCCCTTCACAGTTAATTTCCTGCGAACCTAACATTAATCCAAATCCAATACTTTAAATTAATTTTTAAATTTTATTCAATAAAATAGAAAAAAAACCATCTCTCCCAACTTTTTAATAAAACTGCATACCAAATTAAGATTTGTTATGAGTATTGTAAATATATTATTTATATCGTTTTAAAATAATTACTTTCCAAAAATGATTCAAGAATATGCTACGGAACCCTTTATTCTGTGAATAAAATAAAAAATGGTAAATAAATTGTTCCGCCATCTTGAAAGTCGCGGAAACTCAAGTAGCGGCGATGTCAGCAGATAGGTAGCGCGCGATTGGCGTCGCGCGTCGCGTGCGTGTGTACGAACGTATATGCATTTCTATTGCGAGAGTCGCCTGGATACTGAAGTCGTAAGGTATCGGAAACTTGAGTTTCCGAATGTACGAAGGGCCTAAATCAATATTTTAATAAATATAATATTCCTCATAAAGTATTAAATTTCAATATCCGTGGAACTATCCAATATCAGATACCAATAATTTTGCAGAAATGCAGAGCAAACAAAATCTTTCACACACAATCGGGATCAGTACCAAGTTCTAAGATAAAAGCGAATAAACACACAGATTTAACGTTCCATTATGTATAAGACGAAAGGGTCAGGGGAAACTGTCCTAAATATTTTAAGCCACCGATGAAATGTTCTCGGATCGAAGTGATTGGAGAGTAGACACCCCGGTCCTGTTTATTGGGTCTAATAGGGAGGTCTGTTGGGGTCCCAATAAATTGTAGCTAGATCCTATCCTACGGTAGACTTACTTATCTGTTGTTTAGTAGATACTGTGTTTTAGTTTATTTAGAATTTGTACTCTCTGTTCGTAGATGTAGCGGGGCGTTTTGATTCTGTTAGTTGTTTAGTTCTGAAACTTATAGTAGTTGTCAAAAATTTCGTTGTTATAAGTAACTATGTAGTATAGTATTATATAATTATATATCTTTGTTAACCGATCTTGATGATTCATAAACTATTTTGGTTAGAGATGCAATCATTATTTGGTATCAGTTACAAAATGTAACATTATTACTTAGTGTTATAAATAGCATTAAGTAACACTGCAACTTCAGACGTAAGATGGACAAAAAAAACTGTTGAAAAAATGAGGCGTTGGCTCGGATGGATGAAAACGTCCTTCTCTGGGCAAAGAAGTAGTATTTCATAGAATAAATTATTCTTTCTAGATAAACTTCAATTTATGTAGAGTTGCCCTGTTAAAAAGCTTAGAGCACGACAACTCTCTGAGAGTTTAATACAATGAAACAAAAGGAGAAAGAAAAAAAGAAACTTTCGAAATTTTTAAAAATACTACAATATTTTATAACGTTTAGCTCTTGAATTTACAAAACTACAAAATTTGGCTCTTCTTGGCTCAATATCGGCTCCCACAAAACATCTGAAAACTCTCCGAAGGCCCCAACAGTCAATGTTTAAACGAGTTATCTGTCGAAGGACAATACCGTACATCCGTTTGTAATTCAATTCTACATAACATGATCTGCAGGCGGCACAGAGATTCAATTAGATCCGAGGGATGCAACAACGTTGCAAACTTGCGTCGTCGTGCATTCAGATATTAATCGGGTGCATTACTGTTAGGGTTGTACGATGGTCGCGGGACTTATCAAATTACCGTGACCCTTGAACGTAAAGGGCTATTGAAGGACACCATGGATTTTAGTCAGTACGACTCTGACAGTAAGGGTGGGAGGACTAATTTGATGATTTTACCATGATGAAAAATGGGTTGTACGATGTACGGACATCTCACTACGCAAATTCTCTGTATTAGAATCTCTTTTAGACTACCTTCTTCTGGTGTCCTCCATGGAAGACTTTGTCTCTGTCATCTCTTACAAAGACTAGAGTCGAAACCAAACCAGAGCCTGTAGCCAAACGACAAGCGTCAATCGTTAACGTTCAGCAGTCGCTAATACATTTTCAACTTTATACCCCATCGCATATATTTGAAAATCTAGTAAAGACTGCTGAGCGATAGCGAACGAAAGAAACGAAAACGATCTGTAATCTTTGATAGATTTTCAACTTTATGCAATGGAGTATAAAGTTGAAAATGTATTAGCGACTGCTGAACGTTAGCGAATGTCGCTTGCCATTTGGCTATAGGGCCAGGAAAGCAACTAAAAAATGGAATAGCTAGCGCAGTCTGTGGCCGAGCGATTGGTTGTTGCGCTATGTGACAACAGTTCCCGCATTGAACAAATATTTAAAAGGCAATTAGTTTCTCCCGGTCTAGCTGTTTGTCTATGTTAGTTTAAACGTTTGTCAAAGCAAACAGGAGATTCTGAAATTCGTACAGTCATCATCATCTACCTTCCCTTATCCCATTATACTTGGGGTCGGTGCAACAATATTTCGTCTTCCGTTACCTGCATTTCTTCTTTTACATTATCATTATCTCTTATCTCTAATATAATTATATCTCTTAAATAAAAATCAATGCCACTTTTTAATGTAATTTTATAACTCAAGAACGGGCTCACTTATCCAAACCAAATGTTTAGGCTTTGTTCGGACTATTTATTATATGGTTTATGTGAAATTTGCACAAAATCGGTCGAGCGGTTCTTCATTTATCACTTTTTTTTTAACAAATAAATTCAATAAATGGCGGATCATTTTGTTAATGGGGATTTTGCTGTCAAATTAAAACTTTTTTCAGTGTTGACAGTACAAGCATGTTATTATGCCATTCATGCGGTCATTTCATTTTGGCGTATCGAAGCACGTACCGGGCCGCTTCTTATCATCTAGACACGCGGGAGAGTGGCCAGCCAAAGCAAGGCGCGCTCACAGTGTGTAATATTACACGAACCATTTGGAGGCAGTTTTTAGCCCCTCATAACTCAAAAACTATTTAACCTAGACTTGTCAAATTTGGCACATATATTGAGACTGGCGAGATAGATATGTGTTCCAAATTTTATAAACATATCTCAAACGGTTATTTAGTTATTAACGACCAAAAATCGTCATTTTTATGACTGACCTATAGATCAAAACTATATCCCAGTTCCAGATGACCTAGAAAGTTCAAATTTGGCATGCAGATAGGTAATTACGTGTATACAAAGGAAAAAATCAGAAACTGGTAATTTTTTATCATTTTACTACAATTTTCACTTAACTTATAATTAATAATAATAATAATATCTCACAACTATCACACAACGCCATCTAGTCCCAAGCTAAGCAGAGCTTGTGTTATGGGTACTAGACAACTGATAAACATACTTATACAGTGTGTCCGGGCACGGGTTAGCGATATTTGAAGGGGATATACTAGGCTCTTTTTCATCGACAAAAATGCTTTTAAAAAAATTCTTACTCCAAAACTTCGCGAATGGCAGCCATTTTAATTTTTTGATCTGTCGAACTGGGGTGTGTACAATAAAATTCAAGTATCTTTAAATCCAAGAGACCTACATTCATGCAAATGACTTTATTGCAAAGTTAAACGTTGAGGCTTATCAAAAACTTACGAAAGTTTTCTAAATAATATGTAAAAATAACCAAAAAACAAGGGCAAACATGAAATTGTACATAAAAATTACTGAATAATTTCACATTTTTAACTCTAGCTCGATAAGTACCCGTGAATTTTGCTAGGGTTTTTGCATTAAATTAAAAGTGTTTGAGTCAGGCTATAAAATGATATCAAAATGATCACTCTATGTTAAGTATCTTAGGAGTTATTCTCACTTGAACATCACCCTTCCTTAGCGCATGTACCCCAATATTACAGGCGTCGCATTCTTTGGGCGAGCTAAATCGTTCCAACGAATATTTATCAGCTGGCATTATTGACCACCATAATCCATAAACTGAAATGGTACATTTTTTTTTTATTATCTGAAACCACTTCTAGGAATTATTGCTGCGGGGCGAGACGGAAGGGTGATGTTCAAGTGAGAATAACTCCTAAGATACTTAACGTAGAGTGATAATTTTGATATCATTTTATAGCCTGACTCAAACACTTTTAATTTAATGCAAAAACCCTAGCAAAATTCAGGGGTAATTATCGAGCTAGAGTTAAAAATGTGAAATTATTCAGTAATTTTTGTGTACAATTTCGTGTTTGCCCATGTTTTTTTGGTTATTTTTACATATTATTTAGAAAATTTTCGTAAGTTTTTGATAAGCCTCAGCGTTTAACTTTGCAATTAAGTCATTTGCATGAATATAGGTCTCTTGGATTTAAAGATATTTGAATTTTATTGTACACACCCCAGTTCGACAGATCAAAAAATTAAAATGGCTGCCATTCGCGAAGTTTTGGAGTAAGAATTTTTTTAAAAGCATTTTTGTCGATGAAAAAGAGCCTAGTATATCCCCTTCAAATATCGCTAACCCGTGCCCGGACACACTGTATATTTCTAAATACATACATATTATAGATAAATTACACCCAGACACAGAACAAATGATCGTGCTCATCACACAAACATTTGTCTTGGGTGGGAATCGAACCCACGACCTCTGGCATAGCAGTCAGGGTCACTAACCACTAAACCAACAGGCCAGTCAATTAGTGCCTGTAAATCTCTACATGTGGATTTTAAGATCTTTACGTGAATATTTATCGAGTTGAATACCACCCTTAATCTTTTTAATGCAAATCTTCCCGTTTTTGTACTTAAAAATAAGAATTATAGTCGATTTTCGTATTTATTACGCGTTACCAACCGTATTCAACAACCAGTAGCGCCATCTATTATCATATTCAGGAACTCCTGCACCATGCACGAAATCAATGAAGGATTGATTTATTCAACAGAACACTAGATGGCGTTGCTCAATTAGTGCCGAAACTCTATTTGTGAAATGTAGATTTTTATGATCTTTACGTGAATACAAACGAGTTAAATACCACCCTAATTTTTTTAATTCAAATATTCTCGATTTTGTACTTTTAGTTACGAATATAGTTGATTTTCGTATTTATTATGCGTAACTAACCGTATTCTACAAACACTAGCGCCAACTTTTATCATTTTCAGAAACTCACTGCACCATGCACTTAATCAATGACGGATTGATTTATTCCAGAAACACTAGATGGCATTGCTTCATTAGTGCCTAAACTCTATTTGTGAAATGTGGATTTTATGATCTTTACGTGAATAGATAACATGTTAAGACTATTGTCTACCGAGCGCTCGTCCATACTAAAAGAGAAAACGTTTTTCTGCCCCTAAATGTATCCTATCTCAATGATTTTTTAGAATGCTTCTGACACTGTAAAAAACTAGGTTTATAGGTTTTCTTTTTTTCAAAATTTATAATAGTTTGAAAGTAACAGGCGCCTAAAAGTTACTATTTTTATGACAAAATCTTCATTGAAGTAAAACCTTTGTATTTTAAAAACAAAGAAGTTTTAGAAAAAAAACAAAACCTACAAACCTAGAATATAATATGCTGAAACGATTGACACCAGAATCTAAGAGATTGGACGTGATTTAGTATGTGAAAAACGTTTTCTCCCGAGAGACAAATTTCATATAAAAAATACTCACAGTCAGTCACGAGCTGCAACGCTCTCTATCGCACGATCGGGGGTTTTTCAACGCGCGAGAGGGACAGCACGAGTTTTTCTAAATACCTATTTTTTGAAAAGGCAGCCGCTATACAATCCTCTTAAACACCACCCTAATTTTTTTAAATCCATGTACTCGTATTCGCGTCTTTGTACTTATTATTAAGAATAGTTGATCTTCGTATTTATTACACGTAACCCACTAGATGGCGTTGTGCAATTACGTCACGATCCTGAATCGCGGTGTTGAGATGGGCAGGCGATTAGTATAAGGTTTTGTGAACATATTTTTTTTTAATAAATTTAATATGAACAGGCAAATGAATGAGCAAATATAAATATTGGTATTAAATCCTTGTCCGTAAAAATCGAACTTCCCTTCTTCACGGCAACGAACGGTGTCCCGTGTCTAACATCCCCTACAGTTATTAACTGAGATTTATTATTATTTATTGTATCAATATTTAGCGATCAACAGTGTAAGATCATTATTTATGTACAAAAAGTAATGATATCCCATCAAAAACATAAATGTGAAATGAGAGCCAAAGCCATGCATAATAGTTTGGTATTATGCCTTGGTTGTTGAATTCAACAAAAAAAGAAGTGAAATCTAAATGGGTGCCAAGTTCAATGGTCAGTTCTGAAATTTATTTAAAACAACATAAAATAGATTTCTTTTTATAACTAAGGATCATACATTGTAGCCTAATTTCTTGCTTGGCTAGTTCTCATATACGAATTGTTCGATGGTTAGTCCTACCAGCAAGCCAAATTTTCTGAAAAATAAAATAAAACTGAGAAGTTACAGGTTTAGAAATTATGAAGGTTATAATATAATTCGTATTTTATGAGAAATAGCCAAGTCAGAAATTAGGCTACAATGTATGATCCTTAGTTATAAAAAGAAATCTATTTTATGTTGTTTTAAATAAATTTCAGAACTGACCATTGAACTTGGCACCCATTTAGATTTCACTTCTTTTTTTGTTGAATTCAACAACCAAGGCATAATACCAAACTATTATGCTTGGCTTTGGCTCTCATTTCACATTTATGTTTTTGATGGGTATATGTTTTCTAACAGGAAAACGTTATCCAAATACATCACATCTATTTATTTTACCAGACACACCAGAGAAAGATATTTCGGCGAAGCCAAAAATATAACAAAATATACCCTCGATTTTGACAAATCAGATCGTCGTAAATAGTTTAGCTCATAATATGGTTATAGGAGTCCTCCCTCATGTCTATTGGATTTGCCGAGGCACGGAAGTACTCGCACACAACTACCAGAAGTGTAGGAAAAGGTAGTTATACAACATTGGAATAGCCAGATGTGTTCTACAGATAGAAAAAACTTTTTTCAAAAAAAAAATTAACCGCCTTCAAAACAACCACAAAAAAGGGTAAAATAACCTACAAAATAACTTTTCTTTCGGAAGTCGGTGGCTTTGTTTTTTTATTTCGTTGTCTTTTTGCCACCGACTTCCGAAAGAAAAGTTATTTTGTAGGTTATTTTACCCTTTTTTGTGGTTGTTTTGAAGGCGGTTAATTTTTTTTTTTTTTTAAATTTTATTTTACTCTTTTTAGTTTAAATATTCAACCCAAATTCTTGTCAAATACTTCATTTTCTTACATGTGCACTAGAATTTTGTAATCCGTGGCACCGGTATTAACATCGCTCATGTACACATGCTAATAAAATTCCCTATCTCAAAAGCTGCTGAACAGATTTCGATGAAACTTGCAGTATTCCCTACGGTGAACGATCCCTAGTACAACAAAAAAATAATTTTGAAAATCGGTCCACAATTGGCGGAGTAATCGCGTAACAAACACGCAAAAAGTAATGTCATTCAAGTAGCCGAAATCAATAAAAATGCTCACAAAATAAAAAGTACTGAACAAATTGGATGAAATTTTTATGGGACTACACTGCTTGTATACTGCATCGAACAAAAAAAAAGAATCACACTGATCGGACTAGAAACCTCGGAGTAATCGATGTACATACATTAAAAAAAAAAAAAAAACATACCGACCGAATTGAGAACCTCCTCCTTAACCTGATTTATTAGACAACAAAATGGAGGAAAAAATGGGATAAAGTATTGTTCGTCTCAGATAAAGTCATTTTAAATGTCCTGAATCATGAAATTAAAATCTTAGTATATAATAGTAAACACAAATTACAGAAAAAAATAAAAAGTCTGAAACTAAAATAAAACAAGTCATTTAATTTTGCACACAGACAAAAGTTAAAATAGGGCAAAACTGGTCATAACAACTAAAAACAAAAAAGTCCTGAAGATAGTTATCCATAAGGAACAATTAAACCGTATTGCTAGACAAATAAAAATAAAATTGCTAACTTGAACACTATTAACGCAAATAAATCCCGCTAACTACTCCACTTGACTCTAGAAATCCTTTCTAAAGCAGTTCTTAAAGAATTAAAGCGAGTACAAAATCACAAGGAAGAGAAAGAAGCGCTTACTAAGGAAGGATACTATAGGTATTATAAGATCCGAAGACGCAGAAGTAACTAAGGAAGCGTTAATGCCCGCTAATCGGTTTGTCGATGTAATTATTGAGGAAGGTTGTCATAACTGTCGCACCGTTATATCCGAAGGATGTGAGATAAGGAAAGACATTATTTCTGCATCTGAATTTGTAGATAAGATTACTGTTATTGTTTACGCAGTTTTGCTTGGAGTTTATAATGGAAACAACAATTTTACCGATAGAATAGCCCATTGAAATGATGAAAAAAATATTGTTTTAATTGTATACAACTACAAAAGATACGCTATAGATGAACTTAAAGTAACAATAGGTAGGCGAAATCCTGGTATTTGCCAAAAAATATAAACTCAATCATAATTTCATTTCCAAATAAGCCTTTGCTGTGTGTTTTACTCTACTGCACCACAATTCAATGTTGAAATCATAATTGGGGCCAAACATACGATTTTCTACACACATGCAGTTTAAACTTTGCTTTTAATCAACCCAGAAATTTCAGTTGTAAACTTTTAATTGACAGTTTTTTTATTTGCTTTAGAAATGGCATAACTTTCTCATGGCCAATATTTTGGTAGATTAAATTTTTTTTATTTTTATGTCCTCCATATACTTTATTTAAAAAAAAAGCCGTTTACCAACCATTGCATCTTTCTTCAAATCATTTACATGGAAATTTAGAGAAATCTTCGCTTGTATTTCTGCATCGAAGTTAATTCATGGATCCAGTCGCACAATACTGTTCAATTCATCAACATTAACGGCTGACAGGCTGAGGTCTTGCCGGGAATTGTTATAAATTACTACCAATGCGACTTAGGCGTTCGCTTGCAGAATTTGCTTAAACATTCTACCAAGGCTTTGGCTTGAGTCTTGCAATTTATTTCCCAGCTTTCAAATTGGTCAAGCTTGGCTGCAGAATTTGTCTTATTATTAGAATTGTAAATGGATTTTAGTAGTGTAAATTCATTTTCAATGGTGAGTGATTTGAACACACCTGTCCCGGTTTTATTCTGGGAAAATCATGATTATTATTATTCACCAAACATCATGACTCCAAAAATCGTTTTCATATTATAAATACATCTGGATAAATGCATTGAATATTAAAATTTTGAGCCGATATAAATATATATTTTTATATATTAATTAAATTGCCATCAATGTGCTTAAAACAAAATTATACATAATTTTGTTTTAAGCATATTGTTGGCAATTTAATTAATATATAATTATATATTAATTAAATTGCCATCAATATGCTTAAAACAAAATTATATTAATTGAGTGGGATGAAAAGCACTTCTTTACATTCAATTTTATGCTTATAAAAATCCTTGTCTACAGTAAATTAAACATATTGTTATTTTGACCCACACGTTTGGTTATTTCAGATAAATCCATTATAAGTTTCAGTTCCAGACCATTACCAGACGTACAACTTGTTTTGGGATAGCTAACTTTGTTATTTAGTTCCCAAAGTCTTAAACCCCCTAGGTACTAATGTTAATTTCTAAATCCTGAGACCCGAGTTTCAAGTCCCAATAGCTAGAATGTTATATTTTGGAGATTATTGTTTCAAAATTTGACACAGAAAATATAATATGAAGAGGATTCAAATATAAATTTCAGACTGTGGGAGAGAGTCTGCAAAAAACCTATCCTTATTTTCCAAATACTGTAACAAAATATTCACGAAAGTAAAATTGATTCTTATATTGGCAAGCGAGGACTTTTATTTCTCCCGTTCGTTGGGAAAATTGAGCACGCAGCCAAGGAAATGTTTCTCGAAAAATCCGGCAGTATTTTGAGTATGGAATAAAATCAAGTTGCTCATCTCCCTAAAATATATAAAAAAGATTTTCGTTGACAACAAAACATAGGGTTGTCTTACAGCATAATGTGGAAAGTAAAATGTCCTTACGAAATTGATTTCACGAGTTCCCCTTCGCAAAGTAAACATACGCATAAATACAAGTATAAGCACTATACCAGTATTTATGAGGCTGTTTCCTTTTCAAATAACCTGCACTGTTTATTTTTTTAGCGTCATCCAAATTTGAGAAACGAGGACGTTCACACTTGTTTGAACATGTTAATTATGAGCCGAGTTTGGACTTGTTACAAGTACTTGAAGAAATTGTCGTGTAGAGGGTGCCAGAGTATCAGGATTTTCTTGTTAGGCATAAATTTGAAGAGTATTTTGTCAAAGTTCGTACGGGGAGTTTGTTTTGTCTTGTTTAGTCGCAACGTCTCACGTTAGAAAGGATCTCAATTTGTGCCAACTTTGATGAAGCGTTTGTATCAATAAATTCTGATATCCACGTTTTAATGTGGCAGCTGGGTTTTTTGTTCTTGTAGAATTCATTTCGTTATATTGCAGATGACATTAAACACATTTTATTTTGTCATAATAAAATTGTTTAAATAGCTGGCTGTTAAGGCTTACTGTTTAGCACACTATAACTAGTAATGATACAAATAATTGTATCCAATATTTAAAGTGCAAAGTGAAAGACCGCAAGATTATGAATGCAAAATTAAAATGGATTAAAAAACTGTTAGGTAGGTACCACTGTAACATAGTAACTAGAAACGGAATAAAAATCTACAAATGAAACAATAACAAATCAAAAATAAAACCTGATAAACTTCACTCCTTCCATTCCCCTGTCATCGGGAATGTAAAACAAATGGCCAGAACATAAAATAAAACCAGGGTTCTTTATAAATGCAACAGCAATTTCCCTCCAGGTTATTATTCATGTTACTGAAACATTACCCAACTATAAAACTGCTGATACACAATACATTACGTCATAATACTGTCGCGAAATCATTTTTTAGGGTTCCGTAATTAAAGGGGAAGTTCCACTCGTCTGTCCGTCTGTCACAGACTTTTTTTGTATCCTGAGTCCTCCCACCCTGGGCAGGGCGGGAGGGACTGTCTGACTCGTACTGGCTAAAATCCACGGTATCCTTCAATAGTCCTTTACGTTCCGGGGTCACGGTAATTACGTTCCGCGGCCCCTCACAGACCTGTATTTTAATCGTAGATGGACACTTGGCAGTTTCACAGAGTATTAAAACAGAAGGCCGCTACACAACATGAATCAATGCTACATAATAAAATGAATATCTATTCCAGCACATCGCTTTGAAACTTATGTATTTTAATATAATTCTTTATCGTGTCTACGAATGGTTAATGTAAAAGTTTATTTTTCCATACCGCGTTTCTCATTTTTGTCATAAAAATTGCTAGTAGGCAATAAATTGTTAAAAAAGGCTAGTCAAATAGGTAGTAGGTAGGTTCCTTCCTTTTATAAGAAACGTATTTTGATGTGTTTTCGTGTATCTCAATAAATATGGCACGGAACTCTACATGTCGATTCCGGATCGCACTTGGCTGATTTCTTATTATTATCGCCATGGCAGGAGATTGAATTTTAATTAAAACTCGTTAATCCTTTGTAGGCGATTTTCGAAACCTTCGAGAGATTTTCTGATTATTGGAATTCAATATAATTTGATGCTACCGTTAAAAGATTTGGTAAATTTAAATTTTATGTTGCAGTTTTCCGAGTATTTATTACCTAGTGATGAATGCAAAATTTGTGTGAAACGGTTGTGGTATGTCTTGATCAGTTTGTTCTGTTAGCACAGGGGTTCTCAAACTTTTTTGGTTTGGGACGGAACAAAATTTAGCTAAAATTTGGTACACAGATAGTTTATAACCTGGATTAACACATAGGATAGTTTTTATCCCGATTTTATGTTCCCGTGGGATAATTTTGGGTGAAGCCGCTGGCAACAGCTAGTAATCCTACTAATATTATAAATGCGAAAGTTTGTGAGGATATGTATGTAGGAGATGGGGCAAGATGATAAAAACCACTTCTTTATATTTCTTATTTTATTTTGGCTCGTTCCACACGAATTACAATTTTTACTTTTAAGCAACGTCGTTTCAGTTAGCAATCATCCGCCATTCTCCCCTCTCACTTCCTCTCCCCCGCACACCTTACGTTCCATTCCACTCATCAATTCGGTGTTTCCATTTTACGGTAAATTAAGTTAAAGTATAATAATGAAATTAGAATTTTATAGAAAACAGTCCTACAGCTCGGCCATTCTGCCCTATAGTCTGACCTCAGACTATGTTATGTTAAACTAAACTACTTTACAATACAATGATAATTTTTCTTAAATGTTCCTACTCTGAAAATTCTTTTACAACTGTTTAGATTCTAAGTTAACAACAAAATATTACATCAAACTTATTTGGTGAAAAGAAACAAAATAAAGTACTCTTAAATCTAACAATGAGTTTTACTCAACTAACACCTATCCTCTATCATTCATACCACCTTACACACTCTTATTCTGGCCTGGACTGGCCTGTTGGTCTAGTGGTTAGTGACCCTGACTGCTATGCCGGAGGTCGTGGGTTCGATTCCCACCCAGGACAAATGGTTGTGTGATGAGCACGATCATTTGTTCTGTGTCTGGGTGTAATGTATCTATAATATGTATGTAGGTATTTAGAAATATATAAGTATGTTTATCAGTTGTCTAGTACCCATAACACAAGCTCTGCTTAGCTTGGGACTAGATGGCGTTGTGTGATAGTTGTGGAATATTATTATTATTATTATTATTATTATTCTTATAATAGGTTAACTTGAACATAAGTTAGTTATACAGCACTACTTACAAACATCTTATGAATTTAAATTTAATATGCAGTTTAATTACTTAATGGAAAATTTAATACAACTTTGTTATACAACACCTCAATGTTTTACATCTCATTTAAAAAAATAACTTTGTTTACATGACAGGTCTTATAATAACATTTCTTTGTGCGACATTAGTCTTTGAAACAGAACTACAATAAAATTTGCTTTACTACTACAACTATGATGAGTTACATTCTATAATATAACTGATAATCTTAAAGATCTTAACTTCAATTTTTCCTTTACAATGACTCAAGTTACATAAGTACAAAATTCTTAATGCAACAAATTTAATTACAACACAAGATACACCGATACATCAAAGATTAAGTTACACCACATCATCAAGAAAGGGTTTGCTGAAGGTTATGCCACCTACTATACCTAGCATCTATCTATCTCATTTTATTCATAAAATAGAATGAGTAAACCGATTAACTAGTCTGCCAGTGAGTGCAGAACAAACTTATGGCCACAACTTCATACAGTCTGCACCCGTTGAAGTCTTAAGCGGTCCTTCCGCCTTAAGGTCTACCTTATGGACATGATACCTTCCTTTACCAACCTTCTTGACAACTTTATATGGCCCTAAGAATTTTGGCTTCAATTTCATTGCATTTCCAAATTGCGTTCTGCGAATGGCAACTATATCCCCTTCTTTATATTCCTGTCCTTCTTTCCTTCTTTTATTAAATGACTTGATATTTTCCTCTTGAACTTTTAGAATTTGTGCTTTAGCTTCCTGCCTTAAACTGTGTCGTTTATCAATAAAATCTTGTCTGCATTCTTCTTCTATTAATTCTAAAATTGGTATATCTTCTTTCTGCTTCATTTTTGTCCCAATGAATAAGTAAAATGGTGAGGTATTGATTGATCTCTGATAGGTACTATTGATAGCCCTTTGAACATGACTTACATACTTATACCAATGAGTTGGTTCCTGTACACACAATGCCTGTAGTGACTGTGTGATGCTGGACTCCTTCTTCATTACAGTAATCTTGAAATTCTTTTCCAGTAAAAGCTGTCCCTTTATCTGTGATAATTCTTGAGGGGTTTCCATAATCCTTTTGATGAATTTTTAATTTGTCTACTGTCTCTTTAGCTGTCAAAGTCTTTGTGGGATATATCCAAACGAATTTTGTATAAGCATCAATGACAGTCAAAATGTAGTTATATAATTTCTTCGTAGAGTCCAATGGACCAAGATGATCAATGTGCAGCGTCTCTAATGGAAGTTCTCCTTTTTCGATTGGGTTGAGAAAGCCTTCTTGCTTTCCCTCCTTCTTAGTAGCTAAAATGCATGGAACACATCCTAATATTACTTTATCTACCTTCTTAGTTAAATCTTTTATGTAATAATCTCTTTCTATCATATCAATGGTCTTCTTTTTGCCGAAATGTCCTACTTCATGAGCTCTTCTTATAATCTCAGTGTCCATGACTTCTGGTATAACTAATCTCTTCTCCACTCCTTTGTAAATTAAGTCTTTTTCAATGTAAAAATCTTTGTATTCTTTCTCCTTCAAAATATCCCTTATTAAATTTAAATTTTCATCTTCCTTCTGGGCTTTACATATTCTTGCATGCAATTCTGACTGGACAATGTAAACATGTGGGTTTCTGCTTAGTGCATCTGCATGTGACATCTTCTTTCCAGACCGATGAACTATCTCATAATCAAAATCTTGGAGGAATAAAACCCATCTAGCCACCTTGGTTGATATCTCATTTTTGTACAATGTTTTCTGAAATGCTGAACAGTCAGTCACAATCTTAAAGTGAATTCCGAATAAGTACTTTCTAAACTTCTTAACGCTTTCAACCACTGCTAAAGCTTCTAACTCATAGCTATGATAATTTTGCTCAGTAACACTGGTCTTCTTACTCATGTAATGGATAGGATGTAATTCTCCATCTTGCGTGCCTTTCTGCATAAGAATTGCTCCAAATCCATACTTCGATGCATCAGTATGCACCTCTGTATCTAAGCCACTTTCAAATATTTTCAATACAGGTTCACTGCAAAGTTTACTTTTCAATACCTCAAATGCTCTTCTCTCTTCTTCTCCAAAATAAAATTCTTTTTCCTTCTTTAGTAATTCTGTTAGTGGTCTAGCTATAAGCGCATAACTTTCAATATACTTGCGAAAGTATGATGTTAACCCCACAAAACTATGAACCTGCTTAGTGGACTTTGGTTCAGGAAAACGTGCAATTGCATCAGTCTTTTCAGGTGATGGTTTGATGGTACCATTTTCTATTACATGACCTAAATATTCTACCTTTCTTTGTAACAGCTGACATTTTCTCCAGTTAATTTCTAACCCATATTCAGAAGCAATATTTAAAACTAGACTAAGATTCTTTAGAGCCTCTTTTTCATCTTTAGCCAGGACTACAATGTCATCAATGAAAATTAAAACTATCCCCTGTACAATTAAATCTCGAAAAATTATGTTAATGAATCTACTGAAGTATTTTGGACATACTGAAAGGCCAAAAGGTGCCCGCAAAAACTCGTACTGCCCTTCCGGACTGCTTGTTACAAATGAAGTATACTTCACCGAGTCCTCATCTACCGGCAGATGGAAAAATCCATTTTTCAAATCCAGTGTACTAAAAATGATTGATTTACTCAATTTATCTATGTGGTCGTCTATGACTGGCAAGGGAAACTCATCCTTAACCATCTTTTGGTTTATTTTCCTATAATCTACGCAAACTCTGAAACTTCCGTCCTTCTTCTTGACCAGTACCAGTGGACTCGCATACTCCGAATAGCTAGGTCTTATTATGCCTTTGTCTAACCACTCCTCAACCTGTTTCTTAACTATTTCTTCTTCTTTGATAGCCAATCTTCTTGGACGCTGAGCCACTGGGATATCGTCTTTCAAAATAATCTTTAATTTGATAGGTGCTTCCTTAACCTTTAATATCCTATAACTGTCAATGAGGTCTTGCACCGCAGGGATCCGAGAAATAGGCTCCTCAGATTCGCTTGGTAAACTTAACAAACACAGACTGTAATCATCTTGTGGCATAAGCTTGACTGCACCTTTGTCTAATAAGATAGTCGCGTTCACTAAGAAAGACTGACCTAATATGACCTGATATGGGATAACACCTGATGGAACAATATAAAAACAGGTCTCAAAACTTTTATTATCAACTTCTATAAATGTGGTGAACTTACCCAGAGTTCATACCTGCGCTGATCCTAGCCCCGTTAGTGTAACCTTATCTTTGACGTATGCGACGCCGCTCAGTTCGAAAAACAACTCAGACGTTATTAAGTTATAGTCACAGCCCGTATCTATCAACGTATTCACAGTAACACCACACATTTTAACACTTTTCACCGACTTATTCGTTTTGTTGTTGTTTACGTTCAAAACGTCAGAGTAATTTTGACAGTTACGGTTTCTTTGACAACTGTCAACAGTGGTGCCAACTTCACACGCGTCTGTGGTCGATCCATCCGGTCCGCCGTCATTCAACTCGTTCACTCGTTCGGTGTTATCATTGCTACCAACCTTATCGATCACACACATTGAATGACCAGCTCCGTTCGTTTTTTTCGACTTTGATGCTTCACTATCAATATGGCCGCTGCAATCTTTGCTTAGGTGACCGAACTTATTACACCGAAAACATTTCACACCATTCGGACACTGACTGGCCACATGATCCTTTTCACCACACTTATAACACATACGACCGGAAGGTGATTGCCTCTTTTCGCCTGATGTTGATGTTTTCTGCTTATTATCACCGTTTTGTTTACTCGCATTGGCCGCACTATGTTTGCTTTCATTGCTTCTTTTCATCTTCGACTTCATTGTCTCGTAAATCGAGAGTTTTTCTTTAAGCGCGCTGTACGTTGTGATTCCGTATAATATCGCCTTATTGCTTTCGTAATCAGATATCCCGTCTACTATATATTGTATAGCAATATAATCGGGAAATTTTGCCCGTTTGCCCAGCTCCTTCATAATAAGCATATACTGATACACAGTTTCATCTTTCCTTTTCTTGCGGCTCGCCATGTATTCGTGCATTTCTTTAGAATTTAGCGCATCTGGGAACTCTTTTAGAACAGCCGTCTTCAACTCGTCGTATGACTTATAAGTCCGTTCAGATTTAAGCCATAATTCCGCCGTACCCACGAGTGACCGTCGAGCGATGATGAGCTTCTGTTGTGCACTCCAACCGAATATTTCAGCATTATCTTCGATATCGGCAGCCCATTTTGACGAAGAATAGGTTTTGTCCTCGCCGCTAAACTTGCTTATGCCGTACGTAGCCTCCATCGGCATAATGGCCGACGCCGACGCCGCTGCGACTGAACCGGTGCCGGTGCTTACTCCGGGGTCGATACTTCTATCCACAGGCATCTTCTAGTGGATATCTTCGTATGTAGCGAATAGTAGCAGCCACCTCGCCGCTATACCCAGCTACTTCGTCGTTCGTCGTCTTCTTCTTTGTTAGGTACGTGTCGCCGGTCGCGCTCACGCCGGTAAACCCGCTGCAGCCAAATGTTTCCAGGCAATCCCGGACGTGCCCTCAATTGTAGGAGATGGGGCAAGATGATAAAAACCACTTCTTTATATTTCTTATTTTATTTTGGCTCGTTCCACACGAATTACAATTTTTACTTTTAAGCAACGTCGTTTCAGTTAGCAATCATCCGCCATTCTCCCCTCTCACTTCCTCTCCCCCGCACACCTTACGTTCCATTCCACTCATCAATTCGGTGTTTCCATTTTACGGTAAATTAAGTTAAAGTATAATAATGAAATTAGAATTTTATAGAAAACAGTCCTACATGTATGTGTATGTGTATGTGTATGTAGGCATGTTTGTTACTCTTTCACGCAAAAACCACTGAACGGATTTGGCTAAAATTTGGTACACAGATAGTATAACCTGGATTAACACATAGGATAGTTTTTATCCCAATTTTATGTTCCCGTGGGATAATTTTCGAGTTGTAGCGGGTGAAACCGCTGGCAACAGCTAGTTATGTATATTTGTTCCATTTGGGGATCAAACCTACGATACGCTGCGCAGCACTAGATCGTATAGCCACAGTGCCAACCGTGCCGTCAACTACTATTATGCATTACAACAAAACGCTTTTAAAAACGTTAGCTATTTTAACCCTATATACTTAATTTGTAATTAGTGTCTTATTCTAAATTATTAATTGTGTGGTTGGATTTATTTTAATAATTTAATAGTAGTGGGTAGGTAGATACCTCATGATTTAGATAAAAACAGAAGTATGTCAAAGAATCAAAACTTTGCCTTTGAAAAAGAAATTCCCCTTCCCTTCAAAATTGAAATAATCATACAATTAAAATGTATGGAAACATTTGTTGTAGAAATGAAAAAAAAAAACGGAAAGTGAAACCATTGCAAGAAATACTACTACTGATTTCAAAGAGGTTATGTGCATTGAATATAAAATGAGCAGTACGATTGCACGTGCAATAAAACGAATTACCTATTGATGAATGAAAAACTTGTGCGAAACGATTGTGGCATGTCTTATTCAGTTTGTTCTGTTAGCACAGGGGTTCTCAAACTTTTCTGGTGCCGGAACCCATTTGAAAAGCGAAATTATGAACGGAACCCCAAAATAAAATAAAATTTTACGTGTATTCTATAATAAATAGGCATACCTATTATGAAGTTATAAGTGTAGAGTAGTAAAAAAAAAATGGGGTGGGTGTATGAAACTGTTTCTTAATTTTAACCGATTTCTTCATCAATTGGTTGATATTAGATTTGATCGAAGAGACTTAGAGTCTTCTAGTGTTCTAGCGGAGCCCCCACAAAGGCTTTGCGGAGCCCTAGGACTCAGCGGAGCACACTTTGAGAATCGCTGTGTTAGCAGTTTCTTCATACTTTGAAAATTATGCATAGTTATAAGTATTCCGAAGAATACAAAGTCGAATATTATTCTATGTATTAAATCTATTTCCAGCTATAAGATTTAGGATCGTTCAAACGATATCGGTAGGTATTACGTCGAAGGCAAAAGCAAAGTATAAACACGGGAAGTAGGTTATCTTCATACAAACGCACCGCGCGCGGCTTGTATGTGTGCGCCATCGTATCTATGCGTCGCCGCACGCACACTTATCAAAATCTCGCGCGGTCTCGAGTAGCGCCAGTCGGGGCTAACACACACGCGGTTCGCGCGTCACGGCTTTTCGGCACCGCTAAATGATTCAAAAATGTCTGATATTCGCAAGAAAAAGTATTGCTGTGTGTTTGGGTGTATTAATAATTCATCAATTCCAGAATTGTCTCTATTCAGGTTACCTATTGAACGGGAAAGGAAAGCTTCTCACTTATTCTAGCATTATTTTTTGATGATGAGATACCTACTTACTTCTTTTTTGTTGTATTAGTTTTCTATCACACAGAGGAAGTAGGTCTCAGTATTTAATTGTAGGTATATTAACTGAGTACCTAACTAGTTATAGTTATTAAATCGTAACGAAAAATAAGTTAGTAATTGACTTATTATAAGTTAATAATTTAAACACAGGCTCTAGTCTATGTTACCGCCTGTGCCGTCTATCGGCGAAATGAAGAGTCGGGACAGCGACGTTGCCGCTGTGTGGGTGCGAACGAAGCGCGGACAGTCGCGCCCACACTGCCCCGCTGCACTACCGCCGGCCGCCCGGTTTTTTCTTTATATAAATAATGCTGCTCTGTATCTTGAATACATTTCTATATTTGATAGGAAAACCATTGTTGAACTTTATTGACTGCCTAATAAGAGATGTGTTATCTTTGGCAAGGGCCGGGCTTTAAACTAATGTCTACTGTCACCAGTTTATAAGTGAGGCCTGACAGACCCTGTAAACTAAAACCTGACCCAGACAATAAAAGTAAAAAGTACAACTTCCCGACCCTTGCCAATTTAAAGGTACTGAATTAAAATTTAGATAAAAGTGACAACCCTAAGACATTAGGCAATTATATCGCGGATTGGGCCGGAGATAACCTACTTCCCCTCTTTATACTATGGCAAAAGGTAGCAGGTGAGACGTATTGTCATTTTCGGGTCATTGCACAAGTTTCACTTGATTTTAGAAGGTCACACGCAAGGCAACGTACATACGATACAAACAGTGTTCGTCGCTTTTTCTTGTTTAGAATAAGGTATATTCTAGAAGTAGCTTTTGCCCTTGGCATTGCCCTTGTGTCGTTCAGTAATTATCCCGTGATAATGGGATCTTACATGTTAATCCAAGTTATTTAAACGTAGGTATACCAAACATCCTAATCCGCTCAGTAGACTTTGTGTAAAAGAGTAACAAACATGCATCCATCCATCCATCCATCCTCATAAACTTCGTTACAGTTAGTTTAATGACATTTAGTAGAATAAGATAAGATTTATAAAGATGAATGGATTTTTTTAATATTAAAAAAATTATCAACCTTAAATAAGATCATTTAATTTTTAACCGACTTCAAAAAAAAAAGTAGTTTCTCAGTTCGACCTGTATGTATGTATGTTTGTCCACGATTATCTCGCGTTTGGCTGAACGGATTTTGATGTAGTTTTCAGGAAAGTGTTCATTACATTCTTGAGAAGGTTTAAGTATATAACACTAATAGATATCCCGTGACGTTGCCCGCGTGGATCCGTTTTCCTTACTTGGATCGTAGATTTTCAGGGACGATTGCATGTTTGTCCGTGATTATCTCGCGTTTGGCTCAACCGATTTTGATGCAGTTTTCAGAAAAGTGTTTGTTACATTTTGGGGAAGGTTTTATATAATAACAATAATAGATATCTCGTGAAGTTGCTCGCAAAGATCCGTTTTTGTTGCTTAACAGGATTGTAGATTTTCAAAGAAGCTGATTTTATGAAGATTTTTTTTGTGGAATATCTCAACTAAAAGGGGAAAAATAAAAAACTTTTTTATAAAAAGGGAACCGACTTCAAAACCAAACACAAAAAACTGTAAAATAACTTTTCTTTCGGAAGTCGGTGGCCATATCTCAATGAAATAAAAAAAAACAAAGCCACCGACTTCCGAAAGAAAAGTTATTTTACAGTTTTTTGTGTTTGGTTTTGAAGACGGTTCCCTTTTTTTAATTTTTTTTTTTAAATGACCAAGTCAAATAGAGGTTTCTATTTCTTCTCAAAATTTAATAATTCATTATTCATAATTAATCTCATTCCATTCCAATGTCAGAGCTTCAAAAATTCGCAAGCACAGCAGCCAATAAAAACCCACTAAACCGCAAAAAACGTAATCGCACCAAACACAGAAAATAGCCAAAAATAAATCATCTGAGATACAATTTCAGATAGCCAATGCTTTCTACTTGGGGCATGAAGACCAAAATTTGTTTCAGGCCCAAAATTGCTGAAGCAATTACACGTGAACTTATTTCTCGAGCCATTAAAGCTTTAGAACATTGTTCAAGGATCGTTGAAGAATCGTTAATGGAAGATCATAGCTTTGGAACTGTGCTGAAAGATGAAAGGAATGAGAAAAGTTTATGCAGAATTTAGCCTGCATGGATTTGCGGAGATAGGCTAAGTTTAATAGTTAGAATGGTATCTTTGAAAAATGTTCTTAATTATAAGAGTTGTCTACAAGGATATTTATTATAACGTTAACCAGAAAGGTGTGATATATAAGAGCTTGTACGCTAAACTACATTTCAAACAAACTTTCAAATCCATATTTTTAGAAATAATTAAACGGATTTTAATTAAACTTCACACGAAGTCTATAAAATTATCATTTCAAATGTATGAAACAGTGTCTAATAATATCTATCCAAAATATCTCGGAAACTCAAAATAAATAGTAAACATCCTGTTTAAAGTTTTATAACAGTGTTAGTGATCATGTCCGTTAAAACATTTATACAGTCCTATCCTCTAGTTTCTATTTTAATTAATTATTTATATTTTTTTATCAAAGTATCTCAACATAAAAGTATCTCTACCGCTAGGGGAACATAGCTCCATATTCCAATGTGAATGTGTAGCAATCACCCAAGCTGCCACCGCAGTCATGGAAAGAAATATCTCTAACTACGGGATTAGAATTCTATCCGATAGTATGGCTTTACTTACGGCGCTGAACGGCAACATTATGTCGTCCAGCCTAATTTATGAATGTCACTTAGCATTGAAAAAAATTTCGAACCGCAATACATCTTGCAATGGATAAAAGGACATAGCGGATCATTGGGTAACGATGCGGCAGACGAACTTGCAAGGAGAGGCTCGGATGTGGACGTGGCCGGCCCCACACCCTTTTTGCCTATCCCATCCGGTCAACTCAGGACCTGGGTACGTCTGCAAACCCAAAATAAACATAATGCCAGATGGGCATCTACAACCGACTGCAGACAGTCTAGAGAGGCGGTACCTGCACTAAAACCGCGACTGACCAGCAGACTTCTCAGACTCCAACGAACAGACTTACGAGTTGTGGTGGGTATGCTCACCGGTCACTGCCCACTCAACAAACATCTGTTTACCATCAACGCGACAGACAGCCCGTTGTGCAGGGGCTGCCTGAACGCGGATGAAACGGCAACCCACGTAATCCTGGAATGCGAGGGCGTTGCTAACCAACGGGCACAAAACCTGACTGGCCTGTTGGTCTAGTGGTTAGTGACCCTGACTGCTATGCCGGAGGTCGTGGGTTCGATTCCCACCCAGGACAAATGTTTGTGTGATGAGCACGATCATTTGTTCGGTGTCTGGGTGTAATTTATCTATAATATGTATGTATTTAGAAATATATAAGTATGTTTATCAGTTGTCTAGTACCCATAACACAAGCTCTGCTTAGCTTGGGACTAGATGGCGTTGTGTGATAGTTGTGGAATATTAAAAAAAAAAAAAAAAAAACCTTGGCATTCCAAGGTCGCTCCAAGAAGCCTGTGAACGTCCCAGGAGACTTCTAAGCTTCTGGAATGAGCTGGGTTGGCTCATATAGCCAATCGTCCCACCTCACGCATAACGGACCACCTACGAGTCCAAATGCGGAAAAGGGAGCCCCTAACAATAACAATAACAATAACAATTATATTTTATCACATTTACATAAATCTAAACATACCTTTTATTGATTATCACGGTCTTGATATCTGTTCAACCTGTAAAGAAGAAAAATTACATATTACTATTAAAAACATAATAAATTGTAATTTCGTCCACATGTAATATAAATGAGCGACTCAATATTAGGGAAAGATCTGTCCTAATATAAATAAATAAAGAGCTTACTCTGATGGATGCAACAATATCGCAAAGAGGATTGTCATCTTAGGAGACAAAGTGTAATGATTTTCCTGTTCAATGTTTGTGGCGGTTGGCAATAGAATAATTATACTCTATTATAATAATGGGACTAGAACATAAGTAGCGAGTTATGGCTATTTTATTGTTTAATCAATATCCTTAAATATTATCTACAGTGGTAATATTTATACTCTAAACTAGTTATTTCGGCATGGGCAAGTTTAAATGAAAATAATCTTCAGAAATATTGATCCAAGTTAGACAAATTGGGTTAATAAATAATAGAGTTTTCATGTAAAATGAAACGATATTTATTTTTGTAAGTAGGTTAATATCAACACTTTTTACCTACCTACTCTGAGAAAAAACAGCCGAAGCAAACTCAGAGGTCACTGTCTCTTTTGCAGTCCAGACATTACATTGGTATTCATACGAGGGCTATGTAGGTTATTGTCTGAGATGGTCTTTTGAAGAAAGATCCACATAGATTTGAGTGGACCTGTCCAGTCAGTGCAAGCATTTGTCAGTTATCGTGTAGCTCGACTCATATTCAAGGAGCTCAACGTCAACGTGAAAAACTGAATGCAGAACTCTCTCCTTTTTTAAAGTCAGTTAATAAAACACTCCAGTCTTATCTAAAAGGCAGACCCCGTATTTTCACCCAAACTTTATCACAACATTAACTGAACATAATAAAGGAAACAATTATGTTCTGAATCTCAGTTATATTATGAAGGCCGTAACAACGACAGTCGTAAACCAATCGTGTAATAAACATTTCGTCTATGTTTATTGTGCAATTAGTCGTTGCAACAATAATTTAACTGTTCAAGTCGGCTATGAAGTTGTTAGATTCAGAAGAAATTATTGGACTTGAAATAATTAAGTTCTAACGTGCCGTGAGTCCTACGATTTTAATTCAACGGAAAAACTTGTCTGGTCTCATTTTTTAGGGTTCCGTAGTAAACAAGGAACCCTTATAGTTTCGCCATGTCCGTCCGTCCGTCCGTCTGTCCGCAGCTTAGCTCAGAGACGCCCAGTACTAGAAAGCTGTAATTTGGTGTAAATATACAGATTTTTTGTGCCGAAAAAGTGGTAAAATAAAATCTCGTAAAATATTTTTTTTTAGGGTACCTCCTGTACACGTAAAGTGGGGACGTTTTTTTTTTCTCGCGTACCCCTTAGTGTGGGGTATCATAAAATAGGTCTTTAAAAAATATTGATAGTTTTCATTAACAATTTTTTGATAAAAAGATTCGTTTGTGAAATATTAAGCTTTAAAGTGCAAATTTTTGCTCGACTCGAGTGTCCCCCCCCTCTACCAGCTAAACGGTTATGTTTGGGGGTGAGAAAAAATTCAGAATAGTAGCATATATAACAAAGTTTAAAAGAAAATTATCATGACTAAGTAGGCTTTACAAGTTTACGAGTAATAGTCGACCAACTTATAAAACGTACTTGGATAACATATTTTCTTAAACAAAATGTATCGGAGAACATGTGCTTCAACTGCAAATGTAAGTTTGTCAACTTTATTTTTACAGCTAAATAGGTGGGTATGTTTTGGGGATAGGTAGGTTTTTATTGTCAACTATTTTTAACTAAATTCAAAAAAAGGATGAGGTTCTCAATTCGTCGTAATCTTTTTTTTTAATGTATTTTCCCCGATTTCTCAAAGACTCCTGGACCGATTTTTAAAAAAATTCTTCTTTTTAAAATTAAATTCAGCGAATCAGTTTAGTTAGTTCGCATAAGTATTTTGATGGGCAACTACGGAACCCTACACTGTGCGTGGCCCGATACGCACTTGGCCGGTTTTTTATTTATAAGTACAATTAATGATGATACATTCAACTAGTGGAATCCATGGTTTGAACTATAGCATTGGGCGCCCACATCTTCACAAGATAAAGACGAAGTCACTAAATAATATAATGTTATATAAGTTTTATAAGTTTAAATATCTTGAGAGAAAAAGACTTTGCATGAGCCTTTTGAAACCTTAATTAGTGTAACGTAGGAATCATAATCGTGCCTTGCTTCTTCAAGCCCTGTAAATTCTAACGTGTTGTTTATCCTTGTGAATAAATAAAATGTTTTCCCCTTCCATAACTAAAAAAAACGAGTGTAACGATAAGGCAAAACTGCCATCATCTTAACTTTTTTAACAAAAGATAACCTTCGTGTACTAAACTTCCTTATGTCTCTATTAAACCCATGGGTCTTCCTTGATCTTGCAAACGCCATAGCTTTTTCAGAATGACCGTCAAGCGAGTATCCATAACTCGATGTTTCGAAATACGGCCATAACTGGAACATCGGGACGTCCCGCATAAGTTGCGTCACAACGGTCCGTGTCAGCGGAAAATGCCTTATATGACCCGGTCCGCTTCGTCGTTGCGGAAATCTCTTAAAATAATAAGGAATAGAAAGATGGCCGCGGGCAGTCTCAGAAGACATTTTCGGCTTGCATTATTCATTGTAATAAATTGGAGTTCACTGTCTACAAGCATGGGGTTTGTAGCTAGCTTATGAGGTTTTTGAGGCAGTTATAAACTATGTTTATGAAAGATTTTGTCTTGTCGCTGTTTTGTTTGTGATTTACTTTTATGGTTTTGTTAATGTGAATATTTAAAATTTGATGTTAAATTCCACCATTTTCGAATAGTATTCATTACCTATTTAAACAAAAACGTAAGTTATCTGTTATTATCAACTTTTTTATCAAAAAAACTGAATAATGAAGCCTTCTAAAAACATTTAAATGAAAGTTTTTCATTTGCTTTTAATTGAAATTAAATCAAGTTACAAAGAATAAGAAAAGTCTCCGGACAAAGTTCTCCAATTGTCTGATTCAATCGTAGATCTTGCAAAACTTTGCACTCAAATCGAACAAGTTTTTACTACACCAAATTATATTCACTATCGCTCCTTATATTTCCCGATAACTTAGATAATATTTGGATACTTTATGGATCGTTTATTCCGAAGTGCGACCGTTTCGGGTGACTAACCGAATGATTTGTCTGAAAATCCCAATTGCAACGGGACTTCAAATAAAATTTCGTTCGAATTTTCGTTCCCTCATATTTCTTGGGTTCGGATTTGGATACGGTTACTCTCATTCTTTTCTTGAATTCTTTTATCGATAAGTTATTTCGAGCTTCAAGGATTTAGAGGAACGCTCGTTGGTTTCGATTCATTTCCCAATCCTTATTTCATTCCTAAAATCAGTTGCTCTTTTGTGAAATTGGATATAGTTAGGTACATGTTTTATTATGCTAAAGGCTTTTACGTTCCATGTCATTACACACGTTACTGTTGATTTCAAAATAATTATAATCGTTTACTAATTAGTTCAATTAGTGCTATGTTCAAACGAGCCTGGACTTCTAAAAAATAAACAATGTGGATATAAAATGTTGTTGAAAATACTATTGATCTTCTCAAAATGATCAGTTATAATGGCAAACAGAATAAAAATCGACTGGGAGAAAATAAAAGACAAAATCTTGTTTTAAGGACACAGAAAAAAATATTGAACCAGTTTAACTATGCTAAAATCGAACGAACAATGTTTTGTTATACGTGCTCCATTTTCGGAGTTACCCCGACCCCATTCTTTCACAAAATTTTAACATTTAAAATATTTTGAACATTCTGAAAATGGCAAATATCAGGAATCCTTTGGCCGTTGAAATGGTACTTTTACAGGATTTATGAGGTTCAAATAAATCGTATTGTAACATTGATATCCATGTAGATTCTATAGAAAGAGTTCCTTTTTGAACGTCAGCCGTTTGAAAGGTTTTTCATCTACTTTGACACAGGTTTTTGTACTTACAAATAAAGGGGGCCGTGACACATTGTTGTAATATTTTTGGAGCTTACACGTGTAGAGCCTTAAGATTAATAAAAACATTTCTTCTAAAATACAGGCTGAAGCTCAAATCTGGGAAAAATATTAAATATTCTTTATGATGTACGTAGAAACCCCGACTATCCGTATATTTTATAAATTCAATTTCTGTTTTTTTTTCGTTTCATCTTAATTTTTCTGATATAATATTTTGTAGGATTCATGAAACTTCTTTAATAGCTAAAGATTAAGTTGCTAGGAAAAATATTTTGAAGTTGAATTGAAAGCATCATAATCAAATATCTTTAACTAAATTGTCTAAACAAAATCTACATGATTGTGTATTTGAACCTTGAAAATTGCTACTCAGACGAAGTTTAGAACGCACGTCAAAAAGGAAACTGGATGGATCAGCATGTCATCGATAAATGTACAATTCCAGCAACTCATAAGTCCAAACAACACACCACAATAAACTTTAAACTTTATTGTACACCAACTTCAAACGTTAAACATTAAATACAATGTAAAAGATCACAAAGCAAAATTCTCCAGTCAAATTACGGTCTACATTTCAGCTGCAAAAATCACTCTTACTGCTACGACATAAAGATGATATTTCTATATAATTTATGATAATTATACGTTTCCCAATTCTAAACAGACAGGCATAATTTCCAAGTATTTGTGTTAAAAACTTCTGAAATCCAAATTACATGACTGGACTGGGATGTTATCCATCCATATATCCGGGCTTAATTTAATAAATTACTTCCAGTACTTTGATATTAGCGGTACCTAAATTAAAATAGCTTTCAGTGGAAATAGACATTATTGCAATGAGCAATACTAAGAACGACTAAATTAATGTGAATGCTCCAACCAGCCCGCGAAATTCAAATTTTCTTACGTTTTTTGCAATTTGCAGGCTAGTGACATGTTTTTTTTTTATCAAAATATGAATTGCGGCAATAACAAGTATAATTTTAAATATAAAAACCGGCCAAGTGCGTAGTGGGCCACGCACAGTGTAGGGTTCCGTAGTTGCCCATCAAAATACTTATGTGAACTAACTAAACTGAATCGCTGAATTTAATTTTAAAAAGAAGAATTTTCAAAATCGGTCCAGGAGTCTTTGAGAAATCGGGGAAAATACATAAAAAAAAGATTACGACGAATTTAGAACCTCCTCCTTTTTTTAAAGTTAGTTAAAAATAGTTGAAGATAAAAACCTACCTATCCCCAAAAAACATACCGTAAAAACATACCTATTAAAATAAAGTTGACAAACTTACATTTGCAGTTGAAGAACATGTTCTCCGATACATGTTGTTTAAGAAAATCTGTTATCCAAGTACATTTTATAAGTTGGTCGACTATTACTCGTAAAGTTGTAAAGCCTACTTAGTCATGATAATTTTCTTTTAAACTTCGTTATATATACTCCCAACCAACATTTTGACGCTAATTTCCACCTCTGTTATAGTTTGTATTGGTTTAACGGGTGTATAAAAGCGCCCAGTAAAACTTTTGTTTATTCAATGGTTATGACTATAACTAAATAACTCATCAAGATGAGTAACAGTAACAAGAATACATAATATGACTAGGGTAGGTATAAAAGATAAAAGCTGAACCACAGTAACACTAGGGGTAGTAACTTCAAGTAACAATAAGTACCTAAGGTAATAGTTAGATTTCTAATAAGTCTCACTATTTTCAAGTGTTCTTAAAGAGTGCTAAGTAAATGTTTTATACCACCTAACTTGCCTAGGAAACGTACTATTACTTAAGGAGGTATAAACGGTACAGTCGCAACCATCATAGCACCTGCTTTTATAAATTCAAGTAACAGAAATGACTAAAAGTAATATCATAGTTTGTTATAACTCTTCCTACCGACAAGAGCTCTTGAAAATAGTTAGCAAAATATTTTTACCACCTACGTTGCTATAAAAGTATTAATTGCAACTTATTTACAGCTACTTAATTGAGTAATCAGAAACCCCTATTTATGATAGCAATTGGTATTATGGAGTTATTTTTAGAGCCCTAATCGTTACAGTGGGGTTCAAATTTACTTTTATGTTATTCTAAGCCATAATAACACGGAATTTAAACATTGTAACTCTTTAGCATTTAATCTCAATTTTACATATTTATTCCCTTTTTTGATGGAAGGGTTTTATCGATTGAAAAACGTAACCCTAAAATACCACTACTTTTGCATCTAAGTCGAACCATTATAGAACCAAACCTCTTAAACTTGTACTCTTATTACCTTTAAAACCCTATTCTGGTATAACAAGTGCTACAATAGTTCTAACTACAGCCCATCCAGTACTTCTTGTTCATTAATAGTAATAATAGGAACCTAGGATAATAAGGAGTAGACACCATTCTAAATCAAACATAACCTAAAAATAAATAAAAAATAAATTGTTTAAAACCCATATTTTGTTTAATTTTCTCATTTTAAAACGCAACATATTTACTACAATACACAATGAATGTAAAAGACACAGCCAATATCCTGTTTTTATCTAAATTTAGATTGAGTGTATGCCCCGCATGATAAAATGCAATTTATTTTTACTTTAAATATCACTTATTTTTAAGGCCCTGCAAAATTGAGATGCAAAACATATATTATTTTCTCAATAAAGTAACCCTCGCAATAAATTTTAACCATGTGATAAAGAAATCAAACTTGATTCACCGAGTTATTGACAATCCGTAACTTGAAGTTCACTTAATTTCACCTCCTTAATACCATCATTTTTGAGAAATAAAGTAACACTTTTGGAACTAATGTATATGCAAAACAATAGAAAAAGAAAACACGCTACAGCCCTGAGTTGCTAGTCAACTCTGATCAAGATACATAAAGCAAATCCAAGAAAAAAATGGACCTAAAAAAGAACTAATATGTTACTACATATTTTATACCAGTAGATTTCAGAACTTGTGTACCACCTATAGTTTTTATTATAACCATAATACAGACTTTAAAGTGCTTGAGGTAGCTAGATTTATATTATACCACCATTATAGATACAAGAAATTGTTTGCCACTAACGCCACCCTATAACTATTATGTAACTCTCAGTGTTAAAAGAGTGAGCATTAAAATCATTATATTACTTATAGCGCTATAAGACGTGGGCCCAATCGAGAGTTTGTAAGGGGTTAGAGCGTGCTCTAACTCCAATTGCTAAAACCATTGTATGACTCTTGCTTGCCAAATGCACTTTTAAATAACTCTTTTATCACCAATTCTTATTACCAAAATGCTAGTTGGGCTACTATTGTGATTTTTTTCACACCCCCAAACATAACCGTTTAGCTGGTAGAGGGGGGGGACACTCGAGTCGAGCAAAATTTAGCACTTTAAAGCTTAATATTTCACAAACGAATTTTTTTATCAAAAAATTGTTAATGGAAACTCTCAATATTTTTTAAAGACCTATTTAATGATACCCCACACTAAGGGGTACGCGAGAAAAAAAAAAAACATCCCCACTTTACGTGTACAGGAGGTACCCTAAAAAAAAAATATTTTTCGAGATTTTATTTTACCACTTTTTCGGCACAACAAATCCGTATATTTACACCAAATTACAGCTCTCTAGTACTGTGCGTCTCTGAGCTAAACTGCGGACAGACGGACGGACGGACGGACGACTTGTTGACTACGGAACCCTAAAAATGATCAAAACATTCGCTCCATCAGCTCTCACATAGAAAAGGTGCATGTAAGTTAGATTTCGGAGGTTTTAACAATTTACAACATGTCACTGGCCTGCAAATTGCAAAAAACGTAAGAAAAATTGAATTTCGCGGGCTGGTTGGAGCATTCACCTGAAGTGGAAAGTGGGGTCGAGTCGATTGTAGATAATCACGGTAATTTTATCTGATAACAATTATTACTTTACTTACTTCGTTGTAATAAACTGTCAAGTTGGTAATGTAATCATTTTAATTAAATTACTGTAATCATCTATACAAGGTCCACTTTGTACGTGCGTGGAGAATTTGATGAAGGCCTCTGGATTTCAGTGTGTGGAAGCCAGTTCCAGCCGGTCCTATTGGAAACCTCCAGATTGGATAGGATTTTCAGACTCATACTGAATAAATTAAAATCCACTTTGTTTCTACAGTTTTCCTAGAAGTTTCAGGGCTTTTTCTTATGCATACAAATGTTCTGTGGTAATTCTTTAGACCAATGTAAATATCTTGCATAAATACTAATGAATTTTTATTGAAAACGATTCAGTCATTTTGCAAGACTTGAAAGTTTGTTTAAAAGCCATTCGGTGTACACGCTCTTATTGTTTTCTTGTATGTTGTTCTACAATAATAATTTTAAAAAACTCATGATTTGCTCCTACTTTCACAGCTCAAACCACAGGGAAAAATATTTCTTCCAAGAAATGTACTACTCGTACATCTTCAGATTTTTTTAATAACATTTTTACTAGAGCGAGGTTTATTTTACGACCACTGAAACAAACCAACCAACATACAGGAGGCGTCTTTTCATTGTTTTTTCACATCTCTCGCGGGACGCACCAAAACATGAATATAAAATATATATTTTTTATATCTTCCGTTTCGCTTTAGTAACGCCCTTGTGTGTAGTTAAAGGCTTATAGAGATGTTGTAACGGTATAAAGTTTGTTGGTAGTTTTTTTTTTCTAGTTGCATCGTAACAGAGCTTTGCAGGGTTGTTGTTGGTAAATATAACTATGATCTTAAGTATTGCTTATGACCGAAGCTTCAGCCGTGTATTTAACAATTGAAAACAAAATAAAAAAAGAATACTATATTACATTTCTTTGCATTAAAACTGCTTAAAACTAAACAAAACATAAGTAAAAATTGATCCACGAAATGGTATTAAATGTTATAAAAATATCTATTTATATTCCGTGACAAATTTCAGGTTTGGATGCAGGATGCAGTCTTACTCTCACGCTCTCATGCGTATGCACATGCAGGAAAGGAACACCACTACTTTTGACAACTCCTCAAATCATCCGGAAGCCCTAGTATAAATTCTACGTATTTAGCCATACAGCATACTTAAATTCTTACGACGTAAATTGGAAAATGAAAAAGCAACTCTAGTGATCGAACGAGGAACTATATTTACGAACCAAATTAACGTCAAAGGGTCAAGTCTTAAGCTATTGTCAAACAGACAGGCGTTACCGGATCGCTTTCGCTTTTCTATGTGACCGGATTCAAACAATTGCATAAATTACAAACAAAAACGCCTCGCTTCGCGTACGTCACGCCTGTCTGTTTGACAATAGCTTTACTGAGACGTGAAGCTGCGAGCACATTTCAACAGAGCTATTACTCAAAATCAAACTCTATTTACTACATGAAAAGATACACCACTCGCAACGAGGCGCCGCGCTGCTTTTTAATAGCAACTCAAAATCTAACGTTATTTACTAGACACGAATACATACACATTTGCAGTATCGTTGCGTCATATTCGCGTTGCGTCGCGTCTTGGTGTGAACTAACCGTAAGTCCTATAACGTCACAAGAACGTGAAAGCTCGTGATAAAGTCTCTGTTTTACCCATAGAAGAATACCTATTCTAAATAAGCATAAAAAAAGAAAATATCTTTAGTAGTCGAACCGTGTCGTGTCGCATTATATCAGTTACAATTTCAGCCGCGGCCCCCGGGCGCAGTGGGAGGGAACTTAATGAATTTCTAGGTGATGGATTAGATGTATAAGCACTCTGGTTGATGGAAACTCCCGGATGATTGGACTCGTCGAACATGTGTTAAAATAACGCATTGATCTACTTTCAACCTGCAAAAGTTCAATACGCAATACTTTTGCTGCATTCCACATGTTTTCTTAGGTGGTAAAACTTATAAATAGATCATAACATGGACCCTGTCGGGCACAGCAAATAAGTGAGTTTAGGAGAGAGGAAGCTTATTATTGACAATGTCATGTATTAATACAAAATATTACTTAAAGATTTACTATTTAATATATATTTTTTTTGAGCGGTTTGTTAATACGAGTAATAAATAAATGGGCTTTGGTTGTCTGAGGTAGAGTAATAGTTGTGTGTAGGGCAATTTTGTACTATAACTAGATAACAGGCTGTTTTTATATTTAAGTATCTACTACCATTAAATAATTATACATATGTTCCTATTTATAAAGTTACACCATATTTTTGGAACGAAGTTCCTTATTTTTTTTAAATTTTACTTCAATACTTCACGCCTCGAAGTTTAGTGTGTTTGGGTAGCCTTCTCCTTGTTCGCGGGACTGTCTCATCAGGCAACCATGACCCTAGAACGTATAGGACTATTGTAGGACCACCATGGATTTAAGTCAGTACAAGTCTGACAGTCTAGCCCGCCCCGCCCAGGAGGACTCATTTGATGATTTTATAACGATAAAAAATAGTATTTCTCCTGTATCGTGGGTGCGTATACAAACGGAAACTCACATACACAAACACCCAGACCCGGGACAATTACTTTGTTGATAATACCAATATCGACTGGCCTGTTGGTCTAGTGGTTAGTGACCCTGACTGCTATGCCGGAGGTCGTGGGTTCGATTCCCACTCAGGACAAATGTTTGTGTGATGAGCACGATCATTTGTTCTGTGTCTGGGTGTAATTTATCTATTTATGTAATATGTATGTATTTAGAAATATATAAGTATGTTTATCAGTTGTCTAGTACCCATAACACGAGCTCTGCTTAGCTTGGGACTAGATGGCGTTGTGTGATAGTTGTGGAATATTATTAATACAAATATTATTTGCTTCGTGCGTGAAACGATCCCGCGATACGTTGTGTAGCATTCCATTGCTCAGCCTCTGCGTGCATTATTTCGTGCGATCATAGTACTTGCTACAGTGCTATGATCACGGATAAACTGCCGTCAAATATCACGTCTTTAGTGGACATAATTCAGTCGTTATAGCAAAAAGAATAGATGACATTATATCACCTTTCTGACATGATCATGTCCTATCTCAGACACCTTTCTATTTAAAACATTGATAAGCAAAATAGTGCCTGTAACATATTATTGATGTTGAGAAAAATAAAGATTTTTCGTGTAACGGGTTTGATTCCCGCACGGAACAAATATTTGTATGACCTACTATAGTATTTGTTCCGGGTCTGTGTGATTTGTGTACCCGACGCAAGTCTCCAATACCTTACCACTTTACGCCGGATCTACACGCTGGCCGTGTTTGCCAAACAGAAGGAGACGGCGCTATACTAAGAAACGAGATAGAATTATTTGCGTCTTGCTTTCTGGTATAGCGCCGTCTCCTTCTGTTTGACAAACACGGCCAACGTGTGGATCCGGCATTAGTATCCATTGATGCATGGCTGTGTACGAATCTCTATGGATTTGTAATGTGATAGTCTGGATATAAACTTTTTTTTATTTATTATTTTTGTTAAGTTTTGGTAAGAAGTTCCCTCTTCTTATCGTGCCTAAGATGTTCTCTCATGTTTATGTAAAACCAAAATGTAACAATAACATAATGAAATCAAACATTTTTTAAAAGAGTAACCTAAAGATATTTTAGTAAACAGATTTATGTTATGAGCGCGCAAAACGTGAAGACCAGAAAATGTCCTACGTGGGACAATTTGCTAGTCTATGATGCCGACGTGCGGGGGGATTGATGACGCGTGGCCCTGTTTGTTTATCTAGCTGTCATTTTTTTTCTTATTGCGTTACTTTTATCAAGCTATCCTTTTTACTTGTAGTGAAATGTAATGTGTAAATAAAGAAGACAAGTGTGTATGTGTGCTGCCGCTCGGCGCGGAACAGTTTTTTCTGTTGTTTTGTAAGTGTATATATATCTGTATATTAGAATATAATTGGAGTAACCATGGAGTTTCTTGCCGGTTCTTCTCCGTGGAAATGACCAACCCGAACCTTGCCAATTTTTTTTATCGACGTTTTATAAGTGCCCATAGAGGCCCTAGTAAGATAAGATATTTAGATTTTGATACCAAATATCGTAAAGTATCGGAGACTTGCGTCGCGTTCTGTACAAAGGGGCTTATTGCCGTGATTTCGGCGTACCCAAAACCGACGCATAAAGGCTCGTAAACGTTGATCGAGCTGTCGTTATCGTGAGTTGTCAAAAATATTGTTTAAATTACATCGCTTTTCCTCAAAATTATTATTTTATTGTCTTCCGTATTAATGTCAATATTATTGACTAAAATATCAGTTGTGCTAATAAAGCATTATGTTTGTAATGTTAAATAAGATTTTTACTTTAAAACGTATTTCCAAAACGATAAAGACCAAAATCGAAGATGTGTGAATATTTATTTTGGGTAAATATCCGGCTCTAATATAATACGTTTTGTAATAGCTAATTAGATTGACAAATTGTACAGGTGTTATGGGTGTTCAATATTTTCAATGCGATAAACAAGAACCATGTGTTTTGAAACGTCAAACAAAGATGAAGTTCTCAAGTCGACGTGTGATATTAATACCTATTAGTTTTAAGGGTACAATCTACAAAAGTGAGGAGATGTTTCTGTGACCAAGTATCTAAGTAAAAAGTTTCAGTCGAAGTTTTAAGCGTGTTCTACTCCCACCCGTGTTTTTACTTTTTGCTAGACAAAACTAACGAAAGCTAGTAGCTAATATGCATAAAATGCGAGCAAGGCATAAAGCCAAATATGGCTAAGAATATTTTCATTAGCTTTTTCGTGACCGAGGTCCGGACTCGCTGCAATCGTGGCGGTAAGACCCCTATTTGAGGAGTGGCTGGATAGGCGTCACGTCCTGACCTACCGCATGATGCACCTGTGTCTGATAAGAAGGGAAGAAACGCCTGGGTGTCACCACTACGAAGATCGCCTGGACGACACGCCTGGAGCATACGGCGCAGGACTGCCCCGCTTGGGCAGAGCACCGCCGTGTCCTCTCGGCGGCGGTAGGCGGAGACCTCTCGCGCCCGGCATTGGTCGAGGACATGCTGCGGGGCGAGACGGAGTAGGAAGCGTTCGCCTCCTTCTGCGAAGCAGTAATGCTCGCGAAGGTGGAGGCGCGTAATGGGCGAGTAATGGGCAACTCGCGGTCCGATTATGGACCATGCCCGGGTCTCCGGCGCGTTGTGTTCCATGCGCGCCTCAAAGAGTGTCAGCATGATGACGGGCCCCCCCTCTGGAGGGCCAAAGCCTGCCGGAGTCGCGGGAATTATCTCATTACCGTGACCCCGGAACATAAAGGACTAGTGAAGGACACCGTGGATTTTAGTCAGCACAAGTCAGATTTTATCACGATAAAAAACCGGCCAAGTGCGTGTCGGTCCCTTAGGTACCTAAGTGATTCAGTAGCCAACTCATAACGCCTAACCAGCACCAAAGTCTATGAAGACGAATCAAATGAGCCCAAACTCAATGGGATTGCGTTATTGTATTACAAAGATCCCATGACTACCATCCAGCTCCATCATAAGAGCCTGGAAAACATCCAGTACAAAAGCCCATGTAAAGACGAATCAAATGACCCTAAGCTCAGTAGGATTGAGTTGTTGTATAAGAAAGAACTCATGGTTACCTTCCAGCTCTATCATCAGACCATGGACATCATCCAGCATCAATGTCTATGTAATAAAGACGACTCTAACGAGCCGAAACTCGACGGGATTGAGTTGTTATCAAATCGCTTCAAGAATGATTTAAAATTTAAAGAGTTCCCACGATTTCTCCAGGATTCCATCATTAGATCCTGACTTGATAATCATGGAACCAATTGGAAGGTGTACTCTTTCAATCAAAAGAAGAATTTTCAAAATCGGTCCAGGCGACATTGACGGCATTCGCGTACAAGTTCCTCAATATCCTTATCAATGTTTCTCCAGTAAACGTAACTGCGTGCCAGTTATTTCATTTTTAACATTCCCAGGTGTCCTAAATAATAATAATAATAATAATATTCCACAACTATCACACAACGCCATCTAGTCCCAAGCTAAGCAGAGCTTGTGTTATGGGTACTAGACAACTGATAAACATACTTATATATTTCTAAATACATACATATTATAGATAAATTACACCCAGACACAGAACAAATGATCGTGCTCATTACACAAACATTTGTCCTGGGTGGGAATCGAACCCACGACCTTCGGCATAGCAGTCAGGGTCACTAACCACTAGACCAACAGGCCAGTCCAAAATAAAATAATAATAATAAATGTAGCTCTTCCAATATTTTAGGTCATAAGTTCTGAGGAATCATGACTCTAATTCCTTTCATAAGACATCCGTCTTCGATAGTGATTTCGTTATCAGTATATCCAAGTGTTTTTAAAGTTTGACCCTTTTTTAATGTTTCTAGTAATCTCCTGTATTCGAGATCTTTCATACATTCTTCTGCCATTATATTACGGTTGATAGTAAGTGTATTTATTTGATGCTGTTGGAATTAGCTATGTTGATCCATTTTGTAATGAGGTGTCGGTTCTACTGGAAATCTTGAAAGGAAGTCTGCATTGCTATTATTTTCTGATTTTCTATACTCTATGTTGTAGTCGAAACTGGAAAGGAAATGTGCATAGTGAAATAGACGCATCGTACTCATAGCTGGTAAAGTTTTTTGTGGATGAAAAATTGAAGTAAATGGTTTATGATCCGTGATAAGCGTAAATTTTCTTCCGCAACAATAATGAAAGAATTTTTTAACTCCCCAATATGTATGTATGTATGCAATATGTGTGGCTGTTGCCTCTTTATCTATTTGGCTATATTTTCTCTCGTTCGATGTCGGCGATCGTGATGCAAAGGCGATGGGTCTGTCGGTGCCGTCTGGTAATCGGCCAAGTAACACAAACGTGTCTAGAAACGTACTACTAGATAGCTTATAGAATTAAATTGAATTGTCTACCATAAGAATAAAATATCTATAAGCAATCTTCTAGAATGCTTATAGACAGAGTTTAGTAAAAGTGGGCACATTCTTGTACCCTCTCTTAAGAATGAGTTAAGAAAACATGACTAGATAGAGTTCAGATCAAATTGACTTAAGAGATGTTTCTAGTGTCTCTCTAAACCGTTTATAGACCGCACGTTTATCTAGTAGCGTACTAGTAGATAGTTTATAGATAGAGTTAAGACCTTTAAAGGAATCAATGCTCGTCAAGTTTTAAAACCAAATGATCTTAAGACTAACAACTTTAAGTAACATTTTACTAGTGACGCATAATGGCGTGGAACTTACAAGAGTTATTTTACTTAATAATATTTGCATCATGGCGTAACAAATTTATTACTTTTTATTAATTTGTGTTTTAATAATGATTAAATAAGCAAATCAATATGCGATTGAAATTCTATCGTTGAATATTATGTAAAACTCTTGTAAAATAAGAGCGCCCGCTGTAAATGTAAGATTTAACAATTTTTTTTCAAAATATGAATATTATTTGGTATAAGCAAATTTTCGAATTTACATTTTAATGCTTAAAATACTCATTTTATTTAAAATATAGTAATTTAAAACATTTAAAATGTCTAATTAGACATAATTTAATGATAAAAACATTAAAATACGTAACAAAAATTATTTGAAGCAAAAAATAGGCAATAAAAATGGCGTCCAGATAAAATTTACTAGAAAACCGATTTCTATAGAACAAACAGTCTAGAGATTTTTTTGTAGTATGGCTCTAGAATAATTTTACTTACTACATACTAAACTATCTAGTGAGAGAATAAACAGATTTAAGAGTGGTTTAAAATTATCTAGTAACTGTCACTCTGTATTCCTTTTTATCTTGTCACAGTATTTCTAGACGTTCTTCAGTGAATAGGTAATTTCATGTGTTGTGAACGTAAGACCATTTTATGCAGTAACAAACCAATATAATTAATCAATTACAAGAGGGTACCCGAGTAAAAAGTATTTCTGATTTATCTAAGTATAAACAATGTGAGAAATAATAATTATAATTGTAATTACATTAATACCCTTTCATTGGGGTGGATTTCAAACAGCCAGTCTGCCATTTTGAATTTAAGTCACGTGACTATTTTTTCTATTTCTGACAGCAAACCCTTTCATTTGATACCCATATTATGGGGGTGTATTTTAAAAAAATCACATGACTTAAATCCAATATGGCAGATATTGGATTTAAGTCATGTGATTTTTTTTTTCGTACTCTTGACAGGAAACCTTTTCATTTTTGATACCCATATATCATCAACAATTTTCTACGTTTTGGAGGAAGTTACTAGGAAGTTTCGATTCTTCTTCGGTCGTCTCTTCTTCATTTTTCTTTCTTTTTAAATACAAGCTTGCGGATTTTGCGACAAAAACCACCAGATCTTTTAATTTGTTTCATCTTTTCCATTGCATAAACTCATCCAATTTAAATTTCTAGTGCAAATGCACTTAACTAAGCCACTTTTAAGGATAAAAACTCTAAAAACACGACTTCTCTATCAGTTTTCTAGACAAACTTAAAAATATCTAGTAAAGTATTTTATCTAGACTGAAGTATCTATAGAAAAAAAAGATAAGAGTACCATTAGCTAAAATAGAATATCTGTAGAAAGTTTTGTCTTCAAATATATCGTTTTATCTATAAAACTACTTCAAAATAGGTACCTTTAGGCTTTTTTAACTATTTATAGAGCATTTTATCTAGAAACATTCGTTATAACTATAAACGTACTTAAAATAAGTGTTCTATAGAACAAATGCTCTTAAAATAATAAAGCTTTAGATAAAAAACTCTATAAGATTAAATGTTCTTTATCAAACCCATCTTTAGAAAGCCCGTATCTAAAGATTAACCCTGAATAGACAGTCTATAGACAGATTGGTTTTAAAACTTCCAGACTGTGTTACTTGGGCGGTGCGATAGAACTGCACCTAAACCATATGGCGAAGCGTCAGTTGCGAGAATCAGGGGCTTGTTTAGGTCAAAGTGTTCTATTGCTAACGATTTCGCCTTTAATAGCATCAAAACTCTGCTGACATGCCTCTGGCCATTCGAATTTTGTATTTTTTTGTAGTAATTTGTTAAGTGGATGTGCAATAGTAGCCAGATTAGGAATAAATTTGTTATAGTAGTTGCTCATGCCTAAGAAGGTTCGCAAGTCATTCGTGTTCTTAGGGCTTTCTTTCCATGAGTCACGGACCTGTCTAAACAAGGTACGTCGGTGGCGGTGATAGGCAAAAGCCGTGTAAAGGAATAGAAAGGTTTTCTCAGAAGAGCTCCTCACCTTTTTTTTGTACTTGGTAAAATCGTCAAATGAGTCCTCCCACCGAGGGCACAGAGGGACTGTCAGACTCGTACTGACTAAAATCCACGGTGTCTTTCAGTAGCCCTTTGTGTACCCGAGGCAATGTACCGTGAAATCAGCCAAATTTGATTTTCAAGCTTAACATTAGCCAGTTTCCAAAAATAAGCAAAACAAGTTGTAACGACAATGTTGTCTGAAATGGCAACATTTTACAGTCTGTTAGGGAAAATAGGTTATATTTATGGCAATACTGATAGCAAGTTCACTTGCTACCTTCACTCAGTTGGCTGTCAACAGTCGTCGAAAGAAAGTCGATTCGAGTGGTACCAAATTGTGCATCGTGTTTTGTGATTCTAGTAAGCGTGAAAACTTGCCGAGATGAGTGGTTTTTTGATATGTTTTTGGGTGAATTCATGATAATAACATGATGTGCTTTTTTAAATCTTCAAGAGTATTTTGAACTTGTTTGTAACGTTGTTTGTTTCACAAAAGGGAAGTTGTCCATGAAAGAGCGCTTATTATGAAAGTTGGCAACGTCGCAAATGGCTTATTAATTATTTTAAACGCATTAACGCATGCGACGCGCATCGTAAAGATGATTTTTGAGGAAAGAAAAGTTTTTCAGATTGCAAGTGGGATTCAAACCCGCGTCTTCTGGATAGGTACTCCAGGTAAGGCTGTCAAATATTTTATAAATAATCGCTAATAGCTGTCAAATATTTACAAGTTTTAATTGATTTTACAAATTTACCGTATGAAAATAAGAAATATGGCTCTGTAGTGCACTAAAAATTGATTAGGGAATTCAATAATTAATAAATCGTAACACCGAATATATAGTTTTAGACGTAAAAAAAGCATTTGGAAAATTTCCAAATGCCTTTTATATACCTGAAACGGTTACAACATCAAATACAGTGTTTTAATTGCATTCCTATATCAATTTTCTAGTGCACTACAGAGCCATAATTTGTATTTCCATACAGTAACATTGCCAAATTAATTAAAACTTGTAAATATTTGACAGCTATTAGCGACGTTGCCGACTTTCTGGTTATGCGCCCATAGGTCTCGCTGACGTACACGTCATCAAAATAGTTATCAAACAACGTTTAGTTTTCAAAATAAATTAATAAAGTTCATAAAAAGAACTTTGATTCGTCTCCTGATTATATATACATATTTCCTCCGCACGTTATAAAGTAATTATTTTATGAAAATCTATACATCTGTCTGTTTGTAATGGCTAATCTCTGAAATGGCTGGGCCGATTTTGACGGGACTTTTATGCTAGGCTACTTTTATTTTGAGAGAGAGTGAGACAAGGAGATACAATTTCACCTAAGCTCTTCACGGCTTGCTTGGAAGATGTATTTAGGCTTCTCGACTGGTCACATAGAGGCTTAAACATCAATGGTGAACGATTAACCCATCTGCGCTTTGCTGATGATATTATCATCTTCGCCAGCAACGTCGAGGATTTGCAGACTATGCTACAGGAACTGTACAACGTGTCACTCATTGTTGGTCTAAAAATGAATGCCTCAAAAACTAAAATAATGTGCTGTGACGACGACATTGATCACATTCTAGTGCATGGTCAGCAAATAGGAAAAGTCAAGGAATATGTGTACTTGGGACAGACTTTGAGTTTAGAGATGAACTCTCAGGAGCGCGAAATAAATCGTCGTATCCAGCTAGGGTGGGGTGCTTTCGGTAAGCTGTCGGACGTACTGAAGTCGAAGCGGGTCCCCATTAACCTAAAGCGTCGCATGTTCGAGCAATGTATCCTCCCAGTCATGACGTACGGGGCTGAAACTTGGACGCTCACCAAGCATATAATCCACCGCATGCAAGTCACTCAGAGAGCTATGGAAAGAGCCATGTTGGGCATTTCTCTCTACGACCGGGTTAGAAACACAGAAATTCGTAGAAGAACGAGACTTTTAGAGATAGCATGGGTGATAGCAAAAAGAAAGTGGAAGTGGGCGGGCCATATATGCCGTAGACTGGATGGAAGATGGGGCAGGAAAGTGTTGGAGTGGAGACCACGAACGGGAAAGAGGAATGTAGGGAGACAACCGACTAGGTGGACAGACGATCTTGTTAAAGTGGCCGGAAGAAACTGGATAGCCATAACACAAAACCGCCAGAAGTGGAGAGATTTGGAAGAGACCTACACTCAGCATTGGGTGACTAAAGGTTGAAGAAGAGAAGAAGAGACTTTTATTTTAGAAAAAATCCTTTGTTTAAAAAAAAATACATTGTTGAGTTCCGACATCCACGCGAACGAAGTCGCGGGCACAGCTAGTATTAAATAATTTTGACGAATGGAACCCTAAGATTCTCGATTACGAGACAGATAGTAGGTATATATATCAGTTTACGATCGAGTTTCAGACAGACGCACTTTACACATGCGTAAGTGTATTCTTGTAGATCCAGTTTTACTTATGTAAGTACTAGAAGTATCTAATATCACTATAACAATACTAGCTTTACTTAGCGGCTTCGCTTGTATTTTATTTTGTTACGTATTAATTTTTTTATAAAACTGTAAATTCATCAATATCTTACCATCCATGAATGACTAACATAATTATTATATTAATTCTACATCTTCACAAACTTTTTTGTATTAATACGGTATGATTTATATTATTTTCTTTCATAGAATTCTATAAATAAAGCATGATTTTCAATAAAACGAACATTTCAAATGAAATAAATGAATTAAAAAATGATGGTCTAGAAGTTCAACAGCTGAGAATTTGACTTTGTTTATGTTCGTAACGTTTCTAATAACTTTCCATAATTGCTTAGAAGTTTTACCCGCTTTTTAGGGTTCCGTAGTCAACAAGGAACCCTTATAGTTTCGGCATGTCCGTCCGTCCGTCCGTCTGTCCGCAGTTTAGCTCAGAGACGCACAGTACTAGAGAGCTGTAATTTGGTGTAAATATACGGATTTTTTGTGACGAAAAAGTGGTAAAATAAAATCTCGTAAAATATTTTTTTTAGGGTACCTCCTGTACACGTAAAGTGGGGATGTTTTTTTTTTTTCTCGCGTACCCCTTAGTGTGGGGTATCATTAAATAGGTCTTTAAAAAATATTGATAGTTTTGATGAACAATTTTTTGATAAAAAAATTCGTTTGTGAAATATTAAGCTTTAAAGTGCTAAATTTTGCTCGACTCGAGTGTCCCCCCCCTCTACCAGCTAAACGGTTATGTTTGGGGGTGTGAAAAAATTCGCAATAGTAGTATATTTAACGAAGTTTAAAAAAAAATTATCATGACTAAGTAGGCTTTACAACTTTACGAGTAATAGTCGACCAACTTATAAAATGTACTTGGATAACATATTTTCTTAAACAAAATGTATCGGAGAACATGTTCTTCAACTGCAAATGTAAGTTTGTCAACTTTATTTTTACAGCTTTAATAGGTATGTTTTTACGGTATGTTTTTTGGGGATAAGTAGGTTTTTATCGTCAACTATTTTTAACTAACTTCAAAAAAAGGAGGAGCTTCTAAATTCGTCGTAATCTTTTTTTACCCGACTGCGCCAGGAGGGTTATGTTTTTCGAGTGTATGTATGTATGTATGTTTCTGTGTGTTGCTCTGCAGCCCAAACGGCTTGATGGATTTTAACTTGAGATGTGTCGTTAGATTCGTCTTAAACGTGAGAGTGTCACTGGGTACATTAAAATGGCCAAGTGCGAGTCGAACTCGTGTGCAAAGGGTTCCGAACTAAAAATATTTTTTTAAAATCTCTCACATTCTATCAAGTGGGGTATCAAATTAAAGGATTTTAAAAATGGTTTACCAAAATATATAAAACTTATATGTTTCAATTCAATTTGGACTGATAAATGCTAACAAAAACTAAAAATAGTAAAATAAAATAAATATTAAAAAAAAAAAAAAAAAAAAACAAAAAACCCGACTGCGTAATAAAAACTAAAAAGAAAGAAACAAGCCCAGTAGTTTAGAATTCACTCATTCACACTCACAGTCGGGGCCCCTTGGGAAGATTTGATTGGTATAATTTGAATGGGCCCCGACTGTGAGTCTGAATGAGTGAATTCTAAACTACTGGGCTTGTTTCTTTCTTTTTAGTTTTTTTACGCAACGGGTTTTTTGTTTTTTTTAAATATTTTTTTTTTATGTATTTTCCCCGATTTCTCAAAGACTCCTGGACCGATTTTGAAAATTCTTCTTTTTAATCAGTTTAGTTAGTTCGCATAAGTATTTTGATGGGCAACTACGGACACTGTGCGTGGCCCGACACGCACTTGGCCGGTTTTTTAATTCTAGTTTTTCATAATCTCTTTTGGCCTTATGTAAGAGGTTAGCGCAAAAATTTTGATACCTTTTATAGGATATTTTAAGGACTTCATTAGAGGGATCATTTTTTGATATTGTCTCTATGGCTCATGCATTTTAGTAGTTCTTGAGTAATCCAGGGCTTAAAAGGTCTGCGCCTGCGAGATATCGAAACAGTTTTTGTGTTCTTAGTCAAAACAAGCAGAATAGGTTCAATCAAATATTTGGTTGCCAAATTGGGATCATTTGTTGTATAGATTAAGTCAAAATTTACATTATGCATATCATTTGCAAGCTTATCTTGGTCTATTATCGTAATTTTGGGGGGATGTAATTTTGCTATTTTATTCGTTGAGAGAGATAGAACGATTGGAAAATGATCCGTCAGAGTGGATTTTAGTATCAAGACAGTGCTTGAAAAATTTGTTTTTATGTTTGCGTGATCAAGACATGTTGAACTTGATGAGTTGGCAAAGTATGTCCTGGGAAGAGTCCATGATGAGCTAAGAGATCCAAATAATCCAAAGAGTAAGAATCTTTATTATTGTTAGCAATATCGATGTTTATGTCACCCATGAATACAATGTTCCTAAATGATTTGAGATCCGAGAGAACACAGTCCATTGATTGAATAAAATTTGATGGGTTCCTAAATGCATATGGCCTGTATACAGCCACCACGGCTGTGTTGGTTCCAAGTGTAATTATCAAGCAGTTTGCTTCGGCCACATCGGGTTCTTTAATTATTTCGTTAGCCAAAACATCCCTAACATAAACAATAACTCCGTCGTTCTGGTTAAATGTTTTTGATGATTTATGGGAGATGTATCCGTCTAGAATCGGAATTTTAGGTTTCGGGACAGCCAACACTCTGACAAAATGATAACATCACAAGGCACCTTAATTCTCTCTAGTAGTGTTAAAAACCCTGTATAATTAGCATTAACACTACGAATATTTTGGGATAAAATTGTTAGACGTGTATTACTTATGGGTAACAAGGCAGGACACTCATCTGGTTGGCATGAAAGCACATTCGAAAAAGTAACGATATCTACGTTATTCACCATTTCATTAACATTTAAATTATCGAATAGTATGGCTTGTTAGCAGGAGACCAAAGTATTAGGTTCAGTTTTATAAAAATATGACAGACACACCAAAAATTCAATGTGATTAAAAAATGGCTGACAGGTGGTGTAAGATCAAATACCACGAGATTTGTTATTAGTATAAAGACAACTACTTCTCGAATCCCTGGACCTAGACAATTAGGGTTGTGTGATTGTTTGAACGTGTATGTGTGTGTGCAAGTAAGTGTTGCATAATAAGAAAACGTTTGCGAAAATTTACAGTAAAAAATCTTAACATAAATATAATAAGTCATGCAGAGTTTTACAGGTACGACATATTTAGTACATAGAAGTTTCATAGGTACAACATGTTTATTAAATATTCAGATTTCAGAAATCTTAGCAAAGTCTTTTTCAGAGTTCACTGTGAAACGTTTAGCACCGTCTTCGAAGTCTCGTGCAAGAAAAAATAACTTTCGCACTCTTGGAGGTAAATTATCTGAAATATAGATTGGTACCTTGGGGCCGTCGACTTGCAGATGCGTTGTGTTAAGTTTGTTATTTACATTGTTTTTGTATTGTTGTAGCAATCTTGATTTAAGCATGACTGTAGTGAAATCCACCATTATAGTGTTATTCATGGGATTGGCCGAGTTTATTCTATATACCTACGTCCTTAATATCGGATTGGATGACTGTGGTGTCAAGTACGTTACCGATTTTGCTGACCATATTGATCAGATCAAGTTTTGATTCTTGCGCAGTTTTTGGAATATTTTTGATCTTTAGACTGGTTAGTTTTGATTGTTTTTCCAAGTGATCCACCCTTCCCGGGTCGACGGCGCGTTGTGTCCCACGCGCGCCTCAAAGAGCGTCATCATAGGGTTCGCGGGATTATTTCCTTACCGTGACCCCGGAACATAACAGGCTACTGAAGGACACCGTGGATTTTAGTCAGTAGAAGTCTGACAGTCCCTCCCGCCCTGCCCGGGGTTGGAGGACTCATTTGATGATTTTGCCACGTTACAAAAAAAAAAAAAAAAGTGATCCACCCTTTCTTCAAGTCTACTTATATAGTCCCGATTTTCCTCTCAGCTTCATATTCCTGCATTTTATTGAGCATCTCATCGTATTGAGTAGCAGTGAAATCCACGGAGTCCTGCAGTTTGCTGTACTGGTTCTTTATTTCCAACATAGTGGATTCAACATTTGAGTAAAATAAGGTTTGTTCTTTTTTGATTTCTTTAATTATGCATAATATTTCATCCTTGAATTCTTCCATGAACATCAGGTTTTCTTGATCAGTCAGACCGTTTCCTTTTGTCACGGCAAGTGATATTTGCATCCACGTTAGCTACACATGATTCAGCAGATATATTTAGGTTTGGCTCAGATCGGTGGCGAATCGGCGATTGCCTACTTGTAGGAGCTAGTGAGGCTGGGGGTGTACCTTTCAGTAGCATCATTATTATTTATATGTATAAACAATCTATATTACAATTAAAACAGTTTAAATAAGCATAAAAATATTTCTTAATATTGTTGTTATTTCCTTCTTTTAATTGAAACAAAAAGAAAAAAATAAATCTCCAAAAAGTGAAATCTCCAAGTTAGATTCGAACTCGGGACACACAGCGTAGTAGAATCTTAAATAAAGGCTTAGGATCGATAGCAAATCATTCAGTAATAATTGATAGACACTATAACCGCATATTTATGATCTAGGTTGATTAAGATTTCCGTTTTGTTTAAAGGTATAAAAAATCGTTTGTATTCAGAAATGAATGCTTCCACAACGGTACAAGAAATTCAATATGCGCAAGGAGCCTTGAGTATGCTGACTGCCTTACAGCTGACTGCGCATTTTTGGGCACCGTACCCGCCCAAGCCAGAAGTTCAAGGTAAATCTACAGTCAGTGGATCTTATGAGGAAATGAATTAAAAGGTTTATTTTATTACGTTTACCAGTTTACAATGAGTTACAGTTTAGAGGGTCAAAGCCTGCCGGGGTCACGAGTCTAACGAATTACCGTGGCCCCGGAACGTAATTGGCTATTGTAAGACACCGTGGATTTTATAGTTATTACAAGTCTTACAGTAAGAAGCAGCTGGACCGGGAGCTATTCCTGGAAGCCTCGATCGTGCAGGCCTGGGTGTCACCACCGGACAGGCCTGCTAACATAGACGACGAGGCTGAGTGGTTCCGGGAGGCCATGTCGGAGATCTGTGACGTGGCCATGCCCCGGGTCCGGCAAGGACGCGCCCGGCGTCAGTTGTACTGGTGGTCAAGCGAGTTAGCAGCGCTGCGCGAAGCGTGCGTTGCTGCGCGCCGCCGGTACACCAGATTCCACAGGCGCCGCACCTGACCTCCGGATGCGGCGACTGTAGAGGCGGAGCTGTACGAGGGCTACAGGGCAGCGAAGACCACCCTCCGCGACGCGATCTGGCGGGCCAAGGAATTGGCCCGCGAGGAGATGCTGGGGACTCTGGACGGGGACCCATGGGGCCGCCCCTACAAGTGGGTGCGAGAAAAGCTCCGCCCCTGGGCTCCCCCGTTGACGCAGAGTCTCCGGCCTCAGTTCGTGGAGGACGTGGTGAGCGCCCTGTTCCCTTCGCGAGGGGTGGAGTTTGCTCCCCTGCCCATGGCTCCGTCTCCGACGGAATCTGAGGAGGAAGCTGACGCGAACGCGGACCACAGCGACGACGACGTCTACGACGCTCCAGAGGTGACCGAGGTAGACCTGAGAGTGGCGGTACAACGGCTCAAAGCCAAAAATACCGCCCCAGGACCCGACGGCCTGCCAGGAAAAGCCTGGGTCCTGGCCTTCGGGACTCTCGGGCCTCGACTAGGGGGGCTCTTAAGCGCGTGCCTGGAGAGGGGCCGGTTCCCACTTCCTTGGAAGACGGGGAAACTGGTCCTGATCCAGAAGTCCGGGCGCCCTGCGGACTCTCCGTCCGCATTCCGGCCCATCGTGCTGCTCGACGAGGTGGGCAAGCTCTTTGAGAGAGTCATTGCAGACCGCCTCGCCGGGCACCTGAATCGAGTGGGCCTGAACCTATCGGAGAGCCAGTTCGGCTTCCGCAGGGGGCGCTCGACGGTGGACGCAATCATGCGCGTGAGAGCCCTCACGACGGGGGATGCAGTAGCCCGGGGCAGGGTCGTCTTGGCGGTGTCTCTGGACATCACCAATGCCTTCAACACCCTGCCCTGGAGTTGCATCAGGGAGGCACTCCGGTATCACCGGGTGCCGACCTACCTCCGCCGAATAGTCGAGGACTACCTGACGGACAGAGCCGTCATCTACCCCGGTCACCGGGGAGAGTGGAACCGGCGAGAGATGTCGTGCGGTGTTCCACAGGGTTCGGTCCTGGGACCGCCCTTGTGGAACATCGGATACGACTGGGTGCTGCGCAGCGACCTCCCTGACGGCGTCAGCGTAATTTGTTACGCTGACGACACGCTCGTCCTTGCACAGGGAGAGTCGCACCAGGCGGCGGCCGACGTGGCGACGGAAGCGGTCGCGACAGTCGTCCATAGGATCCGGCGGTTGGGACTCGACGTGGCGCTGCACAAGACGGAGGCCATGTGTTTTCATGGCAGCCGTAACGCGCCACAGTCGAGTTACAGCATTACGGTGGAAGGAGTTCCAATCGGCGTCAAGGGGACGATGAATAATAATAATAATAATAATAATAATTTATTTGCATAAATAAGGTACAGAAAGATGGTAAAATTTACAAAATAGTTCTCTCATTTTGCCTTTAATTTCGGCGTGCAAATATAAACATTGTTACAAATTAATTATATTTTGATCACAAACATGCAGTCATTAAACCAATAATCCCAATAAAATTATAATTGCATGAAATAAATGTCAAAATAATATTTAAAAATAATAATCACAAATGTCAATAATAATAATGTCGATGACCCCACTAAAATCAGATAAATAGATCCACTAAACATGAAATTGAATTAAATAAATGTAAATATAATAATGAAAAATAATAAACACAAAAGTAAAAAAAAAAAATACAAAGACTTACAATTTATAATCCAAAAATTCATGTACACTATAAAAGCATTTTTCAATCAACAATTCCGTTAAATTGTTCTTAAATCTAGAAAATGGTAGCATTTTTATGGAATTAGGTATTTTGTTAAATAATTTTATGCACATAATATAGCTATTGTTACCTGTGAATGCGAGATTCGTTCTCGGTTGAAGTAACTTATTAGTATACATAGATCGTGGGGCATAGTAGCTTGTCGCTTGCTGAAAGAGTCTCCTATGTTTGAAGGCAAATATACAAGATTCCAATATATAAATGCATGGTAGAGTGAGAATTTTATATTTCCTAAAGTATGGGCGACATGACTCTATTTGCTTCAACCCAAATATAGCTCTTAAACACTTTTTTTGCATTACAAATGCTTGATCCACCTCCACACAGCGGCCCCATAGGATAATACCATACCTTAGTGTGGAGGTTACATAGCCATGGAAAGCTGTTATTGCGGCTTTTCGGGATACCTCGCAGCTGATGCGCCTCAAAGGGTATATAAAATTATTTATTTTGACGCAAATGTCATTTATATGATTTTTCCATGTGCAAAATTTATCCAAATTTATCCCAAGGAACTTAACAGAGTCCGTTTCTGCCAGGGCGACACCTTTGTATGTTATATTTAGGTCCAGCGGTTTAGATCGATAGGTATGGAATTGCATAAATTTTGTTTTATTAATGTTAACTTTTAAATTATTAGCCTCTAGCCACTCTATACTTGTTTGAAGAGCGATGTTTATCTCTTGTTCGTATGAAATTTTATCTTGTCCCTTGATTATAATTGTAGTATCGTCGGCAAACAGTACACATTTATGATTTATAACTTCTGGGAAATCATTTATATATAGCACAAACATTGGCGGCCCCAAAATACTGCCCTGTGGCACGCCATATCTATTAAACATAGGCGGAGATTGGAATGATTCTAACGTTTTAGTTTGGTCATTATAATTTGTAACTTCCACTGATTGTACTCTGTCGGACAGATAAGATTTCAGCCAGTTATATGCCGTTCCTCTAATTCCATATCTAGAAACCTTTTCCAATAACCGTTCATGAGAGACGTGATCAAACGCTTTACTCATATCCATGAATAACACCGTAACAGGTATTTTCTTGTCAATACAGTCTGTTATTTCTTTTATTAATTGAAAGGCTGCCAAAGATGTGCTTCTATTTTTACGAAATCCATTTTGTTCGTCCTTAATAATTTTGTGTTTTTCCATGAAGTTTTCTAAATTATTATAAAATGCTTTCTCAAAAATTTTTGAAAATATTGGTATCAAAGTCACGGGTCTGTAATTGTCCATTTGAGTGCTATCGCCTTTTTTAAATATTGGTTTCACGACTGATCTCTTTAATAAATCGGGAAATATGCCTTGTTGTAGAGAGAGGTTAATAACATGTAGAAGAAGAAGAAGTACCTGGGACTCGTCCTCGACAGCCGGTGGAACTTCAGGGAGCATTTCCTGAGTTTGGCCCCAAAGCTGAACCGTGCAGCAGCCGCCCTGAGGCGACTCCTGCCCAATCTCAGCGGGCCAAACGCTTCCTGCCGTAGGCTGTACGCTGGTGTCGTGCGGTCCATGGCCCTCTACGGGGCCCCTATGTGGGCCCTGAGCATCCGGACGCGACCACAGAAGCTGGTCGCATGCCAGAGGGTCATGGCTATCCGAATGATCCGGGGATACCGCACGATTGCCGGCGAATCGGCCAACCTGCTTGCCGGATTGCTGCCCTGGGGTCTGGAGGCGACTGCCCTCCAGCGCGTCTATGAGTGGCGCGTGGAGGCGCAGCGCCGGGGCGTGACCCCGCTGCCTCGAGAAGTCGAGGCGCGGCGGGAAGAGCTCCGGCGCGATCTCAGGGCAGTATGGAAGGAACGACTGTCGCGACCGAAGGTCGGGCACGCCGCAATTGCGGCGGTAAGACCCCTCTTTGAGGAGTGGCTGGAGAGAAGTCATGGCGTCCTGACCTACCGCTTGACGCAGGTCCTCACCGGACACGGAAGTTTCGGGAGGTACCTGTGTCTGATGCGAAAGGAGGAGACGCCTGGGTGTCACCACTGCGAAGATCGCCCGGAGGACACGGTGGAGCATACGGTGCAAGACTGCCCAGCTTGGGCGGAGCACCGACGTGTCCTCACGGCTGCGATAGGCGGAGACCTCTCGCGCCCGGCATTGGTTGCGGCCATGCTGCGGGGCGAGACGGAGTGGGAAGCGGTCAGCTCCTTCTGCGAGGCAGTAATGCTCGTGAAGGAGGAGGCAGGCCGCGAGCGAGAGAGGACAGCGTCCTCCCTCCGGCCCAGCCGCAGTGGTAGGCGCCTACGGCGACGGACGTCGCTTGATGATCTCCGGCCACCGTAGGCGCGGGCATGCGGGCAGCGAGTAAAGGGCAACTCGCTGCCCGACCAAGGACCATGCCCGGGTCGACGGCGCGTTGTGTCCCACGCGCGCCTCAAAGAGCGTCAGCATAATGACGGGGCCCCCCTCTCAGAGGGCCAAAGCCTGCCGGGGTCGCGGGATTATTCCCTTACCGTAACCCCGGAACATAACAGGCTATGAAGGACACCATGGATTTTAGTCAGTAGAAGTCTGACAGTCCCTCCCGCCCTGCCCGGGGTTGGAGGACTCATTTGATGATTTTACCACGCTAAAAAAAAAAAAAAAAGTCTTACAGTAAGGGAGGACTAATTCGATGATTTTAATTTCAATATACACCAGTATCTACATCTGGTTAGATTGCAGATTTTCCGTTACAAAAACTACCCTGGTTTTTTTATTTTTTCATGTATGAATTTCATGTATTAAAAAAAATGTAACCGCCTTCAAAAACAACCACAAAAAAGGGTAAAATAACCTAAAAAAATTTTTGTGGTATTTTTGAAGACGGTTAATTTTTTTTTTAAACAGTTTTTATTTTACTCTATTTAGTTTAAACATTCAACCAAAATTCTTGTCAAATACATCATTTTCTTACATAGTACAGTCAATATGCAACGAAAAGAGGCTTGCCCTCCGAAAAATGACAAACCGACATTTGACCTTATAAATCGTTAGGGGGGCGTCTCAGGAGCCTACTGTAAAATTATGAAAGTCGCGCTGCATGCAGATTTTGAGAAATTCACAATTTAATAAAAAAATTTTGAAACGCGTTTTTCTCAGAAAGTATAGGTTTTAGCGAAAAGTTTATGTAATAAAAAATGTAGAGGTCATTGCGAACTACATTTTTTGTCATTGGTGTGACGTCATCCGACTTGAAATACAAAAAGTAGATGGCGCTAAAGGATCAAAAAAGTGTTTCTTTGCCATTTTCACTAGGAAAAATTAATTTTTTTACAATAATGTAAATAAGAAAGTTGTTTGTCACAAAATTATCTACAACTTTTGTTTACACAAAATTTTAATAAAACTTACCGTTTTCGAGCTGTAGGCGAAAAAGTTATTTTTTTTTGTTTCCTCAATTTGTCAATGATGTAACTTTAAAAACAAAATTCCATTTTATTATATAAAATTCAAATCATTTTTGTCTTCAAATCATATCAAAAAACAATGATTTCAATAAAAGGTTCATTTTGAAAAAAAATTTAAAAAATTTCGTGCAAAATATACCTACATAAATTCAACGAAGTTCGATATTTGCTCAAAAAAAGTTTAAATTTTTTGATAGTAAAATAAAAAAAAAACAAAAAAATGATTACTTTTCTTTTATTTGAATAAAAAAAAACAAAAATTCTACTTTCATGTGAACCGTGCAAGAGCACTGCACGCAATGTACAATTTGTGCACTTCCACAAGTTCCAGCTCGAAAACGGTAAGTTTTATTAAAATTTTGTATAAACAAAAGTTGTAGATAATTTTGTGACAAACAACTTTCTCATTTACATTATTGTAAAAAAATTAATTTTTCCTAGTGAAAATGGCAAAGAAACACTTTTTTGATTCTTTAGCGCCATCTACTTTTTGTATTTCAAGTCGGATGACGTCACACCAATGACAAAAAATGTAGTTCGCAATGACCTCTACATTTTTTATTCAATATACTTTTCGCTAAAACCTATACTTTCTGAGAAAAACGCGTTTCAAATTTTTTTTATTGAATTTTTGGATTTCTCAAAATCTGCATGCAGCGCGACTTTCATAATTTTACAGTAGGCTCCTGACACGCCCCCCTAACGATTTATAAGGTCAAATGTCGGTTTGTCATTTTTCGGAGCGTAAATTGCATATTGACTGTACTAACATGTGCACTAGAATTTTGTAATCCGTAGCACCGGTAATAACATCGTTAAAATCTCTTTCTTTCCTTCTCTATCTCAAAAACTACTGAACCGATTTTGATGGAACTTGCAGTATTCCTTAAGTTGAACGATACCTAGTACAAAATAAAAAGAATTACTTAAATCGGACTTGCAGTTCCGGAGATATGCGAACACAAACATAATTTACTAAATCAGTTGATGCCGACTCCATAATAGAGGAGTTGTACCTTCCATCATCAGCTCATCCACCTGAGATGATGATTATCAGATGGAAATACTTGAACAGCTTTAGAAAATAATATATGAAAATGGTACTATTATGCCTATAAAATTTCCCATCATCAGATCCTGACCTGATGATCATGGGACCACTTGGGAAGTATAAACAAAAGAAAAAAATTCCAAATCGGTTCAGGCGTCTTCGAGAAATCGGGGAACATACATAATAAAAAAGTTTCCTACGAATTGAGAACCTCCTCCTTTTTTTGAAGTCGGTTAAAAAGGTTTCCAATTTTTTAGTTTTCTTAGTAGACTTCCCAGAATTTGTTCCGTACCCCCACTATTGAAACTTGTACAAAGTGCGTGTATTTTTTTTTTAATTTTGGAACGTTGATGTAGTTTCAGCTTTCTGCAAAACTTAAATCCGAGTCTCCTTTGAGTAATTTTGCTATTTCTTATGTCTTTGGATTTAAATATTCACGGTCTTTAGACATATTCACCACGTATGCAGGCCAATTTATACAATTAATGATGTAAACGAAAAGGAAGCTTGTGACTGGGCTTATCTTACTGACTAAATGTATGATTAATCCACCAGATGGTGCTTCTTTCGACTTCATAATAGTGGGCGCTGGATCAGCAGGCAGTGTGATAGCCAATAGACTCACAGAGATTGAGGATGTTACAGTTCTACTTATAGAAGCAGGCGGAGATCCACCACTAGAATCTGTGGTAAGTGCTATATTTCACAAAAAATATGATCTGGATATTACTCATGATCCCTTCACTACTTTTTTTTTGAGTTTACAATCATGTCCTTTGAGTTGCACATACTAATAAAAAAATAACATTCTGATGATATTCATTAATGAAACAACTCAAAGACAGCAAAACATTTTGCTAATAGAACAGTTTAACGAGAGACTAAAAAGATTAGTCTTATCTTGACTTTATGAAATAAAAAATAAATAAATAAATCAACAATTTTATATTTTCATGTACGGTCAGCCAAGAAAGTGGTGTACCAGTTTTGATTTAGTTTCCCGGTCATCGAAAATTACAACAAGGTTCGTTATAAAAAGATATTACTGAAAGAGACAACATTATCATGACGTAAACCTATGCATTTAGTATTCATACGTCATATGTCACATATAAGTACATGACATTTTAACCTTTAGTATAAATGAAAAGGACATTAGTTTCTACAAAGCAATTGAAATGTTTCCAAACAAAAGTAATAAAAACTATTTAAATAGACAACCGAATTCCATTTGAAAAAGAAAACTGACAATTGACATTTTGTCAAATATATGCAAAAAATCGATATATTTTCCGTGTTATTTTTCAATCAACTGCATATAAAATCATCTCAATGCCTGCCAACTTGACCATTGCCGAAAGAGCACAAATAATTGCCCAATTTAATGAGGGAAGCAGTATCAGTGCGATATCCCGGAATTTGAATATATCGAGGCGTTCTGTCCGCTTTTGGATTCGTCGTGAAGGAGAGGAGGGAAGTTTGTTGGATCACAGAAGAAGTGGTCGCCGGCCTGCACTCTCCAATAACGATAGAGAATTCATGAGACGGGAATATGAAATCAATGGTTTTAAGCCCACAAAACATTTTGCGGAGATGTTCGATGTGAGTGCCCAAACAATAAGGAATCATCTACATTACATGGGGTTGCACCACAGGCATTACGCCAAGAAAATATATTTGACGGATGCTCACAGACTTGCTCGTCTGAACTTCGCCAGAGAGCACTTAGAGTTTGATTGGTCTAATACAGTGTTTTGTGATGAAAAAACGTTTAAATCCAGTCAGCATGGACGTCTTCACCTTTGGCGATATAATTCAACACGGTATAAAGATGATCATGTAATTCCAAATAGAGAATCAGGTCGAATTTCCGTAAATATTTGGGGCTGGATGAGTGCGGATGGTGTAGGAGAATTGTGATCTCTACCTCCTCGAGCGACGGCTGTATATTATATCGACGTGCTTCAGAATGCAATGCTACCGACAGTCCGTAATGTTTACCCGGAGAACGAAGTGCCACAATTTGATTTTGTTCAAGATAATTGTTCAATTCATAATGCGAGGATCGTAAGAGCCTGGTTTCGTTCACACACTGACGTAAGGGTAATTCAGTGGCCCTCAAGATCGCCGGACCTCAACCCGATAGAAAATCTTTGGGGCCTTATGGTCCAACGATGGTCGCATCAAAATGAAAGAACCAAACAAGCTCTTATTAGTCACTGTAATTATATTTATTTGGGAGGAAATGCGGGGAACCGATATTTGCTCACGGCTTGTTGGTTCAATGAGGTCTCGTCTTTTAGAGGTTATAGAGGCCAACGGCGGTTACACCCGTTTCTAATTTTTAAAAATTTTCAATATCTTCTAAATATTACTATATATGCTATGTTTTTGTTTGTTATAAGTATTTTAAAATTGATTGTAGAAATTTAATAAAAGGATAAATCTATTTTTAGCTTGTTAGCTTGTTTTTTATTGATATTGTAATTACAAGTTTACAGAAATTGTAGGTTTGTGGATTCGCCTTGTGCCTTTACAATTTTATGTAACTTGTTGATTACAATTCTGTATTTGTAGATACAATTTTGTCATCAAAATCTACACCCCCCCGCCGTTGATTTTACGACGTCATTGGTTCCATCAAGTTCAAACTAAGAACAGCTGTCACGTTACAAACAGTAATAGTCGTTATCAATAATCAGATAAAGACAGCAATAGAAGTTGTCAGATCTATCTACAAGCGAAACTAATCTTTATCACCTATGAATCTGCAAGCGATATTCAACCTTAGGGTGGTACACCACTTTCTTGGCCGACTGTACCTAATTTTATAATTAATATAATTGCGATTCATTTTCTCTGACATATTAAACGCTCAGCATAAATAGGATAAAGATTGAAGAAAATAATATAAAATCACTTTAGCGAATTTATTCTGACTTAATTTTCAGACACCAGGATTGTTTCCATTCCTTAAAAATACATCAGTCGATTGGAAGTACGAGACCGAAGACGATGGCTTCACCCAACAATTTCGTAAGAACCATGGAGTGACGTTGACGAGAGGAAAAATGCTAGGAGGATCTAGTTCACTCAATTTTATGGTTTATACAAGGGGAAGTCATCATGATTATAGCAACTGGGCTAAGATTACTGGCGATGATTCATGGAATTGGGAAAAAGTAATACCATATTTTAGGAAAAGTGAAATGCTTGTCGACCCTGTCCTACGAGATGCCGATGCAGGTGCTTTTCATGGTACAGATGGATATTTAGGGACCACCAGAAACTATAACAAAGAAGTTCTTAAGTATTTTACAGCATTTAAAGAACTTGGTCATGATATTGTTTTAGATATAAATGGTAAAACTCCCCTTGGGTACACTGAGTCCATGTTTACCATTGCTCATGGTGAGAGACAAAGTACAGCTCAGGCATTTTTGCATCCCATTATAAATCGCCGCAATTTGTATGTTCTTAAAAATACACTAGTGTCTAAAATCCTCTTCGACAACGACAAGAACGCTATTGGTGTTGAAGCTATATTGGAAAACAATAAGACTGTCAGTTTCAAAGCTAAAAAAGAAGTTATTATATCAGGAGGATCTATTAATAGTCCGCAACTATTAATGTTGTCTGGTATAGGTCCAAAAGATCACCTAGAGTCTCAAAATATAGACGTTTTATCTGATCTTCCTGTTGGTCAAGCATTACAAGAGCATGCCATGGCTTTTCTAACTCAGACGTTGGGGCAATCACCTCCTTCCAAGCCAATGAATCCAAAAGAATTTCCACATCCATTCATAGTGGGATTGGCCAGATTAAATAAAAGTCAAGACTACCCAGATTATCAAACATTTAATTTTGTATTGAATGAACCGAGTGGTATACTGCAATTTTGCGAGTATTTCGGACATGTTGATGAAATATGTGATGATTTATACAATGGTAGTATTGGAAAAGAAGTTTTATTCACTGCAGTATATTTATTGCACCCAAAATCTCGAGGAAAAATCTTGTTGCGAAGCAAAGATCCCAGGGATAAACCAATCATTTACACTGGATTATATTCTAACCGTACTGATATAGATACTCACGTTGAATGTATGTTAGATTTTTTGGAATTACAACGTACGTCTTATTTCCAAAGCGTCCAATCTACAATCGTTATTCCTGAAACGTGTGGCTGTGGTAAAAATAATGAAACTCTTGAATTCTGGAGATGCTACGCAATATGTATGATGGGGCCAGGATTCCATTACGCTGCTTCATGTCCTATGGGAAGCGTAGTAGACTCCCGTTTAAATGTGATCGGGGTACAGAAAATAAGGGTTTCTGATGTAAGTACTATGCCACAGATCACTGGATCCAATACTAATGCTGATACTATAATGATTGCAGAAAGAACAGCTGATTTTATTAAACAAGATTATAATCTAGAAAAAAGGCAGATAAAAGTTAAATAAACAACGAGTTGATCGAAATTATGTTACTTTTTTAACTTTGTTATCTGAACTTCATCGTTTAATTTTATTGTTACTTGTCTTCCTAATTTTGGATTATACCTTGGTGTTGGTTGTTAGCTTATTTTTTTATTTTAGCTAAATTTTTTATAACGAATTTCTTCTAAACAATATTAATTTGTCAAGATGTAGAACGAGCTACATTTTTACAGCTGCGAGTAAAATGTTTGTTCCAGTTTAAACCCCGCTTAATCAATATTGTCGTTTTAGTCAGTATTTGTTCTGTATTGCTTTTTAGTATCATTTTTGTGTGGTGAATAAAGAGTACAATTAAATAGATTTGTTTATTTTGTCATCTTTATGGGTTGCAGCACACCCATCAATTCAGAAACGGATTGTAGCGGGCATATTACTGTCGTCAATAACAGACAAATAATGATTAGCGACATCTGTGGAGCGATAGGAGAACTAAACTGTCTTTTCAGTCATTAAAATTCACGCGCCAAACGTTGAGGAATCCGGATGACTGACGGCAGACTATTTATTTCACTTAAGTCAGCTTCCAGAAAACTCTTGCAAGTTTTGGTCGTTCGCTACTTTGACTAATAAATACCACGACACGATAGCTGTGCAAGATTTTTTTAATTATTTGCCACATACACATAAATACATAAAGAATTAAAGACATCAAAGAAGTGTACCGGTCAACCAAATGTGCATGAAAAGCTTGGCATTAACCGATCTCTAACTCTAAAGCAGCAAGTGTGACTTTACAACTTAAATTCCTCTACTTATTTCAACTGACTGTAAAATGAACTACAAGGTAATGATATAAGTCTTTTTTATTTCTCTCTTGAGTATTTCAAGGTTGAACTCAATATTTAATTGAATTTTAACGATGCAAATGTTGACGCGCGACAGGTGACATCAGTTGTTATATATAAATTTTACAGTCTTTTTGGCGCAGTTTCGTGTTTCAGTGGAACACAAGGTAAGCCTTTTGTTAATAATGTTATTTCTTTTTTAATCGATTTTTGAAATTAAAAACCTTCTCCTGCCCTTACCCCGACCACGACTTTTATGTGTCATCATCATATTTTTTTTTTAACTAATTAAAACCGGGCTCCAGTCTAACCGATTGCAATTAAATACCCGTTATCTTCATTGGAGTTACTGCCAATCTAATCACCGTTGCTCATTTAGTACTGGGTGATACGATAGATACATCCTGATAGGACTAGTTGTCGTGTTATAACGACTGTCAAATATGTTTTAGTGTTAGTTAGTATTAATAATACAGCCAGTAATCATACACAAAACCTTCTTGCTTCATGTTAAATCTACTGCCTTCCACGACCTGATTATTACTTTTTATCCATCTAAATGTTATTTGAGTTAATAAGTATAAGATAGATAAAAGTATTTAAAATGCTCATTCTTATAATATTCTCATTATTTTATAGAAATGACGAAATCACTTCAAACATGAATGCAACTACATCAATACAACAAACGCAAGTCATTCAAGGGGCCCTGGGTATACTTTCGGCCTTACAATTGACTGCATTTTTGTTTCCACAACAAGCACAAGTTGAAGGTAATCTTTACAGCTAGTTGCATCACCATGTTCATCATCATTTCACTCCAGGTAATAATAAGCCTTCTCAAAGTGCTACGACATCGTATCAGTATTTCTTGCATACAGCAGATTCCTGCCTCATTCTTCCAGCTTATTAACTTTGTCTTCGTGATTATCATTCTGATCTACGATCCCACTAGTGTTTAGTGGTTGTTATCCCATGAATTTCATAGCATCGAAATATGTGCATGTTCCTAGCACAATTAATCATCATCATCAGCCTACAAACATTCCCACTGCTGGAACACAGGCCTACTCTCTGAGAGAGGGAGTGGGCCATAATCCACCATGCGGGCCTAGTGCGGGTTGGTGGATGTCACACGTCTTCGAATTTTTGGTTCTAGAACATGCCGGTTTCCTCACGATGTTTTTCTTCACCGTAAAGTAATGCGCCTGGCTGGATTCGAACCACGAGCCACCACTTTCTAAGTCGGGGCTGATGCCACTGGGCTAATACTCTCTCATGGCACATATAAATTACAATTACTTGTTGAAGATTCAGTAGCAGTAATATTTACCTAATGGGTGATTATTTTTCAGACGGCGCTTGTTTTGACTTCATAATAGTCGGTGCTGGGTCTGCAGGATGTGTGATAGCCAATAGACTCACTGAGATTAAGGATATTACAGTTCTACTTATAGAAGCAGGCGGAGATCCACCCATAGAATCTGTGGTACGTTCTCGTACTTCTTGTATTTTTAATCTCTAACGCAGAAACCGTTTTTTTTAGTTGTGCTATTATGATCAAATGAGTCCTCTCGCCCAGGGCGGGACGGGAGGGACTATCAGACTCGTACTGACTTAAATCTACGGTGATCCTTCAATAGCCTTTTATGTTCCAGGATCACGGTTACCTGATGACACAGTCCAGCGACAGTATGAAAAAAACCGTAGCTCTAAAAAGGGTGAACCAATTTTTAGGCGGTTTTTTTGTTTTAAAGCATATTTAGAGCGAAATTATCACTGAAATGAAACTGAGTACCTATTATATTAACGGACATTTTACTTACTAACTGATTTATTTCAGGTACCGGTGCTATTTCCATACATAAAAAATACTACAAATGATTGGAACTTTTCTACTGTAGACGATTTTTACTCCGAACAATTCCATAAAGGCAATGGAACTCCATGGACTAGAGGAAGGATGCTTGGAGGCACAAGCAATATTAACTTCATGGTTTACACGAGGGGAAATTATCATGACTATGACAATTGGGCAAAAATTACCGGGGACGAGTCATGGAACTGGAATAACATTCTTCCATATTTTATTAAAAGTGAAAGGCTAGTCGAACCTATTTTACAACAGTCTGATGCAGGTAAATACCATGGTACTGATGGATATTTAGGAACTATCAGATATTATACAGAAGAGGGTCGCAAGTACCTTAAAGCTTTTGAAGAAATAGGTCACAATATTGTTATAGATGTAAATGGTGATACTCCAGTGGGATATACTGAATCTATGTTTACCATCGCTGACGGCGTGAGACAGAGCACTGCTCAGGCATTTTTGAGTCCGATCAAAAACCGACCCAATCTATTTGTGCTTAAAAACACATTGGTTTCAAAAGTTCTTTTTGATGATGAAAAGAATGCAATCGGCGTTGAAGCTATATTAGATAACGATGAAGTTTTCACTTTCAAAGCTAAAAGAGAAGTTATAGTGTCGGGAGGAGCTATCAATAGTCCACAAATCTTGATGTTGTCAGGAGTAGGTCCAGAAAAGCACTTAGAAAGTCATGGTATAAAAGTTCTCAGTGATCTTCCCGTCGGGCAATCTTTACAAGACCATGTCATGGTATTAACGGTTCGTGCCATGGGAAATTCAACTAAAAAGCCGGTAGTTCCCACTAGATTTCCAGTACCTAACGTAATGGGCTATGTCAGTTTGAATGAATCTCAAGGATATCCAGATTATCAATCATTTAACTTTATACAGACCGGACCGAATGGTATGCTACAATTTTGTACGTACTTTTATTTTGAGGACGTAATATGTGATGAATTGTATAATGCAACTATTGGGCGAGCAGTTTTATTGAATACTGTTTACTTACTATACCCAGAATCTCGTGGAAAAATCTTATTGCGAAGCAAAAATCCAAAAGATAAACCAATTATATACACTGGATATTATTCCGTTAAGGAAGATTTGAATACGCACGCGAAATATTTACAAGATTATTTCAAAGTCAATGATTCACAATTTTTCAAAAGTGTCAATTCTAAAATGATTATTCCCAAAAGATGTGGTTGTGGAGAATTAGAGAACACCCTTAAGTTCTGGAAATGCTATGCGTTATGCATGATGTTGTCAGGATATCATTACGCTTCCACCTGCCCTATGGGGGAGGTTGTGGACACCCGTCTTAATCTATTTGGGGTAAACAGGGTCAGAGTTGCAGATGCTAGTGTCATGCCCAAGATAATTGGAGCAAATACAAATGCTCCAACTATAATGATCGCTGAAAGAGCAGCTGATTTTATCAAAGAAGATCATGGTTTGACTTGCGAATAAGCTGGATTTTTTTTACCATCATTTAACTAATTCTTTGAAAACATTTGCTTTACATTATCATCAGCAAAAATTTGTACCGTCATTTATTTTGTCAACTAAATTAGGTACTCTATTTTACTAATCTTGTATGTTTTGTCATATGTCATAAACTTAGATTCGGAATTATTTATACAGGTTTGACTTAAAAAACATATTGTGACTACTTATGTATTTTCTCCTAATATACACATAATTAAGAAACTTTTTTTTTTTCATTTATTACAAAAAAACCTGTACAGATGCCTCCACAGACATCGCCCCCCGGCTCACTAGGTGGGGCCAAAAAAGCTCCGAGTAGGCTATCATACTATAACGGCCCATTTGGAAGCCCAGATTCCAGAAATCCCCACTGACAAATCACCACCAGTTAGGATTACTATGTTAAAAACCCCACTATATTAAATTTATTTAAAAGTGGGGATTTTTTTAAAAACAAAGTAGCAATTCAATGGCCGGGATTTCTGGAACCTTACAAATGTGCAATTGTCACATTCAATCGAAATCATTATAAATGGAGAGGTGTGACTGACTGTACCTCACTGTACAAGTAGCTACATTTTTAGCTAGGTATATTTTTAATTTCTGTTTTTTCAGGTGTTTTTATTCAAGGTTTTGGCAAGTAAGTCTTAATTTATGCGAATTTTGATTAGCCTAAAATTTGTTCCGTATGGTGAAAGGAATTTTTTGTTGAAACTTACTATCTGTTTAGCGTTAGTCAATTTGGAAAGAAGAATAATAATAAGGATCTGCTGATTAGTGCTTATCACTTTTGATTACTTTAAGTTGGCGTCTAAATGACGGCGGGCGAGGCGAAAGGCGCTACGGTAACGATCTCTTGATATGTGTGCTATGACCCTCGGGCACGCTGCAATCGCGGCGGTGAGACAAGAGAAGAGTGTCAGCATGATGACGGGGCAGGCTTTGGCCCTCTACCGGGGTCGCGGGACTTATCTCAATACCGTGACCCCGGAAAATAAAGAGCTACTGAAGGACACCGTGGATTTTAGTCAATACAAGTCTGACAGTCCCTTCCGCCCTGCCCTGGGTTAGGACTCATTTGATGATAATTATTTTTCAACGATAAAAAAAATATCCTTTAAAGCTAATATTTCAGACACGGATACCCTTATTGATTATTTTACGAAAACCCTCAATATTTTTGAAAGACCTCTCCAATGTAATATAGACAGGCTTTATACAGGAGATACGCTAAAATATTTACGGTTTTTTTTTTTTATATCTTTGTTTTCTAGAAGAAAGAAGCTGACCCAACTAGCAAAAAGTGGTTTTAATGCTATCCTAGAACCACATTTATCGAGGACTATATGAGACTTATATCCACATATAAGTCGCGAAAAGGGCCCACTTTATAAGTCTACTTTTACTTATAACGTATTTATATTAGTCCGCTGAAATGCCATCTACGCCCATATTGCTCCTTAAATAGAATTACGTCAATACAATTACTCCTGTTAATCTCAATATAAGTAAGTTATAGTAGTAAATTTGATTAATACGCTCCTAGAAATGCTGCTGTAAGCTCATAATTAGAACAGTCGAAGAGACTATCGGAAGTTGTTGTGCGCTGTGAAAATATTTTTAACTTCTTGTGTTTAAGTATTTATATGAATCAGAATTTATTAATGTCAACCACAATAGAAAAAGTTATTGTTAGTCTTATAGTAGGTAGCTTATTCATAGGGGAATATGAATTTTCTGTGAAATCTGTGGTGGTTTGGGTTACAATTTTAAAGCGCCTCTTGAAATTTGCTTATTTACATTTTAGTATTAATTGATATTAAATTAATATTATGAAGGCAGCCGACATTTTCTTAGTAAGCATTTCCAAGTGTAACATAGTGCTAAAATAAGTATTTTTAGCATGTCCAAGTGTAATATAGGACCAATATAAGTATGTTGGTTCTATATTGGAATATCTCAAAACCGAAGCATATTCGCCATTGTTACCGATTAGGGTTCCGCAATGTGCCCAGATGAAATCGATTGATATTATATTGATAAGTTAAAAACATATTTTTAAACAGGTTTGTCCTACGTGCTAGGTTAAACATTGTTTAACTTAATTATATAATAGGTTACTGACGATTTAAACAAGACTATGCCGATGTTCCTGGATATCGATCGATTTTTAACCAAAAAAGATTTCAGATCTTTAAAGAACTTAAAATGGCCTTGGAATGTTACACATTTCTTGTTATCTGAGATATGTCCCGGTTGTCAAAGCCAAAACTCGAACTGTTGAAAACTGGTAATCCATCAACATTTATGTTTAGAAAAATTTCATTTGGTAAATGAAATTTTTCTTCAAAAAAAAAAAAAAAAAAATGACAATGTTTCTTACATTGTCATTTTATTTTTTTCAAACATTTGACCAAACCGATGTGCCAATAGTGCACTGGGGCTGAAACACTAATGTTTAGATTTTCTTTCTTGGTATCCAGTAATGTTCGTGCATCTTTAGGCAAAACATTGTTTAATCTCATATTTAAAATTTTAAGTAAAGAGTTTAATGCAGAATGAGAAATATTGAAGTGTAAACCCAGTTTTTAATAGAATGACACAGTTCTAAATTTTTGTTATAATCCGAAAGTTCTTCCTCACTTTCAATATCGCTCATAGACTTGGTACTTTCGTAGTTCTAACTTTTTCTAAATGTGCCATGTCCGGAACACTCGCTAAAATTCGCAAAACGGTCGTCACACTGTTGTAATCAAAATGGCTGATGTCAAGTCCTACAATAGAATTTCTCAAAACTATATAAATCGTGTTTTCGCCTGTACTGGTCGTTACAAGCAAAAGTGGCTTCATAAGAGTTTTAACCAGGATTGTTTGAGATTACTTAGACTATAACACTACTGTGGAATGCCAATATAAATATGTCTAGGTTTAAAACGGCATATGATAAAACTAAAAAAATATATAATACAGAAAATATTTTGTCATACCGAGTGCTGTTATAATCTTGGTGTTTATTATTCATAAAACGTGGATATGAAATTCATTTAACAGTTACTTCTAAGCTTATGTTGAACCATACCAGATACATAAATGACTTATAGTGATTTAACTTTAATTTACTTATATTGGCCACAAAATATTAGCTTATATGAGGCTAAAAGTAAAAATAACAAGAGCAATTGCTCCTCAGTCCATATCTTCCTGGTACATGCTTCTGCAAGAGTATGAGGATTTAAATAGCCCGCAGACGTTATCTTATAGGCGCATATAAGTCTAACTTACCGGAGTAATTACTCTTGAGTGTAACTACTCTTATTTCATGCTTTTATAGGAGTCTGATCCTAAATATGTCAGGAAATATGGTTTTATATACGGATATAAGTACAAATTATAGGATAAAACGTACTTGAGTAAAAACAGCACGTATTTATGCTGTTAAAAGCGTAGTAGCAACTACCAAAACCTTCTCAGGAGCTTTATAAATCCAGGTAGCATTCTTTAATCGCATGCCAGGATTATTTTGCTAGTTGGGTGAAGACTCACGGGCGGATGAATACGGCAGAACCATTAGGGTACTTTATAGACTATGAAATCCTAGAAACACGCACACCTCATACTAGAGTAATACTATGTACACACGGATACATCAAGCTATACAAAACCACTTTATCGTGGTCTTGCATTGAATTATCTTTTCACATAAATTTTACGATCAACTTAACCCTTAACCACCTGACGTCGGTCTCAGAGACTCTGGCGATTTTATTTTCAAAATAAATCTGTTGCTATGCGCGCGGTGCAACCGTGCGTCCCTGTACTTTTTCCCCTTCCCCGGCAGTATGCGCCACAAGCTCGGCAGCTCTAGACTTGCGCGTAGATTTGAATTATAGGTAATTATATTTTGTGTGCGGTCTGAGTGACCGACGTCAGGTTGTTATGTTATTATTACTACATAGTATTTATTTTATTGTCGGCTCATAATAGCTGAAGCAAATATATTACGATGGCTACAGACTCTGAAAACCATCTCAGTGTATACCAGAACTTCGTTATTGATAGTGACTGTCAGTCAGATTCAGAAGCTAAAGGTGTCGAGGCAAAATTTTACCCAAAAACAAATCTGACAATCATCACAAAATTTGAAAAAAGGAAGACATGTTCAACATGCGACCCTAAGAAGAACCGTTAAACAGCTTTGTTTCGTATGTAAAAATCCAATTTACATTGAATGTTGCCAAAAAATGTGCCTTGATTGTCACCGCAACTTGTAAAACTTTCCACTTTGTGATTTTATAATAATTGTGCCTTGATTAAGCCAAAAATAATTTTAAACTTAAGATAATATGTTCGACTAATAGTAAATGGGTATATTACAATATGTAGTAATTAAAATTCCAATTCAGATCTCATATATCCAAAGTTCCTTCTTTTTTCTAAAATTTCATGTGTTTATTTTATGTGTTGATTTAGTATAAGTAAATAAAGACTTCTAATTGTTTAAAAACTTAAAATTTATAAAAAATATAATAAAAATATAAATTTGACTTTTATTTAAAATAATATATCAATAAAAACTAGTTAAACAAAGGAAATACGCAAGCGGTCTCTATGACCGACGTCAGGTGGTAGTGTAACTGAAAAACACGTCAGGTGGCTAAGGGTTAAACTGGTTTTGCTTAACTTGTGTAGCCGTAAGTAGAAGTATCGCATGTATAATTATGTTTTTATAATATTCGACAGACGAATATTGAACCAGTTGTGTGTTTTGTTGCAAAAGGCAAATTTAATTTTCATTATCAGTAATTAAAGTGTTTGTTAAACACGTATTTTGGCTTTTGTATTTTATTTATTGACACATTTTTCTTCAATACTGTGTTGTTTCTGCGAAGTTTATCATGTTAACCTTTTTTTTTGTGACACCGAAAACTCGGCACTATTGAAAAAGGCCGCGAAGGTATTTGTTGTGTGTGGGTGATTTTATAAAAAAAAAATATCTTCCCTTACAGTTTAAAAAGAAACCGGCGCTGTACTTTGTTGTGATGACGAATAAAACTTAACAAAAAAAAAATCTACAGCAGAACATTAAAAATGAATTCATCATCAGCAATACAGGGTGTTCAGCAATTCCAAAGCGCCTTCAATATTTTGACTGCTTTACAAATGACTGCAATTTTATTTCCGGAACAGGCAAAACTTCGAGGTGAGTGTCAATTGTTATTTTATCAACTGTAGAGTGCAATTAAGGAGCTCGTGGCTAAATAATTACAGCCGCACAGGCCGATCTTCCGGGTTAAGCCGCGCTTGCCGAAGTTGGTCTGTGGATGGGTGACCAACCTCGGCAAGTGGTGATCTGTCATAGCGAGTTTCCTCCGTGCCTCGGAAAGCACGTATAGCCGTTGGTCCCGGCTGTCATTTGTAGATCTTTGACAGTCGTTACTGTTAGTCAGAAGCTCTAAGGTCTGACAACCAGTCTTACCATGGGGTATCGTATTACCCAGTTACTGGGTTGTGGAGGTCTGACAGGCAGTCGCTCCATGTAAAATACTGATATCCAGCTGGATCTGGTTTGACTGGAAGCCGACCCCAATATAGTTGGGAAAAGGTTAGGCAGATAATGATGAGAGTGCAATTAAAAAAAGATACAACGAAGTCTATTGCACCACCCGCTAAAAAAATTGTCGGTATCTTAGGTGCGTTTACAAACATTTTAACATACACATATACCAAGACCCGAAGAAACTAAATTTGTAGATAGTTAGATAGTTCCGTACGAGAATTGACCTCGTGACACGCAATTAGTTGCGCCAATCGAATTTTCATTACCTGAAGTATTGTCTGACTACCAGCCTTTTCAGGGCGTTTACTATCCAGTGCTTAATCTGTGTAGGTCAGATAGGCAGTCGCTCCGTGCTAAATACTGATATTAACCTGCATCTGGTCAGAATAAGTAACAAATTCGAAGACATGATGTGTCATCTACTAGCCCGCATTTGGTCCTTGTGCTCACTTCACCACAATGTCCTGAGTTCGATTCCTAGATCAAGTAAAGTTTTATAAGGATTTCCATCATAACTCGGTAGCAGCCACGGATTTTAGATTTGCGCTTCTTTGATGGCACAAGAATCGTTCTTTATTACGAGTACATCGGACTTAAATATAACTGGTGTTATGTGGGTGTTCTTCTAAATAGTATTATTAATTGGTTTACATTTTCAGATGGCGCTTGTTTCGACTTCATAATAGTCGGTGCTGGGTCTGCAGGATGTGTGATAGCCAATAGACTCACAGAGATTGAGGATGTTACAGTTCTACTTATAGAAGCAGGCGGAGATCCACCCGTAGAATCTGTGGTGAGCGTTACTTTTCTTGGTATTGCAAGTTTTGAACTAATGAAGTTGTATTACAAATCCACACCTTAAAAATGTTATACGTGATGACCAAATTGTTTGGTTATGGTACATAAAGCAAGTAGTCACCTACTTGCTAGCGTAAATAAATATTTTAGATTTAACATTTTTGGTTTAAGTCTTTCATTTTCTTAAAAAAAACTTAAACGTTTCATTCGTTTCCATTAAAAAGACGATTTAACACTTTTCCAGATACCAGGATTTGTTCTATATCTGAAAAATACGTCAGTTGATTGGAAACTCGTAACTGAAGACGATGGTTACAGTCAACAGTTTCACAATAACCATGGAGCTGAATTGACAAGAGGGAAAATGCTTGGAGGCTCAAGTTCTATCAACTACATGCTTTATACGAGAGGCAACCCTCATGATTTTGATAATTGGGCGAAGATAACTGGTGACAATTTATGGAACTGGGAAAACGCACTTCGATATTTTAAGAAAAGTGAAAGGCTAGTCGACCCTATCATGCTTAATTCTGATGCAGTTGTTTTTCATGGTACTGATGGATATTTAGGGACTACCAGAAACTACAATGAAGAAGTCCTAAAGTATTTTGAAGCATTTAAAGAAATTGGTCATGACATTGTTTTGGACATAAATGGTGACACTCCTTTTGGGTACACTGAATGTATGTTTAACATTGCCGACCAAGTTAGACAAAGCACTGCTCAATCATTTTTGCATCCAATCAAAAACCGATCCAATTTATTTGTGCTAAAAAATACACTGGTTACTAAAATTCTCTTCGATGACGATAAGAACGCTAGCGGTGTTGAAGCTATCATGGAAAACAATGTAATTGTTACTTTCAAAGCTAAAAAAGAGGTCATAATATCGGCAGGAGCTATTAACACCCCACAACTGCTTATGTTGTCTGGGATAGGACCAAAAGAGCACTTGAATGAACACGATATTGATGTGATATCCGATCTTCCTGTTGGTGAAGCTGTACAAGACCATATAATACTTAGTGTGACACAGACTATGGGACCAGCAACTCCATCTAAGCCAGTAAATTACACAAACTTTCCCTCTCCTCTTATCGCTGGGTACGTCAGAATTAACAAAACTCAACATTTTCCAGATTACCAAAGCATTGGTTTTTTGTTGAATGAGCCGACAGGAGTGTTGCAATTCTGTGCTTTCTACTACTCCTTTATTGAAGAACTGTGTGATCAGTTGTATGAAGGCAGTATTGGAAAATCTGTTTTATTCAGCTCAGTTGTTCTAGTCTACCCAGAATCTCGTGGGAAAATCTTACTGCGAAGCAAAGATCCTACAGAACAGCCGTTGATATACACTGGATACTATTCAAACGATGAAGATTTGGAGAGGCATGTGGCATATCTGCAAGACTTTTTGAAAGTTCAAGATACGGAGTTTTTCAGAAGTGTTGAATCTGAACTAATAATTCCAGAGGTTTGTGGCTGTGGTGATTTTAATGACACCGTTGAGTTTTGGAAATGCTATGCTCTATGTTTGATGATGCCAGGATACCACTACGCTGGTTCCTGTGCTATGGGGGTTGTGGTTGACTCTCGTCTTAATTTATTTGGGGTAAACAAACTCAGGGTTGCAGATGCTAGCGTGATGCCAAAAATTACTGGAGCTAATCCGAATGCTGCGACTATTATGATAGCAGAAAGAGCTGCTGATTTGATTAAAAAAGATCATGGTTTATGTTAGTCAGTTGGATATATTCATATTTTTTGCTTTGTGTTTATACGATACACATCCTAAAACAACAAAAATGTATGTTCTTTGTAATAAAGAAAAAACTTTTTCAAAAAAAATGTAACCGCCTTCAAAAACAACCACAAAAAAGTGTAAAATAATCTACAAAATAACTTTTCTTTCGGAAGTCGGTGCCTTTGTTTTTTTCTTTTCATTGTCTTTTTAGCCACCGACTTCCGAAAGAAAAGTTATTTTGTAGATTATTTTACACTTTTTTGTGGTTGTTTTTGAAGGCGGTTACATTTTTTTTGAAAAAGTTTTTATTTTACTCTTTTTAGTTTAAATATTCAACCCGAATTCTTGTCAAGAACATTTTCTCACATGTGCACTAGAATTTTGTAATCCCTCGCACTGGTACTTACATCACTCATGTACACAATAAGCTAATAAAATTCCATATCTCAAAAATTACTGAACCGGTTTTGATGAAACTTGCAGTATTCTCTAAGTTAAGTGATACCTAGTACAACAAAAAAAGAATTACTTAAATCGGACTTGTAGTTCCGGAGATATGCGAAGACAAAGTAAATCAATCGTTGCCTTTACTGTTAAGGAGTTGTACCTTCCATCATCAGGTCATCCACCTGAGATGATGATTATCAGATGCAAATACTTGAACAGCTTTAGAAAATAAATGAAAAAGGTAGTATGTGCCTATAAAATTTGAAGGTTGCCCTCGATTTCCCTAGGATCCCATCATCAGATCCTGACCTGGTGATCATGGGACCAATTGGAAAGTATACCCTTTCAAACAAAAGAAAAAATTTCCAAATCGGTCCAGGCGTCTTCGAGAAATCGGGGAACATACATAAAAAAAAAAAAAAAAAAGATTCCGACGAATTGAGAACCTCCTCCTTTTTTTGAAGTCGGTTAAAAAATAAAATTAGTGTTTATTTCGACGTTCACTTGGCAGCCTATTTATTGCTGTTCGACTCAGATAATAGAAACTTGTTTTCATAAAAAAACAGGGATGAGCCATTGATAGTCACTTTTTGAATTAAATATTTAAAATTATGTATTTACATTTTAATTCGAATACAGACTAGCCGCTGCTACAAAGAAAATCCTTGTAGAAAAATCCAATAACGATTAACAAAAAAAAAAAAAAAACGAATTTGTTCATCAGCTAGATTTTCAAAAAATATTTGACACCAATTTTTTTTCTAGATGATGATGATGATGATCACACGTTACAAGCATCTAATAATGTTCCAACCGCTACTGGAATGCTTTCATGGATGTTTGTAGATAAGTGTTTACCCAAGGCAAATACGAATAATTTTATCATAATTTCGTATAACAATAAATTATGTCTGCCTGTATTTAATTAACTGTACTAGTAGCAATCTTACAATGTCGACGGGTCCCAAGAACAAAGTCGTATCTTCAATATTGTCTAGTTGCAGTGCGGAGCAATAAAGTTACGCGAATCGATAAATTGCAAAAAAAATAAAATTAGTAGAAAATTATGGTGAAAGGTATTTGTTTATTTAAGTTACTTGTTTTTGCTTGCTAATGTTTTACTTTAAATATGTATTTTATTTAAAATTTTATTCTTATGTAATGATGTGAGTTTGTTTTTTGGAATAAACTAAGACTTAACCACACATGCGACTTTGTTTTATGAAATCTTTATAAAAACAAAAAGTCGTATGTGTACGCGAGATGGTGTACATTGGTATTTGCCAACAGAATTATGTCTTATGTTGCAAATGTCCAAACCTATGTTGTCTCTTAATCTAGGTAGTAAGAAAGAAAACTATTTGATATGATCACTTAGGTATTTATTACTCAAATTGAATCATAGTTTTGCTTGGAAATATTTTTTCCAGATATGTATTTAAAAATATGTTTAAACTCAAATACAAAAGAAAATTAACAAAATTCTTAACAATTCAAAATAGTACTCATAATCAATTATCAATTTTTGACATAATCTAGTTAAATGTATCAAAAATAATAACATTCATTTGAAATCTGACAATTAAATTAATATATAAAACAAGTGAGTAAGTATGTTATTTATGCCTAAATCACTAAAAAAAAACTAACAGCCTTCAAAAACCATCTCCAACAAACAGTTAAAAAATATTCGCAAAAGGTCAAAGACTCTTGTAGCAAACTAAAATATGTATTCCTTTACTGTTAAACATTAAACCGTATAACGTTATAAAATTATCACAACATAATATTTTTACAATACCAAATATTGTTTTCTATTTTTGTATTTAATTCAAAGCTAAGTAATCAGTGTAATCACAAAATCAGGTATCTTTATTTCACTTCGACTAATAATAATATATAAGTAATCAACAACTGGGTATTATTATTTTAATACAGTTTTAATCAGTCTTATTAAATTTAACCAGACTCTGTCTCTCGTATAAAAGAAAATATAAGATAAAAAATTATGTTATTCATCACTTTCATCACTAAGTCGTCATTTGCATTGTTAGATTTGTAGGGTAAAGATCTAAAAAATATTGCATTAGTGGCATTTATAACACCTGTTCTATACATGCTCTCCAAATCATTATGTTTATATTTTGTTAACTTAAGTGGTTAAGAATAAGCACGTTCTAAGACAGGCAATACAGATGAGTTTCTTGTATCGTTTCGTATAACTAAACATTCATAAGATTCTTCATTTAAATCATACTTATACATAGTACAATTTATTTGGATCAGATTTGTCAACGAAAACTTCTTTAACTTAAGACCACAATATTTTTTGTTTTCATAAATTTTTGTTCCATAGTTTTTAATTTAGATGGGTCTTAAAGTTACAGAAGTTTTCCTGTACCGTATTTTTAACTTAAAATGGTTTGTTTTTTGGTTTTTGCCCATCGCACAAGCAGGCGCCATTCATCGGATGTATACATCGTTTTGGAATGGACACTATCTCCCTCGTTTTGGGTATGTCCCTTCTCTAGAAAACGATGTGTAATAGACACCTTGTATTTTTTTGCCTCTAAATAAATATACAGAAAACACAAATCTATTCCGATTTTGGCCTGCACGTACAATTATCTGTTATGAAATCTAATAAACTGCTTCCCACTTCATTAGCTCCTCGTTTAGCTACTGTTTCTTCCCACATATCACACGGCTTTCTTTTATCCCATATTAAAAACTGTAAAGTTAAAGGCAGATAATTTTCTTTTGTAATAAAATATACTTATTTGGCCGTGCGGACAAGTCAATACTTTCTGGAAATCAAAAGAGTAATATGATGGGTATCAAATGGTCAAATTGTTCTCATCATGATATCAATTATGTTAATTTTGTTCTTGATGAGTATTATTTTCGGTAGCTTCAAGTTGTAGTTCTGGTACATCTGTATAGTTAGTGTCAACAAATACGGCATGACATACTTGTGCCATTTCGACGATAAAGTTTTGGGCATCGGTCGGTAACGGGGAGCTAGTATTGCTGTCACGTTCAATTGCAGATTCTGTAATTAAGTCAAATAGAAAACAATATAGCTACTGAATTTAATTACCCTACTTGAGTACTAGCCTATCACTAGTAAAAATAAATAATTTTAATTAAAGAAGAGTATTAAATAGTGCATTTTTGTTTAGAAAAAAAGTCTCATGTAAAAGCTCTTACAAAGAATAAAATCTTGTTATCACATACGTCTATATTTTTATGTTAAGTTTACGTAGATCAACATCCTATCTGCACATACAATTGAAAATTTTAGAAGAGCTTTGACTGAACAACAACGTATGTGAAAATAATGTCGTAAAAATAAATATAACAAAATGAAATGTTATTGTGTAGTTTTTCTAAAGAACGAAATTATTACAATAAATTGTACAAAAAAAAAACTTTTTTTAGTATCGTAGAACAACATACTTTAATCACACACGACGGTAATTCTAATAATTTTCGATTTTTTCTTAAAATATTTAGTATTTTATACAAAATCCCAGAGCCATCTTTAAAATACGTGTGACTTGAAAAAATAAAACAATTACATACCAAGATTATTACATTCTTCATTGTTATTTCTCTTTGTAGTAGGATCAGAATAATTATTTTCATCCATCTGTAGCGCTAAATTCAAAATTCTTGTCTTTCTTGACAATGCAGACATCGCAAAAAACATACTTTGACACTGTATTTATACCTTTTGTCATTAATTTGACGCACAATTGAAAACTTGTTTGAACCTCCAAAATTGACCGCCACTGAGGAGTACAAACTCGTGTTTGACGATACATCGCGATGAGCGTGGTGCTTACCGCGGCGAACAAGTTCTTACATGTCGATGCGACATTGTTCGTTGAACTATTTCTCAGATAAGGCAATGTTCATTTGGTTATTTCATAAAGTAAAAACACTATTTTAAAAATAATAACACTATCATATAGCTACTATGATACTTAATACAATTGATCAAAAAACTAAAAATCGACTTATATTTACATAAGTTTTTGTTCTTGGGACCCGTCGATGTAATACTTTTTTACATTTATTTATGTGAGTTTTTATTGAATGGGTAGTGTGTGTCGGTTTTTGAAGTGCTACCTATAGGGGCATGTTCTCGGACTATTGTTTTTTATAGACTAAATTGGTCATTTTATTAACTTATACAAAAATATAAACGGTACTCTATGACAGAGTATACTATTCATATTTTAGAAAAAAACTTTACCCGTTGAAAACTATAGTTACATTCTTACGATATTAGATGGGTCATCAATTGAAACACATGGACCCAACGAATTGATTGTCAAAATCTAAATTAACGCAAGGAAAGCCGCGGGCAGAAGTTATTTACTTAATTTAATTTATTTTTTAAAAAATACCTTTCATTTTACAAAATATTCTTTTGCACTCAGTAAAATAAATCAAAATAAAACTTTATTTAAAGGAAGCTTGGACTGCAACATGGACAATTTTTATTTATACTGCATCATTAGTTACTGTTGCAAGAAAAACTTTGAGTTTGTTATTCCCAACTACAGGTAAAACCTACCTTCAGGTAATTTTATGTAGAACTTTTCAGACTAGTACAAATGATCCAAGTTTTCTATATAATTTTCCTTGTTTGAGTTGGCTACTTTGCCACAGAGTAACACATCAGTTTCATCGTCTAGAAAAAAAAGTTTCATTTCATTTATATTTATTTTCTTTGTGGTCCGACTGAGCAAGAGGGTTCGATTTCTGGGTCGAACAAAGTACATAATATACTATCGGGATTCCCATCAGAAATTGTTCAGTCAGTCTTGATTGGATTAGTGCCCGATTGATAGCAATATGAGTTCAGATGTGATTCCAACGTGTTTCCGAAAGTTGTTGGTTAGATTTTTATTATATCGAACTCGTTGTGTCGATAATTCAGTTGTACGATGGTTATATTCTATCGTTGCTTTATTGTAAACATTTATGCGAAAAGTCTTGTAGCGAAAAACTCTACAGCAATTGCTCATTAGGCCTTATCACGAGGTTTTTGTGACGCAAAGTAATCGGGGCTTTTTTTTTTTAACGTGGTAAAATCATCAAATGAGTCCCCGGGCAGGGCGGGAGAGACTGTCAGACTTGTACTGACTAAAATCCACGGTGTCTTTCAGTAGCCTGTTATGTTCCGGGGTCACGGTATGGAAATAATCCCGCGACCCCGGCAGGCAAGTAATCGGGGCTTTGACGTAAATTAGATAGAATAAAATAGGTCCTCATTCGTACACACCTTTTCATTTTTTTTTATACAAAAACTTCAAGTATCTACACTGTTCGGTAAAATAGGTAGTTAGCCTGCTGGGATCGTATTACCTAGGGCGGCGTATTACCTTGTTTTACCCTGCCATGTATACTTACCCACGTGTAACTTGAAAAGTAGATCATTAGTTAGGAGAACCAAGGCCGAGGATACCACTAGTCATCAATAATTGAACGAGGTAACAGTTTCTAATATTTAGGTTACCTACCTCCATCTTGGCAAGTCAGCCATTAATCACACTTGTCCGTGAACACAGTTCAATCAACCTTGAAGTGCTCCAACTAAGTACTAGCAAATGGCTTTTAAAAGGTTCTCTAAGTAAATAGGAGTCTTAGAAGACCGAATGGTGTACTACTCGTATGGTATAATTAAATTTTGACAAGAAATAGCTATAGGTACAAACGTCAGCGCATCCACCTACCTTAATCTGTCGAATTTCTTTAATAGATTTTCAACCCTATCACAATTAGTTGAAGGTTAATTAATGCTCGATTGGTAAAATTTGACAGATTAGGGTAGGATGACCTGCTGGCCTCTGTACATTAGACGAGATAGGTAGCTGTAGGCTGGCATAAGTTCGAGGTGTATGTTTAAATAATTCCGAAATATAAGCTTGCCAGCAAAAGTACCCATTAGGTTACCCTAAAAGGCTACATACTCGTACGTTCCTAAATTAGGTGAAAAGGTATTCTAGTTCCATGGAAGTATTGAGATACGGCGGACTTTGTTATGCTATGGTTTGAAAGTAAGTATCAATATTTTAATACATGGTATAAAATACTGATATAAATGCTATTCTCCATAACATTGATGAATTCCACGGGTGGATAAAGGAAAACATGTTCTAGCAACCTGCTGCTGTGTGCGGCGACGGCGTGGTAGTGGCGCAGTGGTGGCTCAGTCGCGAAGGTATACACAGCTAAGCGGTGAGGTGGCGGCGCGGTGGCGGCGCGGGGGCGGCGCGGCAGCGGCATCGTGTACATGAGCCCTTATTGGCCCCTTCGTACACTAGGCGACGCAAGTCTCCGATACCTTACGATTTTGGTATTCATTGACGCGTGCTTGTGTTCGAACCTCTATGGGTTTGTATTGCGATAGCCGCTTGGATACCGAAGTCGTAAGGTATCGGAAACTTGAGTCGCCGTGTGTACGAAGGGCCTTATTCAAACGCACAAAGAAAGCCAAGAGAAAATGTTTGGAAACGTGTGACATTCTGTTTTTCTTCAATAACCTGAACGAACGTGACGGGAATATTATAGCTCCCTGTTATCATGCGCCCCTGGTATCGTGGATTAGCGTCATAACTGTTAAGGATTATTATTGTCTCCCGTATTTTTTGTACGGATTAGTTTTCTTGGGCTGAAATTAGTTAGTGGTTGTTAGCAGGCAAGGATAGAATTTCTGAGCTATCTTTAGCATATTAATATTGCTGGTGAAATCAACGACATAGCGTAATACTCGTAAACGTATACACATATATAATGTCATTGTCCCCAAGATTCAATTTTTATTTTTTTGGTAGTGTAAAAAGTGGTACTTAGTCTGAACGGTCCCAATATTGTTGGACTCTTACTAACACACACGCTCTTGACGGGACCGCAAGACCCCATCAGTACTCGTATCACTAATTTCAGAATATATCTTTCATTTTACCATTTTCCCAAAGGAATAAATAAATTAAGTAGTACAAGAGACTAGATTTTTTATGGTTTTGATAAGTTTGAGTATTAAATTAAAGTAGCCGCTCTAACAAGCATCGTTAATGACTTGCAAAAACAAGTAAAAATTGAAAAATAATACAACCATTATCTGAATTGCCCAACGACTTTTCCGCCACTGTATTTTCTTTTAACAAATTTGTTTTCCCGCGTTATTAGAAAGTATTTCGAAAAGTCTTTTAAATTTATTATTTTATACAACAATGGCGGTACAGAGAAATAGGACAAACAAAAGAGAAAAATCCATTGAAAACTTGGACTTCCTCCTTTTAGCGCTAACAAAAGGTAAAGAGGGAGAAAATAAAGAAAATACACCATAAACGTTGAGTGTTCCTGTTTGTATAGCTTTAGCTATTTTTTTTATTATACAACAATCTGTCACTCGTGTTTCACGGGCTCTTCTTATTTTTATTGCGATCAAAGACTGTCTGTTGAAATTGTATTTTGTTGTACGTCAAGTGAAAACGAGTGAATGAAAGGGTGGCAGTGAAGCTCTGGTGGCCTACCATGAACTCTTAAAGCGTGAGTCTTTAGGCTGTGGAAAAGAGATGGCGCTTGACGACTGGTATAGCTCTGTCTCTTTCCCACAGCCTAAACTGGATCGCGTTAAGAGCTCGTGGTAAGGCCTCTGGTAATAATATCATGTCAACGTTTTAAGAAGGAAAGTAATAAACGTAACTTAACTGTCTGTCTCTTTGAATCGTTCTGATCCCTAAACTTTTTTTAATTAACTTTTTTGATGACTTTGTTTAATGAAATTTGACTGATAATTCAGGTTTAGAAAAATGTAAGTTATTTTCAGGATATCCTCTCATAGACTCATGGGACACGCTATATTTATTTGACGTCGCGTCTGTTAAAAAAATCGTATGACCAGGGATAACAGCGACCAATATCGGACTTTCTAGGGTTTGACACCGGGCACCCTTCTTGCACAAGTGACGAAGAAGATGGTAGACAAAAGTTCAGTAAATTCACTCCAAGATGCGACTTGACGATACTGGAAATGTGTATCTTTTCATGTAGTGAATAAAGTTCTATTTTGATTCACTCTGTTGAAATGTTCGCGAAGTGACGCGTCTCGGTGTGAATTGACCCAAACTCGTGTTAACAGTTGATACTCAGTAACATTACAACTTTGTACAAAAGTGTGATACTTATTTACTTTACTGACTATAATCATACTAAACGTTATCTTGGAGAGCAGTCGTGCACTTGCATCATAATAATTTAATGGTTTTCTCTCTATAAAGTAGTTTGCAAATCACGAGAGAGACTCATAACTTTCAGTAGGTACTTTGTAATAATAGTTTAATGATCTCAAACTCGAAGATTAGGCTACAGTTTTGTTGTCAAGCTGAATAATAACTATTGACAAAAATATCGTAAGAAAAACAAAATTAAATAAATATTTAATCAATAAATTAATATAAGTAATATAATTTCCATGAGAATTCAACTACCATTTACTACCAAAGAATCCATCTTTATCACCCAAGAAAAAATGATCTTCTTTAATAAAATCAGCTGCTTTTTCTCCAATCATGATTGTAGCAGCATTGATATTAGATCCAGGTATCTTTGGCATGACACTAGCATCTGCAACTCTTAGCTTGCTTACCCCAAGTACATTCATACGAGAGTCCACTACAACTCCCATAGGACAGGAAGCAGCGTAATGGTATCCTGGCACCATCATACAAAGCGCATAGCATTTCCAATATTCGTTGGTAGAATATAAATCTCCACAGCCACAAACTTCAGGAACAACCAGTTCAGCTTGAGCACTTCGGAAAAAATCCGTATCTTGAACTTTCAAAAAATCTTGTAGGTATATCGCATGCATGTCTAAATCTTCGTCGTTAGAGTAGTACCCAGTATATATCAACGGCTGTTCTTTTGGGTCTTTGCTCCGTAATAGAATCTTACCACGAGATTCTGGGTATTCTAAATTAACGAAACTGAAAAATACTTCCTTTCCAATACTACCGTTGTATAAGGCATCACATACTTCGTCAACAAATGAGAAGTAGAAAGAGCAAAATTGCAACATGGGTGTCGGTTCGTTCAATATAAAACTAAAGGTTTGATAATAATCTCGAAAATGTTGCCCCTGGTTTAACGTAGAAAATCCCAAAATTAATGGAAATGGAAATTTGGTAGGATCCATCGGTTTAGATGGAGGCGATTTTCCCATTTTATGAATCATAATAACCATGACATGGTCTTGTAAAGCTTGACCAACAGGAAGATCAGATATTACATGAATGTCGTGACTCAGTAAGTGATCTTGTGGACCAATTCCTGATAGCATTAATAGTTGCGGTGTATTAATAGCACCTGCTGATACTATCACTTCCTTTACAGCTTTGAAACAAACAGTTTTATTGTTTTCTAAGATAGCTTCAATACCTACAGCGTTTTTGTCATCATCAAAGAGAATTTTTGATACCAGAGTGTTTTTAAGCACATACAAATTCGGTCGATTTTTGATTGGGTGCAAAAATGACTGTGCAGTACTTTGTCGTACACCATCAGCAATATTATACATAAATTCAGTATATCCAAGTGGAGTATTACCATTCGTGTCCAAAACAATGTCATGGCCAACTTCTTTGAAAGCTTCAAAGTACTTTAGAACCTCGTTATTATAGTATCTGGTTGTTCCTAAATATCCATCAGTACCATGAAAGACTCCTGCGTCGGAATCACGAAGGATAGGATCGACTAGCCTTTCGCTTTTGATAAAATATGGAAGTACATTTTCCCAGCTCCAGGTTTCGTCGTCAGTCATCTTGGCCCAGTTGTCAAAATCATGGGGATTACCTCTCGTGTAAGCCATGAAGTTGAGAGAACTTGAGCCTCCGAGCATTTTGCCTCTAGTCATTTCCACACCATTGTTTTTGTGAAATTGTTGGCTGTAGCCATCGTCTTCTGTTCTGTAGTTCCAATCAACTGATGTATTCTTCAGAAATGGAATAAATGCCGGTATCTGTAATAAAGTTGGAAATATTAAAAACCTTGATAAGTAAAGGAGGCAATACAAAGTTAGTTAGACAGAAAGAGATTTTTTTCTTAGTAAACTCAATCTCAGAATTCTATTCTAGAAAATTTCATTAGTATGAATCCTTGATTGTAGAAATTCAACAATACCTATGAAGGTTATTTTGTTAGTTTACTAAGACGATATAACACCGTTTGATACAAACTACGCGATAAAGCATTCTGTTGCAAGCTTTTAGCTTAGAATTTGATGCAAACCAGTGCGACGCACGATCCGCTTGTGCGCGTGTTGTGATAACTACCAAAATATTTAGTTCTTTATTCTTTTTATAATGAACTAATATTGACTGGCTTCATCAGAATTGAACGCTTTACGAAAAATTTTAAGTGACATTGATTTCATCGAATTGAATTCATAACATTTGGATAATAGCTACGACTATTGGAGTTTGGATTGGCATAAACAAGGCGTTTGATTTACCAGTCGCACATGTCTGGCAGTCAATTGAAATCGATAATATAAACGACCTAACTGTGTTATGCATATTGACCAATCGTGACAAAATGTTAGTTTCTGGGATACGTATATACAAATAAATATACGTCAAATAAGCATAGATTAGATACACTATCAATGATGTAACAATAAAAAAATTAAGTATTTTCTGTAGTTCTATTATGAATCAAACTCTCTATTCAGTTTTCGTCGTAGGTTTGGATTTTGGCATCCACACCCACTAAGCCAAGAATACACTAAGGGACAAATGGTGTGCGACGTGTCGCCAGCGTTGGATGAAGTAGCACGACGTTGCCAGACTTCGGTCGAAATGTCTGGCAACATCGCGCGACACGGGTCACCAACTACATCGAAGTGGCATAAGTTGCGCGATGTCGCCAGATATATCAGGCGAAGATTCGCGAAGTCGCATGACTTTGTCTGATGTCGCTGCGGACATAAGTCGCGCCTTGTGGCCATATTTGCCATATTATGTCGCCGATACATGTCGTGGCACAAATTGTCCCCTAGTGTATCCTTGGCTTGAGAATTCACCTGGAACATGTACGTATAACCAAGCTTGACCTTAACGATTTGTATTTGTCAAACTTTTGAGCTGCCAACTATAGGTTGTTACGTATCATCATCATCAGCGTGTAATGTTCCCACTGCTGGGACACAGGCCTCATCTCTATGAGAGGGAGGGATTACCTATGTTAAAGTTTTAATTAAATATTAATTCATGAATATTTAAGTTGGCGTGTCCGGCTTCATAAACTCAACAAAATAGGCCCTTAGAGGATTTTTTGATCCTGCTTAGCTTGTTCAATAATGATTTATCTATTTTTCTGTTTCGCAATATTAAAATGTTAGATACAGAACTTACCACAGATTCTATGGGTGGATCTCCACCTGCTTCTATTAGTAGAACTGTAACATCCTCAATCTCAGTGAGTCTATTGGCTATCACACTGCCTGCTGATCCAGCGCCCACTATTATGAAGTCGAAAGAAGCGCCATCTGATGAATATACATAGATTTTGAGCAAATTATATGATCATCAAGTTGTTGTTCCGGGTCTGGGTGTTTGACTATGTGAGTTTATAATGTTTCTTAACAGTTTCATTAAAAAAAAAAATACATTGAATAGTAATGTCACTAACGTCTAATTCAAGAATTAATTTAAAATGTCAAGATAATGTAAACCTGTTTATGTAATGCGAATTAGTGTGGTGTCTTATTAAGATCGATGCGATGGGTACCGATCGAACAGGTCGATCGACCATCGATACATCGTTGATCGACGTCGATTAAAATTATAGAGGGAGAGAAGAGTGGTGACAGGTGGAGCGGGGATCCGACGACTCGACGCCAACGTCGACTAATCTATTCTATCTTCGAAAGACCATCGATTGATTGATGTAAGAACAAGTGAACTAGCGAGTTTAAGCGGTAGTGGGCACTGGGCAGTCCACTTGCAGAACTGATGGCCGATGGGGACGAAAGGTACTAAAATGGAGACCACGCAGGACGTCCACCCACAAGATGGACAGACGATCTGATGAAGGCCCTGTGGTCTTCATCAGATCGGCTTCATCCATCGATCACAGGATCGCGCTGGATGCAAGCCTCTTCCAACCGGTCTTGGAAATGTATGGAGAGGGGGGGGGGGCTATGTTCAGCAGTGAAAGAAAGAAAGAAAGAAAAAGTTTTATTCGACTCACACAGGACAGAACAACAACATAAAATGTAAAACAAAGATGTAAAAATTAAATAAAAGAAACTTACATTACAAAATAAATAAAAATAAAATAACCAATTTTGGTCCTGTACGAGGCCAAATTAAAGGCTCCTATCTCAGCATGAGCTGTGACATTTAGAAAAAAAAAGTCACAGCGCTGGTTTTCAGATAGGGCCCAGTCAGTGGACGTCCTACGGCTGTTATGATGAGGATGTTTGTTGTGGTGGCTCTAACTTCTATTAATTGACCAATCGTGAATATTTCTACACGAGTTGCAATAATTAGTTAGCTACCTATTGATGATGATTATCACGAAATATCGTGGTAAATAATTAGAGCGTTGCAGACATAATTTCATACCTGTACTTATGAATTAAGTGACTGACATGTAGCAAGAAATAAAGTATTTGTGAAGCAGAAACTATGCTAGTAACGTCTTGTTTTTCCCCCACTGCTCGGCTTCTATTAAAATTTGTAGTGCTTTTGAAAAATAGACTATCTATCACAACAATACATTTTCAGTTTGAACCATTATTCCTGCGATCAGCGCGCATAATTTGAAGTAGATAAACTTTGTGCAATGATCAAGATAGTTGAAGTATGCATTTTTTATAATGAGAACATTTTGTCAGTAGTAAAATAGAAAACAGCAAAATAAAACAACTGAAAAACATGAGAATTAAAATGCAAGAAGTCTTCGTCATAATTTTGAGCGGGTTAAATACCTGAGTAGGTTAAAAGGATGTCGACGGAAATATATTACATTTAATTATTTGATCTTTCAGGGTTAGTTTCATAGTAAAAGTTGTTTTTAATAAATCAGTCCAGCCATTACGGAAATATCTGTCATACAGACTTTTTATGTACCGTTTATTAAGTAAAACTTTGTTATTTCTTATAATTATTCATATCAAATGATCGTGATAATTTAAAGATACAAGTTTTTTCTTTTAGCGTGGTAAAATCATCAAACGAGTCCTCCCACCCAGGGCAGGGCAGGAGGGACTGTCAGTACAAGTCTTGTACTGAATGAAATCCACGGTGTTCTTCAATAGCCCTTTACGTTCCACGGTCACGGTATTCGTTACTCCCGCGACCATAAAGATACAAGTAACATGTTTTATTTATTTATTTTTCATTTCTTTAGATTTAAATGTATGTACAAACATGTTTTTTGGTTACCTACTAAAATCCACTTAATTAATAATATTACTTAATTTAGAATAATTACCTTGAACTTGTGCATGTTGTGGCCATAAAAAAGAAGTGAGCTGCAACGCAGCGAGTATATTAAAGGCTCCTTGAACTTTTTGTATTCCTAGTATTGCTGACGTTGAATTCATTTTCGAATATTTCTTGTAGTTGATTTTTTAAGGACTTAGCGTTGTGATTACCACAAAATCACTTTTGTAAATAATCTGAAATTATTTGAAATTACAGCTACAAAATATTTATTTAAAAATTTCAAAATAATTAACCATTTCACTGTTCAGGAACCACGTAATTAGCCCGACCCTGTTGTTAGTAAGCATGATTCCGGATTCCATGATCCTTTTTTAATTAAAAGTAAAAATCAGCAAATAAACTCTTTTCATGATTACTTTCGCCAAAGTTGGAGAGTAAATAACTGTCAAACTCTTGGTGACAGTAAATTACTCTCCAACATAGAAATAAAGCTGTTCTTTCACATGCTATTTAGTTCCAGGGCCTCAGTATCCTAAGACAGTTTCGAGACCTAACTAGGTGGCCCTGAGTAGACGTATTATTATTTTCAATTAAAAAACAAAACAAAAAAAAACTTACCTAAATTAAGTAGGGGGCCTATAATGGGCAAATGTTTTCACATACCCTTCGTGATTACAACTATTTAACCAAAAAGTTAATTGTTTATTTTTTCCCACGTGCTCTTAAACTATCAAATAACTAAGATAATAATAGACAAATATGTTCTTAAAATAAATTATCGCAGTTTTATTATTTGAAAGGCTAACACGCGACTGGACTAACACTCGAACTGCTTGATAATTATATAGCTAGTGATGTGAACTGACCTATCGACTGATGCAGTATTTTAATTTTGACATCAACTCTATTTGAAAGGAAAATAAAAAATAGAAGCGTGCCGCATTCACGCTTCTATTTTTTATTTTTCTACGGCATTTTATTAAAGTAATCAAGGCCTTCCTTTTCGAAATGACTAACCGATTTTATTAAAACTTCAGACACATAAACGGGATACATAGGTCTAAAAAGTTATGAGAGAATAAAATAAAAAGGAAATCTCCATGGGAATTTCAAAACCAGTTTCATTTAGCTGCAGCACTATTTAGAGTGAAAAATTATATTATAATTAAGGTATTCTTTAGAAAATTGGACCTAGAGAATTAAAATAAATATTTCAATTATGTTTTTCTCAATTAGGTACTACACACCATCTGAATAAAAAATATTAATGTAAAACAAAATAATTATTTGCTTAAAAAAAAACATTTTTCGCCTTTTTGCCCGATTTTGTGTCGATTTACAACATCGACATTAAACAGGTAATAAAATAATAACTAAGTTGTCTGTACCTACAACTTTCGTTCATCTATTGTATTTTTTAAAGAAAAACCGACTAAGTGCGCTCGGATGGGTTGCTGTACATATTTTGCCACAAACTTAATTTGCCACAGTTTTATAAACCTCATACATTGAAAGTTAATTTGCCACAGAGAGATTTTGTTTTGCTACTATATCTTCATTTCACATAATTTTTACTGAAGGCGGCGGCGCCACTGTAGTTTTGTGCTGGATTTTATTATTTAATTGTTCTGCTAACCATACGGAAAAAAGAACTGAGGCTAATTTATACTTATTCTATTGTGGCGAATTAACTTTGTGGCAAAACAATAACCCGTTCGGACCACACACAACGATGGGTTCCATAGTTGAAAATACTTAATCTGAAAAAACAAACTTAGCGTTGTAGTAGATTTAAGACTGTCGTCTACCGAGCGCTCGTCCATACTAAAAGAGAAAACGTTTTCCTACCCCTAAATGTTATCTTATCTCAATGATTTTTTAGAATGCTTCTGACACTGTAAAAAACTAGGTTTGTAGGTTTTCTTTTTTTCAAAATTTATAATAGTTTGAAAGTAACAGGCGCCTAAAAGTTACTATTTTTATGACAAAATCTTCAGTAAAGTAAAACCTTTGTATTTTAAAAACAAAGAAGTTTTAGAAAAAAAACAAAACCTACAAACCTAGAATATAATATGCTGAAACGATTGACACTAGAATCTAAGAGATTGGACGTGATTTAGTATGTGAAAAACGTTTTCTCCCGAGAGACAAATTTCATATAAAAATACTCACAGTCAGTCGCGAGCTGCAACGCTCTCTATCGCACGATCGGGGGTTTTTCAACGAGCGAGAAGGACAGCACGAGTTTTTCTAAATACCAATTTTTTGAAAAGGCAGCCGCTATACAATCCTCTTAAGATTTTCTCTTTCTGCCAAACATGATTCTAGGTCAACATGAGGAATATAAGTTTGAGCGACTACGAGTATCGCGACTGTCAAAATATGCGGCAAAACAGAGAATAAACCATAGTTCTTAGGTTTTGATACCGTTGACTTAGAATTGATTTATTCTTATCAAATTATTATTTTAATTAAGCTATTCTTTGATTTGAAATATTAAAAATAACTTTTTCATAAATATTAATTTCTATTTTTTTATATTATATTTATTTAACCCATTATCTATAGGATTAATAATTTTAATTCTTTTTATCTTTTTTTTTTTTTTTTTTAATTCTATTTGCCTGTTGCCTCCACGTTTTCCTGGGAGAAAAGTCTTGACAGACGGAAAGATGAAAAACAGAGTGATTCTAGTCGGTTTCTTCTTTTATAATGAATAACGTAACTATCAACTTAATTATACTATAAACTGTTAAACAAAAGATATTTTTGTGTAAGGTAGATATGCTTCGCTGACGTACATGTATTTTTTATAATTGTCATTGAAATGTTGAATTATTAAACATTTATTTGATGCCACTCTCCACATTGACGTCAAGATAACAAGTTAGTTAAGTTCAGACAAAAATAGAAAACTAATAAAATAAGTTTTAAAGAAACAAATTAGAAAAGAGATTGTAAATGACGTACTTACTTCCAATAAATTACAAAGCTTGTTTTATTGGACAGTACCTACGTATAAAGACTATGCCAAACAGGGAACTTGGCGACCCGCGACGTATGGGCCTACACGCATCACAAGCTTCACCACAGTTCTGCCTGCGCAAGCTTGTCGCATGAAAAAACTGTACACGGACAGACGGGAGTTTTACTAACCGCAGGCACGGTGTTCAAAAGGAACACCGGACAACAAACCGGCTTGCGCAGGCAAACCAGTGGTGATGCTTGTGCGTGCGGTAGGGTAGGCCCATTAGCTTGACGTGTGCTTGAAGTGCACCCAAAACACGATACGCTAGCGTCGACGTTGTGCTGGCGTGACACGCCACGCCAATCGCTAGACGTCTCTATGACAATCGGTACACAGGACGCTATGCTGGCTCAGGCGCAAAATGTCGCTTTCGGAAAATGTCTCCTGGTAGTAAAATGTCTCTTTCGCAAAATGTCGCTTTCTCATAATATCGCTTTCGCAGAATGATTCCTTCTCAAAAGGTCGCTTTCTGGACAATGCCTCTTTCGCAGAATATCTGTTTCGCAAAATGTCGCGTTAATAACTTAGAAAAAATTTTGCCAGTTTTAAGAGAAAGGTTGTGTTTTCCCAATTTCTTATTCTTGGTTGATTCTGTTCTAGTTTAAAGCAACATATTTTTTTTTTTGGGTTCGTGCTCTATTAAAATAGAAAATAGAATTGAATCGAATTGATATAGATAAATAGTCAAATAGAGTCGAATTGATAACCTCCTCCTTTTTTTGAAGTCGGTTAAAAAGTGGTGTCTGTACAATGGAAATATGCAAAAAAAAGTAGCAGGGGTTGTTATTTTATCGATGCCGAACCCGAAACTGTAAATATTTTTTTTTGTCTGTTTGTCTGTGTGTTTGTGCACGCTAATATCAGAAACGGCTTATTCGATTTAGATGCGCTTTTCACTAGTATATTTTAGTAAGCTTCACTTAACATTTAGTGTTTATTTCATGTCATCCGGTTCATAAATAAAAAAGTTATGTCAATTTAAAGAATCACGGCGAACATTTCTTGAGGTATTCTATCAGAGAGTATCGTATTATACGGGACACGCCTCGCGCTGGGAGCCGCTGCTAAAAACACTGAACCGATTTAAATGAAATTTGGTACATAGTTTGGAGCTTGAGAAAGGACGTAGGCTACTTTTTATTGCGGATTTGGAACAGCTGATGTGGAACTCTAAGAGCCCAGCTACACTATAACATATATAGGAATGACGTAGCAAGAGTTGTTCAGTCTGATGAGCACTCTCTGCTGACTTAAAAAAATCGAAGATCTGGAACACCTGTTGTGAAACTCTAAAGCCCAGCGACACTATAACATAGATAGGTATAGGAATGACGTCTTAACAAAAGTGGTTTCGTTTTACACAAATGAAAGATCTGGAACGTTTCAAATCGTCTTGCGCATCCCGTTGTTTTCCCATCCCCGGGCTCTTAGAATTCGATATCAAACGTTTCAAACTTCGATTTTGACGACCCGTTGTCGCTGGCATAAGCAACAGTATCCGCGTACGAAGTCGCGGGCAGATGCTAGTTTTACTCGTATTATTACGTATAGATGTTTTACATACTACGTATATACCACTATAGAAGATCTTTTATAGAACTCATAATAAAAGTATTTTTTTTTTATTTTTAACCGACTTCAAAAAAAGGAGGAGGTTCTCAATTCGTCGGAATCTTTTTTTTTTTTTTTCACTCTCAAAAATCGAATTTGCAACGTTGAAATACAATATTAACAAAAACTTGAACAGAATCAATCAAGAATAAGAAAAAGAAAAAAAAACAACCTTTCTGGCTATATTTTTTCTAAGTTGTTAACACGTCATTGTGCGAAAGAGATATTCTGCGAAAGAGGCATTGTGCAGAAAGAGACCTTTTGAGAAGGAGTCATTCTACGAAAGCGATATTATGAGAAAGCGACATTTTACGAAAAAGACATTTTACTACCAGAAGATATTTTGCGAAAGCGACAATTTGCGCTTGAGCCGCTATACTGACAGGGCGCGAGTCTGTGGCGTGTTTCCTACTGTTCGCGCCTATGTCTAGCCAGACTCTGAAAATGTTTTTTTGAATTGTAACCATACCTTATTATTTTTGAAAATGTACATTTTCAAAAATATTTAATGTTGACGTACCTTTTTGCTAATTGAAAAGTTAAATCCTACTATCCTACTAATACTATAAACGTGAAAGTTTGTTTGGATGGATGGATGTTTGTTACTCTTTCACGCAAAAACTACTGAACGGATTCGTATAAAATTTAGCAAACAGATAGTTTATAACCTGGAATGATATATAGGATAGTTTTATCCCGATTTTATATTACCACCGAAAAATTTTTGAGTTGTAACCGGTGAAACTGCTACCAACAGACTGTACGTTATTAACATAAGATTATATTTCATTTGTGCATTGTAAAATTAAATCTCATCATAAAGATAATGTTCTGCTTGTTAATTTTATTTAACAAAATAGTTTTGTTTAACTATTTATTTCTATTATTTTTAAACCATTTTAACATTCAAATCGTATACTAATACGTCACAACTTAGTAATTTTTTACTGAGTTCTGAGTTCTTTATAAGGTAGTCTGTCCACCTTGTTGGTGGACGTCCTACGCTGCGCTTGCTAGTCCGTGGTCTCCACTCTAGCACTTTTCGACTCCATCGGCCATCTGCTCTGCGAGTAATATGGCCTGCCCATTGCCACTTCAGCTTGCTAATCCGGTGGGCTATATCGGTGGCTTTAGTTCGTCTACGGATCTCCTCATTTCGAATTCGATCACGCAGAGAAACATCGAGCATGGCCCTCTCCATAGCCCGTTGAGCGACTTTGAGCTTCGAGATGAGGCCGATAGTGAAAGACAACGTTTGAGTCGCAAGTTTTGATTTCATTCATTCGATTTTGTACATGGTTTGGGACCATGATGTCTTATAGCAGCTCAACTGTCAAAATACGAGTAAGCGATTCAATAAGAGTTACTATTTCTTTAATACAAACTGAAACGTTTGGTGAATTATTGACGAATATCAAGTTTTTTAGTGGAATTTTTTCAAATACCAACGTAAGTGTACTTAATCTTTCTTTTGAAGTTTAAAATACCTGTCCTGTATATCCCTCGTTCTGTGGCTCGAAAAAACGACCCTAGCGCCATCTTTGTGGGGTCATTCTGGGGGGACGAATGCAATTTCGGCGCGTCTGATTAAAACGACGATATCTCCGAAATTCCGTTAGATATACTCGTACATTTTTCAACTGCATTTGTTTTTCTGTAATAGTCTAATGATCTATTTACTTTTTTTTTGAGGAATATTTTGTCTCACACTACGTCATAGAACGTAAAAGGTTCCAGTCACGCGGCCAGTTGAACCCCTTCAATAACAAAAAAAAAAATTTGAAAACTCCCGACACAAAAACCAGGTTTCCTATAAAAAAAAAACCTCAATCATAAAATACCAAAGTATGTATTATAAAAAATAGTTCGCATATCTTAATTATATATAAATTGACATAAATGTACAAATTGCAAACTTTCATCACTGTTAACGATTCATATGCCGCTGAGCGTATTGGACGTCGTGGTACGACTATAATACGACTTTATGCGATGCAGTTTAGGAACCTAAACTGAAATGTCTTGCTTTTGAATCGTTTTTAATTAGATCGTGGTACGCTTCTTGTCCATTATTTTTAAACATTCTAAAACATGGATGGAATTATATTTGCAATTTATTGGTTTTGTAAACAAATGCCGATTGTGGTAGACAAAGCGACGGCGACGGACTTAATGCCGCAAGGCATTTCCTGCCAACTAACCTTTTATACGTAGATACAGAAAACATTGTGTTTTACGAATTATTTATTACACTTTGACGTCATCATTATGAATTCTTATAAACAAAACTAATTGGTAAATGGTAGATTAAGATGCAGAAAAATCGCTGAAGCGTGACGACAGTACAAGCTGACGCAAAACGCTAGTTGCTTTGAAATCATAAAATTAAAGTTGAAAACTGGAAAAGTAAAATACGAAAGAACTTGTAACTTATATGTATAAAAACTTACTTCTTATTCGGTTTGTGTGTAATTTCGTTAAGTTGAGATAGGCATGGTTCGCGGGACTTATTCCATTACCGTGACCCTGGAACGTATAGGGCTAATGAAGGACACCGTGGATTTTAGTCAGTACAAGTCTGACAGTCCCTCCCACCCTGCCCTGGGTGGGAGGACTCCTTGATGATTTTAACACGCTAAAAAAAAAAAAGTTGAGACAGACATATAAGTACGTATACGTATACTCGTATCTCGTGTACTTAGTTTTCTAATTTACATCTTTAAAACGTATTTTATTTCTTTTATTGCTTATCTATATATTCTTTAATTATTCTCTCATCGCATCGCTATTTCCTACATTCTGGATATCATTTTCAGTATGAGTTATTTATACTCAATTTATCTTTCACATAAATTATCCTTATCATTTTTCAATTTGTTTTTACATACATATTTAGATTGGAACCAAAATGGTCCCTATATTAATGGATAAAAAAGTCAGGGAACGTATAATTTTGGTTGTGTCTTCCCAGAGGTAAGTCTTAGTAATTTATTTCTTCACTCTTTTATTTGAAATAATTAAATAAACTTTAAGTCAAAAAACATGATGAAATAGACAGAGTCCTAACATTTTTTTTTACTGTGAGGGATCCTTTAAAGAAGTGCTCCCCAGAACAGTAGGTACTGCTCTCGACTGCAGTAAAATTTTGGTTAGTTTAAGGCGTGCTGCATGTGCTGAAAACTCCAAGCGGCGCAAATACATTGGCTTAGCTAGTGGCTATGTGTTTGAGCCGTTTGAAACTCTGGGGCCATGGGGTCCGAGTGCCCACAACGTTTTTAAAAATATCGCCAGGCATCTAGTCGACTCTTCAGGTGACCAGAGGGCTGGCCTATTCCTAGGCCATCGAATTAGCATTGCCATATAACGTGGCATTCTGGGCACTGTTCCCGTTGACAGCGATGTGGACGTATTCTTTGACGTCCTATGAATGTTTTCTCTTTTAATTTTTTTATTATTATTTTTCCTGTACATATTACTAGTAAGTTTAAGGCGTTATATGTTATGGTGAATAATGAAACTCACAAACATACATACATAAAAGAACCCTAAAAATATAACAACCCTTTTTTGGGCAGTCGTGTAAAAGAAAAATATTAGATACTTCTGTTCTCAAAACTTTGAACAAGCCCCTGAGTATATCCTCGCGTTGTTATTGCCTCTGTTTCTCAATTTAAAACTCTTTGTTTCAGGTTTAGCAGATGCTGTAAAATCCACAGTCATCATGGAGACGGCTTCACGAATATTCACGAATATTCTAAAGAAACAGAACATCCTCAAAGTGCTGACGTGTTTGAACCTAGCCGCCTATTTGTGGCCTCAACAGGCTGTTATAGAAGGTATTTTTCTTTAACCATAATATTTAAGTGGATTAGTGAGACAAAGGGCATATATCCACTAGAACGAAAAAAAAAAAACAAAAAAAAAACTTACTTTGTCAGTTAGTTTGTCAAAATATTTTGAGCAGTATTTTTTCTTGTGGTACATACTTAAATCCACGAGCAATATTTGTATTTAATTTTTCGGTTCTCGAAAACGCCTCTAACGATTTACATACTCATTATAATAATATATTGTATATTGTCAACTTAAACGAGATAGTTGTTTTATTCCTGGCACACAGGTCCCATTTGAAAATTGTTGTTTTGACGAACTGGATCAAATATGACTAAACATGTCTAGTTAATGCTTTAAAGTAGTTGGACTTTGTCAGGGTTATCCTTTAATTACAAAGGATCTCAAATGGTGATAGAAATCATGCCTCCAACACTTCGAAGACATCATCAACCAACCCAGCACTTGGCCAGCATTGCTGAATTAGCCCACAACCTCTCAAAGAGACCTCTCACCTAGCAGCATGAACATAATAGGCCTTTGTCAAACTGAAAAGCGTGCCGATGCGTCTTTGTTTGTAATGTATGGTTTTTTTTTAAGATTTAATTGTTTGAAGCCTGTCACATAGACTATCGGACCGCTTTCGCTTTTTTATATGACTGGATTCGGATCGCATTCGCTTCGCCCTGTATGTTTGACAATAGCTTTATATCGCCATGATTAAGATATCAGCCGTAGGATGTCAACTACTGAACAATTTCTTTAATCACTACAGATCCTGCTCTATAGATTGGTAATAATAATTATTATTATTAAGTCCATAGTATTAACCACTCGATAGTAATATTTTGCACTTAATTTACATAATTTACACACTATTTTATAATTTTAGACCACATAGTAGATGAATACCTATTGTTTTTAACCGACGAAAAAAAAAGGAGGAGGTTCTCAATTCGACATGTATATATTTTTTTTTAATTTTTTTTTTATGTATGACCACGCATAACTTTTTCTAACGTGGTCCGATTTCAAAAATTCTTTTTTTGTTGGAAAGAGTATATCTCAAAGTTGGTCTCATTTAAATTTCAAAACTAAAATCGGCCTCTAAGGGTAGAAAAAAAGGAATTAATTGTCAATCTTCCTACAGAATTTTCAATTATGAACCGATTCTGTTGAAATAAAGTTAACAATTGTAGTTCTGAGGACATTATTATATAGCAGAGATGTGGAGAACATAACATGATGGCGTCACCATCATCAGATCAACTCCAGATCCCTGTTATTTTGTGAAGTCAGTCCCAAGATTTCCTTAACAGTTAACAACAGCTATATCGTGTTTGGGCTCATTTCACTCAGCTTGATGATGAGAACTTTAGACCTAGCTGAGGTATCATTGCCATCGAGGGTCTGAGGATGGTGACGGATAGCAGGGGCAAGAGGTCCTCAACAGTTAACAGCACCTTTATCGTGTTTGGGCTCATTTCACTAGTCTTGATGAAATGAGGATGGTGACAGAGGGCAGTAGCAAGAGATCCATAACAATTAACAGCAACTATATCGTATTTGGGCTCATTTCACTCATATTGATGAGAACTTTAGACGTAGCTGGGGTATGATAGTCGTTGAGAGTTTTAAATTAATTACAGAAATTGACACGATATAGGAAACTCAAAAGTAAAAAATAAGTCCTTTTTAAAAAAAAATCAAACCGACGAAACAACGAACTGAAAAGCAAAAAATAAATTTTGAGGCGGCGCCAAAGAAACAATCAACGAGTAGCTACGACGAGATATTCTGCTCTTCAAATAGTTAATTTATATGTTTGTTTGTTTGGCGCCGCCTCAAAATTAATTTTTTGCTTTTCAGGTCTTTGTTTCGTCGGTTTGATTTTTTTTTAAAGTACTTATTGTTTTTTAGTTTTTCGGTTGACATTGGTTGACATTGACATTTGTCTGCGCCCGTGTCTCTGACTTGTCGGTGTTGTCAGCCTTTATACTCTTAGGTATGGCATAGACAAGCGGTTACGTCGGGTATCTATCCATTAAATTATTGATTTTAAAATGTTATATTATGCTTATTATATTAATATCTGTTCTTCGTTATTTATTACACTGTTTATTTAAGTACGTATCTGACCGTGACTTCACTTTGGACCCTACCAGAAAACCAGCGCTGTGACAAATGTCGCAGCACATGCTGAGGTAGGAGCCTTTTGGCCTCGCACAGGACTAAATTATTTTTTTTATTTTTGTTTTGTGAGGGTTTAACTACCTTTTGTTTTTCTTTTATTAATTTGTTGTTTTTATTCATGTAAATTTTGTTTGTTCCGTCCTGTGTGTTCCAATAAATATCTTTTCTTTCTTTCTTTCTTACTAGGACCAGTTGGAAATGATTTGAACGAATTTTTTTTTTTTCCTCAGATGATTACTCCGTGGACTTTATCGTCGTTGGCGCTGGAACGGCAGGGTGTTTATCAGCTAGTAATCTAGCTAACATGAATGTGAGAGTTTTACTCATAGAAGCGGGTGATCAGCCTCCTGTAGAGACTGTGGTAATTGTAGTCTTTATTTCTTTAGAATTGTGTAAGCCTTTAGTGTAGGACGCAATCTGTGTCAATACTTTACTTCTCAATATTCTTACGTTACCACGTCTTCCAAATTCATCGATCTATTCGCCACTGCTGCTGAGAACCTCAGTGCTGTAGTCAAGAGTGCAAAGTTACTTTTTAACAGCGTGCTCAATTTTCGATAACTGAGCAAGCGAAAGATTCAAAAATTAGAATCCTGAGCGTTAGCGAGGGATAAAGAGTAAATGTTGGAGAGAGAGCGCGATAGCTAGGTGTTTAGTAACGGCTCATTTTTGAAGGCCAGTCCAAGGGTCTGATTGAGGCTCTTTCAGTACACATATTTAGATTATTTTTGGAAGGAATCTTCAACAATCGCGTTGGACTTCCAGCGTCCATAGCGCTTAAGGGACAAGATCAGCTCCTGAATCGGTCCCAAAAGTGTGGCTGAAATTTGTCTGAAACAACGTTGGCGTCAAATAAACTATCGCGTCGCTAGAATCACTTATTTTCGGTTTTTCACTTGTTTTTAAGTTTCTTGTTTTTAACCCAAAGTGCAGGCCAGACACGTAAGACGAAGACGCGTCGCGGACAGGCGCAGATGTAAAAACGTTGCGCCCGCGACCCGTCTCTTCTGTATGTTTTGCGTCGCGACGCTTCTGTACATTTATATGAATAGGACGCTGTAGAGACAAATATCCGCGCCCCGTCTGCGTCTTACGTCTTTTCCGTGTGTCCAGCGCCTGGTTCTAACAATATAACGGTGACAAAAAAACGACGCGCGCAAACCAAATTAAAACGAAAGTACACCAAGTAGTGCGCAGTGGTGGCCCCGTGGTATCCGCCTCGACTTACGAGTTGTGGGTCATGAGTTCGAACCCAGCCAGACGCATTACTTTGTGTAATTTATATCATCACCACTGCTCGCAAAACGGTGAAGGAAAACATGGCGAGGAAACCGGCATGTCCTAGAACCAAAAATTCGAAGACGTGTGACATCTACCAACCCGCACTGGGCCCGCGTGGTGGATTATGGCCCACTTTCTCTCACAGAGAGGAGGCCTGTGTCCCAGCAGTGGGAACATTTATAGGCTGATGTTGATGTTGACACCAAGAAAGTTCCGAGTCTGAGTTTTAACAAATTAAATAAGGTTGTATGATAAATTCGGCACCATGGATTTAATGATGTTAAGAATTCACAAACTGAATGTACATGTTTTTTCTAAATGCAATTTACTTTATCTTCTAGCGGATTTAAACAGCTTTTACACTCTGATATCGAATAACAAAAATACTCTTCCGATATGGGGGGATGAAAAATATCTTTAATGAACGCCATTTTGAATGATCTATCACATTCAAATCGTAGTGATTGACACAAGATTCACGCAAAATGTAAATCTGCTGTAAGATGCTCTTAATGAAAAAAATACATCTGTTTTCTTTCAGATGACGGGAATGTTTTTGTACACAACGGACACGGCATACGATTTCAATTTCACATCCGTACGCAACGAGACCACAATGGGGAATCACAAAGATGGAGTAACGAAGGTACACCAGGGTAAAGTACTTGGAGGATCATCTCAAATGGGCTACGCGATTTATGGCATTGGAAACCCTCAAGATTACCAGGAATGGGCAGACATCACAAACGACCAAAGCTGGTCCTACAAAGAGCTCTGTCCACTTATCAGAAGAACTGAAAAAGTCATTGATCCAAAAATTCTCAATTCCCCTGACATTTTCTTTCGTGGTACGAAAGGTAAAATAAAAATTAATAAATACAGTTCTAAGATAAACGATGGGTTGTTCGAATCATACAAAGAATTAGGATATAAAGTTCTGAACGATATCAACCCAAATAACACTGTTGGAGTCACCAACGCTTACTTCACCATTGGTGACGGTATCCGACAGAGCACAGCCTACGGGTTTTTGAGTCCTGAAAAGGATAACCCTTACTTAGAGGTTATGTACAACTCTTTGGTAACAAAGATAATTTTCGATGAACAAAAGCGTGCTGTTGGCGTTCAAGTGCTTACAAAAGATAAGAAATTAATAAACGTGAGAGCAAATAAAGAGGTGATTATAACAGCTGGTGCTATTAAAACTCCTCAATTGTTAATGCTTTCTGGCATCGGACCAAAAGCTCATCTAGAGGAGAAAGGAATAAAAGTGATAGAAGACTTACCTGTAGGTCAAAATTTACAAGATCATCCAACAAGTGTTGTATTGCATAAATTGGGAGAAGCAAAATCTGTGCCGCCACCAGATCCTCATCAATTTCCCGTTGAAGTTATGGAAGGACGAATTGCAGTTAATAATTATCAAAGACGCGCTGACTACCAATTTCTAAGTGGAATTGTCGCCGACCCTAAATACTTTTTAGAGATCTGCGGATTCGTTTTCAATTTCAAAAACGAACTTTGTGACGGTTTTTATAAGCAACTGTATAATAGTCAAATTCATTTTATTACCCATAATCTTTTGTATTCTGAATCTCGTGGTGAGATTTTTCTAAATAGCACAGATCCTGAAGACGATCCAATAATTGACCTTAAATATTATTCTAATGAGAATGATTTGGAACGCCACGCTAAATACCTTGAGCACTTCAATGTTATAGTAAACACAAAATACTACAAAAGCCTTAATGCTGAATTAGTTGTCCCTGAATTAGAAACATTGAAAGGATTGGAGAGAGGTTCTGTTGAGTTCTGGAAGAAATATGCCCTGGGAATGGCAACTACTCTACATAACTACGTTGGTACTTGTGCAATGGGGTCTGTTGTAGATTCAAAGCTAAGAGTGAAAGGTGTTGAGGGTTTGAGGGTAGCTGATTCTAGTGTTATGCCTACGATTGTTGGGGCCAGTGTTGAAGGGACGGTTATGGTCATTGCGCAGAAGCTTACTGATTTGGTAGCGAAACATTACAAACTTTGTACACAATAAATAAATATATTATTGAAACTAAAATGTGCTTTTCTTGTTCTTGTGTTTTTCTTTCCCAAAAACTGTGAACACAATAATAACCTAATCTAGGTTTTAACATTTTAATTTGTGATCCAAAAGACTTAGCTTGCTCTAGATGGATCTAATGGGAATACCCAAATACTCCGAAATATTTTATTCCGAATTTCGATATTCTGATTTTCAAAACTCCGATATAATTAACATATATTTTTTTTTTTGGTAATATTATCAAATGGGCCCTCCCACCCCGGGCAGGGCGGGAGGGACTGTCAGACTTGTACTGACTAAAATCCACGGTGTCCTTCAATAGCCCTTTATGTTCCGGGGTCACGGTAAGGAAATAAATCCCGTGACCCCGGCAGGCTTTGGCCCTCTGAGAGGGGGCCCCGTCATTTTTGCTGACGCTCTTTGAGGCGCGCGTGGAACACGACGCGCCGTCGACCCGGGCATGGTCCACGGTCGGACAGTGAGTTGCCCTTTACTCGCTGTCCGCATGCCCGCGCCTACGGTGGCCGGAGATCGTCTGCCGACGTCCGACGCCGCGGGCGCCTACCACTGCGGTTGGGGCGGAGGGAAGACGCTGTCCTCACTCTCTCGCGGCCCGTCTCCTCCTTCACGAGCATTACTGCTTCGCAGAAGGAGGAGACCGCTTCCCACTCCGTCTCGTCCCGCAGCAGGGCCGCAACCAATGCCGGGCGCGAGAGGTCTCCGACTATCGCCGCCGTGAGGACACGTCGGTGCTCTGCCCAAGCGGGGCAGTCTTGCACCGTATGCTCTACTGTGTCCTCCGGGCGATCTTCGCAGTGGTGACACCCGGGCGTCTCTTCCTTCCCCATCCATCTACCAATTGGTGCAAAACCGGCTCCACGTAGTTTTGTCTACCGTACTCCCAGAGTGTTATTTAAGCCTGTGTAGTCACAGAGTGGTGAGGCGTATCCTCTTAACTTTCACTGTTTGCCTTCAGGATTTTTATTGTTACTAGGAGAACTTAGGATCCAAGAGCGAGCGTAGCGAGCTCGGGACTTGGGGCACCCCGACTCGGACAGGTTAGGTTCGAAGGGGATGACATGACACGAAGGAGATGGCGGGGTCTTTCAGACCCCGCCATCTCCTTCGTGTTAGATTACTTTAAACCTTGCTCACAGAAATAGAAGCCCCGCGAAGCGGGGCTCCGTCGACCTACCTTGGTAGGTGGTAGTCAACAAATTGACCAAGGATGCAAGAGTGAGCGAAGCGAGCTCGGGACTGGGGACACCCCGACTCGGACAGGTTAGGGTTGAAGGGGATGAACCATTCGGAATTATGAAAATCGGTATTTTAAATTCGTATTTCGAGGGTATAGTGCTCAAACCCAATAAGTACGAAATTGACACTTTTGAGATATTCAATATTTAAGTTTTAAGGACATAAATACCTATGTTATTCAAATAATGTCGTTATAATGAGTATTTGAGGTAAAAGTGGATACGTTGAATTAGTGTAAAACAGTACTTTTGAGTTTCTGAGGTAGTCCATTTTGTCATAATAAAAATTTAAGTTACAAAGGGTACCGACTTATTGGGTTTTAGATCTAGAGAAATTAAACATAATTATGTACTTTGAAAAATGTTTTTTTTAAAGAATTACATAAAAAAATAGGAGAAATCACTCTTCGTCACTTTCGAAAGCTGTCGGTTTGGTGTACGTCTTCATACCACACATCCATGCATGAAATTCCTCTGGTATGATAAGTTTTTCGAGATACATTTTTTTAGCAAGGCTAAGTGGTACGGCGACCTCCCCGATGACGTCAGCGTAATATGTTACGCTTACGACACGCTCGTCCTGGCGTCCTCGACAGCCGGTGGAACTTCAGGGAGCACTTCCTGCGTCTGGCTCCAAAACTGAACCAGGCAGCAGCCGCCCTCAGGCGACTTCTGCCTAACCTCAGCGGACCAAACGCCTCCTGCCGTAGGCTGTACGCCGGTGTCGTGCGGTCCATGGGCCTGAGCATCCGGACACGAGCACTAAAGTTGGTAGCATGCCAGAGGGTCATGGCTATCCGGATGAGCCGGGGATACCGCACGATCGCCGGCGAATCGGCCAACCTCCTTGCCGGATTACTGCCCTGGGATTTGGAGGCGACTGCCCTCCAGCGCGTCTATGAGTGGCGCGTGGAGGCGCAGCGCCGGGGTGTATCCCCGCTGCCTCGACAAGTCGAGGCGCGGTGGGAAGAGCTCCGGCGCGATCTCAGGGCAGTATGGAGGGAACGACTGTCGCGACCGACATCCGGGCACGCCGCAATCGCGGCATTAAGACCCCTCTTTGAGGAGTTGCAGGATAGGCGTCACGGCGTCCAGACCTACCGCATGACGCAGGTCCTCGCCGGACACGGAAGTTTCGGGAGGTACCTGTGTCTGATAGGGAAGGAGGAAACGCCCGGGTGTCACCACTGCGAGGATCGCCTGGAGGACACAGTAAAGCATACAGTGCAAGACTGCCCCGCTTGGGCAGAGCACCGTCGTGTCCTCTCGGCGACGATAGGCGGAGACCTCTCGCGCCCGGCATTGGTCGCGGCCATGCTGCGGGGCGAGACGGAGTGGGAAACGGTCGCCTCCTTCTGCGAAGCAGTCATGCTCGCGAAGGAGGAGGCGGGCCGCGTGAGGGAGAGGACAATGTCCTCCCTCCACCCCACCCGCAGTGGTGGACGCCCACGGCGACGGACCTCGCCAGACGATCTCCGGCCACCGTAGGCTCGGACATGCGGGGGACGAGTAAAGGGCAACTCGCTGTCCGACCATGGACCATTCCGGGTCGACGGCGCGTTGTGTTCCACGCGCGCCTCGAAGAACGTCAGAATAATGACGAGCTCCCCTCTAGAGGGCCAAAGCCTGCCGTGACCCCGGAACATAAAAGGCTATTGAAGGACACCGTGTATTTTAGTCAGTACGAGTCTGACAGTCCCTCCCGCCCTGCCCGGGGTGGGAGGACTCATTTGATGATTTTATCACGTAAAAAAAAGGCTAATTGGTCATTGAGTGGAATTTAAGTGCTCTATTGCGTTTGGTAATTGAACATTAACTGAAGGCGGGTTTAAATTTCATTTAGCTCTAGTTTTTGGTGTTTTACAGACATCAATGCTACGAAAGTTCTCGGACATGTCCGTTACACTTTATAACTATCAATCTCTATTGTTTCCTTCACGTCCTCTTTTGTAATTGTTTTCTAGCTGCTTTAAAAACGATTTTCCACTCGCTTAAGCCTAGTTCGGACCACGCTAGTAGTTTAGTTGAGTAGCGAGTAATTTAGTAGCTAAAATTCTCTTTTCTGCCCAAAAATCGTTCGCACTTTGCTTTAGTACAGGTTATAAGTGAGTGATGTTTTGCAAGACGAACAACCTACAACGCAATAATATAAATAAATTGTTTAATTGTGGATAAGAAATTACGTGTGATCAAAAAAAGAAGCTATGATACACTTTTCTGGTAATCGTGGACAAACATATCTACAATCGACTATGAAAATCTACAATCCAAGTTGAGCAAAAACGGATCCATGCGGACAACTTCACGGGATATCCTTTTGTGTATATGTCACGGCTAATACCCGAAGTGCGATTACACCTAGGTTTAACCGGCTAAACCTAGGTGTAACCGACCACATGCGGTTAAACCTAGGTGTATCCTAGTTATCTTCGGTTAGAACTAGGTTTAGCTGGTTAGAACTAGGTCTAACCTCGGGACTTGCTGGCACCCCGACTCGGACAGTTTAGGATAGAAGAGGATGGCGGGGTCTGAAAGACCCCGCCATCATCTTCGTGGTTATTTTTTTTTAAATCACGCAGAAGTAGGAGCCCCGCGAAGCGGGGCTTCGTCGACTTGCTCCTGTGAAGGAAGGATACACCTAGATTTAACCGCATGTGGTCGGTTACACCTAGGTTTAGCCAGTTAAACCTAGGTGTAACCGCACTTCGGGTATTAGGCGTAGCGTAACATATATACTAATACCTTCTCCAGAATGAAACGAACACCTTTTCTGATAACCGCATCAAAATTTTTTCAGCCAAACCCGATATAATTAACGGACAAACATACATACAAACATACAGGTCGAACTGAAAACCTACTTTTTTTGAAGTTGGTTAAAAATACTAGCGTAGTCCGAACTATGCTTTAGTTTAGAGTATTATCAAACTAAATAAAAGAACTTCGATAACAATACGCGCGATGCAAATGCGCCTCGCAAACTGACAACAGTAATGCTAGAAATTCATAGGTCCTATTGATTTATTGGGTTCTTCTTCGAACAAAGTGTCAAGAAAGTTAGTTGACGATGAGAGCTAATACAATATAACTAAACATAACTTGTTACTTTTGAAACATAATCGAACAGTAAAACCCGACAAATACATTTGTTTTGATTTAACTTTTGGTTTTGTTTGTTTTTTTAATCTACGTATATAAAGATAAAACCCGATAAATACAAATAGTGATTATTGCCTCTAAACAGTTGGGTCATTTTAGTTAAAATTTTTGAACACTCAATACCAATAAAAAGCTTTATGTGGTTTAAGCGTGAAATAAAAATATTATGTTACAAGATAACACTCTTTATAGGGTACCAGTTTTTAAGTCTTGGCAAAACGTGGTGACTTTATTGGGTTATTACCTTATGTAACTTTCTTTCTGCTGCGAATTCCACTTATTGGATTAGACCACTGGAAAGAGCGTCAAAAATGCATTAGGATGTACTAATAAACCGATTTTTGATTTTTTGACACTTATTGGGTTTGAACACTATACCCTCGATTTATGAATTTCGGAATAAAGTTTTTCGTATTATCGTAGTGTACCCGGATCTAATCCAGCGTCCCATCCAAGGTGATTTTGCTTGATGCCTTCCATCAAGAAGGCGGGCGGATGTAATCCAAATGTATCTATATAATATATAGGACACGAAATCTCAGAACCTACCATAGTGCTAGGAGTTTAAAATTTAGCACGGGGCCTTGCGATGCAGATGCTCACCGAGACGGGATTTTGCGAAATTCGACCCCTAAGGGGTTGTTTTTGGTATTATTAGTTAGAAGTCCTTAATTTTGGATGGAGGTTCTTTTAAGGACATAAGTGCTCATGCCTTTGTCAAACTGAAAAGCGTGCCGAAGCGTTTTGTTTGTAATGTACAGAATTGTTTGAAGCCTGTCACAAAGACAATCGGACGCTTTCGCTTTTTTATATGACAGGATTCGGATCGCATTTGCTTCGCCCTGTCTGTTTGACAATAGCTTAAGAGAGGGTGTTGCGAAATTCAACCCCGAGTTGTTCTTGGGGTTGATGGATTTTTTGTCGGATATTGATTTTGCAAAAAAAAAAAACAAAAGTATCCCTATAAAAGGGGTGACTGGGAGTGGAAATTCACAGAGTCAACGTTCGAAATTGAGTGCTAGTTGAAACATAGTTCGCAGGTGAAACCCAAGTTTCCTCAAAGGTCTAAAGGTCTCATTGGATGGACCGCTGGATTATTTCGATCTCGAATATACTTAATATTTTATATCCATAGTAATTATTAGAATTGAGTAAGAGTTTCACAATTACTGATAACATAGTATAATATTATACTAATTTAGTTTTTAATTAAATTCATAATTATGTTAAAAGGAAGTTGTTCTTTTAATTATGTGCACTTGTAGTTAAACACGAACTCTTGAAGTTAGACCATTCAAGTTTAAAGAAAAAACTCGTGCGTCATAGATTAGTTTTTATCAGCTAGTTGAAGTAATTGTTTCCTAATGCAAATCCATGGTGTTTTCGAATCAACATAAATGTTTATCGTGTTTTTAGAGTCAAGTAGTGTTTTTGAAATTATTATTTTAATCTCCGCTCCGCTCTGTCTTGTCACTTTATTTTTCATGGCTTAAAATACACTCTCGGCCTTAAAATTGTTGATTATATCGAAAAAAAGACAGATTTATGAATTTGAATAAATCCAAGGGAATTGATCCTACAGCTTCAACTCTGTATTATGAAATGATTTTTTTTTTTTTTTTTTAGCGTGGTAAAATCATCAAATGAGTCCTCCTACCCCGGGCAGGGCAGGAGGGACTGTCAGACTTCTACTGACTAAAATCCACTGTGTCCTTCAGTAGCCTGTTATGTTCCGGGGTCACGGTAAGGAAATAATCCCGCGACCCCGGCAGGCTTTGGCCCTCTGAGAGGGGGCCCCGTCATTATGCTGACGCTCTTTGAGGCTCGCGTGGGACACAACGCGCCGTCGACCCGGGCATGGTCCATGGTCGGGCAGCGAGTTGCCCTTTACTCGCTGCCCGCATGCCCGCGCCTACGGTGGCCGGAGATCGTCTGCTGACGTCCGACGCCGCGGGCGCCTACCACTGCGGTTGGGGCGGAGGGAGGACGCTGTCCTCTCTCTCGCGACCCGCCTCCTCCTTCACGAGCATTACTGCTTCACAGAAGGAGGCGACCGCTTCCCACTCCGTCTCGCCCCGCAGCATGACCGCAACCAATGCCGGGCGCGAGAGGTCTCCGACTATCGCCGCCGTGAGGACACGTCGGTGCTCTGCCCAAGCGGGGCAGTCTTGCACCGTATGCTCTACTGTGTCCTCCGGGCGATCTTCGCAGTGGTGGCACCCGGGCGTTTCCTCCTTCCCTATCAGGCACAGGAACCTCCCGAAACTTCCGTGTCCGGTGAGGACCTGCGTCATCCGATAGGTCAGGACGCCGTGACGTCTCTCCAGCCACTCCTCAAAGAGGGGTCTTACCGCCGCGATTGCGGCGTGCCCGATTCGAAATGAAATTTAGAAATGCTTAGGAAAAAAATGTCTACATGATAGTATTAAGCAATTCAATTTTTTGGCCGGCACTTTCACTTTTGAACCAAAAGATGATAATTATCCTTTAATTAAAATATTTCATACTTTCAAGAAAGTTTAAATTTTGCTTAACACAAACAATTAAGTTGTATTTCAAATGGAAACTATCGTTCATTAAACCTTAAATAAATGCTAAATTATGCATTGTGCGTATTTGGTGAGTATTATCAGTTTCACTATTTGTACCAATTTATCAACTTAAACGTTTAATTAGTGTTAATAAAGAACCTTATCATGGTCTTCGACGCAAACTCTATAATTTGTTAGGGCAACTGCTTCGAGCACGTTCTTAGCCTCTTAATCGGTTGACAGACTGAATAGAAGACGGATTGATTAATTAGTCAGGTTTGCTTTAAATTAATCTTTTTCTACGTTATTAAACTCTGCGTCTGATATCTTGATGTTGGTCTTAAATTCTGTCGAATCGTTCATTTTAATATTTATTTTAATGAAATCAGTGTTTCAACTTTGAATTGTTGAGAATTCTCTTGATAGTTATTTTCTGGTTGTATAATGATGTTTAACGTAGCAAATCAGACTTTGGATTGGCTGTAGTCAACGAATTTTTAGATAATCATACAAATATTCCAAAGTCCTATGTCCGCATCTTTAAAATAAACAACTTAAACTTTACAGGTGGGTGGTAACATGAATTGAATTCAAACATGAACGCAACAACAGCAGTATCCAATTTTTTAAATGTGCAAAGAACATTTAGCTTTATAAATGTTTTGCAACTTTATTCACATCTGTGGCCACCGTATCCTTGCGTTGAAGGTAATTTAACTTTGTTTTAATATTTTCTACATCTTCTTTTACTGTTTTATTGTCACTGAAATGTTATATCTTCACTATTTACTTATTTATGCATAAACTATCTGTATAATTATTCAGTCTCCTACCTTGTTACTTTGACTGAAAGGCAACGGGGTGTGAAAATGCGTTTTTTTTTTTACTTTTTGTATCTATTGACTCAAACTATGTCCAACTAGTTGGTAATCACCTACATATCTTTATCGCTTGCTCTGTTTAAATCCTGGCAGTTGCAGGTGGTTCTGCAAATTGTGCCGGAAAGGAGATGGAACATAATTATCCTGCAGAGTGGCTCCACACTAGAATTGTATTTAGGATGGGCCTAGGATACCCTATTTGGCCAGAGTATTTTGTATGGCATCCAATCTTGGACTTCAATTGGAAAGTTGCTCCAAACTATGATAAGCGTCTTTTTCTTCTGCGCTCCCGAAAGCTGTTATAGCCAAGCTGACTTCTGATTTGTATTCAAATTATGTCCATTTATTAAAGTTCTTAAACTTATTGTGTAAGGAAAAAATATAATATTCTAAAATGTTGACTTATATTTTCCAGATGGTGCTAAATACGATTTCATCATAGTTGGTGGAGGAACTGCAGGTTGTGTAATAGCGGCCGGCCTTGCAGAGCATAATGCTAAGGTTTTGGTGGTCGAGGCTGGTGGAAACCCGCCTTTAGAATCAATGGTGAGTTTTTAAAAATGGATCTTTTTGTTGGCTTATTTTAGGAATGCTAAAACGTGTTTTTTTGGAAGTTACTTTGTTTATTTAGAAAAGTTGCGCAGCTTGCTAAGTAGTCATTTAAAATAAATACTCAATCAGATCGACCTAAAAAAGCGCAGTTTTATGCGATAATGCCAGTTGAAATTCTTTGCTATTTTTGAATATTTATTTATTCATAATAACCAACTTGAATTTACAGTTTAAAACCACACATACAAGTTATTGGTCTGTATAATATATATTAATATATTGATTCTCTGGATTAAGTCCCAACTTTCATATTACAATTTCAGTTGCCGGCCTTCTTTGCATATCCGAAACATACAGTCAACGATTGGAACGTCACTTCAACACGGGATGAAATAATGAAATATCATAAAGGCAGTGTTTCTGATATTACACAAGGTAAAATGCTTGGAGGCAGCAGTAGCCTAAGCTACATGGCTTACATTCGTGGAAACCCTATGGATTATGACAAGTGGGCCGCTATCACAAATGACACGTCTTGGTCCTTTGATTCTGTACTTCCACTATTCATTAGAAGTGAAGGTGTTAGGGATCCAGGAATTCTAAATTCACCAGAAGACCGAGCTCTACACGGCATCGATGGTCAATTTTTACTTTCAAAGTACTATGACAATGTTACTGATAAGTATTTCAGAGCTTTTGAAGAAATGGGACATAAAATCGTGCCGGATATTAATGCCAGAAATCCTCTTGGTTTTACTACGGTATTGTTCGCTTATTATCATGAAAGATCGAGTACTGCGAAATTTTTGAGATCCGTTAAGAACAAACCAAATTTAGATGTCCTTACTCATGCTTTGGTAACTAAAATACTTTTTAACTATGAGAAAAGAGCTGTTGGTGTTAAAATAAAGACCAAAGATGGGAGAGTGATCACGGTGAAAGCAAATAAAGAAGTAATCGTTACAGCAGGAGTCTTTAAAACACCTCAGTTATTAATGATTTCCGGGATTGGTCCAAAGGCACATTTAAAAGAGAAGAATATAAAAGTTATAAAAGACCTTCCCGTGGGTAGAAATCTTCGAGACCATCCAATATGTATAACAGTTTACCAAATGGGAGAAGCAAGATCTAAAACCGGATCACCTGACCCTCATGTAATAAACGTACCAGCAATAGACGGATACATTGCTTTAGAAAGGTCACAAAAATACCCCGACTATGAAATTCTTAGTCTTATTCTTGATAATCCTGAAACATTCTTAACAATATGCGCATTTTCATTTAGCTTTAAAAATGAGGTTTGCGACAACATCATAAAAGGTGCTGCTGGCAAGCAAATTTATTTGGTGTTCAACCTGCTTGCTTACCCTGAATCTCAAGGCCAAGTTTTTCTCAATACGACAAATATGGCAGACCAACCAACAATAATACTTGGTTATTATAGCAACGACAGAGATCTACAAATGCATGTTAAAACTGTTTTAGATTTCAACAAAGTACTGAATACTACATACTTTAAAAGTGTTGGTGCTAAACTTGTTGATCCAAAACTAAAATCTTGTGCTGGTTTTGATAAGGATAGCAAAGAGTATTGGAGATGTTATGTCTTAGGCATGGTTACGACAGGACATTACTATGTTGGCACTTGTGCCATGGGACAGGTTGTAGACTCCCAGCTCAAAGTTATGGGAGTTAGGAATCTTCGCGTAGCTGATGCTAGTGTAATGCCTTCAATAGTTGCGTCTACTACAACAGCAGCTGTTTTGATGATTGCACAAAAAGCTGTAGATATGATCGTGAAGGAGAATTCTTTGAAATAAATGTCTTGACTACTCTTTGTTTTACTTTTTATTGTTGGTTTTTGCTATAATACCCAGTGAGTGTTTTCCAGTCTGATTAAGGAATTGTATGATGTAACTTAATAACAGGGTTGTAATGTTCAGATAGGTTGTTATATAGAACACTAGCACTACGCCCGCGACTTTGTCCGCGTGATTTTCGTACTTTGCCTTTGTGAATTTCTAGTCCCGGCCACCCTCTATAAGGGATACTGTTAGAAAAACTCAATCAATATTCAACAAAAATTCCTAAAAATTTAAAACTCATATCAACCCCAATACAAACTTTCAGGGGTCGAATTTCGTATCATCCTCTCTTAGTGACAACCTGTATCCTAAATAGAACACCCCTGCAATGTTGAGTCCTCTAATTACAAATACCAAAGACAACCCCTAAGGTGACGAATTTTGTAAAATTCCGTCTTAGTCAGAACCTAGGTCCTAAAACAACCCCCATGCTGAAACTCCTAGCATTTGTAGTAACAAAGTTTCATACAAACTACCAACCCCATAAACAGCCTCTTAGGGGTAGAATTTCAGAAAATAGTGCCTTGCGTTGGTGTGCATTTACGTCAGAAAAGAACAACCTTGCAAAATTTAATACTTACTCCTAGCATTTGTAGAAACGAAGTTTCATACAAAATATCAACCCCTAAATCAACCCCTTGGGGTCTATTTTCACGAAACACCCGCAACTACGTCTAAAAAAGAATCTCTATGCAAAATTTGAGTCTTCAACCCCGAAAAAGCCCCTTAGGTGTCGAATTTCGCAAAACCGTCTTAATGAACATTTAGGTCTTAAAAACAACCCCTCGCAAAATTCGAGACGCCTAGCACTTGTAGTAACAAAGTTTCATACAAACTATCAAACACAAAAACATACCCCTTTGGGGTGGAATTTCACAAAATCCCGCCATGGTGTGCATCTAAGTCTTATAAAGGAACCCGGTGCAAAATTTGAGGCTCCTAGCACTTATAGTAAGAGTTTCACACTGTCAACCCCAAAAACAACCTCTTAGGGATCGAATTTCACAAAATCCCGTCTTAGGTATTACTTACGTCCAAAAAAGAACCCCTACTTATAAATTTGAGTCTCAATTCTATCAAACACTAAAACAACCCCTTAGGGGTCGAATTTCTCAAAATTTCCACCTTGGTGAGCATTTCCATCTTAAAAAGTACCACCATGCAAGATTTGAGACGCCTAGCACTTGTACTAAAAAATTTTCATACAAACTATCAACCCCAAACGGGATTTTGCGAAATATCGACCCCTAAGGGGTTTGTTCCCTTAGGGGTCGATATTTCGCAAAATCCCGTTATGGTGACCATTTCCGTCCTAAAAAGAAACCTCATGCAAAACATGAAATTCCTAGCACCTGTAAGCACGAAGTTTCATACAAACTATCAACCCCAAAAACAAACCCTTAGGGGTCGTATTTTGCAAAATCCCATCATGGTGAGCATCTACGTCCTAAAAAAGAACCCGATGCAAAATTTGAGGCTCCTAGCACTTGTAGTAACAAAGTTTCATACAAACTATCAACCCCAAAAACAACACCTTAGGGGTCGGATTTCACAAAATCCCGTCTTTAGTATCATTTACGTCCAAAAAAAAAGCCATATGTAAAAATTTAAGTCTAAAAACTATCAACCCCAAAAACAACCCCTTAGGGGTCGAGTTTCACAAAATTTCTACCTTGTTGAGCATTTACGTATTATAAAGAACCGGCATGCAAGATTTGAGACGCCTAGCAGTTGTAGTAACAAAGTTTCATACAAACTATCGACCCCAAAAACAAACCCCTCAGGGGTCGGATTTCGCAAAATCCCTTCATAGTGAGAATCTACGATCTAAAAAAACACCCCATGCAAAATTTGGAATTCCTAGCACCTGTAATAACGAAGTTTCATACAAACTATCAACCCCAAAAACAACCCCTTAGGGGCCGAATTTCGCAAAATCCGTTCTTAGTGCTTGCCTACGTGGTATAAGGAGGCTTATGCCAAATTTCAAGTTTCTAGGCCCAGCGGTTTGGGCTGTGCGTTGTCAGATCAGTCAGTCAGTTTTGAATTTTATTTAAATAGATAATTTTAATTGTAAAGGTAAGGCGGATGAAGCTGATGCTGAAAATGATAGGTATATCAAACACATTTTATCAACATGCAACATGAACGCCAATATCTCAATGCATCGTGTGTGATTATTTACATACAGTTTAAATATTTTATACTCATTAAAGCTTACGTCGCGAAACGTAAAGGTTTTTATTTCCGATATGTATTATAATAAATAAATACTGCAAACTCTTTACCAACTAAGTTATCGCAGTCCCGCCCAACGAAGTCCAATCTTTCATTTCATTTTTAAATGTCGATTTTTCTTTCTGCAAAATATGCTATGTCTATAAATACAAATTTAGCTATTATTTTACAATTACTATTTATTACAATTAGTATTCATTAATTTCAAAGTCCGAGCTTATACATAATAGTGACGAATAGAAAATCTGAAATGGGTCTGCATGATAAATTATTATTTAATTTACGGAAGACGAAGCACCCTGATGAAATTCTGCGGTTAACCACTGCGTGACCAATAAACGTAAGTAAATTATTACTGTTATCTACTACACAAATAGAATATTTCATTACACACTATTCAGGTTGCAAAGGTAAAAGAGAAATTAAATAAATAAATAATTATACCTTGAATTATTAATAATTACATTACACATTATAATGTTATTCATAAGTTATTTAACTCAAGTAAATTAAGTACGCATATAAAATGTATTGTTTGTAATTTAAATTATAATAAATAATAAAATATACAGGGCGTCCCACGGTTATGCCACATGGAGGGAAAGTACCTACCTTAAAAATATTGTAGATAGAACATTTTACTGAAAGAAGACTTTATTTTAATTTGAAAAACAATTTAAACTGCATTTTAAATAATTACATGGTTAAACCATACTTAACTGTTGAATACAAAGTCGCACGCTTTTGATTATTTTTTGTGGTGAATGTTTATACTAATTCTTCTAAGTTCTGTTTGTAGCTTGTGAAGATTAATAATTTCTTAAAATCTCAAGTAGGTATTCTAAATACAGTAATTTTTCTGAACAAAATTTCACATCAAATGTTAAAATTCATGGTCTTCCTTTTTTGCTGACACTATGTTATTCAGTAAAAAATAACCCATATGATGACGCCATCCATCGGTATAATAAAACCACAGGTAATTATTTTTTCACCTCACCCGCTCGGAAAGATTCTATTTCTCATTCAAAATCTGAGCGCAAAACTCCATTTTGTGCTCTAGAGCACAAAGTGTTGTTTAAAATTCGAACACGTCTTGTATTCAATTGTTTTCTACTTTTCTACACTGGCAGGCGAGCCGCCCCCACTGCATTTCCTCGCTGTGTGAGGTGAAAAGTTGTGTGTTGCACTCGGCAGCAAAGTTTTTCTGCGTCTCGTACCTTTGAAAACTTCGCATCGCTCAGGATTCTATATTTGAACCGCTCGATTCTCTCGCGGTTCAATCTTAGAATCCTTCGCTCGCTCAGTTTTCAATTCAAGTACTCGCGCCAAAAATCAACTTTGCAGCCTTGCATAACAAATAACTATTTCACCTCACCCGCTCGGAAAGATTCTATTTCTCATTCAAAATCTGAGCGCAAAACTCCATTTTGTGCTCTAGAGCACAAAGTGTTGTTTAAAATTCGAACACGTCTTGTATTCAATTGTTTTCTACTTTTCTACACTGGCAGGCGAGCCGCCCCCACTGCATTTCCTCGCTGTGTGAGGTGAAAAGTTGTGTGTTGCACTCGGCAGCAAAGTTTTTCTGCGTCTCGTACCTTTGAAAACTTCGCATCGCTCAGGATTCTATATTTGAACCGCTCGTTTCTCTCGCGGTTCAATCTTAGAATCCTTCGCTCGCTCAGTTTTCAATTCAAGTACTCGCGCCAAAAATCAACTTTGCAGCCTTGCATAACAAATAACTATTCTCGTGTAGCTAGTTCGATTCTCGGTTCAACCATGTAATTATTTAAAAATCTATGAATACAGTTTAAATAGTTTTTCAAATTAAAACAATGACTTCTTTCAATAAAATATTCTATATAAAATTTTCAGGGGACTTTCCCTCCATGTAGTATAGCCGTGGGACGCCCTGTATAACCATCACTAGATTGAGAGGATGAGTGAAAGGCGACTAACAAAAGGAATTTATAAGGCAGAGGTGAGTGGAAACGCCGCGAGGGGACGCCCTAGGAAGACCGACCCTGACCTTATTGGTGAAGTGCTCGTTGTTCATGTTAAAATTCATGGTCTTCCTTTTTTTCTGACACTATATTATTCAGTAAAAAATAACCCTTATGATGACGCCTTTCAATTGGTTTAACAAAACCACAGGTAATTATTTTTCTCGTGTAGCTAGTTCGATTCTCGGTTCAACGATGTTATTATTTAAAAATCTATAAATGCAGTTTAAATTGTTTTTCAAATTAAAATAATGACTTCTTTCAGTAAAATGTTCTATCTATAATTTTCAGGGGACTTTCCCTCCATGTGGCATAGCCGTGGGACGCCCTGTATAACCATCACTAGATGTTTCAGTCATGTTAAGAGGATGAGTGAAAGGCGACTAACAAAAGGAATTTATAAGGCAGAGGTGAGTGGAAATGCCTTGAGGGGACGCCCTAGGAAGACCTACTTCCACTGACCTTATTGGTGAAGTGCTTCAAAAAGGCTGAGTGCGTTATGTAGGTATGTGCGAATAAGTAATGTTTTACATTACATTAATGTAGCACAAGTTATAAGCAAGAATATTCTGTGCTTTACGCCTCTCATTGGATGAATAACTAGAAAACATTGACAAAAATATAACGCATCAAAAGTTCACTTAAAATCAAATCCTTACCAAACGAGAAAATGTTCCACTATGCTGTATTAAAGTTTAAGTTCAACATTAAACACGCTACATTAAGCTAAAATCTAAAGTGGAACACTTGCGTCCTTAATATCGGCGTGATCACTCGTAGCGAAGACAACCAAGGCAATATGGTTCAATTGGCTAGAGACGCATTAAGCGGGAGTGCACTTTCTCAAGTAACTTTATTGGTACTTCGCATCGCGTAGAAATTAAGTATTTTTGAAATTAACTACCTATTGTTTGCAGTGACCTTGTATTAACGTCATGCCTGTTAACTTTAGGCCAATCTAAACTTATATTGATTTCGGGAAAATCCGGCTCGAAGGACCAAAATGTACGGTCACAGTCCACGTGACGTAACATTCTGCTACGTAAGCTAAAATTGACGAAGATAGGACGCCTTTAAATTCACATTAAGTCACTTTCAGGTGCAATTTTTCATAGTTCTAAACATAACGCGGTTGGAGCCACGGGCAGAAGCCAGTACTAAAACCAAATACCTTCAAAGCAAAATGAAAGAGAATTTACTTGGCGACTTAACTTGCCACTTATACTGAGGCTTTGGAAGCGGCGGTTAATGAAATAAAGTGGTAGGAGTATAACAAAGTTATGAGGTGAGGGATAAGGACAGCGAGTACTGGACAATATAAAATAGCATTGTAATAGTGAGACCACCGTTTTAAAAGTATAAATTATAAAAGTACATAAACATTAGAGTATAAATGTAGAGTATGATAAAATTGATCAGGATGGACACACATAAACATTTTTTTTTTTTGGTGTGGTAAAATCATCAAATATGAATCCTTTCGGCCAGGGCAGGAGGGACTGACTGACTTGTACTGACTAAAATCCACGGTGTTCTTCAATAGCCTTTTATGTTCCTGGGTCCCGGTAGCTCGTTAGTACCGCAGCCCCGGCAGACCTCCAAGGGCACGTCATTGTGCTGAAAGCTCTTTAGTTCATACATAGAAAATTATAATTGTTTTGTTTTCTGTAAAAAGAAATAGATGTAACGTGACGTTACTAAATTTTGTAACTGTTATTGTCTGTTATTATATTTTTTTTTTATTCAAACATTAATTTCAGCCTATTGCATTTGCAGTCCATTGCTGGACATAGGCTTCTCCCAGGGAGCGCCACAGCGCACGATCTCCTACTTTTTTCATCCAGCCACTGCCAGCCACCTTCTTCAGGTCATCGGTCCATCTTGCCGGGAGGCGTCCCACCCTACGCTTACCTACACGCGGTCTCCATTCGAGAACCTTCCTACTCCACCTATCGTCGGTTCTGCGGTAGACATGACCAGCCCACTGCCACTTCAGCTCGCTACAGATTTGGACAATATCTGTAACTTTGGTCTTATGCCGTAAGACCTCATTCCGGATTTTATCCCTTAGTAAGACCCCAAGCATAGATCTTTCCATAGCACGCTGCGTGACATGAAGTCGGTGGGCCAGCATAACTGAAATGTTCCAACATTCAAACATTCCATGTTAACAATGTTTCTTGCGAATACGAATGCGAATATCACAAAACATGCATAAGCACTTGCCTGGTAACAAAAGTAATGTTTCTCCCCATTTCAATAGTGCCAATAAGACATCGTTTTAAACAAGCAATTTGACTATTTCACGGCTTATCAGTTGTCCCTAATGGTTCCAGACATCTTAATTACCGAAAGAAAATAACATTTGCAATTCAAATTGCTTACGTAAATATTTATAAGTTTAGTCTATCTAAGGAACCTATACATATAGATAGAGAAAATTACTAGATACAGAAAATTATTTCTGAAAAGAATATTGAACAAAATATGCGTCAATAAAAAAACTGGTATTCTGCGTCTAGTTAGAATGGAAGCTGACCCGAATTAAGTTAATGAAAATATTTAATTATTTTTGCATATAATATAATCATCATCATCCGAAAAGTCAAGAGATCACCAGGGGAGTTCCCGCCGTCGTCGTAAGCTGCGGGCTTTTGGACAGCAAGTAATGGGTAGCTCCCCGTTCGATTAAAGACTGACCCCTAGCCAAGTCGGAAACGATAATCGTAAATGCTCAGTACTCCCCAATAGATTTTTAACTTTATACCCCAGAGCCTAAAGTTGAAAATTTATTAATGTTTTCTGAGCGTTAGCGACTGGAAAGAACGAAAACGCTATGTAATCTTCATTAGACCATAGACTTTACAAACAAGTACGTAAATTTGAAAATCTATTAAAGCCTATTCAGCGTTTGTGTTTATCGTTTGTCATGGCTACAGGCCCAGGGGTACTAATAACTAAGCACGAAACCCGTAGCTTCTAGCAAAGAATCAGGCATTTGCAATTATTCTTTATCACTTACGAACATAGTGGTAAGAACTAAAAATTAGTGAATCATGAATTCAAAAATAGTAGGGAGTAGGGTTCACTCAAAGGTTTCATGTTAATTTCGTCACGGACTAAGAAAGTAGACACCCAGGACCGAGTTGTCTCAAGTAAGTCTAAAATATCTGCTAGTAAAATGATGGGATACTTATAAGGCCATATTATCATTGCAATATATTATTTAAGTCATGTGCAAAAAGATTTAAGACATTTTGCGATCATAAGACCAACAAAACGTAGTGTACATATTTTACTATTTAACATTTTTTTTTGACATCTATCGATTAACATTATCGGTGCATACTTTTTAACCTAAAAAGTGTTTATCATTATTTTTAAGTAATTCATCAATCGTATCGATATACACAAGGTAAATGTTACTGATATTTCCATAATTTGTTTCAAATATAAAACAAAAACCCGTATAAATAATGTAACTTTAGTTCTTACATTTTATTCAAAGATAAAAAGTGTTTGATACAACATGTAGAATTTAGACTTTCGAAAAAAGTAGTGTCAAACAAAATATTATGATAGAAAGGTTGATGGGTTAACCTTCTATAACAACTTGTGAACTGAAGAAATCTATTTTTCTACTATGGATGCCGGGAAAGCTATTGCTTATTTTAAGAAAGTCGAAAGGATTTTGAAGTTGCTAACCATACTTAATCTTACGGCATATCAATGGCCTAAACAAACATGTGCTCCAGGTAAAAATAATGAACATAATTAAATGTCTTATTTCACATATCGAGACGCCAGAAAGCAATCTTGTAGTATCTCGAATAGTGGAACTTTACACCAGAGCCAAAAAACTTCATAACTCGTAAACTAGCTGAAATCGAGAGGTAATTTTTGGAACACATATTTCTTATAATGAAATTTATTAGATAACACTAAAGATAGTGTTCTAAAGTTAGTACAACATGAGTTTTTGCGAGTTACAGTTGGTTGGTTGGTTGGTTTTAGAGTTCCAATTCGTATTTCAATTTGAATCATTAATATTGCTGTATCTTGTAGTTTGCAGAACAAAATAGTATTAAAATTTTAGACAACGATTATGATGTTGGTTTTGTTGTATGTATTTGTTTTTGTAAAATAGCTGATTTTATGGTACTTACAGCATTTTGATGTATGTTTTCTTAAAAAACTTAAGAAAAAGTCCACATCGTATCATAAAAAAACCTCCTAGGAAAACATGGATCATGGAGTATTTTTTTTTAAATTCAAATGTATGCAATAAAAAAACCCATTTTTTGAGATACGACAAAATCGCTTTCCAGCGTCGATATTATTATTATTAAAATACCTGTTCCCCGTGGTTTCACTCCCACTGCTCAACTCTTATTTGTCGTAAAGTAATGTTATCATAGCCTTTCTCGACCATTGCATGCAATGGGCTAAAGTCCATTGAGACTCATTATATTTACGCGAGAGTGAGAGAGACAGGCAATAATAGGTCAATGTACGAAATTCCTCCTGTTTTGTGACCGGACTTTATCCGGCACAACAATATTTTTTTTAATTTAAACCTGTAGTTCCTGACAAAAGCATATTATGCACGTTCAACCAAACATGTTTTTCATCAGCTTTATAATATAAGTATAGGTTATAAACTCTTTTACAATCTCCAGACCAATTCTGATGAACAACTCTAGTAAAAGTAATTTCAAACAAATTCGTCAGTTATGAAGAATGTAGTAGTGACCTAATGGTAATGGCATTTCTCATTCCACTGTGTAATTTAGTTCATCAGCGCTGCTCTTGCTGAATAAAGAATTCGAGAGAGAACAGGAAAGTTCATTAAAAATGTTCTTAGTCATGTTACAGACATCAGTACTTCAAAAAATCCAAAACTATCTTCCTTTGATAGAGTTCCAACTTCATCGATCATGTTCTTCTCATACCTAAGAAACACGAGCATTCCAGGAGTGGGAACAATAATAATTTTTATCTACTATCATGCTATTAATCCTCTATAAAAGAACCTATAACAATTAGCTTATTGCCAACATTAAAACACTCAATGATATTATGGTCATTATATCATCCAAACGCGTGATATTATGAATTTCAAAAAAAGAACATTCTCATGCAATGACATTTTCACCACCAGATCGCTAAAATTTTGAAAAAAGAACAATAATTCTTTTACTTATTAAGGTTTGTTTATTTTACATGCTTCGCAATTAGACTTTTCTTGAATTTACATAGTTCTTACAACACTGTACAACACCCTATGGTATGAGAATCTTTTATAGAGGATTCACATCATGACTGTAGATAAAGTCTTGTATGCAACTGTTATAATTAGGTATTAAAACACTCATGTGATACTATTATCACAATATAAACCCACATTCGTGTTTTACTACCCCTGATTATACAACAGTTGCATTAATAACTATTATAATTTACGAAAACTACAGTGCCACTGTCAATCCAAGTATTTTTTTTAATTAATGATAGATTCGCATTTGACCACTACGAGTATCTCGCATGATAGAAGGCGAAGATATGGTCGACGGTGAAGCACGATATGTGGATTGAAAATCGTTTTTATTTCAGATGGAGCAAAGTTTGATTTCATTATAGTGGGTGGTGGGACTGCGGGTTGCCTTATAGCTAGTAGACTTGTGGAAAGAAATGCCAGAGTACTAATTATTGAAGCCGGAACTTATCCACCCTTAGAATCTGATGTGAGTATTTAGCAAGAATAAAACAATCGTTATAACAAGTAAGATTGCGAGTTGCATACAGTCAAGGCCTGTGACACATTTTTAACTTCTACGACATTGCACTGTTGCTTGCACATTCTTAGCCCCTTCGTGGATAATGTAACGCATGTCTCCTATAACTTACGACTTTGGTATTCAGGCGACTATCGAAAAACAAATCCATAGAGGTTCGAGGAACGCGTCAATGGATACAAAAGTCGTAAGGTGTCGGAGACATGTGTCGCATTGTGTACGATTTGCATTTAATTCACAAGCATACAGTACTTACTAGATAACTCCACCTCCTTAAAAAAACAATCTATCTCGGACCGCAAAATAAACCTCTTTTAAACTAAACAACTTTATATAAATAATAAAATAAAATAAAAAATAAAAAAGCCTTATATTTCTTGCAAACGCACTAATTTACAGCATTTAGGTACTATATAAAAAAATAAAAAACTACTTTCGACTATATTACGACTAGCTTACTTTCTAAACATAACTAATTTTCTAAATTTTAGTATAGATTACAGTAACAACATTTTTCTAGTATAATATTATTCTATAGCACTTATTTATTTTTCTTGTTCTGCAAGAACCCCTCCTCGGGTGAAGGCCTCCTCCAAAAGTGACCATGTATTTCTGTCATGGGCAATTTGTATCCATTTTTTGCCCGCTACCTTAACTATGTCGTCTTGCCATCTTGTGTACGGTCTTCCTACGTGTCTCTTGCCTCCTGGGCCTTTCCACTCGGTCACTCTTATAGTCCATCTTTTGTCTTGTATTCGTGCTACATGGCCCGCCCACTTCCATTTCATTTTCAGCGCATATTCTAGAGCGTCAGTGGCCTTTGAGATGTTTCTTATTTTTGTGTGTCGAACTTTTTGTCGTTTGTTAATGTTAAGCATACTGCGCTCCAGGCCACGTTGGCAGCTAATGATTTTGTTTTTAATTTTGTTTGTGAACTTCCAAGTCTGACATGCATAGGTTAGGCATGGCAGAAGGCAAGAGTTCATAACTTTCGTTTAAAAACAACTTTATAAGTGTATTCATTCAAATCTCCGACCACAATATGTAGGTATGCTAATTCCACTTATTTTTTTTAGATGGCTGGGCTATTTCCGTTTATGAGGCATTCAAAATATGATTGGAACTTTACTTCAAGTGGCCAAAGTATGAACGCAGAGTCTCATACAAAAAATGTCTATCACATGACGCAAGGTAAAGTATTGGGTGGTTCTGGTTCCTTAAATTACGGATGCTATGTACGAGGATACCCACATGATTATAATACGTGGGCAGACATTACAAAAGATCCATCGTGGTGCTGGGAATCAGTCCTGCCATTATTCCGCAAAAATGAAATGCTCATTGATGAAAGAATCCTTGAATCTAATGAAACTCACTATTACGGAACCAAAGGAAAAATTCTAATACAGAAAGAGTATTATAAAAGAAATAGAGACTTTTTTAATGCTCTCGAAGAAATTGGTTACGAATATCATCTAGATATCAACCCAGATCACCCACTAGGATTTACAAATACTATGTTTAATATAGGCCGCGAAGAGCGTCAAAGTACGGCAAATAAATTCTTGAGTCCTCTTAAAGATAAGAAGAATTTACACCTTATGCTGAACACATTAGCAACCAAAATTCTATTTGATGATAATAAGAATGCTATTGGAGTAGAAGTTTTAACTGAAGATAATAGAAAAATGAAGTTTTATGCAAAAAAAGAAGTGATAGTAACAGCTGGAACTATTAAATCACCGCAGCTCCTCATGCTGTCAGGGATAGGTCCGAAAGACCATTTACAGGACAAAGGTATCAAAGTGATATCTAACCTACCTGTGGGAAAGAATTTCCAGGATCATGTGAACTCTATTCTCATTTATAAAATGACGAAAGCGTCTCTTGCAAGTAATATTGGAAACCCTAATGAATACCCCTATGTCATATTTGATGGCTATGTGGCCTTGAACAAATCACAAAGCTATCCCGATTATGGAACGATCTGCGTTCACTTTGGCGAAAGTTTAACATTTTTGGGATTATGCGCATTTTTCTTCAAATATGACCAAACATTTTGTAACAGGTTAAGTAAAGGTCTTGATGACAAAGAAGTGTTCATGGTCTTTATCACATATCTCAACCCTGAATCCAGAGGAGAGATTCTACTGCAGAGTACTGATCCAAATGACTATCCTCTAATCTATCCTGGTTATTATACCAACGAAATAGACATAGAGAAGCATGCATGTTATTTGGCAGATTTCAATCGTGTTCTGGATTCGACATATTTTAGACAAGTTAAAGCTGAATTGGTAGATCCAAAAATTAAGGAATGTGATGAACTGAAGAGAGGGACTATGGAATATTGGAGATGTCATGCAGTTGGAGCATCAGATACGGCACATTATTTTGTTGGTACCTGTGCCATGGGAACGGTGGTGGATTCAAAGCTAAGAGTGCATGGAGTGAAGAAGTTGCGAGTCGCTGATGCCAGTGTGATACCGGTAAATGCACGGGCATTATCTCAAGCCACAGTAATGATGGTAGCACGAAAGGCTTCAGATATGATTATTAAAGAATGTGGTTTGAAATTAAAAAAGAGTAAGAAATCAAATTAAAATGAAACTCACGATTTTATTGTTAATCGTATAACCAGTCAGTTTAAATTGGAGAACACAATAATTTTTCTATGAATTGCACCAGGAACTAAATTATTAGTCGAGTTTAAAAGAATGTTTGTCATTTGCACTTATTGAGATGGATTTGCAATAAATTCCGCATTTTTTTAAACACGCATTTTTTTGTTTGTCCTATAAAATAGATATTTCAATCACAAGGGCTAAATCAAATTTTAAAAAGCTTTAACATTTTATTTAAGTCTTATAAAAAAATCGTTTTTGGATTTTTTGTTTTGTTTTGTCTATTTTTAACCGACTTCAAAAAGAAGGAGGTTATCAATTCGACGGTATGTTTTTTTTTTTTGTGTGTATGTTACTCGATTCCTCCGTGAATTGAAGACCGATTTTCAAAATTATTTTTTTTTCGAAAGGAGATACTTCTGGAGTGGTCCCATAGTCACCAAGTCAGGATCTGATGATTGGATCTTGGAGAAATCGAGGGCAACCCTAAAATTTTATTGGCTCACACATAGTTTTTCGCAAATCTTATGAAGTAATCAAGTACTTGCGTATAGAAATCATCATCTCATGAAGCTGAGCTGATAATGGAAGGTACAACTCCTCTAGTAAGGACTCGGCATCAACTGATTTAGTTAATTATGTTTGTGTTCACATAATATCTCCGGAACTACAAATTTTTATGTTGTACTAGGTACTGTTCAAAAAAAGAAAAAAAAAGTTTTGTAGGTTATTTTACCCTTTTTTGTGGTTGCTTTTGAAGGCGGTTACATTTTTATTTAATAATATCCTATGACACATTATTTAATATCATCTTAGTTTCAAACACTAAAATAACATCTTAATCTTTTACACAGTTCATGAATTACCTTATTATTTTAGAACTCACACCACACGCACGTCGCACATCCCAAAATTCTTTTACAACACAATAAACAAACACTAATCATTCAATGCATTCACAGTAGTTAATAATTATACAAGTTTGTTTCATTCTTGCTCTCCCATCTAACAGATCCCTGCTACTGTCCAACATGTTGTAATGGAGAACAATACGAAATTTCCGGTCTATTGACGGTAAACAACAAACCCAGGACATTCGCGGGAATATCCTGCTTTTGTTCATTGATGGCTTTTGTATTATTACTGATAACTTTCTAATAAACATAAATCAACTCACCTGCACCTTTTTTTTTAGCGTGGTAAAATCACCACTGAGTCCTCCCGCCCAGGACAGAGCGGGAGGGACTGTCAGACTTGTCTTGTACTGACTAAAATCCACGGTGTCCTTTAATAGCTTTCAGTTTTTTCAATAACGTTTTTTATTGAAAGTCGGTTTAATAATTTTAACTTTCTGCTTTCTTCCGTGCCTTCATATTCCTCCGCCCGCCTAAGTTTCATACAAAGTAGTACATGCTTTTTAACCGACTTCCAAAAGGAGGAGGTTCTCAATTCGGATGTTTGCATTTTTTTTTTTTTTATGTTTGTTCGGGCATAACTCCGTCGTTTAACAACCGATTTGAAAAATTATTTTTTTGTTGGATAGGGTATCCTTCCGAAATGGTCCCATTAAAATTTCATCGAAATCGGACTACCACTTTTTGAAAAATCATCAAAAATCAACAAAAACCTAAAGAGTTTTCAACTTTGTCTACACCGATTACTCCGAGGTTTCTGGTCCGATTTCGATGATTCTTTTTTTGTTCGATACAGTATATCTGCCATTTGGTCCCATCAAATTTTCATTTAGTTTAGTGCAGTAGTTTTTATTTTTAGCTCATTATGTACATAGTACATACATACATGGGCGTTGTTATTACCGGTGCTACGGATTACAAAATTTTAGTGCACATGTAAGATAATTATGTATTTGACAATAATTTGGGTTGAATAGTGAAACTGAAAAGGATAAAATAAAAACTTTTTCAAAAAAAAATATAACCGACTTCAAAACACCCACAAAAAAGTTCAAAATAACCTACAAAAAAACTTTTCTTTCGAAAGTCGGTGACAAAAAGTCAATAAAATAAAAAATAAAGTCACCGACTTTCGAAAGAAAAGTTTTTTTGTAGGTTATTTTGAACTTTTTTGTGGGTGTTTTGAAGTCGGTTACATTTTTTTTTGAAAAAGTTTTTTTGTTTCACGACTAACTGATACTAATTTTCCTGTTTATTTGCAACACGGACAAAATAATATTTTATCTGGTATATTTACTGTTAATGTGCAATGTTTTCAATTTAGTATTTTATAAAATTTAATTCGTTTGAAATAGGCCATAGTGGAATTTTCAAGGTATTTCAATTGGGACTCCACTGGAATGAACGATATTGTTAAACATTTTCCATTTATTAAAGCAGAGGTCTGTTTTGGAATGCTGTTTATTAGAAATAGCTGTATTTCTCATCGTGATTTCTTCTATTAATTATCTTTTTTGTCAAATCGGTGATCTGGAATAATTTCGGGAGTGGGGGGCATCTGAATTGCTTTTATTTACACGGTCTTTTTCGTATATTTTTTTTTATTTAGGTGCGTTTGCTTTTAGCCTCAATCCAGTACCGGCGTTAGGGTAAGGCGCGGTAAGGCGACCGCCCAGGGCGCCGAACACGAAGGGGCGCCGCAGGCCAAAGAAATTCGGTAATTTACTTTCTCGTAAATTACCCAATTTCTTTCATCTCATTTTTAGGGGATAAACCCAAAACCCGTCTAAAGAAAACACTACAACTTGCCTCCGCTGCTCGTGCGAGGCCCCCTCGTTGTAGGTTGATTTAGTTCCCCCAAGTCATCTCTAGCACGGGCACGCCGCACAATCGCGGTGGTAAGACCCCTCTTTCAGAAGTGGCTGGATAGGCGTCACGGCGTCCTGACCTACCGCATGACGCAGGTCCTCACCCGACACGGAAGTTTCAAGAGGTACTCCTGGTACGCCTGGGTGTCACCATTGCGAAAATCGCCCGGAGGACACGGTGGAGCATACAGTGCCCCGCATGGGCAGAGCACCGCCGCCGTGTCCTCACGACAGCGATAGGCGGAGACCTCTCGCGTCAACGCCATGCTGAGGGGCGAGACAGAGGGGGAAGCGGAAGGAGGCGATCTTTCTGCGAAGCAGTCATGCTCGCGAAGGAGGAGGCGGGCCGCGTGAGGGAGAGGACAGCGTTTCCCTCCACCCCAGCCGCAGTGGTAGACGCCCACGGCGACGGACGTCGGCAGACGATCTCCGGGCAACGTAGGCGCAGGCATGCGGGCGGCGAGTAATGGGCGACTGGCTGTCCGACCATGGACCATGCCCGGGTCGACGTGACGGCGCTTTCTGTTCCACGCGCGCCTCAAAGAGTGTCAGCATAATGACGGGGCCCCCCTTAGAGGGCCAAAGCCTACCGGGCTCCCGGGACTAACGAGCTACCGATACCCTGGAAAGTAAAGGGCTATTAAAGGACACCGTGAATTTTAGTCAGTACAAGTGTGAGTCCCTCCCACCCTGCCCTGGGTGGGACGACTCATTTGATGATTTTACCCCGATAAAAGAAGGGGGGCGCCGTAGAAATCTCGCCCAAGGGCGCTGGTAGTGCTAAAACCGGCACTGCCTCAATCTCTCTTTTAAAACAAACTGACCTTAATGCAAAAGAATCGCGATCATTTTACCTCTTTCAGTTATATTTAAAACATTTAACATTTAAAGTAAAGGGTGAGTAAATCAATAATTTCAAATCCAAACTAATATTATAAATGCGAAAGTAACTCTGTCTGTCTGTCTGTCTGTCTGTCTGTCTGTCTGTTACGCTTTCCCGCTTAAACCTCTCAACCGATTTTGATGAAATTTGGCACAGACAATCTTTAGACCCTGAGAAAGAACATAGGCTACCTTTTATTGCGAAAAAGGGGATGAAGAGGTTGAAATAGGGGTTGAAAGTTTGTATGGGATTTCTTAATTTTAAAAGATAAAACCATGAAACTTTATATTTAAGCACTTGATAAGATATATTTAAACATTTCGACACCGGAAGTATCAATTAACGTAAGGGACAAAATACGACTTTTCAGGAGAGCCAAAAAACGGTTTTAATTTTTTTATTTTGTCTATAACTTTTTACTGTCTGGTCTAATTTTTGTAGTGTTCAGAGCAAAGTTTCTTAGAATTTCCCCTTCTTTCTTGTTTTATACGAAAGATTTAGGAATACCCCGTAGTTTCAAAAATAGCATGTCCTTTACATTAAAAAAAAATGTTTAGATGGCCGTTACGTTACCGAAATTTTATAGATAATCCGTCGAGCATAGTGTAAGCAGCAAGAGAAATAGAAAATTATACGAAATTTTATTGTAAAGGACTTTATCAGTGTTGCAATTTAATGTAACTGTAGATTATCTACTAAAATTTATACTAATTTAACACTATGGAAAGGAGATTAAAGAGTAAATGAGTTCAGTTTCAGGTTTTACTGCTAGCTATCGCAGATTTAAGTCTGATTCGAGTCGGACCGCGTCCTATTGCTCCGAGCTGGCTCGGTTACTAGGCTGAGAGTACTTCTACATAGTAGTAGTTCTACATAGTTTTAGATGTTTATGAAGCAGGATTTCCCTTTTCACTTTCTCGGAGAAAATTGCTAGATGTGCGATGTTCTTCGTGATCGCTGAATCAAAGGAATAGTCCAAATTCTTCTCCTTTTCACAGATTACTATCCTTTTGCTATAAAAGACTTATGTTTTTCCCGTCTTAACTCTTCAATTAACATGTCTCTGACAATTCAGATACTATTTAAAACAAAATCCGTTTCTTTTTCTTTGTTGACTATAAAATATTTAACAGAATTAACCACTATCCGAGTACACTTTGTATGCAACTTACTCGTTTGAGCCCACTCGGTCCGAGCACACTCTGACCGTGTCAACGCGGCTTTAATTGGCTTTATAATTTGATTATATTAACAATTTAAGTTTTCTTGGAATTTATTGCTACCTACCACTTTTTCTCCACCTAGCAAGAAGTGATGATGTGTAGATAGCGGCTCTGAAGAGGATACCTATCTTCTTCAGAGCCGATGAATGAATGAATGTAATGGAAACGAAAGGTCGATGAATTAAGGCATAGGAATTGTGCGAAACATGATATTAGTATGATAAAGTAGAAGTGACGAGTAGAGAGGACGTAAGGGGAAAAGATAGAATAAAAGGTGCATGGGTTGTGTGAAAGATGAAGCAATAAATATCTGTTTGACGTATTTTATCTGTAGTAATTTCGGCTCATTTCGACTTAGAATGGAGATCGTGCGCTGTTGTGCTCCTTGGGTGAAGGAAGCCTATGTCCAAAAGTGGTCTTTAATATTTAGAAATGATAATGGTGATGAATTTCACCTGCAGATTGATTTGTGTTGTCTATAGTTTATGAATTTTTAGGTCTATTGGCCGTAATTTTCCAAATTCCTTCACCCTTTTCTGTTGCATTTTAATTTTTCGAGGTAATTTTTCGGATTTTTTATGTCGTAAGTGTCACGATTCCTAACATTTCATATAAACTTCAGATTTCGTCAAACAATTTTTTAAAGTAAGGGACATGTTGTTTACAGTGAGAGGCATTTTATTTACAGTAAGGGACATGGTTTTTAAAGTTAGAGGCATTTTATTTAAAGTAAGGGACATTGTCATTTAAATCTACTTATTTTTGACTAAGGTAAGGGTGTAAATTATTTAGTACGGTGACTTACTTCAATTTTTTGAGAAGAAAAAATATTAATGACTGTTACATCACATTTTTTTTCAGAAATAGTTTTTCGTGGTCAAAATGTTTGTACTGTAAGGGACATTTTTTTAAAGATAGAATTTTTTTAATAATACCAATCGATAGAGCGCGAAATTCTGAATCCAATGATATATATAACTCATTTTCGCCAAAATGTCCCTTACGTTAATTGATACTTCCGGTGTCGATTTGTTCTAGCGTTTTTGAAATTTCGACCTGTGAGGGGGTGAAATAAGGGTTGAAAGTTTGTATGGGATTTTGTCATTTCTGGGGATAAAACCATGAAACTTTATATTTAGGAACATGATAAGCAATAAATAACAATTTGATTTAGCGTTTTTGAAATTTCGACCAGTGAGGGGGTGAAATAAGGGTTGAAAGTTTGTATGGGATTTCTTAATTTTAAAAGATAAAACCATGAAACTTTATATTTAAGCACTTGATAAGATATATTTAAACATTTGTTCTAGCGTTTTTGAAATTTCGCCCAGTGAGGGGGTGAAATAAGGGTTGAAAGTTTGTATGGGATTTTGTCATTTCTGGGGATAAAACCATGAAATTTTATATTTAGGAACTTGATAAGAAATAAATAACAATTTGTTCTAGCGTTTTTGAAATTTAAAATCGTTTGTTCTAGCATTTTGAAATTTTTACCACCGTGGGGGTGAAATTCTACAAACGGAATTCCCGAAATTCGAACGGAACGGAACGGATTCGGAACGGGAACTACGAAGCCAAACTTTTTGTATACAAAATTTTAACCACTGAACCTAGGAACATCATGGCAATATTGGCACCGACCAATGAAATCGTGGGACAGATCAATGAACGAATGATGTCACGTCATGTGCAAGGCGATGTTGTCGAATATTTGTCAGTAGATATTGTCATGGACAGTGAACAGGTGACATCTTATCCTACAGTTTCTAAACTCTTTAGAGCTGTCAGGAGTGCCGTCTCATAAGCTGAGACTGAAAGTTGGGGTTCCAGTTTTGTTAATGAGAAATCTCGAAGCGCCGAGACTATGCAACGGGACCCGATTGCAAATTACGCAGCTAGGACGCAATATTATTAGAGCAGTTATAATGACAGGAATAGATAAAGATGAAGAAGTTTTAATTCCCCGTATACCTACCCATGATCCCTACAGATTTACCTTTTCAGTTTAAAAGAATCCAGTTTCCCCTCAAACCAGCCTTCGCAATAACCATTAACAAAGCGCAAGGGCAAACACTTAAAGTAGCAGTTGTCCATTTAGAGAAAAACTGTTTTTCGCATGGCCAACTGTACGTGGCCTGCTCGCGAGTGTCGAGTCCAAACAATCTCCACATTTTAACAAATAATAACAAAACAGCAAACGTTGTGTACAAAAATGTTTTAAATTAGGTCATTTTAAAATATTTTTGTACACAACGTGATGTTGGCCCCTGGAAGTGTCTCTTGGACATAAGGGACCAATAAATTTTCCTGGGTACTTTCTGCCACTTAATGGAATACATAGGTACCATAAACCTACTGTAAACAGATATTATACAGGGTGATTTTTTAGTCACCATCCAATTTTTAATATATTAATCTTTGGCAAAAATCATTGAATACGTGTTTTTTCTTTTTGTATATCTCAATACAAAAATATCGAGATATCACGTCTCAATGTTATCTATACAAAGTTGATGAATCTGGACACCGCGCTGTGACGTGTCTCTCAGGTGTAGCGGGGCGGGGCAGGGGGTGAGCGGGGTGCGCTCTACCCGTTTCATGCGTCGGAAAGTGTAAATTATTAACGTTTAGCTTAGTGACCACATAGAGCGGATGAGAAAATTATTTAATATGACATTTTGAAGTATCGATTTTTTTTCAAAAATGGGGTTAGTGATTGATACCTAATGCTTAGAAAAATTTTGGACGGTGGTAAAAAAGTCACCCTGTATATTTTTTTTAAACATACCTACTCTCTTTTAACCAAATGCTATACCCAAATCTATACCGTTCCATTAATATAATTCCTAATATTCAAATTAATTTACTATAACTGTAAATGTTTGTTTCACGGCTAATTTGCTGAGCCGTTTGTTACAAAATTGGATATGGATAGTCTGAAATCTGAAAAACAACATAAGCTACTTTTTATCAAAACACCACGCGGGCGAAGCCGCGGGCGGAAGCTAGTTCCACTATAAAATATCGCGATCGAACTTAATTTATCTCTGCCGGATCAAAACGTAAACAAGAAACATAACAATGTAATACAAATCCGTCACAAAATCTTAAATAACTCATCATTTAGAATTCAGAGTGATCCGTGAAATATCAAAGATCGTTTTACTGAAAGACTTAAGGACGTAGTTGATAGCTTTTCCCTTAACAAGCAAAACATTCTACGAATTACGGATTGAGTTAAAGCTAGCACAATTAACAGAATATCTTGTAATTTAGAGCAGTGGTGGCCCATTGGTATCGGTCCCGACTTACGAGTTGTAGGCGCATTTCTTTGTGTAATTTATTTCATCACCACTGCTCTCAAAACGGTCAAGGAACACATCGTGAGGAAACCTTGGATGGATGTCTTAGAACCAAAAATTCGAAGACATGATTGTGACATCTGCCAACCCGCACTGGGCCCGCGTAGTGGATTATGACCAACTCCCTCTCACAGAATGGAGGCCTGTGTCCCAGCAGTGGGAACATTATAGGCTGATGATGATGATGAATTGCTTTGCTACGTACAACAAAACCTAGATAAGATCTAAAACACTAATCTATATAGACGACCGTCTTTGTTGTTTATAACCATTGGTCGCAATTAGTAAAGTTATTCATGTACTAACACTGATTTCATAAAGCGAAAAAATAAAGTGGATATACCCAAAATAGCAGAAAATCCCGTGATTTATTAAATAACAAAAAAAGTTATTTACTTTTACACAAATTATTTGTCTAACCTTTCTCAAATGTTTTTGATAATATTATTTATTTGTCTGTTTTCTACACGAGAATGGGCATTCGCCGTCGCCGGTGCCGGTGCCGTGCCGTCTAATGGAAAAACGCCCATTGTCTATTAAAAGTCCCTGGAAGGTCCTTATTAAGTGCTAACATAACTCTATCTAATTCCTACCTCTGTTTATAACACATTTCATAGAAAGGAAAAAAAAAATCCTTGATGGACATGACTGCGATGGCCTTGTAGTTAAAAAGTCTGGTGTACTGAATCAGGTCTTAGGTTCTGCTCTCAATATATTTTTTCTTTCCACAAACAGAGCTTTATAAATCGGGATACAGGCGTTAATGTGTATAAAATGTTTAAAACATTACATCTCATTTGAACGGTAAAATAGAGGTTCACTGTTAGAATAAATCCACAATATTTTATCAGCTGTATCTAACTCCTATGTAATAAGCAAACCTGCTAGCATCAACTAAGCTCAATTGTAAACTAGGAACACTACTTTCTTATAATTAAAACGATGATAGCCATTGACCTGAGCTAGGAATCGAATTCAACACCTCATGCTTTGCAGTCGACTACTACGAAATCCTTTGTTGTAAAGCTAATTATATTTCATGGTTTGTTAAATCGCTTGTTTTATTTATAGTCTGTTTTGCCGGGACGTATTCCCAACAGTATTGATACTTTTATTGATACCGCTTGAAGGCAAACATAGCTTGTGCATTGGGGTGGAAGTAGTGACCGGAGTAACCTAGAAACGTTGAAGAAATATGCTTTCAGTTCGATTCGATTAAATTTTTATTGATGTGACAGTTTTTACGATTTTGTTCTGACATTATTTCTAAATATTACTATGAAATTATACTTTCGATTTTAAGTTATTGCAATTTCTTGAGAATATAATTCTTAAGAAGAATGAATTAGGTACGTAGATAGTAATAAACAAATGTGCTGAAAAAATATTATTTAAAACGAGACTGCACAAGAAATGATGAGATCCAATAAAAATATCTTGTAACAGTTAATTAAAATGAAATGCTTTCAAAAATAAGATTGTAGTACTCAAATAAAATTAACATAATTATTTCAGTTTAATTTAAAGAGTAAAGCTCAAGTACTTCAAAAAGTTAATAAGTCCATCACATTTAAAATAAAGGGTTCAATTTACTCGATTAATTTCCTCTAAACCTAATCCACATTTCGACGTCCCATGACCAAAAACCCTCTTAATTTAATAATCCAAACAAACTTGTTTTCGCAAATTAAAATAAACGTTAAAGGGGCACTTTTAATTAAGAACCGTAGCGAGTGAGATATTAAAATTCACAAATTGTGTTAAAGACTGAACGAGATTGATCGACGAACAGGAAAAACAATGGAGGGACCGAACACTAAAGCAATTTGGGCCTTGATTAAAATTTATTTGTTTGCATACTCTATTTTTGTCGCAGAGATTCCCAATGAACGCCTACTTGCGTAGTTTAAAAAGCAATAAAAAGAAGGAATGTTCTAGAGAAGCAGAATTTAATTAAAATCACTGGTTATGTTCGGACACGTCTTGAACGTCTGATGTTTAAGGCATTTTAGTGATGAATGAATTTAGCGATTTTTGGCGCTGTAGAATTGGTAGAAAGGCGACTCCATAATATTAAAAAATAGTATAATAAATGTGAAAGTTTGTGACAAAAGCTAGATGTATCGGTAGATAGATGTTTGTTTACTATTCGCGCAAAAAACTACTCAACAGATTTCAATGAGTTCAATAACACAGACAGTGTACTTGAACATTTTGTATCTGCAGTACAATACCAAGGGAAATATAAAATTTAACAAGTTGGTAACATTGCAAATTAATAACTGTCAAATATTTCGCAGTTTGTTACTTAATTCATTGTTACAATGCTAACTTTAGCAATTAAAACCAATATTTTAATGCAACACAAAACAATTTCGTGTTGTTGGAAAATTAATCAAAATAACTTTCAGAATGCACACTATAAAGGAAGATTAGTAACAGCCATTAATCATTATTGTATCAACAGAAATCAGGCTGTCTGACCACCATTGTGAATTCAGGAAGCAAGTAGATGACTTGAAAGCAAGTTATTAAATTAATTCAGAAGTGGGTCGCTAGATGGAAAGGTAACTTAATATTGAAGGATAGTAAAATTGAAATTATTTTATACGTATTTAAAATGAGCTGTCTTTACATGGAAGATGTTTTAGACAAACTATTATTTGGAGCCGAAACTTATCTTCTACAGAATCTTTTTTCTCTAATTCAGTTTACTTTTTCACAGTCGAATTGTACTACTAATAATCCAAACTAATATTATAAATGCGAAAGTAACTCTGTCTGTCTGTTACGCTTTCCCGCTTAAACCTCTCAACCGATTTTGATGAAATTTGGCACAGACAATCTTTAGACCCTGAGAAAGAACATAGGCTATCAAAACACCACGCGGGCGAAGCCGCGGGCGGAAGCTAGTATTATTATAAATGCGAAAGTTTGTGTGGATATTATGTGTGTATGTTTGTAACTCTTTCACGCAAAAACCACTGAACGGATTTGGCTAAAATTTGGTACACAGATAGTTTATAACTTGGATTAACACATAGGATAGTTTTTATCCCGATTTTATGTTCCCATGGGATAATTTTCGAGTTGTAGCGGGTGAAGCCGCGGCTGGCAACAGCTGGTATTAATATAAAAGCGAAAACGCGTTGCCAAGTAATTGAACAAACACCGGAAAAACAACTTCAGATAGTTAGAAAACTATTTTAATCTGCCTAAAATGAAAGATGTACATTAAACGTAATCTTCAACCGTTTTTATATGAATAACGACCACCTTAATAGGTACCTCAAAACATAAAAATTGAAAAAGAAAAGTTTTGCACTAACAAATGTAAGCAATTTCCCACAAATGGTCGGTATTCTATCTTTCAAGCGTCTATAAAAACGTACTGGATTACAAATATTAAAAGCAGTCGTTAAGGGATAAAAGCCTTTATGGGTGTATAAGTATGGCTCATATTTAAGGGCTGTTTTGGCTTAACAAAGTGTAGATCGTGAAACTGATTTAATGAAAGTGGAAGAAACAACAACAGTTTACCTTTTCGCCTGTTTTTTATGGGATTAGGTAGAGATGTATACCTAAAGCTATATAATTATTTATACACTGTGACTGTTTAGTCGTCTTACAACGGCAGCCCAGTTCATGTATCCAATGACTAGTACACGTTTATAATAAAAAAAATAGGTATTTATGAGATTTGAAAAATTTAAAAATAATTTTTTTATTCGTTATTATGACGCAAGGCGTAGTTAGAAACACCCTTGCCTTATAAAATAAAGAAAATAGAGATGGAATGATCTCCCGACTATTGCGCTGGGTAGGTATACTCTACAGCTTGATTCGTAAAAATTTTAACAGGTTGTTTCATATTTCCAATGTACTAATTTACTAATAATAAAAATTATTATTAACGATAAAAAAAAGAACTCGCCTAGAGGTATTTTAGGTAGAATACATTAAGTGGACCACTTAATGACGACTAAAAAGTCACGTTGTATATTAATACGCCCTACGCCCCTGTTGTCGTATAACATGACTAAAGCCGAGGGCCATGTTGTACGCCAACAGCGGCTATCGCGTGTGGTTCCGGGCAGTAAATTTGAATGCTAGAAGAATGGGGCATTTTGGCAACCAGGGCATTACCTAGGGTACACCTAGTTTTCATACACATTTCCTACAGGGTATTACCTAGTTTTCGGCTACTTCCGAAGTTTAATAAAATTGCTTTTACACTTTCTTTTGTGAAACTACAACCACATGCCAGTCCCTTTTATGTTACATCCATTTAAATTCCTAGAGTTAATTTTCTTACCGCCAAATTAGCCTCTTATTAAAGACTATAGTGAAATATGGGATGAGTTTGTAGTTTTAGTTTTAAGTTCAAAACTAAACAGGCAATTAAGTATGTGAGCGTATTGGCATCAACCGGATACAAATATTCAGATTTCGAGTTGAAACGAAAAAAAAAAACTAAAACATAAGCCCAAAATGACTTGTCCAACCTGCTAGTCGAATCTACGCAGTAGGTCTTGTAACCACTAACGCCTGAATCCACATTCCGTTTGGCTTTAGCGGCTGCTTCTGATTGGCCATCTTAACAATTCGGAGAGGAAAAGTCGGCCGTTGATTGGTTACAGACAAACTGCGAATTAGACCAACTACGATTTGGACAAACCGAGAATTAGATCAACCTTGAATCAGACCAACCGAGAATTGGACCAATCGCGAATACGGTAAATTGGAACAATCGCGTCTCAAGGATCGAACCGAAGATAGAAGTCGAGAATGTTTATGAACTTCCAGCATTAGCCAATCAGGCAATCAACAAAACAAATGAAAGAAAACATGGCGAGTGATCACAATATTGTGGTAAAATAAAAAAGGCAGAACTCTTGATGATCAATCTCTGTCTGCCCGCAATCTGAATGACATGGGGTGATACATCACCAGTTGCACCCTTGTTTACGGGAACAGATTCCACACATAAACATATTCGAAGTAAAATAGCTCACGTCTTTGTTCGCGAGTAAGACGAATTGGAGTTTTATCACGGTGTATTATTTTTATCGCAGTGATAATATCTTGCGCTTTAGGAAAAGGGAGTCTGGGCAAAGTGACATCCTATCATTGATATGGATGATGGAAATGTCAAAAATGTATTGGGGTGACATAGGCTAACAAAATCTTTGCTTAGGTAAGGCTGCCCGGGCATGCGGACAGCGAGTAAAGGGCAACTCGCTGTCCGACCATGGACCATGCCCGGGTCGACGGCGCGTCGTGTTCCACCCGCGCTTCAAAGAGCGTCAGCAAAAATGACGGGGCCCCCTCTCAGAGGGCCAGAGCCTGCCGGGGTCGCGGGATTTTATTTCCTCACCGTGACCCCGGAACATAAAGGGCTATTGAAGGACACCGTGGATTTTAGTCAGTACAAGTCTGACAGTCCCTCCCGCCCTGCCCGGGGTGGGAGGACTCATTTGATGATTTTACCACGCTAAAAAAAAAAGAATGAGGCAGCGGAGCGGAGAAAAACAAGAAATATTAATCAATAGGATTGCATTAAATCTCCGTTCCTCTTCAGTGGTGCAATAGAGTATTTATTTGACTGAAAAATCCGTAAGTTAGATTATAATAAAATATGTTGTGATAAGTATTATAAATTGATGAAGATATGACACTTTTAAAATTACCAATACGTCACAAGCAAGTACAGTTTTACTTGCTTCTGACTTCACGAGCCCCCACTCTTTTAAGCTTTGTAAATGTGCATTGATTAATTGACAAAAGAAAAATTACGAGTCCATTATTTTTTAAAACTCTAGCTGGCGGCTACGAGTAAATAGATTTGAAATAAATTAACGCTGTCAACCTGCCTATCCTAATAGGTGCGTCCACACAGAGCGAGCAGCCTCGCGAGGCATTTGCCGCGCAAAGCAGCTCGGTTAGTGTGGACGTGATTCGGCCGAGGCAAGCGCACCAATACTTATAACCATATTCAAAGTTGACATTAGCAAGACCTACTATTCTTTGCATTATATTCTTTGATTTAAATCGAAATTCCATTTTCTGATCGTAAAAATAAATCGCTTTCGTTCAATAATGCGCTCTGCAAACAGCAAAATTAATCTGTAAAAACTTACCAAAATCATGACGGTTCATCAGCCTGGATATACCTGCAAAAATAAAAGAGAGTCAGCTTTGATCTTAATTATCGTTAACATAATAAATTAAATATTAACCAAACGAATATCAAATCAATATATCGGACAGGATTTTAATTACAATGATTGGTCTCAATTGAAACTTATAAGACAAGTGACTTCTGCCCATGGCTTTGCCCGCGTGAAGTTCAGTAAGTAACACAAAGGAACATCAAATACCAGTACTAGCTGTTGCCCGCGACTTCGTCCGCATTGTATTTGGTTTTATGGCACCTATACCAATATTCTCTTTTTTAATTCGTTGAGAAAGTGAGGGTACCTGATATCCCACTTTAAAGTTTGTTATAGAATCTATAACAAACTTTAAAGCAAATGAAATGAAAACTTCCAGACACAACACTTTATATACGACATTGGTAGTTTTTCCCTCTGGTGCTAAAATAAAAAGCTGGTCAGCATTACTGACAGGCGAGCATGTGTTATATATAGTTGGCCGTGGGAAAAACAGTTGGACCTTAGGTCGACATCAGCTTCCTTCAGGGTCTGTCCTTGGGACTTATTTATGGTCATCGCGAAGTAAGCGGCTACCGGGAATTGTGTAAGTTTGAACTGGAAAAGGAAATTGTTGGAGATGAGTGGTATTCACGGTATCAATGCAGTTTCCCCTTGAGCCACATCCGGTGAGAATTTCAGCTTCGCTTAAATTTCTGTGTAATGCAGTAACTATTAGTCGCGTTCCATTGCACAATTTTGGTGGAGTTAGATTTCTTAGAAGCATTATTATTACTTTTAGGTTATTTTATGAGCTCGAGGACCACAGGCAGTTAATGAATTTAAAATCTCGAGTGGGTAGTTGCTGGCATCATCCTGATTGACGACGTTATTGTATGTCGTGTGAACCACATCATTCCCAACAATTTCGGCTAATATGTTTTCATTTATTGCAGCGGTTCGGTCATTTTTTTAGTATCGCACGATCAAATAGCCAAGAATTTTCCTGAAGTGTTATACTTGATGGGACTCCGAATACGTAACTTATCAATTCTTCTTACAACGGGCAGTGTCTGCCGGAATTTTCCGGAGAACAGTACCTACCGTGATATTGTCCATGGGTCTATCATCATGGCGAATGTCTCAAAGTGTACTGTCCACGGCCTCGACGGCTTTTTTGTTCGACATGGTACATTCAGACGATCACATTTTTTTTAGCGTGGTAATACATCACGTGGAACACAACGTGCACTCTTACTCGCCGCCCGCATGGCCGCGCCTACAGTGGCTGGAGGTCGTGTAACGACGTCTGTCGCCATCGGCGTCTACCGCTGCGGCTGGGCTGGAGGTGGACATTGTCCTCTCCCTCATGCGTCCCGCCTCCTCCTTCGCTATCATGACTGCTTCGCAGAAGGAGGCGACTGCTTTCCATCCTGTCTCGCCCCGCAGCATCATGGTCTCGACCAATACTAAGCACGAGAGGTCACCGATTATCGTCGTAGTGAGGACACGGCGGTTCTCTGCCCAAGTGGGTAGTCCTGCACCGTATGCTCCACCGTGTCCTCCAGGCGATCCACGCAGTGGTGACACCCAGGCGATTCTTCCTTCCCTATCCGACACTGCTACCTCCCGAAACTTTCGTGTTCGTTGAGGACCTACGTCATGTGGTAGGTCAGGCGGGACGCCGTGACGCCTATCCAGCCACTCCGCGCCGCCACCGCGGTTGGGGCTAGGGTTGCCAACCTTACTATAATATATAGTACCTATTGTACTATATTTAGGGTCTCCGTACTATATACTTTTGAAGAAATATATAGTACGCGAAAATACTATATTTCCGTACAATAGCTAAATGTTTATATTTTGCGTTTCTATTTCATTACTAAAAAATAAAAAAAACTTCCTGCAATTTACGAACACGTTTTTAAAAAATATGGAAGGAGTGCAAAAAAATTAAATAAGTAAAAATATAACTTTAGTCTATTTTTAATGCTTCCCTACTAAAATACTATATTTTTTTGAAAACTTCCTGCAATTTACGAACACGTTTTTAAAAAATATGGAAGAAGTGCAAAAAAATTAAATAAGTAAAAATATAACTTTAGTCTATTTTTTACGCTTCCCTACTAAAATACTATATTTTTTTGAAGCGCACTATATTTTTTATGGCTTTTTCAAAAAAAATACTATATTCTGACAAAAAAATGTTGGCAACCCGGATCGATCCCCGAATCCCTGTGATCGCGCCGGAGTTCTTTCCTGGGATTCATCCTGGCGATTGTATTGTATTTGTATAGCGGGCTGGTATCCGCAACTTCACGTCATATGCGTGTATTTTGCGTGCGGATGAGATGATCATTCTCCTGGCGATGCGCCTCGATAGACGCGGTGGAGGGCCGTCGCCTCCAGGGGAAGACGACTACATTACAATCCTGAAACACCTTTGCTTTGTCACAGTTTCATGACTACGAACACGTTGAGTGTTGCAGTGTTGTCTTAGTCAAATGGGATTTTAAACAACGAAAAACAAAATACGCATTTACTTTGTTAGTGACGTACAACAGAGACTGCTCATCAGGCTGAACAACTTTGCTAAGACGTCATTCCTTTGTAGCTGGGCTCTTGGAATTCCACAACAGGTATTCCAGATCTTCAATTTTTATACGTCAACAGAGAGTGCTCATCAGGCTGAGCAACTCTTGCTAAGACGTCATTCCTATATATGTTATAGTGTAGCTGGGCTCTTAGTGTTCCACATCAGGTGTTCAAGATTTTCAATTTTTATACGCCAACAGAGACTGCTCATCAGGCTGAACAACTTTGCTAAAACGTCATTCCTTTATATGTTATAGTGTATCTGGGCTTTAGGTGTTCCACATCAAGTGTTCCAGATTTTCAGTTTTTATATGTCAACAGAGAGTGATCGTCACGCTGAACAACTTTGCTAAAACGTCATTCCTTTATATGTTATAGTGTAGCTGGGCTTTTGGTGTTCCACATCAGGTGTTCCAGATCTTCAGTTTTTATATGTCAACAGAGAGTGATCGTCAGGCTGAACAACTTTGCAAAGACGTCATTCCTGTATATGTAATAGTGTAGCTGGGCTCTTGGTGTTCCACATCAGGTGTTCCAGTTCTTCAATTTTTATACGTCAACAGAGACTGCTCATCAGGCTGAACAACTTTGCTAAGACGTCATACCTTTACATGTTATAGTGTAGCTGGGCTCTTGGAGTTTCACAACAGGTGTTCCAGATCTTCAATTTTTATACGTCAACAGAGAGTGCTCATCAGGCTGAGCAACTCTTGCTAAGACTTCATTCCTATACATATATGTTATAGTTTAGATGGGCTTTTGGTGTTCCACATCAGGTGTTCCAGAGATCTTCAATTTTTGTGTGTCAACAGAGAGTGCTCGTCAGGGTGAACAACTTTGCAAAAACGTCATTCCTGTATTTGTTATAGTGTAGCTGGGCTCTTGGTGTTCCACATCAGGTACCTATTCCAGATCTTCAATTTTTATATGGCAAAAGAAAGTGCTCATCAGGGTGAACAACTTTGCTAAGACGTCATTACTGTTTATGTTATAGTGTAGCTGGGCTCTTGGAGTTCCACATCAGGTGTTCCAGATCTTCAAATTTATTCCCTCAGCAGAAAATGCTCATCACGCGTAACAATTTTTGCTATCGCACCATTTTTGTATCTCTTATAGTTTAGCTGGTCCGTTGCGGTTCTGCACCAGGTGTTCAAGTTTCCAAGATAAATTATAGCCTATGTGTTGGCCAGACTTAATACCTATACAACAAAAAAAAATCATTCAAATCCGTCCAGTACTTTTTGAGTTTATCCCGGACATACATACAGACAAACAGACAAACAGACAAAAATTCTAAAAACTATATTTTTGGCTTCGGTATCGATTGTAGATCACACCCCAAGTATTCTTTTCAAAAAATATTCAATGTACAGTTTTGACTTTCCTACTATTTTATTATATGTATAGATAAAAGTTCAAACTACTTATATATGTGTGTAGCATATTTCATTCAAATGTATTTTGTAGTTTTTGTGTGAAACAGCAGGTAACAAACATCTATCTATCCAACCGCTCACAATTTTTAGGGTTCCGTACGTCCGAATACAAAAAAGGAACCCTTATAGGATCACTCGTGATGTGTCCGTCTGTCTGTCGCTTACAGTCAATTATCTCCGAATCTACTAGATCGATTAAGTTGAAATTTGGTACACATATCAATTCCTGTGACCCAAGCACAGAGGTGTGACGTGAATAGATGAAATCTGTATATGGGAGGTAATTATAATAATAATAATAATATTCCCTGTCTTGTTGAGAAGATCATAAAAGTATTTTTTTTTTAATTTCAAAATAAATACTTTCTAAGTTATTCAAGAAAATAGACGAAAATTGACCATTCCCCCCCTTATCTAATAATAATAATAATATAATATTCCACAACTATCACACAACGCCATCTAGTCCCAAGCTAAGCAGAGCTTGTGTTATGGGTACTAGACAACTGAAAAACATACTTATATATTTCTAAATACATACATATTATAGACTAGCTGACCCGTGCCCACTTCGTTGGGCAGTATTTCGGCTAATGTATATGATATCTTTATAATTTATAGCCTATAGCACTCACGGATAATGTAGCTTTCTACCAGTGAAACAATTTTTAAAATCGGTTCATTACTTCCGGAGATTACCCCCTACATACAAACTTACAAACTTACAAACAAATTTTACCTCTTTATAATATTAGTATAGATAAATTACACCCAGACACAGAACAAATGATCGTGCTCATCACACAAACATTTGTCCTGGGTGGGAATCGAACCCACGACCTCCGGCATAGCAGTCAGTAGTCAATAGTGAACATCGTACGGAACCCTCTCCACGCGAGTCCAACTCGCACTTGGCCGGTTTTTTTTCGCAGGACATTTTCCGGCAACCGTAGGCGCGGACGGTGAGTAATCGGATGGCGCATTTTGTTCCACGTCCGCCTCAAAGAGCTGTGAGCAAAATGATGGGGCCCCCTTTGTGGGCCAAAGCCTGCCAGGATCGCGGGACTAACGAGTAACCGTGGCCTCGAAACGTAAAGGCTGTTGAAGGACACCGTGGATTTTAGTCATGCTCCCTCAACATTTACTCACACATTCAAATGGAATGTAAATCGTTCTTAACAGGGCTTAAAAGCTGAGACACGGAGGTTTTACATGACCAAGTTTCAAACGTCAAACTGTAAGTTAGAAAATCCCAATTGTACCCCAGATTAGTCACTGATCAGAAAAAAATTGAACCTAGTCTAAGTCAGATGTCACAGAAATAAAGTCGGCGATGGAGTTTTGGGAGATGAGATGTGAGTACACAAAAGAAGTCTGTTCATTGTAACTTTGAGGATTATTATGCATTCAGGAACATAGTGTATTTTTAGACAGAAAATTGGGCCTTTTTGAGGCTGTAAAAATCACCAAATGACCCCTAGAGCCTTGGTTGAACCTTTGGTGATAGTACAGATTAGTCAGTACTTAAGCAACCCTGGTCCTACATAACGTACCTTTTGCGTGCTTGTAAACAAGAAACCAACGGAGGATTTACATACATAAATACAATTATAACTATAATATTCAAAGCTCATAAATTGATTAAAGGCTCAATCCAACATTTAGGTAATAATACACCATTAAACCACCGCATGTTATTTTAATTAATTACGGTGATTATTAAAATAAATAAACTAATCCAATTTCACGTCAGATTTACTTTAATCTCCAATTCAAAATTATATAACGTAATTAGGTAGCGGTCCCACTGTGGGCGATTAGCGAGAAGCGAGTTTGCGAAAAGGCAGCGAGTGCGTAATGGCGACAATTACTCGATGGTGTGCGTTTGTATGATAAGTTAAATTTCATGTTATATTTATAAACCAAACATAATTATAATAATTTCACAGTTGCCAACCTGATAAAATGACAGACAGGTAAATTGTAAGAAAAACATCTACATTTTTTACTTCACACTCATTTTAGGATAGGACTGTCTTTGCCAATACACAAAAAAAATAATAAGAGAATTGAATCAACTATCGCGCACCACGTACAGGCAGGGTTCCCTAATCGGGATTAATTCACGCACGAGAAAATATTTGCTGGGTAATCGCTTCCTCCTCAGCGCACAACGGGACAGGCGCCTTAGCGGACTACAAAATTGATACGATAAGCCGTATATCCTCAAGCTCATTTGACATAGCAATTATGTGAATTTGGTTCCGGTAGTTTGGTGTAAATAATTATGTTAGTCATTTATGATTACAAGATTACGATTACGTTGGTAATCAAGTTGGTGGTAGTGTTAAGGTAAGCGTATTTGCATAGATTGGACTAGAGACAGTTTTGAAGTTAGTGGTGAAGTACTGTGGAAGATGTTTTTTTTTTTTTGTTATTTTTGACTCAGTGAAATCCGGATCCTTTAGAGACACTTCGGTAACTTTAATATTTTCTTTTTTGGTTTTTTCTTTGGTATTTCTTTTACCTTTTTATTTATGTAAGGATCATTATTTTCATAGTAGGTATGGGAAGAAAAACTGGAACGTCGAAAATGCAAAATATTTTTTCAAAATTATTTGTGTAAAAGAAATAATTAACCACTGTGGTTTTTATGGTGTTATTTGACTGAGTTTCATGTAAAGATGTTTCCATTGTTTCTGAACGAAAATAAAAAACTCTCTAAAAAATATTGCCTGAGTGTAATAAAAATGCTATAGGTAGGTATTTCTTTTTCAATTAATAGCTAAGTTTTTGACAGGCCAGAAGTATATTTTCTAAATTATTATTTTCTTTTATTTCATTAAAATCATGTGCACTTAAACCCCGTGAGCCCAAAAATAATTTTAATAATTACGAGTACAAATTACATTCCATTAATAACAGTTATAAAATATTTAATTTTAATGAGACAAAGGTATAAACTTGGAGTCTAGACTCATTGCTCTAAATTAACCTCATAAATAATATGCTCTATAAAAGTCACCTACAGACGCCACTGAAAATCATTAAAATATTAATTAGTCTAAAATAAATACGTAGGCGTTTGATAACAATAGTAAAATGACCCTTTACTATTCGCACTAGGAGGTGGTATTCCACCCCGCGGGCCTACTACAAATTGGTGGATGCGGCATTGCTTCGATTTACATAGTTCTAGAACATTTTTCCTCATGTTGATGGAGCACCATTTTGTTAGGGGTCGTAATGAAATACCTACTTAGTACTTTGATGAAGAAGGGTGCAACTGCGGAGCCTCATCAAAAATGATGGCCCTCCTCTTCACTTGTACTTTGTGTAATTCCACCTGCACTTAAATCCCCGAGGCCAATACCAACGCAGTACATGTAGCATTTTGGTCGAAGCTTATACTATAATTAAAAGAAATCATCGACATGACGAAGAAGAAGAATACACAATACAAGGCAATTCATCTGCTTGTGTTCAATACCACCATATTTCTTTTTTCGTAAGCTGTACAGCTAAAAGACAACACATCGACGGCCATAATCGTAGCCTTAACCAATAAATCTATACAAAAATCCATAAAACCATACTACCCAATGCACTTACTATGTCACTATGTTTACTCTTATGAGCGGCTCATAAGAGTAAACAGCATAAAGATACACATCACTTTATCTTTCCTGGTCGTTAAGACCATCCCGGGACTCATAAAGTCGTAAAGACCAGCCGAGCGGAAAGGGATAATGGCCCATAAGTAATGGACACACAGTATATCAGTGTTGCACCAAAATTTAGCTAAGACATTGCTGTTATGGGACTCCGCAATGTAAGTCCGGGATAGAATTTGTAATGTGCACGACTGTTGTCTTTGAGACAGTGAAAATAGCCGTAATTTAGTGACTCGGTGTAACTTTTACCCCATGGTGGATGGTAGTGTGTTTAGCGCTTTAGTTTGCATTACTGATAATCTGAAAATAAACAACACGTAACACCACCTGCTACAGTCAATATTGATCCTTAGTCCAGCCAAACACAGCCTCTGTGTTTCGACTGCTTCAAGATACAACTGATAGTTAACTACAGCCTTATACGTGCACACATACATGACTGCTTGAGCAGTCGAACTTCTCCGAGACGTTGGACTTCTCCCTTTCCTACACAAGGCGACGCAAGTCTCCGATACCTTACGACTTTGGTAACCAAGTGACTATCGCAATACAAATCCATAATTAATTAAGATCATAATTCTTTTCGCCCTGTGTGGAGCGGACGGGTCTGTCAGAGTCGTACTGACTAAAATCGACGGTGTTCCCTCAAGAGCACTTTGTGTTCCAGGGTCACGCTAAGACTATCCCGCGACCCCGGCATTCTTTGGCTCTATGAGGGCTCCGTCAGATTGCTGACAGCTCTTTCTTCGTCATTCCGCCGACCCAGGCATGGTCCATGGTCAGACGGCGAGTCACCCGTTACTCGTCGTCCGCATACCTGTGCCTACGGTGTTTATATCCTTATGTACTCTTATTGCCTCTTCTATGTTCACATATTATCTGGTAATACTATGAATGAATAACATGCGTAGTAGTCGTGGCGGTATTATACTTCCGCAAATTTTATTTTAACGTTAGTGTTCATATATCTGCATCCGTTCTCGTGTCTTCGTTGAAGGAATTAGTAATTAGAGCCGCTGTTCCCTGCATGTATAAAGGGGTTTGAACTTTTTTTGTATGGGCCGTGTACCAGGTGCCATCCGCCATTTTGGTTTGTTTTTTTTAAAACGGCGTACACGAGTGAAACATTGATAAATCGATAAACATAAAATGTAAGGGACAAAACCTCGTAAACCGTCACGTTTCCGAGTTATGAGCTGTCAAACATGTACAAGTATGTAGTGACATTGAAATGCGTGAAAAACTAATATTCAATTTTTTTTATTGTGGAAATAACCTTTATGAATAAACATCAAAGTATAAAAAAAAGTGTCGCTAATTATAAATTTTAAGTTTGTATTGATGTGATCTATCGATTTATCAATGTTTCATTCGTGTACGCCGTTTTGAAAAAAAAAACAAAATGGCGGTTAAGGAACTGGTACAAAAGGCACAAAGCCCTTTCCTACATAATTATTATTCTGAAAACATTGAAAGCTACAACGTAGCACGAGTGGCAGGTATAAGTTACATGACAACAACACGACGTTTTCCGTTAGCTCTTCTCATTGTCCATTTCCTGCCAACATGGAGTATTACCAAATATTTATCGTTGAATATTAATTACTATGATACAGTTAACATGACCACAAAATTCATACATAGGGGAAAGGTGTACGAGATGATTCCCTTAAGGGAGATTGCTTGTAGATTAAAAGATATCCTACTTAGCGCGAATGTAAATACGTATATACATAGTAAATTTATTTATCTTATTGTTGGCATACTCAAAATTTTGATTTTTTCGATGCTTTACTATTAAAAAAACACATTTTTAAAACGTTGTCAAAGGATCATCTTGTACACCCCGGTGTCCAAGATGATCCCAGGATCCAGGAAGAGAATAACCCACATAAAACCATAATCTCGGTTTATTTTTTCACATATATATTTGATTGTACTGACAGCCACCTTATTTTTGACTTTTGCCCGCGTTTTTAGTGATAATACAGGCAATCCAAACTGTGCTATATGGCATGCCATTTTTAACAGCATCCAGTGCTTTGATCATGGAGTGTTCTGACCACAATCCGCGTTTAGTTTTTTTTATAATTACGAGGCATAGTCTTAAACCAAAAATATATGAACTTAAACATAATAACATACAAAGGTTAAAAATATCCCCGTAATAGTAGGTATGTTACCGGTTTACAAGAAGATCCGTGGGGATCATCTTGTACACCGGTAACATAATCATCTTGCCCCAACATAAACTTTTTTATTCAATGTTCGATAACTTAAACTATGTGCTTTCAACTGTTACCATGCTATTAAAAAAACAAAATAGAGCAATTTTCAAAGCTAACTTATACCACAGCCTAGTAATAAAGTACCTAGAACAAATTAGATATAAACTTCAACTCACCCTTACCTTAGATCAAAGTAACGGAATATTTGTTTTTTTTCTCAAAAAATTTAATTGTCACTCTCGACACCACTACTTTTGACTGAGGCGGGGGAATATCGGGGACTACGTTTTACCATTAAAAACAACTAGATGACGCTACTGGCTTCGTTGCAATATCAAAGGATCATCTTGCCTCGACGGATCATCTCGTACACCTTTCCCCTACATTGGATGACTAGTATATCTCGACCCACTCCTTTACATATTCTGCCGTGGAAGATGGGTCATGTAATTATGAGCATAGAGTGTACTATTATTTTTTATGATAATATGCAAAAGTAATTTTGTTTGTTTATTAATTCAACGGGTGAACGGCTTTTGATATTTTGTGGTTAACACGTGTATATCAGTAGATACCTACTTATTATACGTTTATAATTATGTGTTAACAATGTACAAAAACTTTTAGGCTGACTTCTGATTCTGTTTTACTTTTGAAAGTATCAAAGATCTACAGAATATGTAAGGCGGTGTTTTTTATCACAGTAAAATCATCAAATGAGTCCCCCACCCAGCATACGTAGCATGGCGATTCTATCTCTATTCTACCAAGAAAAGACAAAATTATTTCATCGTTATTCCTATACAAATCGATGTTTTTTTGCACAAGTATTACACGATTCGTACACCATTAAAGAATAGAAACATATCTCTTCTATATTTTAAACATTGATATGCTTAAATCGATAAAAATCTTTCACGTTCTGTCATTTTGTCTATGCTCGCGTCGACAAGATCCGTTTCTACGGCGCCATGCTACGCGTGCAGGGGACGAGACAGAAGAGAATGTCAGACTTGAACTGACAAAAATCCACGGTGATACTTCTTTAGCCCTTTACGTTCCAGGATCACGGATAGGTACCTAAAGAGACAGTCCCGCGATCATGAAAATTTCTTGAAATTATGATAATTTCTCCGCGATACCGCTGCTTGCTGTATCGGTACCGACTCATATTACAATATCGCTTTGATGTGGAAACGAATCGTTTGTGTAAACTGGGACGATGTAATGTATAAGGATCTGTTTACGTTTAAAGTATTGTTTTTTGATGCGGTGGTAAGCAGAAGTAGGTATAAAGAAGAGAGTGTTTTTTTCATGGTATAAAGTCAAAGTCAAATCATTTATTCCAATTATGCCATCAAAGAGGCACTTTTGAACGTCGATTATTAAATTTAAAGGAAATAGGAAGGGATGGGATTGATTCTACACCCATTCGCTAAGGTAGGTCTGTATGGAGAAGAATGGGCAAGAAACTCCATACTTATAATCAGTATACTTACTACTTAGTGATACTTTTGGTAGCCGGCGCCGGCAGCAGAGGCACTTTCAATTACTTTTTTTTCATTAGCTTAAGTATTACCTTTGGGAACAAAATTTAGTTTATAACAATATGTTTATTTTTGAAAATGGTAGGTACCTACACATTAAAGAATATAAAATATACACTTTTGTCCTGTATATCCAAAGTGTATAATATAATAGAAGTGATAATCAAGTAAGAACGTGAACCCATCGTTTCATCATCCGCAGACTTGGGACTGTCTCATCAAGTATGCGTGACCCTGAAACGCGGCTATTGAAGGACACCGTGGACTTAAGTCATTACGAGTCTGACAGTCCCACCTGTCTCGCCTTGGGTGGGAGGACGCAGATTAATAAAAATAATAAACAAAAACCGATATTAAAACTTTGACAGGCTCTCCTGTAAAGAAGTGATTTTTCGAATTGTGGCCGTTTTGAATCTGAGTGTCGCCGCACACGAGCCACTGGCCACAACCACAAAACGCCGCCACGAGAAGCTAGGAGTGCCAGCTTGCGGCGGCCACCGACGTCTACCATGGGCGGCGAGTTATAAAATGTATGAAAACTACAAGAAATATGCCATTTCCTAAAAATAAGAAAATAACCCTACGGGGCTGAGAGAGGGGCCACTCAAAACGTGGGGGCGTATATTATTTGAGGGATTATTTATGGGATATTTTACATGACGTGTATAGATCTTGGGTGTAACTTGCAAAGATACGCCCCCACGTTTTGAGTGGCCCCTCTCTCAGCCCCGTAGGGTTATTTTCTTATTTTTAGGAAATTTAAATACGTGGGTTTTTAGATTTTTTAAATCTTTTAATTTATTTTATTATTTTTTCGTATCCCATTCAGCAAACCCTTTCGTTTAATACCCATATCATGGGGGTGCATTTCAAATAGTCAATCCGCCATCTTGGATGTCCGCCATGTTGGATTTAAGACACGTAACTATTTTTTTCATATTCCTGACAGCAAAACCTTTCATTTGATACCCATATCCTTTGGGTGCATTTCAAACAGCCTGTCCGCCATCTTGGACGTACCCATATCATGGGGGTGGATTTCAAACAGCCCGTCCGCCATCTCGTGGAGGCCGCCATATTGGATTTGTTATGACGTTTCTTAACTATTCATGTGTTGTCATCAGAACTTAGAGCGTGTGCAAAATTTCAGCCTGCTAGCTTATCGGGAAGTGCCTCAAAATTGAGTTGCAAAAGTCCAACCGGAACGACAAACAAACAAACAAGAAAAGTGAGTTTATAAAAACGTGGGAAAAAAAAAATATAGTCTAGTTTTTTACCAATTTAGTTGAAATATGTTTTAAGTTATTTCATCCCGTCATCAGATCTTGACTTGATACCACTGGTATCTTTGAACATAAAAAACCTTTCAAGTTTTCCTTTCAAAGTTGTTTATTTATTTTTAAGTCTTAAAAACAAATAATGAAATTTATACACCATCACCACACACTCTACTACATCAAAACCACAAGCCTCCATTACCCCGCCTACCCACATCTCGGTTTAAACAGAAACCTAACAATTACAGCGCTGCATCGCTTAACATGATAAAGCGCTAGACTCAGCTGTAAACAGGTGCATTGTCGGGTGCAAGACATTTTGTTTGTGACATTTTATGCAGGAATGTAGAATATGGATCAGAATTGCGTATGTTCTAGTGTTTTATTATTTAGTTTTTTTTTTACAAATCTTAGCAAGTATTATGAATTCTTTAAAGCGTCTAGAGGTGTCTGATTTAAGGGGAATGCTCCAACCAGCCCGCGAAATTCAAATTTTCTTTCGTTTTTTGCAATTTGCAGGCCAGTGACATGTTGTAACTTTATCAAAATATGAATTGCGGTAATAACAAGTATAATTTAAGTACCATACTACAGGTATGTGCCCGACCCAGTTCTTGAAAACGGTCATGCCATATTGTATTGGGATCAATCTATCATCACTGACAGGACTATAATAGCCAATAAGCCTGATATAGTGGTGGTAGATTGCCGAGAGCGCCGTGCAATGATTGTTGATATCACCGTCCCTCATGACGAGAATCTCGTGAAAGCTGAAAATGATAAAAAAATCAAGTATCTGGATTTAGCACACGAGATTGTCGACATGTGGGACGTGGACTCAGCAGTCATTGTACCGATAGTCGTTACGGTCAATGGACTAATTGCGAAGAGCCTCGACCAACACCTTAAGAGGCTCTCATTGTGCAGCTGGCTCAAGGGCCTGATGCAGAAAGCAGTTCTTTTGGACACGGCGCGCATTGTGAGGAGGTTCCTCTCTCTAGAGCCCTAACCACCGGCACTTTGGACCCTGTCCCCGATGCTGGTGGGCCTACTATTTTTTATATTTTTAAATGTTTTTAATATAATTTTTTTTAATCATATTTAAAAATGTAAAACATATGTAAAATGATGAATAAATGATAGTATAATTTTAAATATAAAAATTATCAAAACATTCGCTCCACCAGCTCTCACATAGAAAAGCTGCATCTTGTTAAAATCTCCGAAATCTAACTTAGATGCAGCTTTTCTATGTGAGAGCTGATGGAGTATGACAAAGTTACAACATGTCACTGGCCTGCAAATTGCAAAAAACGTAAGAAAATTTGAATTTCGCGGGCTACATCGACGCAATCACCTGGAAGTGTATCCTAAATAAAGGTAAAGACTAAACAGATTTTTATGAATTTTGTTACAAAGTTTTATACGAGACCGTAGTCATAGGTATATAGGTAAGAGGTAAAACTACTTATATTACTAGTCTATAAATTTTACCGGTGTTTCTCTACGTGATCGAATCCGAAATGAGGAGATCCGTAGACGAACTAAAGTCACCGATATAGCCCACCAGATTAGCAAGCTGAAGTGGCAATGGGCAGGCCATATTGCACGCAGAGCAGATGGCCGATGGGGTCGAAAAGTATTAGAGTGGAGACCACGGACTAGCAAGCGCAGCGTAGGACGTCCACCAGCAAGGTGGACAGACGACCTTATAATAAAGGTCGCCGGAAGACGCTGGATGCAGGTCGCTTCCAACCGGTATGTGTGGAGATCAAAAGGGGAGGCCTATGTTCAGCAGTGGACGTCCTACGGCTGAGATGATGAAATTCTACCAGTAACTTGTTTTTTCCATTCCGTCAAGCTCCTTACTGCAGCTTCTGATTTACTTAGAGAAGCGAAATAAAGTTTAAAAGAAAAAGTAAGCAAGTTATCAGATAATTAGTTTGTTGGCCAAAGCCTTGAGTCGGTGCGCGGGCATGCGGGCGGCGAGTAATGGGCGACTCGCTGTCCGACCATATACTATGCCCGGGTGGACCGCGACGGTGCGGCGCTTTGTGTTCCACGCGCGCCTCAAAGAGTGTCAGCGATGATGGAGCCCATGACCAAAGCCTGCCGGGGTCGTGGAACTTTACGAATTACCGTGACCCGTAAAGAGCTGTTGAAGGACACCGTGGGTTGGCCCTGCCTTGGGAGGGAGGACTCATTTGATGATTTTATCACGATAAAAAAAAGACTTGTGTCGGTTTGTAGAGTTCCGCGCATATATTTTTTGATTAATACAATAGGGGTTTCACTGCAAGTTTTAGCCGTTAGTGGCCAAACAAGCGCATAACGTAAACAACGTTCAAGTGTAGCTTCGAGTGTATAGTTATGTTATCTATGATGTAGTGTATGTCAAGTTAATCATACAGTAAATGACATCATGCGGTGGTAGCGCCATCTCAGCCGAGCTTTGCGTGAAACCTCCCATTATGAACACTCGAAAAACTATGTAAAATAACAAATGAGAACATTACTGAATTAACAAGATTTCCTCGAAATGGAACAATAAAAGCAGTTTCAATTGAAACGCTTTAGTTCTTGAACAACTTAATAAAAAATTAATTTAAAATAATTAATTCTTACTTCAATTGATTACTTAGAGCTGTCTTATTGATTCGTGGAAGTGAAGTTTAAGTAAAGGTTACGATGGACAAACTAAAGATGGATGACTTTTAATAGAATTAGGAGACCTCAGACAATTGATCTGAAAATAAACGTTTCGCAGAATAAGTCTCAATTTAAACATCTGTTTTAATTTTCGTTTCCATTTAGTATTTGTACTTTTAAAATTATTTATTTAAGTATAGCAATTTTAAATTAAGTCGAATTGTAGAGTGTTCATAAAGTTTAATTTTTAATATACTGTAGATATACATAATGTTGATTTGATATTTTTCATTATCTAAAAAAATGTGTATCCTTTTTTACGAATTAAAAAGAAGAGCCTGGCTATTATTCACATTTTTCTAAAATACTGCTTTGTACATATTTTGAAGTCAGTAATTCAACCAACTTCAAAAACCCACTTTGCCAAAAATCACACACTTTCCAAACGATTAAAAAGCCGTTTTAAATTAAAACATTTAAAACGCTGAGAAAACAAAACATGACCTTCTCATAAAAATAAACATTTATAATTATAATATTAGAATCTGAGCTGAATTTTACTTAAATAAAGGTAACTGTGAACAGATGTGTGTTATGGGCTTCAAATTAGGAAGACCATCACATGATGGGAATTTTTATGGCAGGTTAATGTGGGATAATGATTTCGTTTATTTGTTACTAGCGACCCGCCCCGGCTTCGCACGGGTGCAATGCTGATACTAAATACACTACAGAAAAACTGCGCAAACGCTACGTCCCGCAATTTTTAAATCTGTAATATCTTCGAAAATATTCACTTAAATCATCCGGTGTAAAGGGCCATATAGATCTATATTAAATGAACAATGTATTCAAGGTATTTAATTGGTTAAGGATTAATGCTGTCGGGCACGCCGCAATTGCGGCGGTAAGACCCCTCTTTGAGGAGTGGCTGGAGAGAAGTCATGGCGTCCTGACCTACCGCTTGACGCAGGTCCTCACCGGACACGGAAGTTTCGGGAGGTACCTGTGTCTGATGCGAAAGGAGGAGACGCCTGGGTGTCACCACTGCGAAGATCGCCCGGAGGACACGGTGGAGCATACGGTGCAAGACTGCCCAGCTTGGGCAGAGCACCGACGTGTCCTCACGGCTGCGATAGGCGGAGACCTCTCGCGCCCAGCATTGGTCGCGGCCATGCTGCGGGGTTAGACGGAGTGGGAAGCGGTCGCCTCCTTCTGCGAGGCAGTAATGCTCGTGAAGGAGGAGGCGGGCCGCGAGCGAGAGAGGACAGAGTCCTCCCTCCGCCCCATCCGCGGTGGTAGACGCCCACGGCGACGGACGTTGCTAGATGATCTCCGGCCACCGTAGGCGCGGGCATGCGGGCAGCGAGTAAAGGGCAACTCGCTGCCCGACCAAGGACCATGCCCGGGTCGACGGCGCGTTGTGTCCCACGCGCGCCTCAAAGAGCGTCAGCATAATGACGGGGCCCCCCTCACAGAGGGCCAAAGCCTGCCGGAGTCGCGGGATTATTTCCTTACCGTGACCCTGGAACAGAAAGGGCTATTGAAGGACACCGTGGATTTTAGTCAGTAGAAGTCTGACAGTCCCTCCCGCCCTGCCCGGGGTTGGAGGACTCATTTGATGATTTTACCACGCTTAAAAAAAAAAAAAAAAAGGATTAATGCTGTATTGGTTAAAATCGCTTCGAAAATTAGCCATTATTTGTCGTAAAAAGTAAATGACAAAAAAAAGTTATTGTGGGTTATCCATAAGAGATAGACTTAAACCATCATGGACTTTTCTGTAGACCTTTTCAATGTGTACAATACTTAGTACATTATTTTGATAAAACTCGTAGGGTTCAGCCTGCGTTTGCAATGTAAGCGGAAAAAATGTAATTATTTACGACATCACATTAGAAACCTCAAAAATAACAGCACTTCTTCACTATTTAATGGATGTTATTATACATATAAACCTTCCTCTTGAATCACTCTATCTATTAAAAAAAACCGCATCAAAATCCGTTGCGTAGTTTCAAAGATTTAAGCATACAAAGGGACATAGGGACAGAGAAAGCGACTTTGTTTTATACTATGTAGTGATAGTGATAGTGATAGTGATGAAGTGATAGTGATTGTTTTTTATTGTGAGGTCATTGAGTGTAAAATTAATCCCACCCCGTTCTATCTCCTATAATTTAAATATCCGACTTCAAAAGTGCTTCTTTGGTGGCCTTATTGAAATAAATGACTTGATTTTTATTTTTAGTGATTTTTATTTTGAGTATATTCTCTTTTAGTTAATTTTGCAGCAAAATTAAAAAAACTTACATTTTAATCTAGGCTACATGTTCAAATAATAACATCTTTTTATTTACGGCCATTGTACGCAGATAGAAGTTATAGGTCCGATACACACTTATGCATGAATAATTTATACCTAAATGTTTTCAGAGCTTCGCAAATCCCAAGCAAAATATTAATATGTAGCTAGATCGTCCAGTTTGGCCCGAAGATCAAAACACAAAGTATTAGGTAGAAAAAACAGCAATTTTTAGAAACCAGAGATAACTGTCTTAATATTATTGCAATTCATCATCATCATCATCAGCCTATAAATGTTCCCACTGTTGGGACACAGGCCTCCTCTCTGTGAGATCGCGGGAGCGGGCCATCATCCACCACGCGGGCCCAGTGCGGGTTGGTAGATGTCACATGTCGTCGATTTTTTGGTTTTAAGACATACCGGTTTCCTCACGATGTTTTCCTTCACCGCTTTGAGAGCAGTGGTGATGAAATAAATTACACAAAGTAATGTGCCTGGCTCAAACCCACGACCTGTAACTCGCAAGTCGAGGTCGATACCACTGGGCCACCACTGGTATAATTGCAATTACACTGGCAATATTGTTGATATATAGAAGTTCCCACAGTGTTCTAGAAACTTTAATAATACTAGAACACGTCTTACCTTCCCTCTATTGCCAATTAAGCCATGATGGAGCGGCAGCCAGTTATAACCAGCGTTATTACTGTGCCAATCTACGAGAAATATATTACAAGCCTGACTCTCATGTAACTGATTATCTTACACAAGGTTTTATGTATAACACTAGAGGCCCCAAATTCAACGTTTTACCAGTACTGCATACTTGAAGTATTTCGACCTTTATAGGACCAAATCCTGCCGGGGTCATAAAAGGCAATTAAAGGACACCGTGGATTTCAGTCAGTAGGAGTTTGACAGTCCTTCTCATCTGGCCTTGGACGGGAGGACTCATTTGATGAAATTACCACGATAAAAAAGCCCTTAGTGCATATTATCTGGTTGTAGAAATATATAACTCTTTGGAAGCTGTCATTAGGTTTTCAGATCATTATAAAATGCTAATCACCACTCTTCGATGCAATCTGTAGCTGACTTTTCATGGTGCGTGATAACGAGTGCCGCGTCGCGAATTTACGCGGCCTTAAACGCGAATTTAAACCAGCTTCTGTTACCCTGTAATTGTTTGGTATTACCATTGGCGTACCTAACTTCTCAAAGAGTTTCGATGTTAAATCATTATTTTACGAGCGACAAATTCTCTTACTTATTTGCTTGAATTAGTTTATAAGTTCAGAAACCGTTGCTCACGCCTCCTTTTACGAAAGCTCATCTCAAACCAATTACATAGGACAGAACACTTACAAAAAACATTTTCTATTCTGTTTTTTCTCTCCAGTTATGCTAGCCAATGTAACACAAACACACTTCATTCCATAAACACAAAATTAACCCAAAAACCCTTCCGCAGAAAAATCACCAACGAAATAAAAACACGATGAAAATAAATTATAGTCGAGACTGTCCCTTACATGTTTTATATCTGGCCATCCTTCCCTCCTCGCATAAGCCTTGCGATGTTTTTTTTCTAAATGACAAACGGTCTGGATCCCTCAGCCATTTGTCGTTGGTCCGTCCTCATTGGACATCCAGATACCTTTATTGTTAGCGATTTTTCAAAACAAAATATATTTGGACTCTTATTTCCTATCCTTTACCGGGATTTATGGTTTTGGTTATGCTTTTTGGCGTAACCCTGGTTGGGTACGATTGAAAAGATTTTGCAGGGGTCCGCAAATGTATGTGTTTTTGCACGCAGCTGCCTGTGAAATCGATTGGGGAAGAGTAATGATGGTAATTCCGTTTTTTACAGTTTCGATGTATCGAAACGTTCGCGATTTCAATGGAGCATTTAAAGCTTTATTGTATGTTCGAATCGTTTTGCTTACCAAATAAGAGAAACGATTCGTTTTTGGTCAATAGAGTTCATTTTAAATGAGTTAACAATTATTATGATGATGAGTTATCATTTGCACGATTATTTGTATACGATAGAAAATTCATGATCGAATGTCATGAATTTTCTTCTCGAAATAACGACATTTCTCTGACCACATTGCTAGTCTAGAATTGAGCCTCTGATCACTGTTAAAGGTCTAGAAAATGTGAGAAAATACAAACTCCAGCATCAACCTACTTAGGCTAGATGTTAAAATATAAAATGAAGATTGACTTAAAGGGAAAGAGCAAAGTGAGACTATTCCGTAAAAAATAACACAGATACACGTAATAATAATCTAATCAAAATCTCAATCTAATCAGAATGTCAATTCCATTGAAATTCATAGTAGAAATACGGAACAATTCTAAAGCACTCACTTCTTAACTTGACCACCGTTTCTGAACCCAATTATGAGCCAACAAAATTTGATCCTCATACTAGGGATTTCGAATTGCTAACAACCACCCAATTAAGCTTTACCCTACCTGTCAGCAACTTTAAAGCAATCATTCGCCGAACAAGAACTACTCAATCAAAGTAATTTGCATTTCAGCACGAACCTAGTTATACAAGTATTTGCAAAACTAGCAAAACATGATGATAACAAAAGTGTTCTCATCTGATTGATTCCGTATATTTTCCAGAATAGTGAATTTTTTTCTTTGAATTCTAACTTTACATTGATTGTATCCATGCTGTCTACATCTTAAGATAGACGACCTGACCTTAAGATCCAAACCAGACTTTCTACCAACTGTCCTCAAAGAATCCTGGAGTTTTTCGGTCACATCGCGAGAAAAGATAGTCACAACCTTGAACAATTGTTGGTTACTGGCAAGGTTGATGGCAAGCGTCCGAAGGGTCGCAGTCCACTGAGATCATCATCATCATCTCAGCCATAGGACGTCCACTGCTGAACATAGGCCTCCCCTTTTGATCTCCACAGATACCGGTCGGAAGCGACCTGCATCCAGCGTCTTCCGGCGACCTTTATAAGATCGTCTTTTCACCTTGCTGGTGGACGTCCTACGCTGCGCTTGCTAGTCCGTGGTCTCCACTCTAGTACTTTTCGACCCCATCGGCCATCTGCTCTGCGAGCAATATGGCCGGCCCATTGCCACTTCAGCTTGCTAATCCGGTGGGCTATATCGGTGACTTTAGTTCGTCTACGGATCTCCTCATTTCGGATTCGATCACGTAGAGAAATACCGAGCATAGCCCTCTTCATAGCTCGTTGAGCGACTTTGAGCTTTGAGATGAGGCCGATAGTGAAAGACCACGTTTCGGTGCCGTAACTCATCACTGGTAACACACATTGGTTGAAGACTTTCGTCTTGAGGCACTGAGGTATGTCGGACGAAAAGACATTGCGTAGTTTCCCGAACGCTGCCCAACCGAGTTATATTCGGCGGTTGACCTCTTTCTCGAAGTTGGACCTACCTAACTGGACTACTTGTCCTAAGTAGATATATGAGTCAACAACTTCGAGTACCGAGTTTCCAACAGAGACTGGGGTGGGCACAACATTGGCATTTGACATAATTTTCGTCTTGTCCATGTTCATTTTCAAGCCCACCCGTTGTGCAACTCGGTCGAGGCCATCGAGCATCATGCTGAGTTCCTCCATCGACTTTGCCATGACTACGATTCGCCGTTGATGTTGATGCCAAGTCCTTGCCATTCCAGGAGCTTGAAGGCGTCTTCCATTGCGGCAGTAAACAGTTTCGGGGAGATAACGTCCTCCTGTCTTACGCCTCTTCTCAATGGAATCGCCTTCGTGCTCTGCTCCTCCCACTGAGATGGTCGGATCAAATTCGCTCTTCCCTGGGCACGAAACTTCACGATGCTCTTCATTCTGCCAAGGACAGAAACAGATGGCGAAGCATCGTCAAGCTGAAAGTGACTGCACGTTGGGGGATTCACGACCCTCAGTAATGAGGAATACGACGCGATGGGGAGGAGGATGCTGTCTACATACCTATCTAGTTAATCCAAACATGTTACCTATTTTTGAAAAGGCCAGGCCAGGTTATTTGGGAAACATGTCAAAAAGACTAATTCTTTATTAATATCATGAAGCTGAAGTGTTTTTTTTTTGAACACCCTAAACAAAAGGTCGAATTGAAAAATTGTTTTGTGTTGGATAGTGTGTTTATCTAGAAAGGCCTTCTTACAGCTTGACATAAAAATGTAGAAAACCGGAAGTCGCCACTTTCTTCGCGCTACCAGCACTTTGAATTATTTTATTTTATTTTTTTTTTCACTTATTACGTTAGTTTTATGGCACAATAATAAATCTAAGAAACCTGCGGTCTTTGTTTACATCAAATATCAAAGATTTTAAAACGCTGTCAGAAATAAAAATTTTAGTTCCGTTTCAATCCGTTCTGGCCAAGCTGTACATAATGAAAAAAACAAATAAATTATGAATTAATCTTTAATTAAAATAGTACATTATGCAACGAGTGAATAAAGAGCGGATTTAAAGCGAGGGCCATATTAATCAAGAGCAAGCGAAGGATTTTAATGACTGAATCACGACCGCAGATGATTGAATCACGAGCGAAGCGAGTGATTCAAGTATTTAAATCCTGAGCGACGCGAGTGATTCAGGCCCTCGATTTAAATCCGTTTTATTCACGAGTTACATACGATACTTTATACCATGACCACAGGAAAAATAATAATTAAGCGATAATAGATAGGTATTTAACGAAGAAAAAAAAGACAAAGGTGTGTTTACAAACATCTAAATTCACATACACAAACACCCAGATCCGAAACAAATAACTGTAGATCATACGAAAATTTGCTCCATGCGGGAATCGAACCCACTGCACGCGACGAAGTAGTCCAATCGCTCGGTCACTGCGCCAACAAATTGACATTGAACTCGGAACAATGAATTAAATTAAGAGTAACATTTTCCTAACATCACGGGGCCTGACGGGGGTGGACCGCAGCAATGTGTTCTAAATTCAAACACCAAAACAGTGAGAAAAAGAGCTTTTTACTCACTGTTTTCAGTGAGAAAAAGTAACTTTTTAAAGTGGGAATGGTATAATAGTACATTATGCAACTAGTGAATAAAAGGCGGATTTAAAGCGAGGGCCATATCTATGAATCAAGAGCAATTGAAGATTCATAATGATTGAATCACGAGCGAAGCGAGTGATTCAAGTATTTAAATCCTGAGCGACGCGAGTGATTTAGGCCCTCGATTTAAATCCGTTTTATTCACGAAGGCTATTATAACATTAAGCTACCACTAATAAGAACCGAGCAGTGGGAGTGAAACCACGGGGACAAGATAGTTGGTGAGAGAGTTTGCTTGATAATTTGTTTGATAGCATAGCTGTTGTAAAACTGTGCTATCAAACACAGGTGCACTCGGTCGGTCGGTCGGTCTCTTTTATTACCAAAACAAGACTAAAAAACAATAATTTCAGGTCTTATCGATAAACGGGAAGACGCGGTGGCCGCTACTAGAGATGGCATTGATAAAACGTAGGATAAAAAAAAAACATGTTGCCTTGAAGTGACACGAAATGTCTGTGTCGGTCTGAGACGCAAGTAGTGTGTTTTAAGTTCTTTTAGCACTACAATTTTATATAACAGTACTATCTCTAAAAACAATGTCGTGCTTGTCATCTTTTTACACAGTTCAAGAAGCCAATTTCACCCTGTCTTAGTTACATCAAGATTCATACATTTACTTCATATCTAGACCAACGTCAAAGCAGGCTATTTAGGGCGAAATTATTCCAGTTCATCCGTGAATCTGATATTTCTCGTCAGAAACCTTTGTACCGAATGACAAGGGTTTCAGGCCTGAATGTTTGAAGAGTTATGAATATGTAGTGCTATCATTGTGTCTCTTGTAATATGGGCTTTCATCTCGTTTTCAGGGATCACTTTGAAAGGCTTAGAAAAGGGATTTGTGTTTCGAATTGATATGTGTTTTTTTTGTCCTTATTAGAGTACAAAGGCAATGACATGCCTTCTGAATGTGTCCTAATTTCAACCACACATTATTTTACTTTCTTATTGTGCTTATGACATACACATTTTCGTGAACATTGTTGTTTACATTTTCTTTCTTTCTGAGCAAATAATTTGTTTTATATTACCATTTTTCTCATTCTTTCTTTGGTTCAATGTTTAAAATAAATAACAAATCCAACTTTGTTCGACAGGGGTTTAATCGATTAAGTAAATTAAACGATCCGTTAAAAAGAAATAGGAGAACACCACTTAACACAGCCATCGCCGTCGCCACAAAACAAAATAGGTACTATCATTTTCTGCTCCCTCGAGAAAACAAAGAGGAGATGAAATCGAGTAAAGTTTCCTTTCTTACGATTAAGGAGAAAGTTCTAGTTACCAAGATTTTGGGGTTAAGGCAAGCAAAACTTAACGTTGGAAAGTTCTAGTACTTAGTAGTTAGGACTTTGGAAACATGAGACGGTATCTAAGAGGGAGGGTAACAGATGCATTTGGCATGCTTGGATTTTCGACGACTTCGCTCAGGAAGATCGGGGCTTTAATAAAAATATATTTTGGGTTGAATTTAAAATTATGTTGTAATTTGTTCTATAATTTGATCAACATGAGAACTATTACGTCTAAAACCTTTTCACATTTCACAACTGTCACTTGAAAGTTAAGTTTAGAAAATAAACATTTGAGTTAATTAATTTTCAATTAAGTTCTTATTTAATAATTATGTAACACGCTTACGCGATTAAATAAAACTGGATTTAAAATTTAAATTAAAAAAATAACTCAATTATTTATACCGTGCAAGTATTAGGAAAGCGTCCATTACAATATGGCGCCATCACAATTTAATTCTTATTTTTGTCACATTATTGTAAAATTGCCCAGTGATTTAAACGAACTAAGATGTTTTATTTAGCTCACTGGCTTTCCAAAACATGCCATATAATAAACTTCAGACTTCTATTAAATGTTTTTGGAATTGAAAAGATCCCCTCCTTGTAATAAAAGCAGTAATCGGTTTCAGCTCAGTCACACGGTGTATTAACAATATTAATAGAAAGTCCAAACACAACAATTTATGACACGGTTTTGTATTGTTTTGAAATACCTACATACATAATTTAATTTCAAACAATTGTTTGTCCCAAGCGAGATATCAATTTAGATGTTCACTATTATGGTGTTGCTACAATTACATATTTCTCATTATGAGCAAACAAGTTAAACATTGTTTCTATGAATAAATTAAACTTCTGTTCGAAAATTAATTTTTAATTATCGCTTTTCCAGATTCGTAAAAGTTTGGTTGAATTTTCGTTTTAAATTAAAATCAAATAATGTCAACTCTCACTTAAATAGTTGAATGAACTTTTTGTTTTGTAAGGCCACTTGCAAGACGATGGGAACCCGAGTTATCTTTTAACCCTATACTTGGCAGAGAATTTTACCTTTAGAAAAATTAACTTTTACTAGTTCCCTATGTTAATTGGATCATAAGGATGTCAGGAAAAATAAAACAAAAAAACTCTGAATTTCAGTTTTCAGGATATATTATGTGTCTTCAAGTGCACACTGCCAAGCTCACAAGAAAAAACATACAAAGAAAACTGTGTCTTTACATGCACACTGCCATGTAATCACTAATCTAAAAAAGAAACAATAACATAAAAATAACATTAGTCTCGAAAAATATCAAAAAGTTTTGAAATTCATTAGGATCTAGGTTCGATACGGTTACGATATTGACATAGTAAAACATTTATTTCTACTATTATTCATCACAGTATTCAGTCCTAATGTTCTGAGATCAAGGTTTTCTTACATGTCTATCTAAGAATGTAACAATATGAAAAACTTAAATACTATTTAAGTACTTAGTATGAAAATCTATAAAGAAATTTCGCCCTTCAACTATTAGCCCAGTCCACGAACAGTTATAGAGGGAAATTCTTGGAACACAATTTTTGACTATGTAACTTTGTTTAGACTAGTTAGGAGGTGAACATAATTATTAAAAGTCCCCGCCCCTAGCCCTTGAGCTGGGGGGTAGGGGGGGTTGTTGCAGCTACCTTTTTTATTTTTTTTGCTTATATCTCGGAAACCATGCGTCCAAACGGCATAGCATGTATGAACAATATAAATGCTCAATAAACCCAGTACTATTCAGTAAGTATTTCCATAACTTGTACAGATTCCGAGGTAACCGCTCTTGAAAGTCTGTAATTTTGGGAAACAACATTTTGACCTTTTCGTGTTTGGAAAGTTGTATTTGATATCGTAAAAGATCCAGAAACCAGCAGCAGTCATTTCAGACCCTCCCTTCACTACCTAAGATGAACAAAGTCAAGTGAAACCTACATCTTGAGGTGGAATGGGCCTCCAGCTAAAAAAGTCTCCCTCAATGCCCACAAGTATAAGTGATTCTTGAATTCGGTGGCCACCATCATGCTTGATATCTCTTATCTTCCTCCCACCGAGGGAGCAGTAAAAAATAGCGCAGAAACTCATTTTAGACTAGATAGTGAAACACGAATGAACAACTTGTGGAGTGAGGACCCATTTTTTTGGGTCCAGGAAACTGTCTTCGGAGATATCTTGATGAGGTCTACACATCTGGAATGCATCTTCCGAATATTCGCAAGATTCTACATCAGACTTAGCTCCACATTTAGGCACCAACGCTAGAATTTTTCAACTTCTAGTCATCTGAAATTAAAGTATTGCAAGCTAAAGCAAAGGAATTTGGTGGAAAATGTGATACGAATTGTTGTCATGCATTATGAAAAAAACTCTGTCTGAAGAAAGGCTCGAGTATGTAGTAGCACAGCATTTATAAACACAACATTCACAAGTAGTAATCATCATGACGTTGGCAGTGTGCATTTAAATATACACAACAAATAAATTGTCATTCACACTGCACCAGGCAGTGTGTATTTAAATGCACACCTTACAAAAATCGTGAATTACTGTATATGCAGAAAAGATATCAAAAAAAGAATATAAACAGACTATTGCGTAAAGCTTGCAGAAAGTAAAATTATAGCAATTTCATACATTTAACTTAATCCAAGTGAGATATAATACGATACTTACAGAGCAATGCACAGGGTCTGACGGACGGTTCGCCATTTTGTTCACCACTGACAAAGTGTGAGACAGACAAATATAGATTTATTTTCCTCACGTAAACAGACATATAAGAAAACACTTGGAGTTATTATTAAAACGATTCGATGAAATATTTTGTTTAAAAAAAAAAACTGAATTCAATGTGCATTTAAGTGCACAATGTCAAGTATAGGGTTAAACTCAGAGTTAGTTAAATTGACAGTTTGTCATACAATATTGTCAATTTAACCTCGTGTTGGCAACTAACTCTGAGTTTAAAAGATAACTCGGGTTCCTGCAAGTGGGCCTAAGACAAATTGATTGTCTATTTTGACAAATTTCACAATGGGCCCCTGTTAAATGGCACTTAAGGTGTTTATTCTGCATTCAGCACCTTTCTATATTTTTCGCAGAAGTTATTAGTGGTTTTTTTCCCCCTTACCCAATACTGCGTTACTGCAAGGCAAAATTCCCTGTATTTCCGAAAATTCAAATATCTTTTTTATCTCGTGAAGTGTAGCTAACTGTTATATTGGTTTATTAATTCCAAATCTATATATTCAAATGAAGAATCTAAAAAGACGAATAATAACTATTCTTTTTTTTATTAGTCTTATTATAACCTACCGTAACAAAAAAGAATTCGAATTTTCAAAATGATCACAAACTTTTTTGGTATGTGTATGTAATTGCATTGGTCATGCCGCGCTTGCAGGAGTGGATTGCGTCTAAGTTGATTGAAGCTAGCAATGCTTCTGCTTTTTCCCACTCCTTACCACCTCTACCACCTCTACCATACAATACTGTTCTAACAAACTGCTCTCTAAGGAATATAAACCCATGCTTACAAATAATTGGCATTTAACACATTAACACACCCAAATAAACGCCTAAATGAAACAAGGCTCTTCAAATTTCGACCGTAAAATCATCACCGAAAGTTGAAAGTCCATTAACATAGTTTTATTTGGGCATTCGTTTAAGTTTTTCCTAGTTTTAGTGAAGAAGGGCTACAGACCATTAACAAAGGTAACATAAAGCTAAACTAGTAATAAAAGGTCGGATGTAGCTCGTTTCGCTAAATAGAGAATTGCGCAGTTCAAGTGGTTACGTTAGGTTTTTATTACTTGGCTTTTATGTATTGACTTTGGCGTTCGTTTAGTGGTCACAAGAGCATGTTGAACTATTCTGGGATTCTCGGCATAATCGCTGTGCACTAGCCGTATACGTCACCTGCGTGCAACTCGAAAATTACCTCATGGGAACATAATACCGATATAAACCGTTCATTCCGATATCCTATGTGTAATTCCAGACTATAACCCAACGACGATATAATACTGGCCTGTTGGTCTAGTGGTTAGTGACCCTGACTGCTATGCCGGAGGTCGTGGGTTCGATTCCCACCCAGGACAAATGTTTGTGTGATGAGCACGATCATTTGTTCTGTGTCTGGGTGTAATTTATCTATAATATGTATGTATTTAGAAATATACAAGTATGTTTATCAGTTGTCTAGTACCCATAACACAAGCTCTGCTTAGCTTGGGACTAGATGGCGTTGTGTGATAGTTGTGGAATATTATTATTATTATTATTATTATTAATACTAGACTCCTAATAACAGGCGACCGATGTCTGCCAACACATTAGGCAAAAAAGTCTTATATCCGTCTCATTTCGACCAATCCTGTGAGCCGTAAACATACGTTGAGACAGAACAGACCTTGAGTTAGCCAATCACAACGCAGTACCCCGTCCCCCTCGCTTACGTATTACCTCAGCGAGTTGGCAGAATAGTTTTGTTCGTTAGATCGTGCAATGCGTAGTCTAGTAATATATAGTCGTTGCTATAACCTATGTCTGAGGCAAACTTAGACAAAATCCGTTCAGTAGTTCTGTTCAATGTTAATTGAGTTACAAATATCCTGTGGTGTCCTGGCGACCTACCGCAATACAAACCTATGGAGGTTCGTACACAGCTTGCGTCAATGGATACCAAAGTCGTAAGGTATCGGAGACATGTCGCGGGACGATCTCCGGCCACCGTAGGCGCGGGCATACGGGCGGCGAGTAAAGGGCAACTCGCTGTTCGACCATAGACCATGCCCGGGTCGACGGCGCGTTGTGTTCCACGCGCGCCTCAAGGAGCGTCAGCATAATGACGGGGCCCCCCACTATAGAGAGCTACCCATAGCCCTGCCGGGGTTGCGGACATACGTATACCGTGACTCAGGTACACAAAGGGCTACCGAAGGACACCGTGGATTTTAGTCAGTACAAGTCTGACAGTCCCTCCCGCCCTGCCCGGGGTGGGAGGACTCATTTGATGATTTTACCACGAAAAAAAAAAAAAGGTATCGGAGACTTGCGAACTAAGCTCTCTACAAACTCCGAGACATGATTATGTATATCGTGGCATTACTTCCTGTAATCAGCTTCACAAAGTGCTCCTTCCACATAAGTCCCTGCAGCAAACATCTGCTCTCTGAACGAACAATCTTCTCAACATAGTGTGCACCTGACGGGATGTTAGACGATAGCATTTCAATATGCTGTTATTGAAAGCCAATCTTGTGTTATTATGAAATTTATCCGCAGACGCTTGAGTATCGTCGACAGGTATACGTATTACGTGGCTCGATAGTTTACATGAAGACATGGCAAGGTAACCGAAGGCATACGACATGGTGGCAAAGAGTGTCAGCACAATGACGGGGCCTCCCGTTAGAGGGCCAAAACCAGCCGGGGTCCCAGGACTAACGAACTGCCGTGACACCGGAACGTAAAGGGATATTGAAAGGCACTGTGAATATTAGTCAGTACAAGTCTGACAGTCGAAAAATCGCAGGCGTTAATGCGTATAATATTTAAAAAATCTGGTTCTCTATTGTGTTACCTAACTTTTTTATACATAATCTAATGTGACATAATTTTTTTTGTCCTAATCATCATTTGTCCGAATGATAATTTGCCCGAACTTAATACCACATAATTTCAAATGCCATAACATTGAAATTTCTAAATACTGTATGTCCTAAATTCGTTTGTCATAAATATATCAATCAATAATATACAAAATACATAAAACCGATTGCCATAAAATACATAAGTCCTAAAGTTTGTTTTGTTACTGATTACCACCCAATAAGGAAAATTGACGGAGCCCCGCTTCGCGGGAATAATACACATTATGTTATACAATGATTAGGACATATGACTTTATTTCATACAAAATTAAGAGATTCAATTATTATGATACTCGATATTATGCCAGAACAGCTTTAGAAGTGAAGATAATTATGTAAAACAATATTTAGAACTTTTGATCATTATGGTTACTGAATTTTATAGCAAACGTGTTATGGATAATGATTTTCGGACAAACAGTTTTAGGTGACGAAAAGGGATACCAAAAAATCTACTTAATTTTTTTGTAATAGTACCGAAATCACTTTTTTTATATTTTTCCAACCAGATTTTAACGACAATAATGTAAGCAGATAATTACAAAAGAGAAAACTATTATTATAATTTACTCATTTTGCATTATTCATACAATTAAACACGATCGTACAAAGCAGGACGAAACAAAGGTCGGCCATTACGAGGTTCCGCTCAACACAAAATGGCGGGCTCAAACGTTTCCGATGTCGGCGCGGATTTAAATACTGATATTTTGTTCATGTTGTGACAGTGTAACTTGGTAAAATCATCAAATGAGTCCTCCCACCCAAGGCAGGGCAGGAGGGACTGTCAAACTTGTACTTACTAAAATCCACGGTGTCCTTCAATAGCCTTTTACGTTTCGGAGTCATGGTAGCTCGTTAGTCCCGCAACCCCGGCAGGCTTTGACCCTCTAAGGAAGCCCCGTCAACAATGTGATACTAGCTTATTGTTTTTTTTTTTTAATATAAATATTTCACAACTTGACTTTCTTATATTCGAGTTTTGATCAGATCCTCAATGCATACAAATCTTACTAAGTTAAAGCTACTACTGAAAGAGACGTAATATTACTGAAATGAAATGAAAAACACAAATATAACACATTGCCCAACATGAAACCCAAACCTAAAATTTCAAACTCAGCAGTAGCACTTGCTATAAGACCACAGAGGCAATACATACGTACTTAAAAATATAACTTGCTTAAAAAATATTCGTTCGCTCTCCCTCAAATCTCCATTATCTCACAAAAGAATTCTATATCCAAAGCGTACCATAAAAATGTCCATGTTGATTCCGCGTGGAATTTCCCTTTACGGAATTATTATGAACCTGTTGGGAATTTGCATATGCGATATTACTCCAGCAGCGAAGATTCTGGAATACATTGCTATTATTGAGTTTACGGTGACGTCATGGACTAAAGATGAGAGTACGTTTGTGAAAAATCCAACAACACACATCAGCAGCCGAATACAGTGTCGAATAACCTGCCAAATGCCACTCACAAAAGCAAAAAATACGTTGGCACTCGGGGACTGCCGCGGCAAAGCTATTGCATAGCATTTTTGTCAACTTATGTATTTTTTTTTTCTGTTTTGTTTTAGGCTATGGTCATTCACGTCAATCAAGTGAAACGTCAAGAAAACAAACGCCGTGCCGAAGTCTGTCGAACTGAAACGACGTTAGACGATGCGGGGTGTTAGGTTTATTTCCGTTACTTACGGAATTTTTTGATTCGGTCGCCGCACTCAGAGCCCGCGATAAAAGCTATGCATTATTAGCTTAAATAAGATGTGCAGTAGTGTACAAAAGTTGGTATTTATCACTTTATGTTGTTTAGCGATGCGATTGAAAGTGGAACACTCGAAATTTGATTTCGGAGTCGTTCATTTTTTCTGACTGAAGCTATTGACAAACAGACAGGCGTGGCGAACGCGAAGCGAGACGTTTTTGTTTGTAATGAGTAGGGAATTGTTTGTAGCCAGTCACATAGACTATCGGATCGCTTTCGCTTTTCTATGTGACTGGATTCAAACAATTTCATACATTATAAATAAAATGTCGGATCGCATTCGCTTCGCCTGTCTGTTTGACAATGGCTTAAAAGTGTAGATGTGTGAGGATTTTTAGTTTTAATGAAAACTAGGTTATCAAATAACTTGTTCAGAAATATAATTATTAATTTGTCATGTCATGCTTACAGAACCTCAATCAAAATCAGAAATGTTCACTCTGCCTTATTCAGTCTTTCGCCAAGAATTCTTGGAATGTCTAGATCAGAAAAAGGTCGCCAATTTTATTACCAGACATCTTAGCCTGTGTTTACGATGTGCTACATCAATAAATTGGAATTAAGATACTGGCTTTAGGTGTTTTTATTTTATCTTGCTTCTTTTATTGACGGCTTAGTTCATCAGTTTTGTATTAGAGATAATTGCTTTTAGGAAAAATAGTACCTATCATCAATGTTAATGGCTATTTGGTTATAGGGTTAAAAAGTTCAACAAAACTTGTAAGTACAGATTTCTTAGAAGGAAAATTAAATCTGCAAATCGTTCTCAAAAACCTGTTTCCAGAAATGCCTGATTTCCAAATAAAACACTTAAAAAGCAAATAATATCTTAGACTTCGGATTTCAGTGTTTTTGCAAATAGTTGTGATTTCTCTTTACAAATTCAGGCTAAATTGAACAGATGTTTGAGTTATGTTCTGATTTTATTAACATCAGAAAAAGTCAAAAATGTAAAAAAAGATAAAATATAAACGTTTTTCCGCAAAGAGAAGTATTTTATTTACAGGTAATTCGAAACATCAAAGCATTAAAAACACCGAATAAAAATACAACTCCATAAATCAGTTAACACTAAAAATACCACAAAATCTGTTCAGCCTCAATATCAGACAGAAAACAGAAGATTTTTCCTTATATCCCCTTTATTCCTCCCTTTTAGTGTTCTTAAATTATCCCTTTCCAATCAATAACTTGCCTATTGCCAATAAACGGGAACTAACGAACAACGAGAGACAATAAAAATCGGGGAGGGTCTTATAAAATTGATCGCAGCCACCCCCAGCCCAGCTTTGTTGGGGTACCGTAGCAGAAAAATTGTGTAGGTCAGTTGTGTGTGGATGGCCTCATTAATTTGATGATTTCAAATCGCTAAACAAAAATTCAGTATTTTTATCCTGAAATGTATTTTGTTTTAGAGATGTTACGGGTTATGTAGTATGAGAGCAGTGGTGGCCCAGTGGTATCGGTCCCGACTTACGAGTTGTAGGTCGTGGGCTCGAACCCCGCCAACCTAACCAACCGCCACCAAAAATTCGAAGACATGTGATATCTGCCAACCCGCACTGGGCCCGCGTTGTGGATTATGGCCCACTCCCTCTCACAGAGAGGAGGCCTGTGTCCCAGCAGTGGGAACATTATAGGCTGATGATGATGATAATAATGATGTAAGTATGGAGTTTTTATAAATGTCAATAATACGTCATTAATAAGTCATCTGTCTTTATGAGGACTCATCGGATACTTTTGAAATAAAGTGGAATATATTATGAAACTAAGACAACACCTTATCATGCAGCGTTCTTTCTTTAATACAAATACTTATATCCTAACCTATATAATAATCACAGACATCAATTATCTAGATTGTGAATATTAATTCTACAAATATAAACCCATATTTTTTCAATTTGAAGAAAACAGCAGCACCCGTTACATTCTCACCCTCAAAAAGTATTAACACAACACAAAATATCCGAACAAAGAAACAAAAACAAAACTACAGAACCCTTCCTCAAACGCTATCTTCGCCTCGTTTTTTGTCTTTCCCAAATTGGAGCGACGTAAAAAGTTGGTATCCGTCACTTTATGGTGTTTCGATGAGCGACTGTGAGATAAAACGATAGCTAAGACAAATGGCAACTTGTTTTCGATGAAAGAAGAACACGGATGGCTGGATGCGAGCTAACTTGACAGCGATCCAGCACTGAAAAATGGAACATTTGGAATTGGATTTTGGAGTCGGCATTTTTTTTAGCTCGAGGTGTGAGTTTTGGAGTGGATTTTAGTTTTATTGAAAAGTAGGATACCAGATTTTTCCGAAAGATGTTATCATGTAACATAGTGTCATATTGCGATTAAAATCCTATTTCCTGTCGACTGAAAGTTACTCAAAAGTTTTTACCAATTATTTAATGGAGGGATGTTGCTCTTGCAGTCAAAAATATTGAATGAATTTTTATGTTCTTTTAAAAATTATTTTATAGATAAAAAAAAATGCTTTTTTTAAAAGCAAAACTTCGAAGTAACTATTGCTCAATACAAAATCCGACAGATACTATATTTCGCTTTGAATCTCGCATTTCACTATCGTGTAGGTCGAACTCACTGGAGAAACATAACTGAAACTAATCTAACAGAAACATTGCCTAATCGGCCTCTAATAATCCTGAAAGCCAAATTAACTGGACCTTACAAACAAAATGACCATAAAAATAATAATTCTAGACTACAAATACAAATATTGTTTCTATAAATACACACGCTTCGGCACAATTTTTTTTTTATTAGTCTCTTCTGTCCCACTCCTGGGCGAAGGCCTTCCTCCACTCCTTCCACTTCAGCGCGAGCCCTTGCCTCCTCCTTCCAATTTTGACAGAACCTGTCTAGTTCCTCCCGCCATCTCCTTCGCGGCCTGCCGCGATCCGGTCTGTCTCAGGGCTCCAGTTTTGAGCTATTTTGGCCCACGGTTTGTCCGGCATGCGACAGAAATGTCCTACCCAGTCCCATTTCAGTTGGGCAGCCTTCTGAGCCACGTCAGCTATATTTGTTTTGGAGCGCAGTATTTTGTTTCGAAAAAATAGCAAAATACAATACAAATGTACATAAAAATTAGGACAAAACCACTCGGATTAGTTAAAACTGTACAATCCGATTCCATCACGATTTAATACCTACATGCCGAACGGATTTAGCCGAATATCACAAAACGTATTAAAATACTCTTTTTTTGTGTCCATGTTACATTTATAATAATAATAAAATATTGCCCAGTTAGTAGCCACGTTTATTGCCGTATCAAAGGCATTGAAATATCTTAAAATATCTGATTAAAATGTGATCTAATGACATAATGACAATAGTCAAAGTCTATGTGCCGACCCGATTAAATATTTGGCATCTCACACCTTGAATCCTGTAAAATTTAACAAAATGGGTACATTATATAATTACATAATGTGAATTTTTTTTACAACAAATACTGTCAAAATCAATGTGCCGACCCGATTAAATATATGGCATCTCAAACCTTGAATCTTGTCAACGAAAAATGGCGTAAAATTAGGAAAGAGATATCGGAGAGCCCATTGAAAGCCAATTTAGCAGGAAACGATCTGTCGGAGGAACAATTTGGAGAAAAAAAAGTGATTCTCGATCAGTGACTCGTCTTGACGTCGAGTGTAATTGGCGAATTGTGTTGTTAACCTCTGGCTGTTCTGTGGTGGCTCGGTTTTACTGGTTTTTGATGGAGAAGAACTTATGGGGATGAAATGAATAACAGACAAGTTTTAAACGCTGTACACGCACTTACACTTTTATTTTCCTTAACTGTAACCCTGCACTAGGAATATCTTCTATATTGTGATTTTTTTCTTTATACAAGTATTTTCAGCATGTGAAAGGATATTAATGTTTTGCAAATAACCCTGTATTTTTATTTAATTTTCTCCTAAGTGAAACCTATAATGCGGCGCGTTGTGTTCTACGCGCGCCTCAAAGAGTGTCAGCATAATGACGGGGTCCCCCTTTAGAGGGCCAAAGCCTGCCGGGGTCACGAGACTTACTTCGAATTACCGTGACCCTGGAACATTAAGGGCTATTGAAGGACATCGTGGATTTTAGTCAGTACGAGTCTAACAGTCCCTCCCGCTCTGAACTGGGTGGGATAAAAAAAGTGAAACCTATATATAATAATTATCTTCATAAATAATGGCGCTCTTTCTGATTTCAAAATTATTGATCGAGGGCTTCAAAGTTCACGGTCCCTAAGTGATGCGTTCCATTTCAGGCAATACAGACATGCATCACTGATTCTTTAGATTAGCTTCTAAATAAGAGATAAGTGCGAGTGTATGATTTTGAAACTTATATTTCAGTGAATCCAATGTGACTCTTTATAATTGAATTGAAAAGCCATCTTTAACCATCCAAAACGAACCAAATCAACTCTGAAGTCTGGATACCGACCGCAAAAAATATCTAATCTATCCGCACATTCACAAATAAAATATAATAAAGCCAATTTTCACTGAATTTTCAGTAAAAGGAGCAACAATAAATCTTATGGAGAATTGTCTACGTCGGTAGTTCAGTGTTTTGCCCGATATCACTTGGAGTAACCGAGCCGAATAAACTTTGAACATGCTGTAGATACAGCTATGTATAGGATGTTGTTTTCTCCGTTGTTTTCAATTAGGTTGACGACGCATCGATTAGTGAGTGATAGCGGCTTGCTAGTTGTTATTTTTTACAATTAAAGAAGGGCGATTCTTTCATCGAAAATACAAGTAGCTTTTAAATAGTTCTAAAAAAAATACGTCATGGAAAACTACTTTTTTAATAACACTGCAGTCATAGTAATAAATTAGAATCGTTGAATAAATATTCGTATAAAATGTTTATAAAATATTTTATGAATATTCAATGTCACGGATTACTTTAGAGTAAATAATAAACGAGGATTTTCAATTTTAAAATCGAAATTAAACATTTCCATTTTAAAATTAATAATCTTCGTTCAGGATCACTCATGCTGCCTGTTCAGAAATTTTGTTTCACGGTAAGTGTTATTACTTTTTCAGGGTCACGTACCGAACGGGTAAAACCCTATTTACTACGACTTCACTGTCCGTCTGACTGTCCGTTAGTCACCAGGCAGTATCTCATGAATCTTCATAGTTAGACATTGGAAATTTTCACATTTATATACTAGCTGTTGCCAGCGGCTTCTCCCGCTACAACTCGAAAATTATCCTACGGGAACGTAAAATCGGGATAAAAACTATCCTATTTGTAAATCCAGGTTTTAAACTATCTGTGTACCAAATTTTAGCCAAATCCGTTCAGTGGTTTTTACGTGAAAGAGTAACAAACATACCTACATACACATACATACATCCTCACAAACGTTCGCATTTAAAATATTAGTAGGATTTCTGTTGCCGCTATAAAAAAAAACAAACATGAAATTTTCACAGAAATATTTAGTTATAATTATATTCCTTTTAAATATAAACAAAAAGGGCCTCCATATAAAAGCGTGATCTAATTTGCCGATTTTTTATATAACTAGCACCCGCAATCCGCGGATTAAACCACTGCTCGGTTCCTATTTTTCGTAACGTGATGTTATAATAGTCTTCTTGATAAATAGATAATCCGAAAAAAAAAAAAATATCAATTTGAACTCTTAGTTTCTCAGATTAGGGTGTTCGACCAAAAAACTCTTAAGCATTGTAAATTAAAGTATAAGTAAATGGTATGGAACCCTTCATGCGTGAGTCCGACTTCTACTCGGCCGGATTTTTTTTAATAATTAAAAAAGTGAAATATTATCTCAAGATTCGTAGTTTAACCAAAATAATACGTAAAGTTTCTCAGACTAACGTCGAGGTTTCTTTATTAAAAATTAATAGTTTTTAATGGTCTTTTCATACAAAATAATACAATTTATTGTTCTAGTAATATCAAAAGTTGTTATAATGTCTTTGAAAATACCTCTGAAAGTCATGTTTCTATGTAGAACGTGACCCAACAGATATATTTTATGGCCTCAATGAACGTAGCTCATAAAAAGATATGAGCATTGATTTTTTAGAGTTATTTCGCTGATTTCGTAATAAAAGAAAAAAGATAAATGGGATTCATTCGTGTTTTTATGTCAAAAGTGGTTTCAAAAAGCGATTTAGCATTATCTTTATGCTGGTTCATGTGTAAATCAGGTCATACTGTGTTTTTACTTTTATTGTATAGGTATGTAGGTCTTTTTACAAATGTCCATTTTTATTAAAAACTGGCTATAAAATAAAAATTTGTTCGAATTATAATTTTGCTCTAATAAATTATGTACTGATGCAAAAATCAAATTGATATGTTCGACTCGATGAGTACGTAAATTAAAGTACGATTATTAATTCGAGTCAGTAAAATGACATTTGTTCATAATGTACTAAATTTCATTGTATCAGTGACAGTTGCACTAGTCATTTTACTGACTGGAATTAATAATCGTACTATAGTAATAAGTTATTTTTCAAGACTGCCATTTTGTTGTCAATGTTGTAGATAGAAGTCTACATCGATTTTAGCTCCTAGTTTTTTTTTTTTTATTTGAACTGGTCATGGTCATGACCCTTGTCTTGGTCAGAGGTGACGGAGTCAAGGTCAGATTAGAGTGAAAGCTCACTCCATCATCGACTTCGTTTCTGTCACCTTTGACCTTTGTTACCTCTGTGTAAGCACCTAGAAACCTGTTTCATCTAACTTTGAGGAGATTTGTGTTGTATTTTGAGTTTGAGTTTTGGTAAAGAGTGTCATAAAATAATTATTGGTACAAATAAATTGGTAGCAGCCGCTGGTAAGATAGTGATTCTATTTTCTAAAATTACAAAAAAAAAACTAAGGTCTTTTACTTATGAAAGTGATTACAAATACGCAGTTGTGTGGATTTTTTTTTCTCTTTTATTTAGATCACTAGACGAATACAGAAGCTCCTAGCATTTATTTCAATTTTTACGTTATAAGCACTTTTGAATTGTCATAAAATCTGATAAAGTTGTAGCCCCAGTCATAACTAGTCTTATTAAATCCGAAATAATAAAAAGTTATTTAAAAAAAAAAAACCGTTCCAAAATTGCTTCTCCCTCACACTCAACTCAGCTGATTGATACGATTCTTCTCAAACCGGCAGCGGTGCTTAGTTTCGGTGACCAATAACCGTACCTTTTGCTCTTGACAGCCTAATTTAATCTCCATCCCCTTTTTCAATCAGGCTACCTGTATTCGTGGAATTCGTTCCTCAGACTGATTGAAAAAAAAAATGGCGGGATATTCTTAGGTTAGTCTTAGATCTTTTTTACAAATGTGCGCGAAGGGGGTAATTTTTCTTCCGTGTTTCTGCCTTCAATTCTCAGTAGCTTACTAGGAAGCTGGACATTCTATAATCTATGTTGTTAGTATTACGAACAGGAAAAAATTGAGCCATCTTATCTTCGCACTATTATCATAAATGTCAAAAGTTTGGATGGATGGATGTTTGTTACTCAATTACATCAAAACGAATCTTAACGACGATGATTCAAACATTTCATCATGCGTTTAGCCCCGTGATGATAGTAACGATTTGATGTTTGTAACTAATAGATTTATAATAATCTAAAAACCTACGTTTTTAAATGTCCTATATAAGGAAATAACTCTACGGGGCTGAGAGAGGGGCAAGTCAAAACGTGGGAGCTAAAATCAATTAACTATTTTATTATTTTTATCTTTGTTTTTGAAATTTATTCACATACAATATTTTCATATTTTCATGTCATCGGGTTTGAAACTACCCTGAAAAATTCAGCCTGCTAGCTTATCGGGAAGTGCCTCAAAATTGAGTTGCAAAAATCCAACCGGAACGACAAACAAACAAACAGTCAAGAAAAGTGAGTGTATAAAACGTGGGAAAAACCACACGCGGGCGAAGTGGCTTAAGTAGAAAATCCAGTCACTTACGTTTGATCTTAGATTACAAAATGTCAAGATTCCGTGTTCTAAACAAAATACAACATTTTTGTTGAAGCCACTTTTCACAAATGTGTGAGTGAGCTCCAGGCACACTACAAACGTTTTCCTTGGAGATGTTTACACGCAACTTTTCTAACGTTTTTAGCTTCATTTCTCAGTGGGCTACTAGTAATCCGGACATTCTATGATTCTAAGGTTTATTATTAGTAATCAACGTATGTGATGTCAATAATTTGAACAAAAACATCATAACATTTTGTCAATTTTCTATGAGCATAAAATACATGTTGTTTTTGTTACAAATAACAGTAGGTACTCTAACAGCCAGCAAAAATACATATCAGTTACCATTTACAAAATAAATAACACGTTTCTGCCAATCAAATTATTCCGCAACACCCTAATTTGGTTAGCACAAATCTGTCAACGGAAATGAAAAAAAAAACAAATTGTCGTTAATCCATTCAAGCTGTTTGTTGCATATATGTAGCATTGTTGACACTTTGTCAACAAATACAAATGGTAAATTGATATTTAATTAGGAAAATGCTGAGAGTCACCACCAGAGGTTACCACAACCCGGTAACCATGGCAACCGTCTCCCTTATTCCATTACCATAATTTCATTTCAGTGTAAACTTGGTAATTGGCATGTTTCGAGATAAAGAGAAAAAACGAGAATTTTTTACAAATTTATTATTTGTGCTTGTCGTCGAGATTGGGTCTGAAAGCATATTTTTGTAACAGAATTGGAGTTATTAGAAAATAGGAGTAAACAGCATTTTTTTATTATAAATATAGACCACTTTAGGTTTATTTTGAACGTAAAATTCACAATGATCTTTCATGCTTTTTATAATAGGAGTTCAAATATTTGGTAACGTACCCACGATCCTGGGTCGTAGTACTAACGAATTACCATGATCCCGGAACGTAAAGGGCTATTAAAGGACACCGCGGATTTTAGTCAGAACAAGTCTGACAGTCCCTACCGCCCTGCCCTGGGTGGGAGGACTAATTTGATGATTTTACCACGACAAAGGACAAAAGCATTAAAAATAAGTAAATTGTATAATTTTCCGAGCAAATAAAAACACATTTCCGAGCAGGACCCAAAAACATAACCTAGAAAAAAAATATACCTGCTCTGCGTACGTATTTATAATTTACAAAATCACTTACTTCGGATGGTAGCCGTGCAAAACACTCTCGAACAATAAAATATGTATACTTTACTTGTACACTCACGGGCACCAAATATGTATATATACGCTTTACATAGTAAATAAATATTTAGTCCAAGTTACGTAAGTTGAAAAAAAAAAGGTGCGTTCACAAAAGGTGTCGCGAGACCGCGACAGGAGACCGCGACAGGAGACCGCGACACTCCTTAACATTGGGCAATGACAAGTGTCGCAGTCTACTGCCACGGCCTCCCATGTCGCTGCGCGAATCGCCGCCTATGCAGAAGAGAGCGCGACAAGTGTCGCGGTGTCCTGTCTCGATCTCCAGGCCCTATAGACAATCAGACGGCGACAGTAGACGACAATCGTTATCCCTAAGCAGTCACTAATACATTTTCAACTTTATACCCCAGCGCGTAGAGTTGAAAATCTATTGAAGTTCACAGATCGTTTTCGTTTGTTTCTTAGTCTCTAATCGATTCTTAGTCTTTAATCGATTTTAACTTTATGCGCTAGGGTATAAAGTTGAAAATGTTGTAGTAACTGCTGAGCGATAACGATTGTCGTCTGCTGTCGTCGTCTGTTTGTCTCAGTACCCTGTCGCGGTCTCCTGTCACACACGTCGCACGTGCGTAGACACACCCAGATCCGGAATAGCTACTTATAGGTCATACCTGTAGTCATACAAAATATTTGTTCCGTGCGGGAATCTAACGTGCGATACGCTACGCAACAATCGATCGCTCGGCCACTGCGAGAAACTTGCCGTCTAAGCCCCTCTTTGTACACTAGGCAAAGCAAGTCGCCGATAGCTTACGACTTTGGTATCCAGGTGACTATCGCAATACAAATCCATAGAGGTTCGTCCGCAGGCACGCGTTAATAAGAGCCTATGCACACCACGTTTTTCAAACGCAGCGCGTTTTGGAAACGCGCGTCGATGGCGCGTTTTCATCAGAGCAGTTTGTTGTCGTTTGTTTTAAGCTGCGTCTGACTTGCGTGCGTATCGCGTCAAACGCGCTGCACCGGCGCGTTTAAAAAACGTGGTGTTCATTAGCTTTAAGTTACAGACGAAATTGGGCAATAATATTACATCGACTTATAGTCTAAGCGGATGCAACTAAATATACCAGCACTTTTCATAGACTACATATTTGAGGGCTTAGCACAAATATGACGTATTTGGCAGTACTTCGTACTTGAAGTAGGTACAAGGTAAATGCTCCGTACACGCCTAACCAACACAAACTCTACGTGGAAGAAATTACAGAATACGGTAGTAAATTGTTTACGGAATTCCTACTCTTCAAACAATTGAATTGAAATGTCTAAAGACTGAAGTAACCATGGCAACATTTCTCATTATGACAGTGTTGGAATGTATAGCAATTTAGTAATACCGAATTCTGTGTGGTTTATTTTCTCATATCGTGTATTGAAATTTAAGCATAGCTTTCATATAACCATGAAACTCAGAGACGTATAATATATTAGAACGTACCAATTACTTGGAGTCAAAGGGATTTCAAATACTATAGAGCAGGGTTCAATACTTTCATGAATAATTCAAATTAAAAATAATATTTGTGATCGTTACGTCTCTGCGACACCTGTTATAAAAAAAAATATGTTGGTCAAGTTTTCCACTATAATAGCCATTATCCGTGCGGTCTATCGACCTGCCGCGAAAATCGACCGTCTAAGCCCCTTCGCGCAAGTATCCGATACCTTACGTTTATGGTATCCAGGCAACTATCGAAATAAAAACAATAGAGGTTCGAACACAAGCACGCGTCAATGGATACCAAAGTCGTAAGGTATCAGAAACTTGCGTCGCCTAGTGAACGAAGGGGCTTAGTGACAATATTCGTCTTGCTTACTCTAATAGCAATAGATGCTAGTCACCAGGCAATCGACTGTAAAATCTACCCCATTACTATAAGATAGCAATAGTAATTTGATTTTCAAGAATAGAGTAGGTACCTAGACTGGACTCTTTTCTCGAGAATCAAATTACTACTGTACCCTTATCACGAGTTTTCACTATTTTACTTTACAGCGTCTTTCCAGTATTTACAGCGTTTCTTGTATGGAAAAATGGAATAGCGCCTCTGGTGTGCGAAGAAGGAACTAATTTTTTCTTAAAATTTGTCAATTTTTGAAAATGTCAAAGTTCCAGTTTACGTCAGAATAACTGAAAACTCATGATAAGGCCTCTGAAGTCCTTTTGGCACGGCGGTGCTAGTGCCTACGTCAATACATCAAATTGCTTTGAAAAATTTAGTACAACCCGCGGATTTTCTTTCGTGCGCACAAAGACACATTAAGATTTTACTAACGTCTAAAGTTATTTGAATATAATATAATATGTATTTGTTTTGAAGAGTTTACATAGGAAAGTACCACTAATTTCATTTCAATAAAGCGCTATCTCCGTGAGTTAAACACTTAAACAGCAATACTTCCTGAAAGCAATAAATCAACGGGCAATATCTCGTTTTTATGCGAGCAATAATGATCGTATGCATTCGAGGTTCTGTGGGACATTAATTTTCATGGCCCCGCTGTTTGGACCGTTAATATGAAATACTGGGGCGCATTGTTCTCGAGATGTCGTTGTAAAAACATACTCACTAATGCTAGGAATTGTTTTTGGTATATTACAAGGTACACTAATGTTTTGTTATGTTAAGTAAGTTATTATCAAACAGTCGAGGTTTTTCAACCTCTGGTTTAAGTAAAAGAGGCAATGGTTTTACTCTCGCCGTCGCGTCGTCGCTAGTGCAACTGCTGTGTGTGTGTGTTTTATCCATTTCAAATTGGTCAGAAGAAGCCCAAAATTTAAAATTTGGAGCTGTGAGACCTTCGTTTTTTGGAAGGCACATAAACTTGATACGAGTATCTTCGTCATGACGGATTACATAGATATCGATATTATTCCGATAATAGCGAAAACAAAAATGTCTATTCCATATCCCATAATCAACTTATAATGTTATCAGTGTTTATACCCAGGCCCTCCTTTCTCTGAGAGGGAGTATGCTATAATCCGCCAGGCGGGCCCGGTGGCGTATTTCCAAAGCCTATACTATTTCAGTCACGAGTCGGACTCTAATAGTGCATATTTCTCAACAATACCTAATCTATCTCAGTAAAAAACTTGACTCAAATAGATTAGCTTTTGTTTTGATATTTTCAAAGAAAATGCACGGACAAAATCTAGTACCATTTCAGTCACGCACGAGTCAAACTCTAACCCCCTTTTTAATAAACGTGGACTAAAGTTACAACCAGGATAATCCTCGGATTAACCATAAATTTTTTAAGGATAAACCTTGGCGTAACTTTAGTCCGCGTTTATTAATAAGGGGGTAAAAGATGAGGTTTTGTTTATGCATGTCGCAGTGAAATGAGGAAATCAGGGATTTCACGAAATCCAATTATCAAGAAAAGTATCTAGTGATAATTATGACAAAAAATACTAATATAAAGTCAGAGATCATGTCGTTTCACTTAACTAAGCAAAATGTCAGAAAACGTCGACGGAGCACCGCTTCGCGGTGCTCCTACTTCTGGGTGGTTTAAAAAAAAATACGGGGTGCCCACAGTCGTATTTACGATATTCAAGTACTATAAATTTAAGAAAAGTTAAATTCCGAGGTAAAACTCATATAGCTAGTGAGCCTCTACTCGACAAGGTTTTGTTCGTACGTAATGTTTAAAATACCTCGCCAAAAGTTTAGCTATTCGAGTGATATGAATTATATAGAACTAGATTTTGTCCGTGCATTTTCTTTGAAAGTATCAAAACAAAAGCTAATCTATTTGAGTCAAGTTTTTTACTGAGATAGATTAGGTATTGTTGAGAAATATGCACAAACAAAAGCTCACCGATTATAGTCTGACTCGTAACTGAAATAGTATAGGTTTTGGAAATAGGCGGCCCGGTGCGAGTTAGTTTTTTTATTGCTTTAAGACTGGTGGGTTTCCTCACGATAATTATTTTCATTCATAAATACAAATTCAATAGACTATCTGGTTTCGAAAAATCTCGTAATCGTATCGGGGCCGTAACTCACTGTGTGAGCTAATAGCTTATTTTATGGGCTTTACTATTATTTGTTCAAAACTAATCACTTCGCAAATGCATCATGTCAGAACTTTCAAAAACTTTTAGTTTACAAAAGTTGCGCACCGCAGATTTCGGCATGACGTTTTGCTTGCCGCAGTAGTAATGCTCGCTTTGCTGGCTACGCGCATTGGTTGCAGTTTTAGTTTTAATGAAATAATAAACTAATCAACCTTACTTTTTCTATTAAGATCAACATTTTAGGAATTCACTGACGTGTTAATTATGATTCTGTGTTAATATGAAGCAACTTATTCAATTTTTTTGTTCAGAAACTTTGCTAGGAATTTCTCTTGAGTTGTGGGTGCGTTTACATAATACAGAAACTCACGTACACAAACACCGTATGGAACCGTAATACCTACATCACAATATCGAATATCAGACGACCTTCACTCACTAAGTTTCCTTTGTACCAGCAAGGGAAGTGTATGAACGTTCTAGCTTTGCAGTTAAATGTACCAATGGTATTGCTAACCGATAAGGGGTTTCTCCGCAAAATCACGGCAAACGATGACGAAGATGACGAAATATACTGGACTCTTTCAATAAAATAAATTTTACAATTTATTTAAACCTGAAATATCAGGAAGGGAAATGAAGCTCGAAAGATCTTTGAACAAATTCTTCTGAACTCCCTTGATACGTCTCATCCCATAAAATTGCAAGCACCTAATATATGAGGTCACTATTGAGCAAAAAGACTCCAACCTCACGAGTAATTCCCGGTACTTTTATTACTTCGTACACGTGAAACGTCTAAGAGAATTTATCAAGCTGTGAGTAAATTAAAACCATTCCCTGTTCAATGTGTACGTGGTCATTAAGTTCTTAATGTAGATACATTGTTCATTTTGTAGGGAATTGGTTTACGGATCGTTGTTCTTGGCTTTAATTTATGTGGTTACAGATACCTTACTGTTTGTAGGAGGTAGGGGAAAATCTCTTCGGTAAATAACAATAGTAAATTTTAAACAATGAGGCTCTTAATTTTGTATCCTCATTAACCTGTCTATTGGTCTGTCTTGGTATGTACATGTGTTGAGAAGGGATGACATGCACATGACTAAGAGTGATGAATATGAATAGACGAAAAAAATTAAGATGGATGGATCGTGTAAGGAATGGTATGAATGAAAAACCTTTAAATGATGCAGTGACGACCGACAGGAGAAAATGGACGAAGACAGTGTATTACGCCGACTCTAAGCAGAAATGAATGAGGAAAATGATGATGTGTCCTTTCTATAGAAACTGACAGACGCTCCTGAACGTGCCATTCGTAGCTCAGTTCTAGTACAACTTCATTTAGACAAGTCGGACGCTAAGAAGATAACCGTCAACTTTTAGGTTAAGCTGCAGTTATCGAGGATTGGTGATTATCCATTTTATACCGAGTTTTCTTAATGGCTGTGAAAGTATGTTTTTATTGGTCCCGGCTGTCATTTGTACATCATTAGCAATATTTACAGGTAGCCCGAAAGTTTGTCAACCAGATTAACTAGTATAGTGTAATACTCAGTAGTAACTAGGTTGTGGAGGCCAGATAAACAGTCACTTCGTGTAAAATACTGGTATTATTTACTAGTAAACTGAAAGCTGACCCCGACGTGGATGGGAAAAATCCGGATAGATAATGAATCCTTAACAAATAATAAAATTGCGAAGTCTTTCACGTATAGACGTAACCAAAAGCTTTTACGTCTGAAAGGAGTTTATTATTATTATTACGGTTTTAAATTTCACACCCTCAAAACCTTATACGATTTCCACACATCTCTTTGAACTGTTCTTCGCCCTGAATTTATTATACGCCCTTATGTTTCCCCGTTAATAATCACAACAAACAAATTTTACATCTCTCATGTTCGGTAAGTAGGTCCTTATTACCCCCAAATGGGGCTTGTAAGTAACCAATTAGCGCTCTAGGGTATTAATGTAGCTAGAAAAGCCCTAGGGCGGTAAGTAATTAAAAAAAAAAGTTTGCGGACTTCTAACCATCATATTGGCAATGGACATCATGCATTCAGCCTAATCACAAAAGAGGTCGCTTCGCTATTCAGCCTTGTCTTCGAGTTTAATAGTCATCAATTTTAAATATCGAACGGCGAAGCTCAAATCCCGTTCTTGAAAAAAAAAGATGAAAAAAGGCGGGAATAGAAAACTTTTACTTTAAATATATAATATAATCATTATATTGTTTGTTTTTGGGACTTTTTTATAATTACGTGATAATTAGGAAAAAAACATGAGTACTGCAAGTGATGAAGATTTAATTAAGCTGCACTCCCGATTCAATGAAAATGGAAGCTGAAGCAGTAATTAACTAATAAAATGTTTTATTCTTGCAATGCCGGTTTTTTCTACTTACCTCACAATCGAGATGTAAAGCAGAGTAGTTAGCTCGGGTGTAAGCATCAATTGCACCCTCGAACTATAGGCGCCCTCGCTGCGCTCGTGCGCCTAAATATCTCGGGCTGCAATTGATACCTTACAGCCCTTGGCTACTAATCTACTATTATGTGACGACTTCATTCCCCTGCCTTGTATCATTCCCCTGCCTTTTATCATTTCTCTGGCATGTCAGTCCCTTGTGTATTTAACAGCGTACAAAATCCGTTTTCGCCTTTCACTTTTTTATTAGAAATGTGTAAATAAGTGGATAAGTACGTTTCATGTTTGATGATATTCGCTGAATATTTCATAACTGGTGTATATGTATAACCAGCTATATGTATAAACGAGGAAATGTATGTGAAGGGATCGTAGTAAATGGCATTCTGTAATTGCAGCCAACCCTATAAGGAAAAGGGCGTGAGCCTAATGCTGTTTATGTGTTTTATTATTCTAGATAATATTGCATCAATTAACATCTAAAATTTCAATAAAAGTCAACTCAATTGAAACTAAAGTTAAATAAATAACACTATTTTATTATTTCAAATGGGTAAGCTTTTGGCCTCAAAGTAGCCCCTTAAGATGATGCCTAAGATGGAGCGAGCTCAAACAAATGGTACTAGAAATCCACCGACAGAACATAGTAACTAAAACCTCTTTCAATCCAGACTCCGACAAGATGGTCAATTGGTCAGGCGGTTCTGATGAGGCCTACCGCCACCGCCGCTAGTGAGATCACTCTGTCTTTATGCAAGTTACAGGTGCCTGTAGTGCCTTTGCCCGGTTGGGGTTTTTCATAGGACTCTTATGTACCTAACTGTTGCTGAAACAAAAGCCTCCTCTCTGTGAGAGGAAGTGGGCCATAATCCACTACACGGTCTCAGTGCAGGTTGGTAGATGTCACCATGTCTTCTTTTTGGTTCTAGGAAATGCCGGTTGCCTCACGATATTTTCCTTCTCCACCACTGATCATTCACTGGCGTTATTTTCGTGTTCTGGAAGAACATCTCTGACTAACCCTTTGAGGATTACAAGCGTGAAGTAACGCTTATATTGTTGTCACAAAAAATATTTACTAAAAGGCAGAAAAGATTCGGAATTGATTTGAATTTACATCATGTAAATCAACCGTTCGTATCCTAAGAGCATTATAATACACATATAATCTGTCTCGAAAGAGGATAATACTGTAATCGAACTTTATAACAGTACTACGAATTGATGGAATTTTTTAAAATACGGGACATTTTTTATCCAGTTTTCTAGAAGTATATCTAGAAATTTTCTTGTATCGTGAGTGCGTTTACAAACATGTAACAAAGAGCCAGAAAATCTACGTGTACTGTAGGCCATATTAATATTTTTTCAGTATGCCAATCGCCCCGATGCTCTGTCAATCATGAAATATGAAGGAACCAATTGCCTTTCCAGAATTATACATATATATATCATGTTATTATTTTAGTAATTGCAAAGACTGAGAGAACGAATCTGTTTCACAAAATTATCACAATAAAAAATAGCAAATAACGTAAATTATGCAAGGACCACAACTGATTTTAACGTTTGATGACACAACGTGTACCTACAATAATAAGCGAGTAAAAGTTTATTTCTTTTTGGAACGAAGTTCCTTATCGCGCGTTGTGAAAGGGGGCTGGACGGAAATTCTTACGAAAAGTTGTCACGACACTTTTATCCGACTGCGCGACGCAAAGGAGGGTAATGTGTTTATTACCATGGAATGGAATGGACTGGACTGGACTGGACTGGATCGGACCGGACTGGACTGGACTGGACCGGACCGGACCGGACCGGACTGGACTGGACTGGAGTAGAGTCGCGACGATTATTTTTGTTGAGTGTATACAGAACTTCGTTCCATCCGGGTGTCCCTTGACACCTCTCAAGTTTTTTTTTTAAGCGTTGCCCCACACTAGGTTTATCTCGTGTGCCGTGGGTGCGTTTAGAGACATATATTTTCTCCGTACGGGAATCGAACCCACGACACGCAGCGCAGCAGTCCAATCGCTCAGCCACTAAACCAACCGTGCCTTTCCAATGTACTTATAACAGTATAAAATACTTCAACAGGAAAAACTCACTATCTCCACTTATCCCGAGTAAATTTTCAACAAAACCCCTTTTATTTATTCAGTCTGGCAACCCGGAAAAATCCAATCCTGTAGGCATGTATTAAGAGAACATGTGGGGTGCCACAGAGGCTGGGTAGATACCCAGATAATTGTTCTTTCACGCACTTTACCGCAATTCCGGCTCAGACCTCTTGTGGGGAGGAAGTCGGCGAGGGGAGCATTGCAAACTCAATGGAAAACTAACATGCGAAATGCTGGTAAGAATATTATGTACGAGTACTGTTTTGTACCTATCGTTGTTAAAATATTGAGTTGTATACAAGGGTATCAATGACGATCATTATGTTGAAAAACTTAACCCTCGTTTTGGCATATTCGGGTAAAACTGATTTGTTTAAAAAAATCAAATACATACCTCTCCATCTAAAACATTGGCAAAAATCCTCTGGCCCTGGATGGAGTGGAAGCGACTTTCAGACTTGTACATTTACTGACTAAAATCCACGGTGTTTTTTGAATAGCCTTTTACGATGCTGGGTCAGAATTAGATAGATTATCCTACTTGTTTAGACAGGCCCACAACCCCGAACAGTCCCGCGTTATCGACAGTCCCACGATCCCAACATAACTGATACCTAGACTGATTGATTGATTGAATAGCCTTGGTAAAGTATTCTAGAGTTTACCCAGAAAGACGCAGGGTCGATTTCTGCTCGTAGTCGACTTTTTCTTTCCGAATAAAGTTTAAGCATAATAATATACAGATGAAACTTGTTTGTTTGGTGTTTGTTTTAAACAATTTGTTTTAATAACTAGAAAATAAATGGAACTGAGTACAGGCTACCTATTTTCCTTAATAGCTCTCCTGAGTGTTGCAATTTAAAAGTACCTAGCAGCGTATAAATATTTATAACCGTTGTTATACTAAAACATTATTTAAGTACTACCAGGGGAATTTAAAAAGTTGGCCTAAATCCTTAAATACTCTTAGGAAAATTCCCAGATCTTCACGATATTACTTTAGTTTTGTCTTCGAATCTACGTCAACGACCAATTTAAAGTAATAAAATTAATAACCTTAAAACATTCTTCGCTACATTTTTGTAATCAGGTCGGCCATTTTGGTATTCTGGCTGTCTAGTTTTGAAGTAGTTGAAATAAATTGGTATACCTAGAAACCAGACATTAGGGGCTTTTGAAACGATCTCATTTTTAGGGTTCCGTAGTCAACAAGGAACCCTTATAGTTTCGCCATGTCCGTCCGTCCGTCCGTCCGTCTGTCCGCAGTTTAGCTCAGAGACGCACAGTACTAGAGAGCTGTAATTTGGTGTAAATATATCGAGATATCACGTCTCAATGATATCTATAAAATTTAATGAATCTGGACACCGCGCTGTGATGTGTCGCTCAGGTGTAGCGGGGCTGGGCGGGGTAGGTTTTTATCGTCAACTATTTTTAACTAACTTCAAAAAAAGGAGGAGGTTCTAAATTCGTCGTAATCTTTTTTTTATGTATTTTCCCCGATTTCTCAAAGACTCCTGGACCGATTTTGAAAATTCTTCTTTTTAAAATTAAATTCAGCGAATCAGTTTAGTTAGTTCGCATAAGTATTTTGATGGGCAACTACGGAACCCTACACTGTGCGTGGCCCGACACGCACTTGTTTATTTTATTGAATCTATTAGCAATAACTATAATAATTAATGTTAAATCGCTAAAGACCTTGCACGTATGCCGAATTTTAACGTTACGTAATTCTTCGAACGATTTTCATAATTTCATCAAGATCTGTTCAGATGTTCTGACGTTATTGAGTGGCAAACATCCATCCATCAAAATTTGGCATTTATAAAAATTATATTAGTTAGCTGTGCATGTATGACTGTGCGTACTAGGCGTCCTCTACTCGTGCGTTGTAGTTACAACTAAAACAAGACCTTATTTTTCTTTGTAAAGTTTACTTTGGCAGAAGTTAGTTTTTATTTCAAATAGGCTTTTGAGGGCAGTTGTAGAAAGTTAAATATTTAAACAGAAACCAGTTTTACAATTCGCATTTCGATTAAAAAGTTTTTGCTATCAAAGTCTATATGCATTCTCTGTCGACAAAACATATATCACGGTAATAATATGTACAGTATTGGAACTCCCTACAAACGGACGAAACGCGAGCTATACCTACGCGCCTCGATGTCGGGGCGCGCTCGAGGCGCAGACAGTCACGGTAGTGATGAACGGACGGTGCGTTGTTTTTTTTTAGCAAATATGACAAGTAGAAAATATTGTGCTGTGTTTGGGTGTTTAACGTCAACAATAACGCATCCAGACATAAGTTTTTTTTTAAATTACCTGCAACCTCTGAAAGGTGAGTACTAACTATAAAATAATTTTACTTACTAGTAGCTAGTAGCCGTGCTAGTAGGTAGGTACATAATGTGTGACTTTTTAATGGTTATGTATTTTCCTTTATCTCACGAAAAAAAGGGTATTTGGGTTAATAATACAGTAAAATGAATAAAGTAAAGGAAAGTTACTGAGGCAAGTTAAATAGTTAAGTTATAGGCGGTTCTGAATGAATCATGATACGGTAGGTACTTACTCTTGTTAGTTTGTATTATTCAAAGTAAAGTCATGGTGTAACGGCGCGGTGGGATTATCGGCGGGCACGGAAATGAAGCAGTGAGCTTCATTTACCTACGGTACGGTGTACAATCAACGTATATTCAGTGTACTACATAAACTTTAACACAGTCATGAATCTTGGAACGTAAGAGTACATAGTTCGCTCAGTATTTGAGTGTGCGCACTCGGTTGCATTAGGTCGAGATGGGTAACTAGCCGGATGCTTTGGGTTATTATCGATTATAATCCATTAACAGCCATTAATAGCCATCCAATGGCTAATAACCCTGCTGTTAATGTGTTGTCAAAGAAATAAATGTTTTTATTTTTGTTTTATTGTAAATCTGTGGGTGTGAATATAAATTGGTTGCGTGTACGTAGTGTGATTCAATGTATTGTTATTCTTTTTATTTATTTTCACCTTTTTGTATGTGAAAAAGTGTTAACAATAAAATGAATACACATTTTTCGGGAAATGTAAGAAAATATAAAGCAATGCAATATATTTATGAACTGGGCCAATATTTAAAAATAAACACCTAGTCTAAAAGTCAGTAAGAAGGACACTCCCTCACCGCGAGCATTCACCTGTAATGTAACGTTACAGATTCGAATATTCGAACACAATAGAGCATCAAATTGCGCACTTTATGTTACACTAGCTTTTGCCCGCGACTTCGTACGCGCATAACGTTCTTTTCACACCACTTGCTCGTAAATGTCAAATTATATGTCATGCGAACAAGGAATAAAGCAACGCATTGCTGTCCCCCATTCGAGCCGGGCAATAATATTGTACTGAATTTCATTATTCCCGTGGGAATAATGTGATTTGAATTTGGAACCTCAAGTAAAACAGTATGAAAACTTTCACCAAGGAGTTGTAGCAGTAATGGCGGCCGCTGGCTGCAACAGCTGATCGCTTGCTGTGTGCCCACTTCACGTTCGAAGGTTGTCGTACCACATCAAATTTCAAAAATCAAATTAATTTCCTCGCAGTAGGGGTGAAAAGCAGAGTACGCTCCTCGGGAGTAAAGCTGCCTTGTCTTGGGCTAACTTGAATCCCTCGATCACTAAAGATTCTTTATAATATTAAGTAGGGATTACAGGTGAATGCTCGCGGTGAGGGATAGCGCCTTAACAGAAACGAATCGCTGCAAACCAGTCTTGGTAGGTGGTAATCAGCAACTTGACTCAGGATGTAAGAGCGAGCGAAGTGAGCTCAGGACTTGGGGCACCCGGACTCGGAACCTTGCAAACAGGAATAGGAGCCACGCGAAGCGGGGCTCCATTGAGCCACCTTGGTAGGTGGTAATCAGCAACTTGACTAAAGATGCAAGAGCGAGCGAAGTGAGCTCAGGACTTGGGGCACCCGGACTCGGAACCTTGCAAACAGAAATAGGAGTCACGCGAAGCGGGGCTCCGTCGAGCCACCTTGGTAGGTGGTAATCAGCAACTTGACTATAAAGATGCAAGAGCGTGCGAAGTGAGCTCAGGACTTGGGGCACCCGGACTCGGAAGTATGCAAACAGAAATAGGAGCCACGCGAAGCGGGGCTCCGTCGAGCCACCTTGGTAGGTGGTAATCAGCAACTTGACTAAGGATGCAAGAGCGAGCGAAGTGAGCTCAGGACTTGGAGCACCTGGACTCGGTACCTTGCAAACAGAAATACGAGCCACTCGAAGCGGGGCTCCGTCGAGCCACCTTGGTAGGTGGTAATCAGAAACTTGACTAAGGATGCAAGAGCGAGCGAAGTGAGCTCAGGGGGGGTATTACAACGTCTTAAAATCAGGCTTGTTCCAGTGAGTGAACAGGATGGAGCTAGACGACTTGTATAGCTCTGTCACTTTCACTCGCCGGAACAAGCCTGTTTTTAAGACGTTGTAATACCCCCCCTGGACTTGGGGCCCCTGGACTCGGAACCTTGCAAACAGAAATACGAGGCACGCGAAGCGGGCCACCTTGGTAGGTGGTAATCAGCAACTTGATTATGGGTGCAAGGAGTTCGGGACTTGGGGCACCCGGACTCGGACAGGTTAGGTTCGAAGTGTTAGGTTACATTAAACTTTGCAAACAGAAATATGAGCCCCACGAAGCTGGGCTCCGTCGAGATTCCTTGATAGGAGGTAATCAGCAACTATACTAAGGATGCAAGAACGAACGTAATTAAATTTTCGGAATTCTAATTAATCGGTATTTTAATAATCGGTTTTCATGTTTTTGATGTTTTGAAAAATTTAAGTCGGTTTTTGTTATACGATCTATTCAAACATGGTATTTTGAGAAGTTTACGTTAGGAATATTGTTTTTTTTTTTATGAAAATAGGAATGCTGATCAATTAGAGTTGGTATATTAGGATTTTTGAACCATTCGGAATTATGAAAATCGGTATTTTGAAATTCATTTTATCGTAGTGTACCCGTAAATAGCTGATTAATTTTTTTAAAGGGCCAGATTATTTTTAAATTGCACACATATTTGCTACAAAGAAAGATGATGAAAATGAAGTCTAATCTGACAGGCCTAAGCCTGAAAACCATGGGTTCAATCACTAAAAATATTAAATAACATTAACAGCAGGGTTATCATCCATAATGGCTGTTAACTGGCTACTAACTGCTGTTAACTGCTATTAATCGATTATTAGCCAAATGATATTAACCGGATTATTATCATTGCCCATCACTAGGCCGACTGCCTGCGCGAGCGATGCACTGTACGAGGTAGCGCGAGCGGCGCACTGACCTTGAAAGAGCGGTTGACGCGAATCCACACGACGACGTAATCTGACCCTTATTATATCGTCACGGGTGCGTTTTACGTAACGGCGCTACAGTAATATTTGTTTATTATCTGTGTTTTGTGTATGAATAATACTAGAAAAACCGGCCAAGTGCGTGTCGGGCCACGCACAGTGTAGGGTTCCGTAGTTGCCCATCAAAATACTTATAGCGAACTAACTTAAACTGAGTCGCTGAATTTAATTTTAAAAAGAAGAATTTTCAAAATCGGTCCAGGAGTCTTTGAGAAATCGGGGAAAATACACAAAAAAAGATTACGACGAATTTAGAACCTCCTCCTTTTTTTGAAGTTAGTTAAAAATAGTTGACGATAAAAACCTACCTATTCCCAAAAAACATGCCTATTAAACTAAGCTGTAAAAATAAAGTTGACAAACTTACATTTGCAGTTGAAAAACATGTTCTCCGAAACATTTTGTTTAAGAAAATATGTTATCTAAGTACATTTTATAAGTTGGTCGACTATTACTTGTAAAGTTATAAATTAAATCTATTAATAAAAAACAACACGCATTTTTATTGAACACTTCCATTTCAATATACAAAGTATTTTATTTGTTTACTTAAATATAAGAAAAGTATATTTACAATCACAACACTAAATAGAAACAGAAAGTAGGCAAATGTAATTAAAATGCTGGAGACGGGCGTCGGACAGCCCTAACGCATGTTTACGTACCGCGCGGCTGTAGGTATTTATTTCTATCATGCGGCCGAGATCCACTACTGTAGATATTTATACTGTGCATATATTAAGACGATTAATATCAATTTATTTACATTTAGATGTGCTTCTTGCATTTGTGTTCTTGCATAGCTTCTTGTATTTTTTGCTATATGTTGAACCAAAATGGGAATTGGAAAACTTTATATTCTTGATTCAAAAAATAGGCGTAGATACTTATTTTATGATTACGCCACGCATATTCTAGGGGCGCGCCAAAGTTCACCTAAAATTTAAACTCCGATCATCCGAAACCCGAAAATTGTATTCCTAACATTTTTAATCCTAATGATCGCAACTCCTAATTGCACTGTCACTAATATTCGTAATTCCGAATCATTCGACTTCATAATGTCGGTAGCAATAAACATCTATTATACTATTATTTGTTTTCCTATATTTTCTCAACATAACCTTCTTTTACACTATTATTCAAAGTCATATCTTTTTTGTTTAGATTTCTTTTTATTTTGTTGGCATATTAGCTTAGCACGTATACTTGAGGAAGTGCTTGCTTCGCACTCACTAATTATATGAATTGGTTTTTTTTTTATTAGTTAAAACGTCTTCTTTAATTTTATTTAAAGCGGTGTGTACCTGAAAAGATATCCATACGTTAGGTTAGGTTAGAACTGTGACCAGCTACTCGCGAGCCGAGCGAGCAAAGCGAGCGGTGCCGCGGCAGCGGCCGGCGAGCGCAACCTGGAAATTTGTCGCCAGTATTTTTTTCATAGTGACCCCAACACGACACTCTGACCAAAAACGACTGGGGGTACCCCGACTCGGACAGGTTAGGTTAGAAGGGGATGGCGGGGTCTGAAAGACCCCGCCATCCCCTTCGTGGTTATTTTTTTTTAAACCACCCAGAAGTAGGAGCACCGCGAAGCGGTGCTCCGTCGAATTTTCTCGACATTTTACTTTATTTAGTTTGACTAAATTGTCGACATTTTACTGGATTTAGTTTGACTAAATCCAGTAAAATGACTAAATAAAAATATCACCGTAATAATGTTTAGGGATAAAAACTTTATGATAAAAAACAGTAGGAGTTTCAATATATTTACAATAACGATATTATTGATAACAATTTTCGGAAAAATTAGTGTTATGAACATCGCCGGTAGCACTACAAAAAGTATGAATAAAATTTTTAGGATGAAAAATTTTAGGAAGAGTGATCATTCGGATTACAAATCGTTAGGAAGAACAATTTCGGGTAAACAACTTTAGGTGAGCCAATATGGACCCATATTCTAGCACCTCAGATGTTATCATTCTGATCAATGATATTAATATACCATTAAAGTTTAGCATATTATCTGTCTAAATTTAAATACAAGTGTCGAAAGGAAAGTAATAAAATAACACATTAACTCAAGATTTTCTTCAAAACCCTTCATTTTTATAGTGACGAAAACTCCTGAACCGAATATAAAACAATGCACATATAACAATACCTACTGAAGTTCTTCAGAAAATCAACAGGAATTCACTTCATTTTACGACAGTTTACTCTCTAAGAGTCTAAGACGCTTTATATTATTTTATGTATATTTGACGTGTACATCAGGGAGACACGTCTTTTGTTCTTCGCCTTCCGCAAGCTCCTATTGTTTGAAATCGACCGCCATTTTGAAAAATGAAGCATGTGTCTTTGCTTGTTTCTTTGGATATAATATACTGGAAGTTGTTTAACGGGTGTATATTATGCTACGGGAATGTTTTGAGTGGTTAACGCGGTACTTGGAACGCAAAAAGCATCTGAAGCAACAGGGTGGGTTAGAGTCAGAACGAATCTTACAGTCACTTGCGTTCCACTCTGAGCGGGAGTTTCTTTTGATGATTTTCTATAAAAAATACATTTTATTTTCTAAAGAACCACCCCGTTTCTCATGATACTATAAATTTGCAAAGCTTTAAAATCACTTTGTTATATTGTCGTGACGGTTAATATTGACATTTGTATAAACCATCCGGAATATAAATGTCCAAAATGATGATGAAAACCACATCATGATCCATTGTGACGTTAAGGTTAGTAAAACTACTGTGATAAAACTGTCAGATAAACAGACACGACGAGTGACTTTAATAATCTACTATTATTTTGTTAATAGAAATAGCAATTCGAATTTAATAGTTTGATTTATTGAACACAGTTTCAGCACCGCACAGCTATCAAATTGTAGTTATAATTCAATATTATTGGGCAAATCATTAACAAACAGGCCACATTTCAAAATAATATTCAGTAACATAAAATTTCCTCAAAATACGTTACGAATTTCAGGAAAATTATGTACCAATTTTCACACTCCAAGTAACAATCATCTCCAATTTCATAATGGTATTGTAACGCGAGATTCTCCCTGATTCAAATTCAAGTTTTCACATCAAACTGTCATTTGAGTACGGGAACATTTGATTGAGCACGTTTGCCAGCCCAAGGGATAGGCGTTGGTTCCTTTCGTAATGAATATTGTAAGTGAATAATCAATACCTGAATAATAATTTTAGATGTTCCTTCGTAGTTAAAGGCCTGTGGAATCGGTTTTTATGACCAGTTACCGGTTTTTTTCCTTTTTCTCGCACTAAGATTTGCTTCTATATTATGGTTCAACTTCTAAAAGACAAGCGGAAGACTTTTCCCGTTGACATGCGAAGGTGAATTTTTGGACTCCCTTTGTTGTTTTTAAATACCTACATATTTATGTTTCTTTGTTTCAAGTTTGTACGTAACACAGTACTTTTTTTAATAATATCATGTAATACTAAAATAACACCGAAGTTTTAATAACAATTCCAAAATAAACAGTTCAGTTACCTTACCTTGTTGACGTCACTCAGTTTTTCAAAGAGATATCGCTATTACACCTTAATAGGCTATTTTAGTAAAAAAAATTGTCGGAAAGATAGATTAACAAATATATTTGAACCGTACTTTTTCTTTTGTTCCGTTAACCAAAATTGACAAAGAAAACGCTTCTAAAAATCACAAAACGTCACTCGGTTGGTGTAATCGTGAGTCACACAGTATAATATGTCACCATGCCTTTTTTTTTTGGCTTAGATTTATATATATTTTTACAAATTGTCTAGTTTCAAGTTGTTTTTTTCTTTCTTTGTTTCATTGTGTGCTTTGTGTTTTTTGTGACACTGTGTGCACTTGTGGCGTGTGCCAATAAACGTTTTTTCTTTCTTTCTTCTAATAATTTTACAGTCGTTATGACATCCCAAGCCCCCACTTCCGAACTTCGAAGCGTTTTACACACAGAAATATTAAAAACAGGAGAAGTGGCAAGGGGGCGTGTCGGTGACCACGTGGTGCTGAGCGTTTTGGCCAGCTTGGACTTGGACTACTTTATTTTTGACGACTATATTGTTTTTCATTAAATACATTGCTCTTTTACAACCACCTCACTCTATCACTGAGTGACTGGACAAGCAATGTAAAACTGACATAACGACACCTCATCAAGCTGTAATGTCGCGTGGTGCGTCCGTTGTATTTGAGCGGGAGTAGTACCGCCCCCGCGTGTTGCGACAACACACAATGATAATTGTTGGTGTGAGTAAACTATACGGAAAAAGTATGCTGTAGTTTAAAGAATAAGGTTTATATTTAAAATGACTGAGTTATCGATGGCTCGTGTGTGCACTTGTTCGTAGTATTGTTTTGATTTAGCTACATGCGCAATATAATCGTCATGGTGGGGCTGTTGCGGCTTCACTAGTTTTCTATACATTTTAAACTCCACGCCATATCTCCTTCTTTAAGATATCTGTGGTTATACACCTATTTCTCAATTTTAATAGATAAAAAAAAAGTATTCTTTATTTCTCAATACTCTAACGGATCAAATATTCGATGTATTTATGCAGTAAACTTTCCCAATCAGAAAGATAATGTCTCCGTATTTAAAACAATTATTATATTCAGTTGCACCGGGTTAGATTGGAATCCAACCTCAAAATTGGTTGGAAGAAGGATTACATAGATAACAATCTACGAGTATGTAGCCTGCAGTGAAAACCGTGAACGAGAATAAGAGTTGTCATCACAGAAAGAAACATTTTTCATTGATGGAGGCTACATTTACGTAAAGCACCAACAAAATAAATAAAATGTACGCAAATACACGACACACAGTAATGGATAGCAGTTCTCCTGTATGTAAATTGGAGTGACAGGGGAATGATCAATGTATTTTTTTATGTTGGCAGCATTGAATTGTGAAAATGTTGACGATTGAATCTGGAATATTTTTGTTTCAATTAATCTTCTTTTTAATTGGACATTTTTACTATAGACAAGCTTGCGTAGACTTAAAAGTATTCGGAAAATGAACCAATTAAATACGTTTTATGTAAAATAAAGTTAAAGGAAAATGTTATTGTCAAGTGACAAATGGAGGTCGTTGACGTTTACGTTCTTTTCGTAGGCGCATAGTACAGAAACAGTTTAATACGTACTCCTGCTTAAATTACAACAGTTAGAAATTCTGGGATGCTAAATAATTTAAGAAACATTTTTGGATTAATAAAATTACTCTTTTTGATTGACAGCTTAATATCATACATAGTTGACCCAGGAAAAATCATAAAACGAAATGAATACGCCTACAATCCAAATTCTTTTCCCATATCCTCGTCCTTTAACTTAATAAAAAAAAATACTCTTACTTTGTCCTACGAGTATTAATAATAACTACGAAAAATACCAAGATTTAAATAAGTAGGCCCATATAAAACCCATGCGTTATTAAATTCCATGGCAAAGAGGACGAATTCCCTTTGGATCTTTTTTATTCAGGCCTTAATAAGGTCTTAGCCAGGGGAAATGAACCCTCAAAACAAATCCAGAGGACTGAGCTTTGATATCCGTGGGACGCGGACATTGTATCGTTAATAGGATATTCTAGTGAATCGAGATCAGTTTATTTTTCAATGTATATAAATGATTTTTGGAGTTATTTGTTTCGGTTTGACAGAAGGCATCGCGGCTTTTTTTTTAGCGTGGTAATATTATCATCATGAGTCCGGACCCAGGGCAGAGCGGGAGTGGGTTCTAATGCCCGGGGCCACACGGAAAACATAAAACGTTATTAAAAAATCCAGTGTGCAAAAAATCAAATCCAAAATAATGAAAAAAAGACACGTAAATGAAGACAAAGCTTTTTGAATTTTGAAAAAAAACTATATACAGATTTGTAGCTAAGATTAATATAAGCTCATTTTTGTAAAAAATAGCATTTTCGAAAAAAAATAGATGTCCGTTTCTACTTTGCTGCCATCGAATTATGTGCTTTCTTACTGGTGGCGTATGGGCGTCAGATCTGCGTCGCATAGCATTCTGTCTTCACAGAGATCGCATGGGTTCAAATCGGATTGCTAGATCGCGAACTGTGGGTAAAGAAAGATCTTTACCAGTATATGTTGGTCGTTATACTAACTACCTACTCCAGAACAATAATAAATAAAATGGCGGTCCCTTCACACTCACAGGAAAGGTCGTATCGCTTAAATAAAAAATCACAAGATCGGAACATATCCGTAATAAAAAGGTCTTTCGTTCCAAAAATAATGCTTGATTGAAAATCCTTTCGTTATCGTTAGATTTCTTTTCTTTAACTCGGGATTTTTTATGTAAAGATTTGTTGTTACATGTAGATAATGTGCTACTGTCTGTTGTAGGGCATACAAAAAGCTAATAAGGTGGGTGGGCCATGGAAGGCCACGCTCCTTCGAAGGCCAATTATTAAAATTTCGTAGTTATTGCCATGTGATGACAAATTCCTTCTATAATATACACAAAGATCCATCGAACTGAAAATCACAGACGCGGCGGCGGCGGCGAAAAGCTCGCGCTACTATTTTGGCAGTACGGTCCCTCGCTTCTTTGATATAGAGAATTGACGACGTAAAACCACTCTAATAAATAAACAGTTAGTATTCGTTTATTTACTGCATAAAAAAATCACAAATATTAAAGTAATACCACAGTATAAAAATCAGTAATACTTTGTTTTATTATGGTATCATCATATTATAAACCACTTCTTTTTACTGTAGATTTGTTAGTGTGGCCTTCCATGGTCCACCCACCTTAATTGTTGCAGTAATAAGTTGTTTTCGGTATACCTGTGTAATTTATTATTCTTGATTAGTTTTTAAGATATATAATAAAAATTCTTTTTTATTTTTCTCTTGGCGTATGCCAATAAGTTTTTTTTTTCTCTCTCTTTAACTTTATTGAGATAATATGCATGTAGTTTTTTCGGCTAAATGCCACTATATAACTAAAACTCTCACCTAAGATCTTCATGATCTAATTACTAGGTAAGTATCAGGCTTCATGCTTACTAAACGATGTGCTGCAAAAAACAATATTGTTTTCATAAAATGGTAAAATACACAACGAGCACAAAATAACATTTTTTGCAGAGAGACGGTTTAAAAGAGTCGCTATTATTTTTATTTTCCAAAATAGAATTGTATTGGAAACAAAGCGAAGCTCTATTTGTATTGTTGTAACTATTCATCGTTTTTATTTTTCTTTTTTGAATGAATTGATGAATCAAACAAATAACTCTTCACCCAAACACAAAGCCATAAGCAACATTACAATTTATAACCCTGATTTACTGAACAATAATACTGAAACAATTCTGTAAATGAACCTCCGACTCCAATCATTCTTTTGACACCCCTACAATTTAAGCCGTAAAAAGCAATTACGGTAGTCCTAAATCTAAATATGTGATCATATGAGGTTTTTGATATATGGACGTAATAAATATATTACCTAAAAATCGTTTGGGGAAACAGAGAAAAAAACTGGTCAAGTGCGAATTGGACTCGCACTGAGGGAACCCGTTTAATCTATAAAAACGGCAAAAAATCACGTTTGTCATATGACTGTACATATACAAACGTGATTTTTTGTCGTTTAACTAGATAGATATTTAGTATTTATGTAATTTGATATATTTTGTTATAGCGGCAACAGAAATACATTATCTGTGACAACTGGCTAGCTATCACGCTTCATGAGATAGCCTGATCTCAGACGGACAGACGAATAGCGAAGTCTTAGTACCCGTTTTACCCTTTAAGTACAGAACCCTAAAAAAAACACTGATTTCATTATGTTCCCCAGAGGAAAGGCTACGTAACCCGGTATATTAGAAAAGTTCGCAAATGTACTGCTACGAGCTTTAACCATAGGGTTGGTGTTTCCAGCTTGCAATTTTAGAGGAAAATAAAAAATTTTCTATGTTATTACTTTGAAAGGAGACGTCGTTTGCCAACGTCAGTAATTACTGTGAAAAAGTCAGTAAAATATTGGTTCAATATCTCATTTTCTTTTGTTTCAATTTGCTGAGTGTCTTTTCTTTTATGAGTTATCTTGATGGGCATCAAGTCGTTGTAATTACGAGGATCAATTAGTCAATTTGTAAGTATCTCTGGCTAGACAGCGGCAGTCCATTTATAGTTGATTGGAATTTATAATCGGTAGTTATAGGCTTTATGAAACACAATTTGATAGTTTTACTATAATGTCTCGGACAATGGAAACAAGACGATGATTATAATTATCTTTGATATTTAGGTAAGTTAGATGTAGATTAATAGGTGGAATAATTGTAATTTATTGTACACTAAAATTAATACCTATCAACAGTTTACAAAGATATGTTTTTCTATGGGTACATCGACGTTTTTATCGCTGATAGCGATATCTTTCAAACAACTTTGAGTGGACTAAAATGATGATGAAAAAAAGAATTAATTACAAACATGAACAAATCCTAATGACGAAAATATACTTTGAAAATGAAAAGGCGACTTTGTTTCATAATCGAACAAACATATGGATATACCCTAAACTTTTAAAAAATCTTTCCGTATCACCCCTAATCTTAGCTTGGCACGCACCGATAATACAAGTATTATTATATTCTTTCCTAAAAATACAAAAATATACCATTATGTGTTTTTGCGAATAAAATATGACCCAAAATAACTACAATAAATAACACGTATAACCATATACACAACAGCTTTAGGCGTTACAAAAAAAAAAGTTTTGGTGTTTACCGGGAACGTTTACGGAAAACAACACATACTCGTAGGTATGTGTTGTTTTTCATTTGTTTTCAAGTGATCTGGCCCGTGTGGATGGCAACTCTGATTGTGTTCATTCCAATTTCAAAGGTACCTAAACGAAGTGTCAAAACCAAATTGTCATTATTTATAACCCTTTTTGAATATTTTCGGTTATGGAATTTGAGATTTTCGACAAAATTTCGATCGTAGAAAAGGTTTAGCTTCATAAAAGACAAACTTTTACGTTACGAATATCTGTAGCAGTTCTCCAATTTCGATTATGTGCAAAAAGTCCTTTATATTAAAAATATTGTTTTTGTACTGAAGGCGAATATTGTTGGCTTTATCCGTACGTTGGTGAAATCCAACGAAGGTAGCAACAATCGTCTGGCAAAGAGTGATTGTCATTTTCTATTATACAATAAGGAAAAACTGAAACGCTTATGTTCATATACTAAGCTCACCTCAACAAAGGCAATGTCCTAACCAGGAAAATAAAGACAAAAAGAATTACTTGTATTCATACAATATCAACATAGTGGGATTACACAGCTTATTTTTCTTTTATGGCCATAATACTCGAACAAGCCGTAGACTGCATTTTTTTTAGCGTGGTAAAATCATCAAATGAGTCCTCCCACCCCGAACAAGGCGGGAGGGACTGTCAGACTTGTACTGACTAAAATCTACGGTGTCCTTGGTCCATGGTCGAACAGCGAGTTGCCCTTAACTCGCTGCCCGCATGCCGGCCGTAGACTGCATGGGAAATCCTTAGAAAGGAGACCCTGGAAAGAACTTGGAATGTGGGAAGACAACTGACAAGGACAGGTGGCCTTGTACATCGTCGTCTTAAAGCGACAGTACTTAGTTCCAGTGAGTGAACGAGATGGCGCTTTTTTTTTTTTTTTTTTTTTTAAGGTGGTAAAATCATCAAATGAGTCCTCCCGCCCTGGGTGGGGCGGAAGGGACTGTCAGACTCTTACTGACTAAAATCCACCCGTGTTCCTTCGGATGCCCTTTACGTTCTGGGGCCACGGTATCCTGGGTTAAGAAAAAACCCGCGACCCCAGCAGGCATTTGGCGCGAAACACGACGCGCCACCGACCCGGGCTTGGTCCTTGGTCGGACGGCGAGCTACCCATTACTCACCGTCCGCAAGCCCGCTCCGCCGCTGTGCCCTCTGCTATTCAGAGGGACACGCGTTGGAGCGTCCACCTGACAGGCTATTCGCATACGGGCAAAGAGACCCCTTAGGCACACAGTGCCTAAGAAAGAGTTTTTGCCCGCATCCCAGGGTGCACCGGCCCGAAAAACTGGTCTTCCCCCCGGACGTATCCGAGAGGGAACTCCAGTCCACGGGCGCACGTGGAGGTTTCCTGTCTTAGCACCCCACGAGATGGCGCTAGACGACTTATATAGCTCTGTCTCTTTCCCACAGTGGAACTACTCTCGCTTTAAGGCGTCATGGTAGGCCCCCAGATATAAATAGGGAAAACGTAGTTTCTAAGGAAGTTTCGGCGTTTACTAGGTACTACATAAATAATTATTATTATTACTTACATACATAAAATAACTTATGGGAATGATTGAACAGTTGTGCCTATTTCCGAAATGTTGTAAACACTCATGAATTACGGACTAAAGGTGGGCGATCGCGCGCGAGACCGCGACAGGAAACAGCTACAGGAGACCGCGACACTTGTCGCGCTCTTTTCTGCATAGGCGCCAATTCGCGCCGCGACATGGGAGACCGTGGCAGGAGACCGCGACACTTGTCATTACCCGGTCTCGCGCGCTAACCGGTAAACCCAGATAGCCATCACACGAAACCACGTTTGGCCAAATATTTAATTCAAGAAAAAGACCGACTGCTCATTTCCAATATGGAATTATAAGATTGATTTTCGGAAGTCGCATCGTTTGAAAACGTGACCGGCCGTAAGTGTCGAAGGTATTTTAACTATAGAAACTTCGAAAGTTACGTACAGTTGTAAGACTGAGAAATGGATTGCCAAAGGACAGAATGACAGATACCATTTGTATAATAAAAGGGTCTCGATACCCTTTGCATTCAAAACTCTAAGGCCTTTGTCAAACAGACAGGCGATAGCGAACCGAACCGAATCATGTCATATAAAAATGCGAAAGCGATCCGATACTCTATGTGACAGGCTGCAAACAATTCCATACATTACAAACAAAAACGCTACGCCACGCATTCGGATCGTCTGTCAGTTTGACAAAGACATAAGGTTGTTAGCTACAACACCCACGGTGTAAGACTGTAAGGCGATTCTCACACTGCCCCGCATGATGCAGCGTAGCGCGTGGATGTTAACACAGTCTAACACACAGAAAATGCATCCACGCGCGTTCATGCGGATGCGGTGCGTGTTTTCCATACAAACGGAACACGCATCCACGCGCTACGCTGCATCATGCGGGGCAGTGTGAGAATCGCCTTAGCGACGCATCTATGTATTTTTGAGTCCGTTCTGACAAATAGTATGACACTGACTGTACCAACAGTAAGCAAGTAATCAACATACACGGACAACTCGAGCAGTCGGTATATGCTTGGCGATTGCAGGATGTATGTATACTCGCTAAGCACGAAGCCCGTAATTACGATCGAAATTACAGGTTTTTCTTAATCCATATCACTTATGGACATGAGCTTAGTTAAGAGGCCAAACAAAAAATTAATGGCAACTCGATCGGACAGGCTTAAACTGCTTAAATGTGTTTACAAAAATTAAGAATCCGTAAAATAGTTGAGCTTCTTACGGACTTAAAGGGTAGACAATGAATGGACTTTACTGATCCCTCGAAGCAATTTGACTGCTTAAATGATTTCGTGTATGTGTGTACGTAGAAGACTGTAGTTTGATAATAATGCAGCGATAATGCAACTACTTCAAGCAGTCCCTGTATGAAAAGCTTTTTTTTTAACCAGTGGGAAAATCATCAAATGAGTCCTCCCACCCAGGGCAGCACAGGAGGGACTGTCAGACTCGTACTGGATAAAATCCACGGTGTCCTTCAATAGCCCTTTACGTTCCGTTCCAGGGTCACGGTATTCGTTAGCCCCGCGACATGTATGATGGGCTTAAGGAAATTTCGACACCGAGGCAATTCTAAAAATGATCTCTTTTTCAACAAAAATATCTTAAGAAATATCTTTTAGGTAGGTACCTTAAAAATCTTTGAAATGTCGTAATTGGCAAATCAAAGCAGCTGGTTCAATCGAGGGCTGTTCAAAGCAATTTATTGGCAAAAGTGTACTACTGCGAACTTGATTGGCTTTTCACAAAATTGTTCATAAACCAAGACTGAAGTGGTTCAACCTATTTTTTTTAAACACGCTAATGAAAATACTACCGTAGTAAATTATTTCACCGTTACTGGGCCGTGGGGCGCCGGCTGGGCCGTGGGGCGCCGGCTTAGAATTGCGCTCCCCCAAATCATCCCGTGGGTGTCGTAAGAGGCGACTAAGGGACAAACCGGAGGTCGGGCAGCAGCGTCCTCCGTGTACTGCACATCCTTACTGCGATCGCCAACCCGCTTGCCAAGCGTGGCGATTAAGGCAAATTACCCCCTATAATGATGGAAACCACAGAAACCAGGCCCCCAGTCCCCGGCAGCTCCGCTATCCCTGGCGCGGGTAGCGGTCAAGGTAACGGCGGAGCAGGGGGTGCTAAGAATCTCCGGAAGAGATCCGGCTACCCACCCCCACGACGACTGGCCCTGGTAACACACAACATACGCACATTGAGGACTGACGAAAAGATCTGCGAGCTGGAAGAGGAGCTGAGCAAGTTACACTGGGACATTATGGGGTTATGCGAAGTCCGTAGAGAGGGGGAGGACACCGTAACCCTGAAGTCTGGTAACTTGCTATACTACCGGGAGGGCGACCAACAGTCCCAAGGTGGTGTCGGGTTTCTCGTTCACAAGTCCCTCGTAAACAATACAATAACCATCGACAGTGTGTCGAGCAGGGTGATATACCTAATACTCAGAATATCCAAAAGATATTCGCTGAAGGTCATTCAGGTATACGCACCGACCTCGTCACACTCCGATGATGAAGTGGAGACTATGTATGAGGACGTAAGTAGGGCAATACATAGCTCCAAAACCCACTTCACTGTTGTTATGGGGGACTTTAACGCAAAGTTGGGCAAGAAAAGCGGTGATGAGTTGAGAGTGGGGCAATTTGGATATGGGCAACGGAACCCTAGGGGACAGAGGCTGGCCGACTTTCTGGAGAAAGAGGAACTCTTCATGATGAACTCTTTCTTCCTTTCCGCCTCACAGGAAATGGACCTGGCTGAGTCCCGATGGTTTCACGAGAAACGAGATAGACTTCTTCATGACCGACAAGAAACGGATATTCAGTGATGTCTCTGTGATCAACAGGGTAAAAACCGGTAGCGATCACCGAATCGTAAGAGGCTCGCTGAATATCAATGTTAAACTTGAAAGGTCCAGCCTGATGAAGTCTACGCTCCGACCTACTCGGCCCCATATTCAAAACCCCGAAAGCTTTCAACTCGAGCTCTCTAATCGCTTTGCTTGCCTTGAGAACTTAGTGTCAGTGAACGAGATCAACGACGGGCTAGTGGAGACTGTCCGCACGGTAGGGTCTAAGTTTTTTAGACCCTGCCGTAAAGATAGACCTCAAAAATTGACCGAGCAAACCTTAAACCTCATGGCTGAACGACGTTTGCTACAGTTGCAGTCTTCCGATGACGCGAAGTCATATAGGCAGCTCAATAGACGTATATCTAAGTCCTTGCGACACGATCTGCGTCTCTTTAATACGAATCGTGTTAAAGAGACCATACAGCGAAACCAAGGCTCTAAAGTGTTCGCAAAGGACAAGTCTATTGGGCAAAGCCAGATGACAAAGCTGAAACGGGAGGATGGCAGCATAGCGTCGACCAAAGCAGAGGTTTTAGGCGAGATCGAGAGGTTCTATGGACAGTTATACACTTCGGTCGCAAAGCGCGTTGACAGCTTGGTAGGAGATCCAAGAGCCAAGCTGTCCCGACATTATACCGAAGATATCCCGGACATCAGTCTGTACGAGATTAGGATGGCCCTGAAGCAGCTTAAGAACAACAAGGCGCCGGGCGAGGACGGAATCACTTCAGAGCTTCTAAGAGCGGGTGGAACACCGGTACTTAAAGTCCTCCAGAAACTCTTTAATTCCGTCCTCTCCGAGGGCAAAACGCCTGAAACATGGAGTAGAGGTGATGTGGTGCTGTTCTTCAAAAAAGGTGATAACAGCCTATTGAAGAACTACAGACCCATCACGCTTCTAAGTCATGTTTACAAGCTGTTTTCAAGGGTTATCACGAACCGTCTCGAACACAGACTTGATGACTTCCAGCCTTCCGAACAAGCCGGTTTCCGAAGAGGCTATAGTACCATAGACCACATCCATACGCTGCGGCAAGTTATACAGAAGACCGAAGAGTATAACTTGCCATTATGCTTAGCGTTTGTGGACTATGAGAAAGCCTTCGATTCGGTGGAAACATGGGCGGTACTTGAGTCACTCCAGCGATGCCGTATTGACTATCGGTACATCGAGGTGTTGAAGTGCTTGTATAATAACGCCACCATGTCAGTCCGAGTACAGGAGCAGAGCACGAAGGCGATTCCATTGAGAAGAGGCGTAAGACAGGGGGACGTTATCTCCCCGAAACTGTTTACTGCCGCAATGGAAGACGCCTTCAAGCTCCTGGAATGGCAAGGACTTGGCATCAACATCAACGGCGAATACATCACTCACCTTCGGTTTGCCGACGACATCGTAGTCATGGCAAAGTCGATGGAGGAACTCAGCATGATGCTCGATAGCCTCGACCGAGTTTCACAACGGGTGGGCTTGAAAATGAACATGGACAAGACGAAAATTATGTCAAATGCCAATGTTGTGCCCACCCCAGTCTCTGTTGGAAACTCGGTACTCGAAGTTGTTGACTCATATATCTACTTAGGACAAGTAGTCCAGTTAGGTAGGTCCAACTTCGAGAAAGAGGTCAACCGCCGAATCCAACTCGGTTGGGCAGCGTTCGGGAAACTACGCAATGTCTTTTCGTCCGACATACCTCAGTGCCTCAAGACGAAAGTCTTCAACCAATGTGTGTTACCAGTGATGAGTTACGGCACCGAAACGTGGTCTTTCACTATCGGCCTCATCTCAAAGCTCAAAGTCGCTCAACGAGCTATGGAGAGGGCTATGTTAGGTGTTTCTCTATGTGATCGAATCCGAAATGAGGAGATTTTTTTTTTTTTTTTTTTTTTTTATTCTTTATTGATTAAAGAGGGTTTGTTCACAATACGAACATGTCACCCTCATAGGAACACTTTAACATGCAAGCTTAAGATCTACGCTTAATTCCTAAATTAACTAATTTATATATCATTTTTGCATTTTTAGAGGCTGGAAAAGCTAGTATTGTATTACACGCACCTAATTCACGAATATTAATATTAAATTCTTCCTGAATGAAATGTCTTTCCACTTCGTTCCGGTAACATTCCACCATAATATGAAAAGCGTCTTCGACCATATTACACTCGGTACAATTGGGAGATGAAATTTTGCCCATCAATGCAGCAAAACTATTTAAGGGAATGTGTCCGGAGCGAAGTCTCAAACTTGTCACAATTTCTTGCCTACTCATATTGGCATTATCAAACCAGGGGTAGTTAGAAATAGTCGGTTGCATCGTACGATACCAAATACCTTTCGTCAATGACTTTTCGTCAAAGTATTCTTTCCACATATCCAAACAGTTGAATTTGACTTCGCTCAAGATATCGGTCCAATGAGGTTTATATGCTACCGGGATACCTTCAAAACACGCTTCTTTAGCTAAATGATCAACTGTTTCGTTTTCTTCAATGCCAATATGGGAAGGCAACCACTGTAAAACAATATTTTTATCTGTATTTATTCTATTAATAAGATTTATTATTTTGTACGCTATCGGGTATCCATTAAAGTTTCCCGTACACTTTGTCAGATGTTGGAGTGCACTTTTACAGTCTGAATATATTACCGAATTTTGAAAATTCACCGATTCAAGGTATGAGATAGCTTCAAAGATCGCGATTAACTCCGAATGCATGACAGAGATTTTGGGATTTAACTTAAACATACAGCTAGTATTACTTTGAGGATCGTAAAATGCGGCTCCTACACTATTTTGGCTTCTAGATCCATCTGTGTAGATTCTATAATAATTAGGGTAATTTCTGTTAAAATGCACATTACAAAGTGTTCGAAGGTGAGTATGATTGTATAAATTCTTAGATTCGGTAATTTCTTTAATTTGTGATTTAATTGTACAAGACAGGTTCAGTCCGCTCATCCATACATTAAGCGAAAATAATCCTAACTCATCATTAGCGCTAATGACCATATTATTTAGTGTTTCAGATACATGAGCTATAAGTGGTATCCTTTTGCGTCTCCAATACGTATCGTGACAACACAAATTAAGATTATTTATAACCTCACAAGTATCCCCGTCGACAAAAGATTTCAGTTTTAGAAAAAACTTAGCTGCTAGGTAATATCTGCGAACATGTAACGGCTGCAGATGGAGTTCACATTCCATTACATGTATGGCTGTACTTTTAATGAAACCACCAATGACCCTCAAACACTGGTTTTGAACTCTAGTTAGTTTATTTAGATAACTTTTGCAACTATTATCATATAAAAAACTAGCATAGTCGATTCTGCTGCGTATAATGGAAATGTATAAACGTCGTAAATGAGTAGGATGTATGCCCCACCCTGGGCCAGTCAGTATTTTAAACACATTAAGAAATTTTGATGATTTGTCTTTTAACTCATTTATATGTTTGGACCATCGTAGTGATCGATCTAACCACAGTCCTAAATATTTATATGTTTCTACTACTTGGAGGGAACTTTCATTTATTTTAATATCAATATTATCCTTCCTATATCCCTTTTTAAATATACAAATTTTAGTTTTACTTGTTGAAATATTTAAACCAATGTCTTGAACTAATTTGTTAAATAAATTCAAAGCTATTTGAAGTTTGTGGGTCGCCTCTAAAATATGATTTGTAGTAAAATATAATACAAAATCGTCTGCAAATTGCGAAACACATACGTTTTTAATCTCTTTACAAATATTGATAGTAGCTATATTGAAAAGCAACGGAGAGAGCGGATCACCCTGTGCCAAGCCACGAGACGTAGTTCTACAGAGAGAATTGTTATCCAGTTGAATTTTTAAATTTCTAGTCTGTAAAAAATTCCAAAGGTATTTACAAATGCGTTGTCCTACTTCTAATTCATTCAAAATACGTAATAAGCTATGTATATCTACGTTGTTATATGCATTATCTAGGTCAATAAAACAGCATACTGTCATTTGTTTGTCAGAGAATCCTGTTTGAATTCTGGAAACTAAACTAGTGAGATTATTTAAAGTTGATCTGCGCTTTCTAAATCCTATAGTATTCGGGCTTAAAATATGTTTCTTTTCTATAAACCACTCTAGTCTATTGAGTAGAATGTTATGGAAAGTTTTGCATATGCATGAGATCATAGATATTGGTCGAAGAGATGAGGTTAAACAAGGGTCACGTCCTGGCTTAGGGATCGGCACCACCACTATATCGCGCCATTGCTTAGGTACAAAGGAGTATCTGAGAAATGAATTAAACAAATTGAGTAGGATTTCTTTACCATTATCAGGTAGGTGCGTCATCATAGAGTATGAGATCTTGTCACTACCAGGGGCTGTATCTGTACTTTTAAGACATTTAGCAAGTTCTTGGATTGTAATAGTTATTTCTAGTTTTGGGTTGTGTGATGTAATTGGAGGGTTATCGCATAACACGAAATCTGGCGCTAAACTACAAAGAAGTTTGTTTGCTTCAGTCTGGTCTACATGGGATTTTGGTGTATTATATCCCTTAACCCATCTCATTTTTCGCCACAGCTCACTATGTGATGAGGTTTGGTCAAGAGTCGAACAAAAGTCCTGAAATGACTTATTTCTAGCGCGACGTATATCTCTTTGTGCTTTGCTTATTTTACTTTGAAGGATTGTGAGATTCTGTGGTGTTGGATTGCGACGAAATTTGGACAGTGCTAGACGGCGTTCTGCTACAACTTTAGAGAGGTTGGAACACCAATAGGGTTTTGGTGTAAACTTTCTTTCTGGGTTCGTGTTAATTTTAGTGAGTGGTATAAAAAGGTCTGCAGCCATGTCCAAATAGTCCACAAATAGGTCATAACCCTTTTGTAGATCATTTGGCATCGTGAAATTATCAAAGAGATCTTTTAAAAGTGTTTGGTATCCTATCCAGTCAGCCTTTTTATAATTTCGCCGGGATATGTAAACATTATCAGCTCTAAAATATGTCGCAATTTTTATAATATAATGGTCGCTCCCCAATGTCTCATTCAATACTTTCCAATTCAAACTTAGGCTGATATCGGATGACACAAATGAAATGTCGGGAGACGACTGTTGAAGAACATCATTTACTAGCTTACTTCGAGTATGATCGCCACCGTTTAATGAAACAAAGCTACTACCAATAAGTGCATCAAATATTTGATTACCTCTACTGTCTACTTTATTGGACCAATTGGTATGGTGTCCATTGAAGTCACCTAATAGTAGAGTTTTATTATTAACCTGTAAAAATAATTGATCCCAGTCTGACTGGTTAGTATTTATAGAAGGTGGGCAATAAATCGATATAACGTTTTTAATTTGGTTGCAGTTATATACTTTAACGTATATATGTTCTATTCCTGAGTTAGACAATTTTAAATCATGACATATTTGCGATTTAATTGACTTATGCGTGAGAATTGCTACGCCTCCGTATGAATCAATTCTATCTTTGCGAAACACATTATAATCTTTAACTTTAAAATTACTGTCTGGTTGTAACCAGGTCTCACTTAATACGGCAATGTGAATCTTGTCTTGTACAAGTAAATTCTCAAATTCACATAACTTTGGCCTAATGCTTTGTGCATTCCATTGCATAATATTTAATTTAACAATCTTACTATATGTGTCTGCCATCTGTGAGATAATCAATAATTAGTTTAAGCATAGGCCAATCTGCCACATTATCAACTACTACTAAAATTAACCACTCAATGCAAGTTTTAATTACTCCTCTGAAAATCATTTGTATAGTGCTTCCTTTCATGAATATAATCTCTTGTAATCTCTGTAGTAATTCCTTGAAACTGACATCTCTCTGCTTTTTTTCCGATCCATTAGATTTTTTTCTCTCAGTATCATTATATTCTTCTACTTCCGTTCTACTCCACTCCATAAACTCTAACTCTGATTTATCTTCTTTCTTCTGTTTCTGCTTAAAAGGTGGCTTTTCATTTTGTTTGTGTATCTGTGCCGTAGTAGTCACTTTAGTATAAACCTGACTATTCGAAGTTTGAGTGGAACCTAAATCGTCAGCTTGAAATCCTGTTTGAAAATCTGATTCAATATCCTGTCTCTTCCCTGAAGTGAATATAGGATGGAACACTTCCTTGCGTATTGGTTCGTCTTTAGGGACATATATAGTTAAGGCCTTTCTATATGTGCAGTTAAATTCCGACATGAGTTCCCTTAGTCGTTTCTCTTTCAAAAATATTGGACATGTTTTTGAGAGGGATATATGTCCTCCTTTGCAGTTAACACAAATCATATTCGTGGTCTCACAATTGTCATGGTTTTTTCCACATTTGGGACACACAACTTTAGCACTAGGACACTTTTTATGTATGTGACCATATTTCCAGCAGCGCGAACATTGCGACACTGGGAACACATATGGTTCTACCTTTATTCTTAAACCATGGGTATACACATAGGGTGGTAAGAAATGACCTTTAAAACAAAGACGAACAGCTTCACTGGGTGACCACCCATCTTCCTCAAAGTTCTTACGGTTCAGCCGAAGAACGGATATTAGCTTGGCTGGTTCAGGACAGTATACATTCTCTAAAATGTTTTCCTCTGACATTTCTAGGTCAACATCTCGTATTACACCATACGACAAATTCTTTTCCATTGCTCTGTAAATATTCCATCCTTTATCTATAAAGAATTCGCATGTCTCTAATTTCTCGGCGCTAATTTCACTGATCAGTTCTACACGAACTCGATAGGGACTGAGAAACTTCACCCTACTAATATCTTTTATATTCTGATCTTTAAACATCTTGGCCAGACTGAATTGTTTAGGTAGCTTTTCTTTGCTAGATATATATATTTCTACCTTTTCCGTATCTTTCATTTTTTTATCTTTGCGTTTTACTTCAGTCCATTCTTCATCACTACTTTTCCTTCTTTTATTGTTTATAGTTGCACTATCTTCTATGTCTAAATCTTCATTTGAAGTAGAAATCTCATTCATGGGATCGTTATTTATTTCATTAGTATCACTCATTGTATTCAATAACAAGTCGCATCGGTAGCGAGCAGGTAGCCGGGCGGTCGGCCACGTGCCGCACCTTTTTAAGTGCGTATGTACTTGTTAACTAGTGGTCAGGGCACTCAGTCGACGTAAACAACTACTACACGACTCGCTCGCACGGATGCCGCGACGACACTGAAATGAGGAGATCCGTAGACGAACTAAAGTCACCGATATAGCCCACCGGATTAGTAAGCTGAAGTGGCAATGGGCAGGCCATATTGCTCGCAGAGCAGATGGCCGATGGGGTCGAAAAGTACTAGAGTGGAGACCACGGACTAGCAAGCGCAGCGTAGGACGTCCACCAGCAAGGTGGACAGACGACCTTATAAAGGTCGCCGGAAGACGCTGGATGCAGGCCGCTTCCAACCGATATCTGTGGAGATCTAAAGGGGAGGCCTATGTTCAGCAGTGGACGTCCTATGGCTGAGATGATGATGATGATGAAATTATTTCACGTTTCATCTATAGGTACAGTCACGAGCAATAGTATGTATACACTAAGCAGTATTCAAAAGCGTTTTTCTGCTGCTTTATTGATTAAACTTTTGCCTTTTCATTAGACTTCTATTTTGGAAGCTTATTACGAAATAGGCCTTATTTCAAAGTGTTTACATGTTATTGCTCGTGACTGTACATAATTATATAATTTTATCTACTCTCATATCGTAAAATTCGAAATACAAAACTCAAAACGAGTTTATAATGACATACTTTATACCATAGAGTATCGTAATGAAATTAAAAAATTTAATTATAACACTGTTTCTCTAACAAAACAATGTTATAATTTATTTTTTTTTCATTATGATACATATTACTGATCATAGATACATCTATTTCATTTTTTATCTGTGGTTGCGCGCGCTTTAAATGGGAATGTTGGAATTTTGACGTTTGTATTTCGGTGGATGAATATTAGTGTTTAATAATTTTTATCTTTTATTTGATATGTTCGTGTTCAATGAGAGTAGATAAAGTAGTGTATGAAACTGTACATAACTAGGTATTATACCACTCGTGTGATACTATTAAAAAACTCACTTCGCTCGTTTTTTAAACTCACACTCGTGTATAATACCCCTCATTATGTACCAGTTACATAAACTACTATTACATTTACATGTAAATAAAATTGCAGTGTCTGTTTTTAATATTGAAATAGCAGTTTTTTTTAACCGACTTCCAAAAGGAGGAGGTTCTCAATTCGGATATTTGTATATTTTTTTTTTATGTTTGTTCGGGCATAACTCCGTCGTTTAACAACCGATTTGAAAAATTCTTATTTTGTTGGATAGGATATACTTCCGGAATGGTTCCATTAAAATTTTATCGAAATCGAACTAGCACTTTTTGAAAAATCAACATAAATCAACAAAAACCTAAAAAGTTTTCAACTTTGTCTACACCGATTACTCCGAGGTTTCTGGTCCGATTACGATGATTCTTTTTTTGTTCGATACAGTATTATCTGCCATTTGATCCCACAAAATTTTCATTTAGTTTGGTGCAGTAGTTTTTATTATTATTAGTTTTTTTACATGGGCGTTGTTATTACCGGTGCTACGGATTACAAAATTTTAGTGCACATGTAAGAAAATTATGTATTTGACAATAATTTGGGTTGAATAGTGAAACTAAAAAGCATAAAATAAAAACTTTTTAAAAAAAAAATAATGCGGTTACATTTTTTTTGAAAAAGTTTTTATTTTTAAACAACCACAAAAAAAGTTCAAAATAACCTACAAAAAAACTTTTTGAAGTTGTTTTGAAGTCGGTTACATTTTTTTTTTGAAAAAGTTTTTTTACTAAATGCATACGAATATAATATTATTATTTTCATGTACGGTACATACACCAAAACAACATTTTTTACAATTTTTGTCTGTCTTTCTGTCTATCTGTCTGTAATGGCTGGGCCAAGTTTGACGGGACTACCAATTGGCAGGTAGCCGATGAAATAAGGAGTATCTTAGGCTACTTTTATTTTAGAAAAAATGGTTTACTTAAAAAAAAAAAACATTGTTAAGTTCCGACATGCACGCGAACGAAGTTGCGGGCACAGCTAGTTTTTGTATAATTGCTAATTACACGTTGTCAAAGTTGTTATTAGTTTGTTTACAAGAGCCGAGCTACGTTTAGTCGTGTAATTTAAACATCACATTAGTAAGGTAAATACACGTTTTGTATAATAAAGGTGTTTTAAATACAGAACACGAAACATCATGCCTGTAATCCTGAAAATATTTGTAGCTTGCTGTTTTCACCTCGCCATTATTTTATTTATTTACTTTATTTTACAGAAAGCTTACAGACTAATGACAAAGTTGAATAATTTTATATGCTTGTGTGACCATTGCTAATTATAAGCTTCCACATTATATGTTACCAAATCAGCAACAAATACTTGATGAGCATAAAGATACTTAAACGGAAAAACAAACAAGAAAGCAACATGACAAAAAACAGAGCTAGGAGATTGTGTTAATATTGTGCGAAGCAGTGCGACATTAAAATAGAACTATTGCCTTATCGTCACCAAAATAGTCCTTATGGTTTAGATCTTTGTTTTAGAACAGGGTAGTTCATTGTATAAATAAATTCAAAAACTGTTCATTCCGCCAGTTAAAGTATTGAAAAAAATAATGGACACGTATTTTTTTTGTTTTTATAAACCATTGAATATTGACAAAGATGAAACGCTTTGAAATCGGGAGTGGTGGCTTGTATCGTCGTAACGCCTGTAAAATTATACTGACTAAGTGACTATCTTTGTCGTTTTTGCTTTTCGTAACAAAAGAAAAAAAACGGGGCAATTTTTTTTTTTGATAATCTTTCTATCGGACTTATTTTTTTTTTTTTTTTTTGTAAAATGGCGCGTTGGTCGACCGACTGGTTTGCTGAATGTCGTGATTCCCACACGGAAAAATGATTGTGATCTACAATCTGTCTATAAAATAATGAAAATCGATGGGGGCGCTGCGGATGTCATCGACTTGTTTTTCGACTCGTTGTCTATTGCATTTTTATTCCTTTTCAAGTCTACAGTAATAACGAGTCGCAAAACAAGTCGATGACACTACTATGTACCTCGATTTAATTTAGCCCTACTTAAAAAAAAAATTGTTCCCTCAAAAACCGTTTTCATGATTTTATAGACAGACTGCACAAGACGTTTTTTCGGGTCTCAGTGTTTGTAAAAAACTCGCATGCAGTTTAAATGTTTTTTAAAGCACTCACGAAACGGGAGAATTTACGCACCACATGTGACTGTTCATAAAATACCCTAAGCTGACAAAATTTTCGTTTTTCCTAAATTACATTAATATAGTGGAAAATATGAAAGATGGGGCCCCCCCTTAATGTGGGGTAGTAGCGTTTTATTAAAAAAAACATCAAGTGAGTCCTCCCGCTGCGGCGTAGACAAAAGAACTGTCAGAATATTACAAAGTAGCTAAAAATCTTTGCGTTCCAGGATCACGGTTATCTATAAAGACGGTCCCGTCCCGCGACCGAGTTTAACCTACTTAAGGGTAACTGAGTACCTCTCGCGCCCGGCATTGGTCGCGGCCATGCTGCTGGGCGAGACGGAGTGGGAAGCGGTCGCCTCCTTCTGCGAAGCAGTCATGCTCGCGAAGGAGGAGGCGGGCTGCGTGAGGGAGAGGACAATGTCCTCCCTCCGCCCCAACCGCGGTGGTGGACGCCCACGGCGACGGACGTCGCAAGACGATCTCCGGCCACCGTAGGCGTGGGCATTCGGGCGGCGAGTAAAGGGCAACTCGCTGTTCGACCATGGACCATGCCCGGGTCGACAGCGCGTTGTGTTTCACGCACGTCTCAAAGAGCGTCAGCAAAAGCGGGGCCCCCTCTCAGAGGGCCAATGCCTGCCGGGGTCGCGGGACTTATCTCATTACCCCGGAACATAAAGGGCTATTGAAAGACACCGTGGATTTTAGTAAGTACGAGTCTGATAGTCCCTCCCGCCCTGCCCGAGGTGGGAGGACTCATTTGATGATTTTACCACGCTAAAAAAAGGGTAACTGACTAAACATGTCATCCAAACATTTACTCTTATTGTAACAATTGTAAAAATAATCTCCAAAAGACATTTCCTTCACCGTAAACAAAAATTTCAAACACAAAAACCATCAGACTAAAACTTAACCTGATTTTGTTCTTTGCAAGATTGAATCTTAGAAATGAAACCCCTTTCTCAATGTCAAACGATCCACGTAATTCCTGCAAACTGGGAACTCCGTCCAAACAACATCCATTACGTAGTCAGCAGGAATGAACGAGCAGTAATCGGTTGAGAACCTGCAACGGATGCGGCACGTAGCGATAGAATGGTAGTTGCAAGAGTTTCTTGGTATGAGGTTGGACGTTCGTACCAGCCAGCCGCTCGACGCAGATTTTTCATCGTACTTTAAGTTAGAGCTTTAGAAACGGCGATTTTAGAATTAAAGCGATTATATGTTTTTTTATTTACAGACACCAGCGCATCAACTTACCACAATCTGTCAATTTTCTTTAATAGATTTTCAACTTTGTCACGATAGTCGAAGGACAATGTTCTACAACATTATTTTTAGTATATGCGAAACCTGAATATAGTTTGTTCAGAATCAGTAACTGATTCGATTCCAATGATTTTACACCATGTTATATTATTTTTTTTCAAAAACATTTTAATAAAATTTTGTTACCGGTTAATTACAATACAATCACCGTACGGGTAAGTACCCATTGCCAAACTTATCACGAGTGTATAACACAGTAGACGCGGTTTGCGCGATGTACCGCGAAATGAGCATGTTTTTGAACGGAGCAAGCAGTAACTTTGTGATTTTTTATGATACGGTTTTAAAATTTTGTACATAGATTCTTTACACAAAAATATTGCGACAGGTGTATCGGGTTTCGCATAAACAAAAAATAATGTTGTATAGGTAAAATTTGACAGATTGGGATAGGCTGGCGTCTGTACGATAGTTTTGCTCTTGACCTTGGTCTAGATCAGGGGTAAAGACAAGGTCGGCGATGGAGCGAGCTTACCCAGAAGAAGCTTAATTCTTTCTAACTTTGAGTAAAGAAAAAATCGACTGCGAGCAGTACTTGAAACTGCGATCGTTTCATAATATATGGCGCAACGATATGGCAAAACGTTTAACTAAGGGACTTTAATCATGGCGCGATACGACGCAATGCGACGCGATTCGAACGAATTCCAACTAAAAGTGAAAATCAACCTTGCCACTAATAAATAAAGATGTAATTCGATTGACTTGACGTTGTTATGGCCATCGCGTCTTGTTTTTCATCTACCCACAGATAACAACGTGTTTTATGTCTTATGTCATGGTGGTGAGGTTGGTTTTTTACTTGTAGTTGGAATTCGTTCGAATCGCGTCGCATCGCGCCATAAGTATCCCTAAGGGAATGAAAGATTCGACATCGACGAGCAGTGCTGCGATGGCCTATTTGGTAGGACAGTGTTTCCCAACCTGTGGTCCGCGGACCCCTGGGGGTCCGCGAGTATATTTATGGGGGTCCGCGGTGTCATCTCTGGACCATACATAAATGCTAATGTCGTAATAACGTAAACGCTACGCTTTAACGTGCGGTGAGCGAGACTGAATGAATGATGTGAGTGAAATAAGTGCGTGCAGGCGCCGGGCAAAAAGCAACACCAACCTTAACATTTTTTTTTCATATTTTTCATACTTATGAGAGTACCTATTTTGTATCTGCTAAAATAAATACCTAATCCGATTTTTTTTTCTGCATATTTTACTAAGGGGGTCCATGCAAACTGTGGTTGAATTCCTAGGGGTCCGTGGCTGAAAAAGGTTGGGAAACGCTGTGCTAGGACATTCTGGAGTGCTTATCCGAAAAGCAACGAATAATTATTTCAAGCGATTAAATCGTTTTCGCTTCATCAATTTTCTACAAAAATGATGAGTAGAGTTTTGAGTTAGTTTCGTAATAGGATTGTTCGCTTTTCCCGTTGGGTTCAATCGAATTGTAGCGGTTTTGTACCTGTTGTTTTTACTTTTTCCGTTTTTGGACGGCAACTGTGTCATTCGGGAAATCCTTTTTGATCGGAAGGTTTCCAGTGAATAGAACAAAAGCATCGATTCGATTTGTTGAGCAACAATCTTTTTTGACCAAGGTATTTTAATTACTTTTTACAAATTTGGTCAGTGGAAGGGCAACTAAAACTTTTAAAGCCATAAATTCATTCTCGGAAACCGTGGCGATGATTTCAGCGTAAAGTTTTATCTGTCGTTATTTTCGGCGAATAATTTTCAGATCTTAGAGGCTTAATATCAACTTACAGGATATAATAAATAATGATCGATGAAAGGAATTGTTTCAACTAATTTTTGGTGTATCGATTTAGTGGTGGTTTCTAAACGAACAACTTTATTTGTGATCTAGTGGAAATTTCACAAAACAAAAAAATACTCTACCTGTTTTTGGGACAGGCAGAAGTGAATTGATCTGTCGCGTTAACTTAATTATAACATTCCCACAACTGACGACACGGATGGCGCAGTGGGTGAGCGGTCGACTGCAGCATGCCACGGTTTGGATCCTCGCACGGAACAAATATTTGTATGATCTGCAAGTAGTTGTTCCTAGTCTGGGTGTTTGAGTATGTGACTTTCTATGTTTGTTATCGCACGTAGGATACAGAACGAAATTTCCACTGCAACATTTCCTAGAGCTACTTCTAAGCTGTGATTCGTGCAGGAACATGAGAAAATATCTCATGTTCCTGCACGAATCACAGCTTAGAAGTTGTCTTTATGACGTCACGATTGACTACGACGTCATTATGACAGGGAAACAAAAAACGAAGTTCCTTTTGATCAATATCTGGCCGTAATTCTCAAGTCTCGCAGTTTCCTAGCCCCGGGCCGCAAGAGATTTCTATCTGTGACGAGTGCAGATGACATAACACAGCTTTTTGTTACGAAATAAAAAGTATCTCGACGCCTACTGAACAGAAGATTTTCTTTTACAAAAAAAGTTTTATGTTATTGTACCAATTTTAGAGTCTGCGGGTTTCTGAGAAAGTTCATCGTAACTTATGAGCATGGACTTGCATTATGTTAACGTTTATTTTTTTGACTCGAGACTAAATATGCCACACAAGCCTAAATTCCTTTCCAGGGTTGGTCTGTTGATGGACCATCTAACATAGCGAGTTTTACTTCGTGACTTGGAAAGCACGTAAAATCAATAGTTTCGAAACTCAGACAATCGCTTCTGTGCGTCAAAACCTCGAAAGCATGTCAACTAGTCTTACCAAGAAATTGTGGAGGTCGTACACTGTTGCTCCATGAAAAATTCTGACCTTAGCTGCATGTGGTTCGACTGGAAGCCGATCCCAATATAGTATAGGCAATGATGATATTAAGGTTCCAGATTTTTTTGGTCTGTTTGCCATAGGTAATGAAAGGTTTAACAATTTCTATAGACAATTTAATTTTCCAGAGAGGTCCAAAATGATGATTTTGAACTTTAAAGTCAAGATTTAATCACGATCTGTGTAAACGCTTTTTGGCAAATGTAGAACGTCTGATTACATTTAAGTTTATCTTAGTTTGAGAGTGTCCTTGATCTATACCTCGAGGCTTTAAAGGTAAACAAGGGTCTAGACTAGAATTTAATTTGTTTTTGTCTCTGCACCAACCTACTGTAGATTCTAGATAATGCCTACCTTGGGCATTATCTACCAATCGACTCTTTGGGCATTATCATTATTGTTTACGATATTTCATATACAATTAAGTTCTCTGCAAAATAACTAAACCGATTTTAATAAAACTTCACATACATAAGCCAACCAATGGTACTTGTTGGAAATGGGGGTTTTTAGTCGATTTGAGACTGATATATACCTCCGCTCACCCCAGTATGAAAGAGTGTATCCGAGAGGATATTCTAATTGAAAAAAGGTTACGTAGAACAAAGACTTGGTTCAAATCATTTTAAATGCTCTGATTATAAAAATCCCGAAAGGACTAGGCAAAAGTGTACCTACCTAAGATTACAGCACACCCACATTTCGTCAATTATTTTAAACTAAGGAGTAGAATTTCCTGACGGGGTCTGTGTTGCCTACTAAGAAAAAAAAAGGAATTATCAAACCAGTTCACGTCGTAAGTTATGAGGTAACAAAAATAGAAATAAATACAGTCGATTTGAGAACATCTTCCTATTATTGAAGTCGGTAAAAAACGGTTGCCATTCAAGAATTCCTAAGAAAAAACAGGAAAAGAAACCAAATGACATATCATATACCTCCTTGAACTAACAAATATTCTTTTTTTTTTCCTCATTTACAATTCAAAATGGAAGGTTTATAGTCTTTCTGGCCTGATTTACGTGGCACAACGTTAATGTAATGTAATGTTATGTAATGTCGTGATTTGGAGGCACATCCAGTCATCCATATGGCTTGAGTTTACGTGGAGAGTACTTTGTGACTCTGCCAAGAGACGTCGTTACGGATGTTCAAGATTTTGTAGGCTTTGCGTATTTGAGACTGATGATATTTACTGAGGCAGCTAGCTCTTTTTTTGTCTAAATACACCACGGGAAAATAAAATCGGGGTAAAAACTGTCCTATGTATAAATCTAGGTTATAAACTATCTGTGTATCGTCGTGGATTTTAGTCAGTTGAAGTCTGACAGTCCTCCCGTCCTGCCCTGGGTGGGAGGACTCATTGATTTTACCACGACAAACATTTCCGTTAATTGTAATATTCGAAAAGTGCCTCGAATCTTTTGTGGCATAAGTGTAATAAAATGTGACTTAAAATATAATGTACCTAGTTGAAAAATTGTCTTTGACATTGGCAATACTTTTACGAGTATCTATCTACATAATGAACAGATCTTCCAGTAAGATATTATTTCAAAGTACCTGCCTATTATAACTATAACCTTAGCTCCAAAATCGAGTTAGAATCATTTTCCGTTTCACATACATTGCTTAAAATATTACGACAATGTTCACTTTGTCGGAAAATAAGATAAGATACTTCTTAGTTATTGTTCGAAGAGACTCCATTTTTTCACGACCATTGAATGTGTTTTTTGCTGGTTCGAGTATTATTTCATGAATTTATTGACACACGCTATCGTTTTCTGTGTAGGTACCCTATTATTTTTTGGCTTGGAGCTAAATGGGTCTTCTTCGTCCCAATTTTGGCACGGCAGCAGTCAATAAAATGGAAGACAGAGCATTACGGTCGCTGTAGATAAAATAAAAGATTATTGTTGGAAAGAAAGCATTGGCAGTTCCAGATAATTTTGGTAGATCTTTTTTGGCAAGTAAGGCGATCACTGTGTGTGTTCTTCCACACGCACTTTGATAAGGGAGTAAATAGAGTACTGGCATTTTAGACAAAATTGTTTTGCTTGGAAAATATTTAATGTGAAGTATGTGCATCCCGAAGTGTCAGACAAAAACATTTGTTACTCCTGCGGTTTTTTTTATTTCTACAATAAATCGATATTATTTTCATTCACGTGCTGACTTATCCCAGTGCCGTGCAAAAGTTTTTTTTCCGAATCTCCTCCAGAACCTTCGCTGCGACTTTTTTCTTTTATTGGGACGTTCTTACCACACTGTTCCCAAATCACTGCAACTCCTAAAAGCCAGAATCAACATTGACGACCACCAGAAAAGCGCCGAGACAATGATAATCGACGTGTCTCGGAGATTGTATTTATCTGTCTTGGATCCTGCAACGAAATTAATCAGAAAAGAATAGTAGAGGAGTTGGAAAAATACGTAGTTTCCACTTCCCTCCATATAAAGTAGGAGTGCATGGCGGGTTTGTTTTTCAGTGCCGCGTAATGGAGCAGCCACACACTCGTCGAGTGGTATGGGAAGTAACGAGGAAAGGAGGCAGAGACATAGTGTGGCAACGTTACTCGTCATGCTCCTCGTCCTGCCTCTTTTGTCGGTTTTTGCGCGCGAGTCAAAAGACCGGCAATACGAGTGCGAGTGGCTGGCCACATAATCGCGCGGCCGCAGTCCGCATCGAGCGGTCGCGCAAGACGCACGCGTTTGTAAAATTGGAAATTATGTCGTCGCCAAGCGTGGAATGGTCAAATGAAAAAGCGTTAATGTTTATTCATTTTTACTACATATATCTTTTTATTAAATTAATATAATTAGCTATATACTAAAAATGCATAGCGCGCACGCTGCCACCGTTTCAACGTCCATTGTCTCACCAAGGCAAATGACAAGTGAGGAGCGTCGCAATTAATTGCGCGAGTAGAGCAGTGTGTGGGCAGAGAGGGCAACATCGCGGCAAATCACGGCAGCGCGAGGAGCAGAGCGATGAGCAGCGCGAGGAGCATAGTCTGGCCGCACAAAGACATTTCAGCAGGGTTTATACTTTATAGGCTTCACTTTACTTGTCTTAACAGCACTGCTCTTGAGCTAGCCTCATACAGGGCATACCCGTGATTGTAACATTGTCATCTGCTTCATCATTTCAGTAACTACTGGTTCGAAGTCAAAAATTTATTTTTTGTGTTGGATAGTCCATTTACCGAGGAAGGCAACAAGCTATACATCATCACGCTACGATCAACAGGAGCCGAGCGAGGGTGCAACCGCAGGGAACAGCTAGTAGAATACATTTTTTTTTTTCACCCAGGGCAGTCCTGCCCGGACTGTCAGACTCGTACTAACTAAAATCCACGGTGTCCTTCAATAGCCCTTTACGTTCCGGGATCACTGTAATTCGTTCGACCCCGGCAGGCTTTGGCCGTCTAAAGAGGGGCCCCGTCATAATGCTGACACTCTTTGAGGCGCGCGTGGAACACAACGCGTCGTCGCTCGACCCGGGCATGGTCCATAGTCGGACAGCGAGTTGCCCTTTTCTCGATGTCCGCATGCCCGCGCCTACGGTGGCCGGAGATCGTCACGCGACGTCTGTCGCCGTGGGCGCCTACCACTGCGGTTGGAGCGAAGGGAGGACTCTGTCCTCTCCCTCACGCGGCCCGCCTCCTCCTTCTAGAGCATTACTACTTCGCAGAAGGAGGCGCCCGCCTCCCACTCCGTCTCGCCTCGCAGCATGACCTCGACCAATGCCGGGCGCGAGAGGTAGCTAGTAGAATACATAGAAATACTGTAAATTATGTAACGGTGACGTAACAATGATATAGTCAATCACACTTACATAATCAAACTAAACTATTATCGTATCAATAAAAGCCAAATTATGGCTTATTTACTCATTATTTACGGTCCAAATTACGATGATTAGCCCTTTTTACGATACTGTAACCATTAGGGGATTATAAGTGATATCATTACGCCTTTGTATTGATAAGTGGGTGAATAGAGTGCTTTGTTAAAAACACATTAGCTTTGTACACTGAAAGTGGGTACAGATTTTGTGGATACGAAGTTTTTTAATGTAATATTAATAATTATGAAAAGGATTGGTTAATCATTGGTAGGGAATGATTTAGGAAAATTGTCTCAATAATGGGTAGGTACTTTATAAGAGGTAACTTAGACGTTTCAGAAGAAAAATACTAACTTCCTAATAAAATAGATGGGAAAGTATGTTTGTGTGTAAACTTTTCACGTTAAAAGTTTTTTTAGACAATTAGTGTTCAACAGAATATGTTTATCTTTCTTGTTGTAAGACGGTTAAGTTTATCTTTCGTCCCGAAACAAAGTACAGTTCTCGATAAAATGCTCACAAAATAAAAAGTACTGAACCAAATTGGATGAAATTTTTATGGGACCAAACTGCAAGTACACTGCATCGAACAAAAAAAGAATCACACTAATCGGACTAGAAACCTCGGAGTAATCGATGTACATACATAAAAAAAAAAAACATACCGACCGAATTGAGAACCTCCTCCTTTTTTTGAAGTCGGTTAAAAAAAGCAACAATACGATTCTGATAATAGATGGCGCTACGTGTATTTCAAATCGTGATTAAATTTTATTATTACAAGCAGAGTTAAACCCGAACTGAATATAAAATTCTAAATTAAACCGATCGAAGCAGCGAACGAACGCTAGTCTTATTCAAATTGTAATTAGAGTCTTTATAAACTGAAAAATTACTGAACAGTATTGTGATTTAATAGGACTGAGACATGAAAAGAACATTCTAATTATTTGGAATTTAATTGTATTTTAAGTGTATTGTCAATTAGAATTTAATTAATAATTACAAATTGTTATCGTTCTAATACTTGGCTAAATTTAATTTTGTTGTATTTTTTTATTCCTAAATTTTTGACTTTATTTGACGTTTATATGTAACGTTCGTTGATTTACGAGATTTAAACCTGGGTTTTTAGTTAAACCCGATTATGTAATAAGATGGTATGTGTACCCCATTCAAATCCGTTTTGTAGTTTTTGAATCTAAGAGTAACAAATATCCATCTATCCATCCTCAAAAACTTTCGCATCTGTTATAGTTCTCGAGCACGCCGCAATCGCGGCGGTAAGACCCTCTTTGAGGAGTGGCTGGATAGACGTCACGGCGTCCTAACCTTCCGCCTGACGCAGGTCCTCACCGGACACGGATGTTTCGGGAGTACCTAGACGTTTAGGTGCCACCACTGCGAAGATCGCCCGGAGGACACGGTGGAGCAAACGGTGCAGGACTGCCCCGCTTGAGCATAGCACCGCCGCGCCGTGTCCTCACGACGGCGATAGGTGGAGACCTCTCGCGTCCGGCATTGGTCAAGGCCATTCTGCGGGGCGAGACGGAGTGGGAAGCGGTCGCCTCCTTCTGCGAACCAGTATTGCTCGCGAAGGAGCCCACCTCAGCCGCAGTGGTGGACGCCCACGGCGTCGGACGTCAGCAGACGATCTCCGGCCACCGTAGGCGCGGGCATGCGGGCAGCGAGTAACGGGCAACTCGCTGTCCGACCATGGACCATGCCCGGGTCGACGGCGCGTTGTGTTCAAAACGCGTCAGCAAGATGACGGGGCCCCCCTCTAGAGGGCCAAAGCCTGCCGGGGTCGACTTATCTCATTACCGTGACCCCGGAACATAAAGGGCTATTGAAGGATACCGTGGATTTTAGTCAGTACAAGTCTGACAGTCCCTCCCGCCCTGCCTGGGGTGGGAGGACTCATTTGATGATTTTACCACGCTAAAAAAAATCTATTATAGTTCTAAGATTGACTGTGGTATCATCACTTTTACAGATACAATATTATCACATCAATCCCCCTAGTCTTCCCACCACAGTCCATATTACATAGATATACAAATAAAATAATCATAACGAAAGCCCTGAAAGTGCCAGGTGCTCTCAAATCCTCAAAATGTTTATCATAAACGAATACAGCTCTGGCACGTACCGAAAGATATTAAATTCTTCCTCACATAAAAGCTAGCATGTAATGTACTTGTATAATAATGTTTATAGGCACCCTTGTAAGTACCTACTTCGTTGTTTGTGCGTCGTAATAATGCGGAGTAGTGGGTGGATATGTTAACGAAAATGTATGTAATTTCTAAAATCACCTGGAAATGTGTGAAACCTAATAAATCTGAACCTCGAGGTGCCGCTGACGTTTACTTTCAAAGACACCCCGAGGCTCGGTGGGTAAGATTTTTCTCAACCTTGCACTTGAAAATAGAAGCCCCGCATAGCGCGGCTCCATAGTACCTGAACACGTTATAATTTGAAGCTATTGCATAGCTTTTATCGCGGGCTCTGAGCGCGGCGACCGAATCAAGAAATCGCGTAACTAAAATAAACTTATCACCCCGCATCATCTAACATCGTTTCAGTTCGGCAGACTTCGACGCGATGTTTGTTTTTCTTGATGTTTCACTCGATCCCCGAGTGCAACACGTATTTTTTTATACCTTTCCTAAATAGCTTCGAAATTGTTTACATGTTTTCCTAAGAATTATACACAATTCCTAGATACGAGTAACATACTTTTCTGGTAACAAAAATATAAATACACGCATAGAATGTTTCACGAAGCCGTTCAAACAGGGTACTGTTTCCACAGTCCTGAGAACCTTGACCAACTTAATTATTACAAAAAAAAAGTAGTAAGAAAATTAGACTCTTAAAAATGTGACCGCCTTCAAAAACAACCACAAAAAAGGGTAAAATAACCTACAAAACTTTTCTTTCGGAAGTCGGTGACTTTTTTATTAATTTCATTGTCTCTTTTGCCACCGACTTCCGAAAGAAAAGGACTGGTGACGTCACGGATGTCAAATCAGCCATACGCTCTTTGTGTTCCTCTAATAAAAATAAATAAAAAACCAGTATATTACGTACAAGTTTATAGTTAAAATACATATTTTAGTACAACTTATAAGTGAAGATATTGTGCAGTGTTTATGTGTCGTGTAAATAAACAAAAACTATAAATCAAAAACTCTGTGATCTCATATAAGCACATAGGTACCCGAAACCCAAAAATTAATAAAATTTAATTTGCTGAACAAAGGAAAACAAACAGTGACTGAACAACGGTGTGTGCCCTTTTGTTATTCAAAACTGTGCTCAGCTTGTGGTGTCTATCTGTGCCCTAAGCACCGTGAATTTTACCATAAACGCGTTTCTGTAAATAGCGCCATCTGTTGCCTAAACTGTGTACTTCGTTGCCTAATCGATCGTGATTACTAGTTTCTTCAAACCATGGCCAAGTGCAGTGCTTGTGGCAAGTTTCTGTCATCGGCAGAGGCAGTAAACTGTAACAAATGTAGGCACTGGTATCATCGTGTTTGCGTGGGCATCTCGACTGGAGTTCCTGTAGCGAACCCCTGGCACTGCAAGGGGTGTGAAAAGCATCAAATAAGGGACAACCGGGATGAAACGCCAGTAGGGTCGCCGGCACCAACACCAGCACTCGAGGACAGCCTGGTTAATCTCATGGACACCAGCCCTGATAATTGTACGGCTTTGGATGCCACACAGGAGCTCAATCTTGACATTTTCAGGGCAGAGTTGAGCACTTTGAAAGAGGATTTTTTAAAGATGTTTCGGAATGAGTTCCAGCTACTGCGTGACGACCTATCGGAGCTGAGGTCGTCTCTTAAGTCTACCAATGACAGAATGAGTAACTTAGAGGAAAGAGTGGCTGTCATGGAGACCAAACTGGCTCAGCCCCAAGTGTCGCAGCCGCTTGAAGTTGACGATCTTATAACTCAGCTGAGGAATGACATCAATGAACGGGACCAGGAGCTACTCGCCAATGATCTCCAGATCTCAAATATACCAGAGATCAATGGAGAAAATGCTGCCCACACGGCCATGTTGGTGGCGGCTAAGATTGGCGTCAAATTAAAGGCACGCGACATAGTTAGCGCTGAGCGAGTCGGAGGGAGGCGCATAAACGCTACGCAGGCATCAGCGCCGGTGGAGACGCGCCCGCGCTTCCTCATCATCCGCTTGGCGCGGCGAGACCTTCGTGACGAGATGCTGGAGGGCGCACGTGTGCGGCGTGGGATCACGACTGCCGATCTCGATCTGCCAGGCCCCGCAACGCGCTTTTATATTAACGAGCGGCTCACCAAAATCAATCGTGAGTTATTTCGGAAGGCGCGCGAAGCAGGCAGCCGCCTTGGTTGGCAATTCGTATGGTCGAAGCGCGGCCGCATACTTGCCCGATACAAGCCAGGGGACGCCGCTTGTCTTATCCGCACTGACGCTGACCTGCAGCGCATTTTTGGTCCGGCACCAGCGAGTAACGTTGCTAATAGCTCACCTTAGAGTCCTGCTAGGTGTTTTCTCATTTTTTGTATACCAATTATATTTAATTTTAATCACTGTGTACTTCAAAGTTCATTTCAAAGTCAGTTTTGCTGTTATAATTTTTTCTATTCAACTTATAAACTTAATTTTAGTTAATAAGTATGTTACAGTTTGTCAAATAATAGTTTTAAGTATAACTCGTATTATTTTAAAGACAATGTCCTACACGTCTTTCTGTTACTGTGTTAGTTCTGTAATAATACGTCGTGTGTGTCTCGCGGCGCACAACAGTGAATTATACACCGAAAACCAGTTTGTCATCAACAATATACATATCTATCTGTACTTATCTATCATATTATATACTCCACTATGTCTCTTCTCAAACTTTTTGTTTATACTATCATACACACTATTTACAACAACATTTACAACACTATCGTACGCATACCGCCGTTTACTTTTTCTGTACACTGTCTTGATGTTCTTTAAAAATACTCGCAAGCATTCCGTATTACTATCAATTAAATACACCATTTCCAAATTTTTTATTGCTATATTGCTTATATTATATGACATTTTACTAATCACTGAGGGTCCAATATCGCTTTATGTTAATCTATTCTTTCACTATTTTAATAATGATGACAAAAGGAGATAAGTTTCTTAAGGTTGGTTTTCTGAATGCGGGCTCATTAGGCACAGGACATGATGACTTGATCGGTGTGATCGATAGGCATTGCTTTGACATTATGGCCATCAATGAAACCTGGCTCCGACCGGGCGAGGAGGGGCGCGCGCCGGCTGTGCCAGGCTATCGTCTACGTCACACGCCGCGGCCAACGAGTGTTTGCGCGGGCCGTGGTGGGGGCGTCGGATTTTACCTGCGCAGGGGATTGAGCGCGCGAACTTGGACACGCTCGGTAGATCCCAGGTTCGAATCAGTCGAACAAATGTGGCTAACGCTCACAATAAATGGTAAACAGATTGCTATAGGTACCGCGTACCGGCCACCATGGTTAGACCTTGTACTTTTCCTCGATGCCATAACCGATTCCCTTAGCTCACTCGGACACTGTGATCATTACATATTATTGGGTGATTTCAATGTAAACATGATGGATACCAGCGGAACTAAAACAAAGAAAATTAACGAGTTCCTGGACAGCCTCAGTCTTACTCAAATGGTCACAACTCCTACACACTTCACAGCTTCCAGTGAAACACTGATAGACGTCGTGTGCACCGACCTAAGACCAAGACACACGACTGTGGAATGTTATAGTACATTAAACGGCCATTCTGTTATAATTACGGAATTTCATCTAAAACGTGATCATTTTAAACCCTACATAGTTAAATTTAGGCCTCTTAAAAATGTGTGCATCGATAGTTTCAATATAGATTTGTCGCTGTTATGCCTTTGTGATATCTCTTCATTGGAAAATGTAAATGATATGGTGCACATTTTTAACTCTCTCGTTATTTCTCTATTCGATGTTCACGCACCAATCAAAACTAGTACAATTAAGGAGAAGTCTTATCCGTGGATAACCGACACGATTAAGCTCATGATGCGCTTACGCGATAAGGCTTTGGCTTGTTATAGGAAAACTAAATCAAATTCCAAACATGTTTACTACAAAGAGCTAAAGTCCCTTGTTTTAAGTTCTTTATACAGTGAAAAAGTTGCGTATTTCAAACATCATATCAATAATAATATAAATAATCCTAAAACATTATGGAAAAATCTTAAATCTACTATATCACCTTTTAAACCAAGACAAGACATTCCATCGCATTTTAATGACCCGGATCTTATTAATGACACTTTTATGTTGGTTCCCGGTAATCCTTTGGCAAGCGATTCACTTAAAACCTATTTTGAAGACCACAGACATGGCGAAGACATTTTCAAGCTCAATCCAGTGGAACAAAAGGACATTGCTCCTATTATTTCTCAACTAAAAAGCAACGCCGAAGGTTATGATCACATCACCCTTGACATGCTTAATATGATTTTACCGCACGCTCTAAATACTGTTACAGACATTATAAACCGTTCTTTAATAACTTCAACGTTCCCCGACATATGGAAAATAGCGTCTGTCAGGCCCTTACCGAAACACGCCAATCCTACTGAAGTAAAAGTAAAAACTGATGGGTGAACCTATTGACAGAGTATATGAGGCACGGAATCTTGGTCTAATTATGGACACGGACCTTCGGTTCGAAAAACATGTGGCTGACTCGGTGCGAAACTGTTTTTACCGACTGAAGGTTCTATACAAGATGAGGCCTTATTTGTCTGTAACTCTACGGGAACAGCTTGTTGAGACTCTGGTGTTGTCTAGGCTAAACTATGCGGATACAGTTTACGGCCCCCGCCTGTTGGCCCGCACAGACCGGCTCATCCAAAGGGTACAGAACGCCTGCGCCCGCTTTTGTTACAAGATTCCTGCTAGGAGTCATGTAACCCCAGTCTTAAACAAGCACTTTACACTTAAAATGAAATCGAGACGCAAGTTGCACCTTGCGTGCCTTCTGTTTGGAATCATTAAGTATCAAAAACCGGACTATCTGTACAATAAGCTGAGTTGGATAGGTAGTACCAGAGAATGCGACAGAAGGCAATGCTCGCAGCAGCTTGCGTCTCGGTCTCATCGTACGGCGGCTTTCAGAGGCAGTTTTCGATATGCGGCATCTAAGATATGGAATAATCTGCCACCTCCCATTCGCTCTTCCAACTCGACCAATATTTTCAAAAAACGCTTGCGCCTATACCTGATTGACGCACAACGAAAGCTGGACATGGTCAATATGAATCTCTCACTGATATAATTAGGTTTGTAACAACTTGAGTGAAATGTGGTGTAAGGTTAGTGTAGTGTGTACAATAATGCAAAAATATATAATATAAGATATACATAGCTTTAGCATAAGGGCTCCACGGCTTTCACTTGCACTTTCTTTCTTTCATTCTTCGTGCAAGCTTTTTTCTCACTGCCTCCCGTGTTCATGACGCGGAATTTGAGTTGCCTGTTATGTCTTCCGTATCGCGCTCCTTGATGCTGGTGACCTCTGGGACACAGGGAAACATGCCGTTAGTTTATGTTTTGACCACTATTTCGTACACCGCAGCTAGTCGCTGCATGTTGTAGCTTCAACTTACCTAATGTTGCTGGCCAACATGCGTCTACACCGTAAAGTGTCGGAATGCGCCGCTCATCCGGAACACAAGTTTATTTCGAATGTTTCCAATCCATCCCACGTACTACAATAAAGAATAGGTACATTTTTTACTTAGTCAGTCTAAACAAACAGGCAAATTAACTTGAATAATGGTATTTTGGACACTTACCCACTTATCATTTCTTCATTTTCAATGTTGCATACAAAATTGCTTTATGTATTTATCAATATCCCTCATGAAAATTATTAATTTTATTCACTTATTTTAAATTATTAGAATACCCGCAGCTACAAGTATTTTTTAGTTTCTATTTTTAAATATCAGTGACTCGTGCGTCACACCCGGCTGCGATCCGAACGATGCAGTGTCAGTGTGATGCTACAGACTAACGATCGATGGTGTTGTCTTGTTAACGGTGTTTTAAATACCTAGTTTTAATGGACCCTTCATGATTGTATTTGTAGCGGTGATAACACTATTTATTTTACATACTATTTTATTTTAAACACACTGTTATTAATATAGTACACAATATTTATACAAATAATTATATATATTTTCTTTAACAAAGCTGATTTTCGTCCGTGCACTCACCACGTAGGCTCAGTTGAAAACCAGCGTCGGGCACTAGTTGTCCGACATGTGCTGAACTGGGTCTATTTGGCGCAGCCGTGAGTCACACAATAGTTTAGCGTTTTTACTTTTTCTTTTTATATATTTTCTTTATGTTTATGTTGTGTGTACTTATGGCATGTGTCAATAAACGTTTTTTCTTTCTTTCTTTCTTTCTTTCAAGACGCTAAAAGCCGAAGTCTTGAAATAACATTTAGTGATTTCAGACGGTCAACAATAATGAAGGAAAATGTGAGAAGGTATAAAATATTACTTTAATATTCTTTGATTAAAGCTGTTTTGTGGAAAGAAAACAAACATAACGGGTAGGACTGACCTTCACCTTCTGTTTAAGTACACCAGACGTTTTAACTAACTTTATAAGCACGATTTTCTTTCTTCTTTCTTTCTAAGCCATCGCAGTCTTTACTCGACAAGAAAATATTCAAATCAATTTTTTTAAACGTTTAGAATGGAATGAAGAAGTAATCCATGTCGAGCATGACTGGGGTGCTAAGACAGGAAACCTCCACGTGCGCCCGTGGACTGGAGTTCCCTCTCGGATACGTCCGGGGGGAAGACCAGTTTTTCGGGCCGGTGCACCCTGGGATGCGGGCAAAAACTCTTCCTTAGGCACATAGTGCCTAAGGGGTCTCTTTGCCCGTATGCGAATAGCCTGTCGTGTGGACGCTCCAACGCGTGTCCCTCTGATCAGCAGAGGGCACAACGGCGGAGCGGGCTTGTGGACGGTGAGTAATGGGTAGCTCGCCGTCCGACCAAGGACCAAGCTCGGATCGGCGGCGCGTCGTGTTTCGCGCCAAATGCCTGCTGGGGTCGCGGGTTTTTTCTTGACCCAGGATACCGTGGCCCCGGAACGTAAAGGGCATCCGAAGGAACACGGGTGGATTTTAGTCAGTAAGAGTCTGACAGTTCCTTCCGCCCCACCCAGGGCGGGAGGACTCATTTGATGATATTACCACCTAAAAAAAAAAAATATCTATGATAAAATTATTATTATATTTATGTTTATGAAACCGACATAAATGAATCGTCGAGTCGGCGAATAGTCCAATGATGAATCAGTCATCGGCCCGAAGCTCAAAAGTAATGCTACGAACTTGGATTCTCACCAAGATAATGTGCGAGATCCTGTAAACCTCCCAAGTAACACAGTCTGGAAGTTTTAAAACCAATCTGTCTATAGACTGTCTATTCAGGGTTAATCTTTAGATACGGGCTTTCTAAAGATGGGTTTGATATAGAACATTTAATCTTATAGAGTTTTGTATCTAAAGCTTTATTATTTTAAGAGCATTTGTTCTGTACGGTGCACGTACATGGATTTTAAAATATAATTATTTATTGCATTAAGTTAGCCAGTAGGCTCGCGTATCTGCACTTTGGACGCAACCTACATTTGGCAGTGCATTGACACTGACATATTGCATTGCTCTATGCATTTTATGTACATTACATTTTAGTGTTCAATTAGACGTGGTTTGAGTCGGACAACTTGCATTTTCATTTAGATTCATCCCGTTGAGCATTCACTGACATTTTCTGCATTTAAGTTTAAAGTTGACATTTACATCTGCATTGACATTACTTATGTTAGGGAAGCACCCTGCATAGTGCACCCTACATAGTTTTTTGGTCCTTCGTAACTATTGCAAGTACTATACAGTCCGATACGTCGGTCGATAAGACGCCGCGCGGGATCTGTGTCGTGTCGTGTCATACCGTGCCACGTGTGTTGCCGTGCAGGAGCATTCGGGGAGGTAGCAGCGGTCCAGGTTCCAGAGCGTCGCATTGCATTGCATTTGCATACAGGGAGAGTTCCTGAATTTCAAGTAAGATCGTTCATTATTTATCTTACGACTTTACAATGGAGGGTTTAATCGTGCGTCAAGCGGAAATCCTCGAGGAGCTGAAGAGAATCCATTCTAATTTTAAGAAGGATTCAGCGAGCAGGAAGACCACCGATTACATTCGTAAAAGGCTTGAGAGGTTAGATGTACTATGGGCGGAATGTGAAGAGAAGAACCGGGAGCTGAGTGCAGTAGAAGAGAAAGGTCATCAATATTTCACTGGTAACATTTTCGAGGTCATTAAAGGTTGGTACCATGGAACGCGTCAGGAGATTGCAGCGTTTGAGATGAAGACTCTTGCTGGACCCAGTAACGCCGGCCATAGTAAGCTAAACATTGAATTCGACAACACCCTGTTCGAGACATCTGTAGGAGCAGAGGACAAGCTACTCGAGTTACAGCAGTTGCAACAAGCTAACTTCCGTGCATTCACTAGGTTAGTAAATCGAAGCCTAGACAAGGTTAAGGAGAAATGGGAAATAGAGGATATGCTTAAGACTGTAGAGTTTCGGTGGACTGCGATTGACAAATTACATTTACAAATTGATGGCATATTAGAGGGGAATTCACAGGATTATTATGAAGAGTTCTGTCGTTACGAAGATGCATTTACAAATATGAAACGGGCGCTGAACACGAAACTAAACGCTTCTTTACATCAACAGCAAACATTACCTAAAATTGACATACCTATCTTTAACGGAAACTATACCTTATGGCCTACTTTTATGGATCTCTATGTAGAAGCGATTCATAATAATCCAGCGATTGCAAAAACTCAGAAAATGCAACATTTAAAGGGTAGACTTCGCGGTGAAGCGGAAAAGCTCGTGCAACATTTACACATAGCACCCGAAAATTATGACACGTGTTGGGAAATTTTGAACCATAGATATAATAATAAGTTTCTGTTATTCACAAGAAATTTCCAAGCATTTATGCGTCAACCTAATTTACAAAAACAATCTGCATTCGACCTCAAGCGGTTATATGACACTACCAACGAAACAATAAACGCGATACACAACTTGGGCATTGATACAAGCTCATGGGACCCGATTCTAGTTTACGTGTTGTGCGAAAAATTAGACTCTGAAACGTATTCGGAATACATGCAATCCAGGTCGGATCCACGCGAGATACCAACATACAATCATTTTATGGATTTCGTCGAAAATAAGTTTATGGCATTAGAACCATTGCACAGGAAAAAGCCAGAAAACAGGGATAAACCTGCATCAAAACCACATTATAAGACGCAACATCCTTTCCACAAAAATTCCAAGTCACAACCCAATAAAAGTTCAACAAACTACTCTCGCAACTTCCGTACGTCAAACGCTGGACAATTCAGCAAGATTATTTGTCCGTTGTGCAATATAAATCATGCATTATTTCAATGTACTAAGTTCGCTGAAATGCTGAGTCCGGAAAAAATGGCATTTATAGAAAATAATAAAATATGCAAAAATTGCTTATATGTGCATAATAAGGGTTACTGTGCATCACAGAAAAGATGCAGAGATTGCAACGAACAACATAATACACTTCTGCATAGCGATATTGCGAAGTCAGTGCAAACGCCCTCAGCAACAGAAACAGCATCTAAACCGTCGTCATCTACTTCAACTAGGTCAAATAAAAATCTGCAAAACAACTTCGCATCAAATAATGATGATGAAATATTATTACCAACAGCATTATTGCAAGTAGCCACAGCTGAAGGTGACTATATTACACTAAGGGCTCTAGTTGACCAAGGCTCACAAATTACGTTGATAACGGAGAATGCAGCACAAAGATTGGGCATAAAGCGTCAACAGCTGAGTGCAAACATAAGCGGCATCGGTACTTTATCCAACAGGAGTAAAGGAAAGGTCCGTCTATCCTGCAAGTCCTTATATAACGACTTCCAGTTTACAACGGAAGCGTTAATCATGACACGGGTAGTAAACAATCTGCCTAACGTTACATTTGCAAAGAAACCTTGGGCTCATGTGACAGACATTACACTAGCCGACCCAGATTACAACTTATCTAGGCCCATTGACATACTTCTGGATGCACACGTATTTTCCGAAATACTCATGAATGGCTTAGTCAAAGGGGAGGTTAATGAACCCATGGCTCAACAAACACGGTTGGGTTGGATATTGTCAGGCAATGTCACCAAAACATTTAATTGCAACGTCGTAGTTAATGAAGTCAACGACTTGTCAAAGTACTGGGAAGTGGAAGACATCAACGGAGATACATGCAATTCTATGACGTCAGAGGAACGATATTGTGAGGAGTTCTACACTGCAACAACCAAGAGATTAGGAGATGGCAGATATGCAGTTCGTTTGCCAATGAAGCCTAATTTTAATCAGCTGCTGGGCAAATCAAAGCCACGAGCTGTAGCACAATTTATGCAATTAGAAAGGAGATTAGGCAGGGATGAAAAATTATCAGATAGTTACATCAAATTTATGCAAGAGTACCTGGAAATGGGACACATGAAGGAGAGCAAACCTGGATGCAACACGGAATGCTACTTACCTCATCATGGAGTTCTAAAACAGGACTCAGTGACATCAAAATTGAGGGTGGTTTTTAACGCCTCCCAGAGAACTGACACAGGTTACAGCCTCAATGACTTGATGGAGTGTGGTCCTAAGCTTCATCAAGACCTATTGACATTATTATTAGGATGGAGGTTATACAAGTACGTCTTTACTGCAGATTGTGAGAAGATGTACCGCATGATCCTTGTCCATGAAGAAGACCAACACTTGCAAAAGATCCTGTGGAGGGAATCCAACCAAGGTCCCTTAAAGGAGTTCCAGTTGTGCACAGTGACGTATGGCACCAAGGCAGCACCATTTCTAGCTCTTCGAACGCTGAAACAGCTTGCAACCGATGATGCACAGAAATATCCGTTAGCGGCGGATGTCATTGCTAACGAAATGTACGTTGATGATGTCCTAAGTGGTAGCAACTCCATCGAACGAGCACAAGAAATTCAAAAGCAACTCATCGACATGCTGAGTGGAGCTGGCCTTACACTACGGAAGTGGTCAAGCAATGACCAGACCTTGATTGAAAGTTTATCTTCTTCAGATCTTAACCAAACGACAATGCACTTTACAAACGATGGAATGACAAAAGCCCTGGGGGTCCAGTGGAATCCTACAACTGACACATTTTCGTTTACAAACAAAATACAATTTGACAATAAAAACCAATTGACAAAAAGAAAGCTACTGTCGGAAATCTCGAAAATTTTCGACCCACTGGGCTGGCTGACACCTCTGACAGTAAAAGCAAAACTGCTATTCCAAAGCGTCTGGCTATCGGGATGCGAGTGGGATGAAACCTTACCTGACAGCGTGCAAGAAGAATGGAAGCAGTTTACTAACGATTTACACAAAATAACCGAATACCAAATACCAAGGTGGCTGGGAGATATTACGAAACCATTCCAAGTACATGGATTCTGCGATGCGTCCGAAAAGGCCTACGCATGCGCTATATACCTGTTGACAACAAATGACAAAAACGAGCCTGTGACTAGACTTATCGCGGCAAAATCGAGGTTATCGCCAATCAACAAAAAATTGACCCTACCTCGACTTGAATTATGTGGAGCGCTACTACTTTCACGGCTCATGAAAAAGGTCTTGACAGCCTTTAAATGGGACAATGTGCACAAAAATACATACGCCTGGACGGACTCTATGATTACATTAGGCTGGCTGCATGGGGACGTCACAAAATGGAAGTCGTTCGTCAGCAACAGAGTACAGCAAGTGCATGACGTAATTCCAAAGCAACACTGGAGTTATGTCAAATCCGAGGAAAATGCTGCAGATTGTGCATCACGCGGAATCAGTTGTTCCCAACTATTGCAACATTCTTTGTGGTGGCAAGGTCCCTACTGGATGAAAAATTACAATGAAGATACTTTTGACAAAATTGCAATTACACCGACAACATGCGAATCAAAACAAAAACAAATGCAAACGTATGTTGTGAAATGTGAACCGTCTTCAATAGTAATTGAATTATTAGACAGACACAGCGATTTGATTCGTATTACAAGGGTCATTGCTTGGATGAAACGTTTCATAAACAGCTGTTCGAACACCGACACTCATCGTACTACTCACTATTTGACATCTACAGAACTACAAAGCGCTGATAACCTAATAATGAAACAGATTCAATTGCATGCCTTCAATGACGAGATTATGAGATTGAAGGAAAACAGAGGTTTGAGCACAAAAAGTAACCTTTTGAGTTTAAATCCGTTCCTTGACAAACATGACATTCTGCGAGTGGGTGGAAGGTTACGTAACTCAAACTTACCGGAAGACACTAAACATCCAATTCTACTACCACATGACAATAAACTGACAGAGTTATTAATTTGGCAAGCTCACAGAAGAACATTACACGGAGGTCCTAAGTTAACCCTGACACATCTACGACAAACGGTTTGGATCGTAGGAGGACATCGCGCCGTCAAAAAGGTCTTACACAAGTGCGTAACATGTCGCCGATTTAATGCTAAACAAACAAACCAGATTATGGCTGATCTACCAGAGCCGAGAGTGACAGTATCTCGCCCATTTACACATACAGGTGTCGATTTTACTGGACACATTGAAATCAAGGCAAGTAAAGGCCGAGGCGTCAGAACATTGCTGGCGTACGTTGCAGTATTTGTTTGTCTAGCAACAAAAGCCATTCATCTGGAACTGGTATCTGAACTATCCAGTACAGCATTCCTTGCGGCTTTCAAGCGCTTCTGCGCACGTCGAGGTACGCCACGGGACATGTACAGCGACAACGGCACGAATTTTGTGGGTGCAAATCGGATCCTACTGCAACAATACAAATGCATTGTCGAAACTATAGACAACTTCTTCTTGGGGAAAATATCAGAGATGGGAGTTCAATGGCACTTCAATGCCCCTGTCTGGCCAAGTGCAGGCGGACTGTGGGAAGCCGCTGTGAAGAGCATGAAATATCATCTCAAACGGGTCATTGGAGACCAACGTCTGACATACGAAGAATTTACAACTCTGCTATGTCAGATAGAAGCTTGCTTGAACTCACGACCACTGTGCACCGTTTCAGAGAACGCCGAAGAGATAAACTGTTTAACTCCAGGACATTTCTTAACCGGCACATCACTCATGACAATTCCAGAACCCGACATAGACAAGACCTACCGTTTAAACACAAGATGGCAAATTGTACAACAACTTAGTAAGGATTTCTGGAAGAAGTGGTCGCAAGAGTACCTCCAACAACTACAAGCAAGACTAAAGTGGAAACGACAGAACACTGACATAAAGAAAAATGACATTGTATGCATTAAAGATGAAAGGTTACCTGCAGGAAAATGGGCACTGGGTCGTGTAGCGGATTTACACCCGGGAAAGGACGGCCACACTAGAGTTGTGACATTACAAACTGCAAAAGGCGAAACTAAACGACCTATTACAAAATTGGTACCACTAGTGGAGGCTGAGGAACAAAACAACCCTGACACTGACAAACTACCTAAAAACAGGCGAAACCGTGCTAAAAGGCTTAGCTGGAACAGCTTGGTATGTTATATGCTGATGCTAGTTATGACATTGATAACACCTACTGTCCAGCAAGATATGAAACTTACTCAACTGACAAAAAATCAAACACTTTACTTTGACAAGATTGCAGACCTTCAAGAAATTAGAGATGAATGGAAACTGGTATTCTATTACAATATGACAAATTATTGGCGCAATGTGGACACTTTACAAGTATTCGTAACTCACTTAAAACAATCTCGTTGCGAAGAGTGGATGATGCAATTTCATGTTTTGATAAACCAACTTGAACAAAGCACGAGTGAGCTAAATTATTACAACGAATTACTGAGGTCCCAGCGGATAATTCAACACAGGTTCAAAAGAGGATTAATCGACGGAGTAGGATATGTTGCAAATTCGTTATTTGGAGTGTTAGATCAACGTTTTGCAGAACAGTATGAACAGGATATTGACACAATCCAACATAATGATAATCACCTACTTCAGTTGCTTAAAAATCAAACAAGTGTTCTGGAAACCGAGAACAACATTATACAGCGTAACGAAGCAACAATGGTGAAGCAGTTTACTTTAATTAATGATCACCTCACGTCCCTAGAAAATAAGACGCTCAAAGATAAACTTGAGAGTTCACATGCATTCTATATCATTACATCGGCCATAGCTGCAGAAAGAATGGCTCAAAACTTAAAAGATATTCAAGAATCGCTTATCAACACCCTGACAAATATGTACCAAGGACATATGGACGTGCATCTATTATCACCAACCCAAATGCAAAGCGAATTAGATAGAATAGCTCGACTACTACCTCGAGATTCTACACTACCTGAAGTTCATAATGACATAAGAGACATCTACAGGCTGTTCAGAATACATGCGCGCATAACACAGCACTACCTGTTGATGGAAATAAAAGTACCGATCTTGAGTGATGCCCTCTACGAACTTAACAAACTTATCAGCATTCCTCAACGTATTGACATAAATCGAGTAATGTATGTTATTCCTAACTCAGCATTAATAGCATTTAACGCCAACCAATACTCATTTATACCCCTAGAACAGTATGACATTAATGAATGCCAAAAATTACATGACCAATATCTACTGTGCAAACTAAATCACCCTATATACAACACCGGTGATCGTCACAAATCTATTTGCGATATACAGCTGATTCGAGACAACGAAGAACACAGCGTTTATTGCCATACGGAAATAAAAATATGCGCCGACAAATGGGTCAAATTACATAAACAAAACACCTGGTTTTATTATTGTTGTGACGCGTGCGAAGTACAATTAGTGTGCGGTACTCAAATGACATCGGAGACGTTACGTCACTCGGGTCTGATAACACTGAAACAAGGATGCAACTTGCAAGGCGACTCATTCACACTGCACGCATACATGGAACATACAAGTGACATTTTAGTCAATGAACCATATGCGATGATCGTGCCCACGATCTCTCCAATCAACAACATAATCAATACCTCGATTCGTAACTCATCCTTGTATATTGAAACGCACGAAGAGACATTCAAGAAAATTGACACGCAACTACGCTCTATAGAAGAACAGTCTAAGCTAGACACCTTATCCTCTCACGACGTTCATCACTACATTGCAATCTATGTGGTTGTTGCGATTAGCATTGCACTGTTTGTAACATCGGTGTACTTTTGGCGAAAGATGACCACCCAAAGACAGGGAGAAGGTCCGCAAGACGCAAGAAGCAGAAGCAGACGAGAAGAAGATCATGACATCGAGGATAGAATCAGCAAGATTGACAAACGGGACTCAAAAGTGAACAAAGTGTCGTGTGCTAACCCTACCACAAGTGAAGTGAAATTTGACACTGAAAAACATAGTGAAGTGTGCTAAGTTATTATTATGACATTCTATTTAAAGACTTTAGATATTCACACGAGTAGTTTAGATCAATCATTATTTACATTATAGTCCTACATTTTTACATTGTTTTTTACATTCTTATTTTATTATTTTACATTTCATGAGATTGTTTTATTTAGTTACTTTTTGTGTTGTGGCAATATGTACGGTGCACGTACATGGATTTTAAAATATAATTATTTATTGCATTAAGTTAGCCAGTAGGCTCGCGTATCTGCACTTTGGACGCAACCTACATTTGGCAGTGCATTGACACTGACATATTGCATTGCTCTATGCATTTTATGTACATTACATTTTAGTGTTCAATTAGACGTGGTTTGAGTCGGACAACTTGCATTTTCATTTAGATTCATCCCGTTGAGCATTCACTGACATTTTCTGCATTTAAGTTTAAAGTTGACATTTACATCTGCATTGACATTACTTATGTTAGGGAAGCACCCTGCATAGTGCACCCTACATGTTCTATAGAACGCTTATTTTAAGTACGTTTATAGTTATAACGAATGTTTCTAGATAAAATGCTCTACAAATAGTTAAAAAATCCTAAAGGTACCTATTTTGAAGTAGTTTTATAGATAAAACGATATATTTGAAGACAAAACTTTCTACAGATATTCTATTTTAGCTAATGGTACTCTTATCTTTTTTTTCTATAGATACTTCAGTCTAAATAAAATACTTTACTAGATATTTTTAAGTTTGTCTAGAAAACTGATAGAGAAGTCGTGTTTTTAGAGTTTTTATCCTTAAAAGTGGCTTGGTTAAGTACATTTGTACTAGAAATTTAAATTGGATGAGTTTATGCAATGGAGAAGATGAATCAAATTAAAAGATCTGGTGGTTTTCGTCGAAGAATCCGCAAGTATTTAAAAAGAAAGAAAAATGAAGAAGAGTCGACCGAAGAAGCTAAGTAGCTAAGCAACTTCCTCCAAAACGTAGAAAATTGTTGATGATAATTATGTGGGTATCAAAAATGAAAAGGTTTGCTATCAAGAGTACGAAAAAAAAAATCACATGTCTTAAATCTAATATGGCGGACAGGCTATTTAAAATACACCCCCATAATATGGGTATCAAATGAAAGGGTTTGCTGTCAGGGATACGAAAAAAATGGTCACGTGACTTAAATCCAAGATGGCGGATTGGCTGTTTGAAATTCACCCCTATGATATGGGTATGGGTATCAAATGAAAGGGTTTGCTGTCAGAAATACAAAAAAATAGTCACGTGACTTAAATTCAAGATGGCGTACTGGCTGTTTGAAATCCACCCCAATGATGTGGGTATCAAATGAAAGGGTTTGCTGTCAAGAATACGAAAAAAATTGTCACGTGAATTAAATCCAATATGGCGGACAGGCTATTTAAAATCCACCCCCATGATATACGTATCAAATGAAAAGGTATGCTGTCAGGAATACGAAAAAAATAGTCAGGTGACTTAAATTCAAGATGGCGGACTGGCTGTTTGAAATCCACCCCAATGATGTGGGTATCAAATGAAAGGGTATTAATGTAATTATAATTATTATTTCTCTCATTGTTTATACTTAAATAAATTAGAAATACTTTTTACTCGGGTACCCTCTTGTATTGATTAATTATATTGGTTTGTTACTGCATAAAATGCTCTTACGTTCACAACACATGAAATTACCTATTCACTGAAGAACGTCTAGAAATACTGTGACAAGATAAAAAGGAATACAGAGTGACAGTTACTAGATAATTTTAAACCACTCTTAAATCAGTTTATTCTCTCACTAGATAGTTTAGTATGTAGTAAGTAAAATTATTCTAGAGCCATACTACAAAAAAAAAATCTCTAGACTGTTAGTTCTATAGAAATCGGTTTTCAAGTAAATTTTATCTGGACGCCATTTTTATTGCCTATTTTTTGCTTCAAATAATTTTCGTTACGTATTTTAATGTTTTTATCATTAAATTATGACTAATTAGACATTTGATATGTTTTAAATTACTATATTTTAAATAAAATGAGTATTTTAAGCATTAAAATGTAAATTCGAAAATTTGCTTATACCAAATAATATTGATATTTTGAAAAAAAATTGTTAAATCTTACATTTACTGCAGGCGCTCTTATTTTACAAGAGTTTTACATAATATTCAACGATAGAATTTCAATCGCATATTGATTTGCTTATTTACCCATTATTAAAACACAAATTAATAAAAAGTAATAAATTTGTTACGCCATGATGCAAATATTATTAAGTAAAATAACTCTTGTAAGTTCCACGCCATTATGCGTCACTAGTAAAATGTTACTTAAAGTTGTTAGTCTTAAGATCATTTGGTTTTAAAACTTGACGAGCAATGATTCCTTTATAGGTCTTAACTCTATCTATAAACTATCTACTAGTACGCTACTAGATAAACGTGCGGTCTATAAACGGTTTAGAGAGACACTAGAAAAATCTCTTAAGTCAATTTGATCTTAACTCTATCTAGTCATGTTTTCTTAACTCATTCTTAAGAGAGGGTACAAGAATGTGCCCACTTTTACTAAACTCTGTCTATAAGCGTTCTAGAAGATTGCTTATAGATATTTTATTCTTATGGTAGACAATTCAATTTAATTCTATAAGCTATCTAGTAGTACGTTTCTAGACACGTTTGTGTTACTTGGGCTTGGTAGCTGTCCCTAATCCAATAAAGAAGGGAGCAACCGGGATTACCCGTGTCTATTCCGTGCTTCGCCTTGGGGCATACCCAAGGGATGTTGTTTTCCCATGCACACCAACAGAAGATCTTTTTATAATTATTTTTTTTATATTTTTGTTTCCATTGAACTAATTCTATTTCAGTTCTCACTTCTTCTCTAGTAAGGCAAAACCAGAGATAGATTGAATTTTGGGAACGGCTGTAAGTCTGTAAAGCCTTATGGCAAGCTCCAGGGGTAATTTTTCCCCTATATTTTCAACAGCTACTGGCGCCAATCTACTCGTATTTACATTACACTGATTGTATTTTAACGATTTTATCCACTTTCACACTCGTTTGTCGTACAAATTGAATCTTATGATCGGTTTTCGCCCACTTCGTGAGTGAGTACAAGATTTTTACACATGTGTATTTTTTTTATAATAATAGAATCGGTATTATTGTGATAGGTGATAAGGAAATGAAAAGAAAATAGTGACTTCTGAGAAAACAATGAGAATAGGCATTTTTTCAACCATCATCTGTAACACGCTAACCTAGAATTATTCTATTCAATCTTGACTTAAAAATCCCAAGTATCTGTACGTGGTCGCGGGACTTATCCAATTACCGTGACCCTGGAACGTAAAAGGCTATTGAAGGATACCGAGGATTTTAGTTAGTACGAGTCTGACAGTCCCTCCCGCCCTGCCCTGGGTGGGAGAGCTCATTTGATGATTTTACCACGATAAAAAAAACTACAATGGAGCATTGCCATTCATCTTGTAGTCCGATGATGAAAAAGGCTTTGTAGAATTGGGCATCATTCATTTATGTGACATCATTTTAAGTACATGTCTACTAAAACAACTACATATAAAATAGATATAGAATAGGGCAAAAATCTATCTAGGATAAAAAGGCATATAAAAGTACTAGCGACCCGCCCCGGCTTCGCACGGGTGCAATGCTGATACTAAATACACTACAGAAAAACTGTGAACGTTTTATATAAAAACATAGCGGCCCGCTCCGGCTTCGCACGGGTATAAAATATATAGCCTATGTGATTAAAATCGATCCAGTAGTTTTGATTTATTCATTACTGCCCGTGGCCCGCACGCGTTAAATTTGGAGTAAAACAATCCCCCTTTCCCTATGCCATGAAGATTTCCTGCTATCTTTGGAATATCTAAATTCATACACTACATTTTTACTTATTTACTTTTTACATTTTATTATTTATTTTATTTTTACAACATATTACAGAATGTCTTTATAAAACAACGTTCACAGCTTTCTTGTCAATACAAACATGTTTTCTCTGGAGGTCACTCTTGAAAGAGCGACATACAGTTGTCCATGTGAAAAACAGTCAACGCTCAAATCTAAGCCTGCAACGTTGAAGGTTTGACCCTGCGATTTATTAATGGTCATTGCAAAAGATGTCTTTACCGGAAACTATAAACGTTTAAATTGGAAGGGTAAATCCGATGGTATCAGAGGGATTCGGGGAATCAATACATCTTCTCCGGTACCACATCCTGTGAGTATTGTGCACTCTATTATGAAAGTTTTCAATGATTTTACCAGCAAACGCGTGCCATTGCAAAGTTTAGGTGGATTCAGGTTTCTTAATAAAATAACAGGACAACCTACTTTCAACACCATTTTGTGAGGAGGAAGTCCAGACGGGTTCAAAGAGTTTAGAAATTCTGTAGGAAAATGAACAGCTTCTTCCAAATCGAGAACAGTATCGACCGAGTAGTATATTTTCGTCGGCGCATCAATCTTTGAAAGAATCAAGTTATTTACTTTATCTGCTTGTTCGTTAGTTGGTGACAGAATCGCTCTTTCTTTAAACCAAGATATTGTCTTATAACACGCTCTTGCCGCACCGGGCGGCCGGCCGGTACCGCCGCAAACGCTACGTCCCGCAATTTTTAAATCTGTTATATCTTCGAAAATATTCACTTAAATCATACGGTGTAAAGGGCCATATAGATCTATATTAAATGAACAATGTATTTAAGGTATTTAATTGGTTAAGGATTAATGCTGTATTGGTTAAAATCGCTTCGAAAATTAGCCATTATTTGTCGTAAAAAGTAAATGACAAAAAAAACTTATTGTGGGTTATCCATAAGAGATAGACATATACCATCACGGACTTTTCTGTAGACCTTTTCAATGTGTACAATACTTAGTACATTATTTTGATAAAACTCGTAGGGTTCAGCCTGCGTTTGCAATGTAAGCGGAAAAAATGTAATTATTTACGACATCACATTAGAAACCTCAAAAATAACAGTACTTCTCCACTATTTAATGGATGTTATTATACATATAAACCTTCCTCTTGAATCACTCTATCTATTAAAAAAAACCGCATCAAAATCCGTTGCGAAGTTTCAAAGATTTAAGCATACAAAGGGACATAGGGACAGAGAAAGCGACTTTGTTTTATACTATGTAGTGATGATTATATAACAGCGAGTAGCTTTTGATCATACGATTCCGAACGTGCGTTTCGAATAACTGGATTTTATTACTCGTCAAATTCAAGCACGCTATTCGAGAAAATCCATACGTGGAAAGCTATTCCGTGACCGACTTGTTATGTAAAATGCTGCAGATGATAAATTGCACGATTTGGAAAATGTAATGGCAAGAATTTAAAAAGTATCTTTCACGGATTATTTTTAGGCATTTAATAAAATCGCGGGTCTAACGAATACCGTGACCACGGAACGTAAAGGGCTATTGAAGGACACCGTGTATTTTAGTCAGTATAATATTATACTGACAAGTGGGATACAGTTAGCAAACTATACAATTGACTGAAAATGTCTGAAATAGCCAACATTTTTCGGGAAAAATCGACAGCGAGTAGGACTTGAATCTGCATCTTTCCTGATGAATACTCCAGAGGGTTATTAGTTTGACACTTCTACAATTGACGGCGCGACGTCACTGAAAGACGTTCAAAAACGGTATGAATTTTTGGACCTAGTCGGGCAGGACTGCGATAGCCTAGTTGTTAAGGCATCTGGAAAATTCACCCATAAAGACGGAGGTTCGAGTCCTGCTCGTAGCCAAATTTTGTCTTTACAAAACTTTTCAAAAAAAAGTACCGACTTCAAAAACAAATACAAAAAAGTTTAAAATAACTTTTTTTTCGGAAGTCGGTGGCAATAGTCAATGAAATAAAAAACAAAGTCACCGACTTTTTTGTACTTATTTTTGAAGTCAGTACTTTCTAAAAATAGTAGATTATTAACCAAGGGGATAAAGCAGTGTCTTCTGTCGCGGGTGACGATTTAAATCTTGAGCTTAACGAAGGACTCGAGGTTTACTCCCGAGCGTAGCGAGGGTGTTAAAAACTAAAATCACGAGCGAAGCGAGGGATTTAAGACGTGTCCTGAGTGTAGCGAGGGATTTAAGTTCACCCAAGACTAAGACAGCTTTATCACCGAGGAAAATACTCTACTTTTCGTACCATTTGCGAAAAAATTAACACAATAATAATATGAGATAAGCATTCATTAAACATATATAAAAATACATTAAAATAAACTTAACGTTTATGTATTTGAAGAAAACAAAAATGTGGCAAATTCCTCGACTAATATTTTTGTGTCGGAAAAGCAAAGGCATCAAGCTCATACGGCCTCTTCGGTTTTCGTAATTTTATTGAATAATCATAACTGCATAATAAATGCGTATTCCTTTTTCAAAAAGTTGTATTATGCTTTAAATACAAACTCAATGTTGTAAAGACAGACTGATGTAGTTCAGTATCGGTAAGTATTCCAAAAAATCGCATTCTCTCCCTAGAGGATGAATGAAATTCAGTACAACTTTCTTTCCCTGTTTTTAACAGATTAAAAATGACTATTGTTATGTACGCTTTTTGTGGCATAGAATGTCACTTTTTTGAGCAAGTGGTACGAAAAAGTTTTTTTTACCCTTTTTAGTTAGTTCAGATATTCAACAAAAATATATATAATCGGCGTCTTTAGAAATCTATATCCAAGCGAGCAGCAAATACGGATCTATGCGGGCAACGTCACAAGATATCCATTATTGTTATAAACTAAAACCTTCCCTAGAATATAACAAACACTTTTCCGAAAACCGCATGAAAATCGGTTCAAACAAACGCGAGATAATCGTGAACAAACATACAATGACTTTGAAAAATCTACGATCCAAGTAGGCAAAAAATTCCCTATCTCAAAAACTACTGAACCGATTTTGATGAAACTTACAGTATTCCCTAGGTTGAACAATACCTAGTACAACACAAAATATAATAATGACTTAAATCGGACTTGCAGTTCCGGAGATATGCAAACACAAACATAAAAACATACATACACTTATGAAATGCACATTTGTTCAGACGCTGATATAGACTAACATATCCGAAAACTGGGCAGTTCTGGAAATGTTACATACTTACGGGTCGAATTGATAACCTCCTTTTTTTTGAAGTCGGTAAAAAAATCTTTATGACATATTTTGAAAAAAGAAGTGTTTGTAAGTCGCCTTTAAAACGCCAATAGCAAACCACCGATTCGAGATCAGCGGTAGCGTTAAAATAATATCGAGAAATGGTAACTTTTCCATCGAGCCAATTCACCGATTTTCATTGAAACAAAATTCAGTTTGGAACTGTAAATAGTTGGCGCGCTTCCCAATTCGCGTCGCCACTACTATGTATGTGACACGCTTTATTTGATCGCGATAATTTCTGTGGCTTTAACATCTTGCGTTGGAATTCAATCGCGTTTCCTACTGGGTTCTCACCTTTTGTCCCCCCCTTTTCAATTACCTTCGTGCATTTTCTGAAGTGGTATGGCCATGGATATGTGGAAAAGCTAACTGAGTTTTCTGCTATTTTGCGACTTGTATGTTTTCTTTCTATTTCTTGTAAGGAAACTGGTTAGAAGTATTGTTTTGTGACTTGTACTAGTATTATTGCTTCGTGGTTATTTGTAGACCTGTGGCAGTTATTACTATTGATCAGAAGCTCTCAAGTCTAACAACCGACACTTGAGAATGAGACTTGATGATGAGAATCGAGTGAAGCAAAGGGTAAAATAATATAGTGTTAAATAAGCTACTTATTTTATTATGATGATGAGAATTAGTCATACCCATTATTATTGGCAGTCGACAACGAAAACTAGTTAATTTGGCTAGGGACTCTGTCTGTATAATAATTCTAATAATTTGGCAATACGAAAGGAATTGAAAAAAAAACCAACGTCTGCGAGCGATCAGACAGTACTCAGACGGCGCGGCATTTCATTTTTTTACATCAGTTAAGACTATTGTCTACCGACCGCTCGTCCATACTAAAAGAGAAAACGTTTTTCTGCCCCTAAATGTTATCCTATCTCAATGATTTTTTAGAATGCAACTGACACAGTAAAAAACTAGGTTTATAGGTTTTATTTTTTTCAAAATTTATAATAGTTTTAAAGTAACAGGCGCCTAAAAGTTACTATTTTTATGACAAAATCTTCATTGAAGTAAAACCTTCGTATTTTAAAAACAAAGAAGTTTTAGAAAAAAAGCAAAACATACAAACCTAGAATATAATATGCTGAAACGATTGACACCAGAATCTAAGAGATTGGACGTGATTTAGTATGTGAAAAACGTTTTCTCCCGAGAGACAAATTTCATATAAAAAATACTCACAATCAGTCGCGAGCTGCAACGCTCTCTATCGCACGATCGGGGGTTTTTCAACGCGCGAGAGGGACAGCACGAGTTTTTCAAAATACCTATTCTTTGAAAAGGCAGCTGCTATACAATCCTCTTAAGAATAAATCTTGAATCACACGTCATTACATTGTGCGTTTTTATGGCATTTGATTTAAAATCTACAATGGAAACTAGAATGTTGCCAAACATGAAATTTAAACTTTTGTTTTGTACCATCAAAGTTAAATAATACTCGTATCTGACGGATTAGAAGGCCCAGATAAGCAACAAACGATAAATACTGATACTGATGCTGCTAGCCTAATTCATCCCACTAGTGGGCAAAGGCCTCTCCCCATGACTTCTAGTTTTCACGATCCAGGACCAAAGTGGATTGATAGTTGGTTTGGTCCAGCTCATCCCGCCATCTTCTACGAGATCTGCCGCGATGACTCCTGGCTGTGGCAGGGCTTCACAAAGTGGTTATTTTTGCCCACAGCTCATTGGGCATGCGGCAGACGTGGCCGGTCCATTTTAGCATAGCGGCCTTTTGACCATAAATCATAAACATGAAGTTAAAATTATATTAGAGACAATTTCGCATTTGAGCATTTTCGCTTATAATTATAATTTGCCTCTTGTCTAGGCCTTATGTCTTTGAATTGCAAAATCAATGATCAAAAGTTCACACTTCTAGAAATTGGAAACCATAGCTAACAATGGTTGCAACTCTTGAAATCCAACTGTGGTGATTAGCCCAGCATTTTGAATCATTAGTGATGCCGTGATGGCCAAGCGTGTAGGTACGTAAAATGTAACTGTTCACATAATACCACGGCACGATAAACTTTATTGTCGCCCAAAGTAATTCCACTGCACGTGTTCATTTGTTTTATATTTTTTGTCGTCATGTGACCCAATGGGAACGGTGCCTAATGGTCTCATGGCTTCAGTCGGGTTAATGTTAAATGTAATAGCAGAAACATTTTCGTTGCTTTCTTTATATTTATCGCTGCATATTTTTGTCGCAATTACATGTCGTGCATTCTAAATCGGCTGTCTGTGGAATTTGGGATCATGACTGAGTATAACATTTACTGTCTAGACATTTTTCAACTATGTATGTTGGCTTGGCGTCCAGTGGAACCAAATTCCAGTATTTTCCATTTAGTGACTGCCTGTTTGACCTCCACAATCTACGATGTCTCTTGTTATACAATTTGTCGATTCACGAAGTTCAAACTTTCGTTAGCGACTATCACGAATGATAACTAAAACCAAGTAGTAGTAGTAGAAGCTCGTGGCTAAATAATTACAGCCACACAGGCCGATCTTCCAGGTTAAGCCGCGCTTGCCGAGGTTGGTATGTGGATTCGTGACTATCTATCATAGCGAGTTTCCTCCGTGCCTCGGAAAGCACTGAAAGCCGTTGGTTCCGGCTGTCATTTGTAGATCTTTGACAGTCGTTATTATTAGTCAGAAGCTCTATAGGTCTGACAACCAGTCTTATCATGGGGTATCGTATTACCCGTTACTGGGTTGTGGGGGTCCGATAGGTAGTCGCTCCTTATAAAATACTGATATCCAGCTACATCTGGTTCGACTGGAAGCCAAACCCAATACATATAGTCGGGAAAAGGTTAGGGAGATAATGATGAACTAGAACCAAGTACTAAACTCATTTATACACTGAGAATGTAATCTTTAATTACACGTCCTTGAACTGACTTGAAAAACGTTGCTTGACATTGCTAATTGCTCACTTTTTTAGGATGGTGAAATCATCAAACGAGTCCGCCTGCCCTGGAACGTGCGTTCCTTCCGCATGTTCGACTCTATGACAGTTTATAAAATGCCACTGTTTTTCTTCGTTTGCCCTTTGCATTTCAGGGTTACCTATAAGCTATTGTCAAACTGACAGACGAACCGAATGCGTGGCGTAGCGTTTTTGTTTGTAATGTATGGAATTGTTTGAAGCCTGTCACATAGAGTATCGGATCGCTTTCGCATTTTTATATGACATGATTCGGTTCGGTTCGCTATCGCCTGTCTGTTTGACAAAGGCCTTACTGACAGATTCGCGAACAAATCTACCTTTATGTCAGTAATTATTTTGATGTGTGTCTAGCTGTCGAGATCCGACCATGGACCATGCTCACTATCATAATTATTTTAAGTTTGGTTTTTATTGTAAATATTGTGCACAATAAAGAATTTATGTATATAATTATGCTCAGGTTGACAACGGCGAGTTGTGTTATACGCGCGCCTCAAAGAGTGTCAGCATTATGACGGGGCCCCCGTTTACAGAGACAAAGCCTGCCACGGTCGCCGGACTCACGAATTACCGTGACCCCGAAACGTAAAGGGCTATTGAAGGACACCGTGGATTTTAGTCAGTACGAGTCTGTCAATCCCTTCCGCTCTGTCCTGACTCATTTGATGATTTTACCACGCCAACAAAAATGTTTGTAATTATTTAGGCTCAAGCGTATCTCAACACAGCATAATAATCAACCTATAATGTCCCCTCAGCTGGGACACAGACCTCCTCTCGGAGAAGGAGTGGATAGGAGGAGGAGGAAGGAGCGGTAATCCACCACACCGGCCCACTGCGGGTTGGTCGACCAAGACTAAGGTGTAATTGCTCCTAAATCATATAAATGTTATGAATCCAATTATAATCCGACCTTTGCAAGCCTTGTCATGATTACTTTCTTAATAATTTACTTAATTCCTGCAATTAAGGAAATAATGAAAGGACAGAAATAGTAATACCTACATATAAAATGAAATATTATTATGAGAAATACGTCACTTCGCCTACATTTTTTGTGTCTTTGCAAAACAAGATGTAATTTAAGCTTTACTTTTTCTTTTTTAATGCTAATGTAATTGAAACAGGTAATGCCCTTTCAAGGGTCGTGTCCTTTATAATTTTATCATTGGGATACTTTTAAAACAATTTTTGGAAGGGTCATTATTTTGTAGTATAAACACAAGATATTCAAAAACTTTTGGATAACAGGTCGCCTTCTTTTAATGTCATTCTTTTCGAACCAGTGCTAATCTCAACCAGGTCTTTCCCTGACTGCATTACAAATAAAAAAAAAAAATAACGTCACGACAAATTCAACTCGACTTGCCATTTATTAATTACTAGCTGACCCGGCGAACTTCGTACCGCCTAACAGTCAATTCTTCTAGTTTTTTTTTTCTTAATACTTTATTCTGCTATTTAAGAAACGGCCAAAGGCGAGTTGGACTCGCTCATGAAGGGTTCCGTGTAGCAGCAAGTAACATAATATAAAAATTCTAGTAGTTGGTTGTAACTTGAAAAGTTAAATTATTGCAGTTTACGAATTATGACATATTAAAAAAAAACTAATTACTTGATCTCGTTCAACAGTTTTCGCAGGAAATTCGCATGGTAGTGTACATCATTTTTTTCAGTTTTGTCATTCTCTTATTTTGGAAGTTACAGGGTCCCCCCTGTAACTTTTCACACACATTTTACCACTTTGGAAGTGTCTCTCGCGCAAACTCTTCAGTTTAGAAAAAAAAGATGTTTGTAAATTCCATAACATTTTTAAAGACCTATCCATAGGTAAGTACCCCACACCACACTTATAGAATTGGAGTTTTTTTTTTTTGAGTTTCAGTTCTAATTCTGGGAAACCCCCAAAATTTTAATTTTTGTGTGAAAATCCTAAGGCTGCTTTTCCACCACACATGCGCTATGCTACGTTGCTGCGGTTTGATATCCACCAATCATATTTACATAGCACAGCACTGGTGGAAACGGATTCAACTAAGATGTGTTTTTATATAAAAAGATGCGTGCTATGGCTGCGTGCTGTGGCTGCGTGCTGTGGCTGCGTGCTATCGCTGCGTGCTATGGATGCATGCTATTGGTCGTTTTCCGTACAATCGATACATCGCATAGCTCGAGCTGCGCAGCTACCTTGTGACAGCGCATCTTCATAGCGCAGCTACCTTGTGGCAGCGCATCTATAGAGCGCGGTACCTTGTGACAGCGCATCTTCGTAGCGCAGCTACGCATCTTCGTAGCGCAGCTACGCATCTTCGTAGCGCAGCTACGCATCTTCGTAGCGCAGCTACGCATCTTCGTAGCGCAGCTACGCATCTTCGTATCGCATTATGCATCTTCATAGCGCAGCTACCTCGTGGCGGCGAATTTTCGTAGCGCCAGGGCCCCCGTAAGGGCTACTGGCGCCTGTGTGCAAAAAAGGATTTTGGCGCTCCTTACAGCATTTTGAATTATCTTTTTTATGGGTGTAGGTCAGTGGTGTAATTTAAAATTCAGCGCCCTCGAGCTGTAAAGCTTGCCGCCTCGGAACTTAAACACAAAAGAAACCATAAAGTGCTACTCAAAGTTCACACCCAGAGTGCCATATCATCTTAGAGAAGACAAACTTAAAATTTTAAATTGTGTAGACCACATATTAGGAAGCATTTGTAATTGAAAAATGAGCTATAAAGAGAGGTCAAGAAAAGCAAATGTCAACCTTATTTGGAGCGCGAGCGAAGCGAGCGCGAAATTTTTTAGGTTTTTGGAATAGGACATGGTAATTCTTCATAGAAGAGCGAACGCAGTCAGCTCTAAAAGTAAAACGTTTCCGGAATTCAAGTTTTAATCTAAAAGTGAGATCAAATATTTGAAGTCTTTAGTAGGTACTTAAACCTAATCCTATAAGTTCTCAACTCCTATTTCAAAATTATTTTTGATATATTTTTTTGAATATTTTTTTCGGGCCCTTGGCTTTGGCGCCCTTAGAAGATGGCGCCCGTGTGCATTGCATACTTTGCACATAATTATGGTAGCGGGGGCCCTGCGTAGCGCAGCTACATTGTGACAGCGCATCTTACTCGCACAGCTACATAGCGTAGCATCAATGGAAACGGTCACACAGTTTCGTGGCTCAGCTTTTACATCCTCGCAGCACAGCTACATAGCACATCTCTGGTGGAAAGGCACCCTAATGCGGTTTACATAATACATCTACTTACCAAGTTTCAACAGGATAGCTCTGATACTTTCGAAAAAAAAGTGGTTGTGACATACGGATGGACAGACAGACAAACATGACGAATCTATGAGGTTTCCGTTTTTTGCCATTTAGCCAAACCCTAGAGGAAACTTATAAAGAAAGTTGATAATAAATACAAATTAATAAAAAACTTAAAATTCTTTTCAAAAGTCACTAAAAATCACACTGAAAATTACAATTTCAGATTTCTTATTTTCACCATCATCATCAGCCTATTAATGTTCCCACTGCTGGGACACAGGCCTCCTCTCTGTGAGAGGGAGTGGGCCATAATCCACCACGCGGGCCCAGTGCGGATTGGTGGATGTCACATGTCTTCGAATTTTTGTTTCTAGGACATGCCGGTTTCCTCACGATGTTTTCCTTCACCGTTTTGAGAGCAGTGGTGATGAAATAAATTACACCAAGTAATGCGCCTGCCTGGATTCGAACCCGCGACCTACAACTCGTAAGTCGGGGCCGATACCACTGGGCCACCACTGCGCTTTCTTATTTTACTTATTCAAAATTAAGTTTTACCTATTTTTATTGTAGAACTTTATGGTTTTTTTTATCGTGGTAAAATTATCAAATGAGTCTTCCCACCCAGGGCAGGGCGGGAGGGACTGTCAGACTCGTACTGACTAAAATCCACGGCGTCCTTCAATAGCCCTTTACGTTCCAGAGTCACGGTAATGAGATAAGTCCCGCGACCCCGGCAGCCTTTGGCTCTCTAGAGGGAAGCCCCGTCATCATGCTGACGCCTTTTGAGTCGCGAGGTCGTCACCTATCGCCTGCGTGAGGACACGGCGGTGCTCTGCCCAAGCGGGGCGGTCCTGCACCGTATATGCTCCACCTGTCGTGTATGCTCGTGTCCTCCGGGCGATCCTCGCAGTGGTGACCCAGACGTTTCCTCCTTCCTCATCAGACACAGATACCTCCCGAAACATCTGTGTCCGAGAACTTTATGGTAAACGAAATTTCTTGTTTGATTTCCTGGCGAGTAAGCAAACAGTAAAAACCTGACCCGACAAACGTCGTTCTATCAGAAGTTATTGGTCTGTGGTAGTCTTACAATTACATGCTTATATTTTCTGGTCAAGTCTGGTGATCAGACAGTCCTTTGCGCTTCATCTAAAGCGAAAGAAATCATTTGATAATTTAAACATCCCAAAAACAAAACAAAAAATTAGTAGTTTAAGAGAAGACTGATTATTTTTTCAATTTCTGCTGGAAATTGAAAAAAAAATCATTTAACAAAAAAAAGTATTCACAAAAAATACCATCCTGAGATTCGAACCTGTGCCCTAAATATATCTGTCCAATCGTATAACCTCTAGACCATCGACGTTGCTGTCAATGATCTTCAAATAGACGTTCTTAATATGATACTTCAGTCGGAACGAAAAACAGATGACGAATAACATACATTATGCGTTTCATAACAGAAAGTTTAAAAAAAAAGAATATTTTAGTCCTTATTAACCTGGTCCTGATGGTTACAAACACAACAAAAAAAGGATCATCCGAATCGGTCCAGCCGTTTTCAAGTTTTGCTCTTAGCAACACATTTAGCGATCCATTTTTATATTATAGATTATTTCCAATTCAATTTTCCGCCAGTCAATTCTGTTTGCTTATTTTGTTACCTAATTCCCCGTATTTTTATTTGATCTTCAATTTCTTATTTTAAAAGTCTCTATATGAAATTTGTGAAATATTCCCGCTGGATCCCACTTTTGAATCCCACTTGAATATTTTTCCCGTTGGATCCCAAAAAAATTAAAATTAATTCCCGTTGAATCCCATAACAAAAGAAAAACGTTTTATTCCCGTTGAATACCAAAAACAATTCCCGTTGGATCCCACATGCTTTAAAAAAACTGAATGCGAGTACTTTCAACGACAAAATTGCTATCATAAATTGCGGTTTCGCCCGCGTCATGTTAGGCGTATGGCCCTATGGTCCAGTCACGCATTAGTTCCCTTGAGGAAAGCGTGAAACACGACGCGCCATGACTTGGGCCTGTCCTTGGTCGGACGGCTCCCGGACTCCCCGTCCAGAAGCGGCTGGAATATGACTCGCGATTTCCAACGCCCTCGGGCGTCATCAGCGGTGGCTGGGGCGAGAGTAGACAATGTCCATTAAAAAAGACATCCATATTGAGCGCAACATGACAAGTGTCAGTCAGTGTCGAATTAAAATCAGTGTAGTCACTATCACAAAAGAATATAACATTGTTGCAGGTTTTTTATATCTCGTTTCTGTGAAAAATAAACTACCCATTTAGAGTGATTTCCCCCCCCTCCCTGTCACGTGGCATCACAGCGCTTTTCAAATGAACTTCGCTGATCCCGTTGAAAAACGTACCACCTTGAGCTTATGATAGCCTAGTACTTTGGCAGGCCATTTTGAGTTACCTTACCCCCGCGTTGCGTGTCACGTGGCGCCAGAGCGCAAAACATACCACCTTGATCTTATGCTAGCCTAGTACTTTTGCTGGTTAGTGACATTCTATCAGTTTTTAAGTAAAGACTGAAACAAATTCTCAGAATGTGTCTCTGCCATCTTTCTACACACACTGGTGTGACCGGTCTATGGAAAGCCTATGGTGGCCGGATCTTGTGGAACTTTTTTTAGTAAAATTCATAAATTACTTACTCAGAATATATCAGTAAAATAACGGTAACAGTTATCTTCTGATATGTACACATGTTGTCAAAAAGTGGGATTCAACGGGAATTAAAAATGGGATTCATCGGGACTACCTAAAAAATGGGATCCAAAAGTGGGATCCAACGGGAATAATTCAAATTTGTCAGTAAATAAATCTCCTGTCACATGAATTTCGACACGGGACTGTCCCACAAAACCACGATGACATATCCCCCTTATCCTGCTCAGAATTCAATCAGGCGAACCGAAAGAGGGGACAGCCTACTTAAATAGGGTAAACAGAATTCCGTGTCTTGGAACCGTTTGGAGTATTCGTCAGGAATTTTAATTTGGCCTAAATAGCTTTATTTATTTAGTTAAGAAATTAAGTTAAATCATGTTTACGTAAATAACGCCGGGCTAATTTTTTTTAGAGAAAATTTCTGAAATCTTTGACGACTTTTATTGCATTATTTAAAGAAGATGTATATTTAATTTTGCGAAGCAAAAATAATTATCTATACACCGTGACTTTTTAGTCGTCTTACAACGGCAGCCCAGTTCATGTATCCAATTCAAATTCAAATTCAAATTCATTTATTTCAATCCTTTTAGATCATACGAGTTACACTTACAATAACAATAAATAATATCTATGTCGACATAAAAACGAATAAATTACCTGTTACAATTTTAAAATACAATATTTAAATAGAAACAGTAATAAAATTAAATTGACACAAATAAATAAATTACAATTCACAAGATTAAAATAAAAATAATATACATATTAAAGCCTATAATTATAAAAAAGCCTGAGTCATTTGTCTGTTTGTCATTACATTAATCATATAACAATGATTAATGTAATGACAATCAAACCTGTTCGCAAATGCACTCAGGATGCCATTGGAGGTGGCCCGCAGCCTGCGCCCCAGAGATGCACACCGCTTTCGCATCGTCGTGTAGAAACAGTCGACACGGGCGTCGGCGAACATCCCCGATGCGCTGCAGTGCCGGGGCAACCCCAACAACATCCTGAACGCATTATTATACTGAACACGGAGAGCGTTGTACTGCTTTTGGGTATATGACACCCACAGGCTGGCCGTGTACAGGGACGTACAAAACGCTCTAAAAAGAGTTATTTTGACGGCTCCCGAGCAACGTGCAAACCTGCGTGCGATCATATTGGCCCTCACAGACAACGCTCTCCGCTCCCTATCAATGTCCGCATCGTCCCTCAGGTCAGAGGTCACAACATGCCCGAGATATTTAAACTGTTCAACTCTTTTTAAATCGACCCCGTTTAATTTAATAGTTGGAACAGAATCCGGGCATCTTCGACCCCTGGCCCGAAAGACCATGCATTCACTCTTCCTGGCGTTATAGAGCAAACCGTGATCCCGCGCGTAACGCTCGCAGATGCCGAGCAACCTAGTCAGACCACACACCGAGGCGCTCAGCAGCACCATGTCGTCCGCGTAGCTAATATTGTTGACACAGACACCGTCAATATGGCAGCCAGCACGCGTGCTGCTGAGCTCCTCTATCAGTGCGTTCACGTACAGGTTGAAGAGCCTTGGCGAGGTCAGCCCTCCCTGCCTCACCCCGCACTCCAACCTGTACGGCTCTGATAGAGCACCCGACCATCGAACGACGTTGACCTGGTGAAGATACCAGTACTTGAAAATGTCTATCAGTTCGAGAGGCATTGAGATGTTATATAACTTCTGCCATAAGATGTCATAATTAACCAGGTCGAACGCCCTCGAGAGGTCGAGAAAACATGCATAAGTAGGTGTGCTCCTATCGGCGTAGTACTTGACAGTTTGCTTCAAACACAAGATAGCTGACTCAGTAGACAATCCCGGTTTAAAACCAAACTGATTATCATGTGTGTTTACATACCGGTCCAGCCGTGTATTAAGCAAACTGTCAAGAACCTTAGCAAGTACTGTAGCCAGTGAGATTGGCCTGTAGTTGCTCGTGTCACTTAGGTCACCGGTTTTACTCTTCACAATTGGTACCACCACGGTTCTCATCATCTCTGCTGGTAAGTACGCATGACTCAAGCAAAATGAATATAACATGGCAAGAACTCTGGGCAGGTGGACGCCGGCATGCTTGAGATGTTCAATGCTCAGGCTGTCATGTCCAGGAGACTTTCCCCGCGACATTGATTTGATTACTCCCTTAACATCCTTCGCTGTGACTTTGGTGTACATCTCCTGTCCATGTGACCCTTCTACACTGAATGACCGTGATGGCCCCAATGGCGACTTTACCAGAAACTGATCCTTAAATATATCAGCGATACATTTCGGGTCACTCACACTGTTGACGCTCACCGGCAAGCCCGGCTTATTATTTAACCTACTAGTGGTTTTCCAAAAGTTAGAAAAGTCATGCTTCGAATGGTGAGAAGCGAGGATATCCATCTTTATCTGATCTCTATTATTTTGACACCACTTTAGGCGTGATTTAAAGATTTTACGACTTTCCCGCATCTCCTCCCAAATGGGTCCTTTACTCGGTTTACCCCTCAAAACCCATTCCTTAAATTTACACCGAGCTACCCTGTGAGCGCCACTCACATGTTTGTTCCACCCGATCACCGGTTGTTTTCTTTTCGGCTTAACAACAGCATGACTCTCAGAGGCGGCTTTACACAACGCATTAACAATCTTACTATACATACTGTCAATTATATGCATGTGATCTCGGTTGTCACAACGTTTATCACAACAGTCACTGAGTTCAGGCGGAAAATCAATGATTTTTAAACTGTCATTACTTAATTTACTATATAACTTTATTTGTTCGAGGTTTCTCTCCCCCCATTTTATCTTATTAATTTCAACATTTTCTTGAAGTAGTTTTGGTTTTACATTATTTATATTACATTTAATAATGAGAGGCAAGTGATCAGACCATACCGGATCATACTTAATCTGTGTATCGACTATGGTTTGAAAAGCCGACTCAGTTACAACACAGTGGTCTAACCATCTTAGCGCCCCATTAGCGTCACTTATAAAACTATATGTATTAGACAATAAACCTAAATTTATTATATCGGCGCATTTCCAATCCAAATCACTACAAAAATTTAAAAGTTCATAAAAGAATTGCTCACCCGGATGGGCGTTGAAATCACCGAGCGTGTATACACACTCAACATGTTCACTGCTCACAACTGCGCTCAGTGTTGCCAAACAATCCGTAAATTCAACTAGATTCACTGTGCTATCAGTTGGCATGTACACACTGAAAACTACAAATGACCTTTGCCCTATCACCACTTTAATACCGCACACTCGATTATTATCACATTGCACTATAGAAACATTATTAAAGATTTTCTTATTCCACAACAATGCAACCCCACCCCACGGTCGTCCTGAGATCATCCCCTTCGATGTGTCCATGGGCGATACACCCGTGTATGCGAAGTCATCATCTATACAGCTCAGGAAATGAATGTCGTGCGGCAGTAGCCAATGTTCCTGCAAGGCAATTATGTGAGATGTTCTACACAACTGTCGTACATCATCCACTGAGCGCTTCACGTTCTTACAGTTGAAACTTACGAAGTTGTATAATTCCTTATTAGCCTTATTCATTTTGGTTTTTGATCGGCCGTCACAGCACCATTACCGTTCGTACTCCTCTGTCGAAAATGTACAAACCGTCTAAATATGACTCCTTCTGGCCATAAATTATTATCTAAAATGACTAGTACACGTTTATAATAAAAAATAAGTATTTATGAGATTTGAAAAATTTAAAAATAAAATTTTAATTCGTTATTAACCTCTCGGACCCCAATGCGCCCCAATGGCACAATTTTGTGCCACCAAACCCCGACCGATTTTGAACTGTATTTTTGGAAAAATAAGTCTTAAAATCGGTCAGGGATTTTTGGCAAAAATTTTTTCGCGGGGCTCGAGAGGTTAAGACGCAATGCGTAGTTAGAAACACCCTAATGGAGTTGGAATGATCTGCCCGACTATTGCGCTGGGTAGGTATACTCTACAGCTAGCCACGTGAACATTATAACAGGTGTTTCATATTTCTAATGTACTAATTTATTAATAATAAAAATTATTACTAACGAAAAAAAGAAAATCTCGCCTAGAAGTATTTTAGGTCGGATAGGTACAATCGACAAAGTTGAATCATGACCCACCATAAGCTTATTTTCTTACAGGCATTCAAAAATAATTAGGTCCACATTCGCATAACATACACATCCATGGAAACGACTTTAGTCTTAGTCATTTTGGCGGATTCAAACGATTTATTTTCAAAATGGGTCATGATTCAACTTTGTCGATTGTACATTAAGTGGGCCACTTTTGTAAGACGACTCAAAAGTCACGGTGTATACCAGTAGGTATTGCTCTACCTGTTGTCAACGGCTTCGCTTACATATTATGATCGAAAATAATCCCACGGAAACGTTTCAAATAAGTGAACGAAAGTTTGGTACCGAATTGGTAGTCGTTCTGGAAATCGCTCCACTTTATTCTGGTTATAAAATCTCCCGTCCTGAATGGAGAAATCATCAAATCATCTTTTCATTTTATGATGAAGTTTATTAAAATTAATCACGAAGATTGCATAAAGGTCAAATTACACCGAGACAGGACGCTGCACGCACATTTCAATAGAGCTACACACAATCTGAGTTAGATTGTGTGTAGCTCTTTGTGTAGTATTACTACACAAAAAGATACATATTTCAAAACGCAGCGCGACGCCACCGTACAGCGTTTTAATGGCGACTCAAAATCTAACTTTATATATTACGTGTAGTATCTACTACACGAAAAGATACACATGTGTAGTATCGTTGCGTCACGTCGCGCTGCGTCGCGTCTTGGTGTGAGCTGACCCTTAGTTTCACTAAGACGATTGGATAATAAATTTGCTACGAATTTCCAATCATACCATTTTCATGACTCGCATGAGATATAAAAAAAATGTTAATAAAGAAGTAAACTTCCTTATCTACATTTATGAACTTCCTACATAAAAACATTTATCTAGAGGAACTATCAAAAAGATACATACATCGAACATCAAAGAGTCATGAAATATCTTACAATCAATTGAGCTCCAAAATTTGTCACGGAATTTACAACAACCCTAACTTTTTTACGGTATTCAGGGTGGCTTAATCCGTTTAGGGATAGGCAGTCGTTTCGGAAAAACGGCCGTCAATCTGTCGCTGCGTTTGACTCAACGTCGGATTGATTCGTGAGGTACAGTCGACAAAAGTGTTACTAGTCAGATATCTTTACCTTAAACCAGCTTTTGCTTTTTTAATGCATTTGTAGAGGGGAACACCCAAATACTCCGAAATATTTTATTCCGAATTTCGATATTCCGATTTTCAAAACTCCGAACATCATAATACCTAAAAATTACAATATCTATTATTAAGAATCTGGAAATTTATTTGACCGAAAGTCGTATGTCCGATTTCTTCGTTTTCCGATTTTCACATATTCGAAAAATGTATTGCTCGATGAGTTCTCATTCCGAAAAACGAAATTCCGATTTTCAATATTCCGAATAAACTGTTTTTTCGGAATATTGATAATCGGAATTCCGTTTCTCATTCTACAAAGTCAGTGACAGAAACGAAATGGTGCAAAACCGGCTCCACGTAATTTTGTCTACCGTACTCCCAGAGTGTTATTTAAGCCTGTGTAGGCACGGAGTGGCGAGGCGTATCCTCTTAACTTTCGCTGTTTGTCTTCAGGATTTTTATTGTTATTAGGAGAACTTAGGATCCAAGAGCGAGCGAAGCGAGCTCGGGACTTGGGGCACCCCGACTCGGACAGGTTAGGTTCGAAGGGGATGGCGGCGTCTGAAAGACCCCGCCATCCCCTTCGTGTTAGGTTACTTTAAACCTTGCAAACAGAAATAGGAGCCCCGCGAAGCGGGGCTCTGTCGACATGCTTTGGTAGGTGGTAGTCAACAAATTGGCCAAGGATGCAAGAGCGAGCGAAGCGATCGCTCGGGACTGTAGACACCCCGACTCGTACAGGTTAGGTTCGAAGCGGATGGCGGGGTCTCATCCCTTTCGTGTTAAGTTACTTTAAACCTTGCTCACAGAAATAGGAGCCCCGCAAAGCGAGGCTCCATCGACCTGCCTTGGTAGGTGGTAGTCAACAAATTGACCAAGGATGCAAGAGCGAGCGAAGCGAGCTCGGGACTGGGGACACCCCGACTCGGACAGGTTAGGTTCGAAGGGGATGGCGGGGTCTGAAAGACCCCGCCATCCCCTTCGTGTTAGGTTACTTTAAACCTTGCAAACAGAAATAGGAGCCCCGCGAAGCGGGGGTCCGTCGACATGCCTTGGTAGGTGGAAGTCAAGAAATTGGCCAAGGATGCAAGAGCGAGCGAAGCGAGCTCGGGACTGGGGACACCCCGGACAGGTTAGCCCCGCAAAGCGGGGCTCAGTCGACATGCCTTGGTAGGTGGTAGTCAACAAATTGGCCAAGGATGCAAGAGTGAGCGAAGCGATCGCTCGGGACTGTAGACACCCCGACTCGGACAGGTTAGGTTCAAAGCGGATGGCGGGGTCTGAAAGACCCCGCCATCCCCTTCGTGTTAGGTTAATTTAAACCTTGCTTACAGAAATAGGAGCTCCGCGAACCACCTTATTGGTGCTATAACTCAGGATGCAATAGCGAGCAAAATGTGTCTTGGGGCACCCCGCCTCGGACTTTTCGACCTGACGGACCCGAATCGGAATTCTAATAATCGGAATTTTAATATTCGGTATTCGTGTTTTTGATGTTTCGGAAAATATATTAAGTCGGAATTTTTGATATTCGGTCTATTGAAATTCGGTATTTTGAAAATAGTAATTATAAACGTTAGGAATTTTGAAATATCGGAATTATTAAAATAGGAATAATGATCCATCGGAGTTGTTATATTAGGGATTTTGAACCATTCGGAATTATGAAAATCGGTATTTTGAAATTCGTATTTATGAATTCCGGAATAAAGTTTTTCGTATTATCGTAGTGTACCCATTTGTAGAGATTTGTTAAGAAATTGTTCAGTTAATAGCCTGCATTACTTTATCAGGCAGGCTTCCCACTTGGTGGACCGACGTCATCGTGAGAGTCGCGGGCAACCGATGGATGCAAGTGGCGAATCGTCTTTCGGCGTGCCGGTCTAAGAGGGAGGCCTATGTTCAACAGTGGACGTCTTCCGGCTGATGATGATGATGATTACTTTATCTATATCACCTCATTTTCTGTTTATGATAAGTCACGTAGTGATGGGCATTGTCTCTACTTTTAACATTCCCAACATAATAAAATATCAAAGTTTTCAATGGAAAAATATTTTAAATTATATTTAGTCAAAGATCAATTACCCAATATCTTATCAAGTATGCAAGTGACAGAAAAAGCGATGCAAGATGGAAGGAGAGCCATTGTCTATGGAGACATTGGTAAACCCAAAAATGGATATTTAATTTTGTAGAAGATTTATGTTAGTGATTCTACCGATAAAAAAATGCACATACTATAAAAGCGAATGCATTTTTTTGAGAGAATGAGTGAGTTTACATAACTTATTTTGTTGTTAGTACAATACAATGTGTTGTGAGTCAATATTTAGGATATTTCCCGGTGAGCTAACAGGTGTGTCAGTTAGTGGCTTTGCGGATTATTTGGAGATCAATATGTCTAGATGTTGTTATTAACGTCACTATATTCAATAATTGGATAAAACCTGGCCTTATCTTTGTCATATAGATATAATGCTTGGTAACAGACTGCTCTTATTAATACACCAGCAATTTCTCCAGTATCCTGGGTGCGTTTACAAACGCCGAACGCCATCTTTCGCTATCTTTTTTCCCGAATTATTACTCATAAAATAAATAGGTTTCGGGTCGCCCAGAGGCGGCCCAGCTCACACTTGACCTATTTTTTATTTACGTGTAAATAAGCATGGTAAACAAAATTTACAGTGTGTTACTTTGAGTCGTAAAACTAGATAGATAGTCTTCTTTCTTTGTTATGGTTTCCGTATCACACCGGAGCGTGTTGCAAGTATTAAATGTCTTTATTTATTTATATTTATGTTCTTTTTCGGGCTGTGTCGTGTGCCAGGGGCTGTGCGTGGGTTTTGCAGGGGTTTTATTTGTATCTAAAGGTGCCCGGTCTCTTTCTTTTTTTTTCCCACATTGATTTGCAGACTCGTGGAAGGAAGTGCAAAGAACGTATATTCCTACTCCTCCAATTTTTTTTTCTGATTAATTTCATTGCGTGATACAAGACAGTCAGCTTCATAGCTTGGCTTTTTGGTGGTTGCTAATGTTAATTCAGGAATTTTCACGAGTTCAGAAAAATCACCTTTTTCCTTCAATTTTTTTTTGAGTTTCCGGGCTACTTGTGACGTTTCCGCAAACCAGGCAATAATTTGGCCTTTTTAGGCCCCATCAACTATGATGATAGCCCCATCAACTTTGAAACGTGTGTAGAACACAACGTTAACGTTTATCGGACACTGAGCAATGAAAATATAACTATGGGGAATTGCTGAGAACATATATTATTAGTTATATTTAATACAATAGGATTGTTACGTAATAGTCCCCACTTAGATCTAAAATTATCTTTCGAGTTATCAACACAGGCTTACCATAACTTGGGTGCCTAAAGCTATTGTCAAACAGACAGGCGAGGCGAACGCAAAGCGAGGCGCTTTTGTTTGTAATGTGTGGAATTGTTTACGCCAGTCACATAGACTATCGGATCGCTTTCGCTTTTCTATGCTCTCATGCATCTCTTAGCTGCCACGGTTTATTTTAATTTATTGATTTTTATTTCTGAATTGTCTTTGTTTTAAATTTTACTATGGACACTTTTAAACTTGCTACATCGTTCTCACATAATGTACCATCTAAGAATGAATGATGTAACAATGATTCTGTAATAATTTTGGCGATCTGAAAAGAGTGTCCATGGAGTTTCTTGCACGTTCTTCTCCATAGAGATCTACGACTTGGAACGTGCATCTACGGTACTTTCACAGTTTTTATGTCTTGTGACTGGGACTGTAGCACCATAACTTTTCAGTGTTTAATACTTAATATTCCTTTAGTTGTCTATGACAATTCAAAAGTGCCTGTAACTGGCCTACTTGAAATAAATGCTTTGATTTTGATTTTGATTTTGATTATGTGACTGGATTCAAACAGTTCCATACATTACAAATAAAAACGCTTCGGATCGCATTCGTTTCGCCTGTCTATTTGACAATGGAATTAGATATCTTTCGATACATTTAGGTGGGAACAAGTAACAAACATAAAAAATTGCTAGTTCATCCATGTTTTTTTACTTAAACTTATAGGTACCATAAGGTTGGAAAAACCATGCAATCATTATAATTATTGTCTCCGATATATTATATTTTATCTGATTTTTATAAAACTATATATCGAAATTGTCGTTATTATAGAAATAAACGACAACCGAAATAAAGGAACGACCAAAAAAAAACAATCTAAACCCTAGAAAAAAAAAAAAACAAAATTAATCAACCAAGTTACCCATTTCAGGGAGTACTGACAGAAAAAAAAAACAAAATAATTATGTGTAAGTAACTACTGCAATCCATCAACCGTCAGCAGACAGACAGTCACGCGAATAAAACACGAACAAATTAGGTACAGAACCCGGTATTATTGTCAGCTTTGTTTTGCACGACTTTTTGGAGACACGAAAGCCTTTTTTTAGCCAATCATCAATTTCGGTAAAATAAATAATGTTGAGTGCCATTTCTTTAAATTTAGCAAAACCTTTTAACGACCCCATTTTTTGTTTGGCTGGCTACTTCTGCTCTAGTGGGTGGAAGAATAACTCCTGAACATGAGGCCTCGGGTTAGTTAAGTTTTTATTGGGGTTTCCCACCAAAAAATATCACCGAAACTAATTCTGCTCCTGCTCGATTGTAATCCCCACATCCCGTTTCGTCATTAAACCGATATGATTAATAAATTAAGACGAGTAAAACAACATCAACATTAAATTGAAAATCGAATCCAAACTTGTAAATTTTATTATATTTTCGAAAACGTTGGTCTACTCGACGACTTTCCTGTATCGTTTGTTTGACAAAAACATAAAATCGTATGCACTAACACCGGATTTGGAAAGATGCAAATATTTTGTTGCCTGCAGATCTAACTTGTGTCTAGTTTCGAGAGCCGAGTAGATTCGCAGAATTTTGACAGCAAATATTATTTTTTCTAAACGCGACAGCTTTTTCAAAAGAAACGAAAGGTTGCCACAGTCTTTGCGTTGATATTTTTTAAACTCCGAGAATAAAAACGCAATATCAAATGTATTGCTGCCTAATAATATTCGTATTACGAGTATAATAAAGATTCACTGTCTCTGAAAACAAGAATTGAGAACCTTCTAATTTTTGTCATCTGTTAAAAATAAGATGCTTCGCCCATAAATTTTATCCACCCGTATTTCGCGAGTAATGTTTAGCTCGCCAACCGATCAGGGATCAAAGTAGTAGTTGTGTTCCACGCGCATTTCATAGAGCTGTATTGAGCTGTCATTAAACTGAGGCCAAAACTGTAGGGCCAAATGTCTGGCGGGGTTTATAACACTATCTAAATATGGTAAGGTGGCCCTTTTTTTGGCGTCTCCCGCGGCGGCTGGGTCGTGAGGTGGACGCTGTCCTCTCCCTCACGCGTTCCGCCTCCTCCTTTGCTAACATTACTGCTTCGCAGAAGGAGGCGACCGCTTCCCATTCCGTCTCGCCCCGCAGCATGGCCTCGACCAGTGCCGGGCGCGAGAGGTCGAATCGCCGCCTATCGCCGCTATGAGGAAAGGCGGTGCTCTGCCCAAGCGGGGCAGTCCTTCCCCGTATGTTCCACCGTGTCATGGTAAGGTGGCCCTGGAACGCAAATTACAACCGAAGGAACGGGGTGGATTTGAGTCAGCAAGAGCCACTCAGGACTGGATGAATCATTAAATGATATTACACCTCAAAAGAGGCATCGATCAGTTTGTCAAAAAAAAACCAGTAGTCAGTAATTAAAGCTGCCATTAATTTTGTTGTCTTGAAATTCAACATTTCAATAAGTTTGAGAACATTAGCTTTCAGCATTTTACTGAAATCGATTGCCAATGGCACAGCCCAATAGCAAAGTAGGTACTCCCAGTAATTGATGCTCAAATACCCATTTGTGCTTACACCGCGAAGTAATCTTGAACAGAATGCCTTTAATGAAATGGAAAATTTGAGCGAACCAGCTGCTGATGTTTCTAAATTTTTGCCTCGTTACGCGAAAAGCTCATTTCGTTTTGTTTAAGATGAAAATTGATACTTTTGTTGTGGTTACTGTACAATTTGGTATACATTTTGTATCATTACAGGTTCCTTTGGAATATTTTGTAGGTGGTCTTTTGTTAAGAAAGGAAAGGTTTAAAAAGAAAGGTCCTTGTTCTAAATTCTAATTGTACAACAAGCACAACGGAACACCTTCCTACTTTTTTCAAAATCTCAAAAAGGGTGTATAAAGGTGCAGGGTCGCAAACAGAACAGGCCTGGCCGTCACGGCATTAAATAAACTAAAACTACATTGTAATGATTGTAAAACTTCGACCTTGTTGCCAGAGCTGTGATAGCTCAGTTGGTTTAGCGTATAGAGTGCTCATCCAGACGAATACAGCTAGTCCTGCATGCAGTCGATTTTTTCGTTCCTCAAAAAACTTTTCGATTCGCGACCCAGGTACGCGTAGGTATAAATTTTTTATGTAAAACTAGGTGTTGCCAGCGGCTTAACCCGCTACATCTGTAAATTAACCAACAGGGACATAACATCGGGATAAGTGTTGCCACATGTGTTAATAAACAAATCATAAACTATCTGCATACTAAACATCGAAATCCGTTCAATAGTTTTTGCGTGAAAGAGTAACAATCATCCATCCATACATCCTCACAAACTTTCAGATTTATAATATTAGTTAGGTCACATTCAACTTTTCACCGCTGGCATGAATAAGATGAGAGAAGGTTATCAAATGTACCAAAAGATCCAATTTCCGAGTTTTCCCTGAAACGCACAGGCATAGACTGGTGGGTAAAAAAATTATAAAATACGCAAGTGTCCGAAACGACCTAATTACCGAACAAAAGTTTGTTGTTCCAAAGTTTAATTAATGTTGGTGGGTTTCTAAATCATTGAGAACAGGGTGAATAGCGCCCTTGTTTTTTATCGCGATTTTTCATACCTCTAGCATTGAATGTTGGGCAGACTTAAATTAAGACAAAACAAATTGTGTAAGTAAGTATTATATACCTTTCCATACAAAAAATACGATTGTAGCGCCAAAGCCAAAGGCAAAAATTTGACTAACTAAAAACATTGGAATAGCTTTTTTGAGCACACAAATAATTTTGGCATTGTATTATTAGTAAACATACCTACATTTAACGATGACTTTTAAAGCAATGTTATTACCAAAACTACGCCTTAAGCATAATAAAAAAATCAAATCCGAATTGACAGATGTAAACGGGTAAAATATTTTATTTAAGTACACTATAACGATAGTTTACATAAATAAAATATTTTACCCGTCATCTCACATCGATAAGCTTAAAATTCCCAGCTCAATTCCGTATTCTAACCAGCTCTATTTTAACAGCTTGGAAAGCACGAAAAGCTGTTATCTTGGCTTGAACCCCTCTTTTATTCGAGCTACTTGCCAAATACTGTCGCATTACTGTTAATTTGTTGCTGCTAGGTAGGCCGTGCATGTTGTGACGTATTGAGGCCAAATTTTGACTCAAAAGACTTTAGATTACTGCTCTTTGCTCGAATGTTGTTGTCATAGTGGCACTAGTTGTTTCCAGCAATTTCTACAACTCGAAAATTCTCCCACGAAAACTTAAAATCGGTATAAAACTAACTTAATTATTCAGGTTATAAACTATCTGTGTTCCAAAATTCATCCAAATCCGTTTAATGATTTTTACTTGAAAGAGTAACAAATATCCATCCATCCAAATAAATTTTCACGTTAATAATATTAGTAGGATTGATGCCATTGGGCAAGCGCTATTGTCGAACAAATGATTTTGTCTTCGATTCGTGTCAAGGAAGATCGTTTTGAGGTACGGTCTCATAAAATTTTTGAAGTTCGGAAAGTGCTGTTTGATGAGTTATTTCTCTTGTGTCGTTGGTATATTTACAAAAATTTAAACTCACATACACAAACACCCAGACCCGGAACTTTGCGCGGCGGTCGATAGCAAAAACAGCTGCAAAATTTTTTTATATAAAAAATAAATTTTGGTTTTGATTTTGGATTAATAATAATAATAATAATAATAATATTCCACAACTATCACACAACGCCATCTAGTCCCAAGCTAAGCAGAGCTTGTGTTATGGGTACTAGACAACTGATATACATACTTATATATTTCTAAATACATACATATTATAGAGAAATTACACCCAGACACAGAACAAATGATCATGCTCATCACACAAACATTTGTCCTGGGTGGGAATCGAACCCACGACCTCCGGCATAGCGGTCAGGGTCACTAACCACTAGACCAACAGGCCAGTCAATACAGGCCAGTCAACAGGTCAGTCAGGATTTTCATAATAAAACGACAATATCTGCTAAAAGCAAATAATGCGATTTACAACTCGTAAGTCAAGGTTGCCACACCACTGGGTTGCCACTGCTCTGTAAGTAGCTCGTCATTCAAAATAAAAAAATAAAAAAAAACATTTTAATCCCAACTCAATTACTAACTCAATATTTTGAAAACAAACTAAATATGTATTTACAAAAAACGACATAAAAAAACATAAACCTAAGCAACAATATAAAAATATTTAAATCTCTCCGCTACTCTAAATTATAATCTAATCCCAAAACAATTTCTAAAAAATTAAAAAAGGAAAGTGAAAACTAACTTAAGAAACTAATTTGCTCATAGTTAATTACTATCAGAAGAAAATTTATTTTCTATAGTAAAGAAAATTTGAAAAGTTTTTCCTACTGAAAGGGATTTCATGATAAATCATGCCGGTACATTGATTCTGATGAGATTTTGTACATTTATTCACCCCTCATTTACATTTAGGGATGAGTTGCTACACCACATTTTATGAAAATGGCCGACCTTTCTGGTTTTGAAAAACTTAGAAAACATTATACATATAGATAGGGGCTTGAGTTGTCACCAATTTTTTCCAATAATTTTTAATATTGGAAAAAATTGGTGACACAAACGTATTAACTAAAACGGCGAAAGTCTTACATAATCACACCACTTTTCTGCTTCATCTTTTTTTTATAGAATTAGGTTGCACGGCTAGGTAATCCCCATTTTCCAAATAATTCATAGTAAATATCATTTACTTTTAAAAATAAACCGTGGATGGCTAAAAGTGCACCGCAGCCCTGAAATGCAAAGGGTAACCAAAGTATCACGGTGGATTATTAGTTAGTGAGATTTTGACAGTCCATTCAGTTTTGTCTATAGCGAGAGGACTCATTTGATGCTTTATCAAAACCCCCTTTTTTCAGGTTACATCTATCCAGTCTTGAACACTTCCACTCTAATACTCATTTCCAAGCACACTAAGAAACACCTAAATAAAAATACATTCCATTTTCAACACTCTTAATTAGTCCCGAGACTTTAAATTTCAACAGTACAATAATATTTTGGCATTAATTCGAATGTCACATACAGTTACTGAAAAACGAGCATAAAAGGCGTAGGCCCCAACCCAATTGTTTATGTAATAGCCACAATAATTATCATCTGAGGGTAGGCACAATAATTGCCGATAGTTTTGACCTAAGTTATGGCCTAGACGTAGGCCTAATGTGGGCGAGATACATATTTTATTGGATCTAGAAAGGGTTGGATTTGGTCTCATAATATGTCTGGGGCAATCGGGTTAATAATATGTACATAGTTTTATGTGTATTAATGAAATTGTACATTATTTTATGCTTGAAACAAGAACTTTTTATCCCTTTTTGATATTCGAGCGAATGGAAGAGTATATTTGACGTTGTTATAGGTTTACTAGCTGACCCCGCAAACGTTGTTTTGCCATATAAATTTAAAAAAAAATAGATAGTAGCCGATTCACAGACCTACTGAATACGCATATAAAATTTGGTAAAAATCGGTAGAGCCGTTTCGGAGGAGTACGGTAACTAACATTGTGACACGGAAATTTTATATATAAGATTTATTTAGAATAAAACGTTGCGTTTTACAATTTATTTATAAATAAAATAAGTATGGGCGATTTTCGGCCTATAGGTGACTTGTAGAATGAATATTATATACATTAGTTATTTTTTATCCATTCTGAGGTTAATAAAGTACATTGAAACACGAACTGAACGTACCATGAATTGAGTATATTATTAATTATAAGCCCTCCAGTGTTGACAAATTATCTACTCAACAAAACTAAAAAAAAGACAACTTGACAAAAATGCTAAAGTAACATAAATCACTTTTACAAACTCATTAATCACCTGTATTTTATTTAAAAAAAATAACTCAGTGAAACCTAGACGGTTATCTCAAGAGACCTTCAGAGACCTAAAAATATTAATTAGTTTTTATCAATTAAAAAGCTTTGTTTCAAAAATAGTCTGGTATATAGTAACGGTTGTCTTAGAAAAGGCTCTCCGGTTCTGTAAGTAAGATCATAAAATATCAAATAAATTGTTTTAGACTTGTTGCGACCTATCCAGATCAAATTTTAGAATGATGAATAGTTATTTGTTACGGAAGGCTACAAATTCGTTTTTTGGCGCGAGTACTTGAATTGAATCCTGAGCGTAGCAATGTTCTTAATGGTACGAGACGGAGAAAGGCAGAAAGACTGTGCAACGCACAACTTTTCACCTCACTACACTGAGCAAAAGGGTAGGTGTAAGAAAAACACCTTAAATAATACACTGAAATAGTGTTTATTTATTTTTAAATGAAAGTAATTTTACCACTAGGGAGCAGTGGTGGCCCAGTGGTATCGGTCCCGACTTACGAGTTGTAGGTCATGGGTTCGAACCCAGCCAGGCGCATTACTATGTGTAATTTATTTCATCACCACTGCTCTCAAAATGGTGAAGGAAAACATCGTGAGGAGACCGGCATGTCCTAGAACCAAAAATTCGAAGACATGTGACATCCACCAATCCGCACTGGGCCCGCGTGGTGAATTATGGCCCATTCCCTCTCTCAGAGCGGAGGCCTGTATCCCAGCAGTGGGAACATTATAGGCTGATGATGATGATGATGAATTTTACTACAAAAGGTAAAATTGTCTTTTTTTGGAACTGTTAAGCTTGATGTGGTCGTGACCGATTGCGGCCCCATCGGACTATGAGAGTGAAGGAGTAAAGGAGAGAGAGATAAAAGAGTAAAAGAGAGTGCACCTGTGACTGCGCAAATACTTGTGCACTACACGCAGAAAAATGTCTGGCTACCTATACAAGAACTTCTGGTTGCAACCGTGACAGCAAGACTCACTAGTTGACTTTACAACATTTCTAGTAATAAATACTAAGTCCTTGTTATCTCTACTACTTACTTATTATTTATTACTAGAAATGTTGTAAAGTCAACTAGTGAGTCTTGCTGTCACGATTGCAACCAGAAGTTCTCGTATACATTTCTCTGCGTGTATAATATCTCCCGATTATTGTATTGTATTCTTTATTTGTAAACTAAATCATTTAACTTAACTATAACTACTAAACTTAACTATTTATAACTTCAAATACAGAACGATCGATACACGAAACCCAATTTCTATTAACCCCTTTTTAATATTTTCGATCTCTTCGTGAATAATTTAAATGTTTATCTACCCACTTAACGCCAGGAATCTAATTTTACGTAAGACGCCTGAAACTTAGTCTGACTTAAGCCGGTGCGAGGTTAGACTACCTAATTTGATCCTAAAACCGCTAGGTACTAAATCTAGAAAATAATACTGGGAAAACTGGAATTGTTGCTAAAAATAAACTATTTTCTTATTATCTCAGTCTTACTATTATATTACTTTGTACTATTATAAATGCGAAAGTTTGCGAGCATGGAATGATTAAATAAAAAAAAATCGAAACCGAATTCAGTAAAATAAAAAAATGAACCACGGGAATCTATACTAATATTATAAAGCTGAAGAGTTTGTTTGTTTGTTTGTTTGTTTGTTTGTTTGAACGCGCTAATCTCAGGAACGACTGGTTGGAATTGAAAAATTCTTTTTGTGTTGGATAGTCCATTTATCGAGGAAGGCTATAGGCTATATAACATCACGCTATCACCAAAAGGAGCGGAGCAGCAATGAGAAATGTTTCAAAATCGGGAAAATGTATTCCTTTTCGAGAGCTTTCGTTGCGTGCGCTGCGTAAACGGTTAAAGATACGCAAAAATTATGTACTACGGAATTATTCCTCATAAAAAGTTCTAAAATAAAGTCCGCGAGAGCATATATCTATCTTTTAAGATTAAGTCACTATAACCTTTTTTATGAAAATCAAATTTGTTTTAAAGTAATGCATTATTTGCGAAGGTATTTTCATTATTATGATATTAATCCTTATCAAAATAAATACGTTAATCATCACAAGCATTTAATTTTGAACAAAAATGCCCTTGACATCGTTTGATTTCAATGAATATCTTAGGAGATATCATAGTTTCAAAATAATGTCACAACAAAATTATTACTGCCTGGGCAATACTAAGCGTATCATAATTGCGCGAGAGGGAAAGTGCACCCTCTACCTCTCACCCGAGCCAACGCTGAAGGCGCCTAGGGCGTCGGAAATAGTGGGTCATATTCCAGCCGCTTACGGACGGGGAGTAATGGGTAGCTTGCCGTCCGACGGCATGTATTTATAAAGAAGCACTGGCCAATCTCCGCTGCATATAGACAAGTCGAGATGCGGCGGGAAGAGCTCCGGCGCCATCTCAAGGGGCGGTATGGATCCTGTATCGAATGGGGAAGGAAGAAACGCCTGGGTGTCACCACTGCGAAGATCGCCCGGAGGATACGGTAGAACATACGGTGCAGGACTGCTCCGCTTGGGCAGAGCACCGCCGTGTCCTCACAGCGGCGATATGCTCTGGTCGAGGCCATGCTGCGGGGCGAGACGGAATGGGAAGCGGTCGCCTCCTTCTGCGAAGCAGTAATTCTAGCAAAGGAGGACGTGGAACGGCCCTAAGAGGGCCAGAGCCTGCCGGGGTCGCGGGACTGTCTCACTCGATAACCGTGACCCTGGTACATAAAGGGCTATTTGAAGGAACACCGTGGATTTTAGTCAGTACAAGTCTGACAGTCCCTCCTGTCCCGCCCTGGGCGGGAGGACTCATTTGATGATTTTGCCACGATAAAAGAAAAAAAGGGGGCGGTATGGAGGGAGCGACTATCAAAACCGAGGTTCGGGCACGCCTCAATCGCGGCGGTAACCTCTCTTTGAGGAATGGCTGGAAGGTGTCACGGCGTCCTGACCAACCACCTGACGCAGATCCTCACTGGACACGGAAGTTTTGGGAGGTACCTGTGTCGGATGGGGAAGGAAGAAACGCGTGGGTGTCACCACTACAAGGATCGTCCAGAGGACACGGTACGAAATTGCCCCGCTTGGGCATAGCATCGCACATGTCCTCACAACGGTGATAGGCGGCGACCTCTCGCGCTCGGCATTGGTTGACGTGAAATAGAGTGAAAACCGGTCGCCTCTCCTTCTGCGAAACAGTCATGCCAGCGAAGGAGGAGGCGGGACGTGTGAGGAAGAGTACAGCGTCCACCTCACGACCCACACCCAGCCGCCGTGGTACACGCCCACGGTGTCAGACGTCGCAGGACGATCTCTGGCCAACAGGCGAGGGCATTCGGGCGACGAGTAATGGGCGACTCGCTGTCCGATCATGGACCATGCCCGGGTCGACGTCAACGTTGTGTTCCACGCGCGCCTCAAAGAGCGTCAGCACAATGACGGGGGCCAAACCCCTTAGAGGGCCAAAGCCAGCCGGGGTCGTAGGACTTACGAGCTACCGTGACCCCGGAACGTAAAGGGCTATTGAAGGACGCCGTGGATTTTAGTCAATACAAGTCTGACAGTCCCTCTTGCCCAGCCCTGGGTGAGAAGACTAATTTGACGATTTTATGACGCTAAAAAAAAAAGCATACAGAAAATGATTTGTATCGGTATCCTCCCACAGCGCTTCGCACTAAAAAATACATTGTTAAGTTCCGACATCCACGCGAACGAAGTCGCGGGCACAGCTAGTTAATAATAAAATTATGCAGCGGAGACTCACAAACTCGTATACGCTTCCAAAGATCTTAATCCCATTGAAAATCCCATAAAAAGAACCATCAATCTGCTAAATGTGGAGGAAAACAGTTATACGCATTAGGGAGAAAAAAGCGAGATTGTAGGTGTCGCCCCATCATTAATAATGAGACACAGAAATTCGATGTTTGTGAGCAAATCCGAGTAATCTTTGTAGACACGGAATTCATTAGTTTTGCTTTGAACGGATACGGGCTTAGTAAGACATACATTTGACGGAGCAAATGAGCTGTCTATGTCAATTTTGGTAAGTGGAATTTGAGGTTTTGAAGATATTACGTGGAAAATCACAGTATTCATTATAAGGATGTTTCTGAGATCGCATAAGTAATGGCTTCTATGGGGTGGATGAAGGAATTCGTAATTTTAGCATAGGTACGCTTAAATCCTATAAAAATATCGACCTTATAATTAGATAATAATACGTTTAAAATTAATACGTTTATTTGGTATTCACAAGGTAATATATCGTATATTAAAATTTCTTCAAATATAAACTTAGGTATACAAAAGAAAATAGAATGTGAGATCCAGTGAATCACAATGTATGTAAAGCCTCGCAAAAAAAGGTATGTTTTATCAGCACATTTTAAAGGTCAATTTTTTCACAAGACCGTTTCCCAAAGCGCTCCTCCTTCGCCTTAGAGTTTTGATTGGATTTTCACTACGATTTTTAAAATGAAAACTTAAACATGTAACGGACACGTACTTACATTTCTAAACACATACAAAACCACAAACAAGGAAAGTAATGCACTATATATACTCGTATATTCACTTTGATAAAATATTTAGAAAACGGTGGGCCGACTCGACCCAAAAACTGTACAGAAACCTATAACTAAACCTTTAAAATAAATACTTTTACTAATAGCTATAGTGCTCGTGATAGAAGGGTCGAGCAAGGAATGGAAAATATTAGACATACTAGTTTTACATAGTTTCTTTTGTAAGGGGAAACCTGTAAAGGCGCCCGGTCTTTGGGGATATGACAGAGGAGTGTGGGACTTTTACCTGACTAAAACCACCTCGATGGCCATCATCAGCACGTAAAGAGGAGCTCTGTACTCCTTATAAGAGATCAGCTCCATAGAATCACAGCTGTGTTCACATGAACGTTTGCACTTTTTACCGATGAATTAACACCAAAACATTAAACTTTTAAGAATACTTTGAACGAATATGCAACATAATCGCAACGGAAATTTAAACCAATAGTACCTATTTTTGACAGGCTTAACATTTATTGCACCTATAGATCTCGTGGAATAAACACATTATAAATCCGAATGATATTAAAATTCAACTAAAAGAACTACCAATATGTTAAAAAACACAATTGTATTTTCATTTCACGAATCGTTATAAAACTTTTACGACGCACATTCATACTAAAGCCTCTATGAGGCGTAATTACATGAAAAACAGCCTCAAACCAAATAAAACATTCATCTAAACTAAGCAGACATAATGACTTACACGCAACTTACATGTAACTTACACTTGTAATGTACTTATGAATAACTTAGCGGACGTTTATCAATTCACAGCTGTCTAATGAAGCAATCACAAATCGTCTCGCAAACGATTAAGTTACATTAGTCATGTCTACTAATGTCTTATTACTGAAGACAGACATTGCTGAGGAGCTTTGCTATTTGATGGTTTTTGTAATAGCTATGAAATGTTGAGATCTGCTATTGTGTGTGTTGGTAGTAAATCTATTATAAAGGTTAATAGTTTGCGCTAATCTCAGTAACTATTAATCCGAACCCAATTTGGCGGATTACTTTGTGTAATTTATTTCATCAACACTGGTGGAGTCTCACTCTCAAAATGGTGGAGGAAAACATACCATACCATACAAACCATGTTCTAAAACCATCAAATCCGAAGACATCTGACATCCACCAACCCGCACTGAGCCCACGTGGTCGTTTACAGGGCACTTCCTGGCACAGGCCTGTGTCCCAGCAGTGGGAACATTATAGGCTGATGATGATGATTAATTTAATCCGAATTGAAACCATATTTTTGTATAAGATAGTCTATTTATCGACGAAGGCTATAGGCTATGCATCACGCTATGACCAATAGGAGCAGATCAGCGGGTGAAACCGCAAGGAATAGCTAGTGAACTAATAAGTAACATCCTAAAGGCTAATGTAGGCCAATGGTCTTCAGAAGCTGGACTTAGGACTCTGGCATAGTCCTCTGGTCCTGAATGCAGCAGAAGGAACTGTCAGGCTCATATTGACAGGGGGTCGCGAAACAGTCCGGGCTCACGGTAATGACCGGGGTCGCGGGACTATTTTATCAAGTAACCGTGGCTACGGAACGTAAAGGGCTGTTAAAGGACACCGTGAATTTAGTCAGTACAAGTCTGATAGACATTCCCGTCCTGCCAGACTTGAAAAAAAATGCTCATACTGTCAAAAAATCCACTCTACTTCTTCGGATGGCCTTTGTATTACACGTTATCCTGCTTACATAGTCAGAAAATAATAAAGTAACACTAAAATCAAATATCGCAGGAACTCTTAGAACTATTCATCTAGATATACAATCATGGAGTGAGTAAGCGAGATAATCAATGTTCGATATTTATCTTGTAGAAGAGTGTTCTACGGTCGAAATTAATTAACGTCAACTTCTGCCGGGCCCTGGGGAAAACCCATCCGTTACTGTGTGTATTGATATTAATCACATTTGGTGTGACGGAGTAAATCAGAGGCTCTAGCGTGAATTCTACGTGTTTTTCCGTACAACGTACTTGATATATTACGACGTTAATTGTATGGAAAATGAAAAAGCGCTTGTAGTGTACGAACGACGAACTAATTTTATCCATCAAATCAACGTCACAAAAACGTAAAAAGTCATGCTAAGCTATAAATAAATGCCATCTCTTACGATTCTTTCATATTTCAATCAACTGTCAATCTATTCCTTTATTATCATTTTTTCTTATCACACACTTTTTTTTAAATATTTTATAAAAACAAGAAAAAAAAATAACATTTAAAAAATAAAAATAATAGTGGCCCTCCGGTATCGGAAACAGGGTCCAAGCTACCGGTAGTCAGGGCTTCAGAGAAAGAAACCTCCTAACAATGCACGCCGTGACCAAAAGAACTGCTTTCTGAATCAGACCTTTCCTTTCACGACGTTTTTAATAATAATATTCCACAACTATCACACAACGCCATCTAGTCCCAAGCTAAGCAGAGCTTGTGTTATGGCTACGAGACACCTGATAAACATACTTCTATATTTCTAAATACATACAATATAGGTATTATAGATAAATTACACCCAGACACAGAACAAAATGATCGTGCTCATAACACAAACATTTGTCCTGGGTGGGAATCGAACCCACGACCTCCGGCATAGCGTCAGGATCTCTAGCCATTAGACCAACAGGCCAGTCAAATGTTTATTAATATATTAAGTTAGCCTGTACTGTCCCACTGCTGGGCAAAGCCTCCTTCCATTTCTACCAACGTTTACGACTGTGCGCCACCTCCTTCCGATTCTCAACGAAACGTATTCAATGATTTTCGCCAAAGATTAATATATTAAAATTTGGATGGTGACTAAAAAATCACCCTGTATAAAATTTTCTACGCTGGTCTCATCTTCTCGCACTCGAATAACACAGAAAAATCTTTTTTCGTTCCATCACACCAAAATGCAAAACAACTAGCTAGGCACATAAATGGTGGCTGGAGTAAAGTTTAGTCCAAATGTGGCCAAGGTTCATCCAAAGAAATTGGGGCTGTCCAAAAGCGCATTGGGTTGATGGTATTATAGAAATCGCGAAAAACAAATGAAGAAGAGACAAATAGAACCGATAAGTGTTGCAGAAAATGGGGGAGTTCTATACCCAGTTGTGAGTGATGAAATGATGATAATGATACCATAATTCAACTATTAAAATATTTTCTAAATACGATTCAGAAATTCCAAACTCAGTCTACGTACCTCATAAAAACATCCATACAAACATAAACTCACACCCTTTTCCCTATTGGAGTAGCCAGAAACTACTGAGCAACCTGTTACGATCCTTACATACGCCTTTCGCCTCATCCACATTCATACAATCTTTCAAAGGTCATACAAGCACCCCGAACGCACATACTACGCACCCTACCTTTCTGAAGCACTTCACCTATAAGGTCAGTGTATAGGTCTTCCTAGAGCATCACCTCCCGGAGTTATCGCAAACCTCTGTCTTATATATTCCTCTTGTGAGATGCCTATTCACTCATCCTCTCAACATGACCGAACCATCTTCCTAAAAACATCATCTCAAATAACCCTTTCCTCTACTAACCGAATCAAAATATCGAAAAACATCCCGAATTTCTTATCTCCCGATTGATAAAGGTTCTGCTATAAGCAGTAATCGTAAATCCCTAAGATCAATGAGATCATGCCGACATCGGTATCAAATCCGTCGTTAAATATTTACCTAATACCTCTGGCTTACTGTACTGCCTTAGAACCATAAATATTGTATGAACATACTTTGGGAAGTTAATTTTGAAAATATGTATGTGTAAACCCGGCTTATAAATGGAATAATGTAATGATCGTACCAAAGATCTGTGATTTCTGCCAAACCCCCTAGGTATAAAAGTTATGGGGTAAGGTTTCGACCTCATGGTGGCTAATGTTCGCCCAACGGAACCCAGGCGATTTACTCTCTTAATCCGTAAACGAAAATACGAGTTTGTACGAAAGTAACTCGTCGAAACTTTTAGGTGAACCCTACTCCCTATTAATTCTAAATTCACTAGTGACAACACATCGGGAATCGGGACAGCTGTCCAATCATTTGCCACCAATTTTCAGTGTGTACCTACCACTGTCTAATCTTAAGTCCGTAATTAATAGTAACATAGTAATAGAGAAGAGAAACGTCCGTAACTTTGACCTATGCTACTGGATTCCTGCTTAGATGGGTCGTCCAAAGCACGTTGGGTTGGCGATGTTGTCAAAACCACCCCTTTTAAGTATACCCAGTCCTAAATGATTCCAGTCTGAAATTATAAATATGGAACCAGTTACGCTAAAGTCAGTATTTTATACGTACTAAGCTTACTTGAAGACGTTAACAATTGAGTTGGAATCTTATTTCAGCCTTTTAAGTATTCAATACAAAATTGAAATGTAGGTAAATTAAAACTAGTGTTAGAACACAAAAGTTATTAGATATACCTACGAAAATAGTCACTCAAATAGTATTTACAAACACTGCGATAGATCCAATGATAAAATAATATTTTAATGAGAGTTGTTTGTGAACAACTGAACACAGAACGAGACATTGACAAAAATACCTAAAATAAATATTTGAATATTTTCGTTACTATTATAATGTAGAAGTAGGAATGTGAAAAAGATAAAGTTCTTCAATTATTCAAGCCAAAGGAAAACTAGTGAAATCTTGGTGTACTAGTAGGTAAAACTCTGTCTTACCCTTAAGGAATTACAGGCGTGATATTATGTTATGTCAAAGTAAAGGTAACTTAAAGATTTGTTATTATTAGGTTCAGTGTTTAATTTATACGAAACATTGAATTAACGTCAGACTTTCAAATGTCCACGGTTCAAAAAGTAAACTACAATTCAATCACATTTAAAATTTAATAACACGTAAAATACTTCTTTATTTATTATTCTCATCATGATACTCAGAGAGCCAATGAAATGGAAAGTTACAAAAATAAAGTGATTCGTAAATAATATTTTAACATAGTAATTTGGACGGCAGTACTGTGAAATAATTCAACTGAATATACCTATTCGTTAAATTTTAACATATTAATTATATCTGTAATTTACATACGACTTATTCGTAAATGTATGTTGAAATTGTCTGCTTTAAATTCAAATCAAATAAACGTTTAAAATAACGTTGTTTAGAGGGATTTAAAATCAATCTTCTCTGTGATGTGTTTTTCACTGATTCGTCGAAATATATTGTAGAAATTAATTACATTAATTGCTAAAACGTTTACCCGAGGACTTCTCAATAGTAAAACTCCTTTCAATTATACCTCGCATATCGTTTAATTACGGCCGTAAAATCGTGAGAAATTGCCGATTAAAAGTTATAACGATCGTGAATTTCAGCAGATGAGGCACATACATGATCGTTTCCACACTCGATTTAATTTCGCGAATAATATTTTGCTACCTCCTCGATCATCACAATTACAGCTGTGAAAACAAATTCGGTATTCAAAATTGAAGTTCGAGCTGATTATTGAATTATTCGAATTCGATTTGACAACACAGTGTGACACGTCTGTTATTTTGATTTCATTTTTAAATCACTGGCTGGATTTAATTTAAATTCATTCTTAAAAACCACATTTGAATCAATTTAAATGTTAAACGTCTAAACTATTACCTGAAAAATACCCGGCACGTCAGAAAATTGTACGAAAAAAATTTAATGAAAAAAAAAACACTTGTGACTTACATGATTGTTATCCAATATTTTTGACACACACACTGACACTCACACACACAACACAAGCACTAAAAATCGATGTTCGGTTTTTTTTTTCGGCGCGCTTTGGGCGGTCGGCGTGCGTCGCTAGGGCGGGCGGGTACTGACTGCGGCGGAATCGCGTATTGGCGCTAGCATCGCCTGACCGAATCCCGGGGCACGAAACACGAGGTTTTCTCTCAATAATAATCCATTTTTGACGGTTCACTGGGTAAATATGGCTTGAGAACGGGTGTGGATTACGAAATCAATTTTCATATTCTGTAAAGTGAAGAGTTTCGTATTAAAACCTTTTTGTTTATCCGTCTTCACTGCTAACGCCATCTTTTATTAGAACTGGGAAGTTTCCAACGGATATGAGTGTCAAGCTTTTCCCGCTTGATTAGGTATTTGTGTTTACTCCCAAAGGAAATACAAACGTGGTGATACAGTTAAAAAATAAAAATGAAAAATGTGGGTACTCATCGTTGCACGTTGACAAGTGTTCGTAATATTCTATTTTTGAATTTTGTAGATTGTTTTAATCATAAATGTTTGATGTTGTCCGTTTGTGTATTGGTACGAGCGTCCCTTTGGACTGGTTTCGTGACGTAATGGAACCCTGCTGACATTGTAATTGTTAAAGTTTGTGTTTAGTAGTTTGTTACGTGGGCAACACAGATGCGAATGTTATCTGGGGGCACGGCAGTGCCCCGCCAAGTCTCGAGCAAAACGGGCACGGCCGTACCATCTTTTCTCGAAGCGATTCGCGGCTGTTTCGCCCCCCCTATATCTTCGACGTGGACAAAGCTAGGAGTTTAGGTTTTCAGTGAATAATAGTAGGCATTAGAACAAGCTTAAGTTCGAAATTACATGCCAATTGAATGAATAGTTCAGGAGTTACGGTCGATCAAAGTTACACCATTTTGTCACTCACTGACTGACTGACTCACTGACCGATCATCAAAAATCTAAGGTACTTCTAGCAGACTTAGAAACTTCAAATTTTGCACCAAGATAGTTCATTAGCCACATATAAAGGAAAAATTATAAAAACATTAAAAAATAATATACCATAGAAAACAATTTTATATTTGCGGTTTGGCAAGAACATTGTGTATGGATTTTGACTGCATTGTTAACTTTGTTCGTTGTTTAAGTATTCAATTGGATGAATACATACATAGAATAGAAAAGAATAATATAAATGTAATACATAGACTATAATTAATCTAAATTAATACATAAAGTTCATAATTCATTAAATTAATAACATTAAAACTCCATTGTATTGCGATAAATATTGTATGCGCGCTCGATAGATGGCGTTGTACCTGTCTGAATCGCGCTATGGTTTCGTTACAGAGCGCAGTCTAAGTAGTACTTTAAAATAATTCAATAATTTTCATTTGATAGCGCCATCTATCTATGAACAACCATTTCGAAACTAAAAAAAATATTGTAGCGATATTCGGAGAACTTTTAAGTTAGCCGGATTAGATAGTAGATTTATTATTGTTAGTGAAACAGTTATTTAGGAAAATAGTTTATTAATATAACATAGACATAGTTACTGAGGCCTATGTTCAGCAGTGGACGTCTTCCGGCTGATGATGATGATGATGAGACATAGTTACATTATCTATCTATGACTGGCCTGTTGGTCTAGTGGTTAGTGACCCTGACTGCTAAGCCGGGGGTCGTGGGTTCGATTCCCACCCAGGACAAATGTTTGTGTGATGAGCATGATCATTTGTTCTGTGTCTGGGTGTAATTTATCTATAATATGTATGTATTTAGAAATATATAAGTATGTTTATCAGTTGTCTAGTACCCATAACACAAGCTCTGCTTAGCTTGGGACTAGATGGGGTTGTGTGATGGTTGTGGAATATTATTATTATATTATTATTATTATTATCTAGTTGTTTACGTGTTATTTAGTTTAGTTATATTTAGTTTGTAAGTTAGTAGATATACATTTATTTAGTTATTTGTTGGTTAGTTTAGTTCTATTTAGTTTGTTAGATAGAGAATAGGTCCTAAGCAAAAAAGTAGCTGAAGTCCAAGAAATTATGAGGAAACCTAAAAAAAAAAGAAAGAAAACACTTACAAAAAATAAATGAGATCCCACCAAAAACATTAAATGTAAAAAATGCCAAGTCTCTCGATGCAGTCTTTCCATCGTAAAAAGTTTTGAGATCTCACAGAAGCCAAGTCCTATTCAAATTATGTAGTTATAAATCAACATTTAGTAATTATATCAATAGTTTTCTTTATATTATAACTATAGTGACTTGGCAATGAGCACAAGTAAAAACAAATAAAACGGCATATTTGGAGGAGTTGAAAGTTACACACACCGCATGCATAAACATTCTCTTTTACTTTATAAATATTCTCTTAAAATTCATCATTTACTTTCATAAAGCGATGGCCCGTAAGGTATTCTTAATTATTGTGTTGGAACATGTAGTCGGTAGTGACCATCATGATTCACACATAACAAATAATCTGATCACAGGTCTCGTCAGTAACATTTGCACATAATTCCAGGCAGCAAGCAGCTTTTAATTTGTGCTCATTGCCAAGTCACTATAGTTATAATATAAAGAAAACTATTGATATAATTACTAAATGTTGATTTATAACTACATAATTTGAATAGGACTTGGCTTCTGTGAGATCTCAAAACTTTTTACGATGGAAAGACTGCATCGAGAGACTTGGCATTTTTTACATTTAATGTTTTTGGTGGGATTACAAGCTTTTATTTATTATCTTCCTCTTAGCGTGTGTGAGGTTTGATTACGGGGGCCCTCTAGGGGGCCAAAGCCTGCCGGGGTCGCGGGGGACTTATCTGATTACCGTGACCTCGGAACATAAATGGCTATTGAAGGACATCGTGGATTTTAGTCAGTACGAGTCTGACAGTTTAAGTGGGACGACTCATTTGATGATTTTATCACGTTAAAAAAAAGCGTGTCAATGGTTGGCCGTGGGATTAACGAATATGGTGATCCCGGAATGTAAAGGGCTATTTAATTGAAGAATACCTTGGATTTTAGTCAATACAATTCTGGCAGTCCCTCCTGCCCTGGCCTGGGTGGGAGGACTCATTTTTGATGATTTTACCACGCTAAAAAAAAGCGAAGCGCAGTGGACGTCTTCCGGCTGATGATGATGAAAAAAAAGCGTGTCAATGGCATTCTATTATTAGGGTTGGCACAGAACTGTGCCACTAGGTTAGCGTCTTCAGAAGCATCCAGCAGCTCAAGTAATTATCAAATGACAGGATACACAGGACAGACACCATCTGAGCTGATTTTTCTTTAGTCTGGCCAATGTGGGTCAAACAACCGGAGTTTCTTTCAAGACTTCGAGGTCAGCTGTGGATGGCAGCTGATGTCCAAGACGATGATCATGATTATAAGTTTTTTCTTTAAATTGTCTTATTCGTCTTGCTTTTAATTTGACTCCATAACTATGTAAATACGCTCTCTCCTACCAATTGATCTGATATTTCACAGAAGCCTTTGGTTTTACTTACAATACGTTTTTATGATGATTACCTGGTCTTGCAGCCAACATCGTCTCCCCACAGAGGAAATTCCTGAACGGTTAATTTTGTAATATACGTTCAAAATTATAGACTTTTTTATGATAGCTTGCATTTGATCACCATCTTACCAGATAGTAGCAGCGGTGGCCCAGTGGTATCGGTCCCGACTTACGAGTCGGTCGTGAGTTCGAACCCCGCCAGGCGCATTACTTTGTGTAATTTATTTCATCACCACTGCTCTTAAAAACGGCGAAGGAAAATATCGTGAGGAAACCGGCATGTCCTAGAACCAAAAATTCGAAGACATGTGACATCCACCAATCCGCACTGAGCCCGCGTGGTGGATTATGGCCCACTCCCTCTCACAGAGAGGAGGTCTGTGTCCCAGCAGTGGGAACATTTATTTTATAGGCTGATGATGATTACCAGATAGTTATGCAATGATGTGGTCCACGATGAAGCACGCTTGCCGTTTTGACGACACGATTGACGCAGTTTATTATATTTATTACCGCTACCGCTTTCGCTTTTTTATATGACAGGATTCAGATCGCATTCGCTTTGCCCTGTCTGTTTGACAATAGCTTTAAAGAAACAAAAACAAAAGTCACCGTGAAAAAAATTGGGCCCGCCATTTTATGAGAATACTATACGGAAAATACACACTTTCGCATTTATGATATTGAGTAGGGATTTCACAATGCTAACGGTCTACTATAAAATTAAAATGAACGGAATGTACCTATTATTTTGCAAGTTAATCACTTTTTAATAATTATTTACGTTTCATTAATGCAAACACTACGTTTTCATTTGTTTTTATACTTCGGGCTATTACATTTTCATAATTTATGAGATTTAAAACTAAAAGCGATAGTAAAATGCAAGTTCCTATTATATTTTTAAGTCTCATGAAATAGGGGTGACCCTATTGCTATCAAGCGGGCACAAATCGGGACATCGTAACTAAATTCTTGATTGAAAAACAAAATGTCGGAACATTTAGTTCCCTTCAAAATGGTTGAGCTGAATGGTGCTGATAATCATGCGTCATAATGTTCGTGAACGGGCGCTGTCAGTTGGGACTGGTCATCTCTTAGCTGCCACGGTTTATTTTAATTATCAATAATTTCATTTCTGAATTGTCATTTTTTTAAATTTCCTTTGGACACTTTTTAACTTGCTACATCGTTCTCACATAAGTACCATCTGAAAATGAATGATGTAACAAAGGTTCTGTAATAATATTGGCGATCTAAAAAGAGTGTCCATGGAGTTTCTTGCCCGTTCTTCTCCATAGAGATCTACTCCTTGGAATGAGCATCTACGGTACTTTCACAGTTTTTATGTCTTGTGACTGGGACTGTAGCACCATAACTATTTTGAACTGTTTTTATTTTTTGTCTTTTGACATCAAAAGTGCCTGTAACTGGCTTATTTGAAATAAATGTTTTGATTTAGATTTTTTGATTTTTAAAATAACACCTTGCTCGACCTGGGAATCGATACCGGCACATGCTCAGTAGTTGCTACACTACAGTCACTTACGAGTCTTGACCAACAACGAATTCATTCTTCATTCGTGAATAATACATAATTAATAATTATATTACTAATGCAAAAAATTTAAAATGTCACTTACGGGATCTCTTCCGTGATTATGTATTTGTTTGAGTTCCCGATATTTCGACGCTATTGCAAGCGCCATGATTGCGGGTTGACTCTGACATTTTAGAGACAAACCGTGAAAGCTTAAAACAGTGATTAATGCAAAAGTTTGGATATTTGGAGGGATGCATAATTTGTTATTTAATCACGTGTAAGCAGCTCAATGGATTTTGATGAAATTCGGATCACAGGTAGATTATAGTCTTCTTCTGGTAATCTCCATCTGTGAGACTCGTACTGACTAAAACCCAAGGTGATCATTCAATAGCCCCTATACGTACCAGGGTCACGGTAACCTACTTAGACAGCCCCGCGATCCCGGCAGGTGGAATCCTATTTGAACTATTTCCTTGTTTTTTTTTTCCTTTTTAGACCCATTTTAAAATCGGTACTCTAAAGTCTATATCGTTCTCGGCGCAAAAGGATCTTAAGTGGAAGAACCCAAAAACAATTGTCTTTCACGTTTTATTCATGTTCACCCACACCAGCTACGAGTATCTTTTATTCTCCGGAGTTCTCGTACGCCTAAAGCCACATTCATAATTAGATGAATTTTCTTAAAGTTACTTTGATACGCCATAAAAAGTTACAATAAACCCGGATATGACAAATGACTGGCGGAATTCAGCTCGCCATGATTAATCTTTTAGATAAACGTTTGTATGATACATACAGACTAAAAGAATTTCGAGCCAGTTGTATAGTTTTCCATGAGAACTAAATATTTGGCTCTGATGGAACAATCGTAAGAGATTCCTTACAATGCTTAACAGACCAGGGGGGGTATTACAACGCCATAAAACAGGCTTGTTCCAGTGAGTGAACGAGATGGCGCTAGACGACTTCCCAAGTAACACAAACGTGTCTAGAAACGTACTACTAGATAGCTTATAGAATTAAATTGAATTGTCTACCATAAGAATAAAATATCTATAAGCAATCTTCTAGAACGCTTATAGACAGAGTTTAGTAAAAGTGGGCACATTCTTGTACCCTCTCTTAAGAATGAGTTAAGAAAACATGACTAGATAGAGTTCAGATCAAATTGACTTATGAGATGTTTCTAGTGTCTCTCTAAACCGTTTATAGACCGCACGTTTATCTAGTAGCGTACTAGTAGATAGTTTATAGATAGAGTTAAGACCTTTAAAGGAATCATTGCTCGTCAAGTTTTAAAACCAAATGATCTTAAGACTAACAACTTTAAGTAACATTTTACTAGTGACGTATAATGGCGTGGAACTTACAAGAGTTATTTTACTTAATAATATTTGCATCATGGCGTAACAAATTTATTACTTTTTATTAATTTGTGTTTTAATAATGGGTAAATAAGCAAATCAATATGCGATTGAAATTCTATCGTTGAATATTATGTAAAACTCTTGAAAAACAAGAGCGCCCGCTGTAAATGTAAGATTTAACATTTTTTTTTCAAAATATGAATATTATTTGGTATAAGCAAATTTTCGAATTTACAATTTAATGCTTAAAATACTCATTTTATTTAAAATATAGTAATTTAAAACAAATCAAATGTCTAATTAGACATAATTTAATGATAAAAACATTAAAATACGTAACAAAAATTATTTGAAGCAAAAAATAGGCAATAAAAATGGCGTCCAGATAAAATTTACTAGAAAACCGATTTCTATAGAACAAACAGTCTAGAGATTTTTTTGTAGTATGGGTCTAGAATAATTTTACTTACTACATACTAAACTATCTAGTGAGAGAATAAACAGATTTAAGAGTGGTTTAAAATTATCTAGTAACTGTCACTCTGTATTCCTTTTTATCTTGTCACAGTATTTCTAGACGTTCTTCAGTGAATAGGTAATTTCATGTGTTGTGAACGTAAGACCATTTTATGCAGTAACAAACCAATATAATTAATCAATACAAGAGGGTACCCGAGTAAAAAGTATTTCTGATTTATTTAAGTATAAACAATGTGAGAAATAATAATTGTAATTGTAATTACATTAATACCCTTTCATTTGATACCCACATCATTGGGGTGGATTTCAAACAGTCAGTCCGCCATCTCGAATTTAAGTCACCTGACTATTTTTTTCGTATTCCTGACAGCAAACCTTTTCATTTGATACGCATATCATGGGGATGGATTTTAAAAAGCCTGTCCGCCATATTGGATTTAAGTCACGTGACAATTTTTTTCGTATTCTTGACAGCAAACCCTTTCATTTGATACCCACAACATTGGGGTGGATTTCAAACAGCCAGTCCGCCACCTTGAATTTAAGTCACGTGACTACTTTTTCGTATTCCTGACAGCAAACCCTTTCATTTGATACCCATATCACGGTGGTGCATTCCAAATAGCCTGTCCGCCATCTTGGACGTCCGCCATATTGGATTTAAGACACGTGACTATTTTTTTCGTATTCCTGACAGCAAACCTTTTCATTTGGTACCCATACCCATATCATAGGGATGAATTTCAAACAGCCAGTCCGCCATCTTGGATTTAAGTCACGTGACCATTTTTTTCGTATCCCTGGCAGCAAACCCTTTAATTTGATACCCATATTATGGGGGTGTATTTTAAATAGCCTGTCCGCCATATTGGATTTAAGTCATGTGATTTTTTTTTCGTACTCTTGACAGCAAACCTTTTCATTTTTGATACCCATATATCATCAACAATTTTCTACGTTTTGGAGGAAGTTACTAGGAAGTTTCGATTCTTCTTCGGTTGTCTCTTCTTCATTTTTCTTTCTTTTTAAATACTTGCGGATTTTTCGACGAAAACCACCAGATCTTTTAATTTGTTTCATCTTCTCCATTGCATAAACTCATCCAATTTAAATTTCTAGTGCAAATGCACTTAACTAAGCCACTTTTAAGAATAAAGACTCTAAAAACACGACTTCTCTATCAGTTTTCTAGACAAACTTAAAAATATCTAGTAAAGTATTTTATCTAGACTGAAGTATCTATAGGAAAAAAAGATAAGAGTACCATTAGCTAAAATAGAATATCTGTAGAAAGTTTTGTCTTCAAATATATCGTTTTATCTATAAAACTACTTCAAAATAGGTACCTTTAGGCTTTTTTAACTATTTGTAGAGCATTTTATCTAGAAACATTCGTTATAACTATAAACGTACTTAAAATAAGTGTTCTATAGAACAAATGCTCTTAAAATAATAAAGCTTTAGATAAAAAACTCTATAAGATTAAATGTTCTTTATCAAACCCATCTTTAGAAAGCCCGTATCTAAAGATTAACCCTGAATAGACAGTCTATAGACAGATTGGTTTTAAAACTTCCAGACTGTGTTACTTGGGTTGTATAGCTCTGTCACTTTCATTCGCCGGAATAAGCCTGGTTTTAAGACGTAATACCCCCCCAGATGGCTTACCATGAAGTCTTAAAGCGAGGGAGGGAAAGAGACAGAGCTACCTATACAAGTCGAGTTTCCAGTGAGGGAAAGAGACAGAGCTATACAAGTCGTCTAGCGCCATCTCGTTCACTCACTGGAATAACTCTCGCTTTAAGACATAGTAGGCCACTAGATTAGGCATGGTAAACATCGTTATCTAATTAATCAGTTATTATGGATTTAATAAAAATATGTCCTAAAACCAAAAATTCGGCGTATAATCGTATGTGAGCCACCACGCTGAGGCGCGGGCCACATAGAAAAGACGTAAGACGAGGACGGGGCGGAGACATCTCTCTTCGGCGTCTCTTTCATACAAAATGTATAAAAGCGACGTATAACACAGAGAAGAGACGCGGCGCGGATGCGACTCATACATTTTCGCACGTCCGCGACGCGTCCTCGTCTTTTCTATGTGGCCCGCGCCTATGACTGCGTGGTAGAGTATACTATGTGCAGTAGAAACGTCATTGGCTAATTAGGTATGCTATTTTTAGTCTAAATTATAATGTCCGGGCTTTGTTACCTACTTATTTAATCTCCTAACACTGTTTCGGAGCGTATACAATAAGTTGGAATTAATTTTAAATACAATTTAAAACGACGTATAACTCTTTTAATAATATTTTTACTTTGAGAAGTGGAAAGAGTGGAAGGAAGCCTTTGACTAACAGTGATACACTATACTAGGGACAATAATTAATAATTTCATTTTGACTAGGAAGATATGAGATAAGTGTTGGCGACAAAACGTAGCACCGTTAGCCACTGCGACGACTGGAGGGCGACAGTGGCTTGCGGGGAGCGGGGGACGATGGCCGTTGCTAACACGCACCACCATCACTATGGCCTTTGTCAAACAGACAGGCGATAGCGAACCGAACCGAATCATGTCATATAAAAATGCGAAAGCGATCCGATACTCTATGTGACAGGCTTCAAACAATTCCATACATTACAACCAAAAACGCTACGCCACGCATTCCGTTCGTCTGTCAGTTTGACAAAGGCATTATGGTATTGTCAGACAGGCGAAGGGAATGCAATCCGAAGCGTTTTCATTTGTAATGTAGATATGGAATTGTTTGAAACCAGTCACATAGAAAATCGAAAACGATCCGATAGTCTATGTGACGGGCTTCAAAAAATTGCATACATTACAAACAAAAACGCCTCGCTTCGCGTTCGCCACGCCTGTCTGTTTGACAATAGCTTTACTCATACAACACGGACCATAGGCGCGCGTTCTTATTTCTACAATATACGAGCCTACCTATATTTACAGTCCGCTATTTTATTTCTACCACCTCTGAGTATCACCAACATAAGTGTTGTACGTTTCCTTTTTGAATTTTCTACCACCTTTCTTGTGAAATAACTGCTGCTTTGTGTATGCCCTTGCAATATTGTTCGTGGTCCTTTCATACGATATGTTCATCAAAACAGTGTAAAAACATAAAACAATCGTCACTAACCGACTTCGTCAAGTATAATTAATGCGCGATAAAGTTCCAACGAGGGTGCCTATTAAAAAGACGATTAAAGCAGAGGGATTTCTAGATATTTAAGAGACTTCGGGATATTTCAAGATAACTAAGCTGAATTACGAAACATCTGGAAAAAAATATTATATCTAGATTTTAGTCTGAAAGTAATTTTATCTTTGTTAGGAGATGAAAGCTCTTTGTCTGTGGTGAGATTTGTGATAAGTATTTATTTAGGTTTTAAATTAGTTTTTGGATCACGGTCCTAATGAGTTTTGTTGGGGGCGAGTAGAATTGATGATGATAGTAAAACAAATGAATTTTTTAGATTTCTTTAGAATTATTTTCGTGAAAGAAAAATTTTGAAAACAGGATTTGAACCTGCAGCCTTTCGATTCAGTAAACATATTCGAGCTTGCAGAAATACTGTGAATACAGCTTAGTTGATATAGCGTCCGGTGTACTGATTAGGAAGCTGGCAGTCCCGGCTCGTATATTTTTTTTCTTTCCACAAACAAATCTTTACCGATTTACGATGCAGACGATTATGGGTATACAGTTCTGCCGATCTGTCGTGGTTGTTTAACAAACATCCATACATAAAAACTTTCACAATTATAATACATATTAAGTAAGGATAATAATAATAATAATAATAATAAATTCGTTTATTGACATAAGTTATTACATTTACAGTTATGAATTCTCTAACACCAACGCTAGTAAAAACTGTGTTGTAGGTGTTAGTGTCTTCCCATTTATGAAGTGACAAATCTTTATGTCTGACAGAATTAATCTAACAAAAATTGATAGAGAAAATGAAAAAAAAAAAATATATAAACGAAAAAATAAGATAAAAATACGGAAGCTAACAAACAATAAAATTAAGTATTAAGCGTGCTGCCATGTGTGTGTGAATGTTATGTGTATAAGTGTGTGTGGGTGTGTGTCTGTCTGTGTGTGTGTGTGTGTGTGTGTGTGTGTGTATGATGGTAAGCATACATTAAGATTTCAAAACAATTTCTACTTCATTATAATCTAAAGTCTTTAGCCAATTAAATATGACCATTTTAAATTTGTTGTTATTTAAACTGCTTATTTTCAGAATTTTATTACATTTATTATAGATATGCGGAGCTAGATAACAGTAGTATCTTCTAGCAAATTTTGATTTGGTACGAGGTATAGGGTAGTACTCTACGCGCTTTCGTGATATGGGTAAGTAAGGTACAACTCGTTTGTGGTATCTTCTTAGTATTTCGTATATGAATATCTTCCTGACTGATAAGACTCCTGCTAGTTCATACACTGAGGATGTAGGATGTCGAAATGGTAAGTATAAAAGTACTTTAAGGACCATCCGCTGTGCTCGCTCGACTCCAATCATGTGAGTTTTTGCCGCACCTCCCCAAGCGCAAATGCAATATCTAATAATGCATTCGCACAAAGCTCGGTAAGTTTGAACAAGTAGAATATTATCTGCTACTGTGCGCAAGTTTTTGAATATATATACTAGTTTTCTTATTCTAGCCATAGTCAACGATATATGCATAGTCCAGGCAAGCTGGTCATCTAACGTTACTCCCAAGTATTTCACAGTGGTTACTTGAGATAGCGTTGCACAGTCACAGCCGGTATGGATCTCTCTTCTATTGCAGGGGAATGTATGTATTTGGAAATTGTGCGATTCAGTAGGTTTCCCCACAGATGTTTTACTAAAGCATACATACTTCGTCTTGCTAGTGTTTAGCGATAGAAGGTTATTCTCCAACCAGGTAGTCACTTTCGCTAAGCCTGTCTCAGCTAGTTTATGTACAATGTCCCAGGTGTGACCATGAAAGATCAACACCGTGTCGTCAGCAAACATTAGTAGATCCATGTGAGGCAAGGTGGCAGCCATCCTGCATAGGCTATTGATATAGATGAGGAATAATGTAGGCCCCAACGTGCTGCCCTGAGGAACGCCATATTTACACATGGAATCATCACTTTCATAGCCAGCTACTCTAACACGTTGAGACCTACCCGTCATATAGTCCTTAAACCATTCCAGCGCAAGCCCCCTTATACCAACGCTTTCCAAACGCGACATTAGTATTTTGACAGATACGGTATCAAAAGCTTTTCGGAGGTCTAGAAAGACCCCAAGACATTTTTCCCCCGCATCTAGATAAGATACAAGTGTTGATGTCAATGCCAAGACTGCATCCTCGGTTGACTTTTTCTCACGGAACCCAAATTGAAAGTCGCTTAGCAGTTTATTACTTTCAAGGTATTTCATAACTCTTCTATTGACGATTTTTTCAAGGATCTTGGACAACACTGATAGAAGAGAGATGGGGCGATAGTTGCTTGGCTCATCCTTGTTTCCAGATTTAAAAATTGGGCAGACAACCGCTTTTTTAAAAATTGATGGGAATCTGCCAGTTGACAGGCTAAGATTACACATATATGTTATTGGTTCTGTAAGAGAAACAATATTTCGTTTTAGAATTTCCGACGTAATTTTATCCCTTCCGGGCGCAGCGTGCGATCTTAGCCCTAGAATAAGACCCCTCACTTCATAGGGATCTGTAGGCATAAAGGACATAGAATTTGGAGGTGAGGAGGTATACGTGTTGGCCATTTGCGATAGTTCCTGTTCAGATCTATCCATCCTAACAAGTAACTCATTAGCTAATGCTTCTCCAACTCCAGTGAAAAAGTTATTGACCCTCCCCAAAGACTGTGTGGGTGAGGTGTCAATATCCAATAGTTCCACAATGGGTTCTTTGTTTTTCTTTATGTCACAGACTTCTTTAATCACTTCCCATGTTTTCTTTATATTACCTTTGTTTATCTTTAGCTTTTCTTGATAATATTGTTTTTTTAAGTTTTTTATGATAAAATTACACGTATTTCTATACTTTTGATATTTAATTTGTAGGAGCATATTGTCTGGTGTCTTTACTGCTGTTTTGTGTAATCTGTCTCTCTTTCTTATACACTTGACTACTCCTTTTGTTATCCATGGTTTTAATGGCCTATATTTATTCGATTTTTTGATAACACTGGTATTATTCGTAATAATATTCGTTAGTCTTGTCGTTAGTATTTCCGATGCAATATTGATATCGGTAGATGTATAAAGATTTTCCCAAGATTCTTCAGTGAGTTGTTTTGTTATCATGTCATGGTCTATCGTTTCTTTGTTGTACGTAACACTTTTTTTTTGTATTTTAGAGCTATTAATAAGTAAGAGTATCGGGCAGTGGTCCGTTATAGGCTGTTCAAAAACTGCAGTTTTCCAACGGTATGAGCATTTTATATTGAAATGATCAATACATGTTTTGATGCGAGTTGGTTTGTCAATGCCTGGTGTCAATCCATGCATAGCCATCAGATTTAGGTACTCTTGGGCTACACTAGACCGGTTTTGTGCTAAAATATCAATGTTTATGTCTCCGGTAAAAATGACGTTCTTTGTTCGACATTTACATAGAATACTATCGAGTGATTCCAAATAAAGATTAGGGTTTTTAAAACTAGGTGGTCTATAGGAACAAATAATTGTGTAGTCAGGCTTAATAGTGACAATTAAGCAGTTTCCTTCAATAATCTTAGGCTCATAAACACAAGCCACGATATCGCTGCGTACATACACCACCACACCATCGTTTTGGTTTATGCTAGTCTGAGTCCAATATTTGTCATAGTTATTCATATTTGGTGGAGGATTATTCAAATTTGTCCAGCACTCGGATAATACAATAATATCTATACGCATATTTAGCGCGGAAATAAAAGATACCAGAAGGTCAAAGTTACAGTTAATACTTCTAATGTTAATGCTAATTATTGTCATTGAACAACGCGTTTGAAGATTATAGTCTAGTAGATCCGGGCAAATACTGGTGTCATTAATATATATACATTCAATTGGGTCAGCCAAGTCTATTTGTTCTGTTATGTTTATATTAACGTTGTGATCGAATTTAAAAATTAAAATGGAATTGTAGCAACGTCAAGAACAATGCCATTCATAATACGAGTGCATAGATAATACCTTGTACTACTTCTGTAATGTAGAAAATACAATAAAACAAATGTAAAAATATGTATTAAAATCTGATGTAATGTGTTATGTGAAATGTGATTCTTATAAGTTGTTAAATGTAATGATTTTGTGTATAGTGTAAATAGCGATGTAGTGTACTTTGGCTTTAGAGTGTTGACATGCACGTACAAAAATATAAAATTCAGAAGAGAAAAACTTAAAACTATAGTATACACTGGAATGTTTACAAGGCATGCAGGTTTCAGACGAAGCATCAATTTTTCAGGTCGGGCGCGTTGTTGGATGTTCATTAATATCTCTAGTCATTTCTCTTGTTGTTTCAAGCCTTCGAAATCGGATTCTTGTGTTATTCTCTTTGCCGGGGCTCCGTCTTCTTTTTTTATATACACCTTGCCATATGACGTCCAGTGATATGCATAAGCGTTTAGCTTCGCAAATTCCCTTGCCTGATAGAACAGCTTTTTGGCTTTAAGGGTAAGGCTCTCAGAGATAAATATAGGACTGTTTCCCGCTATTTTAATGTGTGCGCTGTTTAGTCGGTTAGTCTTGTGGTCGCGGTTATACTTTTTAATGTTTGTGAGTAGTCTGTCCTTAGTTATAGTTGATACAAATTCGGCGGTTATAGGCCCATCAGTTTGGGGTTTTTTGCTGCTATTAAGACGATAAACGTCTCTGAGATCACTCGCTTGTATTTCAGTACTCACAGCTATTCCCAGATTTTTGACAATTGTTACAAGGTCATCCTTAGACTCATTGGGGGTTTTAGGCACATTACGAATTTCTAGGCTTGATGATTTTGCGTTCCGTTCCATGATCTCGACTTTTTCCTCCAGAGATCCAATATACTCATACGCACTTTTCTTTTCCTTTTCTAGAAGGGCCAATTTAATCATCAGATCATCATATTTAGTGCTCAAAAATTCAACAGTTTTTTTTAATTCTATATTTTGAGCCTTTATTTGATCTAAATTGCATTGCATCGCGCCAAATTTCTCTTCTTGTTCCCTTCTTAAAGTTTCAAATGATGACTTGATGTCGTCACGCAGAGATTGAATTTCTGTTGATAGTTCAATACCATGTTTACGTTTATGACGTAAAGTGATTCTGTCCAATTTCTGCTCCGATGTCGGTGACGTCAAATCAGGTTCGGAACTATGGTGAGGCAAAGGTTCACCACACGGTTTAGGTGACGACCGCCTTATCATTTCGAGGATAAAACAAAGCACCTGACGCCTGCAGATCACAAGTGTTAGCGCGATGACACACGCTGCTCGGTGCAATTACGTAGGCGCTTGTGACAGTTTTGAGTCAGTGTAGCTGCTGTAGTGTGCGGAGTCAGGTGGTAATGACTCACGTGCCGACGACAGAGATGGGTAGCGTGGACATCAACTTGCTCTCTCGCTTCGCTCGCCGCAGGACTCGATCTCTTGCAACACTTTGCGCGCCTGGTACTTTCCGCGAATTATACGAGTAGATTTATTTAAAATTTTGTATTAAAATTGAATTATTAAATTGTTTAAAAAAAATGTAACGAGGTAGACACGTCCGTGCACAATGGTGGTGCGGAGGGAAGGGGCTGGGGGGAGGATGGGGAGTCGCGGGACTGCCGGGGTCAAGGTACTGTCTCATAAGGTAGCCGTGACCCTGGAACGTGAAGGGCTATTGAAGAATCACCGTGGATTTTGGTTCGTACAAGACTGACAATCCTTCTCGTGCCGGTCCGGTTGATATGTTAACACGATAAAAAAAATGTAAAATAGCTAAAAAACCTATACTGTCCTATAGTATACATGTAAGACGAAAAGTTAACAATAACCAACAAAATATAAATAATTCATTCCCAAAAGAAGTAATAAAATGACGTTATTCTTTGATCCTAAGCTAACATGATTGTTAACGGCCCACGTATTATTGTTTTGTACGTTTATTTTATCATAAATGGATAATACAGAACCATCGCTAGTTTTACCAGTATCCACAAAGAAACGTTATTAAGATTTCGCGACAGAAACATGGCAACGATGTCTAAATCTTAAATACATTGTATGGTGAATGGATTCTATCCTGACGAGATGGCCTACCATAACGTCTTAAAACGAGAGAAATTCCAGTGTGGAAACAAGGTGGCGCTAGACGACTTGTATAGTTCCGTCTCTTTTGACCTCGTAGGCCACCTGTAAGGCTATTGGCTAACTTGATAGTCACTGACCAGCAGTTGTCCACTGAACTTGGATGGCTTGATACCTGTTATGGGCTAAGTTGAGGAGTAGAGTGCCTCAAGAGCGTTAGAGTAGTTGATTTTAGGGAACATTTACATTTATCAGTTTCATTGCAAAAGCCAATACGAAATTTACCTTCTGACAGCTATTTGATGATCACCACACATACACCGAGATACGCAATAGCCCCGCTGGTTATACAAGCTCGCTGGTTGCAAGTACGGCCTACCCGACTTCAGTGAACCCCTTCATACACTAGGCGACGCAAGTCTCCGATACCTTACGATTTTGGTATTCATTGACGCGTGCTTGTGTTCGAACCTCTATGGGTTTGTATTGCGATAGCCGCTTGGATACCGAAGTCGTAAGGTATCGGAAACTTGAGTCGCCTTGTGTACGAAGGGCCTTACACACTTCTGAAGTTAGTGTTCTTCCTAAGGCGCGGGCGTGTTGGCGTTGCCACCCACATCTGCATTATAAATTCCCTTTCTTAGTCGCCTTTCACTCATCCTCTCTACACAAACCGAACCATCTAAGTATACTCTGGTATAAAACATGGTGGTCTCTTAAAAGAAATCTTGAAATAACGTAAATACTTTATTTATTTCTAGATCTTTCGATGTGCGTGATTTAAGATTTATACTGAATTATCTTTGAAAATACCCTACCTAAAATAGAGATCGGTTTTTTTTTCTGATTCTAAATGGGTTTTAGTACGGATTTACAATAATTATCATCGAGAGGTTCTGGGTTAAATAAAAATGTCTAAAATATTACCTACCATGCTACTGGATCATAAAGGGCAAGATCAATTCGTGTTTCACAGTCCGTTCAACTCCACCTAGTGTGGTAATGTAAAATTCGGTAACCGGCTTAACCCTTAAATGGGATATTTTACATGTTTCTAATGATGGGGCTATTAATGTCTATTGACATACTTATTTTGTAACGAACCACACATCCGTAAAGGGACCCTTCATAAGGTCTCCTCAGATAGCCATTAAACAATGTCAAGTTCAAAAGGGTCTGAACAAATTACAAACTGTCTAAATTTTACCGAAATCCTTTCACATCACACGTTAGTACTACTCGATTTGTACGCCCACGATAAAAGCAAAGCATCCGACTTGCAAATCCTAAGGAAATCACGTATAAAATCGCGAGGCAGCCCCAAAAGTCGCCTGTGTGTCGTCAGCCTAACGCCCTTGTTTCAAATTACCCTTTTTCCGCTCGCTTGCATTTTTGCGATTCGTTTGATCCCCATAATTTATTAATTACTCGTGTGCGCGTATACCGCGTTTGTGATTTTCATAATTTTAGAACGTTATAACGTGTTTTAAAGTGTATAATAATCGTTCAATTGGTGCGAAAGGTATTTTCGTCCCGTGGAAATTAAAGTCGAACTTTTGATTTAATTATGGACGTTTATTCACTGTTCGATACTTCGATAATTCCTAATAATTTAGGAATAGCTATTGAAGATTATTTTGCGTGGGATTTCATTAAGAATAAGATGAGGAATACAGAAGCTTCTGTTTTTGATGTTACAGAGGCATAAAGCTGTTATCAAAGGTTGCACCCACGGCCACGTGCTGTTAGTGTGTTTCTAAGGATGGCTTTATAGTAATTGTACCACGAGATTAGTAACAGTTGCCGTTGTTCAACTAAAAATGATGATTGGACAGGACAACTGCCCTTAACAAATACCCAAAGTCTAACTAGTTGAACAATGTAGTTGGATTATAATGTTCGTTTACCTACAGTTCTGCCCAAACCTTCAGATAAATACAAATATCTACACTATTATTATCAAGCTTTTTTTTTTTTTTGGCTGGCAAAATCATCAAATGAGTCCTCCCGTCCTGGGTGGGGCGGAAGGGACTGTCAGACTCTTACTGACTAAATTGAACTCACTGTGAATATCTAGTATTTAAATGTATGTTTATTTATATCTCTGCCAATTGCCAACGAATATGATACAGCATCCTCCCTCCACCCCAGCTGCAGTGGTAGCCCACGGCGTAGGTCGTCGTCGGAAAATCTCCGGCCATGCGGGTGATGAGTAATGGGCGACTGGCTGTCCGCCGACCATGGACCATGCCCGGGTCGACGGCTCGTTGTGTTCCACGCGCTCCTCACGGAGTGTCAGCATAATGACGGTGCCCCCCTTTGGCCCTTAGAGGGCCAAAACCTGCCGGTGTCACGAATTCTCGTGACTCCGGAACGTAAAGGGCTATTGAAGGACACCGTTTATTTTAGTCTGTACGAGTCTGACAGTTCCTCCCGCTCTGCTCTGGCTGGGAGGACTCATTTGATTATATTACCACGCTAAAAAAATGCCAAAGAATATGATAATGCAATCTTCAATGATGCACGCTCACTTAGAACAAGCATGTTCACAAGAGATTATTCCTTTCCAACAATTGGTCAAAGAGAACTAAGAGAATTTGAGGATGTCTCCTTACATCCATTGAAGCCTTTCAAAGCGTGGTTGTGGTAAAGTGGCTCGATTCACAGCCTGAAATTGGATGTGTACGCCAGTTGGAACTGCGGCTTTCAATGTCTAGGCATGCTTGAGCATAGTTTGTTAAGAAATTGTGACTAACCTAACGAACAAACTCTATCGCTTATAGATTCAATCATTTTGGAAAATGAGTCTAAAAACTCACTATCATCCGTTAGCAGCCGGTACACATTATTTTAATTCATAATTAAATCCAAATTTTACTTTAAATTCTGTTACTTTTTTCTAATTACAACTTATACTTACTTAAAGAGCCCGTCGGGATATTGTCATCAAATAAAGTTGAAAATCAACTACGTACCTGTCGTTTTATGAACGTTTAATATTTTCTAAATTGAATTTCAGCAAAGTTGATGTGAGCTTTTAGTGTATCCAATGTAATTTAAACATTTCATCATAACTTAAAATTAAAAAGGCGTTCAAGATACACCTTTGGAGTATTTTTTTTTAAGCTATTGCATAGATTTTATCGCGGGCGAAAACCTAACGAAAATAAACCTAACAGATCGTCTAACAGATCGTCAGTTTGGCAGACTTCGCCACGGTATTTCATTGCATAATGTTATGGAATTTCTCGATGAGAAAATTATTGTTACTTATAGAATTTAAATATCTGTATTAAAGTCTAAAGTGGATTAGCTGTTATTCTTAAAATTAAGAATTCAATTAAGATGATTATTATTATCTGAAAGTTAAGTTGGTCTAATGGTTGAAAGGTTACTGATTTTCCCCCTCTGCTGAGACACAGCACCGCAGTCCCTTTTGTGAGGAGTGGGATGTATCCACCCAAGGGCATCTTGCGGGTTGGGTAGATATTAGACGTATTTGAATTCTAGAAAATGCCGGTTTCTTAGATCACCCACAGCCTAAAATGTTCCCACTGCTGAGACGCAGGCCTCCTCTCGGTTTGGCGATACGATCTCACTCGACACCGTGGATTTTAGTCAGTACAAGTTTGACAGTCTCTGCTGCCCTGCCCTGGATGGGAGGACTGATTTGATGACTTTACCAAGCTAAAAAAAAAGGTAAAACAAGTTCTTGAATGAGTGTGGTCCACTCTTGGTGGAAATCGAGGTTATGGACGCTCTTTTTCTGATTGGCAGCACAATTTCGTAAATAAATAGGTATGTACACAAAATAATCCACATAGAAAATACTAGAGCAGAACATTCACAGCATTGTATTTTCATAAATTTTAACCGATAAGCATCTTTTGTAACCCCTTTTTCCATGATACAAGCAAAGTATGGAAATTGGAAAATATAAAAAGACAATTTAATAAAAATAAATTTTATTTCTCTGACTTCCCCTATCACTTCGTCTAAATACGTGTGTTGTCAGACTTACATGCAATCTTAGGCTGTTATTTAAAATCTAAACCTTGTTTCAACTCGATAAGATTTAGAATCCTCTGACAAAATCTTTGATACAACAGTGTCTTGTAAATTTCTTAGTGTGCTTTACAAAAATAACTCTGCAGTTTCTATAAACTTTATCTCGATAGAAGTAAGGGCCGAAATACAATGTTTCAGAATTTGTTTGCGTGGCAACAGTTACCCAAAGTTTCTCAATAATGAAGTCGCAAGTTGCAGTGCAAGCAATCTGAATGCAGCGTTTAGTTAATGATTTACTGAGTTTTGTTTATAACAATTACTTAAGTGTTTGTATGTAGAATACCGCAACTTATGTATCGTATTAGAATAATTATGAACTACTGATGTTTGAGTGTTATCTGAAGTAGAAAGGCCTTCAGTGTACTATGTTGAGAATAAAGATAATTATAGATTTGGAAGTTACCTTAAATACTTGTCAACAAGGTTAGAACTGGGTTATTTAGCTCGTGGGGGAAATAATAACAACCGTGACAAAGATTAAAAATGTTTTCTACTACCTTCTAGACCTACGAGTATGTCACTTTTTAGACTTATGTAACTTTTTGACCCAATGTAACTTTTTAGATCTAGGTATGAAAGTTTTGAGACACTTATAACTTTAATACCAACTTGTGTGGTCGCGGGACCACGAAAAAAAAACCTTATTATGCTGTTTTTCCATTCTATCAAGGCAAATTACACTCTGAAATATATATATACAAACACGATTATTAAAGATAGTGGTGCCATATAAAATTAAACTCAGATATAAACCCGACTGTGATAAACTATTTCAATATTGTAAAGTAATAAATGTATTTGATAAAGTGAAATTAGCTGTTGCCTCTGACTATTGTGAACAATACATGAGTAAGTTAAAGAAAAATAGTAGACCTAACTTTGTCCGCAACCTGTCATACTTGCCTCTGTATAAACTGCCAAGAGTAAATAATGAATATGGTAAAAGGGTTTGGTCGTATGCTCTTCCAGAAATTCTTAATTATTTGCCTAAAGAATTAGCCAAAAAATTAGATATTAAAAAATCTAAACAGGTGAAAAATATCCTGAAATACTATTATACTATTGAAATGTATAAAAGAGGGGAGGGGCATACGGGTGGGCCCACTACATGACTATGACCTGTGAGCGAGTAACTTAATATTATTCGATAGCGCACATAATCTTGCCTCAATAAGATTAGCGTTATTGCATAATTATGACAATTGTATGATGCATATTTGAAAATAAACAGCTTGAAATTTAATTTTTATTTATATAGGAAATCGAAGCCGCTGGCAATAGCTAGTAGTAATGTAAATTTTTCTAGACTAAAAATTCTTAAAGACGTATGTCGGGGCCCCCTTTAGAGGGCCAAAGCCTGCCGGGGTCGCAGGCCTCACGAATTACCGTGACTACGGAACGTAAACGGCTATTGAAGGACACCGTGGATTTTAGTCAGTACAAGTCTGACAGTTCCTCCCGCTCTGTCTGCCCTGGGTGAGAGGACTCATTTGATGATCTTTACCACGCTAAACAAAAACAATCTCTTATGACGTCGTTTAGCTTGGATCGTAGGACTGACTTATCAGGTAACCGTGACTCTGGTACATAAAGGCCTATTAAAGAATCACCGTGGATTTTAGTCAGTACAAGTTTAACAGTTACTCCCGTTTCTCTCTGGGTAGGGAGAACTCATTTGATAAATGTGCCAGATAAAATAGCCGTCGTTTAGCTTCACCGTTTTGTGTACAGTTAGTACACAAAAGTAATGTGCCCCGCTTATGTTTAAATTCAAACCCACAACTCATAAGTCGGGTTTACCAAAGCTCTCAAGCAGTAAGAACATCTAAATCTCAGCAATATTTATCATTTACCCTCAACCCAACTACTTACAGAACTATATTTCATCTTTCCTACGTAGGCATTAAATCTTGCTACCTACAATAGCTCTTTAAGGCGTTTCTAGAGCCAGTTGAGCTCATTCATTTTCCTTTTTATGCAAAAGAATCTTCGCGCTACAGGATTGGTTAAGAAATCTTGCACTTCTATGTAAAGTAGTTTAGATTGTATCATCTGATTTAAACTCTTTTCTGATTTATCTATTGTTTTTAATAAATTAGGTATGACTTCCTCTCGAATTGACAAAATATAAAGCACTCCATAGAGAAAAGTGAAAAAAGGCCTTACAAAAATACCTAACATCGTTCCTATACACACCACGTTTTTAAACGCGCCGAAGACGCGCGTTACTGAAACACGCGTCAACAGCGCGTTTTTATCAAACAGAGAAGTTTTTTGTCGTAAATTCTAAATTCAGTCAAATTGAAAAATAAAATCGGTTAAGTGCCAGTCCGAATCGCATACTAGAGGTTCCTTACCATTATCAATTAAAACAGAATAAAATAAAAAGAGAGGTCCCTTAAAAATTTAATTCAATCTGTGTTTTACTAGGTACGAGTGTTTGTTTATATAGCGACAACAGACATAACGGAAATATCTGTTAAAATTTTAACTGTCGAACTATCACAGTTCATGAGACACAGCCTGGGGCAGACGGATAGACAGACGGACAGCGGATAATAGGGTCCTATTTTACGGAACCCTAAAAATTAAGCCTACATATTATTCAATTTCACTATCATAGTGCGTGTTTTATATTATGAAATTTATTTTATATCCTTTACGGCATATGCTTAATTTTGGATTATTTTGGTATTGCAACAGAATATTTCGCAGCTCGTCCACAACAATAATACCAAATTCAGTATTCAAAAATACTTAATCAAAAGGTCTTATTTATCGTTTGGATTCCACAATATTCCTGTATTTTTAACCAATCAACTGTACTGAAAATAGTTTTATTAAGTTCAACCAATAATAATGTATTTATATTAGATTGGCAGTACCTCCCGTCCCTCCCTGGGTGTGAGGACTCATTTGATGATTTTACCTCGATAAAAAAAGTCTAGGTGCAATTTTTCACCTTCCGTTCTCCCTTTTGGCAGTCGCGTCATAATTTACTCCTTTTTCTTTTCTACCATTCCTTATAAAATCCATATATGTATACATGCCTATAAATTCCTTGGGTTTTTCTTGCTTTCTATCTGTCATCATTTCAATTTACAATCAGCATCTTATGTCAAAAATACGTGCATTTTGAAGCTTTTTCTATAATACTTACACTTTATCTGAAACATAAAATATTTTCAAAGATATTATGCACACCCTGTGTCAAAACTTAGGGTGGACCGCTGCATCATGCGCTTTTATTAAAATACGTTTAACAAATGTTTTATTTTTGCTGACTCGAGGATTTGGGAAAGGTGCTCCCTGACTGCGAGCATTCACCTGTAATGTAACATAAAAGTGCGCAATTTGATGCTCTATTGTTTTCGAATGTTCGAATCTGTAACGTTACATTACATGATGAAATATTCTTTGAAACAATCGACCACTACTTAGGTATATATAGTACTAGCTTCCGCCCGCGGCTTCGCCCGCGTCGTGTTTTGATAGCCTATGTTCTTTCTCAGGGTCTAAAGATTGTCTGTGCCAAATTTCATCAAAATCGGTTGAGAGGTTTAAGCGGGAAAGCGTAACAGATAGACAGACAGACAGAGTTACTTTCGCATTTATAATATTAGTTTGGATTCTACGACTCTAGATTAGTGCCTTTACTCCCATTTTTTAAACATACAACTTCAAACACATCCAAATGCGGGCTCTTAAAATTGCCCCTGGATTACAAGCAACAAACAAAAAGATTATAAACCAGTGCAACCAGACCCCCCGCACCTCTATGTACTATAAACAGAAAAGGCGCGACGGACGCAGGTGAATTAAGGTGTAAAGACCAAGTTGTGCTAGTTGCCTGCGTATTAGAAGCATGGTGAATCCTATTAGAGAATCGGCAAGGGAAGTAATGGCTTGTGGTATAACATTTTTGGTGTAAAAGGGGATTTTACTGGTATCGGTATTGAGTTTGAATTTGATGCGTAGTACCAGCCTTTCTTTTTTTTTTATCGTGGTAAAATCATCAAATGAGTCCTCCCACCCCGGGCAGGGCGGGAGGGACTGTCAGACTTGTAAAATCCACGGTGTCCTTCAGTAGCCTGTTATGTTCCGGGGTCACGGTAAGGAAATAATCCCGCGACCCCGGCAGGCTTTGGCCCTCTGAGAGGAGGCCCCGTCATTATGCTGACGCTCTTTGAGGCGCGCGTGGGACACAACGCGCCGTCGACCCGGGCATAACCATGGTCGGGCAGCGAGTTGCCCTTTACTCGCTGCCCGCATGCCCGCGCCTACGGTGGCCGGAGATCGTCCTGCGACGTCCGTCGCCGTGGGCGTCCACCACTGCGGCTCTCGCACGCGGCCCGCCTTCCCGGCCCTCCTTCGCAAGCATTACTGCTTCGCAGAAGGAGGCGACCGCTTCCCACTCCGTCTCGCCCCGCAGCATGGCCGCAACCAATGCCGGGCGCGAGAGGTCTCCGCCTATCGCAGCCGTGAGGACACGGCGGTGCCCCACCCAAGCAGGGCAGTCCTGCACCGTATGCTCCATCGTGTCCTCCGGGTGATCTTCGCAGTGGTGACACCCAGGCGTTTCTTCCTTCCGCATTAGACACAGGTACCTCCCGAAGCACCCGTGCCCGGTGAGGACCTGCGTCAGGCGGAAAGTAAGGACGCCATGACGTCTCTCCAGCCACTCCTCAAAGAGGGGTCTTACCGCCGCAATTGCGGCGTGCCCGGTAGTTCCAGCCTTTGGAATTGTTTGAGAGCGTTGGTGTTGCCTGATACGCTTAGGGCAGAATTCCTGTAACCCTAATATCGGTGGCATACGGCAGTCACGCGTACGAATTGACAATTTGTTTCATTATGGCGCCATACGACAGAATACTTAATAGTATTACCTACAGAAGTATCACTTCCCAAAACAAACAAATGTAAAATCTTTGCTCGAGAGAATAAAATAAAAATATGTACGGAGCGCGTGCGAAACGGCCGGCAGTGGGCGGCAGCCGATTGTGAAACCCGTCCACGGTGCGCCGGCGTGTGCTTGCAGTTTCATACTACTAGCACACGCGGGCGCACCGTGGACGGTGCTACACCGCGGAGTGCGCTAGGCTTGACCATACTGCGATGCTGAAGTCAACGGTATGTATAACGTTGCTTTTTCTCAATAAAATACGCAACTGACTCTAACTGACCGACCGTTTGCGACCGACCGGTACGCGACCGATATCGGTGGAACAGGAATTCAAGCCGGTGTGATATAGAGATTCACATTTTGAAACACTACCAATAGATGGCGCAACGTGTAAACAGCGTTAGAAAAACAAGGGAACGAGAAATTCAGCTTTGTGAGTAGTGGTTGCGATGGCCTAGTGGTTAAGGCGTCTGGAGTACCTATCCAGAAGACGCAGGATCGAACCCTGCTCGCAACAGAATTTTTCGTTTCTTTAAAAATATCTTTGCGAAGACGCGACGCAGGCGTTATTGCGTTTAAAAATATAACTTTAGTTTAGAAGTCGCTCTCTAATACAGCATTGATTTGATTGTAATATCAGACGTGTTGGTTGGTAAGTAGTTTGAAACACTACCAATAGATGGCGCAACGTGTAAACAGCGTTAGAAAAACAAGGGAACGAGAAATTCAGCTTTGTGAGTAGTGGTTGCGATGGCCTAGTGGTTAAGGCGTCTGGAGTACCTATCCAGAAGACGCAGGATCGAACCCTGCTCGCAACAGAATTTTTCGTTTCTTTAAAAATATCTTTGCGAAGACGCGACGCAGGCGTTATTGCGTTTAAAAATATAACTATAGACATTCATAACTTTATAAACTAGTTTTTACTCGTATTTTAGAATATGATTGCGTCACTCGATTCAGGCTGTCAGTCTGTTGTTTATCCCAACGTATATTTAAAATGCGAGAAGGTATAAAAGAATTTTGGAAGTAGAGTTTTAATTAATTGTAGAGTGCTTTCTGGTTTAAATTACTAAATCATTTCCCGAATTCTAAAAAAATCCACAGCTGATTACTGTATTATTTGGTTCTTTTATGATTGACTGTTAATTGTTTATTTACAACCAAATAGGCTATTTGATAGCGTCAATTAATCGCAAATTTAATTAGTACATCAGAGAGTAGAGTAGAAAGTTTGTTTTGAAGTAGAGTTTTGAAAAATAATGGACAAGTATTTTTTATTTCATTAAACCAATGCATATTTACAAAGATATTATAACGCATCAAAATTTGCTCGTCACGTCAGAAGCAAGTAAAAACTGTACTTGCTTGAGACGTGTTGCAAAGTTTAAATGTCCTATCTTCGTCAACCCATCACCTTCCTCTTGACACAGGTTCTTACTGGACACGGAAGTTTCGGGAGGTTCCTGTGTGTGATTCTCGCAGTGGTGACATCCAGATGTCACCACTGCGAGAATCACTCGGAAGACACAGTGGAGCATACGATGCGGGTCTGCACCGCTTGGGCAGAGTACCGCCGTGACCTCACGGAGGCGATTGGTGGAGACCTATCGCACCCGGCATTGGTCGAGGCCATGCTGCGGGGTGAAACTTAGTGGGAAGCAGTCGCCTAATTCTGAGTAGCAGGCGGCGTTCTCTCACGCCCGGCATTCATAAAATGTTTTCGTTCAGCAAACGTATTATCCGAGAAGGTGCGACACATACTGCGCGTTGCACATTTTGACATTTAAAACGAAAGTGTAAAAAAAAAAAAAGGTTGCACTCCAGGAGTGCCGGTAGAAGTGAAAACTTTTTTGTTACTATGTTTTATTTTTAATTTGAATGACGTCTTACTCATTTTCGATCAGGGTCACGTGACCCTGACGGTCACGTGACCCTGACGGTCACGTGACCCTGACGCGAGTTTTAAATTTTTTACCCATTACAGAAAAAGTGTACAACGCCGCTAAAGAAGTTTTCACTTCAAAAAAAGGTTGCACTCCAGGAGTGCCGGTAGAAGTGAAAACTTTTTTGTTACTATGTTTTATTTTTAATTTGAATGACGTCTTACTCATTTTCGATCAGGGTCACGTGACCCTGACGGTCACGTGACCCTGACGGTCACGTGACCCTGACGCGAGTTTTAAATTTTTTACCCATTACAGAAAAAGTGTACAACGCCGCTAAAGAAGTTTTCACTTCAAAAATCGCAAGCTTGACGTTCAAAAACCCTATACATTATAAAAATACTTCACAAAAATACGACCAAAAGAGAAAAATATATATTGACTCGACACTCGTCCGACAACGTCAACAAAACATAACGCGCTTGCCAAACATGCAAACAGTGTGTATCGTGGCGAAATTAACTTTAAAAGCACCCGTCCTACGATTGGCGATTCGCGATAAGCGAGTTAGCGAGATCAGCGACGAGTGATTATTCGCTGACACATGCGTGCGTATATTATACTGAGTCACTCAGTGAGTCTAACCATGAGCTTGCTAGCAACTAACGTTGTCAGGCACTGAGTGACAACACTTGCTTGGTAAACACGCCTGCAAGTAATAAATACGTCAGCCCCTATACACTTGCATTTTCGATAGGTCCTGTCGCAACGAAAGAGTCCAAATTCTAAGTCAACTTGTTTGTAAGTTATTGTTATTGTTGTGTCTAGTGTCTCAAGGTTTGGAATTATGAAAATTTATATCTTTTCAACTACTCTTTCTCTTTCATACACCTCATATACAAACAATTCAACGTTTCTTGATTTAGAAAATCGCTATCGCTAATAGCTTGTCGCTTTCTAGTCTCCGGTGGGACAGATGCTTATACCCTTGGCGCCGCTGCTCATTTTATTTGTTTTAAAATATCAGCAAGTGTGGATCATGTCCAATTAGGTGCCGTCCGTCTGTTACGGCTTAAGTAAACCTTTAGATGTATAAAATAAATACTGGCTTGCTGGCTAATACTGGCTGATTTTATTTTTGGATGTGCCAGACTTTGACGAGGTGCGAGCTCCAAGCTGGTGGTCGCGTGTTTTCAAATGTAAATGATGCATCTGTTTCGTAGGATATATTTTTATCTCAATATAGTGAAGTATTGATAAAAATAATTATAATAGCCGTTGTTAAGGTTTTTGAAGTGAAAACTTCTTTAGCGGCGTTGTACACTTTTTCTGTAATGGGTAAAAAATTTAAAACTCGCGTCAGGGTCACGTGACCGTCAGGGTCACGTGACCCTGATCGAAAATGAGTAAGACGTCATTCAAATTAAAAATAAAACATAGTAACAAAAAAGTTTTCACTTCTACCGGCACTCCTGGAGTGCAACCTTTTTTTTTTTTTTTTGTTTTATTTCATTGCCTTCGTTTGGTAGGTAAGTGTTCGTTTGTATGAATGAATCTTGCGACCATTTTGCCCCTGCATAATAAACTGTTTTTTTTTTTAACTATTTTTTTTGTATTCCATAGATCTTGACTGTAAAATAATGTCCGTCATACACGACTTTTTCGTAACATAAACAGCTTTACTACAAAAACTTAAGCATCTGTTGAACACTTGTCTTGTCTAAAAAAAGTGTGACTGGAAAACGGACCTTATTTCAACGTCATAATCTGACATTCTTTTAGACAAGTGTTCAACAGACGTTTAAAAGTTTTTGTGGTACCACGGATACGGTTTATGTGGCCATAGTATAATTATCTTTACAATAGTGGTACTCAGCCGCATGATAGAAATAAATGCCTACAGCCGCGCGGTACGTAAACATGCGTTAGGGCTGCCCGTCTCCAGCATTTTAATTACATTTGAATATAGTGTCAAACCTGAATATAGTTTGTTCAGAATCAGTAACTGATTCGATTCCAATTAAATAATTGTTACACCATGTTATATTTTTTTTTCAAAAATATTTTTATTTTATTAATTTTATTACCAGTTAATTACAATACAATCACCTTACGGTTAGGTACCTATTGCCAAACTATTATCACGAGTGTATATTACAGGAGACGCGGTTTACGCGGGTGTACCGCGAAATGAGCATGTTTTTGAACGGATAACCAGGTAATTTTCAAGCTTATAACTTTGTGATTTTTTATGATACGGTTTTAAAATTTTGTACACAGATTCTTTACACAAAAATATTGGACAGGTGTATCGGGTTTTGCATAAACAAAAAATAACGTTGTATAAACAAATAAAATACTTTTCACCTCACCCGCTCGGAAAGATTCTATTTCTCATTCAAAATCTGAGCGCAAAACTCCATTTTGTGCTCTAGAGCACAAAGTGTTGTTTAAAATTCGAACACGTCTTGTATTCAATTGTTTTCTACTTTTCTACACTGGCAGGCGAGCCGCCCCCACTACATTTCCTCGCTGTGTGAGGTGAAAAGTTGTGTGTTGCACTCGGCAGCAAAGTTTTTCTGCGTCTCGTACCTTTGAAAACTTCGCATCGCTCAGGATTCTATATTTGAACCGCTCGTTTCTCTCGCGGTTCAATCTTAGAATCCTTCGCTCGCTCAGTTTTCAATTCAAGTACTCGCGCCAAAAATCAACTTTGCAGCCTTGCATAACAAATAACTATTGTTTATTGGTTAAGAAGTGTTCAATAAAAATGCGTGTTGTTTTTTGATTGGAAATCTACCAATCAAAAAACAACACGCAATTTTAAAAAACATGTTTTTGTTTGAAAAACAATTCGGGCTTATTTTGCGACCGAAAAATATTTGCGCCTCGACTATGTCGTACGAAAGTCTTTATTATTAACTTTTAAAATATAATAAATCCGCATTCTAATATAAAGCTTAATTAAAAATTAGCAACCACAAACAGCACAATATTATTTACTACTCGTCATATAAAATATGTACTTGAACTGATTTGTAGTGAAAAAATCGCGCGGTTATTGTTAAAAAACAACACACCGTCCGTTCGTCACTGCGGTACAGTCGTGACTGCCTTCGCCCCGAGCGCGCCCCGACATCGAGGCGCGTAGGCATAGCTCGCGTTTCATCCGTTTGTATGAAGTTGGAGTACTGTATAATAATATTACCGTGACGTGGCGCACGCAACGGAAACTCTCATTAAGGAACATTTTTTCCCGACTTTGCAACATTTCTTGTTGCTGCGCTGCTCCTGTTGGTCATAGCGTGATGTTATATAACTTATAGCCTTCCTTAATAAATGAACTATCGAGCACAGAAACATTTTTTCAATTGGAACCACTAGTTCCTGAGATTAGCGTGTTTAACCAAACAAACTCTTCTACTTTATAATATTAAGTATAGATAAAAAATATTCTCATTTCTGGAAACCAGCGAGAAGGTACGTGGCTTAATCCCTACTCGGGCTCAAGGCATATCATGGTGCCTGCCGGGGTCGCGGGTCTTACGAATTACCTTGACCCCGGAATGTAAAGGGCTATTGAAAGACACCGTGGATTTTAGTCAGTACAAGTCTGACAGTCCCTCCCGCTATGTCCTGGGTGGGAGGACTCATTTGATGATATAACCACGCAAAAAAAAAGGCATGTCCTAGTGACAAGCTTTACCACGATTTCTTTGAGAACCTATTTTCAAGTTTCCGTATAAATTTTCCCCCGAACATAAACTATCCTTCTCCATATCTACTTTGATGTCCTCAACCCACGGTCACTTACGGCTATGTTCGCCTAAACGACTTCCGTCTCCAACATCCTGTAGCAACAACAAGAGTATCGGGCCACGGAAATTTTGTAATGGCGGACTCAAACGGAAACATTGTTTGGGATAGCACCAATGATTTACATTGTTAGATTTGCCCAAGCATCTTGTACTTACGATAGTCAAAACAACACGAATTCATACACACATCAAAAAAATGTAAGATAACTGCCATAAGCTGTTTTCTTTTTCAATTTTGTAAAAAAATAATTTAACTGTTTTACTGTTTTATAATGTAGATCCATATTTTTAAATACAGATTAAAAAAAATAATAATAAGAAGTTTCAGTCAGTAGGAGACTAGGAGTCCCTCCGAACAGAAAATGTCTTAGAAAGGCTTATCTAACATTTTAAATCTTAGACGAGCAAGTTAGGAGCGCACTGTTTGTGGTGGAACGCTTGGAATGCAATAAAGGGTAGTGGATGAACTGCCAAGCGGTCATTGTCTGTGTTTTACGTTTTTATATTAAGTGAGCGGTTGCGTGTGTGTGTGCTGTTGGTATGTCTTCGTGGCTTGAGTGATGGTGAGTTTCTTAGTGGAGGTAGCATAACATTGTCACAACATGCAATTTTGCCACTGTTTGGACGGTTCTCCTACCTTTGTGGGATTACTGTAATCCACCGCGTGGGACCAGTGCGTTTTGGTAGGTGTTACAAATGTCTTCGAATTGTTGGAACTTGGCCGAGAGCCATCTTTTGTGCCACAGTAACTATTGCTCCAAATTACTGGCAGGTACTACCCGTAGGTACCAATATTTTTCTTTGGCCAGCTTTCGGAAAGGCCCAAAAATGTATGGAACGTGAATGTTCTCCTTTTGAGACGGCGTCAAAGAAGGTCAGACTAGCTACAATCATTCTTCGCTTTATGTAAATAATGTACACGTTTGTTTTTTTGGCGCCGCCACAACATTTATCTTTTGCTTTTTAGCACAGCTTGTTTCACCGACTCCCATGTTTATTTATCATAAAATTAAACAGTTTATGTAACTCTTAAGTACATACTATATTTCTCCCAAGCTCCTGAGATCTGCTTAGATTGTTATTCTTTTTAAAACCAAACGAACAAGAAATTAATTTAATTGAAAGCTTGAAGAACTAAAAGACGACACAGCCATCAGTCAAGTGAACTGTCCCCGTATCACCCCGACGTTAATCACGCATATAGTCTGAAACAAGTTTAGTAAGTTCCCCGGCTTTGACACCGGATGCCCATACTAAACTAATTACAACAGCTTCAAGCCCCGCAAGACAGCGGTCCATGTAACTTGGTTATGTATGACAGGATGTTTTCGCTTATCATGTTAGTGTCATCTATTGAGGAATGAGGTTATACGAGAACGTTCATGTTTAAGAGCAAACATTGAAAAGAGGGGTTATTGCAAACAAAGTTAATTCACCACAGGACGATTTCGTATTTGTGCGACAATCATAATATCTAATTATTTAACATAATTTTTGCTAAAGACGGCGAAACCAACACCTCCATAATCCTGTTCTCCCAGTACTTTCTGTTCAAATTCCACATTGTGTCCTCGTTTTATTTAATGTTGTACTGGTCTTTATTACTTTATTGTTCTGCTATCCGTACGGAAAAAAGAAATGTGGTGAATTCACACATAAAAAAAATTAAAAACAAACTAAAACTGTTGCTAAATTACTTTTTTTCTGTCACGATAATTCGTTAGTTCTGCGACCAGTTTATTACAGATGGTGTTCGCAAAGCGCGCGGGAGGTGATAGTTTGATACAGTTCATTTTCAGAGAAGCGAGCCTGAATTAAGACTAAGTTCACAGCAAACCCGATGTCAAGCTAAAGTATTTGCGGGCACGCCGCAATCGCGGTGGTAAGACCCAGCTTTTAGGTGTGGCTGGAGAGGCGCCATAGCGTCCTCACCTTCCGCCTGACGCAGGTCCTTACCGCACTCGGATATTTTCGGAGGTTCCTGTGTCTAATCGGAAAAGAAGAAACACCTGGGTGTCACCGCTGCGAGGATCGCATGGGAAGAACACCCCACTGGGTCGCCTAGGAGGCGATTCGAGGCCATGCTGCAGGGCGAGGGGAAGCAGTCACCTTCTTTTGCGAAGCATTCATGCTAGCGAAGGAGGAGGCAGGACGCGATAGGGGAAGGACAGCCTCCATTTCACGACTGTCGAAGAGGGTGTACTAGCATAATTACGTAATGTTAATTTTATTAGATAATGTGGACTACAGACTGGCTCACATTTTCATTACAATAGTACCATCTTCGACTTGTAGCTGAGTCATATTTATTCCGTTTTCTTCTGTTTTCACCATTGTGTTAACATCCTCTTTTTTATCTTCAATTGCTGGTGTTGCAGGTTTTTTGAAGATTTGTGCAGTGAGGTTTGCGAAAGGACTCTCAACCAGCATGTAGAAAAAAAATGAGGCAATAAATTCTCCTGTCAATAGCGTACAGTTTTTTAGTACCTGAAAAAAGGTAGAACGTTAAAGCTTTAATATTCTATAATCAATCTTTGACTGGCCTGTTGGTCTAGTGGTTATTGACCCTGATTGCTATGCCGGGGGTCGTGGGTTCGATTCGACCCAGGACATTAATGTTTGTGTGATGAGCATGATCATTTGTTCTGTGTCTGGGTGTCATTTATCTATAATATGTATGTATTTAGAAATATATAAGTATGTTTATCAGTTGTCTAGTACCCATAACACAAGCTCTGCTTAGCTTGGGGCTAGATGGCGTTGTGTGATAGTTGTGGAATATATATTAATCTTAGCGATGAATTGATGAAATTGAATTTAAGACCTCATCATAAGTTGGATCATTATCCAGAGACAGCTTGTATTTACAATCGGTTATTGGTAATTATCCTGGCGTAATTGGGGTATACTGCAGGCAATGACTTTTCTGAATAAGCACTCGTGTGCAATGTAATTTTCGTTGAATGCATATGTATTAGTTCTGCTCGAGAAGAAAGATGACTGATTAGCAATCATAAATTGAAATCTCTTTTAAGTGTCGGGTTATTTTGTTGATATTTAATTAGCGGCCCGTCCCGGCTTCGCACCACGGGTGGACATGATATTATAGCCTATGACCCTTTGTTACTCTGGGTAAATGTAGCTTTCTAATGGGGATGTTTTTAATGTTAGTATAGAAGTGTAGATTACATCACTTACCATATCCATCATAGATATTCTATAAACAGTCACCATCGACGCTGCTTTGACCCTTACAAAGGCAATGTGCAGTAGGTACGCACCAAAAGATAGACGGCTAATGTACGTAAAAGGTCTCCAGTTTAAAATTGTTCGATATAAACCTGTAAGAAGAGAAAGAAACGGATAAAAAAATCCTTTTTCAAATTGCAAGTGATTTGAAACGACCTAACTGAAAACCAGACTTTGGGTCACGGGAAGTGTCAACTTTTACCATGATTCAAAGACTGAAACTGACTTTAACCAAATATTTAATAGTTCCATACAACGTGACAATGTATAAGCTGTGGGTCTCTTGGGAACATTATTACATTAATTCTATTGGAAACACGATGCCATTCGTTTTGGCAACGGCCTTGCTTGAAACGAACCGTATTTGACAAAACAAGAGTTGCTTCTCCGTTTTTCGTTTTAAATACATGCATACACACATGCATAAATTCACGCCTTCTTATCATGGGGGTAGGTAAAAATTAGAGAGCGCCACTTACTCCTTCATAGTTACATCTGGCAATACACACACGCGATGGCGAGTACTACGCACCCGGCCTTTCTGAAGCACTTCACCAAATATGGTCAGTGTAAGTTTTCCTAGGGCGTTTCCACCGGGCACGCCGCAATCGCGGCGGTAAGACCCCTCTTTGAGGAGTGGCTAGAGAGACGTCACGGCGTCCTGACCTATCGGATGACGCAGGTCCTCACCGGACACGGAAGTTTCGGGAGGTTCCTGTGTCTGATAGGGAAGGAGGAAACGCCCGGGTGCCACCACTGCGAAGATCGCCCGGAGGACACAGTAGAGCATACGGTGCAAGACTGCCCAGCTTGGGCAGTGCACCGACGTGTCCTCACGGCGGCGATAGGCGGAGACCTCTCACGCCCGGCATTGGTTGCGGCCATGCTGCGGGGCGAGACGGAGTGGGAAGCGGTCGCCTCCTTCTGCGAAGCAGTAATGCTCGTGAAGGAGGAGGCGGGCCGCGAGAGAGAGAGGACAGCGTCCTCCCTCCACCCCAACCGCAGTGGTAGGCGCCCGCGGCGTCGGACGTCAGCAGACGATCTCCGGCCACCGTAGGCGCGGGCATGCTGGCAGCGAGTAAAGGGCAACTCGCTGCCCGACCAAGGACCATGCCCGGGTCGACGGCGCGTTGTGTCCCACGCGCGCCTCAAAGAGCGTCAGCATAATGACGGGGCCCCCCTCTCAGAGGGCCAAAGCCTGCTGGGGTCGCGGGATTATTTCCTTACCGTGACCCCGGAACACAAAGGGCTGTTGAAGGACACCGTGGATTTTAGTCAGTAGAAGTCTGACAGTCCCTCCCGCCCTGCCCGGGGTGGGAGGACTCATTTGATAATTTTACCACGCTAAAAAAAAAAAAAAGTCGTTTCCACTCACTTCTGCCTTATAAATTGCTTTTGTTAGTCACCTTTCACTCATCCTCTCAATTCTAATAACTATTTAGAATATGATTTTGAACCGGAGATGTCTTAAGACTATCGTCTACCGAGCGCTCGTCCATACTAAAAGAGAAAACGTTTTCCTACCCCTAAATGTTATCCTATCTCAATGATTTTTTAGAATGCTTCTGACACTGTAAAAAACTAGGTTTATAGGTTTTCTTTTTTTCAAAATTTATAATAGTTTGAAAGTAACAGGCGCCTAAAAGTTACTATTTTTATGGCAAAATCTTCATTGAAGTAAAACCTTTGTATTTTAAAAACATAGAAGTTTTAGAAAAAAAGCAAAACCTACAAACCTAGAATATAATATGCTGAAACGATTGACACCAGAATCTAAGAGATTGGATGTGATTTAGTATGTGAAAAACGTTTTCTCCCGAGAGACAAATTTCATATAAAAAATACTCACAGTCAGTCGCGAGCTGCAACGCTCTCTATCGCACGATCGGGGGTTTTTCGACGTGCGAGAGGGACAGCACGAGTTTTACTAAATACCTATTTTTTGAAAAGGCAGCCGCTATACTATCCTCTTAAAAGTGCTCTGATTGTTGCTTAATAAAATGTGCTTTTTCTCAGAAAACCAAATTAGGTAAATAAATATCGTACCTTCAAATTGAATGATAACTCCTGCCAATATAATGCCTATGATCATGCCAAAGACTGGCCTCATAAACGCAGCATAAATCAAGTGAACATACATGGGCTGTCCTGGACCCTCAGAGTAGAAGATGAAAGTGGAGAAATTACACAGACAACCCATCAAGAACAAACTCCAGTACAGGTACTTGTATTTCTGTAAAAGACAAGATTTTTTTTTACTATAATATAATTAGGACTGTTTAAATAATAATTTCTTTTTTTAGGGTTCCGTACCTATGGGGTAAAACGGGATAGGTACCCGTTTATTAACTACTAGCGACCCGCCCTGATTGTGCGGATTCAGGTCGATGATGATGCATGTTGATACATGTTATATACATTTTATACCTTCCTCTTGAATCACTCTGTCTATTAAAAAAACCGCATCAAAATCCGTGGCGTAGTTTAACAGATCTAAGCATGCATAGGGACAGACAGCGGGAAGCGACTTTGTTTTAAACTATAAAGTGAAGACTCCGCTGTCTGTCTGTTCACCTGCCACCAGGCTACGTTGCATCTATCATAACTACGTTTGATGATCGAAGTAACTACGTCTATTATTTATTTCCGTGTTACGAGTGCTCGAAGCCAAGAATTCTACAACTATTTAAATAATGTAACGCTATATTAGGTTTACCTGGAATATTTTAGGATTCCCTCCATTCTTTTGCCAGTTATAGATAATGTAGCCTAATGCCATACCAATGGCATACCCAGTTATGTTTGTATAAGGTTTTACGAAAACCTTTATGAACACAAGTTCTTCAAAGATGAAATCCAATCCTTTCCTGAAAAAAATGAGGTCATTAGGTACACCACAAATGACTTCATAACCAATAATAGTAAGTAAATATTTAAAAAAAATATTATACACATAAACGCATGCGTAGCGAATTTCAAAACTTTACTTTGGAAAGCAAAATTCGCAGACGTTAGAAATGGATTTAAGAATTCCACTCAGTAGGTAAGAACCTCTTGGTAGCACAAATTCAAATTATCTATTTGTGAAACATAGGTATAAAAGATGAAATTACAATGTTAGGATCATTATGTTTAACTTAATAGGCAATTAGGCATACAAATTTTGAGCACTTAATAATCAAGAATTTAATTACATAATATATTATGTTTTATGCATTGTAATATTAAAATTACTATCATTGCTAACCAAATTAAATTTTAAATATCATAGGAAATTAAATAAATCGGACATTCCCACAAAACGCCATACTTAATAAGAATTAATTTATCTATCTGTTAAGAATTCACCAATGGAATAGTACGCTTTTTTAACCACAAAATCTGTTAACATTCTTTTGAATTCATTAATGTCATTCTCTGTTCTAATAGGGATGGGTAACATATTTCAAATTTTCGGAGCCATTCCTTGAAAGCTTTTTGCGTATAATGCTGTCATAAGAGGCCTAGCGTGAATTTTGTCCGGGTGACGTTTACTAGTTAGGGTTTCAAATAAGTTGAAGTGTTTTTAACGAACATCGCTACTTCATAATTATGTATAAAGATGGAAAAGTCATTATTTTGAGCTCAATAAAGTGTAGTTTACAACTTTACTATGAGTAGCTTTTATTTGACAAATCATCATCAGCCTATTAATGTTCCCACTGCTGGGACACAGGCATCCTCTCTGTGAGAGGGAGTGGGCCTTAATACACCACGCGGGCCCAGTGCGGATTGGTGGATGACACAATGTCTTCGAATTTTTGGTTTTAGGACATGCCTGTTTCTTCACGACGTTTTCCCTCACCGTTTTGAGAGCAGCGATGATGAAATAAATTACATGAAGTAATGCGCCTGGCGGGGATTGAACACACGAACTACAACTCGTAGGTCAGGACCGACACAACTGGGCCACCACTGCTCTTAAACACATCGTCTATATTTGACACACTGCTCTTAAACACTAAAAATATAACAAACTTACTTTGGGGAAGCTATTAGTACACCATTTAAGTTATTGTAATATGTAATCAGTACGGAAGATAAGATTCCCGACAGGAAAAGGAGACTCAGGACTATCTTCCTAAAAACAGCGGTTTTGCACGTCAAGAAGACGATGACCCCAATGATGTAGAGCTGGGTGTCACAGGCCAAATACCTGGTGAAGAAAAACTGAATTAGAGATTTTTATTTCACTGTCTAAAAGCATTATGTTTACATATGTCACGCTTTATCTCCTAAGCTGGCGAAACTATAAGTATCTAACTAACTAAGAATATATTATATACCGTTATACTACAAATACATCATCGGTTGAACACTTGTCAAAAATTGTCATCATCAAAACAGCATTATTTTGACGTTGATGTAAGGGTCGTTTTAAAGTTACCTACACTTTTTTTAGAAAAGTATTCAACAGATATTTAACTTTTTGTATTAACACGGCTAAAGTTTGACTGGTACGTTTAAATGCAATGAAATAGGAGGCCAGCCTATTTCTGATACTCAGGTTATATTTCACCTGTAAACTGTTATTTGTTATTGAAAAGTGCCCAATCTAAAAATGTCTATGTCACTTTATCTGACCTGGGAATTATTCCTATTATTGCTTGCGATAGCTACACTCAGGAGAGTTAATTAATTTAAATATTTACCAAGTTTGCGGCATACATTGGGATGTGTAAAAGTTGTTGATGTAAAGGATATGTTGCCACCAGTCGCGACGACAGTCACTCACTTCAAAATAGATGGCTTTCTGGCGACAATAATAAGTGTTAATTTATTAAAAGATAAATATGGATATAAAACTTTAACCCGAAGTGTTGACTAAACTTACCTTCCACAGAGGGCCATATGTTATTCTTCCAAACCAAGTTGACGTCAAGGCTAAAATGAGGGCGTACGACGGAGTCAATCTAAATCAAACAAATTAAAACATTAAGGGCTAGTTGTTTATTCACTACTTTGAAAATTGTTAACATCCCATATTTTTTTTTAACAAATGTTTGTATTTACATATTTAATTATATATTGTTTATTTAACTAAACTTCTGATCAAACAACTCGCCTTAAGACGTAGGTACATCGGCAACATCACGGATTATGAGATAAAAACAGACAAACGGACATCGAAGCCTTAGAAACAGGGTCCTGATTTACCCTTTAGGTTAGAACTCTAAAAACTAGACATTGATCTAGAACTACTACACATTTACTAAACAAAACTAGTGACAAGTCAGCTGCCTGCGGTACACTACAAATACATTGATTGGAAAGAGGCAATTTGGAGTAAGATATTCAGTGGCGTAGCTAGGCAGGGGGCGAAGCGGTGCCTAGGCCCCGGCCTCGCAGCTAAAGGGGCCTCGAACTAAGAGAAAAAAAAAGGAAAAAAAATTGACAGCGACGATGGCGATTACCAGTTAGTAAAAGTTTAGGTCAAGCTGGTCCACTGCTCACGCGAGGCCTCATGTTGCAAAATAACTAGGTAGCGTTTTTTTATTTTGTTACTGCGGGAACTGAAACAGTCCAAGAGGCTTGCAAAACTGATTTCACCGTCATATCATAATCACATGTCATTTGATATAGGTGACTTGGAGTAAGCAAGTCATCTTACAAGAAGGGGGCTTCGCGCGAGCAGCGGGGGCAAGGTATATTTTTCGTCCTGAAAAAAGGACCTCGAACATCAAGTGTTTTGCCCCCTCCTGGATTCGGTCTAGCTACGCCACTGTTGAACTGTACATAATATTACTATTTTCTTACCTTAGCCATCTCACTATTATCTGCAGTGGCAGCATCGTCAAAGAAGCAGCTTCTTTCTTTTTCTCTGTTGCTATCAGCCAGTTATACACAAGCAGGAAAGACGAGATGACAAAGAATGTCTGCATTATTATTGTTCCGTTCAAAAATATGCTAGCAATTTTAACTTGCAGCCACTATAATAGACATAAATACATTGACATTATCCGAAGTTGCAAATGTTTTGAAAAATCACATTACATGTTTTGTTTGTAATATTATGTGTATTTAATGTTGCAACAAATCGCACCTTTACTTACCAACCGTTCTTTTTTCTTAGCTTCTTTTGTCCCACTCCTGGGCAACGGCCTCCGTCCATTCCTTCCACTTTTCTCGATGTAGTGAACGTGAACGGACCGTAAGATTCATTTGCCAAAGGCAATACTGTGTCCACACTAATTGTTAAATAAAAAAGTGATGCGGGTAAGCGGGTAAAGAGTGATGACGGAAGTTTGATGGAAAGTGTGATTTCCCTTTAGTTTAACGGTTGGTAGATAGAGGTGTAAAATTGTAATATTTTTTATGAAAAAAGTACACACTTACATCTTCTAAGAATTTTGGATTAACAGTCAATATGAGGGCAATGATAGAATTGTGAGTTATCAACATGAGGATAATATTCAGCGACCTGAAAAAAAAAGTAACATTTTAATCGTTTTGTAAAAAAAAACTCACTACATTTTGAACTCAATCAGTAGGTGCTTTACCTGATACCATGGATGCTTCCCAATGCTTTTATACGAGAATCTTGTCCTTCTCCCGGCAATGCTGTAAACTTCTTCCAATTCCGAAATATTGAAAAGCAATACAGGAATCTGAGAGCTGAAAAAAATAGTAAATGTACTAAAACTGACTGTTGCCCGGAGATGACTGAAGAAAAAGTTTGTAATAAGAGAGCGACTCTAATAGCAGTAAATCTCACTGCCCAGTGTTCACCATAGTTACCAACTTACTGTGCTGAATACTATTCATTGTATTTAATTAGACTACATAAATATTAATAATGTCATAAAGTGAGTGTGATTATGTGAACCAACCTCCAACATTTTTTCCCTTTTCTAAGTAACGATCACAAAGGCTTGCGACAATGTTAACTAAGATTATCATGATGCAGACTACTCCAACAGCTACATCTAGATTTTCTATTGGGTAGTCTCTGTCCCGGTTAGAACAATCATAATAATCTCCCAGTTTTATTTTCAACTTGTACTTTTTATAAATGGTTTCGTTGGTGCATTCTTCAAGGGACAATCTTAGGTCCTCATCCGTTCCAGAAGCATTGTAGAACTTGCTGCATGTTTTTTTCATACAAAAACCGTAGCGAAGTATTGTATGATTGAAGTGAATAGCACTGTCTGAAATTTTCTGTAAATAAGAGATTTAAGTTAAATTTTAGTTATAAAATGAATATTATTATCTATGGGAAACTCAATACTCAATTCTTTATTGCATTCCATATGTTACATAGATGGTAAAAGATATAAATGTTGCAAGAAATGAATCAACAACAAGATATATTTACTTATTGAGATTAAATTTTACAGACGGGTGGAAAATTTCGAGAGGATTACGATCGATTGACTTGTCATTATCATAGACTTCACAAATTGTAACGCAATCAACATAAATTGACTTCGAAATGCGAGTTGAAAATATTTTTTATACTAAGAACTGTTGGGAACAAATGTGAAACTTGCTTGAACTAAAGTCATGAGCTCGCTGGGCTCATCCGAAACCAGAGCATACTCCGCAACGCAGTACAACGAATCAGGTTCGTCAAAGCATTCTTCGTAGATGTCCATGTGGTGAATAGGAGGCAATCGAGCATAGTCCGTATCTGGAAAATAACAACTTAAATTATTAAAGTTTTTCATTCATGATGGAAGGATTGATGGACATTTGTTACACTTTCACACAAAAACTACAAGACGGATTTGGATGTTTAGCACAAAGATAAGAAAATACTCGTAGCTCCTTTTTTCCCGTTATAGCGGTTCTGTGAAACAATTATCAAACTTCATGCGGATAGCGGCGAGGTGATAAACTAGTACCTACTGTCATAAAATAATTTGAAGCAACAAAAATAGTATCAGGTGCGTTTACAAATATTTAACCTAACATACAAACAGACGCAGAAAAACTACTCGAAGCTCATATTTTAGTTCGTTTCGTACGGGAATCGAAAAGGTAGCACGATAGTCAGTCGCTCGCTATTGCACGAACCATGTTAGATATTATCAGACTTAATTTATAAATAGAATTTCAAGTAGCTTTACGACAACCCAAGATTTCTAGGATTTAAACCTAATTTTTCACCCTTTATCAATACATTATTCTTCACTTCTTGTCAATTATGAGGTGGTTCATACTTGCTGTGTGCCGTGGTTTCAGCCACCGCCTTACCCCTGTTACGGTACGTACATTGACGTATGATTGAAACAGTAATACGACCCCGGTTATGCCTAACCTGGTTTAACGAATCCTACCCTTGCGAATGGGTGTAGAATCAATCCCATCCCATCCCATTTCCTTTAATTTTAATTTTCGACATTTAAAAGTGCCTCTTTGATGGCCTAATTGAAAATAAATTATTTGACTTTGGTTATAAATAATACCAGGTACGGTACCAGTAATACCAGGGATATCACTTACCCGTTGTCGACCCTGCAACTGGATCATGACCTTTGGAGAGTATGAAGAAAGTAGGAAAGAGCGTTGTTCTGACTCTTAAATGGACAAATGTGTTTACACCGTGTTATTACCTGTCCCACTTAAACCTTCTATTAAAAAAAAAGGCCAAGTGCAAGTCAAAGGTTCATTAATTAGCGATTACCTGCATGTTATTATAAAATTGTCTTAAAAATAGGTTTTCCTGTCATGTTTAGGCAAATAACTATTATTTTTACTTCTTTATTAATCTACAACATTATTTTTTGTTTATGCGAAACCTGATACACCTGTCCAATGTTTTTGTGTAAAGAATCAATGTACAAAATTTTAAAACCGTATCATAAAAAATCACAAAGTTATAATAGTACAGGATCCGTATATAGAACGACCTTCACCGATCGAGTAACCGGACGAAATGTGTTTATTATGAATTAAAATATGTTGAAGAATGTGACGGTGATGGGTTGCCTCATAAAATCCTGTCAAGGATATTTTTAATTAATTTTTTAAAAGGTTATTTTTTTTCAATACCTTCACCGATAGAGTAACCAAAGAAAATTAACACCAATTGAAAGTCCGAAGTCTATAGAATATGCTAACGTAGGGTTGCCTACCTTTTTCTTGTCAAGGGTATAGGGTTGCCTAATTTGAAAAGGTGATAAAAAAATGCTACCTTCACCGATCGAGTAACCAAATAAATTATATATCAAAATAAAGACATTTTTTTTACGAATACGATGGTATACGGTTGCCTATGAAAAACTTGTCAGAAATTAGGGTTGCCAAGCGTTGAAGTTTGAAAATTTTAGACGGTTGGAAGCACATGAGTAGATAAACGGACTAAGCTTCTTAAGAACGAGCAAAATTGTTACCTATTTTGGTAGGGTTGTCACAATAGGGTAGACAAATTAAACAAAAAAATATTAAATAGCTTTATTATTCAGTATGATAGAATCGAATCAATTAATTTAATTCAACTAAGCCAATTACAGGCAATTTTGAATTGTCAAAAGACATTTTTAAAGGTGTTTGGTCACCAATATATTAGAGACCAAACACCTACCTTCAAGAGGGCGCGCGTTGTCAAATAGACCGCGCTTCGTACCACTTTTTATACCGCCCGTTCTTACCTTATAGTAGCCATACACCATCCTGTCTATCGTACGATCGCGGATCGATTTGACGCTTGTAATTGTTTCAAATTGGCAGTTCGTCCATATACACCATACACTATACTGCCTATCGTACGATCGATTTGACACAACTTCAAATCTGCAGCAGTGATGCCAACTCAGCAACTTTATAGCTAGATCTGGCTATTATTCGGTGACGACAGCTACAATTTTATAAAATTTGTGGCTAAACTTTTTAGCTACTTTTTCTAGCACCATTTCATTTGTATTTCCAAACAAGTACAGACCAGTAAATAGGCAACGAAGGATGAATAACAGACCGAACAGACCGAATAATTTTCGACCTTATCGACATTTAAAATTTAGTTTGTTTTTCTCACATTCTCGTTAGCTAACATTGCTCCTTCATTAAAATCCGGTGTTTGCATATATGTCAATAAGGTCAGAAATCGCTTGAAGGTCGGAAAACATTTGCTTAACGATAGCAAGTTAAAAAACAGGTGCAAGGGATTTTCGACCTTATCGACATTTAAAATTTAGTTTGTTTTTCTCACATTCTCGTTAGCTAACATTGCTCTTTCATTAAAATCCGGTGTTTGCATCAGTGTCAATAAGGTCGAAAATCGCTTGAAGGTCGGAAAACATTCGCTTAACGATAGCAAGTTAAAAAAAGTGGTGCAAGCAATTTTCGACCTTATCGACATTTAAAATTTAGTTTGTTTTTCTCACATTCTCATTCGTTAACATTGTTCCTTCATTAAAATCAGGTGTTTGCATAAATGTCAATAAGGTCGAAAATCGCTTGAACCTTTTTTTAACTTGCTATCGTGGTCCCTTGACACCTCTCAAGTTTTCAATCGTATTTTGGTTTAAAATAAAATGAATAACACTTTTTTTTATAAAAAAAAATCCTAGAACTAAAACTATTAAAGTTCATCACGATGTCGTCGGTCCACCTAGTGGGAGGCCTGCCTACGCTGCGTTTTCCGGTCCGTGGTCGCCACTCGAGAACTTTTCTTCCCCATCAGTTGTCAGTAAACTATTAAAGTTACACAAGAACAAAAGTTTGATTTCACAAAAATTGCAATAACTTGAAAACTACTGGACCGATCTTCATGAAACAACTTGTGAATCTATTTTTGTAATGAAACACAGCCCTTTTAAATACTTTAATTGAAAAACATACATAAACAAAAAAGTGAGTTTTCAAGTTACGTAATAATCTAAGTTTTAAACTTTTACAATTTTCCACTAAAAAACTTATCTAATTAGAAACTAATAAGAACGTACAAGATAATCTAATAAGAATCGAATATATACACAACACAATCACTGGATTCTGATTAGAAAACACTTGTCTTAAAAAAATCACCTTACAAATCACACTTGCACCCCTTGTCGTTGCGTGGGTCTCGTCGCCGACAGTCACCTTCATCATATGCCAAATTTCAGTTCCAGAGGAGGAATTTTTCGGACCACATATGCCTCGTTGACTGGACTATTGGAATGGGTATCTACGGTACTTTCACAGTTATCATTTCTTGTGACTGGGCACCATAACTATTTTTGTACTAACTTTATTTTATGTCTTTTGACAATTCGAAATTGCCTGTAATTGGCTTTGTTCAATTAAATTATTTGATTCGATTCTATCATACTGAATAATAAAGCTATTTAATATTTTTTTGTTTAATTTGTCTACCCTATTGTGACAACCCTACCAAAATAGGTAACAATTTTGCTCGTTCTTAAGAAGCTTAGTCCGTTTAGGTATCTACTCATGTGCTTCCAAACCGTCTAAAAATTTCAAACATCAACGCTTGGCAACCCTAATTTCTGACAAGTTTTTCATAGGCAACCGTATACCATCGTATTCGTAAAAAAAATGTCTTTATTTTGATATATAATTTATTTGGTTACTCGATCGGTGAAGGTAGCATTTTTTTATCACCTTTTCAAATTAGGCAACCCTATACCCTTGACAAGAAAAAGGTAGGCAACCCTACGTTAGCATATTCTATAGACTTCGGACTTTCAATTGGTGTTAATTTTCTTTGGTTACTCTATCGGTGAAGGTATTGAAAAAAAATAACCTTTTAAAAAATAAATTAAAAATATCCTTGACAGGATTTTATGAGGCAACCCATCACCGTCACATTCTTCAACATATTTTAATTCATAATAAACACATTTCGTCCGGTTACTCGATCGGTGAAGGTCGTTCTATATACGTATCTTAGACTATAAGCTTGTTTATTACCTGGTTTTCCGTTCAAAAACATGCTCATTTCGCGGTACACCCGCGTAAACCGCGTCTCCTGTGTTATACACTCGTGATAATAGTTTGGCAATAGGTACCTAACTGTACGGTGATTGTATTGTAATTAACTGGTAATAAAATTTAATTAAAATATTTTTGTAAAAAAATATAACACGGTGTAAAAAATATTGGAATCGAATCAGTTACTGATTCTGAACAAACTATATTGAGGTTTCGCATTTATACTAAAAATAATGTTGTATACTATACATATATAATAAATTTGTAGAAAAGTGGTGTCTGTACAATGGAAATATACAAAAAAAAAGTAGCAGGGGTTGTTATTTTATCGATGCCGAACCCGAAAATGTAGTTAAATTTTTTTTGTCTGTTTGTCGGTTTGTCGGTTTGTCTGTTTGTCTGTTTGTCTGTTTGTCTGTGTGTTTGTGCACGCTAATCTTCGGAACTACTGGACGGATTTGAATGATTTTTTTTTGTTGTATATGTATTTAGTCCGGTTAACATATAGGCTATAATTTATCTTGGAAACTTGAACACCTGATGCAGAACCGCAACAGACCTGCTTAACTATAAGAGATACAGAAATGGTGCCATAGCAAAAAATGTTCCACGTGATGAGCATTTTCTGCTGAGAGAATAAATTTGAAGATCCTGGACACTTGATGTGGAACACCAAGAGCCCAGCTACACTATGACATATACAGGAACGACGTCTGAGCAAGAGTTGTTCAGCCTGATAAGCACTCTCTATTGCTTTATAAAAATTTGAAGATCTGGAACACCTGATGTGGAACTCCAAGAGCCCAGCTACACTATAACATATAAGTGAATGGCGTCTTAGGAAGAGTAATTCAGCCTGATGAGTACTCTCTGTTGTCGTATAAAAATTAAAGAACTGGAACACCTGATGTGGAACTCCAAGTGCCTAGCTACACTATAACATATACAGTAAAGACGTCTTAGCAAGAGTTGTTGAGCCTGATGAGCAGCCTCTGTTGTCGTATAAAAATTGAAGATCTGGTACACCTGATGTGGAACTCCAACAGCCCAGCTACTTTATAACATAATTATATTGACAGGCCTGTTGGTCTAGTGGTTAGTGACCCTGACTGCTATGCCGGAGGTTGTGGGTTCGATTCCCACCCAGGACAAATGTTTGTGTGATGAGCACGATCATTTGTTCTGTGTCTGGGTGTAATTTATCTATAATATGTATGTATTTAGAAATATATAAGTATGTTTATCAGTTATCTAGTACCCATAACACAAGCTCTGCTTAGCTTGGGACTAGATAACGTTGTGTGATAGTTGTGGAATATTATTATTATTATTATAGGAATGACGTCTTAGCAAGAGTTGTCCAGCCTAATGAGCAGCCTCTGTTGTCGTATAAAAATTGAAGATCTGGTACACCTGATGTGGAACTCCAACAGCCCAGCTACTTTATAACATATTAGGAATGACGTCTTAGCAAGAGTTGTGCAGCCTAATGAGCACTCTCTGTTGATGTATGAAAATTGAGATCTGGAACACCTGATGTGGAACTCCAAGACCCCAGCTACACTATAACATATATTGGAATGACGTTTTAGCAAGAGTTGTTTAGTCTGATGGTCATTTCCTGTTGACTTACAAAAATGAAAGATCTAGAACGTCTGGAATCGTCTCGCGCATCCCGTTGTTTTCCCGTCCCCAGGCTCTAGAATTCGACGTTTCAGATCTTCGATTTTGACGACCCCGTCGTCGCTGGCATAAGCAACAGGATCCGCGTACGAAGTCGCGGGCAGAAGCTAGTTTTTAATACATTCGTTTTGGTTATCTATAGGGGTCCTGATTCGTACATAATATTGTCTTGAATAAAATAAAATACACACACTACACACTAGAAAATTCTGTCATTATTTTTACGGAAGAATAGGAGAATATTTTGTGGAACCAAAACAACACAAGTTGCGGTGTACCTCAAGAGCATTAGAATAATTGATTTTAGGGAGCATTTTAAATTTTTGTGGTATGCAACCGACAGGTAAAATTCGCGCTAACTACAATTCTTACGCTACACACAGGGCATGTAATTTTATTTGCCTATGCCGTTGAACTCAACCCCTGCTCAAGTGTAAAAAAGAATTTATAATGAAAGGTAAGACAACAAAAACATCTAAATAAACATAGACTCCCCTAAGACAACCCACTGACCCTCGCATGTTTATTGATAAAAACATAACTATGTTAAAGAAAAACAATCTAAAAGTTTTTTTACTGCTCGATGAAAAAAATATTTGCATAGACATATTAGTGTGACTAGACTGCTATTGCTCAGTCCATCTTTTATATCTATGATAGTGCTCACACAACTAACTTTATTTTAAACAGTTATACAACGTGTAACGTTAATAGCGCAAAACCTCTCGTGGGGTCACTCAGCCCATGTTACTGAACAATGTTTGTTCCAAGACTTTTGGAAATTGGCAAAAAAAAAATTTGCTTTTTCATACAAAATGAGAAATTGATCAGGCCCATCAGTATGAAAATTAAGTTTATTTTTTGCGAATTTCCAAAATTCTTAAAACAAACATTGTTCAGTAACGTGGGGTACCATGAGAGGTTTTGCGCTATTAACGTTACACGTTGTATACATCTCGTATAATTATGTTTTAGTCGTTACCATCCTTCAACACAAACAAAAACTCCCGAAACTTAATACACAAAATAAACTTTTATATGTGTTATTTATCATATTATTATGGGAATTTGAAGTCTGTCTCATAAATATTAGATTTATGCAATGCAAATTGCATTTTGATTTTAGTATTTAATAATAAAGAAACGATTATTTCTATTCATACCACACTTTGTATTATTTTAAAATCCATAAAAAAATATGCACATACCATTGAGGTTGACTATAAAAGCAGTAGAACTTTGAATCCAAATATAAAATAATAATATAGAAAACATTTTGTTTGTTGCACTGCACTACACGACACAACGCGTTGATTTAGAATCAGACTTAATAATAAGTAATAAGAAACCATGTTAACTTCAATTAACCTGTTATTTTTATTTGTACTATGAAATCAGTACGTAATAAAACTTCATAACAATGTAAGTTTGTTTTAATCGAATAGAATCAAAAAGAAACGCAAAAATGAATAGATGATTGTTTGCAAATTAGTTTTTTAGCGCTAGGCAACGTCACCATCGCGTCGCTTGCGGTGTTTTTGGAATATTTCTTTACTTTTTAAAAACAAAAAGGCGCCTTAATCTTCTCTCCTATTACCAATTAATTTAATTGCGCTGTGCCCGACAGGGTCCATAATTGGTTCAATGTTTTAACTAAATACCATCATTCTGTTTATTTAACATTATGGAATGCAATAAAGTTTTGAGTATTGGGTATTGTATGGCTAGCATTGGACTAATGCGTTTAATTCAATTGCATATCTAAACTTTTCGTCTTTCTACAAAGTCGACGGTCATCGGTCCTCCTCAAGGACATTTTTAGACGAGCGCAGACGAAACAGGACAATTTAACAATTATTATAAATAAATAAATCCCACGAAACGTAGTTGTCAAAGCGTAAACTTGTTATCGTGTTGTTTTTACTAAAAAACCAATTAAGCCACGATTTTCTTTATTATACAAAACTCTAACATTTATAAATGAGTAGGTACTATGAATAATTAAGTTTTTTTTTTAATAGTCGTAATAGGTTTTAGACGATAAATTACTAAAAGCAATTATTTTAAGTCTATTAAACCAAATGTACCGTTGAAACTTTATTTGATTTGGCCAACGAGGTTTATTTTACGGGTTTAAGCCCAAAGGATTACTGAAATATTTGAGTGTATTTCGATTGAAAAATATGTCAATAAAGTGTGGTATGCGCTCAAGATTCTCAAGGGAATGTAGATTGTTGGTTTATATATAGCTAGCATTTGTCTGTCTGTCCGCTTTATTGGTGAGTAGTTAAGATTTACGAGCACTGAGAAAACATGGGGTATTTTGGGATGTTCCAACACTGTTGTTACAAAGTGGTATTTCTTTGTAGCAATTTTTACTATCTGTTATCGAACTTGGTACTAATTATAACCGGAGCTAGAAAGTTGAAAAAAAAATCAGGTGGTTGTAGGTTTAAATCCTAATATTTCTTCCTCCAAGGAAACAGAACATCAGAATTGATCTGCTTACCCAAAATTAAGTTCTTAAGTACGAAATAGAGTCCCCGCTGAATATAAAATGGCCGCCGTTGTTTTGACACGTGCACGGAATGTCTAAGTGGTTGCAAATAATCTTGATCAAGAGAAGAATATTAGAAGATTATTTTACTGGTTATCTGTGAAAACATTCATCAACAGCCTATAATGATCCCACTGCTGGGACACAGGCCTCCTCTCTGTGAGAGAGAGAGTCGGTCGAACATAATCTACCACGCGGGCCCAGTGTGGGTTGGTAGATGTCATACGTCTAGTCGAATTTGATTATTATTATGTCCAATTTTCGACTCTAGGACATGCCGGTAACCTCAGTATGTTTTACGTCACCGTATTGAGAGCAGTCGTGATGAAGTAAATTACGCAAAGTAATGCGTCTGACTGGGTTTGAACCTACCACCTGCAACTCGTAAGTCGAGCCCGATACTACTGGGCCACCAATATTCTTCTGCTTCTTCCGTAAGCCTATAATGTTCACACTGCTGGGACACAAGCCTCTTGAGAGAAAGTGGGTTTTATTCTACCACGCGCGCTTGGTGCGTGTTGATAACAGTCACATAATTAATACCATTTTTAGATGAATGGACGAGGAAAGGGTTTAGGGGAAGCAAGGGTAATACAAAAACGAAAATAACGCCTATATTGCTGGGTCGCGGGAATGTCTTAAAGCTATTGTCAAACAGACAGGCGTGACAAACGCGAAGCGAGGCGTTTTTGTTTGTAATGTATGCAATTGTTTGAATCCGGTCACATAGAAAAAGCGAAAGCGATCCGATAGTATAAGTGACGGGCTTCAAACAATTGCATACATTACAAACAAAAACGCCTCGCTTCGCGTTCGTCACGCCTGTCTGTTTGACAATAGCTTAAGAGATTACCGCACTACCGCACCGTCACTCCTGAAACGCTAAGAGCAGGTAAATAAATAGAGTGGATTTTTATCAGTACGTGTCTGACAGTCTTTCTCACTCCAGTCAAAACGAGAGGACATTGGATGTTATACCACACCCACACCAAAAAAGCTTGTAAGAATTTATTATGCACGAACCTATTGCTGTCACCAGAACATAGACCCAAAACCTGTGACTGACTAAATTCTTAAAAGAAAACCGAGTAAAATTTTGCCCAAATTGGTAATCAAACCTAGGGCCTCTGTCTCATTATTCAAGTGCTTGAATCTCATCTCATCCAACCACAACATAAAATTAAATCTCACTGAGGAAAAGGGTTGTCAGCTAGAGTTTAAAGCTTTAAAGACTTGATTGATACATCTTGTAGGCATATCAATCAGGTTTCCAGAGACGCGGGTTTTTGAGAGTCATTCAATCAATCCTTCAACGCCCACAGACTATTGACGGATCCCTGGAGACTGTTCCAGAGACAGATCTTTAAGAGATACTATTTCAATCAAGTCGTTTTTTGAACGAATTTGTGTTCGCGATTCAAATATTTCAATCTGATTTAAGATTCCAATCTAATTTTAAATAGGTCTTCAATTGTGTCTATCATCTACACTAATATTATAAAGAGGAAATATTTGTTTGTTTGTAATGGATAAACTCAAAAACTACTGGACCGATTTTAAAAATTCTTCCACCATTATAAAGCTACATTATCTGCGAGTAACATAGGCTATGTTTTAATACGTGCGGACGAAGTCGCGGGCGAAGTGCTAGTTTTCTATAATAAAATGGTTTTGTTGATTTTTCAAATAGACGATTATGTTTGGGATGAATGAGGAGCGAATAATAAAGAACTACACCTTGCGTCATAATAACGAATTCAAATCTCTTAAATACCTATTTTTTTATTATTAACGTTAACTAGTCATTGGATACATGAACTGGGATTCCGTTGTAAGACGACTAAAAAGTCACGGTGTATAGAACATAAATATTTTTATTTTATTTTAGGCACGCAACAATTATTATTATTTTTTTATTTAGAATAAGAAATTGTGATGAGCATGTCCACTCTAAAAGGATTTATTACTAACTAGCACTCCGCCCGCGACTTCGTCTGCGCGTGTTTCTAACTTCGAACTCAGTGAATTTAATGCCCGGTCAACCTCCATATAAGATTCTTTCAAAAAATCTAAAAATGGTCTAGTAACTTAGTTTCGGAGCCTATTCAATACAAACAAACAATTAAATCAATTCCTCTTTTTGAAATATAAGTGTATACAAACTGATTTTGCGATGTTCACCTCGCTAGGGGTTGGTTTTTGAAATATAGATACCTATTATGTATCCTGTATTCGATTGAGAGTTTTATAATTTACCAAGTTTTGAGTTTATCGAAGCAAACAGTAGAATCCTTCCCATAGAACTTATTCACCCCTTCTCACCAATTTAGGGGGTGAATGCTCACCTACAAAATTCAGGTTATACGTTTAGCGTTTAAAGATCCTCCTCTTTAAACTTGAATACCCTTTCACCCTTTTCACTAACTTGGGGGGTGATTTTCAAAAAATCCAATAACACGTGTTTAATTATTTCTGATCTAGTATTTAAATACTGATTTTCACAATAATTAACTCACAGGTTTTGATTTTCCCATACAAACTTTAACAACGCCTAGATTACCAATGGAGGGTTTCAAAAAAAGAATAGTACTAATTTTTTTATTTACTTGTGTTCTTATTAATTTGTAGAAAGTTTCATAAACCCAAGGAATAAGGATTTTCATACAAACGTTTTCAGCCCATTTCACCCCTTAGAGGAGTATTTTCGTAAAATCCCGTCTTATTGTTTCCCTACATGGTAGACTGAACTGCTGTCCAAAATTCAAGTTACTGCGTTTAGCGGTTTCGGCTGTAGTCGAGTCTTAATAAAAAAAAACCCTGTTCTTTTACATAATTATAGATTATTTAAATTCATGTTTAAAATAATAATTATTTAAATTACTTGTGGCTACATAGGTATTCATTATTTAAAAAAAGTAAAATACATCTGCAATATTCTTTCAAGGATACCTATCTGATCTATGTATAAAAAAGCCAGACGCATAATTATAAAGCAAAGGAAAAATAAATAAAAAAACGTTTTCGTCAAAAACAAGCAGGAACTAAAATAGTACATACAATATTATATAAATTTTAATGCTTTATTAATGTCACAAACATCAAAATGTGTATGTTGACACTGACCAATGCACATATTTATAGGTACATAAACTAGCTGAACCCGCAAACGTTGTTTTGCCATATAAATTTAAAAAAAAATAGATAGTAGCCGATTCTCAGACCTACCGAATACGCATATAAAATGAATTATTCCCGTTGGATCCCACTTTTGGATCCCATTTTTAGGTAGTTCCGATGAATCCCATTTTTAATTCCCGATGAATCCCACTTTTTGACAACATGTGTACATATCAGAAGAAAACTGTTATCGTTATTTTATTGATGTATTCTGAGTAACTAATTTATGAATTTTACCAAAGAAAAAATTTCCACAAGATCCGGCCACCATAGGCTTTCCATAGACCGGTCACCAGTGTGTAGAAAGATGGCAGAGACACATTCTGAGAATTTGTTTCAGTCTTTACTTAAAAACTGATAGAATGTCACTAACCAGCAAAAGTACTAGGCTAGTATAAGATCAAGGTGGTATGTTTTGCAGTCTGGTGCCACGTGACACGCAGCGTGGGGGTAAGGTAACTTTAAATGGCCTGCCAAAGTACTAGGCTAGCATAAGCTCAAGGTGGTACGTTTTTCAACGGGGTCAGCGAAGATCATTGAAAAGCGCTGTGATGCCACGTGACAGGGGGGGGGGGAAATCACTCTAAATGCCTGCTGCGCTCTAAGATATGGGCCCCTTAAAACACTCCGTGGTGATACAGCTGCACGAGAGACGGTGCGACGAGGTAGCCTTAGCCTTACAAATCTTCCCCTTTTTAGGTAGTTTATTTTTCACAGAAACGAGATTTAAAAAATAAAAAACCTGCAATTTGTTATGTAATCGATAAATCGATATAATGTTATGTTTTTTTTGTGATAGTGACAACACTGATTTTAATTCGACACTGACTGACACTTGTCATGTTGCGCTCAATATGGATGTGTTTTTTATTGGACATCGTCTACTCTCGCCCCAGCCACCGCTGATGACGCCCGAGGGCGTCGGAAATCGCGAGTCATATTCCAGCCGCTTCTGGTCGAGGAGTCCGGGAGCCGTCCGACCAAGGACAGCGTCGTGTTTCACGCTTTCCTCAAGGGAACTGATGCGAGACTGGACCATAGGGCCATACGCCTAACACGACGCGGGCGAAACCGCAATTTATGATAGCAATTTTGTCGTTGAAAGTACTCGCATTCAGATTTTTTAAAGCATGTGGGATCCAACGGGAATTGTTTTTGGGATTCAACGGGAATAAAACGTTTTTCTTTTGTTATGGGATTCAACGGGAATTACTTTTAATTTTTTTGGGATCCAACGGGAAAAATATTCAAGTGGGATTCAAAAGTGGGATCCAGCGGGAATAATTCTATAAAATTTGGTAAAAATCGGTAGAGCCGTTTCGGAGGAGTATGGTAACTAACATTGTGACACGGAAATTTTATATATAAGATAATGTCAGTTTTTGTGCACAATATAGTATTATTTTGTTCTTTAAACATAATATACCAGTGCAAGTAGTAAGGAATTTTTTTTATAGTGGTAAAATCATCAAATGAGTCCTCCCACCCAGGGCAGAGCGGGAGGGACTGTCAGACTTGTACTGACTAAAATCCACAGTGTCCTTCAATAGCTAGCCTTTAACGTGTCTGGGTCACGGTAAATCGTGAGTCCCGCGACCGCGACCAAGTAGTAAGGACTGGATGAAATTAGGTATTAAAGCATAATTCGATTGAAAGTTACTCTAAAGCAGACAGGAAAAACTGTGATAAAATAAAAAGTACAAGCGTTTCTTTTTTTATGTAGTTACGAATGTCACAGAAACAAAAATAATCCCCACAAAATCAAAACCGATAGTTTGCGCTGACCTTTGTGTGACAATTCCCGCCAATTATTTCGCTCGCGGCCATATTGTCCGCCATATTGGATGCTGTTATCGGCGATTATTATCTTTTACGATTACTGCGATCCCGGACGAAGTCTGAATCAATTTTAATATCGGCTATATTTGCGACCGAAATTGCCGATTTAAATGCATTCGAATATAAAAAAAAATCTCTGTAGAAACTGTTTGCATGTAATGTTTAAAGAGGCAACCGTTTGATTTGATTAAAATTTTCTACAGTACCTATCTTTTTATTGTTTGAAAGCGGAATTGCTTTTAATTAATTATCTTTTTTTTTGTTTTTTTCGGCCCGTCGTCTGTCTGAAATACTACTTATTTTGGACCCTTAGTAGTAGGTACCTACCTTTTTTTTTTTTTTACGTGGCAAAATCTTCAAATGAGTCCTCCCACCCCGGGCAGGGCGGGAGGGACTGTCAGACTTCTACTGACTAAAATCCACGGTGTCCTTCAATAGCCCTTTATGTACCGGGGTCACGGTAAGGAAATAATCCCGCGACCCCGGCAGGCTTTGGCCCTCTGAGAGGGGGGCCCCGTCATTATGCTGACGCTCTTTGAGGCGCGCGTGGGACACAGCGCGCCGTCGACCCGGGCATGGTCCATGGTCGGGCAGCGAGTTGCGCTTTACTCGCTGCCCGCATGCCCGCGCCTACGGTGGCCGGAGATTGTCTTGCGACGTCCGTCGCCGTGGGCGTTCACCACCGCGGGTGGGAGTAGGTACCTACCTAGGTTATAGATTTGTTTTACATTTCAAAAAAAAAATTACTATCTTGACCAAGTATTTAAAGACACGACTTTAAAAAAACTTTTAATTTTAGACCTAGAACCCTATTGACAAGCATATTTTTTTAAATTTTTTTTTATATATTTTAAATGCTTTATCTATTGCGTCACTGAGTTGTCATAGAAGTGACGTCACAACTAGCATAATCGTCATACCTAAACCTTCTTATCTGATTATATAATATTTTTTCAGCAAATTTCATACTTACAGAATAAAAATAAAAACATTTTCCCGAAACTTACCCCCATTTTATCCGCGAACCCATTCATCGGTTTAATATTTTATTTCCACGCCATATAAAATCATTACCAGAAGCGATCCATCATCTGCTGGCAGCATGCATCGGCGCGTGCTTCAAACTGCCCCCCCTGCTCCCAAGCGACCAATAAAATATAACTTATGTGTATGAAAATAGCGGAGTTATTTGTTTGACTGGAAACAAAGTGCAAGTTGGCAAGGTCGACGTAGGTCGCTGGCATCGACTGACTGGCCAGCATGATACCTTCAATTGTAATGGAATCAAAATGATATATACAATTTGGGAAAACCTCTATGACCATCACCTGTTCTACTTCTGTTCTAAAGTAAGAATAAACAAAGATATTTCCATACATTTCCATTTCTCATGTGTTAATCCAGTTTATAGACTGTAAGCCAAGCCAGTCGTATATGTATAAAAGATAAAAAACATCCACCAATATAAGTATTAAAATTAATCACCCAAACATTTTTGTTTGCACTTCAAAATACTTTATTTTTTTCATGTAGACAGCATGGCAGCCGTTGCATCCATCCAAGACCGTCCTAACCAGTTTCCAATGAAGCAATATCTTATTTCCGAGCCATATAAAGTCATTACCAGCTGTGATCCGTCATTGCCACGCACCAACTCCTGCGCACGTCGCTCTGTCACTGTAAACTACCCTAATTTATTGAAGCTACTCGTCATTCCCTTGTTTATTTTTCTTTTCTCTGACGTTCGAATTGGAACTAATTTTTAATGGCGTTTGGAATACAAAGGGAGAGAGGGGTAGGGGGGGAGGTTCTGGATTTAGATGTGGTATTTTAATGTATTGGGAGTGTAATTAGAGAAGAAGGAATTTTGGACTGCTTTTTTGTTTGTTTTACTTTTAAGATTTATTTTTTAAATACCTAGCTGTTCTTTGTTTTATGTGAATTGAACCTATTTTTTAATATCACTAGGAATATATCCAGTCTCGAGGATGAATTTAAAAACATTTAAGCTGGTGTAGAAAACAGCTCCAAAAATAAAACCACATAAAAATAGTACACACAAATGTTTGAGAATTGAGACAAAAAAAAATAACACTCCGTTTTTGGGCAGTCGTGCAAAAAATCTTGAATTAAGACCTCTTATTTCAAGTTTTCAATATTTTTACACGAGAGAATAGCTTCTGAATTTATGTAAGTTAAACATAACACAATGCCACGTAAACTTGAATATATAAGCAGACGTGTGTAACTCCTGCGGCATGTCTCATGGTCGTCGTGACAAACGACGTAAGAGGAAATTGCAAAAGTTTTCAGTTTATTCGTCAACGGTAGACGTTGCACCGTGCGGTGTGACGTGTGGGGAGAAAGGAGAAAGGTGTTCCATGGGATTATATCTGTGGTTTAGTGAGCGGTTCCGCAACTTAAAATATTTTGAACCAAGGTTATATATCGCATAAGTTACCTACATAATTATTATTTTATACAGAAAAGATTCACGGCATTTATTTTGTAGCATTAACCTTTCAATTAGTTTCAATAAAATATTAAATCTTAACAATTAAAATAACCAATTAAACATAAAAGCCTCTAAAAGAAAGCTGAAAAAAATATTAAAATAGTTCAGGCAAATATGCAACATATTTTGCTTGAACTGGGTTGAACCTATGTCTCAGTTCTAAGCAGTTCAAAAAAATCTAATTAGAGTTATAAATAAATAAACAGCGAAAAATAATTAAAAATAAAACTTAAATGTCGTAAAGTAGTAGTAAGTAAGTAAAGTAGAACAGCGTTTTAGCGGATTATTTGATCTTCTAAAAAAATACGTAGGAATACTGTACAATTGGGTATTCAACGCAGCGCAAAAATGTAATTGCAGTCTTTGTACATTTATTAAACTAAATCAACATAAAGACTCTTTATTTTCTATTTAACCTATTGAAGACCTATTTCATAATGAATATTACATTCTAAAAATACAATAAAAAACTTCAAATAAGTTTAACCCATAAAGTAATATGTGGCGTTCATTCTATCGAGTAAATATACCTAATACTCGGCAGTTATTTTACCGGGACACGCCGCGTCTCCCGTCTTGAGGTTGAAAAGAGCTTTATTTAATAAATTCGTAACATGAACACTAAAACATGAAATTCAACAAAAACGTTCATATACCAACGCGAAATAATAATCCCTAGGTTTACAATTTTAATACCGTCTTACCCACAATCTCATATCGCCGCGTCGTAAGAAAGCTCTTACAAATTAATAACAAAGGTAATACAAACGAGGGAGAGAAACAAGTTCAAACACAGCGCTTGTTTGAAATGAAGACTTCGCGTCAATTATGTGGCAATTTAATTTTCATTTCGAAGACGGCGTCAACTGTCGCCGAGATGAAATAGTGGGCAAAGATTTTGACGCAGAAGCGATGTGGGAAACATGACAAGAACAAGCATATCTGACGAGTACCTAATATCTGTGCCTGTATTATTCCAAACTATAACATAATATCTCTGCCAATTGACTGGTTTCATCCAGATTCGTACAGCCGCTTGGTCGTGATTTAATTGAGTAACAGACATCCATCCATTCAAACATAAACCGTCTTACTACAAAAAAGTTAAACATCGGTTGAACACTTGTCAAAAAAAAACAGTCAACTGCAAAACGGCATTTGACATTGCTATAAGAGTCGTTTTGCAGTTACACTTTTTTTAGACAAGACGTTTTCAACAGATGTTTAACACTTTGTATAGGATTGCATTTTTTTTTTTTTAACAGTGTTTAACTAACAATAACAGTGATTAAATAACATTGACTTTTAAAAACACGTAGAACATACACATTTCAGAGTTGTAAAAAGCGTGGATTACGTCATGTTCTAGACATGACAAACTATTCTAGACTTTATCGCTTAGGACAATTTTCATTGAAGTTTGATGGACTTCGACCATCCTATATGTTCAGTTTCAGACCCCTTTTTTGTTGAAACTAAGCTTCCAGGCAGTGAAACTAGACAAAAACGTTACTTTTTGTACCTAGTCTGAAGTGGAAGACCATAAAATACGAACAACTTGCCTTTAATATGGTTGTAGATAGTTATGTCATTTAGTTTTTATTTTAGTAAGTTCATACGATAGCTATTTAGCCTTATGGCTGAGTACTTCATTAATTAGTACTTGGAATATGTGACTTGCAGAATATTAGGCTCCCGGGGTCAAGGGACTATCTCATCAGGCAAACTTAAAGGGCTATTGAAGGGCATCGTTGCATAGTCAGTACAAGTCTGACAGTCCCTCCCGTCCTGCCCTGGGTGGGAGGACTTTTCGATGATTTTAACACAAGGATATTATGCTCTATTATTCCCACTGTTGGATATAGACGAACCGTAATTAACCATGCCCAAGTATCTAACCCCCGGTTAGATCCATAAAATTAATACAATTTGTCGCCACGATTAGTTTAGTAGCCAGTTGACCGACTGTAATTGCGCTGCATAATTACGGGTTCGATTCCCGTATAGGACAAATATTTGTATGGCTTACAGGTATTTGTTTCGGTTCTGGGTGTATGTGAATTATATTTTTTTTAAGGCCATCAGGATACAGGAGAAATACTTTATTATTATTTTTATTTTAATAAAAAACTAAATCTTCGTATTATTTTCATAAATATAGCATTAAGCCTGTAATTCCTGAAGGGAAGGGCAGAGGTGTACGCAATAAATACACTCAAATTTAGCCATTTATGGTTAAGTATGGGAATCGAACCAAAGACTTCTTGCTTAGCAGTCGTGCTTGAGATCACTAGATCAACGAGTTACTAGTTTTCGTATTAATTAGGACTGCATAAGTTGGATGGGAGCACCAAATTTTAAGTACAGAATTACCAAAGTCGTCAAAAGGGAACAACAGAACACTATTACTAAAACTTCGCTGTCCGTGTGTTTGTCCGTCCGTCTGGCACCAGACTATATCACATGAACCATGATAGACAGTTAAAATTTTCCAGATGATGTGTTTCTGTAGCCGCCATAAAAACAAAATTAATTAAAAAAAAAAAACAATAATAAACATTCGACGTCACGATTGGCGCAGTGGTTGAGCAATCGACTGCTACACAACGTGTCGCGGCATGGATTCATTCAATCCCCGCATGGAACAAACATTTCGTCATATCCTACGAATAGTGCCCTAACGAACATAGGGGCTTTTTTCTTTTATTGCATAATTCAATTCTGCTTATCATACCACATATAACCAGTTTAACAAAACAATTAAAAACAGTACAGGTTATCAAATAATAAGGTTTTCTAAAAAAGCCAAAATTTTAAGCACCACGTTTTCAACGTAGAATAAAGCCACAACTGCCGTCGCGCCTTCATTCTTCGCTAGTAGTGAGGGTGCGTGGGCGCGAGGAGTGCGTGCTAGCGCCGTTCGGCTACTATTCGGCGGAACGCGGAGATTGTTAGTTGCGGCGAGGGTAATCTGATTTTTAAATAAATATAACATTTTTGCTTGTACTACCTCAAGTGATTATAAGATAAAAATTGTTTTCTTAATTTGTACTGTATAGATCAAGTTCAAATAATATAGTATCAACGAGTTTGTACTTAATTAAGTCATTTTAATTACTTATTCATTTTCAATATAAAGTACATAGAAAAAAACCCTCATGGTGATTGTGGCCGTTTTCTATGGAATGGCTAAATTGCTTACATATATTATAGAAGAGACGAAGCCCTAATTGCGTTTATGTCTTTCTTCTAGGTTCAAATTATGTTTTTGTTTTTTATGTTTATGACATACCTACAATGAAAACACACATCACAAATTTATAAACAGGGCTTTAAGGCGATTGTGGCTTCGACATTTCCGCAGATAAAAGGCATAATGTAACTTATTGCTCAAGTCCAGTCCTACTAAGTCTTAACACAACGGAGAATAAGGATTTAAGGGACAAAAATCGTATAAAATATAAAGATAATTTATTGAAAATAATGCTAACCAAACCATAAAATACCAATACACATTATATAAAACCACCAATACATATTTGTTCACATTTAATTTAATTAAACACAAAAAAGTGTCTCCTGAAAAGTAGCTAATATGCAGTTACGCCCCTATTCGTAGGATACGACGATTTGTATGACCTGCAAATAGGTATTTGTTTCGGGTCTGCGTGTTGTAATAATACATAATAAATATTAATTTCCTTTTTATTAGTCGGGGCAGGAACCACAAAACTACAGGTGCCCAAAAAAAACAACATTGTCACCTCACGAAAATATACGATTGTGATATCATAGTCGCATCTGCGTCTTTACGACTTCATCTCATCAACATAAACTTGCCTTACAATCGCTGTATATGTATGAGACACATTTGTCACACAGACAAAGTGTATTCACGGCCTAAGGTATGCCGTGGCTTAAGATACACACGAACAAGTGACTTTCAACTGTAGACTGTAAAGTCTAAGGTTGGTTTTCGAGGGAGAGGCATAGAATCGTCATGTTAATAAAATCCGAACTTGTAGCAGACAAAGCGTTAATTAAGGAATGAGATTTAGAGTGTAATACGGAAGATTTTTAGAGGGTTTTAACCTATTTCTGAAATTGTAGGCGGTTGCCACGGATACGAGTAACAGTTATAATCTTGTATATGGAATAACGAAGTGGGCCATAATTTACCGCGGGCCCAATGCGGGTTGTTAGATGTTACATGTCTTCGATTTTTTGGTTTTAAGACATGCCGCTTTCATAACGATGTTTTCCTTCACCGTTTAGAGAGCAGTGGTGATGAAAATTAAATAACCCACGACCTACAACTCTAAGTCGGGGCCGATACCACTGGCCTCAAGTTTTTCCAATGAGTATCTATTACAGTTTCTTTGATTCATCATCAACGGTCTTGCCGTTTATCTAGCTGGAAACTCACTATAAATATTTTATATCCAGAGACTGCCGTCCACAACTCAGTTACTGAGTAAGGCGAAGCCCACAATGCAGGGACGCTTAGCAGGTTGTTGTAAGTTCGCACATTCGCCACAAAAATTATTCCCCACGAAAAAAAGTATTATTACTACTTATTGAGTCATCCCGCGATCATGGCGCTTGCAACAGCGTCGAAATATCGGGAATTAAAAATAATAAATAATCACGGAAGATATCCCGTAAGTGACATTTTAAATTGAAAAAAAGTGTGTATTATTTAGCCAAAATTTTGTTTTTTTTTAATTTTGATTATTGTACATTCGACCCATTTTTTTCACACGGGAATAGCACAAAAATTAAATTTTAAAATCCAGCGCAAAACTATCATAAACGAGGACACAATGTGGAATCTGAACAGAAAGTATTAGGAGAACAGGATCAAAACTTTTTTTCGAGGGGAATATTTTTTTGGCGAACTTACAAGTTTACTTACAACACACGCTTAGCGGTGGGTGGTTAGTTGGTCGTTTAGATGACAAGTGAACCAACATCACATGCGCGCGGCCACACCGCCTGCTTGGTGAGACGCTGAGTGCAAAAAAGAATGAGTATTAGGTATGTTGACAGTATCAATAAATTGCAAATCTTATTGTTCCGTTAGTAAGCGGCATCCGCAGTGTGTCTTGCGTGAGCGACAAATAAGACGCGACGCAACATGAAGTTAAAAATACAAGTAGTTGAAATAGGTCGAATTGCGTCGCGTCGCGTCGTATTCGTCACTTACGCAGGACACTGCCTCACCTAGATCCCCCTTATTTTAAGCCAGCATTTTAAATTAGCAATTTAAGTGTTCCACAAGCAATATTCTCCTGTGGTTTCAATAAAATAACTTAATACATCAATGTCGCGGCAACTTGGTCGTTTTTGATTGATTGTCGGGGACTGTGTGCCCCAAAGCCCTCGAAAACGTTGTTGTAAGTTTCTAATAAACAAACTGTTTGCTAAAAACTTGGTGAAATTGTTTTTTTTTGGGGCGCGGTATTAGAAATTTTTAGAGGGTAATGTAGGTACTCCGATATTATAATTGTTATTTTTGGATATTTCATTTGGTTTTTGTACGTGGTAAAATCATCAAATCCTCCCACACAGGGCGGGATGGAAGGAACTGTCAGACTCGTATTTACTAAAATTAGCCTATTACGTTTCGGTGTCACGGTTACCTGATAAGTACCAATCTTGAGTTGAAGTTTCGATGGGATCTGTTAAACTCTTAATACAGAAGCCCTAAACAATTTGAGAGTGTGAGTGCAGTGTGAGCGCAGTGAGAGCAAAGGGTTGCTCACTGAAGGCTTCTTTCCGATTACCATCAACCGGGCACTAGCCATACTCCGTGATCTGAAGACTTCAGGACTGAAGAATCCCTGATGTGAATCGACCAACGGTTGAACCACTACCTATAACAAGTTGGTAATTTAAAAAAAATATTAAAATAAGCTTTTATTGTTAAAATACGATACACATAAAAACTTTTTCAAAAAAAATGTAACCGCCTTCAAAAACAACCACAAAAAAGTGTAAAATAATCTACAAAATAACTTTTCTTTCGGAAGTCGGTGCCTTTGTTTTTTTTCTTTTCATTGTCTTTTTAGCCACCGATTTCCGAAAGAAAAGTTATTTTGTAGATTATTTTACACTTTTTTGTGGTTGTTTTTGAAGGCGGTTACATTTCTTTTGAAAAAGTTTTTATTTTACTCTTTTTAGTTTAAATATTCAACCCGAATTCTTGTCAAGAACATTATTCTCTTACATGTGCACTAGAATTTTGTAATCCTTCGCACCAGTATTTACATCACTCATGTACACATTAAGCTAATAAAATTCCATATCTCAAAAATTACTGAACCGATTTTGATGAAACTTGCAGTATTCTCTAAGTTAAATGATACCTAGTATAACAAAAAAAGAATTACTTAAATCGGCCTTGTAGTTCCGGAGATATGCGAACACAAAGTAAATCAATCGATGCCTACTCCTTACTGTTAAGGAGTTGTACCTTCCATCATCAGGTCATCCACCTGAGATGATGATTATCAGATGCAAATACTTGAACAACTTTAGAAAATATATGAAAATGGTACTATGTGCCTATAAAATTTGAAGGTTGCCCTCGATTTCCCTAGGATCCCATCATCAGATCCTGACCTGGTGATAATGGGACCAATCGGAAAGCATACCCTTTCAAACAAAATAAAAAAATTCCAAATCGGTCCAGGCGTCTTCGAGAAATCGGGGAACATACATTAAAAAAAAAAAAAAAAAGATTCCGACGAATTGAGAACCTCCTCCTTTTTTGAAGTCGGTTAAAAATACTCGTCAAGACGAGTCAAACGAGTCTAAACTCTCATGGGTTTGCGGAGTTTCATTGCAGAGTTCCTATGACCACCTTCCAACTCCATCATCAGATCAGCTCCATGTCATCATATAATAATATTGCATTGTCACGCGATATACATATACCTAAGTGCAAAATTTTAGTTCAATCGGAAACTCAAATCGAAGGATCAAATTTAATTTGCAAGATTTGATCACAACGGAACAGGTGAAATTAAATAAATGCTTGTAAAAAAACCTCCCTAATAACCTGTTAATAAACTAAAGTAAACATTCTTTTAAATTCCCCATAACATAACCGAAATGCCCTGTAGACCCGTTTCCATACTTAGCGCAACTTTACCCCGTTACACATTCTTTTTCTTCGTTGCGAAGTTTTTTGACGACGTACGAACTTTACGAAATAATGAAAGTTTATTCGCCAAGTGAGCGAAATTGTACTTGGGAAAGTTGTGAATATTATTAGGTTTTATTATAGGCTGGTGTTGTGGATGTTAAGGGCGTACGTAGTCGTTTGAAACGAATTTTATTACAATGCAAATGTTTCTTTTTTATGTTACGTTGCGTAATGGCAGTTTTTGCATATGTATAATAAAAGGATTCTCTATTTCTTCATTCATTCAAAAGTTTTTTAAAGCAATAGCATGATGATCATTTTTGATTCATTGTCGTCTTTTTCAAATTTGAAATAGGTTTACTGTTGATTCTAGTCTAGGTTAAAGTAACAGAGACAAAGGCTACGATGGAGTGAGCGAGCTTATCTTCTATACATATAATAAATTTGTAGAAAAGTGGTGTCTGTATAATGGAAATATACAAAAAAAAAGTAGCAGGGGTTGTTATTTTATCGATGCCGAACCCGAAACTGTAATTAAATTTTTTTTTGTCTGTTTGTCTGTTTGTCGGTTTGTCTGTTTGTCTGTTTGTCTGTGTGTTTGTGCACGCTAATCTTCGGAACTACTGGACGGATTTGAATAATTTTTTTTTCGTTGTATATGTAGTCCCGTTAACAAAGAGGCTATAATTTATCTTGGAAACTTGAACACCTGATGCAGAACTGCAACAGACCTGCTAAACTATAAGAGATACAAAAATGATGCCATAGCAAAAATTGTTCCACGTGATGAGCATTTTCTGTTGAGAGAATAAAATTGAAGATCCTGGACACCTGATGTGGAACTTCAAGAGCTCAGCTACACTATAACATATACAGGAATGACGTCTTAGCAAGAGTTGTTCAGCCTGATGAGCACCTTCTGTTGATGTATAAAAATTGAAGATCTGGAACACCTGATGTGGAACTCCAAGAGCCCAGCTACACTATAACATATAAGGGAATGACGTCTTAGCAAGAGTTATTCAGCCTGATGAGTACTCTCTGTCATCGTATAAAAATTGCAGATCTGGAACACCTGATGCGGAACTCTAAGAGCCCAGCTACACTATAATATATACAAGAATGACGTCTTAGCAAGAGTTGTTTAGTCTGATGGGCAATTCCTGTTGTCTTAAAAAAATGAAAGATCTGGAACGTCTGGAATCGTCTCGCGCATCCCGTTGATTTCCCGTCCCCAGGCTCCTAGAATTCGACATCAGACGTTTCAGATCTTCGATTTTGACGACCCCGACTGCTGGCAAAAGCAACAGGATCCGCGTACGAAGTCGCGGGCAGAAGCTAGTCCAGAATATAGGTATTTACTCTAATTTTGATAAGAATCGGGTTGAATACATACAGAAACAGATGCAGGTATAGAGCACCATTTTTTGTTGTGTTCATTATGAAAGAAATTCTTAAAATAAAATGTACGAAAACGAAGTTACAAAAAAACATGATTTAGAGACGAAACTAATTCAATGGCGATAAAGAAAAAGTAAAAAAATCAAAAGACAATTAATTAATAACAGAATGTAAGAGCACAATGATCGTCTTATTGTAACATTAAACAAAAAATATTTAAAAAACGTTTACCCCACACTAGGGATTTTCCTGTGTCGTGTCGTGGGTGCGTTTACAAACACAGAAACTCAATTATTCACAATTAACATTGAACAATAATACTTGTAGGTCATAAAAAGATTTGTTACGTGTGGAGATCGAACCCGCGATACGCTGGACAGCCGTCAATAGCTCAACCACTGCGCCAACCATTCCGTAACTAAGTCGGGCGTGCCAAGTTTCGAAATTAAAATATCATAACCATGGCAAGGGGTCCAAGATAATCGCCGAAACTGTAGTAGTGTCTGATAACGTAAACGGCCGTCAGACGATACCATCCATTTTAACTTAAGGACCTGTCTCAGAGCAGGCGATTAGCGAGAAGTACTACTAGAAACCAGCAGGCGACAAGCGAGTCAAGTTCGAATAGTTTTATCGCGTTGCTATGATCGTATACTAAATAAAATACTGCTCTAATCTATAACAGCCTTACTACAAAAACTTAAACATCTGTTGGACACTTGTCTAAAAATGTGACTGCAAAACGGACCTAATTTCAACGTCATAATCTGACATTATTTTAGACAAGTGTTCAACAGACTTTTAAAAGTTTTTGTGGTACCACGGTAATACTCTTATGTAGATGAATAGGTACTATGGTAAATAGAGCAGTGGTAACCGGAGTAACGGCTCCGACTAGTAAGTCGTGGGTTCGAACCAAGCGCATTACCTGCTTTGTGTTATTTATTTTAAGTCATCACTGCTCTCAACACAGGAAACATCATCGGGAGGAAACCTGTGTTACAATAAAAAAATCGAAGCCATGTGACATCTATCAACTCGTATTGGGTCCGCGTGGTGGATTATAATCCAGTGGGCTGTTGCCCATTCCCGCACAAAACCGAGGACGCCATGTCTCAGCAGTGGGAACAATATAGGCTGATGGTGTTGCTGTGATTAAGAAGAGCGATTACTCGCACTCATTTGCTATCTATTCTCAGCGAGTATTTTTCCCGCTAAACGAGAGTGGCCGAGCAAATTTTTTTATAGCTCTTGCCACTACCAAAAACTAGTTTGAACTAAAGCTCTCGCCGATAGCGAATCTATAAAAACATCAAAATTTACATAATTATAACCCTCTTAACGGCATTGAATGCTTCTTGATCGAGAAAATAATTGACAGTTAGTCGTCTTCCGCCGGGCAGTGAGATAGGCTAAATCATCCACCCATCCCTTTTAACTTAATTATCTCTTTATCTTTATGTTAATTAATGAACGGGTTAAGTGTTAACTCGCCCTTGTTTGACCATGGACAGTTAATTCTAAGAGCCGTGTAATGATACAAAATGCTTTTATGTTGGTATCTAAATGTCTGAATGTTTAGCGCCAGCTTTGAATTAGGTGATTTTTCACTGAAATGGTAGTAGCTTTTCGCAGATTCCATAGGGTTTTATCATGGTAAAATTATCAAAAATGAGTCCTGGAACTCAGGGCGGGACAGGAAAGACTGTCAGACTTGTACTGACTGACATCCACGGTGAATCGGTGATCCTTCAATAGACAGGCCTGTTGGTCTAGTGGTTAGTGACCCTGATTGCTATGCCGGAGGTCGTGGGTTCGATTCCCACCCAGGACAAATGTTTGTGTGTTGAGCACAATCATTTGTTCTGTCTGGGTGTAATTTTATCTATAATATTTATGTATTTAGAAATACATATATAAGTATGTTTATCAGTTGTCTAGTACCCATAACACAAGCTCTGCTTAGCTTGGGACTAGATGGCGTTGTGTGAAAGTTGTGGAATATTAAAAAAAAATAGCTCTTTACGACCAGGGTCATGGTTACCTCAATCCCCCGAATTATCAATGATTGCACATCTAAAATTATGAATGACAGATTTCGTCAAGACTGCACAGTTAGTTTGCCTGTCTTTTTCAAACAAATAACATATTTCTGCACTCGTTTTCCTTAGAAACTTTAAATACTTCCATATTCCTTCGTCTGCGTAATTTTCTTATAGGAGGCACAACGTTTTTACTTCCATTATTATCCTTCCATAAAACCTTGATTCAGTTAACTTTTACAGTTTGTCTGCATTGAATGAATAACAATCAGGATAAAAATAACTTCAGAGCCCAGTTTATAATCTAGACATTTCATACAGTACCTAATACCTAGGTAGTCTGACGTCACGTGCCGCTTCATCGAAAAACAAAAGAGCGCTATGACATCGTCGCCTGCGAGCGAATCGACGGGCTCGGGCGAATACGAGTGAGTGCACTAGTCTTATTTCCAATGCATTCGTTTTCTACGACTCAAATGGTGCGAGATTTTCTAGAATTTTCGGAATACTCATGTGATTTTTAGAAGCTTGAATAATGTAACGTGATTTTTGATTTGTCTTTACCAAAAAAAATGTACTTTTCCTTCTTTTTTTATTTTGCGATAGGTACGCGCTTGACCACTTTCCACTTGATGGTAAACGATGAAGCACACTTGCCTTGAAATAACCTATTCACTATTGACTTAAAGACCCAAGGTTAAACCTATCAGGAACCTGTGGTACTTCTTTGCCTAACATTTCGGGTAATATAGACGTAATTTTATGTATGTTTATGTATAAGCCTAGGCTTATAACTTTTTGTGACGTGATTTTTGGATTATCTTTGCCTTGTTGGACTTTTTTTTATTTTTATGATAAGTTCGCGTTTGACCATTACCTTGTTTGATGGTAAGTGAAGATGTGGTCGATGACGGTGAAGCACACTTGCGCAGAAGTAACCAATTCATTCATAACTAGACTAACAAAGCAATTTTTTATCTAAATATCCTTGTACATAATGAAGTAACGTTTGAACGATGACGTCATTTTCCTACTTTATAGGCGTACGTAGGAAACTTTATAGCCGTGGCGTCAAACACCTAAAATGACTATAAAACTACACTGAGTTTCACGACGCGACGTCTAGACTGTTTAAGTCTCTTTGTTTTATTTGGATATTCATTACCGACAATCGTTAATTCTTAAGGAATCTCCGTTTCTTGGTAACCATTCAAGGTTCTATCCAACTGCTATCACCATGTTTTTCGAAGTAACCTGGTCGTCTCCATTTCAGAGCCGTTCCGTTTCCTGCTCTTCAACATCTTGGCCTTTAATCCATCGTATCATACATAAATGAAAACGAAGACGCGCTTAGGTAGCCCGCATACTTGCTTAAAAGTTGCGTTGGTATGAATCTCATAATTCTTTGATAACAGACTATATTCCTGTCCTCGGCTTCCCTCGCCCTGGAACAGTTTATAGTGAGTAAAGTCTGCGGAAGGGACTGTTAGTCCCTTCCTCTCTACCCAGAGCGAGAGAACTCATTTAAGCTATAATTGTCAAACAGACAGGCGAAGCGAATGCGATCCGAAGCGTTTTTATTTGTAACTAGCTTCCGCCCGCGGCTTCGCCCGCGTGGTGTTTTGATAGCCTATGTTCTTTCTCAGGGTCTAAAGATTGTCTGTGCCAAATTTCATCAAAATCGGTTTAGAGGTTTAAGCGGGAAAGCGTAACAGACAAACAGACAGACAGAGTTACTTTCGCATTTATAATATTAGTTTGGATGTATGGAATTGTTTGATTCCAGTCACATAGAAAAGCGAAAGCGATCCGATAGTCCATGTGACTGGCTTCAAACAATTCCATACATTACAAACAAAAACGCATCGCTTCGTGTTCGCCACGCCTTTCTGTTTAACAATAATATTCCACAACTATCACACAACAACGCCATCTAGTCCCAAGCTAACAATAGTTTTAATGATTTCCTAACTAAAAACAAGGGTAGGAATGCAAGAACTTAAGAAGAGTTTATTTTGATTTAGTCTAGGAATGACTGATTTGCGATTTGATTACAGAGTATATAATTGACCAATTCTTGGAATGTACAATTAAATACTACACTAGCGAGCGAAAGTGTAGAATCACTTACTTGTAATTGATTAGGGTTAGCTCCTTAAATAATGGCGTGATTTGAATGAATTTGCTATCAATTTAAAGTGGTAAACCTTTAAAATGGTACCATTTTATTATTCTTTACTAGTTATTTAATACTCAAGATCGCGCGGAATCGGAGTAAACGGTTCCATACTTTTCCTCGCGAGTGTATAAATAACTGGTCTTACAAAATGACCGATTTTATAATAGATTGACTCCATTATTATTGAATAATCTGGAAATGACTGATTTTTTACAAGCTTTTTTAACATGCTTTTTTAGATGCGTTTGATTTAGTGTCTATCATAAAGCTTCGTATTCTCGGACCATTTAAATTTTTCGTAAGAATCATTAAGTTACCTATGCGTTTAGATGCGTCTGACGGGCTGTCGGCCGATCTCTGAGCGGTTCTTAGCGCCGAACCTGCCTCACGCGTGTATGATAACAGGCATTCTGAATGATCCTGTTTCCGATTACGTCTTGGGGAGACTGACATAGACCCCCCTTGCGGGCTGTGTGCTTGAATGATGATGGATTTAGGGTAGCTCCACCCTATCTACTACTTTACTGTGTAGAAATGGACTCCCCAAATACTACCTAGCAATATAATTATAGTGACTGCTATTACTAGCTCAACAATATTCTATGAAATGTAATAATTGATGAACTACTTTACCTCTCCGTGTTCAAATAATGGCTTTAAATTGTTCCCTGAATAATACATCTATGATCAACACTGTAAATGCTAGTATATTAGTAATGGAGACTAATACTCACGTTGAAATGGTATTCTCGGTGTATGCGACGATTTGTTGGTGACATGTACAATTAAATCGTATGTCGCCATAGCCCACGAACGTGTCCTTGGTCTAAGAATAAATTGCTGTTTACGGTCTAAGGATTAAAGGAGGCAATTTTTCTGGATGGGTATTCTTCTTGGTGATGATGAGGTGTAGCAATATAAGCCGTAAATCCAAATGTTTCTAATGGGTGAAAATGATAAAGTAAACTTTCTTGAACAAGCGAATTTTCAAAGATTCCTGACTTACTTTATTATTATTTTGAATTGTTCTTATTGGATATTTTTAATTTAATTATTATTGACTATTTTGCATTAAATTATTATTATTATTTCTCTGGGTGAGGGAGCACCAAGACTACGTTATAAAAATGCGAAAACTCGTACTAGGACCTCAGGTCAATGGCTATTTGTTCCAGTTAATTACAACAGATTCTAAAGGCCAACAACGACAATGGTACGAGGCTTGATCTCTGTTAGATAATTACCCATGCGTTGATTGAATCGCTGATTACGTCAAGGTAGCTGCGGCATTAGTATGTAAACCTCGTTAAACATAAATAGACGTTAATTGACATAATTATGAACAAATAGACACTTGCAAGCTTATGTACAATCAGCAAAATAATTAGGTAGGCAACCAACCCTAACACGACTTTTCACGTTTTTGTGACGTAAATTCGTTACGGAACTTCGACGTTAATTCGTTGGAAAAAATAGTTCCTCGTTTATACATAAGAGCCACTTTTTCATTTTCTATATAATAAACGTCTTACCATACATCAAATAGGTAGGTACATTATGGGTAAAATTCGGAATTCTTGCGCTGAGGCCTCGGGAAGTTTTAAATACTCGTAGCATTCAAATGTTGTGTTGTAACGTTGGATAATTTTGCTTGTAGCATACTGCCAAAAAGTGCATACACATCATACCTATATTTTTTTTAATTTCATGGGAAAAACAATTGAACTGTTTTATTGTTTTATATTCTAAATCTATATTTTTTTATAAATAATCTAAAAGAAGAAGAAATCATAATACCTATCTACTGTAACAAAATAGATTTCGATTTTTCAAAATCAAGGCAACGAAAACGTTTTTTCATGCGTGTAGGGCATGCATATAGTATACAGAAAAAATGTTATAAGATACCTGCGTACCTCACTCTGTTGCTGACTGTCCATGACAATTTATGCAGATTATAAGATTAGAAGTCTCAAGGACTTCTTGCGGGGCACAGACATTTGTATAATTATAGTTTCTTTTTTGGGTACTCTGGCTAATGGTTATTTCAGTTGAGTGTGAATTCAACATTTTCTATAAATAACTTAATCCAAGTGAAATAAAGTTCAAATCACAAAAATATCTTTATTTAATTTTTACTAGGTAAATGAGAGATGTTTGATGTGCAGTTATAAGACTTGTTATATCCTATACATTTTATCACCAATTTGTCTTAAACATGTATGGAATTTTTCCCCCCATTCTCGATTTTTGATGCGTTATATTTTTGTAAATATGCATTAATTCAACGAATGAAAAAAAAACGTGTCCATTATTTTCAAAACTGACTTATTGAATTTACAATTTATTTATGCTGTCAACATACTTATTGACATCGCCGTGTCCTTACGGACGCAATAGGCGGCGACCTCTCGCGCCCAGCACTGGTCGAGGCCATGCTGTGGGGAGAGTCGGAATGGGAAGCGGTCGCCTCCTTCTGCGAAGCAGTCCTGCTAGCAAAGGAGGAGGCGGGATACGTGAGGGAGAGGACAGCATCCACCTCACGACCCAGCCGCCGCAGGTGACGCCCACGCCCGCGAGACGATTATCGGCCACCGTTGGCGCGGGCATGCGAGCGGACGATTTGTTGGTGTCATGTACAATTAAGTCGTATGTCGTCGTAGCCCACGAACGTGTCCTTGGTCTAAGGATAAATGGCTGTTTACGGTCTAAGGATTAAAGGAGGCAATTTTTCTGGATGGATATTTTTCTTGGTGATGATGAGGTGTAGCAATATTTGCCGTAAGTCCGAATCTTTCTCATGGGTGAAAATGAAAAAAACTTGTAAACTTTCCTGAACCTATCTTATTGATTAAACAAGCGAATTTTCAAAGATTCCTGACTAACTTTGTTATTATTTTGAATTACCGGCCACCGTTGTCGCGAGCGGTGAGCTATGGGTGACTCGCCGTCCGATCATGGACCATGCCCGGGTCGACGGCGCGTTGTGTTCCACGCGCGCCTCAAAGAGCTGTCAGCAATCTGAGGGCCAAAGCCAAAACAACAGACAAAACATGTCCTCACCAAATGGACGCCAATTTGAATATTTTGGTCTAGTTTTGTTATTGAACTGTTCCTACAAATTTAATAATTAATTATGATGCGACGACACGCGGTTGGCCCAGCTAAGTAATTGACTGCAGCGGCCCTGCGTGTCGCGGATTCTAAAGTATTTGCATCATCTGCAATTAGTTGTTCTGGGTCTGGGTGTTTTCGTATATTTATGAGAGCTTAAATGTTTGTAATTGAGCTCAGGATACAGGAGAAATTCGTGGGGCAATTTTTAATTTTTATCTTTGAATAGTAAGTTGTTATTCAACACAAGTTGATATTTTTAAATTACACGCGGGAGAAGCCGCTGACTACAGCTACCATACCAAAAAATAGACGAATTAATTATTAAAAAACCTCGTAACCTTTCCATCAACCGGTAATCTCATTAACCTACATTCGATCAAAGTTATCAGCTATCCCTGTAAGACATACCTAACCGTAACTGAGCTGAACGAAATCCGATTCCCATAGGGCTTTAAAATAAACGGCGAGCATGACTTGAAGTTATCAAATAGGGATGTGTTCGCGGAATATCGAAATTAGTGACGTAACACCAAACCGGTGGCGTAGTGGCTGAGCGTTTGACTGCTTTGCAGGGTGTCGTGGGTTCCATGATTCGAATTGTATGACCTACAAGTACAATTTGTTTCGGGTCTAAGTCTTTTTTTTTGTTTTTCCTTTTTCTTATAATCTATCACTGAATATAAGGACATTTAGTAATTATTATGTGAGGTTTGATGTCTTGCTTGGTATGAGTCCTGTGACACATCCAAGTACTTAAAGAGCAAAAAGCCAAGTTTAATCGACAAGATCCTAAGAAGGGGTTTGTGTATGACACAGGATAACTACCCGAACAACGTTTTGTTTTTGTAAGAAAAGGTGTTGCCAGCAACTTCGCTTGTTTTGTGATAATTACTCGTAGCTTCCCCTTTCCTTATGCTTGGTTCAAACGGCGCGTGACGTTCACTCACAATTTCGATCACTACAGGTAACTTTCCTCCACTTATGATCAATTTGATCATATAGATGTGACACGTCCTCTTCTCTTCTGTAATCCACGAATTAAGCATGATTGTAGTAATTAAGTAGAGCAGAGGTGGCTCAGTGGTATAGGTCCCGATTTACGAGTTGTAAGTCGTGGGTTCGAACCCCGCCAGGCGCATTACTTTGTGTGATTTATTTCATCACCACTGCTCTCAAAAACGGTGAAGGAAAACATCGTGAGGAAACCGGCATGTCCTAGAACCAAAAATTCGAAGACATGTGACATCTACCAACCCGCACTGGGCCCGCGTGGTGGATAATGGCCCACTCCCTCTCACAGAGAGGAGGCCTGTGTCCCAGCAGTGGGAACATTATAGGCTGATGATGATGATGATGTAGTACCTAATTAAGTAAAGGAACTTGGTTCTATGCTGAACACTTGAGTGAAAAGAGTGTGTTAATGTAGGACGGGTTATGTTAAGTAGTCCCCTACTATTAGTGGGATCTCCTAGGAACATTCTTGGCCATAACCTAGGCTAAGATCACGATCGCACTAGAGTTTTATAATCGCTCGTTACAAAAGCGTTTAATTAGAATAAAAAAGTGAAATTTAAACTATCGGTCGCTGTTCAGTACTTGAAATCACACATGACTGAAAAAAACATCACGAAAAGGAACCAAGTGACGCAAACGCTTGTTGCATGACATAAGTTGCGTCTCAAATCGTGATGCTTAAGTATCTCGTTGTAAGTTGCAAGAATTGAACGTTTTGTCACAAGACTGTTGGATGTGACAAGTAGTGTCGGAAGTTTCTTAGCCTGGTCATCATTAGCTTATAAATGTTCCCACTGCTGGGACACAAGCCTCTTGAGAGTCAGAACTCCTACTTGTATTATGCTCGAAAATGTGTTCAATATTCTGCGGTAAGTCGCATCGCAAATCGTGTCGTATGTTGCGTCGTAAGTCGCATCGTATAGTCGTGAAAGGGGTGTAACGTTTACTCTATAGTCGTGTTGGTACATTCAGGCTTATTTACTGTTATTGTGGGTGACAGAAATATAGTTAGGGCGGCTGTCTCTATTTAAATTACATGTACCATGGTTTCTATGTCAAAGATAAATTGGTTGTTTTGCTTACTTCTCTTAAGTTTTACGAGTTTCCTTGCTGAAAACTACTGCAAGTTATTATTATAGCATTTATTTCAAGATATGCCCAAGTATAAGTTACAAAGTCTTAATGCTAATGTTAGTAGTCATTGAAGTAAACAATTTAGAAGCTACGCAGTGTGTTTGACCACCAGCTCTTTGTGTATGTGAGTTTAAATGTTATGAAACGCACTCACAATCACCATCTGCCTAGCCTTTACCCAACTATTTTGGGGTCGGCTTCCAGTCGAACCAGATGCAGCTGAATATCAGTATTTTACTTGGAGCGACTGCCTATCGGACCTCCACAACCCAGTAACTGGGGCATTACGATACCCCATGGCAAGACTGGTTGTCAGACTTATGAGCTTCTGACTAACAGTAACGACTGTCAAAGATCTACAAATGATAGCAGGGTCCCTTTGGTCTCCGTGTCTCGGAAAGCACGTAAAGCCTTTGCTTTACGTGCTTTCCGAGACACGGAGGAAACTCGCTATGACAGATGGTCACCCATCCAGACCAACCTCGGCAAGCACGGCTTAACCCGAAAAATTGGTCTGTGTGGCTGTATTTATTTAGCCACGAGCTCCTCGCTGAAACGCACTCACAATACGGAAGAAAAAAATTCTATCATAGAAGTAACGTTTAAAAATATTATTTCTAAGAGAATTTTCTCATTGGGTGCAACCCCATTTTGCTTGCTTTTGTGGTCTTATAGACTCAATCTCGTTCCTACATTTGTGCCCAGTTAATGCTCGTCTCCATGATCCGTAATTGTTGTTAAAGAAATGGGTTTCGTTATTATCCCTACTGATCTCTTCAGGGATTTCAAGCTTAATGGACGTTTTAGTAAATTTTATTAAAATTCCAAACTTCTAGTAAAAGCTTTATTAATTTTCCCTTCATTCCTACAATATTAACCAATTCTAATAACTGGAAATCTCACAAAACCTTCAATTTATTCCTAAAACGTTCAGAAACGGTAAAGCTTAAAATTGGTGCTACCGCGAATCAGAACATGCACGTATTATTACTTTTTAGGTTGAAATGTAAACACAATCGCTTATGATAGGATTCAAACGGAATTGAATCGTGTGTTATGACTGCTTTTACATTTAGGAATATTTTACACCGAAGCGTAACATATTTCACCGGGTACAAAAATACCAGGAGCCCTGAACACGAGTGCGCGATATAAACGTAATGTGAATACTGAATACGTCGATTTTCGAATTAAAAGCTCTTATATCCTATCTCCTTTATCGTATTGTATTTTTGACAAGCTAAAACATCATTAAAAATAAAATGTGCTCATTTTGTACCAAGTGAACAAGTATTTCGACCATTGACCATGCCCGGGTAAACGGCGCGTTGTGTTCCACGCGCGCCTCAAAAAGTGTCAGCTTAATGACGGGGGGCCTCTAGAGGGCCAAAGCCTGACGGGGTCGTGGGACTTATCGAATTACCGTGACCCTGACGAGTCTGACAGTCCCTCCTGCCCTGCTCTGGGTGGGAGGACCCATTTGATGATTTAACCACGCAAAAAAATAATTGAATATTTATTTCCAATTTAAACTTTTTTTTGGAGTGTACGTTGTATAATGTTTTGCTTGATTCAGCAACCGTTCACCGATGATCGATTCATCATTGGAGTATTCGTCGACAGGACGATTACATTATATCCGTTTCTGAGTACTGTCGCATACCTCATCATCATCATCGTTTGACTGCAAACAATTGAGGTTTCTAGTAACGTTCAAACCCACTTATAACCATAAGGCGACTGGAGTACCTATCCAGAAGACGCAGGTTTGAACCCAGCTCGCAGCTGAATTTTTCGTTCCTAAAAAATATCTTTGCCACTTGTACCTAACAGTTCGGTGTAAGCGTAATACCATAAAGCGAAAACTTCGCATCCACGGAGTTTGAACGACTAAATTGCTGATTCCTAGAAGTGTTTTAAAATTGCTTCCACAGCGGTTATACTATCTATGATTTGAAGTTAGTTTCTATTTAGGTTTGAGTTGTATTATTTTGAATAGAACTAGCCCCTCGCTCTTATTTCGCACATGTTTTTATGATTTGAAAAATATTCAGGCATCTTCGTACATTTGGTTAAATGATTGTTAATATACTAAATAAATGAACAATATGCACTCGGTAGTAAAATCTGCATAAATAAATATTTGACGCGTACATTAAAAGACAAACTCGGTCAAGCAGGAAGAGGCAGAAAGCGACTTTAATTTTGTAATTGTTTTATAATTAATGCTCAACGCCCTCGTGGAGACCAACCCTGGATTGGACTTATTTGCTGATGAATGGAAGATGATAATGTTACAATATCTGCGATTCTGTGAGGAGACAGAATGAAAGGATCATTAAACATATAGTATTCATAGCATTTTGTAGCTGTACTAAATGTATTAAATAATTAAATAAATAATAATAAATTATGTTTTTATATAAGAATTAAGTTTATTATTTTTCAAAGTCTAACCATACCCCCAGAAAACCGTTGTGTGTTTTTTTAGATAGTATATAATATATTTAACTATAGAGATATGGATGTTAGGATATTACACAGGGACATAGGAATATTTTCAAAGATGAAATTCGACTTTGTAGATACAGATATTAATATCTGAACTGAGTTTCCAAGCTAACCAATGCTATGTTGGCTTATTTCGTGAATATGAAAACGTATAGAGATACGTTTTCAGATTTACCTCGTACGGAAATCAATGGTGGATGGAGGTCGTATATAAAGCGGATATAGTAGCTGTTTCAAGCGTCGATGTGATATTTTGACGTTCGAATTTCTCTGGACGATGTATGGTTGGATGAAACTGGCCTTTTTTAGTGTTCCGTGCCAGAATTGGCAAAAAGGAAAATTTATGACGTCACTCTGGAAGCTGTCACAACGGTACAGACGATTTTGTACGAAAATTATTGTAGGGGTTGGAATTTAGTGCATAGTCAGAAAGTAAGCATTGTTAGTTTAACTGAGAGCTTTCTAAGTCCCACCCCTTATTTCAAAACGTTGCCTAAAAGGCTTTAAGGGTAACGGTCAGTTTATAACGTTTAAAATGTTAAGAATTCGAAATAGATTCGGAATGTCAAATAAAGAAATTAAATTTAAAAAGCTACGGCATGTTCTAATGAGATGTTTAAAAAAATATAATGACTTCAATTTTTCTTCCTGGCTTAAACTTTTTGTCCTTTTATCTACTGTAGGTACTGTTATCACAGTCATTTACAAAGTCAGACCAGAAAAACTTTCTTTTATTAAATAAATTAACACTGGCAATTTTTTTTTCCTGAATATGAAGTTAAAGCTGAAATATTTCAGCAGCTGCCTTGTGACTCTGGACGGATGTTTCAGTTAACTTTTTTCTGAAAACAATGTTAAAACATCTGTGAAAAATTCCTGAAATTTGGACTAACTCGTTTGCAATGTGGTGCGATAAAAGAACTAGGTTTGCGTTAAAATTGTTTGTTCTTAAAATTGTATGTTGTTTTTTTTTCGCAAAAGTTAGGATTAATAATTGAATTTGAAAAAGATTGTATCGAATAATAAGATAATAATACATATTTTTGGATTCCTTATTCGATGGAAACTTACAAAATAATACATATATGTTTAATTGTTTTACCCGCTACATAATAATTATGTACCAATACCAATCAACGAGCTAATTGCTAATATACTGCAGCGTCCGCACGTCAAATTAGCCCGTATGCGGCTGCCATATTGATTTTATGGTAATCCATTTTGACATTTTTGACAGTGCTGATACTCATCACTTTAACCGTGATGCTATCGATAATGAACGTTCTTTATTTATGAAGGTTTTTAAACACTCATCAATATTTTTCGCTTGAAATGAGAGGCCCATTTTTTGTTATCGTGCTTGTAAAATTTTTACGTCAGGTAAAATGATGGGATAATCATGGAAGGATTTTTGATAACAGTCTCGTAAATCAGAGCAGATGTGAGCGTAAAACCAGAGATACATTGACCTGATATTAGGTGTTTTTTTTAAGCTATTGTTTTTATCGCGGGCTTTGCGCGCGGCGATCAAATCAAGAAATCCGTAACGAAAATAAACCTTTACTGCGGCAGTCCCCGAGTGCCACACGAATTTTTTTTACAATTTTGTAACTGGTATGACCGAAAACGTGGTAGTTTTTATTTTTGGATTCAAATCAAATGCGTGTATCAAATGCGTGTAGAAGGCACTGTCAAACCCGCTCTGGGTGGAATAAAACGTACTGTCAAACCAAACCGACTAAAAATCAACGTGTTTGACCCTATAGTTTGTCGACTCAGATTAATCCTTGACGGATGGCGAGCAACCCATTACTCGCCGTCCACTTGCCCCGTGGCAGCGAATTATTCCCGTTGAATCCCACTTTTAATTCCCGTTGAATCCCACGTTATGACAACATGTGTGTACATATCAGAAGAAAAGTGTTACCTTGATTTTATAGACTTATTCTCTGTTAATAATTTATGAATTTAATCAAATAAGTTCTAAAAATAAGAACAATTATGTCGTTGAAAGTACTCGCATTCAGATTTTTTAAATATGTGGGATCCAACTGGAATACTTTTTGGGATTCAACGGGAATAAAACGTTTTTCTTTTGTTATGGGGTTGAACGGGAATACATTTTAATTTTTTGTGGGATCCAACGGGAAAAATATTCAAGTGGGATTCAAAAGCGGGATCCAACGGGAATAATTCGCGGCAGCTGGGGTGTGAGTTGGAGGATGATAGCGCGGTGTTCTGCCCAAGAGAGGCAAACCTCCACCGTATGCTCCATCGTGTGGTATGAACTGCGAATGGGACGAATTGCGAATGTGATCTACTACAATCGCGGGACGAAGTGTGAATAACCCCATGATAATAAAAGTCATAATACTATCTCAAACGCACTGCATATAGTTCCCAACTTCAAAGATAAAGATACGACAAAAAGACCATTGTTGCACGCAAAATATGCACTTATGACGTGGAATTGCGGCTACCAGCCAGGTACAATACAAGGTTTAATTGTTTGTGATAAACGGATGAATAAGATGATGAGTATCGATTCTCAATTTAATCGAGAGGGTAAAGTTCGTGAATCGATTTCGGCTTTCGATAAGTTTAAATCTAGATTGATGACTAAATCGGTAGGGTTTGCAAAGTTAGTAATATTACTAAAGACTGAAAATTACGTTAAATTATTCCTGTGATACTACAGAGGCAGAAGTTTGTCTAATATTCCTAAAGGAAGACCACAATTAAATGTGCTGAAAGGAAGGCAGGCCTCTTCTTCTAAAGCGAGCTCTTTTTAACCAATTTGGGCCTACAAATAGGCCCAAATTGGTTAAAAAGAGCTCGATGTCGTGAAAAGTGGAACTACACCAGTACACTTAAGAAATAATTTCTAGATGCACCATCTTCCTACCACAACAGCCTGCATCTGGGGTACCTGCATCTGTACCAGAAAGCGTTGATGGCAAATAATCTCGGAGTCATGTAAATGATTTTTTTTTTCTTTATCCATTAATCATTATTCAATCATTTGAATCCTAGGCCAAGTGTTCCTGTGAGCGTCAGCAGTGTAGTAGGTGAGCAAAATATTGCTAATGTTTTTAAAGACTTGTTTGCTGTGGAACCAATGCCCTGTGATATTAGTAATTTAAGTAAACCAGATGTGAGACCTGGTGAAAAGTACAGTCGAATTATGCCAGTAGAAGTGAAAAATGTCATAAAAAAGATGAAGCGCGGAAAGTCACCAGGTCATGACGGTCTAAGTATAGAACATCTGCGTTATGCAGGTGTACATATGCCCAGAGTCCTGAGTCTTCTGTTTAATTTTTGTATAGGTCATTCTTTTATTCCGGATGATATGATGAAAACTGTTGTAGTTCCTGTAATAAAAAATAAAACAGGTGATCCATCTGACAAGCATAATTACCGCCCAATATCACTGGCCACAACCATGGCGAAGGTCCTCGACAGTCTCATGAATGCACAGCTGAGCGAACATCTTCAGATACATGACCTGCAGTTTGGCTTCAGACCCAACCTTTCGACTGAAATGGCAATCATGTGTCTGAAACAAGCTGTTAGGTATTATACTGACAGAAAAACACCAGTATATACGTGTTTTCTTGATCTTTCGAGGGCCTTCGACCTGGTGTCTTATGATATTCTTTGGCATAAATTACTTGAGGAGACCACTGTGCCGAGGGAGCTGGTATCTCTCCTCAAGTATTGGTACAGTCATCAAGAAAACGCTGTCAGATGGGTCAACTCGCATAGTCAGAAATATAAGCTGAAATGTGGTGTTAGGCAGGGCGGATTGACCTCCCCGAGTTTGTTTAACCTATTTGTTAACCAGCTGATTGGCAGGCTCAGCGGAGCCATGGTCGGATGTTCAATAGATGGTAAAATGATCAATAACATAAGTTATGCGGACGACATGGTTCTGCTGAGCCCGTCAGTGAGCGCGCTCAGAAGACTTTTGGGCATTTGTGAATCATATGCCCTGTCACATGGACTCAGATATAATGGTAGCAAGAGTGTTCTCATGCTATGCAAAGCAGGGAACAAGGCTCCCTTGAACGTGCCGATAGTCGAGATCGGTGGGTCGGCTCTAGAGAGGGTGTCTAAAGTAAAATATCTGGGTCACATGTTGACAGAGCTGCTACAGGATGATGAAGACCTGGAAAGGGAAAGAAGGGCTTTGGCAGTCCGCTGCAATATGTTGGCCCGCAGATTTGCACGATGTACCACAGATGTAAAACTGTTATTGTTCAGAGCCTTCTGTCAATCTTTTTATACGTGCAGTCTGTGGATCAACTTCACGCGGCGGGCTTACAACGCCCTGAGGGTCCAGTACAATGACGCTCTGAGGGCAGTGTTGAGGAAACCAAGGTACTGCAGCGCTTCCGCAATGTTTGCAGATGCTTCCATCGATGATTTCTTCTCCATCATTAGGAGAAGAACTGCATCGATGATGAGCAGGGTCCGTGCTAGCACCAACACTGTCCTCAAAACGTTAGCTGGCAAAATAAATAGTCCCTTTACTGTTTTCTGGGCAGGTGTACACCTGCTTAAAAATAGGAAATAGGCTTGTGAACGTGTTTTTTTATTTATTTTTGTTACTTGTTTCTGTTTTATTTTTATGTTTTACTAACGAATTACTAACACATCATTTTGTGTTTTATTTTCTTGTGTTCTACTAACCTTAATAACACTATCTAAGGTAAAAATGTATGGACTTATGTCTGAAATAAAGCTAATTATTATTATTAATATATTTAGAGAAGATAATAGCAAACAAAAACCACTGAGAGCCTATCTCAATATTTTAACTTAATTATATCACAGAAATCAAAACAAAATCGTAATGGGTACCGGGTACTTTTTGACAAAAAATATCCCTCTTTTTTGCGCAGTGGGGTAAAAGCTAAATTTTACACCAGCATTTCGCATCCTTCTTATATTCCAAAGACGAATGCCAAATTAAACTCACAAAAAAATATGTGTGGCACTCAGGGACTACCGCGGTAAAACTATTACATAGCTTTTTTAACAATTTATGCATTATTTTTTTTCTTTTTTTTAGGCTATGGTCAGTCACGTCAATCAAGTGAAACGTCAGAAAAATAAACACCGTGCCAAAGTCTGCTGAACTGAAACGACGTTAGACGATGCGGGATGTTAGGTTTTTATGTCAGGTTTATTTTTGTCACGGAATTTCTTGATATGGTCGCCGCGCCCAGAGAGCCCGTGATAAAAGCTACGCAATAGCTTAAAATGCTTTTGTAATACTGAAGTTGTGGCGCTTTATTAAAGACTTATAAAAGCTTGTCAAAAACATGACACGCCGAGTTTTTTTTGACAAAGCTTTTACTTATTGACGGTATTTAAAACATGTTTTATTAAGAAGTTTGTGAACTTATGCAACCTTTGATACAAGTATTCCCCGCATCTTATTTAAGGTGTTGCACTCCATACCATAATTGCGAGTGACGAATAATGGGTAGCTCACGCTCGCCGTCTTACAACGACCAGCCCAGGGACCACATGATCCGATGACTCGATAATTCATAATCATAATCATTTATTCATTTGCGAATATGGGTACATAAGATCTTAAAGATAAAGAAAATAGTGTCCATTAGCCATACTGCCGTGCAGGCCCTAAAACGCAGTAACAGGCTTTTTGTCATTTTTTTGTTGAATATTGAACCTTAATGTACACGTTATAAGGAACATGTAGATCTAATCAGGTATTTGATAGGATACTCTAAACGTTTAAAAAATCAAATTTAAGAAAGCAGTAACTTAATTTTGCATGTCTGAATGTATTACAATACCAACTAAAATACAGTAATAGCAGTTACGTCTACCACGATCCGCCACTTTACCAAGTTAAACGCAGTAAATATCGGTATTACCACAAAAAATCTGTATTCCACACCCAAAAAAAATTTGAAGAATATAAAATAAAACGCAGTAAGTAGTTTTTGTACCAAGAGTGTTAATACTGCATGGTTGATCACTAGTTTATTTCACAATGAACTACAGATTAAAATGCAGCAAAGTACTAAAAAGTGGCATTTTATTTAGTGTTATTGAAGTAACTTTATATCGTGAAAACTAGCTAAAGAGCAGTATGTTCATTATTTACTGCAGTATAGTCAGTATTTTCAAAAGAGTAAAATAACTTAAATGCTAATTAAAACGCAATATGATACTCTGTTACTGCATTGTAATTGGTAACTTGAACGATTTTACTAATTTCACTGCAGTTACAGGTCATATTTTACTGCGTTCTAGTCAGAATTTGTCGCTAACTCTGTCTCTCAATCAGTCGAATTCTTCTAATTTACCACGAAAACCTAAGCAAAAATCAGGGATAGTTTTCGAGCTAAGCAATTTTTGTGTACAATTTAGTGTTTTCTCATGTTTTTTGTTTATTTTTTTTTATTTTTTAGAAAACTTTGGTTAATTTTCAGAAGCCTCAACGTTTACCTTCGCAATAAAGTCATTTGCATGTATACATATAGATCTCTTGGTTTAAAAAATATTTGCATTTTATTGTACTACTGAAAATGTACATTTTCTGTTCGGCCGGTTAAAAAACAAAAATGGCCGCCAAGCAGATTTGTCGATGAAAATCATTCTATAATTTCCCCTTAAATTATCTATAGTCGGAAACCAAACACTGTAGGTAATTAATGTGCCATTTAATTGAAAAATCTCATGTTTCTGTGGAACCAAAAAGCTTCAAGTATACCATTTAATTTTTATCGAAATGTCTTTATTACCGCTTGTGTTCAAAGCACCTTAAAATTGTAGTTACAATTACCTTAATAGTATAGTCCAGTCAATGGGGACCAAAAAGAGGCTTTGCCTTGCTTTATGTGGTGTAGTTTTTTTTATTTGTATTGCTTAAGTGTAAGCTACTCATGAAAAATGTAAGTTTTCGAGCTCGAGAATTAGTGTCGGCTAATGCATAGCCGCCATCTTAGATTGAAGGGGTCCAAATTTGTTTTTTTCACTTAATGCTTCAACAGTCAACTTTATGACAAAAATATATAAAAGAAGTTTAAAGAAAAAATCCACAACAACTTTATTTGTACGTATTTTGTACGTAACATAGAAACAAAGTTAAGGAAGAACACTCAACATTGATAAGAAATCGTCTACACATTTGACAAGTACCTAACTATTTTGCCCACGATTTTGTCCACGAGGATGCGTATTTTAGGTATAGAATTATCAAAAAGCCTCTTAACACTTATTTAATCGATTTTGTTGATAATAATTGTACATTGGAAGTTTCAAGTAAATCGAGTAAGATTAAATTATTTTCATAAAAACTTTAATCCCATTTTTAAACCTCTAAGGGGATGAATTTTTAAAAATCCGCCCTAGGTACGTCATTTATGGAATGCTTGTGCAAAATTTCATGCTTTTACACCTAGCGGTCTCGGCTGGGCGTTGATACATCAGTAAGTCAGCCAGATAGTTTTTTTTTGTTTTATACAGGGATTTTTTAATGTATTGCGGATATTTGTTTTCTGTGGTTTTAATGAATAAAATACATTTTCATATTGAACATTTTCTTTATCTTAATTTAGGGGGATAAATAATTGACAATTGCACTGAATTGAGTGGAAAGAACTTGATTTAATCAAAAAACAACTTATTTTATCAGTTGTCCTTTACTTCAGACATCTTAACGTCTAATACGCATTCGTTAAAACAAGTTTCACGAGTATACAAACGAAATATACGTATCTTATCTATAAATACTATTTGTTGTGGAATTTTATTGTCTTTAAACATCTCTAGACATTTTTGTCATAAAGTCAACTGTTGAAGCATTATGTGAAAAAGAACGAATTTGGACCCCTTCGATCTAAGATGGTGGCTAACGCAGACACTCCTCGAGATCGAAAACTTAAACTTTTCATGAGTATCATATACTTAAGCAATACAAATAAAAAATACACCACCTTTCCTACCTAAAACATACTCGTAAGTTGGCGGACATTGTTACATACTATATACTGCATGTGCAATTTGTTCAAGATACAAATTAAAATGCAGTAAAAAAAAGTCTTATGCTGCAAATTAGTCTGCAAAGTAGCAAAAAAATCTAAAATTTTGTGGTATCGAGTATTTTTACCGCATTTTAATCTGCATATGAGTAACTTTTTGCGTGCAGTAACTGCCATGATTTTAAAAAATCTGATTTTATTTAAAATCTAATAAACTTAATTAACATTTGTTTTCGTAAATACCATCTTTGTTGTCACTTAGTCCTCGTAGCAATAAAAATATGCACCATACACATTAATAACATTATAAAAAACAGTGTTAAAAAGTTTTTCGCGATTTTCTCGAAACCGCTTTTTTCCTCATACTGCACTTTAGGGCCTGCACGGCAGCATATCCTACCGTAAGGCATGCAAATTTACAAACACAAATATATTATTATTTATCATTCATAATCCACTATAAATAAAATATTATAAATTACACGGTTATCTGCGAAAACTGATTTAACCGAAAACATTATTTAAAATACTATAATTAAAAGTAACACTACAGTTTATCTTGTAAATATTCAGTGACAGAGTAATATGTTTTTTTTTAGTAAAAGTGCTTTTACATTGTTTTTAAATATATTTATATCACTAATCTCAAGAATTGAGTTTGGTAGATGGTTATATATGCGTGGAGCCATACACAATATACTTTTATTTAATAACACTGTTTTATTGCTTGGTAAACATATATTATACTTGTATCTTTTACTCTGAAACTTTTTAAAGAGAGATGTATTTTTTTTTTGACAAACATTATAACCTCTAGTATATAAATGCATGGAAACGTAAGAATATTTAAATTTAGAAACCATGGTCTGCAGCTGTCAGTTGTTTTTATACTAGTTATGGCTCGTATACACTTTTTTTGGGCTTTAATACTGCTTCTCTGCTGGTAGAATTACCCCAAAAAATAAAACAATACTTAAGAATAGGTGCAACATATCCATTATAGGCTGTAAGGACTGTAGAAGTATTGACCGTTTGTTTAAGCTTAAACAATGCGTAAGAAAAAGTATTCAATCTAGTGCATAATGTTTGAATATGTTCTTTAAAATTTAGATTATTATATATTCACAATGCTCAATACGGCCAAATATCTGAAAATGATTTAAGTATTCGTGTATTCTGCTTTAGCAAAAAATTAGTTGTGTTTTGTAGAAGCAAAACATAAGTTCATTGAAATTCAATTATTTCTGAATACTCTAAAGTTACCACGGTGCTGATCGCCCTTGAGGTCTTTTTAAATGAGTTGATTTGGACTACGGTGCTAATCGCTCAAGAACTTTATGTCATGGATCGTTGCGGACAAGAGTGGGGAACCGTGGCCCTGGAACGCAAAAAAACAATTGACAGTAGAACTGTCAATTGTTTTTTGCGTTCCAACTTGTGACTGTCTGTCATGAACCCTTGTTTTTAATTCAGAATAGGATATTTATTTTAAATCACCAAGTGCATCTGGGCCGCTTGGAAACACATTAAATCTTTACTTTATTACCCGACAGCCAATAAATAACAGAACGCTCATACTTATTTTGGAGAAGTAGAACAAAAAACTATTCAATTGCTTTGCAAAGCATAAATCCTTTATTCTTAAAAACTATTGACAGACGTTAACTGATATTTTAGAAGAATTCTAAAGAAACAATCTTACATCTTAGCTTATCTGCACACGTGTTTGTAATTTGAGTTTCACGAAATGGCCAAAACGATCCTTTTAGAGCAATTGAGACGGGCACAGCACAAAAACAAAAGAGATATTCGGGCTAACAGCCCTCATAAACATGCCACGGTGTCGTGGGAATTCTTAAGGGCTTGGCGAGTCCCTTAGCAGGTACCTAGCTGGACTGAGGGGACGCTGATGATTATTCAGGGCAGTTGGACTTGGAACGTCTTGAGGGACACACGGGTGGACCCAGGAGAAAGTTCAGGAGATTCGGTTGCCGTTGGCCGAGTGACCGGGCGCGATATTACTTTGTTGTTTATAATTTGAATTATGTTTGATTAAGTCAAATATTAGTCTGTAAAGTAAATTCAGTGCTTGTGGTCGGAGGAACGCGAGGAGGTGAACCCAGAGGGCGGTCTGATGATGGAGATCATACGGGTGGTATTTGAGCAGTGTCTGTAAGTTAATTATAGACTAATTCTCTCCTATAAACACTTGGTAAGTGTTAATTATAGTAAGTACTTTATAGTAGCAGTTTGCTGAAGGCGCTGGATGGCTGTTAATAATCATTTATTTCAGTACAGCGGGGCGACGCCTGAGCAGTACCTTATTTTATATTATTATCTTACGTCTTATTTGTTATGACTCCTTATCCCGTAACCTAGCAGTGATGTATCATTGGTGTTTGGTTATAGTGACACGGAGAAAGCCTTTGGCTACACTCTACAAGCATCCCGCGCATTTCGTCTCGTACTCTGTACAACGACTCATCTGACTCCTGACGAATATAGACTTTTACGTGACGTCTCACATAAATCAAAGGCAGAACCATGTCCATAGTTCGATTATACCAAGTTATATTATCACCAGCTAATGCGGTGATAATGTAACTGCCGGTGATAAGCACAAGAGATAATAACAAACATTGCTATTAATTGGCAAACTAACCAAATGCTGTTGATGATTACTGTTTCCTGCAGTCTTGCTCAGAGACTTTGCGTGTTGGTTGATGGATGCGCATTTCAAGTGGGGGTAGGCACCACCAAGTATGTACCTGTATCTCCTATGATTTGCTAGCTCCGTTCCAAGAGAACGCTAGGGACTGACAAACGTGTCCCGCTAAAAACAACTATGGCTAATATGCCCAACATTGTCGAATCGACACTATATTATTGGCACGACACGTTACGACTGGGGGGGCGCTTAAATACGAAATGTGAAGTGACGATATTACCCACTTCGGCGTCCAGCAATACAAACGTAAAATGTTCTGCTATAGACTGATTCTACGAAGCGCTTGCGCAAGTTGTTTGTTGTGATTGCCAATGGGGTAGAGCCGTAAGGGTATTACGATAGTACGCGTGTGTAGGAGATTAAATGGAAACGTGTCTTCCTCAATGACAGATGAACTTCTCAGATCTTTGTCTTAGGTGTTGGGTAGGACATGTAGAATAGTGTATAGGGAGCGTGATCTGTTAGGATTCGTAGCAGTGTCCTTAGTGGAGCTATGCGCTTAGGCCTAGCGGTCGCGTACTGGGGCAGTTATTGTAACCGGATTTACATGCCATAGAAATTGGGTTAGCTTTAATCGAGTGTAACTTGTTAACGTAACTTAATTAAGCGCAAGCGTGACGTTTCCCTATCACATTTATATATTATATCTTTGCTGTCCACTTGTCTTACTAGCTTCATAATTATTATTTGATTTGTTAACATGACTTGATATTATTCATGTATGTATTACTGTGAACTCTCAGCACTAACTTACTTTGGTCCCCTCCCCTTGCTGAGAGTTCAGTCCTCTCTGTCCCGGCGGAGGTCGCAGTTGTCAATGGTACGTGCGCCACGGAGGTTGGGCGGAGGCGGGGCCCTACCTCGGCCCCCCCAGGGGGGGGGCCCCATACTTCATATTTTCCACTATATTAATGTAATTTAGGAAAAACGAAAATTTTATCAGCCTAGGGTATTTTATGAACAGTCACAAACTGACAACTGAACTGAACTGCCTGATAATCCTTTTTTATCCATGGCGGGAGGACTGTCTGGATTTCCTACAAAAAAAAAGACTCAGTGTAATCTCACTATGTCATTTTATTATATCTTTCCATTATCTTTTCCTCCAAACCTAACGATCCCTGACGTCATAAGTCAACGACCACATAGAAGGGTCGATGCCCTCTGTTCGTGACCCCTGAAACGATAAGTACCTAGTAGGGATGACTTAGCCTATATTACATAACGCTGAGGTCCCGGATGATAAGATGGAAGGGATTATTGAATAATATAAAGGGTCTTATGACTGGTCTTATGAGAAGAGAATAAATTAATAATTAAATGTCTTTTTTAATGTGCCCACAATGTGAATTTCTCTTGTCACAATGGATGCGTTTAAAAATATTTAAACTCAGTTAAATAATTTCACCCTACCAGGGCGATTAACTGAGTTTCTATTTTTTACGTTGTTACGTAAGCCTGTACCAATAAATGTTATTTTCTTTTCTTTCTTTCTTTCTAAACTAAAATTGACGAACTGTCAAAAAGGCAAGGGGTACCTTGCCCTTTTGACACTTTGATAATTGGCAAAACGTCACAAACAAGTACAGTTTTTACTTGCTTCTAACGTCACGAGCCCCCTCCACTCTCGAATTTTGATGCGTTATTATATTCGTTTTTATAATTATGCATTGGTTAAACGAAAAAAAATAAATACGTGTCCATTATTTTTCAAAACTCTAAGGGTCAATACACACGTACCACAACCACACCACCGCCACAACCACACCACAACGACGCCATGTGGTCGGGCGTATATTTTGTATTAAAAATGAATATTACAATTTACACGTATACCACATTTTGCCGTTGTTATCGACCACCTGTGTAATACGACCACATCGCAACCACATCGCGACGGCAACGCCACCACACATCACCACACATCGACATTTAGTCGGTACGCAACTGTAAAAAGCCGCTGCGACACTATTCACACGTAACCACATTTTGTCGCTGCGACGTGGTGTGGTTGTGGTACTTGTGAATACATGCTTACTAACGGACTAATTTAATTTGTAATTTATTGATGCTGTCAAATTGCTTTTTTCAAAACTTTGTTACATTTTGTAAATATAACTTTTTTTATCGTGGTATAATCATCAAATGAGTCCTCCCACCGAGGGCAGGGCGGGAGGGACTGTCAGACTCGCACTGACTAAAACCCACGGTGTCCTTCAACAGCCCTCTACATTCCGGGGTCACGGTAATTCGTGAGTCCCACGAACACGGCAGGCCTTGGCCTTGGTTATTTTTAAATTCCCTTCAATGTAAAAATAACTTAAAGAATAATTATTTGCAACTTTCTGTATATTTTATACCTTAGTGCTGTGTGCCCTTAAGTCACTTCATCCGTTTGTGACCCCGTGAAATATTACGACAGACAAGTCGCACCATGTTCCGTTGTCCGCTAGTTAATGCTCAGATCGCCTTTGATGAGCACCGCTGTTTACCGAGGTTTAAACTGTGTTTAATAGTAATTAAACGAGGCGCCGTGGATTTAGGGACAAGGGAAGTTGTAAGACTGTTGATTTGTGTCGGTTTAATGTCTTGTCTTGCTGGTCTTGTTTAAATGTTTGATATTTAAGTTGGTATGAGGCTCTACCGCGTCTTTTGACGTTTTTGTGACGTAAAAAAGTAAAGAAGAACTTTGACGTTGAAGGACTCTAGTATTTTTTTTAGTTTTCGTTCGCGTATTGTATTTTAGCAGTATCTAGGAAAAATTTTGGTACTGTATTGCGTCTATAAAAGTATATAAAGTGTGACAGAACCACCGACCAGCTGACCATGTGCGCGTGCAGGACGATGGTCGGTCACACCTTCCTTGATCATAAATATTTATTCAACATAGATTTTTTTTTATTTACATTGTATTTAATTTTGTATTATTTTTATTTACATGTAGGTATTACATTGTTAATGTTTTGCTTGCTTTTTCCGTCTAATGTTATGTTTTGTTGTAATTATTTCATTTTAAATTAAGTTGATTGTTCCTTTCTTGTAACACCCAATTAATAAGTGAAAGAGTGCTCACCTGTATGATAGATTAAATGTAGCAAAAATCAAACCAAAAAAATTTAATGATAAAAAAAAAATCCTTACTAGATCTATAAGTATTCCATAATAATATTCCACAACTATCACACAATGCGATCTAGTCCCAAGATAAGCAGAGCTTGTGTTATGGGTACTAGACAACTGATAAACATACTTATATATTTCTAAATACGTACATATTATAGATAAATTACACCCAGACACAGAACAAATGATCGTGCTCATCACACAAACATTTGTCCTGGGTGGGAATCGAACCCACGACCTCCGGCATAGCAGTCAGGGTCACTAACCACTAGACCAACAGGCCAGTCAAGTGTTTAGAATATGTGCCTAATAATAATCATGATTACAGTTTCTACTGTAGACAGAAATCACTAATTGCCTATTGATCATCGTTGTCGAAATTCGATGTTAGTCATTATTAGTTTCAAACATTAATTTCAAAATCAAATCAGTGGAAATACTTCAATCTATTTGCGACCAAGAGTATTTTTGGTATCCGGAATTCAAAACAGAATTAAATAATTAATTTGTATTTCGCTTTTACCTGCGATTTTGCCTGCTTGGATATCGGAGATTAACTCTTATATATGACCGTATTTAAAGGTGCAGCTGCTGATAGATTTAAGCATTCCCTTGTAACATAACATCGAGCATTCATCGCTTATGATTTTATCAAACAGATAAACAGAGCCAAGCTTAGAACCAAACATCGCTATGAACAAAGCCAAGCATCACGATCTTTCTAGTATACTCTCTAGTCTATGAACGACAAAAAATGATTTTTCATGAAAATGTCAAACTTGATGATTGGCTCCGAAAAAGGCGACAGACTCTCGTTAGAGCGCTCGCTTAAACGCTCTTCGTTGATTTTCTGTAAATGTGCGTACAGACCATGTAACATTGTTATATAACACATCCACACCATGTAATATTGTTATATAACATTGCAACAAAAAATAATACCGTACACATTAGTGTAACAATGTTATATAACAATTGTCGTTTATAGTTCTTCAGTGCTATCCACAATGTTATATAACATTCTGTCTCCACATCATCTGAAACATGTTATGTTATATTATAGTCTGTAAGCACATTTATGTTACATTTACAAAAATACTTATTCCAAGTGCTCAAGTTTATGTAAAAAAAACATAAGTAACATCTAATGGGCAGACACTGGGACTCTCCAGCAAGTGAACCATGGTTTTTTAAAAACAATCTTTCTACCTATGACATGATCTATCTTAAGTCTTATTCCATTACGAAACAGACAGACAAATAGAATCACTTTTATAACATCACTATGCATAAAAATAAGAGACCAGAGGGCAATCATAACTAATTAATTTAGGCGTTATTTAATTAGTAATATTATTTATAACAATTATGCGTGAAAGCAAAACGCGCAATACACGCCCCTCGTAATTGGTCGATTCATAATACGATGACATTTTTGGTTTCGGGTCAGCGTTTCATGTAGTAGTCATGTTTAGCTTAGTAGTAATTTTTGGGAAGATAATTTTAATAATTATTTAGTAGTCGTTCTACTTTAATTATATTGTTTATGGGCTGTAACGCTGTGGTCTACGATTTATACCTAGCAGCTAAATCGTTATAATTTCTATGTAAATCTTTAAAAAGGGTGAATCTTTAGAAAAGCAGTGTATGTCTGTTTATGTAGCACTTTTTGTGTCGCCTTTGCTATGTGCTATGGCGATTCGATGGATGTATATCGTCATTGTCAACCTTGTCTTTGTCACCCCTGACCTAGAACCAAGGTCAAAAGCAAGACGCATTGTGTTCCAAGCGCACCTCAAAGAGTGTCAGCATAAAAAAGGTTAAGAGCAAACCCATCGAACGTAAAAAAAAACTTATCATTATGTGCGTTTTCAGTTTCACGTGCCACACTCATTTGTCTGTTTTAATTAATAGTGAAAGTAAGGTCCATGAAATTAGTCTTCTAAGAACAGTTATCGGCACGGTTGGCGCAGTGGTCCAGTGGCTGCGTGTCACGGGTTCGATTTTAACACGGAACAGATTGTTATTATTCCATTTTGATAGTGGCCATCCATTACTTAAAGGCAACGACTTATCTTAAGGCGAATTTCAAAAGTGACCTAACAGTAGCTTTGCGGCCTAACAGTTTTTGTAATGATGCCTTTAAACTGAAACAGAAAGACACTTCGTATAAACTAAAAAGATTTTATTAGAAAACGTTTTGTATATAGGGACTCCTGTACACAACGCCGCCGCCGCTGCCGAGAATCAAACACTAGCGAATGGCGACGTCGTGGCGGTGCGTCGGCGGCGCGGTGGCGGCGCGGTGGCGGCGCAGTCGCGAAGGTATACACAGCTATGTGGCGCGGAGGAGGAGCGGTGGCGAATTGGCATCGTGTACATGTGCCCTAAAAAGTAACCTGTATGAAATACAAAACCCAGTTTCCTGAAAACAGACCTGTATTTTTTCCCAACAACTCCATCTATTTCTCTCAATAATTTTCGTACATCCGCGCTCTAGCAACACCGGGCAATATCAGCCGACCGCACTGTTCCACTGAGTTATAGCCGGCAATTTGACCGGCCTAAACGTGCATACATATCTGTAACAGACTGTACTTACCGTTACACTGTTTACCAGATAAAATAACTGCGGGTTTAAGTGGAGAAGTTGTTAAGAGGCACAGCGGTTATACAAAAAAATTAACTGACCTCAAAACTATCAGAAATAACTGTAAAATAACTTTTCTTTGAAAAATTGGTGGCTTTGTTTTTTAATTCATAGACGTTTTGGCCTCCGACTTCCGAAAGAAAAGTTTTTTACAGTTTTTCAATTTTTCAGTTCGAACATTCAACCCTGAAAAATATTTCCTAATGCATTAATTTTCTTACATGTACACTAAAATTTTGTTATCCTTAGCACCGGCAATAACATCGTCCATACACAAACACAATAAGCAAAAAATAATTAAAAAAATACGTGTAGCACTAGGGGAATGCCGCGTTCAACCTATTGCATAGAGTTTTTTATCAACTTATCTATGTATAAAGGAGTGGAAGATAAATCCTGCAGGTGTTATGAGGATTAAAACAACCGGTAACAATTTATAATAAGCGGACTGTAATGTGACAGAACGATTTACAATATTTGAAAGGACGTTATAAAAATGTATGCGATCAGTATCGTGGACGATGACGCAGTGTCTTGAGCCGCGGCCGGTGCGCCGACGCTGCTCCGCAGACCTCCCTCTCGGACCTGCTACCGCCCGCTGTCACCCGGCTGCACGGCTGTAGTGATGTTCTTAACATATGCAATTATAATTACTTATTTATTTTATTTATTACTCTACTAATTAGGCAATGATCAGCCACGTCAATCAAGTGAAACGTCAAGGAAAAATTCATTCATACAATTTTTATTTATTCACTTTGAAATTACAGATGTTATAACGACATTTGAATGATTCAGTAGTAACTAAAAGAGATAGAAACGGTTAGCAGTTAGTCTACATGCATACCTACGTCTAGTTTCAAGCACACAAACACGTGCTGAAGTCTGCCGAACTGAAACGACGTTAGACGATGCACGGCTTTTAACGCCGCACCGCCCGCCGCCGACAGTAATTAGGAGAGGTTGTAGGAAAGATTCATAAAAACATGCCATGGTACTACTGAATTGCTTGGTAGTTATTACAACGGGTTATTTTTTACCCGTTGTACTATTGGTACCGCGGGAAACAAACGGAAATTGAGATAATAGTTTAGTTGCGAAAACAAGAAATACGCCACCGAAGCAATGTATGTATTTTTTTTGTCGGCAAAGTTGACGCCTACGCGAACATACGTAGCGCTACGCCGTAGCACGGTAAAGGCTACGCCGTAGCTTAGTCCCGATTTAGAAAGTGTGAAAATTATAAACACAGCAAAAAAAGAAGCAAGTAATGAAAGTCAAACTTCAAAAATGAAGCCAGGTTTTAAATCCGCTACCTGATGCTTAAAAATCCATTAATTTAATAAACTCTAGTGAAGATAATAAAAACCCTTTCAAGCAGTAAATATCAACTTAACTGTGTTAACAAAAGCTGCTACAAAGCCTTCGTCAGCATAGAACTATTAATGTTTCTCATTGCGGTGAGCAAATAGTTACAAATGATTTGCCTACAGGGATGGAAACACGCACTCAAAATCCAACCCTAACACCTGTGTATTAAATAAGTATTTGACTGGCAAAGTGAATACTTAAAGCGATGATTAATATAGACTATAATCATTTGAAGAGTTGCAGAAATCAGGACGAATCATTAGAATGGTGATGGATGGTATCGTCAGATATTCTCGTTTCAAATTGATTTGTAGATTTTCGAGGGAATTTGCGGTGCGTTTAACATTTGGCTGATAATGTTTTGTTGAATAGCGATCAAGCTAATTTCCATGACTGAATTTCTGACATAAGTATGATTAATTATGATCAAATTGCTTGTGCATTTTGGAATAGTGGTGGATTTCTATTGTTATTTGTAACCTTTACCTGCGGATTTGCGCGTGTGTGTTCCGCAAGAGATCGCATTATGTCGGTGGAACATTGGACGATCGGTGACTTTGTTTCTTATATCCTCCCTTATCCTCCTCTGGTGCTGCTGCTGCGATTGTTGAGAACTTCAAGCAGCGTAAATTATAGTTCTTAATCTTAGTGGTAACTACAGTTTTTACGTTTGGGGTTAAGACTATAGAGCTTGGAGCGATTGCCTGTCGGACTTCCACAACCCAGTAACTGGGTAATGCGACATGGTAAGACTGGTTGTCAGCTTTCAGAGCTTCTGACAAACAGTAACGACTCTCAAAGATCTACAAATGACAGCCTGTACCAGGTCAGAGTGCTCACATACTGTATAGAGATATACCTAACCAACTTATTGATGCTTTCCGTGACCCAAGAACTGGCTTTTACCTTAGCCAGGGGCATATTTAAGCATTGCCATTCAACGAGGCAACGCCGCTGTCTCCTTGGGTATATTACTAACTGACAATAGTTTAGTTTAATTTTAGTAGGTGTTTTATATTCCTATCGTTAATTTTGTTTAAGGTGTAACTCTTGAGCCCTGGGATCTGGAGGCGATGGCCCTCCTGCGCGTCTATGAGTGGCGCGTGGAAGCGCATCGCTGAGGCGAATCCCCGCTGCCTCGACAAGTCGAGGCGGGGTGGGAAGAGCATTACAGAGGGAGCGACTGTCGCAACTGAGTTCAGGGCCGAGTTTAATTTCTAATGAAAAACAAGCCAAAAATATCTATCAAAATATGTATCTATTTCGCAAGAATTGACAGATCTGTGTCCCCAATAATGCGGTTACTAGGCGGCGCTGTGATCGCGTACACAACGTATAATATTTAGCAGGACGATGCTGACCTACAAGACATTGTAACACAATACTAATTGCCCCTCCCTGTAATAACACTTTATCTACTGTTTATAGGCAATCTAGTGGAGAGAGCTATGATCGTCGACGATGTAGACACAATAGCTAGGTAATAATCTAGGCAGTTACGGGACACACCGTGATGTAGTATGATTAGCATTTTTTTATACCACGATGGTGTTACCGTGAAGGTGTTTGACAGTAAAGGACACTATTTTCGATAAACTGTGTTTACATTGTAGGTCCTTCAGCTGATGACACAGCAATTCTAATTAAAAGTACTTAGAAATTAATTAAAAGTCTCGTAAATCCTAACCATAATCCATCCATCCATACTTTCGAACGAACTACAGCAGCCCTGTTTTTTAAAACTCCCGTGTGGTGGGTATAGTTAAAACAGATTTTACGATTTTGCTGTCCATCCTAATCGCTCGTGTGTAAAATATCAAACGTTACAGAAGCGTGTTTAGGTTACACGATCACGTCCTTGACTAATTTAACTGTGTACAGCAAACCGTACTTATTGTGCTCAAGTGAAGTATTCACAGAGTATCGTCTGCAAAAAGATAAGCAGTGAGTGGGTATATATTACGTATTGCACACATTAAACATTTACTGACGTTATAAAGAAGTGAGGTATGTAAGTATGGGCTTCTTTCTTTTCATCGTTCAGAAACATGAAGTTAACACATTCATCCAGAGTAAGACTTTCTAGTTGCCCCACACTAGAAATTTCTCCTGTGTCGTGATATATATAATCCTCACGCCTTGTTCCCATGGGGGTAGGCAGAAACTACAGAGAGCCACCTGCTACAAACCTCACACTCCTTTCGCTCAACATGACTGAAGCATCTCAGCGAAAAAAAAAAAGAAAAAAGAGTAAGTATTTCGTAAAAAAACCCGCAAACAAGAATTTTTTCCTAATTTAAAATACTCATTTTATAATTTATTTATCCCATTTTTTTTTAGAATTTATTCTTGACAAAAATTGGGCCGAAATGCTTCAGCATTTCGGCCCAATTTTTGTCAACGCCGATTTTTTTATTGGAAATACAAGTTGATTTCAATCAACTTGTATTTCCAATAAAAAATCGGCGTTATTGTTCCAGGCTTACGCCATGCACTGGTACTATAGTGTTCAGTTTAAGTACGTATTGTGGAACGAAAAGTGTTGATAATACGAATCCTTATTCCTAACAGTAAAATACAGAGTATTTTTTAAATAGTTCGGATCGCGAACAAAAACAACGCGGCCGTGGAACGCAAAAAAAAAACAGGTTATTTATTAAGCAAATCAAGTTTAAAGAAACAAATAACATTTATTTGGTACAGACAGGGCATAATACAGGACATAATAAGATACAAAAGAAAGAGAAATAAACAATCAAATTATTGAACAAAAAAAAAAGCAAAAAACTCAAATCAATTTTCTTCTCCGTCCGATGTGGTCACATAGGGTACACATCTAATGATTTTTATATTACTTAAATAAAGTTATCTAGGAAAAAGTTCTGTGGATGGGTGACCATCTGTCATAGCGAGTTTCCTCCGTGCCTCGGGAAGCACGTAAAGCCGTTGGTCCCGGCTGTCATTTGTAGATCTGAGACAGTCGTTACTGTTAGTCAGAAGCTCATAAGTCTGACAACCAGTCTTATCATGGGGTATATCGTATTGCTCAGTGACTGGGTTGTGGTGGTCCGATAGTTTGACTGGAAGCCGACCCCTAGATAGTTGGGATAAGACCAGGCAGATAATGATCTAGGTAAATGTGTTTTACTGAAATAGAAACACAGGAAAAAATATCCGCACTAGATAAAAAATGCCCTGTGTACATAAAAATATGTGGGCTAACATGCTATTTTTATAACGGAAGCCACAAAATTCTACCAGAATAAGTTTTAATTACAAACGCAGGCTTGTTAACGTAAACAGTTGAAAACTCAGGCTGGTACTATTTACGGGCTGTTCTGATTTAGTTTACAAATAAAAGTAAAACATTTACTTAACTAAGTAATGCTGTTTATTAGCTGGATGAGTTGAATATAATGTTATACATATTTTCAGTCAAAAATATCTACACTTTCGTAATACATTATTCATCTCTTCTCAAAAAAATTCTACACTTTCGTAATACATTATTTTATCTCTTCTCAAAAAATGTTTTCTGAGAATCCCATCCTGGCTTCCGGGGATGGTAAAACTCCCAAGGTGACGTCACCAGATATCCGATATCCGGGCGCACAACTCATACACTTTTATGTCATCATCATCATCATCAGCCTATAATGTTCCCAGTGCTGGGACACAGGCCTCCTCTCTGTGAGAGGGAGTGGGCCATAATCCACCTCGCGGGCCCAGTGCGGGTTGGTAGATGTCACATGTCTTCGAATTTTTGGTTCTAGGACATGCCGGTTTCCTCACGATGTTTTCCTTCACCGTTTTGAGAGCAGTGGTGAGGAAATAAATTACACAAAGTAATGCGCCTGGCGGGGTTCGAACCCACGACCTACAACTCGTAAGTCGGGACCGATACCACTGGGCCACCACTGCTCTTTTCACTTTTATGTGCCCATCGATTTTTGATTAAATCGCCATAATGGTGTTTCTGCTAGATACCTTATGTGGAGTACCGGAAAATTCAATGAGAAATTCAGGAGCCGTTTTTTATTGCTCTTCTGAATGTTGATGCAGTTAGTGTTATCGTAAACTGAGCTTTTTGCAATTTGTTTCGTAATCACTGTTGTCAAAACTATGAATAGAAAACATCGTGAGGAGACCGGCAAGTATCAGAACCTGAGGTTCTAGCTCGAATTTTACATATTTGACCGTACTTCGTACGACGCAAAACAACTGATCAATCTTCAAAGCAACGACTATTCGAAACACAAATTAACCGTTTCTTCTTTGAAATAATGCTATTTTTTGTTCAACTCAATAATTTTGTTTTGCTGATTACAGTGGGATTGTGGAGAAATAAAATCCAGTGATAAATTGAAAACTTGTATAATATTAAATTAACAATCATAGATCTGTGTTAAGAATCGCATCAAACAAAATTAAATATCGTCTAAAACAGCGTTCAATCTAACTTTATAATTCTTAAAAAGTAAACCACTAGGAAAAGATTTCTTTATCTCAATCCCAGGAACAAACATTAAGTATTCAGTTCACGTCAGTCGTAACCAGTTTACCTCATAAAAAGTAGCTCAGTAGGAAGCCGAGGATGTTTGGGTGATGAAGAGATTCCTAAATGATTTCTAAGGGATCGCCGGCTACCCATGTTTGATCGAGGTGCTCGTAAAATGGTTTATGGCCGTATATATTTTCTGTATCGGTAACACGGTAAGGGTGCTTTCGTATAGAAGCGGGGTGTTGGTACCGACTGGAAGTTTCTCATAAGCTATTGCATAGCTTTTATCCCGGGCTCTGAGCGCGGCGACCGAATCAAGAAAATCCGTAACGAAAATAAACCTAACACCCCGCATCGTCTAACGTCGTTTCAGTTCGGCAGACTTCGGCACCGGTGCACGGTGTTTGTTTTTCTTGACGTTTCACTTGATTGATGTGGCTAACAGTAGTCTAAGACAAAAAATGCATAAGTTGACAAAAAATGTTATGCAATAGCTTTACCGCGGCAGTCTCCGAGTGCCACACGTATTTTTTTCTTTGTAAAATCATCAAAACGTGTCCTCTTACCCGGGGCGGGGCGGGACAGATGTTGGACTCGTACTGACTAAAAATCCACTGTGACCCTTCAATAGCCCTTTACGTTTCATGGACACGGCTATCTGATGAGACAGTCCCGCGACCACAGACAAGTCGATATGGGCAAAATAAATCATCTAGCTAGAATGTTGACGGCACGGAGGTGTAGTGGCTGAGAGATTGACCACTGCGTGTCGGGGGTTCTGTTTATTTCATTTTGTTCACCAGGGTGTTCAAGTAGGTAGAAACGAAGGTTTTATTTATCTTAAACGCGGCTTCGACCAGGTTATTTCAAAGCAAGCGTGCTTCACAGTCGATCACATCTTCGCTTACCATCCGACGAGATAGTGGAACGCGAACTTATCATTAAATTAAATACTCCCGCTAGAAACTAAATATTTGTTCCGGATCTTGATCTTTGTGTTCGTGAGTTTACATGTTTGTAAAGGTACGCATGGTACAGGAGTAATTTCTGTGTGGGGTATGATTTTGTTTTAAAAAAAATACGTATGGCACTCGGGAAGAAAAACAAACACCGTGCCGAAGTCTGCCGAACTGAAACGAAGTTTAACGATGCGGGGTGTTAGGTTTATTTTCTTTAGGTTTTTTTCGTCAGGTTTATTTTCGTAACGGAATTTCTTGATTCAGTCACAGCCAGAGCCAGTGATAAAAGCTATGCAATAGCTTAAAAACTGTGTTATCTTATGCGCTGGTACAACAATAGACACAGGATGAGACTTGTCAGATACACCGGTTTTTATACAAGTTTTACCTGCATTAATCTGTACCGACGTGTCTGTGTGCTAAAACCTACTTCCTTATAAAAGCAGCCATACGATATATTGAGGGATTTTTAGGGGTTCTACTGCATAAATAAATTCAATATCTAAATATCGTGTAAGGCTTTTATTAGCGCTAAAACTCTTGTAAGATTGAACGTGTTCTAAAACAAGGTTGGGTTCGTGGAAATCTTCATAATAAAATGTGTTACCGTAAATAGTTGAAAGGTCCTCGATTCGCAGTAAAAAAGACCTATTACAAAGCGTAACTAAAATTTGGTTGGACTATAGATTTGTTGCCCCTTTCGTTGTTTTACGACAGGACTACATAAAACACTAATAAAGCTATTGTCAAACTGACAGACGAACCGAATACGAGGCGTAGCGTTTTTGTTTGTAATGTATGGAATTGTTTGAAGCCTGTCACATAGAGTATCGGATCGCTTTCGCATTTTTATGTGACATGATTCGGTTCGGTTCGCTATCGCCTGTCTGTTTGACAAAGGCCTTATTATTGTCCTGTATGGTCCATGCCAAATTTAATGTTCACCTGACTCGACAGTACCTTCAGAAAACAGCTGATCTGTTTTTAACTCGCCTGTTTCGAAAGAATGAAACGACTCCCCATCTTACTATTTGAGTCAAGTCTAGTGGACTAGCCAGAATCGAACTAACCAAACCCTCCATTTACTGCCCCTTACGTTCCAGAACTGTGTTAACTTGTTTACATTGTTGCAACCCAGCTCATCATTCAGTTTTATAAAAAAAAGTATCACACTGGACACTAGACGACTAATCTCTAACTCCCTTATTAATAAACGTGGACTAAAGTTACGCCAAGGTTAATCCTAATCCTTAAAAAATGTATGGTTAATCCGAGGATTATCCTGGTTGTAACTTTAGTCCACGTTTATTAATAAGGGGGTAAGAAAATAAAAATAATTTAGGTCAACAAAAGTATCACAATATCGCCTAAATTACACATGTACAATTTGTACATTATTATGTCAGTCACTAGGTATTAAATGGTCGTTCTCGAGAATAGAACGACATTTTTACACAAACACCCCCAGGGGTCCCACAGACCAAGAGTAATGGCTGGATATGTCGCTGTTACCGTGAATTTTAACAGGTTACTGTTACTGCTTTTGAAACTAATGACCTTGGGGTTACTGATATACTTCTTAAAAGGGTACTGAAAGTACAGGTTGCTTTACTTATTCACGTCTGTCTCACAGTCCCTTCTCCTCCATCCACGGCCGGAAAACTCAATGTGATCATTTTCCAAGACCAAAAAAAGAAACATAAAAGCAATATCTAACGTGGATCAGTGATATCGACTCATGTGGTAGTTAGATTGTGCCTTTAACCAGGCTACTTTGTGGAAATCGTTTAACACACTACGAAACAATACTTCGCTGCTACGGCAAAACTATCACGTGTTCAAGATCTACGGGAAAAATAAATCACATATTGTTTTGCCATTTGCTTGCTTAAGGTTCCTGTAGGGCATTAAAGTCCACACATTCTCACATTTAGCAGACCTAAATTACTTGTTTGCCTCTTTTAAATGGGTGAATTCATCAAATGCGTCCTCCCACCTAGGACCCTACGAGAGGGACTATCAGACTCGTCTATACATATAATAAAACTGTAGAAAAATAATTTTTGTACATTAAAAAAAATCTCAAAAAATATAGCCAGCGTGTTAAAGGACAACCAATAGAATCCATTTCTAGCATTTTTAGAATTTTTGTCTGTTTGTCTGTATGTCTGTTTGTATGTTTATTTGTTCGGGCATCACGTAAAATGTACGAAAGCTATGTAGATAACTTTAATACATAACAACTGACCGTAACTTGAAGTAACATTTAGTTTTTGTTTCATTGAAATCGGATCAGTCTATCAAAAGATATTTGAATTTAAAGTGTTCCAAAAGTAAAATTACGGTCAGTTCACACCGAGAACCGCAGCTCGCAGTTCAGTAGCGCGATCTAGCTTGGAATAGAAAAACAACATACCTATTCAAATATGGTATGGACTGGAGTGGAGTGGAGTAGAGTAGAGTAGAGTAGAGTGGAATGGAATAGAATGGGATGGAATGGAAAGAAAGAAAGAAAGAAAAGGTTTTTATTTGACTCACACTAGAATGGGATGGAATGGGATAGAAGCGGATGGAGTGGGATGGAAGCGGATGGAGTGGGATGGAGTAGGATGGAGTGGGATGGAGTGGGATAGAGTGGGATGGAGTGGGATGGAGTGGGTTAGAGTGGGATGGAGTTGGATGGTGTAGGATGGAGTGGGATGGAGTAGGATGGAGTGGGATGGAGTGGTATTGAGTAGGATGGTGAGGGATGGAGTAGGATGGAGTGGGATGGAGCGGGATAGAGTAGGGTGGAGCGGGATGGAGTGGGATGGAGTGGGATGGAGTGGGATGAAGTGGGATGGAGTAGGATGGAGTGGGATGGAGAGGGATGGAGTGGGATGGAGTGGGATGGAGTAGGATGGAGTGGGATGGAGTGGGATGGTGTGGGATGGAGTGGGATGGTGTAGGATGGAGTGGGATGGAGTGAGATGGAGTAGGATAGAGTGGGATGGAGTGGTATGGAGTAGGATGGTGAGGGACGGAGTAGAATGGAGTGGGATAGGATGGAGTGGGATGGAGTGGGATGGTGTGGGATGGAGTGGGTTGGAGTGGGATGGAGTGGGATGGTGTAGGATGGAGTGGGATGGAGTGAGATGGAGTAGGATAGAGTGGGATAGAGTGGGATGGAGTGGTATGGAGTAGGATGGTGAGGGACGGAGTAGAATGGAGTGGGATGGAGTGGGGTGGAGTGGGATGGAGTGGGGTGGAGTGGGATGGAGTGAGATGGAGTGGGATGGGGTGGGATGGAGTGGGATGGAGTGTGATGGAGTGGGATGGAGTGGGATGGAGTGGGATGGAGTGGGATGGAGTGGGATGGAGTGGGATGGAGTGGGATGAAGTGGGATGGAGTGGGATGGAGTGGGATGGAGTGGGATGGAGTGGTATGGAGTGGGATGGTGTGGAATGGAGTCGGATGGATTCGGATGGAATGGGACGGAGTGGGATGGAGTGGGATGGAATGGGATGGAGTGGGATGGAGTGGGATGGAATGGGATCGAGTGGGATGGAGTGGGATGGAGTGGGATGGAATGGGATGGTGTGGGATGGAGTGGGATGGTGTAGGATGGAGTGGGATGGAGTGAGATGGAGTAGGATAGAGTGGGATGGAGTGGTATGGAGTAGGATGGTGAGGGACGGAGTAGAATGGAGTGGGATAGGATGGAGTGGGATGGAGTGGGATGGTGTGGGATGGAGTGGGATGGTGTGGGATGGAGTGGGTTGGAGTGGGATGGAGTGGGATGGTGTAGGATGGAGTGGGATGGAGTGAGATGGAGTAGGATAGAGTGGGATAGAGTGGGATGGAGTGGTATGGAGTAGGATGGTGAGGGACGGAGTAGAATGGAGTGGGATGGAGTGGGGTGGAGTGGGATGGAGTGGGGTGGAGTGGGATGGAGTGAGATGGAGTGGGATGGGGTGGGATGGAGTGGGATGGAGTGTGATGGAGTGGGATGGAGTGGGATGGAGTGGGATGGAGTGGGATGGAGTGGGATGAAGTGGGATGGAGTGGGATGGAGTGGGATGGAGTGGGATGGAGTGGGATGGAGTGGGATGGAGTGGTATGGAGTCGGATGGATTCGGATGGAATGGGACGGAGTGGGATGGAGTGGGATGGAATGGGATGGAGTGGGATGGAGTGGGATGGAATGGGATCGAGTGGGATGGAGTGGGATGGAGTGGGATGGAATGGGATGGAATGAGATGGAATGGGTGCTCTAATCCAGTAGCAATTGAATAGTACTGCCTTTGAACGACAGAGGGCGTTTATTACAAATACGTCAAATATTCTTGAAAAATCTTAATAAATTCTAAATATGTATAGGGTTTATATGAACACGATATCATTTATAAAAAAACCTGGCGAGAATTAAGCGCTTCGCACAAAAAGATACATTGTTAAATTCCGACATCCACGCGAACGAAGTCGCGGGCACAGCTATCTATACATATAATAAAACTGTAGAAAAATAATTTTTGTACATTAAAAAAAATCTCAAAAAATATAGCCAGCGTGTTAAAGGACAACCAATAGAATCCATTTCTAGCATTTTTAGAATTTTTGTCTGTTTGTCTGTATGTCTGTTTGTATGTTTATTTGTTCGGGCATCACGTAAAATGTACGAAAGCTATGTAGATAACTTTAATACATAACAACTGACCGTAACTTGAAGTAACATTTAGTTTTTGTTTCATTGAAATCGGATCAGTCTATCAAAAGATATTTGAATTTAAAGTGTTCCAAAAGTAAAATTACGGTCAGTTCACACCGAGAACCGCAGCTCGCAGTTCAGTAGCGCGATCTAGCTTGGAATAGAAAAACAACATACCTATTCAAATATGGTATGGACTGGAGTGGAGTGGAGTAGAGTAGAGTAGAGTAGAGTGGAATGGAATAGAATGGGATGGAATGGAAAGAAAGAAAGAAAGAAAAGGTTTTTATTTGACTCACACTAGAATGGGATGGAATGGGATAGAAGCGGATGGAGTGGGATGGAAGCGGATGGAGTGGGATGGAGTAGGATGGAGTGGGATGGAGTGGGATAGAGTGGGATGGAGTGGGATGGAGTGGGTTAGAGTGGGATGGAGTTGGATGGTGTAGGATGGAGTGGGATGGAGTAGGATGGAGTGGGATGGAGTGGTATTGAGTAGGATGGTGAGGGATGGAGTAGGATGGAGTGGGATGGAGCGGGATAGAGTAGGGTGGAGCGGGATGGAGTGGGATGGAGTGGGATGGAGTGGGATGAAGTGGGATGGAGTAGGATGGAGTGGGATGGAGAGGGATGGAGTGGGATGGAGTGGGATGGAGTAGGATGGAGTGGGATGGAGTGGGATGGTGTGGGATGGAGTGGGATGGTGTAGGATGGAGTGGGATGGAGTGAGATGGAGTAGGATAGAGTGGGATGGAGTGGTATGGAGTAGGATGGTGAGGGACGGAGTAGAATGGAGTGGGATAGGATGGAGTGGGATGGAGTGGGATGGTGTGGGATGGAGTGGGTTGGAGTGGGATGGAGTGGGATGGTGTAGGATGGAGTGGGATGGAGTGAGATGGAGTAGGATAGAGTGGGATAGAGTGGGATGGAGTGGTATGGAGTAGGATGGTGAGGGACGGAGTAGAATGGAGTGGGATGGAGTGGGGTGGAGTGGGATGGAGTGGGGTGGAGTGGGATGGAGTGAGATGGAGTGGGATGGGGTGGGATGGAGTGGGATGGAGTGTGATGGAGTGGGATGGAGTGGGATGGAGTGGGATGGAGTGGGATGGAGTGGGATGGAGTGGGATGGAGTGGGATGAAGTGGGATGGAGTGGGATGGAGTGGGATGGAGTGGGATGGAGTGGTATGGAGTGGGATGGTGTGGAATGGAGTCGGATGGATTCGGATGGAATGGGACGGAGTGGGATGGAGTGGGATGGAATGGGATGGAGTGGGATGGAGTGGGATGGAATGGGATCGAGTGGGATGGAGTGGGATGGAGTGGGATGGAATGGGATGGTGTGGGATGGAGTGGGATGGTGTAGGATGGAGTGGGATGGAGTGAGATGGAGTAGGATAGAGTGGGATGGAGTGGTATGGAGTAGGATGGTGAGGGACGGAGTAGAATGGAGTGGGATAGGATGGAGTGGGATGGAGTGGGATGGTGTGGGATGGAGTGGGATGGTGTGGGATGGAGTGGGTTGGAGTGGGATGGAGTGGGATGGTGTAGGATGGAGTGGGATGGAGTGAGATGGAGTAGGATAGAGTGGGATAGAGTGGGATGGAGTGGTATGGAGTAGGATGGTGAGGGACGGAGTAGAATGGAGTGGGATGGAGTGGGGTGGAGTGGGATGGAGTGGGGTGGAGTGGGATGGAGTGAGATGGAGTGGGATGGGGTGGGATGGAGTGGGATGGAGTGTGATGGAGTGGGATGGAGTGGGATGGAGTGGGATGGAGTGGGATGGAGTGGGATGGAGTGGGATGAAGTGGGATGGAGTGGGATGGAGTGGGATGGAGTGGGATGGAGTGGGATGGAGTGGGATGGAGTGGGATGGAGTGGTATGGAGTCGGATGGATTCGGATGGAATGGGACGGAGTGGGATGGAGTGGGATGGAATGGGATGGAGTGGGATGGAGTGGGATGGAATGGGATCGAGTGGGATGGAGTGGGATGGAGTGGGATGGAATGGGATGGAATGAGATGGAATGGGTGCTCTAATCCAGTAGCAATTGAATAGTACTGCCTTTGAACGACAGAGGGCGTTTATTACAAATACGTCAAATATTCTTGAAAAATCTTAATAAATTCTAAATATGTATAGGGTTTATATGAACACGATATCATTTATAAAAAAACCTGGCGAGAATTAAGCGCTTCGCACAAAAAGATACATTGTTAAATTCCGACATCCACGCGAACGAAGTCGCGGGCACAGCTATCTATATACATATAATAAAACTGTAGAAAAATAATTTTTGTACATTAAAAAAAATCTCAAAAAATATAGCCAGCGTGTTAAAGGACAACCAATAGAATCCATTTCTAGCATTTTTAGAATTTTTGTCTGTTTGTCTGTATGTCTGTTTGTATGTTTATTTGTTCGGGCATCACGTAAAATGTACGAAAGCTATGTAGATAACTTTAATACATAACAACTGACCGTAACTTGAAGTAACATTTAGTTTTTGTTTCATTGAAATCGGATCAGTCTATCAAAAGATATTTGAATTTAAAGTGTTCCAAAAGTAAAATTACGGTCAGTTCACACCGAGAACCGCAGCTCGCAGTTCAGTAGCGCGATCTAGCTTGGAATAGAAAAACAACATACCTATTCAAATATGGTATGGACTGGAGTGGAGTGGAGTAGAGTAGAGTAGAGTAGAGTGGAATGGAATAGAATGGGATGGAATGGAAAGAAAGAAAGAAAGAAAAGGTTTTTATTTGACTCACACTAGAATGGGATGGAATGGGATAGAAGCGGATGGAGTGGGATGGAAGCGGATGGAGTGGGATGGAGTAGGATGGAGTGGGATGGAGTGGGATAGAGTGGGATGGAGTGGGATGGAGTGGGTTAGAGTGGGATGGAGTTGGATGGTGTAGGATGGAGTGGGATGGAGTAGGATGGAGTGGGATGGAGTGGTATTGAGTAGGATGGTGAGGGATGGAGTAGGATGGAGTGGGATGGAGCGGGATAGAGTAGGGTGGAGCGGGATGGAGTGGGATGGAGTGGGATGGAGTGGGATGAAGTGGGATGGAGTAGGATGGAGTGGGATGGAGAGGGATGGAGTGGGATGGAGTGGGATGGAGTAGGATGGAGTGGGATGGAGTGGGATGGTGTGGGATGGAGTGGGATGGTGTAGGATGGAGTGGGATGGAGTGAGATGGAGTAGGATAGAGTGGGATGGAGTGGTATGGAGTAGGATGGTGAGGGACGGAGTAGAATGGAGTGGGATAGGATGGAGTGGGATGGAGTGGGATGGTGTGGGATGGAGTGGGTTGGAGTGGGATGGAGTGGGATGGTGTAGGATGGAGTGGGATGGAGTGAGATGGAGTAGGATAGAGTGGGATAGAGTGGGATGGAGTGGTATGGAGTAGGATGGTGAGGGACGGAGTAGAATGGAGTGGGATGGAGTGGGGTGGAGTGGGATGGAGTGGGGTGGAGTGGGATGGAGTGAGATGGAGTGGGATGGGGTGGGATGGAGTGGGATGGAGTGTGATGGAGTGGGATGGAGTGGGATGGAGTGGGATGGAGTGGGATGGAGTGGGATGGAGTGGGATGGAGTGGGATGAAGTGGGATGGAGTGGGATGGAGTGGGATGGAGTGGGATGGAGTGGGATGGAGTGGTATGGAGTGGGATGGTGTGGAATGGAGTCGGATGGATTCGGATGGAATGGGACGGAGTGGGATGGAGTGGGATGGAATGGGATGGAGTGGGATGGAGTGGGATGGAATGGGATCGAGTGGGATGGAGTGGGATGGAGTGGGATGGAATGGGATGGTGTGGGATGGAGTGGGATGGTGTAGGATGGAGTGGGATGGAGTGAGATGGAGTAGGATAGAGTGGGATGGAGTGGTATGGAGTAGGATGGTGAGGGACGGAGTAGAATGGAGTGGGATAGGATGGAGTGGGATGGAGTGGGATGGTGTGGGATGGAGTGGGATGGTGTGGGATGGAGTGGGTTGGAGTGGGATGGAGTGGGATGGTGTAGGATGGAGTGGGATGGAGTGAGATGGAGTAGGATAGAGTGGGATAGAGTGGGATGGAGTGGTATGGAGTAGGATGGTGAGGGACGGAGTAGAATGGAGTGGGATGGAGTGGGGTGGAGTGGGATGGAGTGGGGTGGAGTGGGATGGAGTGAGATGGAGTGGGATGGGGTGGGATGGAGTGGGATGGAGTGTGATGGAGTGGGATGGAGTGGGATGGAGTGGGATGGAGTGGGATGGAGTGGGATGGAGTGGGATGAAGTGGGATGGAGTGGGATGGAGTGGGATGGAGTGGGATGGAGTGGGATGGAGTGGGATGGAGTGGTATGGAGTCGGATGGATTCGGATGGAATGGGACGGAGTGGGATGGAGTGGGATGGAATGGGATGGAGTGGGATGGAGTGGGATGGAATGGGATCGAGTGGGATGGAGTGGGATGGAGTGGGATGGAATGGGATGGAATGAGATGGAATGGGTGCTCTAATCCAGTAGCAATTGAATAGTACTGCCTTTGAACGACAGAGGGCGTTTATTACAAATACGTCAAATATTCTTGAAAAATCTTAATAAATTCTAAATATGTATAGGGTTTATATGAACACGATATCATTTATAAAAAAACCTGGCGAGAATTAAGCGCTTCGCACAAAAAGATACATTGTTAAATTCCGACATCCACGCGAACGAAGTCGCGGGCACAGCTAGTACTAACTAAAATCCACGGTATTCTTTCAATAGCCCATTACGTTCCAGGGTCGTGGTTACCTTATAAGACAGTCCCGCGACCCCGGTAAGCTTTGGCCTTCTAAGAGGGGCCACGTCAGATTGCTGAGCTCTTTGAGGCGCGCGTGGAACACAACGTGCCGTCGACCCTGGCATGGCGCAGCATGATCGGTTAGCAAGTCACCCATTACTCGCCGTCCGCATGCCTGCGTCTACAGTAGTCAAAAATGGTCTAGCGACGTCCATTGCCGTGGGCTTCTAACCTAAGTTAAATATAATCATTTTCTTTTAAACTTCTACGCTCACTATCGACGTCTGACTATTGGTGCGACCTTAATTAATAATAATAATAATTCACAACTATCACACAACGCCATCTACTCCCAAGCTAAGCAGAGCTTATGTTATGGGTACTAGATAACTGATAAACATACTTAATTATATTTCTAAATACATAAATATTATAGATAAATTACACCCAGACGCAGAACAAATGATCGTGCTCATCACACAAACATTTGTCCTGGGTGGGAATCGAACCCACGACCTCCAACATAGCAGTCAGGGTCACTAACTACTAGACCAACAGACCTGTCAATTTCCATAATAATAACGTAATCTCTCAAACTAATACAACCGTCCGTCTTAACAGATAGCCACTTGGAAACCATCCCAGGGAACATCTTAATCACTGTGTAAGCTGTGCATCTCTTTGATATAATCCCGTAATCTGGAGTAACGGGTCCCTCGAGAGGCTGTGGGCAGCGCACTAATAGAGGTGCACACAATTTATTGTATTGCGTGTAATAGTTGTAATTTTGGAAAGAAAGAAAGAAAGAAAGAAAAGAAAGAAAAAACATTTATTGGCACAGACACAGGGCATAGCACAATAATAAAACATGCAAAAATTAAAAAGAACAAGTGTTTTTTTTAAATTAAGTACTTAAAACTATTTGGTACAAAAATTGTTTGCCCCACGGCTGCTCCAAACAGGCCCAGTTCAGCATAAATGTCAGGCAACTAAGTGCCTGACGCTGGTTTTCAACTGGACCTGGTTGAGAGGTGTGTACGCCGAACCAGTTATGTGATTGTGTGTTTTATAGTGTATATACTAATACCAAAATATGTATAAATCGATATTTCATGTGTCACATATAGAAAATAGAAAAAAAAATACATATAGTCTAATCATAAATAAATCCAAAGTGAGTATGATATAATACTAATAAATAGGTACCTACAAAAAGAATAAATTCGCGCGTGCGATGCCACGGCGCTTATCAAAATCTATCAGTGCATTTACGAGTACCCGCCGACAATACGCTGCAAGCAGCGGAGCGCAGCGGACGATCGCACGCATGACAAGTTATATTTTTTACGACAGAAATGAAAAAAAAAAAAAAAGGAAATGACGAAAAGTAGACTAATTAAGTAAGATTGAATTTAAAGAGATTATCTTGAAAGTAGTGAGTGCTAATGTGAGTGTTTTTTTTATACTAATCATATAAGGATAATAACATTACATTGATTAGGATACGGAATACAAAGAACGAAGAAATGTGGGTAATAAAATTGATTGCTAACGATTCATTTTTTTTTTTTATCTTTCAGGTCTTAAACTATAATGGTACTAAAGCCACATTTTCACAATAGTGACTTCTTTCTGCCCGTTTTGGAAGAGTGGCAGTTGCAGCAAGACACTTTTTGTAAGTAGGTTTACATTTATATTTGATTAGCAGCATCTATCATAATTATATCACGTCTCTAGACGGATGAGCTGTAAAATAGTTTTTTTTTTTTTTGTTTAGGTCTCATATACGCGATGGCATGTAACCTCAAGACGGCATCCAAGCCTGTGACGGAAGAGGCAGCTAAATCAAATCTAAAAGCTCACACACATCGGAATTGAATCGGCATGACAACAATGAGTATTATTTTGTGAAGTAGGTAAAATCATATTATTGAGATATTATGTTGAACCAAATCCAATTTTCGTTGCTCATCTATCAAATACTGCCGCAGACGGATTCTGAAAGTGTGTACCGTGCCAACCACCCTTATTGGTGGTGGAATATTGTTCCAAACTTTCGATGCAGCGTATCTGAAACTGCCCCGGAAAGCAGCCGTCTTGTGAGACTGTGTTGTCAGTTGCTGTGCACAGATGCGTGGAGCGCAATCGCGTCTACTGGCCATCCAACACAGTTTATCATATAAGTATTTTGGTTTCTTGTGCTTGATAACACCGAAAAGTAGGCATGCCAGGTGTAATTTTCGCCTTGACTTCATTTTTAGTACGAAGTGCTTGTTAAGGAAGGGGGTGATATGACTTCTGGGAGGAACCGAATAACAGAAGCGCGTGCACGCGTTTTGGACTCTTTGTATGAGCCGGTCTGTACGAGCTAGCAAGCGAGGGCCGTAAACCGTGTCAGTGTAGTTTAATTTCGATAGAACAAGGGTCTCGACCAACTGCTCGCGTAGCTGCTCAGACAGAAAGGGCCTCATCTTGTACAATAGTTTCAACCTATAGAAACAGTTTTGTACCGAACTGGCAACATGTTTCTCGAATCTAAGGTTGTGGTCCATACATAGACCGAGGTTGCGCGCTTCGTTAACTCGGTCAATAGGTTCTCCCATGAGAGATAGGTTCAATACTAAGGGTACCTTCCTTAACTGTTGTTTTGTACCAAACAACATGTATTTGGTCTTTGCCGGGTTTAATGCCAGGCAGTGCTCCTCTGCCCAGGTAGCTATTTTATTTAAATCATTATTTAAACGCTGAACTGCCGAATTGTAGTCTTCTGGTCTAAAAGATAGATAGACTTGAACATCATCAGCATAGATGTGATATTTGCAATTTTCAAGGCACTTAATTATGTCCGCACAATAAATAATAAACAGGATTGGTCCTAAAATCGAACCTTGAGGAACACCCCTTTCCAATATAGCTAGAGCTGAAGTCAAAGTAGTACCGTCATCCAAGCGTAATTCAACGAATTGTTTCCTGTCACTGAGATAGCTGCGGAACCATTGTATAGCATTGTCATCAAATCCGTAGTAGCTAAGCTTAGGCACGGGAAAAGTCAAGTAGCACCATCAGTGTACACATGCCTTTGTCTTGGGCTGATAGGATGTTATCAGTGACATCCAATAATGCCGTAGAAGTACTGCGTTGCTTTCTGAAACCGGATTGTAAGTCCGGTAACAGTCCATTTTCCTCCAAGAACCGAGTCAGCTGAAGGCACACCACTCTCTCCATTACCTTCGACAGGCAAGGCAGTATGCTTATAGGCCGCAAGTCTTTTATTTCTGTCGGGTTTGAATTTTTTGGTATGGGTCTGACAGTGGCAATCTTCCACTGGCTGGGAAACGTGGAAGTCCATATTGAGTTGTTAATAATAAATGTGATAATTTCCAATGTAAGTGGCAAAGTTAGATTTAGCATATTTAAAGTAATGTGGTCGCAGCCTTCCGCATTTGATTTTAAATTAGAAATGATTCGCGAGATTTCATCTTGGTCCACAGGGGCAATAGTGAAAGTTGCGTCGTTAAATCTATGGGACTCGTAGTATGTTACAAGCGACGCGCTGGCCACCGGGTTGCCAGGAACATTTAAAAAGGTACTATTTATTAGATCTGGGTCTCTAAAGTGTGACGGTAGGTCTTGACCGCGCTTAGAGGAGGAAAAGGTGGATTTAATGTTTTTCCATAATAATTTAGGATTTTTTATTTTATTGTTAATGTTGTACCTAAAGTATGCAGTTTTTTCGTGGTACAAGGCGCTTTCCACTAAAGTTTTCAACTGTTTATAATACTGTTTTTTTTGTTCTGTCTTGGTCTTTCTATACGCAGCCAATGCTTTGTCCCGCAGCCGCATCATGAGCTTAATAGTGTCAGTGATCCAGGGATACGATACTTTCCTTATAGTACAGGTCTTGACAGGTGCATGTTCATCAAATAATGATATTATCCGCTTATTTAGACTATAAACCATATCATTCACATTAGAAAGGTCAGCAATATTTTCCAAGTTCAATTGAGACAAATCACTGTTAAAACTGTCCCTACAAATATTTTTGATGGGCCTGTATCTTACTACAAATGGTTTAATTTTGTCACGTTTCAAATGGAATTCGCTGACTATGATGGCATGACCAGTACACGTTCCAAATGATTCCACATTAGTGTATCTTGCCCTAAGGTCTGTGCACAGTAGGTCGATAAGGGTTTCGCTCGTATCAGTGAAATGTGTCGGCGAAGTGACTAACTGTGACAGGTTCAAGCAATTCAGAAACTCGAGTACCTTTCTAGCTTTATGCTCGTTGGCATTTATCATATTTACGTTAAAATCACCGAGCAAAATGTAGTGATCACAGTTTCCTAAAGCAGCAATAGAGTTCGTTACAGCATCTAAAAATAAATCAATTTCAAACCATGGTGGTCGATAAGCAGTACCGATTGCAATTCTCTTACCTGCCATGGTACACGTAAGCCACATTTGCTCGACGGATTCGAATCTAGGGTCAATCGGTCCGTTAAACGTTCGCGCACTCAAACCTCGCCGCAGGTAGAACCCGACGCCCCCACCACGGCCCTGATTTTGGCAGGTTTACCAACAGAAGCATGACAAGGGAGTAAAAACGTTTTTTCTTTAATCGTTGCACCACACAAGGATTTTTTCCCTGTATTGTGGGCGCGTTAACAAACATGGTAACTCATAAACAAACACCCAGACCCGTAACAACTATCATGTAGATTATACAATTATTTGTTCCGTGCGGGGATCGAACCTGCGACACGCTGCGCAGCAGTCGATCACTCAGGTACTGCGACAAAGGTTACCAAAAAAAAGAAGGTATTTTGGCTGTTTGAAATCCACCCCCATGATAGTTTTTTTTTTTAACGTGGTAAAATCATCAAATGAGTCAGACTTGTACTGACTAAAATCCACGGTGTCCCTGTATGTTCCCGGGTCACGGTAGTGAGATAAGTTCCGCGATCCCAGCAGGCTTTGGCCCTCTAAAGGGGGCCCCGTCATCATGCTGACGCTATTTGAGGCGCGCGTGGAACACAACGCGCCGTCGACCCGGGCATGGTCCATGGTCGGACAGCGAGTTGCCCTTTACTCGCCGCCCGCATGCCCGCGCTTATGGTGGCCGGAGATCGTCTTGCGACGTCCGTCGCCGTGGGCGTCCACCACCGCGGGTGGGGACCCCCCATGATATGGATATTATGAAATGAAAGGGTTAGCTGTCAGGAATACGAAAAAAATAGTCATGTGACTTAAATCCAATATGGTGGACGTCCAATATGGCGGACAGGCTTTGATGCACTTCCCGATAAGCTAGCAGGCTGAAAATTTCAGGGTAGCTTCAAACCCGATGAACAAAAATAAAATCTTTGCAAGTTTCACCCATACGATCTATACACGTCATGTAAACATATCCCATAAATAATTCTTCAACATAGCTAAAATATAATGTTGGCAGTATAGGGGAATGATTAATAGATTTTAAAAAAAATCTAAATACCCACGTTTTTAAATGTCCTAAAAATATTATTTAGAGTCGGTTTCCAATGTAAAAATTAATAAATTACTATAATTATAGTAAAATAAAATAATTGTTTTCAAGGTGAAGTGAATTATATATTTACTGCCAATTTATTTCACTTACAGAACCTTGGTATCATTCGGGAAGCTCCATAAATGTGTGACAGATAAAAGAAATGAAGACTTGAATCGCTTATTCCATTATTGTATTCATAAAAGTTAATCGTTAATGATTTTGTGATAACTTTAAGAAAAGAACCTTTGATAATTTATAATCTTCAAGCAGAATGCAAAATACGGGAGCACTTTAAACTCTGCTGTTCACCCGGGATTTAAACCTCAATATTATTATCACAGCGCGCTGTACATTGCCGGGCGTAGTACCCTAAAAGTGCATTATTTTGTCTCACACTAAATATGAACACTTCATATTTTGTGCTAAATTGATTTCCAGGGCTGTCACCAAATATTTTTTATAGATTTACTCTAGAATCGAAGTAGGATTCATCATCAATATCAGCTGGAAGACATCTAATACTAAACGGAGGCATTATCCATCATCCATCCATCCATCAGCGATTCCTTCGGTGTTGTCGGTGCACCTAGTGAATCTGCCCACGCTTACCTGCGCTGCATCTTCCAGTTTGTTGTTGCTACTCGAAATAATTTTTTTTCTGAACCTACTTTGCATAAATAAATTTAATATCATTTCATAATTTTATTTCATTTCAGTTGCATACACTGTCATGTTTGTCTCCATCAGAAATAACATTTTCATTAAAACAAAAAAAAAAACGCGAAATAATTTAAACACAAAACCTATCCAGTGTCGTGTATCAAACAGTGTCAACCCTAGCAACAAAGCGGTGCAATTTTAGAGTAATTATTTAGAAATGTAAACGTTATAAAATACAGTGTCATAAACGTACTGCGTTTTAAAGACTACCATGCAGACTGCGCATGTTTCACATTTGTGTTTTATGGAACTGTATTAAAATAAATGTGGGATGCGAGAAGTACACGGTTTGGAATTATGAATATGGATGATTAAGCAGTACACAAATATCAGAGATACGGACGGCGGCCATAACCGGCTAGTAGATTTATGAATTCTAGAGAATCTTATAAAGAGATTTTAGAGAATGCACGGATGCACGCATGGATGTTTGTTACTAATGATCATCTGCCTAGCCCTTTCCCAACTACATTGGGTCGGCTTCTAATCTAACCAGATGCAGCTGGATACTAGTATTTTACATGGAGCGACTGCCTGTCAGACCTCTACAACCCAGTAACTGGGCAATACGATACCCCATGATAAGACTGGTTATCAGACTTACAGCTTCTGACTAACAGTAACGACTGTCAAAGATTTACAAATGATAGCCGGGACCAACGGCTTTACGGGCTTTTCGAGGCACGGAGGGAACTCGCTATGACAGATGGTCACCCATCCACAGACCAACCTCGGCAAACGCGGCTTAAGGGCGCATAACCAGAAAGTTGGCAACGTCGTTAATAGCTGTCAAATATTTACAAGTTTTAATTAATTTGGCAATGCTACTGTATCAAAATAAGAAATAATGGCTCTGTAGTGCACTAGAAAACTTATATAGGAATGAAATTAAAACACTGAATTTGATGTTGTGACCGTTTTAGGTGTATAAAAGGCATTTGGAATGTTTCCAAATGCTTTTGTTACGTCTAAAACGATATATTCGGTGTTACGATATTAATTATTGCATTCCCTAATCAATTTTTTAGTGCACTACAGAGCCATATTTCTTAGTTTCATTCAGTAAATTTGTAAAATTAATTAAAACTTGTAAATATTTGACAGCCATTTGCGATGTTGCCAACTTTCAGAATATGCGCTCTTAACCCGGGAGTGGGCCTGTGCGGCTATAATTATATAGCCACGAGCTTCTCATGGATGTTTGTTACTCTTTCACACAAAATAAACAGTTAAAATGTTTTTTTTTTTGTCGTGGATTATTTTCAAACTATTTGTCCTCTTGCTTAGAGGGCCAAAGCCTGCTAGGATCACCGGACTGTCTCATCACGTAACCGAGACCCTGGAATATAAAGAGTTATTGAATGATCACCGTGGATATTAGTCAGTACAAGTCTGACAGTTCTCCCCGTCCTACCCACTCATTTGATAATTCTATCAAGACAAAAAGAGAAAGAAAAAGATGTCCCCCTTCCTTTGTGTTAAGTCCAGTTCAGTACCTTTAGCACGAGTTTTCACTCTTTTACTTTACAGCGTCTTTCCAGTATTTACAGCGTTTCCTGTATGAAAAAATGGAACAGCGCCTCTAGTGTGCGAAGAAGGAACTAATTTTTTTCCTTGAAAATTGTCAATTTGAAATGTCAAAGTTCCAGTTTACTTTACGTCTCAAATACTAAAAACTCGTGCTAAGGGTACAGTTTGTCAGATTATATTGGCTTAAAACCACCCTGTTCGTTGCCCTTTGCGTTCAAGTGTGGCTGTAACTTTTAGATTATAACAATAACGAATGAAAGAAATGTCGTACCGTCATATTTTATGTCGGTGTAAATTTTCGTTTTTTCAAAAATAACGGCGCCATCATTGTTCTGTCTATCAATTAAAATCTAACTAAACATTCATTAACATACTAAACAATAGGTCTTCGGATTAAAACAGAATAGTTGTTATCCTGATTTTTTGTTCCCAATAGATAATTTTCGAGTTTAGAAGGCGAAGCCGCTGGCAACAGCTAGTAATAATAAATTCCATACCACTTAGATAATTATTTTAAGGTAGCACTAATTTATCACAAAGAAAAAAATAAAACAAAAGTTTTTATATTAGATCAACCCCAAACTTTCTAGAGAATTAACTTTTTTATTGAAAAACTTGACTTTGACATACCTTGGCGTGATCACAAGAGAATTTTACGAATTATAATTTCGGAAAAACTTTTTCACATTTTTCTTTTATTTCGTTTTTTTCATTTTCAAGATTCTCTTTTCTTTACGAATTTGTAAATTTGATTGGCTTTAGAATTTGAAGCAAATGTTATTATTTAGTAATATTTTATTCGCTATTTTTTGTGCTTTTTTATTATTTGTTCTATCTACCATCAGGGTTGAATAATCACCTTAAAACTTATCAAGTCTTCGCCCATGCTTTGCAATGATATTACGACTTAACCTTCCAGTACCTCTTCCCATGATGTACCTAGAGGTACATGGACGTTTTCCTAGGGCAGGCTAGAGCCTGCACTAGGAAAACGTCCACATTGTCACTGCATCCAATTATGGGCTGTCTTCAACGGCAATGACGATCTTCGGGCATCCATTGTTTGAAGATTTTGCATGCAAAATAAATACGTGAATAAAAATATCTATTGATGGTGAAAACAGTATCAGTCGTGTAGTTAAAAAACGACGTAAGCAAACTTAACACACAGACGCAAACAGTTAATTTAATTGTAAATAACTCCAGATTTGGAGCGTCATATTTACATTAATTGGGCAATCAAATGGATTACAAAACCTTGACTGATATTTAATGTTTCATCATAATTAAATCCTTCAATCACTCTACAAATAAAATAAAACAATTTTAACCTCCAAAATCAAACACAATCTTTCAAACATGAACATGAATGAGCGTAATACAGAAACAAAAATGTTTAGTCAAAACCCACAAGCGTTGAACACAGTTCTTGTTCATTTGAAAAACAACAATAAAATATGTTGTTACTGAACAAACCAACATTATAAAGGTAACTGCGGACCGACTGTAAATTATTAAAGCGGGGTATGTTTAGGTTACGTTATGTGACGGGTATGACGTCATAATAATTATGTGAGGAATGGTGATGGAACGGAGGTTTTGTGATCGGATCAAAATAATATTGACGTCTTGTAGTGAACCAAAAGAATTTGGAAAGCGAGTAACAACGGAATCTTTCTGGAATATCCAACTGTTGGAAAATAAGGCGAATAAAATATGACGATATGTACCTAGGTAGCCCGAGACACAAAAACACAGTTTGACAACATTCCTGCTGGTAGTTTTTCTACAAGTCTTAATAAGCCTTTCAATTCTCTGAAAAAAAAATGGATGGTGGGATAATACAAGTAACTCAGGTAGTTTCTCGTAATAATTAAGAATAAATTACCTAAATGACAGTTATAATTATCCTCCTTTAGATTCTGGCGAAACCTATCCAGTTTGTTTCGCAATCTCGTCGTCTGCACCATATTTTGGCTCATTTGCAACAGTCTCCTGTTCTTTTATTTTAACCTTCTATTTCACTAGAAAATCTTTTAGCTTTGACCACAGCACAAAACGTGGTGTAAGCTAGGAATATTTCGAACAGCGACGTCACACGTCGACGTACGAAAACATAGACTAAACTGTGTTTGTTTCAGCATTATATGTGAGAATATTGTGGAAATTATGCCTGAAACTTTCAGCCATAGATCTTATAACCTAGACGTTATTACATTCTACATAGAAAATACGGAGTTGGAAAATGAATTTAGACAAAGAAGAAAATTAAATCATCATTGTCTGACTATATTGTGGTTGGTTGTTCGTTTTATCATTTTACTGAGTATGTAAGAGAAAAAATAAGCAAGAAAGTATAATATTACTTGTTGTTTTTGGCGCAGCGGTTGAGCGATCGACTACTGCTTGTAGCGGGTTCGATTCTCACACGGAACTCTAACTACACACATCAAAAGTGTCTAGGGATCAAGCATTTTTATGCGGATTTCTTGAGATTGAGATATGGCTTTGTAATAAATGTATGATTTTATAAATTTATATGGATCCTTTTTGGTGCATTTCATAATTTGAATTAGGAACTGTAAATCAAATTCGAGTAAAAGATGAAAATCAGCTGTCAATATTTTCCCTATAAAAACATACAACGCATTGAAGACATTATTAGTGCTACTGTTTCCCTACTACTGATTAAAACCAACGTTATTATGGAGCGGCGACGTCATTTAAGCAGGGAAGAAATGCTCAGAGCCGTGGGAATGATAGAAGCTGGTTCCCGGCAACGTACTGTGGCTTTAGCTCTGAATACAAGTCAGAGTGTTATCAGTCGACTTTGGACACGTTACCGAAGCACTGGTACCGTGGCTGAGCGCCATGGAGGACGGTATCGCTGCACCAAACGGAGACAAGACCGATTCATTCAAATCTTAACTCGAAGAGCTCCAACAATAACCGCCATGATGTTAGCCGTGAGGCTTCATCACTCTTCAGGGAACTTAATTAGCGACCAAACAGTCAGAAACCGCTTGCATGAAGTGAACCATCATTCCCGAAGACCGCTACGGGTACCACCTATAGCAATGCACAATCGTAGGATTCGATATCAATGGGCTCTTGAACACAGAAATTGGGCAGAAGAACAATGGCGTTTCGTGTGCTTTTCTGATGAGTCTCGTTTTGGTATGAGACCGGATACAAGACGTATACGACACTGGAGAACCCCTGGACGCCAACAGCGATTAAAATCCTGCCAGGAAGTCCATCCTTATAGTGGTGGAACCATCATGGTATGGGCGGGTATTTGGATCGGCGGAAGAACTGAGTTGATTTGGATCAGAGGCAACCTCAACGCTCAAATTTATGCTGAGACGATTGTATCAGACGTCATCGTTCCTCTACAAGTGCAAATCGGTCCCTTATTTCAGTTAATGCATGATAATGCACGACCGCACACCGCAGTAGTTGTAAGACAGACTCTCGCCGCAGCTAACATCAATGTCCTGCCCTGGCCTGCTCACTTGCTCAGTCGCCAGACTTGAACCCGATTGAGCATGCATGGGATATGCTACAGAGAAGAGCTCTGCCGAATATGGAGGGTATCCAGTCGCAAGAAGACCTTTTTTTGTTGTTGCAACGAACATGGGCGGCCATTCCACAGCGTGATTTGGATGAACTCATTTTGAGTATGCCAAACCGATGTTCTTGTGTTGTTAGTGTTCGCGGTAGAAACACGGATTATTAATTGTTTAAGTTACCCAATAAAATTTTAAAGAAAACTGTTATTTCAGTCTTTTTTTCGAACTTTAATGTTAGTGGTTCAAATGTCAAAAATCCCTTTATTAGGAAAATGGCAAATTTCTTTATGAATGCAAAGGTGACTTGGTTTATCGTTACTGTGACAAACGATAACACTTTATTTGATGAATCCTTAAAGAACATTTTAATTAATATCAATCAGGAGAAAAGTTATTGCAAAAATATATGTTGATCCCTAGACACTTTTGATGTGTGTATAAGTAGTTGTTCCGGGCCTGGGTGTTTGGTTTGTGTATGTGAGTTTCTATGTTTTTAAACGCACCGACGCAGGAAGAAAATTCTAGTGTAGAGGAAACATTTTTAAAAGAAAATAAATAATTTTGGTACTGCCAGGCGACTACCACGAGAAGCATTTTTATTATTACTACTCTTTTTCATTGCCGGGGTCGCGGGTCTATTACAACAGATACCGTGACCCTGATCACGTTTAATCTCATTATCGTTATCGATATTATAGTAATTTCTTCTCTTTTAGGTTGAAAATCTTCAAATGAGTGTATTCTTTCTAGTTTCCGGATGAAGCGGAATGAACAGACTTCACTAGCTAAAAAGCACCCTATTCTTTTAATTTCTATAGCTCACTAAAGCTGCAACCTATTAAGAAGTTCCCGCGATGATAATTAAATTAGTAAATCAAAGATTTGTATAAATTACTTTCACGTTCTATTAGGTTTGTCAATATGATTGTGATTGCAGTAGAAAAATTTATGAATGCACAGCTCCTTGCAACTAAGTCATTTGCATGTATGTAGGTCTCTTGGATTCAAATATATTAGCATTTTATTGTGCACAACCATTTTCAGTCGGTAATAGACTCAAATGGTCGCCATTCAGGGTCTTGGGGTAGGATTTTTATAAGCAGATTTGTCGATAAAAATAGTAGGTACCTATGTAATATCCCATTAACGTATGGGTAATCGGATACCAAACACTGTAGAATACATAAAGGTATGGAACCCTCTAAGCGCAAGTCTCACACACACTTGACCGGTTTTTTAGTATACCTACTTAAGCATTTTCATTTTTCTTCAAGGTACTGTCCAAACAGGATACCACGACACTGGAACGCAATAGGCGTTTAAAGAAACAGGATAGAATTTTATTCAGTACCAGTCTGACCGTCTCTTTGACTCAACCCTTCACCCTACAACCCGCAGGAGGACTCATTTGATGATTTTAACAACCCCAAAAAAGGTAAAACGATGCTTTCGAACTTACCACAAAAAACAAAAGATGATTAACAGAATAGAGAAATTACGTACGAGTCAAGTTGTGAAGCAAAATTTTCGTTAAAGATAAACATAAGAACTGCGGAATTTGCGTAACCTTTGCCTAGACAGAAATCAATAGTCTAGCTAGATCAACAGAAATGTTTGAATTGTCTAGACGTTTGTTACCTCGCTTAGGTACCTATAGGGCTTTCATCCCGGGACTCTTGGTCTCGAAAATTTCGAGACTCGATGTTTTTTTGTAACTTCGATATCCGACACTTGCCTTTTCGGTTCCGGGAAAAAAGAGATGATCGAGATTATTTAACTTAAAATAATTAATCAGAATTCAATAATTGAAGAATGAAATCGTTAAATCACTGTTCGAGAGATTAACTATAACCAGCAGGGAATCTAAGTGAAAGATCTCAGCACGATGTTCGGTAGCCTCAATCGAGCTTCCCAACAAGTGGGTTTTAAAATAAACGTGGACAAGACAAAGTAATGTGCATTGTGCAATGGCCATTTTCTACCCACCCCGTTGTTAATTGACAACACGGTTCTAAAAGTTGTTAACTTGTATCTACCTAGAACAAACGCACTAGATCAATATTTCAAGAAAGAAATCGCCGAATTCTGAAACTGCGTCTTCGCGTCTAAAATACCTCAGTCCTCAAATCTAAAGTTATCAATCAATGTGTATCACCAATGGTGATGACTTATGGCACTGAAACGTGGTCTCTTACCATGGGCCTCATTAGTAAGCTCAAGAAAGCCCAACCAGCTATGGAGAAGCCTATGCTCGGAGTTTCAACTGCTTGCTCAATCCAGAAAAGAGGACATTCGTAGACGAACCAAAGTAGAGAATTAGCAAGTTGAAGTGGCAGTGGGCAGGCCACATAGCACGCAGAACAGGTACTCTACCATAACGTCTTAAAACCTGATGACCAAGTCTCGATTTTATTTCCCCGGGCTCGGGGCGACTCTGCATCGTGGCTGGAAGCCCTATTACCTAGCTAGTACCTAGGGTACTTCTGTCTTGGTGTAATTTTGTGTAAAATTTTATTCGACAACATTACACAGGGTGCGTCTCATTTCATATAAAGTTATTTGATATATTTTCATTTCAATAACGTTCACATGATATAATCAACGTGAGATATACCAACGGTTGATATAATTTCTCTACACATAATGTTTGTGTTACTCTAAAACTCATTTCATATAATTTTATTTGATATAACGTTTAATTAAGCGAAAATCATTACATTTAACATTAGAAACATATAATTTAACGTTTAAACTATTTTCTTTGATGACTTTGGCTTATCCTTTGAACTTTGATTATTTGCCTTCACCATTGCTATTGTTATTAGAAAAAATTATCCAAGAGCGAGCGAAGCGAGCTCGGGACTTGGGACACCCCGACACGGACAGGTTAGGTTCGAAGTTAGTTGTTAGGTTACTTTAAACCTTGCATCCAGAAATAGGAGCCCCGCGAAGCGGGGCTCCGTCGAGCCAGCATGACAGGTAGTAATCAGTTATTTGACCTAGGATGCAAGAGCGAGCGAAGCGAGCTCGGGACTTGGGGCACCCCGACACGGACAGGTTAGGTTCGAAGGGGATGGCGGGGTCTGAAAGACCCCGCCATCCCCTTCGTGTTAGGTTACTTCAAACCCTGTACGCAGAAATAGGAGCCCCGCGAAGCGGGGCTCCGTCGAAGATTCATGGCAGGTGGTACTATTACTAGGTACACGCCAGCACATCAAGCTACCACAACCTGTCAGATTTCTTTAATGGAATTTCAACCTTATCCCAAGAGTAGAAGGTTATTGTTTGATTGGTAAAATCTGACAGATTCGGGTAGGTTGACCTGCTGGCGTCTGTACATCAGTGTTATTATTTGCCAGGAAAAAAAAAATTAGACCAAATAAGTTTTATGTCTTCTGAGCGGTATACAAAACGATTTTATATTCACTGATTGTTATGCTTATAGAAATTAGTCATTATAAAATTATGTCAATCGTTTATTATATTAACAGATCGTTATATCAAATAAAATTATATGTTCAGTTGTTATCTCTTGTAAATTTTAGAGATTTTGTAGTTATATCATATATTACTTACCCCATTACACAGGCATTATTCTACTGTCTTTATTTTTGACGTTACATTAGAGCATGTAGACAAGGAACTCCTTGTCTGTAACTAACTAGTTATACAGGGTGTTTGGTCCATCGTGTGCCAAATTTAAATGGTCGACAGAAGGGGTCATCTGCTATCCTTTCAGACCCCTTAAAACCCCTCATGCTCTGTGGATTTTTTTTAATCGACTTTTATTTGTTTTGCTAAAAAAGGCCCAAATTTTACATTCAAATGCAATTTTATTTTTAAATATGGGGCGTAGACTCTGAATCTTAATTTTATTTCGATGTATATTGTTTAAGAGTACTTTTAAATACAAATCACCTAGTTTTTTTTAATTCACTCGCAAAGGTAAAACATAAATTAAAGCTGTACATGTTACAGCTGTTTGTATGGCTACAGAAAAAAAACTAGAAGCGACCGGGATCTTTCAACTCCCTCATTAATTCTCCAGTCTATCCCCTTGCCAATGATGTGCCACATACCGTAAAAATCTTTTAACAACTTTGTGAATTCGCTAGAATTGTGAATCGAAGTATGTATTTAAAAGTATTCTTAAACAATAAAATTCAGAACCTACGCCCCATATTTCAAAAGAAAATTGTATTTGAATGTAAAATTTGGGTCTTTTTTGGTAAAACAATACGAAGTCGATTAAAAAAAATCCACAGGGCATGAGGGGTTTTAAGGGGTCTGAAAGGATAGCGGATGACCCCTTCTATCGACCATTTCAATTTGGCACACGTTGGACCAAACACCCTGTATTTTTAAACTGTTTCGTACATTCGTAACGGCTTTTAACAGAATTGGCTGTTTTTTTCTGTATTTTATGTCAAAACATGATTGTCATTATGTAAAGTAACGAATGAAACGCAACAAACTATGTCGGTTTCAACCGTACGAAACTGAACTGATTTATTTTAAAAATCATTCACTGATCCCTGGACTAACCGCAAGTACCACATACTCACCTAGTTAATTGAAAAATCATGAAAATCACTCGAGAATTCGGATATTTATTGCTATTTTTACAAATTAATATGTATACATTGAATTTATGTCCTGTATCGCGGTTGCGTTTACAAACAGTCTATCGATCGCTCAACCATTGCTCCACGTCTAAATATAATGATGAAGTGAAATCAAATACCTACATCTTATCGTTAATGACATTAATTTGTTTCCTAAAATATAACTTCTATCAAACGTTCGTATTCTGACACCTAACCTAACTCTTCCATTAGTGTAACGAGACACCATCCAACCTAGCAAACTTGAACTTTTCTCCAAAAGCCGTAACTGATCTCTATCTCAAAAGAATAGAACTGAAAATCGCGTAAAAATTATCGTCGTAACTGTAAAATTAATGTGGTATACTATCAACGTTTATGTCTTACCAATTTCGCAGCAAAGTGCATTCTAACTTAATAAAATTAAGGTTGAAATTTCTGTATATGAAGCCTCTGACCACAAGAGAACCTTGTCTTATCAGTCCTACAGCGGTAGAATATCTTTGAAACCAACAAAGTGTTCTGAAATTCAATCTAGGACTGTTTGTAACTACATAATAACAAGAATGTTTGCAAAATTTCTTAAGGGCAACCCTATATTGGTTATTGTAAACATGTTTCATCCCTTATAAACAACCTTTTCTGGTGTTGTGTTGCCATAAAATGGGGAATTTTATTAAGGATGACCTTTAGAAGTAAATATTTTTCTTTTTATGTCTAGGGGCTGTTATTCAAAAACAGATTCATGTAAATTATGTTTTATATCTTTGGTAGACGTTGTCCAGTAAAATCTGAGGTTTATGTCTGTTTAGGGAAGGCTTGACGTTATATATTTCACAGAAGGACCTTAACAGAGTGACGTTCTATCAAGGAAAATTATGATGGAAATGTCAAAGTGGCACTCTGATATTAACTAACTAATATCTTATGAAAACACGACAGTCCCTTCTACTCCACGCAGGGTATTAGATGATTTTCTAACTATAAAAATGCCTAAGAACTGACCTTTTTGTTCAGTTGCCCATTGTGTTCCAAAGACTACGGTTCCTTAATAAGACAATCCAATCAGTTTCACTTGAGCAATACTCTGCGGTATTGCTGTGTGCTTGAAGCCAAATAATATGATTGAAGCGAAATAATTTGATTGGAGCAAAAAATTCCTTAGTACCTGGGTATTTCAAAATAAAAACAAAAGTCATTTACTCAAAATAGGCTGAAAGAGCAGGTTTTGAAGGTCGCATAAGACTCCTAAAGCACCCGAACTTCGTTTTTCTTAGTGTGTCTTTACTCAAAAATAAGGAAAATGAAAAATATAATAATAATGATGTTATTACTATAAAATACCACTTTTGGCACCAAAAAAACACAGCCGTAACAAATACTACAAACAAGAGAAAATCCAGGCCAGAAGTTAGCCACAATAACTTGACAAATCTCCAAGAGATACGTTTGAATAGAAAACTTCTCGTCGACATCAAAAGACCAATTTTAGTTAATGCAAGTTGCTGAGAACAGCAGACCCGGTTATTCAAGTTGTATATAATTGGACTTGTGGTTGATTACTTCATAATTTCATATGGAGCAATTGATTTGATTGTTTGAAATTGTTTAGAAATTTCACGGAATTCTCCAAATTCTCAGGCTGCTAACCGTGAAATTCCAATAGAAAGAAATTACTGGCGTTCGATTTACTTTCATGGTGATATTGCCATCTTTGGCAACATGTTGGGATCTCATGAAATCCGAAACTTCCGAACATTACCGACTTCGAAATTAATGCTAATTTTACTTTCTTTGGATTTCGTAGTGACAATGTATATATTTTTATGAAACAGTATTTAATTTAAATGATTAAGTTTTCCCATCTTTTTCTGGAACTTAATCACATTCTGTTCCGAATTGGAGACTCACGGATGACCGAAAGAAATCAGTTGACCGGAATCGAATATGCGTAAACTACCATATAATAGTTGTATTCTACCCAACCCATCATGAGAGCAATTGCCGGATCGGTCTCGCGACTAGTTCCAATAACGTCCCCATTTAACAGTTATTAAAATATTTTATCATCTAAAGCTGAACATTGTATGAAGTTTGCGATTACAACTAATTCGTACTAATGAGTAAACTTTATAATTGAGCAATGAACAAAACAGCGCACTAAAAGCAATGATAATTATTATAAAGTCATAGATATGTTATACTCGTACAAAACAACGGAAAAAACTGTTCCGCGCCGAGCGGCAGCACAGATACACACTTTTTTATTCACACATTACATTTCACTACAAGTAAAAAGGATAGCTTGATACAACGCAATAAGAAAAAAAGTGACAGCTAGATAAACAAACAGCGCCACGCCTCATCAATCCCCCCGCACGTCAGCGTCTCCTCTCACTCGCACCCGTGCTCGCACTCTTTCTTTTACGACGCCATATTATAAAAACGTAATGTTTTATTTGTGAAAATATTAAAGATAAATAGTATATTGACGAATGTTATGTGATTCCTTGACTTTTAGAAGTCTTGCATGTTTAATTTGTACAATATCTCATCACACACGACGGCATTTTCGGTAGTTTTGAGTCACTTTTACTTTTGATTCAGTCTGTGCTACGTGAAGTGCCGCTGGCAACGTCGCACTGAGATCAAGATGTGTGAATCAGCCTCATTTGAGCGCATACGTTATTGAGCGCGTATGACGTATCTACACCTTTTTTACTTATAATATCATTGACTAAAAGCATCAGAATAAAAAGCTAGTGGTGTACATCTAAAGGCTAATAAACCAGTGGGTGCACAAGTTACTCTGTGGCTCAGTCTGCTTCTCATTGAAATAAACTGCATTGAATTATAGCGCTGAGGCCCTACCACAGGAACTTATATGAGAATATTTATTTTTAAAGTGAAACTTTTATTACATCGTCTCAAACTTTTTCGTCTATGTGTTGCATGTCACGTGACGGTCGGCCGCGGAGTAGAAATAAAGATAAAGGCGCTCGTAAGAGCAGCCGAGGCCAATATGGCGGCGCCTATAGTTCACATCAGCTGTGAAAAGTTTTCATTTTATTATTTGGCACATCTAAAAAGTCTTCCTAAGCAACTGTCAGACTCGTAATTTATAAAATCCACGGTGTTCCTTCAATAGCCCTTTACGTTCCATGGTTGGTTACCTATTTAGACAGTCCCTCGACACCAGCAGGCAGTTCCAGCTACTGCTTGAACTTGTTCTTCGTGAACAAGCTGAGGAATGCGATCTCTTATAAACTGTTTTCAGTAACAAGAACCACACGGCCCAAGTTGTCTGCAACAACCTTCTTGATTACCTTGCTCTACCTTGAGGGTGTTGTAACTTCTACCCGGCCATTATCTAAAGATATTAGTTTTTCAGTTTTGGAAATAAACCTTAAATCATTAGAAACATGAGTATTATTGCCTTGAATCTATCCCGTGAGCAACACGCTGAATTTCTCATTCATCATATCACCCGAAGGACGTTCACTGCTGAACATAGGCCTCCTCATTATATTTCCAATAGGGCTGGTTGGAAGCGGCTTGCAGCCAGCGCGATCCTTTGATTTTCATCAGATCGTCTGTCTACCTTGCAGGTGGACGTCTCACGCTGCGCTTGCCGGTACGTGGTCTCGGTTGGTTTCGCAAAACGGTTTCGAAAGGACTTCAAGAAGTACCATAAAGAAGTAGGAGGCAGCTATTTGTTAGGTCGCGGTTACATGGCGAAATGTTTTGCATTGAGACAGCCCTCTAGGTGACGTCAATTTAATTTTCTTCATCTTTGCAAGTTTAAAGACAGAACTGAATAGCGTGTACGAAATATAAATAATTGTTAAGACGCCACAAATTAATGGAGTCCTTGCAATTTGTTCGCTATGTCATTTGGAGGAAGGTTTAGACTGTTGAATGGTTTGTGTTTCTCAAAATTGAAATATTGATTTAATGTTTGATGGTGCGATTCATAATTATGGACTTTTCTGTTGAAGGTTAAAGTACTTATTGTAAAAGTTGGGATAGTTAAGAGGCAGAATAGCAAATGAGGCTGAAAATTCCTGGAACGGTGACCCCGTATCGAAAAGTGCAGGATCAGTTGATGTGCTGACGATTTCCACCAGTGGATTTTATTATACATCACGAAGGTGATAAGAGTTTTCAGACCGTAAATGACTAGGGAAAAATAATTTCAAAACTAAAGCCTGACTAATGAAAAATCATGCTCTTAAAAGTACCTCTAGTATCTCTAGTGTAGCCTCTGCCCGTGCTTTACTGGATGCCGATCTATTCGACCGATACGGATCACTAATAATTGTTTTGTGAGTATCACCCAATCGCCATTAAGCGCCATCTATTTTAACAAGACTGTTATAAATAAAGACAACGTAATCTTGTAAACTTTTCAATACTGTGTCACGTACTAATTGCATATCAATCAGTACGTGACAGATAACCTAAATCAATTAGCTGAAGGTGGATTCTACGAAATTATATCTATTAGGTACGTCCGAAAATTCTAGACATAGTTCTTGGAAATCTGAATTTAACGACAAAATTTACTACAAGAAATTGATTCAAATTTTGAGTCGATTGTAAGATCAAAATATAAAGAACCACAATATCCTTACGGTAAAAAGGGAAGAATAGAAAAAGCGAGGGTGAATCGAGACTAGCGTGTTAAATTGATTTTTGCGTTGAATTATTATGGTATGCAGTTAAGTGTTTTAATTTAAGTAATAATAAAGTACTGAAAATATCATCATGTTAATTTCAAAGTTCCTGTTCATCCAATATGTCAATTTTGACGATTTGTAAAAGCAACGGAAAGTTTTAAGCAACTCAAAAAGTCTGATTTACATTAAAACGTCTATAGATTAACTTCCAGTAAAACGATGCAACTCAAAATCCACTTCGTCTACAAGAAAGTGCATAGCAGAGCATAAAACGTCTGACTTAAACGTCGTCTGACGAACTCGATCGGATTTGCACTCAAAGGATTTGGAAGTATTGGTGTCTTGAGATTTGAACGCTTTCAGAGCTAGGAAAGAAGGAGGATTGAAACGATTTTGAATCCAGTTTTGACTGAAATCAAATTGTTCAGGAGAGCATTGAACCATCAAGTTTGAAGATTGAATTTTTTCTTTCTTTTAGGCATAAGTGGCGCAAAAATGGGATTAAGCCGGTTCGAGAAATCGGTCAATTTTTAATAAGAGTGTTATTCATAAATCATTTTCGACAAGAACTTTTCAGCCATTAACAGTCGGTATATTTTGGAGTTTTCGACATGACTATATACTCCAGTAGTTGTAGGCAAATATCTCACTTCACATCGCATCACATCGTTAATTAGTTAAGTCTAAAAGTGGCTAGGTTTGGTTATGTGATTCGCATTTCATGGTAATTAGTGGTTTGGTAATGACACCTTAGCTTGTGACCTATGTTGCGACTGAAGTTCCTCGGGACGCATAACAACACATCGCTGCACGTCCTATTTATTGGCTCGCACAGTATGTTTTCTGATGTTAATGGGAATTATTTTGTGTCCGGCACTCAACCTGATACTCGTGTGATATTCGCTACAGAGTAGCTGGACAATATGGATGTCCTAAGTTTAAACCGGGCTGTCAAAACTTTCCGGTTTCTGCCTACCAGGGTTTAGAGCCACATAGGTATGTTACGACAACTGGAACCGAAGGTTTATTTTGCTCACTGGCACTTTTGAGGTATTGCATGATTTGCATATACCTTGCTTTCTGACCTTTTCGTTATAATTAACAAACTGCAATTCGTGTGTGATCTACTAAAAATGTCGTGATTGTAATATTACTTTTTGATTGATATATTTTACTTTACCTCCTATAATGAATAGGAACTTTAGCAACCACAATTATATGTTAAGATTTTTTTTCTATTTTTTATTGGGTTACGGGACACGGGAAAAGTTGATAAAACTTTTCCCGTGAATTTGCTTAAGAATTCTCCTGTATTGTGGGCGTGCTTGCAAACATTTACACTCCCAAACAAGTTAAAAATGAGAACATGATGAGAGGAGAAAGAAGGTGGCGACAAATGTTTCCGTAATTATGCCCATTCGGATTGCCCTTCGGATTTTGAAAGTCTTCGAAATTCAACCTTTACAATAAAATTATTAAGTTTTAATTCCACAACACATAACTAGGAAATTGGAAACGTCAACGTTTAGCATAATATTACGGTCGCTCTCTAAAGAATGCTGAAACGCATTGTTCGCATGGAACTAGTGCCGTTTTCTGCAGTTCGGCATAAAATATATTGAGAAATGTTGGTTTTTTAGGAGTACAGATCATTAATTCTGATCCTTATCTCATTATTTACCTATAAATGCGAAAGTTTGTGAGGGTCGACAGATGTTTGTTACTCTTTTGCATAAAAACTACTGAACCGATTTGGATGGGTACACAGTGTGTGTAAATGTAGTTTATTTTACCTGGATGAACACATAGGGTTATCCCAGTATGAAGTTCTCGTGGGATAATTACTAAACATAATGGGTACGAACAACACTGCGGGCATACGCTAGTTAAGAATAAATCGATCTCTTATGTATCATGCATCCTTATATTCTATACTAGCTGTTCCTGCGGTTTCATCTGCTACTCAGCTCAGGGTCTGATTAAGACTTTACTTCATTCCCAATAATCAGTTATCAAACTGACGGTGTCATTGGTGATCGTGCCTTTTCATACTCTAAGTATGTTGAAAAGGAAGAAGCAAAGTTAATAGCTGCTAGGCTAATTATCTAATTAACTATTGATTAGTAAGTGTATTTGGGTAATACCTAATGATAAGCCGGCAGTGTCGCTATTGAATCGTAAAGCAAAGTAGTAATTCACGTAAATGAATTGAAGCTCTGTCAATCCAAGTGTGGGCTCAATGGACTAAAAGGGATTTAGGGTCAAAGGAAAAAAATCGTCAAGCGTGAAAACGTCTTTAATTAAAGAATTCTTTAAGACATTTCCCTTTTCTGGGGGGAAAATTTAAACGGCCCCTTTTTCTGAGCCCTTAAGGAAATCGGGTGAAAAGCGACGGCACATTTTCAACGTTATGCAGATTATTTTGTAGATAGTACAATTGTTGGCTTTCGTAAAGTTTTGTTATTTCGACAAAGTGAGACGTTTTGTACTGTTGAAAATAATTGGAGACGAAAAATAAATAAGAAAGATAAAGGTTGATATTCTACAGTTGGCCTTTACTTTAATTTGAGCGAGTTATAAAGGAAATGCGTTTCCTAGCAAATGTTGATGAAGTTTCAGGAAATGGTATTTGTTTATGTTCTGAACTGCTTTTAACACTAAGGTTATAAAGAAAATGAGCTTGTGTTTACTACAAAGAATCTTTTCAAGAATAGGCAAATAAAATTGACTTCTTGGTAAAACTAGGCTTCAAAATAACATTTATTTATTTATCCTTTATTTCGGGCAACTAAAGGCCCATAAAACACAATACACATATAAATATAAAACAATGATAAACTAATATATATTTATTTGAGTATCACGCGTCTGTGTTATGAAAACGGGGGAAACTGTCTTTCAAATTATAGTTTTTAAAGGTTTTAGGGAAAAATAAATTTTAATAAAAAATTTGAGCTTTAATTTAGTCCTTTTTTTTATTTGTAAACACATTTTTTGTCATTCTATATTCATAATTTTGAAAATATTTAGTAATTAAGATAAGAATCTCATAATTATATTATTACTAGCGAATTATTTAAATTGCGACTATAATTTGAGATTTAAACTATCCTATCTCTCAAGTTGGATCAAACTGCACATTGTGTGTGAATTTTATTATAATCGGTTAAGTGGTTTAGGAGTCCATTGAGGACAAACATTGTGACACGAGATTTATATATATTAGATAAGTAAAAGTAATAAAAAAGAGAATTAATGAAATTAAATCAAAATTCTTATAGACCCTTACATTTCAAGACGTCTCTTTCGATAAAAAGACAAATGGCACACTCGAGATCTAACCATCACGAGTCCATCATGCCAATCTCGACAACTCCTCCTAATATCCTCGTCCCTAGAGTACTGCTGTATTTTGACACGGGTCCGACCTCTTACAGCTGTCCAGATTAAACGCGACGCCTTCGATAAGGTATTAAAAGAAACCGTTATTAGGTTCATGTCATTTTTCCTATTATCGGATTGATTTAAGACTTATTGAGGTTAGGATAACGTTTTGATTTGGATGAAGGATTGTTTGTTTTTATCAACTAAGCCCAGCTATCACAACTTTTGTCGAATGCTTCGGAAAAAGTCATAACGCTGGTGATGGGATGCTACGGGGTGGATCGCCCAAAACTTCTTGTGGACGAAATAAAAAAAAAATGCTCTTATACCACAACTGATATAAAACATGACAAAAACACTACCACAAAAAGTTCACCGAGCGTGAGATAAAGGCACAACAAAATCAACTTAAAACCGTCACTGAAAGGGGAAAATTTTGAAATTTCCATAACGCCTCGACTCTTTTCTCAGCCGTGACAAGGCGAGGCATAAGTATATGGCGAGGCAAGGCACAAGGCATACTGCATTTTTGCAAAATTGCATCCACAAGCCGTTGAATTTCACTTGTAAGAGGATTTACGTGTTGAATTTCGGTTAATATGCTCATAAAACTTGTGTTTAGAGAATGTTACAATGTTGGAAGATGTGGTAGGATTTATGGCAACACAGTTTGCATTTATTGTGATGTAGGAAAGGAGTTGTTGCATAAGAAATAGGATTACATTTTAGAACATTGGTTGGTGATGTATTAGAACAGATGCGGTAACAATGTACAGCTTGGCCAGAACGGATTGAAACGGAACTAATCTTTTTGTTTCTGACAACGTTTTAAAATATTTGATGTAAACAAAGACCGCAGGTTTGTTAGATTTATTATTGTACCATAAACTCACGTAATAAGTGAAAAAAAAAAAAACATCCATAGTGCTGGTAGCGAGAAGACAGTGGCGACTTCCGGTTTTCTACAGTTTTTTGCCAAGCTGTAGCTAGACAGATTTTTTCTACGAGATAATGTGGTACATTTGAAAATTAATTAAGAACTTTGAAAGGGTACTCAGACTGGATAAATAGAATTGAAAGAAGCAGAAAGTGGAGACATTGATAATTTTGATGGTAAAATGGTTGCTGAAATTGAAATATTATAAAAAAACAAACATTAAAATCGATTCTACGAATTGAAACACCCCATATTTTGCAGCTTTCGTACTTGTATGTATTTTTCCCTTTCAATTTTTAACTAACTATATAAAAACATAGCTAGCTTAAAAATGTTCTAGAATTTTCTTAAAAGTTATTTCAAATAGATACACGTCTAAAAGTTCGCACCTTTCTATTGATAAATTGCTCTCTTGCGAGCGCAGTCGACGGTGGCGGCGGTCAGGAAATTGAATTAAATGTCTAAATATTTCTCTATTGGAATTTTTAAAGTTAGAATCCAATTTTTCAATTTTTAATGTTATTATTGGATGTTAGAAGCTTGTAGCTTTGTACATACAGTAATAGTCACACGGATCAATATTTTTGGGGTAAAACATCGCTTGCTTAGGCCGGTCAATGGATGGGTGACTTGACTACTGTCCATTAAGATGAAATTCTAAGAAAATTTTGCTGTCCTGGGAATTGAACATAGTATTATGTCTGCTTCATTACTGTGATAGCCAAGGGCTATTGGCAATTATACAAACGAGGTATCGAAGCACATACTTATAATTTTTTATTTGGGCTAATCTCTCCACTGTAATCCGAAACCACTGCATCTCCTAAAAGCCAGAATAAACAGCGGTGACTACAAAAAATGCGCGAAGGCAATGAAGATCGGTGGGGTGTATGAAAAGAGCCTCCCCAAGTGACGTAGCCTATTAGCTTTTGCTACGTCCGGCGCACCCTGGGCATCCGACTGCTGTCGGTTGGCTAATCTTTTCACCACGATGGAAAATAAGACCTCTAACCGGCCTTCTTTATGGCCAAACAGTCCACTAACAAAACCAGTATTAATCGAGATTACACAGTCTTGTGCGTAATCTCGATCAATATCGAACGATTCTCTCGAGTTATAGCAGAAATCGTCTCTGAACTATTTCGACGTATTGTGACATCTTATGTGTTCAAGAGACTCATCGCGATTCCACTTGGGGCTGGCCCCACATTCCTGGACTGTCTCTTGCTGCCGACACCTACCACCCGAAGCAAGGTAACGCAGTGTTTGTTGCTCCCGGCGTAAGTGTTATCTCTACAAAATGCAGTATATATTATGCGACGTGTCTCCACAGACAATGGTCCGCCTTTTCTCCAGCACCGCAAGTCCTGTCACATGTACACTTCACGATCTTATGACTGCATCAGTGAGGAGTTCGCGATGCTGAAATTTGAGACAAAAAAAATGAAATTTTGCATCGACACATTAAGAAGAAGAAGAATGAAGATCGACAAACTCCAGAAAATAAATTTAACTGTTTTGGAAATCGAATCGAATTGAATTAGAAAAAAGCGTAGGAGTAGGAAGAACGACATTTCTGCTTCGTTCTATATCAAACAGGAGACAGAACAACCGAAATAATTATGAAAACTGGCTTCCTAGTTAAAATCTAGGTTAACATAACAATAACAAACCAAGCCAGAGCTAACTAACTTCGGTTTAAGTTAGCCGATGTTAACTCGAAAGCGCTGCAGTTAATTCTGAAGCTATAGTTAATAACATTTCACGGCCTTCAGTTTTCATTAAAAGATGTTACTTTTCGAATGATTTTTGATAAGAATTGTTTCTAATTAAGCATCGTCTTTTAAAAATAACGAAGCGTGTCAAAAACACGATTCGTGTCTTTGAATTTCGTGATAGATCCGGGAAAATACACCATTTGGTATGCAATGTGAACGTCCATCCGTCATGACCTATTGTTTTTTTTTAACGAATCTTTAATGATAGATCCCGTAAAACAGGACCAGGAACAGTTTATAAAAAAGAACAAAGTTCCAACTTTTTTGTTAAAAATCTTAGATTTGTAATCAGCAATGTAGCAAATCAAACTATCTTCACTTTGTACTTCTTGGTAAATGCATTCATAAACAAACTAAAGATTTTTAATAAACTCGCCTCTACAGTTAATACACAAGTTACTATGTACTACCATCGGATCTGTAGAACGTGAGCTGTTTGCCTAAACGATACCAAACAGCCTATTGAGCAAACTTTCGCTACACACCTTCACCATTCCTGTTTATGTATAAGCTTAGTTATCGAACTGGAGAACAAAGTCGTCAATGGATAGAAAAATGGGGTTTGTGGAGCCCAGAAATGTAGTGAAAAGTGTACTTATAGCGGGCAAGTTCGAAAAGTGTCGAGTGCTGCCGAACGTGGCACGAATGTTAATAAGATTAGGTACCAATCGTCCACTTTCTGGTTACAGACCTTACCTGTGTGCATCGTTAGTCCATTTTATTGGCTTTTGAGATTAGGAGTCCGGGCTTGGGTTGACAAAATGGTTCTCTGATAGCCGGTGCGACCTAGGTCGTATGTTAGGCGGCTGTGTGATTGGAGAAAAATAATGGAACCTCTCTTTTCGTTTGTTAATATTAGGGCTGAAGATTAGCTTAAGTTACTGGCACAAAATAATCCATAGTTTCCTACAATATGCGGTTACCTGTCACCGTAGGCATAGCTTAAATTAGTGCTTAGAAAAGAGTTTTTTTGGTAGAAAAATTAGCACAATTAGTAAGCACCAGCCTGAGCGTACACGTACAGTCCTAAGCTCGATTCCCAGTTTTGACAAAGTGTTATTGGGTTTTTCCATCAGCAGTTACTGAATGGTAGCCCAGTGACTGCTTTTCTTTTTAATTTATGACAACTTGTTCGCTTACAATAATATTACAACTTAAACATGAAAGGCGGAATATTGGTGAAAACCTCGCTAACGATAAAAACAGGCCCAAAATAATAGTTTGAAGTTCGTACAAATAAGGCTTTCATATTACATAAAAAGGTACACGTCAGGCTGATGGACTCGTCTAAATTCAATTTAATAATAAGAGCTCTACATGAAAGGGCAAACAATTAAAAAGACCAGCATGTGATTCAGAGTTTAAGGCCCGGTATCCACCAAAGCGGAGAGGAGAGGAGATATGTTTGAATAACCAATCAGATGTCCACATCTCCTCTCCGCTTAGCTTCAGTTGAAATCTGATTGGTTATTCAAACACATCTCTCTTCTCCGCTTTGGTGGATACCGGGCCTAAGTTAATATTTCCATTAAGTTCGACACGAAAAGTGACGCAGGTTTTGGGCTACTATCATAAGTTTTATAAGTACTTATAGTCATTGACCTTCAAGGGACACTTAATTAACTTAAAAAATGTGTTTAGACATTTTTTTTTAATTAATGAGTAGATTCTTGTTAATAGGGTAAAACTAGGTAATACTATATTACTTGTTAAATGGCCACGGTGTATAACATGAGCGGCCCTCGGGCACCCTCGCATGATGTTCCGAGCAGTAAGTTTGAATGCTAGAATGATGAGACCTTTTGTCAACTAGGGCGTAATATAAACATGTCATCTTTTCTTTCTTTTTCTTTACTTTAATAAAAAAGAAACGTTGCCCCACACTAGGAATGTCTCCCGTGTCCCATCACAGACCGTCAGACTGATGACAGCTCTTTGAGGCCCGCGAGGACAGGATAAGCCATTGACTCGAGACTCGCCCTTGACCGAACGGCGAGTTAAGCACGATGACCCCTTAAGAGGTTTCTAAAACTAAAGTTACTTATTTATGTTATTCCGTTTGAAGTCGTTTTAACCTCACTTTTTCATGCTTTTCAGTAAGTTATTAAAATAAAACTGTATATTTATGAGTGTAATGAAAATGTCAACCACACCCGTCATATGAACTTTGTGTGTGTGCGGGACACGGTACCCGTATACTTGTGCAAATCTAAACTTGCATAAACACACATGACAGTGACAATGTTAGCAATTTGTGCAAGTACCTTGCACACACGTTACAGTATACTTGCGCAAGTCTGGATTTGCGCAAGTATACTTGAACGTGTGTGACCGGCATTACAATGAGTTTGACTCAATTTCCTTTTTTAACGTACTCATTATGTTGTTGTTAAAATAGGTATAAATTCGTTATTTTCCATCAATGGTCGGTTTTTATTTTACAAACACGCGCTATGAAATTCAATTTAAAAATAACCAATGTCCATAAATTGGCTTTAGTTCGGTTCAAACGTGATATTTTTTTTAAATTCAAAATTTACTGTGACATTTTAATCGTGGCTTTGTCACCGTAGCGTCAATTTGTATTTCGAAATTTTATTATTTTGGAGACCATGCATTCCAAGATTAAAAAAATTAACTTTGCTATTTCAATGCGTCGGGCACCCGTTGTCCGGCATTTGCTGAACTCGACTGTGACTCACGGCTGCGCCAAATAGACCCACTATTTGGCGCAGCCGTGAGTCACACAATATTTAAGGTTTAGTTGTAAGTTTCCTGTATATATTTGTTTTTTATGTTATGTGTACTTAAGGCATGTGTCAATAAACGTTTTTCTTTCTTTCTTTCTTTCAATGTTCAAATTAATTTATGGTAAACAAAGACATTTGAATAAACTTGCAGTGGACGAGTTTCGCAGGCTCGATCCCCGCACGGACAAAATATTTGGAGTTGTTCCGGGTCTGAATTTGTGCATGACTGTAATTTCTATGTTTGTAACCCACCCACGATACAAGAGAAATTCCTAGTGTTGGAAAAGTTTTTAGATAAAAAGGATAGATCTTCTTGCAAGATTCGACGCGCTGTTCTCAATGTAGTGAATGCAAAAATCTTGAGAAATCCAGAAAAGGCGTATCCAGAAACAAATTTTTATTTTGACCAGTTCTGCGTGTTTATCCAACTGCGCCAGGAGAGTTAGATTTTTTCCCAATTATGTTGGTATCTGCTTAAAGTGTCAGCTCCAGTATTTCATATGAAGCGAGACTGGTTCTCAGATTTTGAAGCACCCGACGACACCCAACACCTTAAAAATTCGTATAATGGCGCAAAAAATTAAATTCACGGTCGTCGTATTTCATAAAGTGTACTCTAATAACGCGGGCTTAAGGCCTTCAATAGCAGTTAACATACTAAACTAGCACAACGAAGTGGTGAGATTATGTTTTATTCTCATAATAACAATGGGAAATTGCGTTATAAATCACTCGGGCGCTCCCTGTGGAAAATATTATAATTAAAATATGTCGACGTCCCAAACTACTGGCGCGAACTTGGCTCGCTCTCTTTCTGATGTATTGTCTGTTTTATTAATAAAGAACAAAAGGTATGGTTCATGGGCTAAAATAACTACTGAAGTCAGTCGCACCATGTAAAATACTGATATTCAACTGCTTTTAGTTCGACTGGAAGCTGGATCCAAAATATTCATTCAAACATTTACTGCTGATTAGATAAAATCTGGTACACAGATACTTTATAACCTGGATTAACACATTTTTTTTTTATCATGGCAAGATCGTCAAATGAGGCCTCCCACCCTGGACACAGCGGAAGGGACTGTCAGACTCGTGTTGACTAAAATCCACAGTTTTCTTCAATAGCCCTTTACGTTCCGGGGTCACGGTAATTCGTTAGTCCCGCGACCGACCTGGATTAACACATAGAATAACATGTCGTTCCCGTGGGATAATTACCAATCTTCACGCGAGCATAAGCTAGTTTCAAATAGCTTAGCTCAACATGACGCATCAAATGAGCCTTCAACACTTGGGTCTAATCTACTCATAAAGTCATTGTGTCAAACGCGATGGCTCAATACAAACCGACTTATAATACGCTTGATGTAAACGTATAGTATACATTGTAATTTGCTTGTTTCAGAGAAGATTAGTTTGCAGACAACCTCATGAACAACTAAATTATAGAACACCACACCAAACATGACCAGAAATTGCCCAAAGTAGAGGTTCAAGGAAGGAATGGAATGAAAATGGAATATCTTTGCCCAGCAGTATTCTTGTTCAAATTGAAATTGAAGGAATCGGCTCATGCGATTAGGCAGATACTACAGAACGCTTCTGATATCCTACTCTTATTTCGTCCCGGTTCAAAATGTTCACATATCGCGAGAACTACGTCTAACTTATCTTTCTGAAGAACTTATTGATCGCTGTTGAACAACTAAACATAATGAACGCTACATAGTTGTTGGATAAGGGCGAAATATACATAAACTCCCTTTTGAAAATGTCAACTACTAGGCTATGCTTACAGAAGAGACAGTTTATTTCATCCACCCACAGCTCAATAAATTATTCCGTATCTTTTAACAGACAACAAAAAAAAACAAGTACAAAGATAAAAGAGTTCACGAAAAAAAAATTACTTTCACCAACATGTCATCGCTTCCCAAACATAATAAAAAAGTTAGGAAAAATATACAAAAACACATTACCATACAGAGTTGTTGCAGGTTAGAAAACTTTGACAATACATCATGTGGGATGAGACCTGCCCCAGTGCTGCGAAAAAGCGACTAGCCATCGACTTAATCGCGCTTGTTATTGCACTTGAATACTTTCTACTTTTTCCCAGAATTGGCAGCTTGGCTTATTCGAGACCTTCACCACTAGGTCGTCACTGCTGCTCAATGTTTGCTCACTGTTAAAGATATACACACGCAACATATCTCCGACCACGCTAACGCTGCATTCATCATCATCATCAGCCTATAATGTCCCCAATGCTGGAACACAGGCCTCCTCTCAGTGAGAGGGAATGGGCCCTAATCCACCACGCGGGCCCAGTGCGGGTTGGTAGATGTCACATGTCTTCAAATTTTTGGTTCTAGGACATACCGGTTTCCTCACGATGTTTTCGTTCACCGTTTTGAGAGCAGTGGTAATGAAATGAATTACACAAAGTTATGTGCCTGGCGGGGTTCGAACCCACGACTCGTAAGTCGGGACCGATACTACTGGGACAGCGCTGCATTGCTTCAAGTCAATCGCCAGTAGTGGGACAGTTGCCTTATAGAGAAAAACAAGTGAAGTCAGTTCATAACAGAAGATGGAGAACGTTGACTCATGAAGTAAATTGATGACGGTTTGATCTCTCATTTATTAAAACCCATAAAAGATAATTAATTAACTCCGTTTTTTTGATCGCAAATCATCCAATGACTCTTCTCCCGCTCTTAGTGGAGCGGAATATCGACAGGCTCATACTGACCAAATCTCACACTATTCCTTCAAATGCTCTTGGGTTCTAAGCGCTCTGATAATACTCCCGCGACTCCTGTAGGCATTTGATACTCTCGAGCCCGCGGTGCGCATTGAACCAGGCCTGGCGCACTCCACGGTGAAGCACCGTCCACGGTGCGCCAGCGTGTGCTTGTAGTATGAAACTGCAAGCACACGCAGACGCACCGTGGACGTGGGTTTCACAGTCGGCTGACAACCGCCCGCCCGCCCGGCTGAACACAAGATGCCGTCTTCGACTAGGGCTTGTGGCTTGGAGTTCCGTAGGTTAAAAGAAGATTTAACCCCTAACATATAAAGTTGGTGTGATACAATCAAATACCTTCAAAATAATTCCGGGAATCGAGAAATAAATCACATTTTACTATGACACAAATAACCTCCTACAAGTTAAGGTTCTTCGAAGTAAGAACCGGGCTAACGTGTCATGTTTGGCACCCGATGTACTCGTAACATTGTGTTGGCGCAATGTTGGGCCGGTATCCAAGAGATATCACCCATCACTGATATGCAGGGAACATCGGTTCAATTTTATTAGAGGCACAGAACCTAAGGAAGATACTCGTACGTCTTTATCTAGACATAGGTATTATGCGAAAGTGAATTTGTTTATGATTTTATGTATTATGCTTCCATACACCTAAATATAGCAAATAGGACATTGGAGACTCAAGGTCTTAAGCTACTTTTTTGACAACTTGAAGACAAAATTGTTAGCCTCTTCGTACACTAGGCGACGATACCTTACGACTTTGGTATCCCCAGAGATTAATATAGAGGTTCTTATACAGGTACGCCCGCACGCGTCAATGGATACCAAAATCGTAGGGTTTCGGAGACTTGCGTCGCCGAGTGTACGAAGGGGTTTCTACAATAAAATTATACATTGCATTGTGTCTTACTAATATTATAAAAAGCAAATATTTGGATGGATGGATGTTTGATACTAAATCACGTTAGACTGGCTAAACGGATCTGAATTAAATTTAACACAGGGATAGGTTCCCATGAAACAGGATAACATTAATCCCAGTATTACCTACTCGAAGAATAATTTTCGAGTTAAATGCGGGTGAAGTCTCAGGTTACTGTGATAAATGAGAAAGTTAGTGAAGATGGATGGATGGATGGATGTTCGTTACTATGTCACCCAAAAACTAGATAACGGATTTAGATTTTATATGGTGCACAGATAGGTTATAACCTGGATTAACACATATAATACTTTTTATCCCGGTACGATCCCGTAGCATACTCGTATAGGCATATTGACAGCATCAATAAATTGCAAATCTAATTAGTGCGTCAGCTACCCGCTTATTAATAAACGTGGACTAAAGTTACAACCAGGATACATTACATTTAGGGGGTAACCCCCTTAATAAACGTGGACTAAAGTTACAACCAGGATACATTACATTTAGGGGGTAACCCCCTTATTAATAAACGTGGACTAAAGTTACAACCAGGATAATCCTCGGATTAACCATACATTTTTTAAGGATTAACCTTGGCGTAACTATGCTTCTCGTTTTATTAATAAGAGGGTAGCCTCCTTATTAATAAAACGAGAAGTAAAGCTAGAGTTTAGAAAACCGGGCACGTATTTTTTCTTTTGTGAAATCAATACATATTTACAAAGATAACGAATCAACATTCGAGAGTAGGGGTCGTAACGTCAGAAGCAAGTAAAAACTGTACATTTTTGTGTACGTACTGGCAATTTAAAAAAATGTTATTTCTTCGTCAATTTTGGATTATGGAACAAAATTAAAAATACGTGTCAATTTTTTTTGTTGATAATTAGATTTAACGTCACGTCACGGGTATAAGCAAGTCAACGAGTATGTATAAAATAAAGTCTAGTTTCCTCTGATTCCACACTCAATGTACTCGTACATTAGCATACTAATACCGTGGTTGTGTGCTCAACAGTACACCTGGTTTTGACGCGGGTAGGTCCACGTTATCTTCGTGTTGACCTAGCGGATTGTCACTTCAAATATTACTATGACTTCTCACCTTTTTTAAAGTGAATTGCTTTCGATGTGAGTTTTCGATCTGTTTTCTTTTTTTTGTGATATAATAAATTGAATTACGGTTCTGGACATGGACAATTGGACATCCCTATTATAACTACTTAATATTAAGAAAATTAATTAATATAGATTCATAGTATCGTCGCCTTGGAGTCCAATAGAGCTACTCCACAGAACTACACTTCTGAGTTATGGACGTTTAAAAAATAAAGGATGCAGGTAAAAACAGTTATTTGGAAATAAACCAGTGTCATATTGTAGTAGAGGATTCAAATTTTTACCCTAGGCTATTAAAACGTGTAGGTATTGAATGCTATAATTATAAATTACCAAAATGTCATGGTTTTTAAGTTATGTGGTTTAGGCCTATTGGCTACTATTTTATGTATAATGTAATACTCGTAGTACGGGGTGTAAGTCGCTTAACTCTCTTGTCTCGTTGACTTTTTTGTCTTATGACATTATAAACTAACTAGATAAAAAGGCGTAAGCGAAGTAGAATATTTGAAAAGAAATACAAAATAATTACTTTTTCATTTATTTTTCATAAGCATCTGCCCGCGACTTCGTACGCGGGTCCTGTTGCTTATGCCAGCAGCAATGGGGTCGTCAAAATTGAAGTTCTGCAACGTCTGATGTCGAATTCTAAGAGCCTGGGGACTGGACAACAATGGGATGCACGAGACCATTCAAGAAGTTCCAGATCTTACATTCTTGTAAATCAACAGGAAATTCCCATCAGACTAAACAACATTGGCGGCGACCTCCATGACGGCGTCGGCGTAATATGTTACGACGACGACACGCTCGTCCTGGCGAAGGGAGAGTTGCACCAGCTGGCGGCTGACCTGGCGACGCAAGCGGTTGCGACGGTTGTGGATAAGATCCGGCAGTTGGGGCACGACGTGGTGCTGCACAAAACAGAGGCCATGTATTGTCATGACCGTCCGAACGCACCACGTTCAGATTCCCACATAACGGTGGGAGGGGTTAGAAGAAGATGAAGTACCTGGGACTCGTTCTCGACAGCCGGTGGAACTTCAGGGAGCATTTCCCGAGATTGACCTTAAAGCTGAACCAGGCAGCAGCCACCTTCAGACGACTCCTGCCCAATCGCAGCGGGCCAAACGGATCCTGCCGGAGGCTATACGCCGGTGTCGTGCGGTCTATGATATCCCTCTACGGGGCCCTCGTGTGGGCCCTGAGCATACGAACGTGACTACTAAAGTTAGTCGCATGCCAGAGGATCATGGTTATCCGGATGATCGCCGGCGGATGAGGATACCGCACGATCGCCGGCGAATCGGCCAACCTACTTGCCGGATTGCTGCCCTGCAATGGGATCTGGAGGCGACTGCCCCTCCAGCGCGTTTATGAGTGGCGCGTGGAGGCGTAGCGCTGGGGCAAATCCGGGGAAAGAGCTCCTGCGGGGAACGTCCTGTTGCAACCGAGGTCCGGGCACGCCACAATCGCGGCGATTAGACCCCTCTTTGAGGAGTGGCTGGATAGGTGTCACGGGCGTCCTGACCTACCGTGTGACGCAGGTTCTCACCGGACACGAAAGTTTCGGGGGTACCTGTGTCTGATAAGATGGAAGTAAAGCCTGGGTGTAACCACTGCGAGGATCGCCCGGAGGACACGGTGGAGTATACGGTGCAGGATTGCCCCGCTTGGGCAGAACACCGCCGTGTCCTCATGGCGGTGGTAGGCGGAGACCTCTCGAGCCCGACATTTGTCGAGGCCATGCTGCGGGGAAGACGGAACGGGAATCGGTCGCCCCCTTCTGCGAAGCAGTCATGCCACAGTCATGCTCGCAAAGGAGGAGACGGGCTGCTTGAGGGAGAGGACAGCGTCCTCCTTCCACCCTAGCCGCAGTGGTGGACTCCCACGGCGACGGATGTCGGATCTCCGGCCACCGTAGATGCGGGCATGCGGGCGGTGAGTACGAGTCTGACAGTCCCTCTCGCCCTGCACTGGGTTAATTATGTGCTATAGTGTCGCTGGGCGCTTGGAATTCCACAACAGGTGTTCCAGATTTTCAACTTTTATACGTCAACAGAGAGTGCTCATCAGGCTGAACGAACAAGTCTTGCTAAGACGAATTCCTATAAAATAAATGTTATAGTGTACCGCCGCAATTTTGTTTTTTTAGCCAAATCAATTCAGTGGTTTTTGCGTGAAAGAGTAACAAACATAATACCTCCATACACACATACATCCTCACTAACTTTCGCATTTATAATATTAGTAGGATAGGATGAATTATGCATAAAAACCTTCCTCTTGAACCACTCTTTTTAAAAACCGCATTAAAATCCGTTGCTTAGTTTTAAAGATCTAAGCAAGCACACATAGGGACAGGAAGCGGGAGGCGACTTTGCTTTATACTATGCAGTGAAGTGATGATGAAGAATTAGATACCTAAATACTATTGCCGTTTAGTTCACAAAAATCAGCGACCACCGTCACTCCCAAATCTCTCCCTCAACTCGAACCAAACTAAACAATGCATGTTGCACGCACGAACTCGTCAAAATTAAATGAAGAATGCGGATTGGTAAACAGGAAAAACACGTTTTTTCTCTACCAGTTACATGTTCCCAAATAATATCGACAGAAAAGTCTAGAATACAGTTTTATAGAATACAGTTTAAGTTCTAGAATACAATCATGAGCTCTTACTACTGTTGACCACTCAATAATTCTCAATAATTATTTTCTGTGACTTGTAATCACAATTAATCTAAGCTGCATACATTTTTTGACTCCTATTAAAACTACTCTTACATTTATTGGCAAATTTAAAAATAACCTGCTTACAATTATAATATCTATTAGATGTATTTACTATTATAAAGTATGTCTCTTTGTGAGTACGTTAATGCACTTAACTCCATTTCGCAAAAATTGTGGCTTAGCTCCATTGGCCTCCAAGGCGACGGTATGTAATAAGAGTTTGGTGGAACGCGCTAATGTCAGGAATTACTGTTTCGAATTATTGAAAAAGCCTTTTTGTGCTGGATAGCCCATTTATCAAGGAAGGCTATAGACCAACCGTCCTCAGCAAGCGCGCCTTAAGCCGGAAACACATTATTAACACCCGACGCCACCCGACGCCACCCGATGAAACGTGATGCGTGTTGGGTAAAATCAAATGTATTGTTTTCTATGACCAGAGAATCACACTATGAACACCCGACGCGACGACACGCGCTCACTGCACATCGGGTGTCGACACGTTGCGTCGCGTGGCGTGTTAATTAATGTGTTTCCGGCTTTAACCTTGAAGATCATCCCTTGCGACTTTTATAACTTCATCATCATCATCATCAGCCTATAACATTCCCACAGAGGCCTCCTCTCTGAGAGGAGGAGTGGGCATAATCCACCACGCGGCCCAGTGCGGGTTGGTTGGTCTTAATCATGAAGAAATAAAGGCATCCAAGATCAAATTGTTGGAAGACTCCTTATCTCACATAATTATCATTTGTCGTCACCATTATCACTTCATTGCCATTCATTCCAGTAGTACTCGAAGGTAAGAAATTTATCCTAAAAGCCAACAATGGCAGATGCGTCTAACTTAGGACAAACGTTTATTTTGGCACTCACACTTTTTGCTTACAGCCTGCTGTGTTTGTGTTACTCATTAGGAGGACAAATAAGCGATGCTGCGGAAATTATGGATGTTATGCCTCGGTAACGACCTATAAGACTTTCGTCAAGCAATTTGCAATTTTAATTTAGCTTCACTGATCCTGCCAAACTTATCATACTCCGGATATATGAGGGGTGCTAAGACAGGAAACCTCCACGTGTGCTCGTGGACTGGAGTTCCCTCTCGGATCCGTCGGGGGGGAAGACCAGTTTTTCGGGCCGGTGCACCCTGGGATGCGGGCAAAAATTCTTCCTTAGGCACTGTGTGCCTAAAGGGTCTCTTTGCCCGTATGCGAATAGCCTGTCGTGTGGACGCTCCAACGCGTGTCCCTCTGATCAGCAGAGGGCACAGTGGCGGAGCGGGCTTGCGGACGGTGAGTAGTGGGTAGCTCGCCGTCCGACCAAGGACCAAGCCCGGGTCGGAGGCGCGTCGTGTTTCGCGCCAAATGCCTGCTGGGGTCGCGGCTTTTTCTTAACCCAGGATACCGTGGCTCCGGAACGTAAAGGGCATCCGAAGGAACACGGGTGGATTTTAGTCAGTAAGAGTCTGACAGTCCCTTCCGTCCCCCAGGGCGGGAGGACTCATTTGATGATTTTACCACCTTAAAAAAAAAAAAAAACCCGGATATATGAGCTGCCATAACCGGCTCACTCATCTAAGATGACCAAATGCTAAGAGTAACTGTGGCCTAGTGATAATGGCCTCGACTAACGAGTTAGGGGAAAATTAAGTAATACCTACGCCCTAGTTGACAAAACGCCCGTCATTCTAGCATTCCTACTTTATGTAATTTATTTCACCAACACTGCTCTCAAAACGGTTAAAAAAAATATAGTGAGGAGACCAGATATCCTAGGACCAAGAATTTGAAGACTTGTGTCATCTACTAATCCGCAAGAGAAAACCTGTATCCCAGCAGTTATTTTTTTTATGTCGCAATACACATGTAGCTTGTGGCTATGCATTTAGAAGTAGGTAATTCTTAGTTGTTCGTAACAATAAGAAGTGTGTGCTTTAAGACTTATGCGTGTAGTCCTTTGTTGCTGGGGTCGGTTACGAACACTTTACATTAGAATAGAATACACCTTTATTATGCACACCATACAAATTAAAGGTACAAAGTATAATCTTATACATAGGGTGACACAATGGGCGGTCTTATCGCTAAAAGCGATCTTTTCATGACCATCTTTGGATGGATTTTTAGTGAGTTCACCTTGGAATAAATAAACTATAGTAAAAAAATGGAATGTTTGAATTTTTCCTTTTATTTATGGTTTGAGCCTCAAAAATCCTCAAAAAATACAAACATTCTTATGAAACATACGTGTACCTATATATTTTTGTATCCATGTAATAATAGAAACTCTATTTTCAAGCACTTAGTTACACAAAAAATATAGGCTCTATATATTTTTTTCATCGTTATCTTGTTAGCGATTTGTATACTTACGAGACTGTCAAAACAACATTATGTTTAAGCAATTTGTCTTTCACTAAATTGGACATTAAGTACCTACTTACCAAACGTCGCCGTTTGATATTGAAAAAGACTTTTTGAGAAATACCTAATATGGAGTTTTTAATTGTGTGTTGTTAGTTGATGTTTTAGTTAGATCAAATGAGTCCTCCCGCTGTGGCGAGTGGAGTGGTAGGGACTGTTAGACTCTTAAGGCGCTCCCTCACCGCGATCGTTCACCTGTAATGTAACATAAAAGTGCGCAATTTAATGCTCTATTGTCTTCGAATGTTCGAATCTGTAACGTTACATTACAGGTAAATGCTCGCGGTGAGGGAGCGCCCTTACTGACTAAAAAACCCTGTTCGAAAATACGGGAGTGGATACAGAAGTACGAACGTAACTAACGTCAAAATTAAACTGCGGACGGATAATACCGCCACTACTGAAGTCATTTTGACGCGGGGCTAGTGTCTATGGCATTCCATCTTTTTCTTTCATTACAAAATAGAGTAATCTGAATTTTCCGCAGGTCATGAATGGTTGCGCAGACACTAAGGAGCTAGTATCTGTCAAATCGGAATATCATTCATACTTAGTTCGAATTCAAACGTCTGTCACTAAGATCGAAACCACGGGTTTCGTGTTTAGAGATTAGATTCCCTGTAACAAGGCACTGACAGATCAAGTCGTCGAGTTAGCACTGTACTGGAACGAGCACTGTACTAGCTCACTCCCCCGAGGATAGTGTTGCTACAGCAGCTTTAGTTAATAGCTGGAATGCATGCGATCTTGGCAGTTGCAAGTTAGCACGATTGTCTGTGGAAAATATAGCATCCGTTGTTTCAATTCTTTATATTCAGTACGTGTTTAATTTTTTTTACATTATGTATTTGATAAAATCAAATACTATTATTTGCTTTAAGATCAATAGGTAATCCTACTTGAATAATGTTATTAGAATTTAACCGCTGTCGCACCTGAAGGCAAGTAGTGACAAAGTCAATAATTATGTCTATTATCTGTCTATTATTTTTACTTGAACTAAGAAAATAATATAACGTCATTCACTAATGGTACACAAAACATGAGACAGCATCAACACGTACTACAACTCTTCTGAGAATTAATATCCCTTATTTTTTACAAGGCCCATAGTTTTGCAATGGGACATTTGCACACTATAAACAAATAACATGTTGTCTCCTCACCACACAAACCAATTCCGACACTTGATATATTACAGCCCGTCACAGCACGACACCATGAGAACGATTCCTTAAACACCGGATCTTACAGATGACAACCTAATCCACTGTTTGTACACCTTCCAAATTACTAAGGAAACGGGTACATGACGTTCTAAGCTTGCTTTGCGTTTGTTGACATCAGTAACAATAATAGTAATGCATAAACTAAACAGGAGACAATGGATGTGCCGTTTAAGGTTGCCAAAGAGTAAGAATTTATAGAAACGGAGGTTCCAATGTAAGCGTATCCAATACGTACGAATTTGGTTAGCAAGAATAGCTAGAGTTGCAGTTCCCTGTAGCAAAGATGAAATCATAAATACTCCTCGGTCTTATCTTCAAAGACGGGTCACTTTCTGAACGATAACTCGTGAAAAAAAAAAAAACAAAAGATCTTGCAGTGCTGCTGTTTGTCACCAAACTGTACATCAAAATTAATTTATGAGAGTCATGAAAACAATTCTGGAGGTCACGAAAGGAATGGTTCATTTGGCTTGTATACGTATCGATGCATTTGTATTCGTTTTATACGTCGTATGTTTTATGAGTAGAGTTGTACACGATCCTATTTAAACGTCTGTTTTGACTTCGACGAGTAAATGTTGTTACAGAATGTAAACAGTACCATAATCAGCCTACAACATGATTAAATACAACTGAGATAATTATATTTCTTGTTCTATCATTTTATTGTGTGTACTAAAGTGGCATGTGCCGAATGAATGTATTGTCTTTCTTCTTTCTTTCATCTGTGTGTATCAGAGCGAGGCATAATCCACAGCACCGGTTCAATGCAGATTTTCGGATTTCAAATGGCTTAATTTTCTTAGTTTTAAAACTTAACTTCTTCACGAAATTTTCTTCAGCCATTAGAAATAAATTTATCACTGTTCACGATAGACAGAACTAGAATTTATACTTTAATAGCATCAAGCCACGCAAGGGCAAGTTCTCGCTCACAGTTCCATTTCTACCTCATTATTCTATGCCTGTACTTGCTCAGAACATTTCCCAGGAGATTACAATGCCTACTGATGGTTTAAGTACATCAATTAACATTTAATTAATTCAGGATTAGGTCGTTGATTTCTGAACAGGTACGTCTAGGGTTTGCTTAGGAATGTGACGTAGTATTTGATCTTGTTCTGTTTGTGTTATGTCTGTGTAGTTGTTAGCATAATCGTGTTTCTACGTCTTAATCAAATACTGAAATTCTAGGTAGACTTTGAAAGATTACGTTGGCTCCAAGTCTGGTAAACATATTCAAACAGTTCATTGACAGTTCTGTAACGCAGTTGGTATCCTACCTCCTGCGTTGATTCGACCTCTGTTCACCTGGATCATTATTTATTTAAAAAAAAAGACTAATTTCGAATGTCATTCTATCTTTTGTGTCATTTCCATCTCATTTTAGCCCACTACAATTTCTTCACGGCAAACAGCTGCTTCAGATATTTGTAATGTTTTATGATGTGCTTCTTACAACTCACTGAATTATAACAAAATAGGAGTAGTATCTGCCCTTATAAAGGCTTGTTGTCTACATATTTATACTATTATAGATACCTCTTACAGTTCCTCATCATCATGACCTTTACAAAATAATTATTAAATAGCTTATTCTTGTTCTATACATAATTATATAGGGCCCATCATTAGGGCTGAACTATAAAAATAAAATTACAATTATATAGTGGCTCTTTTATTTGCAGTCCCATATTATCTCTTTCCTCATTATTTTTGCATCGTTCGAGAATATTTGTGACCATCAATACTTTCTTCATAACCTTCCAGAAGACTGAAAGTTTTTCGGCACCGGTTCAATATATTATGAGTACAATTAATCAAAACGTTACCCTACACAATGTCTCACCGAGTGACTGTATTACTGAGGTTGCTAGTTCAGAAATAATATAGGTTTTCGTGTATCCCAGTATAATTACAATAATATTTGAGTAGATTTCAAAACTGTTTTCACCATTAGAAAGTTACATTCACCCTTTGGAACAAAGGCTACTTATTTATCATGTCCACCAAAGCGAAGCCGGGACGGGCCGCTAGTCACTCAATAAAGTATCAAATATAGGTCTTGTTGTCTGTTTTCATTGACAGTTACTGATACTCAAATTAATAGCAAAAATATGTTTTATGTGTTGTTTCCAAAACAGTGGTTTTTATTAAGGTTTGCGTTATACAGAAGCTTTTAACAATTTAACACAACCTGTAAACCGCCTATAAACACGTTAACTTCATCAAGTTGCAGTCACCAAAATAACCGCAATAGCAAAAGTAATTTAAACTTCCAAATAAACATACATATGTCGCATTGAAAGTTCAATTCCGGGTTTTACGACAAACTCCCAGTTTCCAGTTCAAAATATAATTACCTACTGCTTCTATTTAGCTGACTGCAAATGGACCCGGAAGTCAAAGGAGCTTGCAGTCAACTTCAAGTTGATCAAAGTTAACTAATTAACGTATTCAATTTGGTGTTAAAGTTACTTATGAAGTGCTGATTACTTTCAAAGTGATTTACTGCTATACACTATACAGCATTAAGATAAACACAGATTACTGAGAGGTGCAATTTGTAGTGCAAAAAAAAACCGGCCAAGTGCGTGTCGGGCCACGCACAGTGTAGGGTTCCGTAGTTGCCCATCAAAATACTTATGCGAATTAACTAAACTGATTCGCTGAATTTAATTTTAAAAAGAAGAATTTTCAAAATCGGCCCAGGAGTCTTTGAGAAATCGGGGAAAATACATAAAAAAAGATTACGACGAATTTAGAACCTGCCCCTTTTTTTGAAGTAAGTTAAAAATAGTTGACGATAAAAACCTACCTATCCCCAAAAAACATACCGTAAAAACACCTATTACAGCTGTAAAAATAAAGTTGACAAACTTACATTTGCAGTTGAAGAGCATGTTCTCCGATACATTTTGTTTAGGAAAATATGTTATCCAAGTACATTTTATAAGTTGGTCGACTATTACTCGTCAAGTTGTAAAGCCTACTTAGTCATGATAATTTTCTTTTAAACTTCGTTATATATACTACTATTGTGAATTTTTTCACACCCCCAAACATAACCGTTTAGCTGGTAGAGGGGGGGGACACTCGAGTCGAGCAAAATTTAGCACTTTAAAGCTTAATATTTCACAAACGAATTTTTTTATCAATAATTTGTTAATGGAAACTATCAATATTTTTTAAAGACCTATTTAATGATACCCCACACTAAGGGGTACGCGAGAAAAAAAAAACATCCCCTATTAACGTGTACAGGAGGTACCCTAAAAAAAAATATTTTACGAGATTTTATTTTACCACTTTTTCGGCACAACAAATCCGTATATTTACACCAAATTACAGCTCTCTAGTACTGTGCGTCTCTGAGCTAAACTGCGGACAGACGGACGGACGGACGGACGGACATGGCGAAACTATAAGGGTTCCTTGTTGACTACGGAACCCTAAAAATTGGATAATATGCTGCTGTACTTTCTTTTTTACTTCATTTTGTTTTCTTACAGCATCCTCTAAAACAATAGCAAATCGTCATTTTAGCGCAAATGATCCCTGTAGCGATTAAACAGCTTTGTGACAAGGATTTTTTTTGAAAGAACAGGGTGGAAAAATCGACCCTGTTCTTTGAAAAAAAATCCTTTAGTTACCCTTTGCGGTTTAGCACCACGACGGTACTTTCTTATGACGGATCTACGACCGCCACAGCAGGTGTATCACACGCTAAGAGATTAGATCGTTAGTGAAGGAAGGAGCATTCCATTACGCGTAGGTACGTCTCAATACACACTTAAGCCTCTCTAAGGCGGTGAGACGTACCCACGTTACGAATACGGTTTGTTTTCAAATATCTTGTACCGGCGTGAAACCTTGTCGAAAGACATACCTATTATGCACCCGGGCATTTTATGCACTCGATAGAATTTCACAAATTTTACCTCTTTTTTAACTGTTCTAGTGGAAGAATTTTGAGAAACAAGAGAATGTTTATTTTTAAATTTAATGTTTATTGATCCAACGTGTCGCGGTAGGTAGTGGTTTAATCTTTCCATTGTCTATCTTTGAGCGTTTTATTAAGTAGATCTAGGCATTTTATAAAAAACTACAACTTATAAACTGAACTACAACATAGCCGTATGCTTTGATTAACGTGTCAAAGTCAGAATTAGATTGAATTTTTTACATATAAAACTGGCAATCTCATAAAGATATTTTTATTCTATGTATAAAATAATATACGAGTATGTGTATAAAATAAGTATCATATCTGCGAGCTATAGCAACAAGTAGGAGCGAAAACCTGTCAATTTTATGACAGCTTTATAATTATTATTTTATTTTAAAGTCCTCCTTCACTGCGAGCATTCACCTGTACCCTTTTTTTTATTTTTTTTAGCGTGGTAAAATCATCAAATGAGTCCTCCCACCCCGGGCAGGGCGGGAGGGACTGTCAGACTTCTACTGACTAAAATCCACGGTGTCCTTCAATAGCCCTTTCTGTTCCGGGGTCACGGTAAGGAAATAATCCCGCGACCCCGGCAGGCTTTGGCCCTCGGAGAGGGGGGCCCCGTCATTATGCTGACGCTCTTTGAGGCGCGCGTAGGACACAACGCGCCGTCGACCCGGGCATGGTCCTTGGTCGGGCAGCGAGTTGCCCTTTACTCGCTGCCCGCATGCCCGCGCCTACGGTGGCCGGAGATCGTCTCGCGACGTCCGTCGCCGTGGGCGTGCACCACTGCGGGTGGGGCGGAGGGAGGACACTGTCCTCTCTCGCTCGCGGCCCGCCTCCTCCTTCGCGAGCATGACTGCTTCGCAGAAGGAGGCGACCGCTTCCCACTCCGTCTCGCCCCGCAGCATGGCCGCAACCAACGCCGGGCGCGAGAGGTCTCCGTCTATCGCAGCCGTGAGGACACGTCGGTTTCACCTGTACCCTTAGCACGAGTTTTCAGACTTTGACAATTTCAAATTGTCAATTTTAAAGAAAAAAATTAGTTCCTTCTTCGCACACCAGAGGCGCTGTTCCATTTTTTCATACAAGAAACGCTGTAAATACTGGAAAGACGATGTAAAGTAAAAGAGTGAAAACTCGTGCTAATTTAAGGGTACAGATCCTTGATCAGACGGTGAGCTATCCATTTCTCCACAAGCTCGTGGCTACGGTAGCTTACTGTTCCCGAAATGCCTCGGGGCGTCTCTAAAATAATTTACACAACTACCAAACTTTGCTATACCACAAATACAGAGCAAAAAAATAACACTGTCATACATAATCTCAACGAAAATAAACACAAAAGCAAGGGCTATCACCATAAAGACGTTAGAAGGCCGTTAGCAAAGTTTTTACAGCTCTCTGACTATAACATATACATGTATATAGGCGCGGAGCTAGTCAACACGTATATTTACAAGGCTTATCTGTGTTGTTCTATGTGATTCGTATGCGGCCAACATACAGAACGTTAATGTCTGTGTGGGGGTATGTGATGAGCGGGGCTTAAAACGTGTATAAACGGATTTTTACGTTGTATCATAGTGGCCTAGAGCAGTTTGTGGCCTAGTGGTAACCCTTGCATAACCCAGCCAGGCGCATTACTTTGTGAAATTATATTTTTTTCGACACGGTGAATGAAAACATCGTGAGGAAACCAGCATGTCCTAGACCCAAAAATGCGAAGATTATAAATCTGATATTAACCAATTCGGACTGTGCCCGCGTGGTGGATTATGGCCCACTTCCTCTCACAAAGAGGAGGCCTATGTGTCCCAGCAGTGGGAATTTGAGAGGAACGAAAAAATTGTGGCAGATAGTGTCAAGCACTAAAACGCGAATGACATAACATGAGAGGGCGCTAATAGTTATTTTTTCTTTGTGTTTTAAATGCATTATGTATTTTTATCTACTATCATGCTATTAATCCTCTATATAAGAACCTAGTATAACAATTAGCTTATTGCCAACATTAAAACACTCAATGATATTATGATCATTATATCATCCAAACGCGTGATATTATGAATTTCAAAAAAAGAACATTCTCATGCAATGACATTTTCACCACCAGATCGCTAAAATTTTGAAAAAAGAACAATAATTATTTTACTTATTAAGGTTTGTTTATTTTACATGCTTCGCAATTAGACTTTTCTTGAATTTACATAGTTCTTACAACACTGTACAACACCCTATGGTATGAGAATCTTTTATAGAGGATTCACATCATGATTGTAGATAAAGTCTTGTATGCAACTGTTATAATTAGGTATTAAAACACTCATGTGATACTATTATCACACTCGGCTACGCCTCGTGTGATAAACCCACATTCGTGTTTTAATACCCCTGATTATACAACAGTTGCATAAATAACTGTTGTAAGTTTATCGATCTTTATAGTTTATCTATCTATCTATCATTATGTACTTTTGTAGACATCACTGTCATTGGTGGTGAAATAAATAGAATCGCAGGGAAACCTGGACTTTATGAGCAATCAGTTGTATGACCAAAACCACATGGCTTTGGTCATACAACTGATGTTAGAGGCACGTAGGGTTTCCTAGAGGCAGCTTAATTAACACCTTCACCTCATTACTCACGGAAAATAAAATAAATACATGATAATTATAATACATAAATACAATCTGGTAAGTATTATACTAACTGATATAGTATACTATTAGTTTGTATGACAAGTCTATTTCTGTTGGGCGAAAACCTGATCATGTATGGCTGTTATTTGAGGTTACCAGTGCTCTGAAACGTGAAGGGCAGCTGAAGGAACAGGGTTATTTTCAAGCAGTCAATTGTGACAGTACTACCTCGATCCAGGCCCTATAGCCAAATGGCAAGCGACATTCGCTTACGTTCAGCAGTCGCTAATACATTTTCAACTTTATACCCGATTGCATAAAGTTGAAAATGTATCAAAGATTACAGATCGTTTTCGTTTGTTTCGTTCGCTATCGCTCAGCAGTATTTACTAGATTTTCAGCTTTATGCGATGGGGTATAAAGTTGAAAATGTATTAGCGACTGCTGAACGTTAACGATTGTCGCTTGCCGTTTGGCTACAGGCTCAGAGCTCATACTTACTTTAAAAGTAAAAGAAAAAAACTACGAGAAATTATTCCTCGTTTTTTAAAACTCAATATTGCTAAAAGATTGAAGCAGACAAACCGTAGAGACAACGAAACGAATTTCCAAAAAGCCACGGAACCGTCGTCGGATACGATGATCGAATTCCAAATTCCCGCCCCTACATTCCTAATCTTTCGTGGCCCAACGTTCAGCGCACCTTACCCCAGGCTAAGGATAATCGTTGATTTATGGCTAATATCTTCCATGATTTACCAGTATTTCTTCCACCATTTTTTTTTCTTCACACCTTTAACGCATGTATTGAATTTTATGAGAACGGTTTGTATTCGTTTTTGGCAATAACTGTCATAAGTTTTCTAGAGATTTTATGTTGATGTTTTGAATGCGAATTTGACTAAAGAGATACAATCATATTTTTTTGAAACGTTGAAAAACAAAGCACACTTTTTTTCCTCAATAAACCACTGCAACTGGTTCGATTTGATGAATTGTGCTTCAAATTCTATAAAATTATTGGCTGTGGAATTAGTGCATTTATACTTACTTATTATTTTTTATTAAATTTCGTACATTTAAACTATTTAGATATTTTTCCTGTCAAAAGGATAGGTTAATCCTTAGGTTACATTAAACCTATATGGAGAGAGGGACCCGGGGATGTAGTGGGGTCAAGACCTGCCGAGGAGCGGTCATTGCGCAAGTGGACCTTTACCCGCGACTTAAGGCAGTACGTGTAGTTTTAGTCAGTCTAGTCTAACAATGCCTCTCCGTCTTCCTCAGGCGGAGGAAATCCATGAGGATTTCCAGACGTAAAAAAAATGGACACAAGGAACGTCAAGTATTGCGGTGCACGAAATGGACCCCCCGAAATAAACAAAAGGCGATGTATACCGTGTTTACGGATAAACGGCAATAATTGACGAATATTTGCGCCGCTCAGGCACTCGACGGGACGCGACGTTTGTCCTAGAACGAGGACTAAAGTATACTACTTATGTTCATCATATAACCTATCCTTCATGTAGTTTGGAAGTTTTCCTTAAATTAAATTTCCCCACGTCATCTAATTCATTTTCATGGAAGAAAAGCTTCAGGGTCTAAGTTCAATTTTCTAGACTTTAATTATCTCGGGGCTAATGAGATTTATTTTCGCAACTTAGCAACAGCTGTGTTATTCTATAAGGTAGAAGCTTATAATAAGATTAGTAATTATGTAAGTCTAGAGAAGCTCGATCATTAGTTTTGGGTTTCGTAAGTGAAATTAACTAGGTTCTCTCAAAGAAGACGGAACCCTATGAACTAGATATGAGCGTCGCGCCGGCGCGCCGCCGTCGCCGTGAATTCGGTCGGCGCGCCGCCGCCGGAAGAAACGCGCGGCGCGCCGCCACGAAGAGTCGCAACTTGCTTTCTCGCTCGCACGCGCTTCCTGATGGCATTCGGCGTTTGCTCGCTCTAGCCTCTTTGCTACACTCACTACGTGGCTTATGCCACACTCGTTAGTGCCTTTTCACACGTTCCGGTTGCCGGGTAGCCGGCGGCGCAGTGTATGGCATGTACAATAGCTTTCACACGTACCGGCGTAATTTGCCATACCGGCACCGGCTACCCGGCAACCGGAACGTGTGAAAAGGCACTTACAGTATACTTGCGGTAATCGAGACTTGCGCAAGTATACTGAAACGTGTTTGGGAAGATACTTGCACAAATTTCTAAGGGACGACACAACGACGTCATGTCAATCGAATTGCATCATTATTTCTTAGTGGCAAGGTTCATTTTCACTTGTGGTTGGAATCGATCAAATCGCGTCACATCACGCCATGGTTAAAGTCCCTAACATGGTCACTGTCCTACGTTTGTGCAAGTCTCGATTTGTACAAGTATACTGGTACGTGTATAGTCAGCTCTACACAGTAAAGTGTATAAATTACCGGCCAAACCCGATTTCAGGATGAACTAGTCTGGCCTAGGCAAAACTAGTTCTTCCTTCACAAGAGAAATCGACGGAGCCCCCCTTAGCGGGGCTCCTACTTCTGGGTATCGTCAACCTTGTCGTATTCATTCGTGACCTAGACTAGGGTCAACGGGCTCGCCGCAATCGCGGCGGTAAGATCCCTCTTTGAGGAGTGGCTGGATAGGTCCCACGGCGTCCTCACCTACCTCAAGTTGACGCAGGTCCTCACCGGACAGTGGACACGGATGCTTCGGGAGGTACCTGTGTCGGATAAGGAGGGAGGAAACGTCTGGGTGTCACCACTGCGAGGACCGCCCGGAGGACACGGTGGAACATACGTTGCAGGACTGCCCCGCTTGGGCAGAGCACCACCGTGTCCTGACGCAGGCGATAGGCGACGACCTCGACATTAGTCGCCGCCATGCTGCGGGGCGAGACGGAGTGGGAAGCAGTCGCCTCGTTCTGCGAAGCAGTCATGCTCGCGAAGGAGGTCGCGGGACGTGCGAGAGAGAACCCTCGCCCACAGCGCAGTGATAGACGCCCACGGCGTCGGACGTCGCGGGACGACCTCCGGCCACCGTAGGCGCGGGCATGCGGGTGGCGAGTAATGGGAGACTTGCTGTCCGACCATGGACCATGCCCGGGTCGACGGCGCGTTGTGTTCCACGCGCGCCTAAAAGAGCGTCAGCACAATGACGGGGCCTCCCATTTAGAGGGCCAAAGCCTGCCGGGGTCGTGGGACACACTTATACCGCGACTCCGGTACACAAAGGTTAAATACTGAAACAATTATTGTTTTTAGTCAACGTAATCTCTAATTAAAGAAGACTAAAATTGTAATTAGCAAATACGTTTCTTCATAAAACGTACCTAACAACAACATGGTTTTCTTCATTTTTCTTCTTAAGAAATCTCTCCCTAATCAAAAAAAAAAACTAAGGCGCACGGACGGACGCGACGCGCCGCCGCGACGCCGCGCCGCCGCCGCCGTGAAAATATATAGGCCACGCCGCCGCCGTGGAATTGGCCATCGGCGCTCATATCTACTATGAACCAAGGTTTATAAACAGTGCGTCCTACCCAATATGACTTACGGAGCCGAAACGTGGACACTTACCATAGGCCTGGTGGTCTACCATGAGTAGTTCCGCTGAGGAAAAGAGACAGAGCTATACAAGGCATCTAGGCCATCTCGTTCTATCAGCGGAATAGTCCACAAATTCAAGGTTGCTCAGCGTGCAATTAAGAGAACAAATGATGATGTGTCTTAACAAAGAATTAACATTTTAATTCTTTCTTGCACACGTTCCTGCTTGAATTTAAAATTTTATAGGTAAAACGGTAAAACTACTGATTCGATTCTGTTATAAGTAGTAATCTTTACATAGCATAAAACAAAGTTGTTTCCCGCCTCTCTCTTTACATATTTCTAACTACGCGGCGGATTATAATGCGGTTGTCTTCAATAGATGGATTCAAGATTGATAATGATTTATTTATGGAAGGTTTAAATATGCAGAATCCATCTTTATCATTTTAACTACGTGAAGTTAACGTGGCTCACTGGTATCTTATAAACCGTCATACTGTCAAAATGTATCTCGATACCAAATTACTGGAACGAAAACATCCCTTTGTTTCATAAATGAACAAAATCCATTCAAAATACCAACAAAGGAGTACACATTATTACACTGAAGAACTGCTAATAAAACCCAAGAATATGAAATACGTAAATCTCAGGCCACCAGACAAGGTCATTCACCTCGCCACTCAAATTAAGCTACCAAGGGAAACAGACATGAAACTTTTTCAAATCTTTTGACAATCCAATTTTATATAAGACCCCAATTAGTAACGTGATCGGGTGGGAGATTAGTTTTGTTTCTAAGTTTAATTGAAACTATTTACTCCTAATTGATCTAAGCAACAATGGTCTAGTCTGTCCTTAAGCAATTTAACTGGTCGCCGCAGTATATTATTTTCTCTACTCAGCTTGCTGTAATAACGTGAGTCAACCCTTTTCTAGCCATATCATCTTCAAACATTTAAAACCACCCACAATAGACTCGATGTTGGCAGCCCGTCCCCATAGTAAAATATCGTTTAAATAAGTTTATGTATTAATAAGAGTTAAATTAAGAGTATACAAGGTGTTCAAAAATTAACTGCAAGAATTTTGTGTGCGTACTTGGTATCAAAAACCGAGTAAGTATATTCCAATAAAAAAATTTTTTTCGAGCACTTTTTCCAAAAAAAAAGATTGTTTTTTGACCATATTAATTAATTTGATTGCTGTTTGAGTTCGTTCACCCGTGTGTAGTGTTCACAGCTGATTCCAACTTTCCCATCACATATTGCAGACTTTGGACTGGCAATTCATCGAAACACTTAAAAAATAACTTATTTTATTGGCCATATTGATAGGCCAAAAGAAAAATGCTCAAAAAAAAAATTAATTTTGAAAAAAAATATTGAAAAAAAAATTTTTTTTTAGAAAAAAACATGCTCGAAAAAAAATTTTTTTTTTGGAATGTACTTGTTGTTTTCGTTTTTGATATCGAGTACGCACACGAAATTCTTGCAGTTAATTTTTTAACACCCTATATATTTATATTAATTTAAATAACTTATTGTAATCTTAAGGTGATTGCTTCGATGTAGCCCGCGAAATTCAAATTTTTTTACGTTTTTTGCAATTTGCAGGCCAGTGACATGTTGTAACTTTATAAATATATGAGTTGCGGTAATAACAAGTATAATTTTAAATATAAAAATTATCAAAAAACTCGCTCCATCAGCTCTCACATAGAAAAGGTGCATCATGTTAAAATCTCCGAAATCTAACTACGATGCACCTTTTCTCACATGTCACTGGCCTGCAAATTGCAAAAAACGTAAAAAATTTTAATTTCGCGGGCTGGTTGGAGCATCCCCCTTAACCCTTTATTTTAATTGCATTTGTTTATGGGCTATTATCTTAATTTATTTTTTATTTTTCATTTATGATCTATTGAGAGAGAGATCAATTAGTAGTTTTCGATCAAGACAAAAAATCTTGTGCTAGTAATATTGACAAGCAATTTCTTCTAAAGGTTCACCTGATCTTTTTAAAAGAATTTATATAAATCATCGCGTAAATTGACGTCACTTAAAATTCTGTCTACCCTCAATTCGTGAGTGACATCCATAATTCATATAAAAAGTAATACTTTCTGATGCGTCGCGTCATATATGCTTGACATCGATCTGAAAAATTGTGCGATGCGGCGTATTTTTGAAGCCTTTTCCATACTAGCTACACTAGAATCGGCTTTCAGTCTAAATGAATACAACTTGATACAGTTTGAGCATCTATCCCTTTGTTCTTAACAGCCCAGTTAATAGGCACGTCCATATAGGGAGCGTCCACACAGAGCGAGCAGCCTCGTGAGGCATTTGCCGCTCGAAGCAGCTCAGTTAAGCTATTGTCAAACAGAGAGGCGTGACAAGAGCGAAGCGAGGCGTTTTTGTTTGTAATGTATGCAATTGTTTGAATCCGGTCACATAGAAAAAGCTAAAGCGATCCGATAGTCTATGTGACTGGCTTCAAACAATTGCATACATTACAAACAAAAACGCCTCGCTTCGCGTTCGTCACGGCTGTCTGTTTGACAATAGCTTTAGTGTAGACGTATCTTGGCCGAGGCAAGCGCACGCCCTGCCGCGACCGATCACTCGAGCCATCCAGTGTCGGCTTTTACTTTTGCTCGCGTATTTTTTTTCGTGCCTCAGTCAAGAAATACAAGGCGCGTCCGCAAGCAGCCTCGCGACGCAGTTTCCTCGCGCTTCAAATGCCTCGCGAGGGTGCTCGCTCTGTGTGGACGCACCTTTTGAGGAATACGATACCCCTTGGTGAGACGTTTACGTTGTAAGATAGTCAGGCTCCTGACTGACTCTCTCGACTCCAGACTGATAATTGAATGGCTACGCTACTCTTGCTTTCACGATGAGCCATTGATGTGAATAGTTTTCATTTTAATCTAAAATGAGTTTGCTCCCGGCCTCAATCTAGCCTAGAGGCAAAGATGAGGTGTATGATGGAGCGAGTTCAACTAATAAAAAGTTTTATTTACGTGACCTTTCAGGTGTAGAAGATTACAGCCTATTCCCTCTCATAAAGAGGAGGTCTGTGATCCTGTTGGATCACAGACCTCCTCTTTGAGTGAGAATAGGTTGATTATAAATAATTAATGCTTATGACTAATTTGGGCATACACAAGCGACGCCTCGTCGCACAAAAAGTCCTCCTTGACACCATGTTTAATGACTATCGTCTCAAGATTACATTATTGTGTCAACCTCCTGACCCCATCTTGAACAAAGCCAAGGTCACATTTATCTTCAAGAACGCTATAATTTTGATCTAGAATAGAAATATCCAGTCGTGAAAGGTTGAATTAAGTCTGTGTATTGACGTCAAACCGATCTATACATATGTCGTGGATTGATGTCGCTACTGTACAACGTACAACGCCATCTACCCATTCAATTCGCAACTAAACATCACGTGATCAGAAACGCAAGCGCGCCCCACCGCTTGGACACGATCGTCGGTAGAGGGGATGCAGCGAGGACGGACAGAGAGCGAGCGTTAGCTCAGTCTAGTTCGGACAGTCTTGGCAGACGCTCGGTACCAACGCACGTGTCTGTTTCTGTTTTAATACTAAACCGTTATTTTAAATAAAATCAGTGAAAGTTATAACCGTATTTCGTTCGAGTACCCACACAGTGCCCACGTTCATCAAAAATTATGTCGGATCGTGAGGAACGCCCAATACTTCGCACCTCGGCCACCCTCGATGCGACATCAGCAGTGGGATACCCTCGAGACGAAGAAAATATGGAGAATGGAGCAATGACGTCACGCGGTGACGAGAATTTGCTTCGTACGCTGTTGGCAGCCCAAAATCAGAACATGATGTCCCTCATAGAAGCCGTCAGGGGTCCAGCAGGTACCAAGCATATTTCTTTGCCTGAATTTGACCCGGATAAGCCGGATGTAGACGCACGTGCTTGGTGCACAACACCGGATCTGTGCTTATCGGAAGTTCCGCTTCAGGGAAGTGTACTTATCATCACCTTAAGCAAGGCCCTGAAAGGAAGTGCTTCACGTTGGCTGGCGCAAGTGTCGTTTGCGGGGATGACATGGTGTGCCTGTTTTTATCCCGTTACGACTGCGTGGACACACCAGCCGCTTCGCTTTTCAAACTGATGAGTAGCAAGCCTAGGGAAGGTGAATGCTATGCTGCTTACGCTGCCCGGTGGCTTTCTACACTCGCATCACGCTGGCAAAATATGAACGCCGAAGCACCACAACCACAGCAATGGCAACGAGAGGGGTTCATCGACAACAGCGAAGCCTCATGCATCCAGGATCACCTGCTTCCACTGCCACGGCGCAATGAGAGGAGCAGAGCCGATTCCAGGGAAAAGAGGGTTGACCTGTGCCTCCTGAACGCGTAGACTGGGACCATATCCGGTGAGCAATTTTCATTTCATTACGATTCTGGAGCTTTCGCTGTTTAAGCGTGTTATGATGTGATTTCGCTGGTTAAGCGTTAGCTGTTGAATCGCTGGTTAAGCGCTGTGGATTTGTTTGGTAGAGTCATAATACTTTCTTAATTTCGTGCCTGAAGTATCAAGTACCATTTTGAAGTAGAGGTGTTTTAAGTTGAATGAGTGTGGAATCTTAGTCGGCTGGTCAGACCGTACCAGTAGCCATTTCGTAGTCGTAGTCCGTATCTTATTGACATCCCGGTGTCCATAGACTCGCGGTGTGCGAATGTCACTTACGGAGGTCGAGTATTGTGCGTTCATGGTGAACGGTGTCAAACAGAGGTTTGTTGGTGGTGCTAGTGTTAGCCATAGGCCACGAATTTGATTCCTGCTTTTTGATGATTAGTTTCTTGCATTGTAATGATACAATTGCTAAGGTACTTGGTTGCTCTACGATTTTCGGTCAGTTTTAATTGTTTTTTTTTTTTTTTTTTTTTTTTTTTTTTTTTGATAATCTGTAATGTTATAAGAAAAACAAAGTGACGTGTTGAACAAACCTACTTTGAGAATTATTTTGTTAAAGATAAAGCTAAACTAAATAGTAGAGTTTGATGTTGGTGATTTAGTTCATAACAAATGAGGAACGAAATCAAGTTAAACTCTATCCAAAATACAAAGGTCCTTTTAAGGTTATCGAATTGCTCTAAGGTGGTCGCTATGTTTTAAAATCTTTAACTGGCAACAGAACATACAAGAGTATGCTCGTGATCGCATAAGAAGGATGCCACAAGGTTATGTCAGCTTTGAGAGAGTTTGTTGTGACGTTTATTAGACCCTGTAATTATTTTGATGAGAATACCTTTTCCATTTGGGTCAGGAATGGCCGAACGAGTAGAATGGTTACTGTTCGAGAATTTTCTTTCATTTCAGATGCCAAGCGATCGAAGTTTCAGCCGTCAACTTTGAAGTGTCACAACTGCGGTAAACCAGGTCACAGAGCGGTTGACTGTCGACCAAGGAGTGAAGTGAAGGCTAAGGTGGCTAATTCTGCAACGTCTGCATCAACTTCTACGGGATCAAAGCAGCGTCCAGATGTCATCTGTTTTCGATGCGGCAACACCGGACATTTTACTTCTAAATATGTCCACGGAGCAATGGCGGCGGCAACGGCACACGTGGTTCGAGCAGTTCAGTGGCAGCGCCTGCACCAGCAGTGAGCAGCGAGCGACGCGTTGAAGTTTGCTACGTCAGCAATCCTAGTGGTGTGTTGCTGAACTCTGGTGAGTCATTTCCATTTTATTAAGATTTTGGTGCCGAATGCTCTCTAGTGAAAGATAATGTTGCGTCAAAGTTTAGTGGCAAACGCGTAAACAATATAGTAAATTTAACGGGAATCGGTCACGGTAGTGTGCAAAGTACCCTAAAGAGCATGTTGACAGCTGTAGAGACTAGTCGTGATCACTCTTGGCAGGATGCATTAGGAGACGTTCAGCTGGCCATGAACTCTACTATTAATAGGGTGACTAAATCCAGCCCTCTCGAGTTAATGATTGGAAGGGTAGCACGTCCGCTTAGTTTAGTGACCGCTGATGATGATGAGGTTAACATTGATTTAGACGAGACTAGAGAGCAAGCGACACAGAACATGGAGAAAATATCAAAGCATGATAATAATCATTTTGACCAAAATAAGGCCAGAGTGTCTAAGTTAGCCGTTAATGATTATGTTTTGATTGAAAATAAGGAAAGGAATCAGACTAAACTAGATCCCAAATTCGAAGGCCCATTAAAGATTATTGACGTATTAGACGGGGATAGGTACCTACTTATGGCACTTGACTCTAAGAGAACGTACAAGTACCCCCATGACCGTGTGAGAAAGATCCCCGATCACCAAGTGCCTCGAGAGTTAGATGTCATAGTTGATGACAGTGGTAGTGAAACCACAACCGATTAAGAATGGCGTGTGTACTCATACTCGGAACTCTTGACCGCACCTCATGAGTAACATGTGGCGATGGGTCTATGAGAAGTCGTTGGTGCGATTTCTGTCTGTGTTGGTGCACAGAGCGCTTTATGTGTTGTAGCACATTTTGCGCAAGATGTTTTGAGAATCGTTGGTGCGATTCTGGTCTGTGTTGGTGCACAGAGTGCCTCATGTGTTGTAGCACATGTGGCAGTGAGTATGCAAAGAATCGTTGGTGCGATTCTGATCTGTGTTGGTGCACAGATTGTGATGAAAGTTTGATGAGTTGAGTATGCATTGCCTATGAAATTAGTTTCAGATTTGTGGAAATAGTTTTCCGTTGATTACCTTGTTGATCGGATTCTTCCAATTACTTGTTGTGCAGGAAGCACTGTGTAGAAACCCTAATGACAGGGCATTGTAAATCATGACAGTTGGTTATTGTGTGTACGTAGATTTAGTGGAAATAAACTGTAGTGAAAATGAGTCACTTGGTTTCTATTGGCAGGATAGCCGAGCTATTGTACTCTCTGAGTGTATTTTGTCCACAGGTACTACACCCGAGGACGGGTGCTAGTCAGGGATGGCCGTGTCGTGGATTGATGTCGCTACTGTACAACGTACAACGCCATCTACCCATTCAATTCGCAACTAAACATCACGTGATCAGAAACGCAAGCGCGCCCCACCGCTTGGACACGATCGTCGGTAGAGGGGATGCAGCGAGGACGGACAGAGAGCGAGCGTTAGCTCAGTCTAGTTCGGACAGTCTTGGCAGACGCTCGGTACCAACGCACGTGTCTGTTTCTGTTTTAATACTAAACCGTTATTTTAAATAAAATCAGTGAAAGTTATAACCGTATTTCGTTCGAGTACCCACACAGTGCCCACGTTCATCAAAAATTATGTCGGATCGTGAGGAACGCCCAATACTTCGCACCTCGGCCACCCTCGATGCGACACATATTTCATTGATATGAAGAAAAAGTTGATTGGATTTATTTTTCATGAATTTGGATGATATACCCTGATATTACGAAAAAAAGTAAAAAAATACGAACATTTAGTTAATGTCTTGACAAAATAATTTACTTTCTTTCATATTCCATGCATACTTTTGACACTGTTTTTTTTTATTAATTTGTAGATTTCGATCGTACAAAATCCACGGTGTTCTTCAGTAGCCCTTTATGTTCCGGGGTCACGTAAGTAAGGAAATAAGTCCCGCAACCCCGGCAGGCTTTGGCCCTCTGAGAGGGGGCCCCGTCATAGATTTCGGTCGTACAGAGAATTTCTCATGAATGCTGGTCGCAGAGAGGTCCTCACTGCGCTTTTCATAATAGTAACTTATTTTTTTTAATAGCCAGTGTAATCAAAGGAAGGAAAGCATGGAAAAAAAAAACAGGGTTTGTATAATATTATCTTACTAATATTATGAACTAGCTGCTGCTCGCGACGTCGTCTGTGGGAATTGCGTTGATGAAATAAAGGTACACTGCTTGTTCCTCGTAGGTGATAGTGTGATAATAATATTATGTAGCCTATTATGTTGCCCCGACTTCTTAATAACATTCGAGCCAAATCCATGCAGTACTTTTTGAGTTTATCTCGGACATACATGCAGGCAAACAGACAAAAATCTGGCTTCGGTATCGATTGTAGATCATACCCCAAGAATTCTTTAAAAAAAAATTAATGTACAGTTTTGACTTTCCTACCGTTTCATTATTGTGTACTTGTGAAATTTTGTGAGGATGGATAAACGTATCTATGTTTGTGTGTATGTGGCTCTTTTATGCTTAATCGACTGAACGGATTTGCATGAAATTTGTTCCACAGATAGTTCATAACTTGGATTAACACATAGTATAATTTATATTGCCCTGGGATAATTGGCAACGGGCGAAGGCACTGGCAACAGTAAGTCTTTAGTGAAAATGTCTATTATTAAACTACACGTAGCTAAAGACAGCAAAAATGTCGGGTAATGTATTAAACGAGTACGCTGTCAACATGACGCGAACGAGTGACATTATCTAATGTGCGTGACGTCATCTGATGTCGCCAGTTGTCTCGCCTGACGTTGCCTGACGTGGCTTGACGTGTGCTCAACATACGTTTTAACTTTTGTTAGGTAGGTACTGGCATTTACTTACATATGAATAATGTAGTACGGCATTTCATTGTTATGTTCCTGTCTTTTATTCATTGATTATTTTAGAATTTAGTAAAAAGAAAAGGGGTGTTACTGTTCCTGAATAAAATTACAAAATTCATTAAACTTTATATGGTGGTATTTTGGTATGGCTACGAATATATAATAATAAACTGATTGAGTAAAACCATAAACCAAATCTCCCAAAGAAAAGAAAAAAAAATCTTCATGCTTGGATTTTTTCGTTTTCAACACCATAAATAACCGTGCACTGTTGTAAAAATCATCACCGATCAAGATTACAACTGCCTTTACAGATGTTATGTTGCCAGTCACCTTTATTCACCCCCATAACGTGATCTAACCGTCACTCTCACTCAAAACCCTCTTTTTCCTTTTTGTTACCACATCTTCTTCTAATAGGCAATTTGACAGCATCATTTAATTGCAAAGGGCTTTGTGCCAGGTGTTTGTTTTGTACCAGGTGCCATCCGCCATTTTGATTTTTTGGCAGTCACGTCTGAAACATTCATAAATCGATAGATCTTAACAACGCAAACATAAAATGTAAGAGGCAAAACCTCGTAAAACGTCACGTTTCCAAGTTCTGAGTTGTCAAACATGTACAAATAGCTACTTGTAATGTACAGTCGAATTCCAAAATCCTTCTTCCATTTCTGAAAGCAATAGCCTGACGCTTCGCTGTGACTTACGACCTTTTATTATAAGTTGTTACTATACAAATCAAAGGAACTTACGGTATACTTCATAATTTCAACCTTCTTTTACAAGTAATGCTGGCGCAGTGGTTAAGGTGCTCGGGTATATCCTTCACTGGCGAAGGATCGATCCTCACCTTTTTTATAATTACTTTTATTTTATTTTAATAATTTTAAATAATTGCTTTATTCTTTTTTTTATTTTTCATGCATTTTTTTGTAGGAATTTGATAAATAAAATTGTTTTTTTTTTAATAATTACTAATACTAGTCATTAGTGTTATGTGTCGACCGTTATCATCATTTAAGTTTAATAAAGTTTTGTAGGTAGATCAGAGAAAACAAAACAAAAGTTACAAAAGTAAATTATTTCGATTTGTGAGGTAGACATAACTGTGTTAGTTCCTTTCGAGTCTCATAATAGAACCACATAGAACGTTGTTGATTCCTGGTTATTTTGTGTGACGATTGTTTACATCTATTACGCTGTTTTAATGTTATTGTTTTGCTGTGAAATATTAACAGTGGGAATAATATAATCACTGAGGGTGAATAATATAGCCGTGCATAAATATGGATGAAACAATACAAATATCAAATTAAACCGGACTAAGTGTGAGTATTAACATTTAATTTTTAGTTATTTCACATGTTAATATATTATTTATTAGATAAGATTCCCTACAATAGGTTTGTTTAAAAGATAGTAATACGTGTTATAGTTTCTTCTTTTAGTTAAAATAAATTATCAGTTGTATTCTGCATAAAGATAATAATAGTATTCCATGTTTTGTTCTAGTGAAATACTGTGAGTCCTGTGGATATGAGATACGAGGAACGACAAGCGCTATTGCTAAGCTTGTCGATAGCAAAGTCCAACACCGACGGTTGTCAGACATCATAATAAAATTATGGTGAATGAATACGAAGGAAATAGCTTCCCCCAATGAGTAACTAAATCAACACGAAATGAATAACCGTTTAGTTTCACCGTGCACTCAAGACAAAAATTACACCAAATATCAGCCAAAAACCGTTTGTTTTATAGAAATAAAAAAAAAAACGTTTAAAAGCACGACCATAATTTTTATATCGCTTTTGTTGTATTCATTGTTAATAGACTGTAAGCGAAAACATCATTTTATTCACAGTTCTTATTAATTTAAGGCTTAGATTTGAGGCTAAGTTTCAATCATTCTTTTCGTAAAGAAAACGAAAATTAAACTGATGTCCTCAAAAGGGTATTTTTATGGAAAGCGGTTATTATTTTTGTGGTTCTATTTCAGTAATACAACATAATATTTCCATATTATATTTTTTTTGCTAAATCGCACTAAGTGGAACGCAAAAAGCCTGATTGCATAGAAAAAAAAATTCGCACCGCAGCCCCGGAACGCAAAGAGCAACTGGCCCTTTGCGTTCCAGGACCGCGGTGCCTTCACAATCATAGCTGTAGCAGTATTTTTTTAAGTAGTGCTAATGTTATTTGCGTGGTTATAATTCAGTAAAAGAACATTGATCCTTAAATAACTTTGTTTGGTAATTCACATTTGGTGGAGCGGAATAAATTTATTTGCTAAAAACAACCTGTTTCTGCACCGTGGCCCTGGAACGCAAAGGGCAAATAGCGTTTTGCGTTCCAGGACCACAGTGCCATGGGACGATTGTTTGAAATAGTAACAAGGCACCGCGGCCTTGGAACGCATAGAGAAATTGGCCTGCTGAACTATTACTATTTCAAATGGCTTTAATAAATAGTCATATCTTTAATATTTCTTTTGTTAACATAAAGACAAAATTACACATTAATTTTTTTATGGGATAACATAGGTACTAAAAAGGCCGCACTTTATAAAAAACCCTTTAGTTTCTTAAATATAATTAAACGTAATTTAGTCGATAGAATCAGCTAATGAAATTGGATAATATTGTTTTATCTTCATTCGATTTTTTTAATTTACTTATTTTATTACTGATAGCTGTTAGGCTAAGTGGAGTTATGATCAATGAGATCTGAGTCTTATAATGTGTTTAGCTATTTTTTTGTTCTTTTTTTTATTAATTAATTTATATTAATCAATAACTTGTTAGTTATTCATGTTAATTTACAATTTATTAATGCTTATTATTTATTTAAAAAAAGTCAAATATTAGTTTTATGTGTTTATGTTTTTTTTTTTGGTCTTTGTGGAAATAAAAAAGTCATGCTGAATTAAAATGTTAATTTTGTTGTATTTATTTATTTATTTATGTAATTTAACAAACTTATATTATATTTGTGATATCAGATTCATACGAATCTGACAATCCCTCAGTCAACAGTACTCATTTGATGAACTTCAACATGATATTTCAATAATATTTGTTCTTGCCTCAATATTGATATTCGCCGGCATTTTGAGAATACTTAAATATATCGCTATCTATATAATCACACGTCACTAACCAACAACCACAATCTAACGACAACTTGATTTCGATCAAGTTAAATATTCCTAAAACTTGGTCTACCTCACAGAAATTGTGAACCAACGATTATAATCATATTTCTGTCCCATTACAATATTTAACAATTGAGTAAAACTTACAAAAAGAATATCTCTGCGAGAGGTTCGAACTCATGCCTTGCTGTTCACCGCATACGTCAAGTGGAACGCTTTACCGCTAGGCCAACTGAACACATACTAGACACGTTGAAATTATGAATCCTATACAATCAGTAGTTGATGATGAATGTGTCTCTTAAAAATAGAAGGTCGTAAGTCAAACTAAACGTCAAGCTATTGCCTTGTAAGCGTGCCTAGCCGCTTTTGAACGTCGACTGTACATGTTTTGCCTCTTACATTTTATGTTTGTATTGATGATCTATCGATTTATGAATGTTTCAGACGTGACTGCCAAAAAATCAAAAACCTGGTACACTCGACCCCATACAAAAATATACAAACCCCTTTAATTAGTTCGCCAGCTAGAGTTTTGAAAACAATGGACACGTATTTTTTCTTTCGTTAAAATAATGCATTATTACAAAAATATAACGCATCAAAATTCGGAAGTGGGGGCTCGTACTTGCGTATGACGTTTACCCAATTTTAACAGTGTCAAATCAAAACATTTATCCTACTAATATTATAAAGGCGAAAGTTTGTAAGTATGGATGTATGGATGTATGGATGTTTGTTACTCTTTCACGCAAAAACCACTGAACGGATTTGGCTAAAATTTGGTATACAGATAGTTTATAACCTGGATTAACACATAGGATAGTTTTTATCCCGATTTTATGTTCCCGTGGGATAATTTTCGAGTTGCAGCGGGTGAAACCGCTGGCAACAGCTAGTTTCAAATAAGCCAGTTACAGGCACTTTTGAATTGTCAAAAGACAAAAAATAAAAACAGGTCAAAAATAGTTACGGTGCTACAGTCTCAGTCACAAGACAAAACTGTGAAAGTACCGTAGATGCCCATTCCAAGGAGTAGATCTCTATGGAGAAGAACGGGCAAGAAACTCCACTCTGCAAGGGCAAGAACTCTGTCGTATTTTTATTAAATATGTCGTATCTTTAATACGTCAATTTTGATTTAAGTAACAAAACAAAATAATACGTGTCAAATATTGTTTTGACTACTGACCCTATTCAGTCTTAATTTTCACATAATTAGCATAATATGAGGTCAACAAATACAGAGTTAATTCACATAATATTACCATAAGCTTCGCATAGCTTTAACAATCCCTGAAATGACCACGAGCAAAACCACAATAAAAGCAAGGTGCACATTAGCTGATGATGTCCCGCTATCTCCCAACCGACCAGACGGTGTGTGCTCGCTTTATTTCCTGTGGGTCGTTCTCTAGTACAGGCAGTTATCCAACCGTCAGCGATTAGCGACTACCGGTTGGAATTTTACTCGCTCAAGACACGTACTTACAATAAGAAATAGATAGATAGATAATTATAACACTTTTTATGCATTATTGCTATTTTGCACACCAAACTAATTATGGGTATTCGCAAAAAGCGAAATGGATTCCGTGTAAATGAGGGATAAGAAGTTCAAAGATATAATTAATTACTCGTAAGTATTATACTTGCTCGTTGATATCCGATGTTCGCTTGAGGATCAGAACTACTATTAGTTCTGATCCCGAAGCCTCGCAAGTCGCAATGCATTTGCCGCGCAAAGCTGCTCTAGTGTCGGCCGAGGCAAGCGCGCACTGGCGCACTGAGCGCCCGAGCCATCCAGGGTCGGCTTTTTGTTTTGCTCGTGTATATTGTTTCGTGTCTCGGTCGAGATACAATAAGCGCGTCCACACAGAGCAGGCAGCCTCGCGAGGCAGTTTCTTCCCGCGGCAAATTCCTCACGAGGCTGCTCGCTCTCCGGACGCAGTTTATCGTAATTGTACACTCGCTGACAGCCCAGCGACTAACTAAAAAAAACTATCTGAACTACACACATTTTGCTCGCTACTCACCAACTTGTTCCAGTTACTCGCTATACTCTCTACTCGCTAATCGCCAGCTGTAGGACAACTGACTTACTATTGATTTTCGATTGTTATATTAGTTTGGTTGTATCATCTATTTGTAGCTAAGTAATCAGGTTAGATGTTTATTCAACAAAGAGTAGGATTATAGATACTAAATTATGTATTTTATTTGGTAGCTTTGGATATTGTGGTTTACTTTTGGGGATATAGAATTTCTTCTAAGTTTTTGGGGCCAGTGGGAAGCCCAATGTAAACAGCGGTTTTTCATCAAAATTGGTACAATATATCTATTGGGTTGTGATATATTTAATTGATTCGATATATCTATTGGGGTACGAAACTGATTTTAACAAACAACCACAGAAAAGTTTAAAATGACCTGCATAAATTTTCTTTCGAAGTCATTAAAATGAAAAACAAAGTCACCGACTTTCGAAAGAAAAGTTATTTTGTAGGTTATTTTAAACTTTTTTGTGGTTGTTTTTGAAGTCTTTTACATTTTTTTTTAACAAATTACATTTTTAGTTTAATTAACGTCACAAAAACGTGAGAAATCCTGCTGAGGACATCGAACTGAATTTATACTGCCGCGCCGGCTGAAATAAAAAAAACTTTCGGCGAACGAGCTTTATAAGGATCTGGAAGGCCCACTTCTTGGAAACGTTATTTCGCATTTATATCATGAACATACAGGTATTAACTTATTTTTCTATTTTCCAGTAACGTCTACATATAGTATAACATAATTATGTTTTTATGTTGAAAGAAACAAAATAATTTCTTCAGTGCATCGAACAACGGGGAGCGATTTCCGGCTACCGTATCCGTATATGGGCACGGGCTTGCGTGCGGCAAGTAAGCCCACTTACACAAGGCGACGACGCCGACGCAGGTCTCCGATAGCTTACGACTTTGGTGTCCAGGCGACTATCACAATACAAATCCATATAAGATCGTACACGGCGCCCGTCAATGGATACCAAAGTCTTATAAGGTATCGGAGATTTCCGTCACGTTGTGTACGAAGGGCCTTATAAATATAAAATATTTATAATTACGAAAGACAAGTAAACAGATGAACATTTAAAATAATAATGTGTTCATTTAAAATAGTTGTCAAGAGATTATGCTTATAAATAAAAACAAAAGCTTCAATTTGTTTCAGCACACTTAAAAGCTTAGTTTCGTATCACAAACAAATCCTGGAGTCAGCAAAAATAAAAATAAATGTTAAAAAACGTATTTTAATAAAAGCGCATGATGCAGCGGTCTACCCTAAATTTTGACACAGGGTGTGCATAATATCCTTGCCAATATTTTATTATTCAGCTACAATGACTTTTTCTATAATAAAAACGATATTTCTCTCTTTTCCACCACATACTTACTATCACTAACTTCATACGAGTAATTACATATTATTGTCTTATTTTCTGAGCTATAGTATCTCCCTTTCGAAGCTTTTCCTGTGATTACCATGAGAAAGATAAATAAATCTTTTCCGGAATACCTTTTTAAAATAAAAGGTGTTTTAACAAGCTCCTTTGAAATACTAACGGCTTTAGTTTATGAGGAATAGCTTCTTTTTGTAGCAACTTTATAGAAACTGTAGTCGCTTTAGCTTCTTGCATTATTTGCTCCAGCTTCAGATTGCAAAGCGTGGCTAGCTTTCAATAACAGCTCAAGCATCTGTGTTGAGTGAATAAAGTGTCCGACGCGAAGGTATTACATAATAGAAATTAAGACCCAACTAAGCGTGTATTCACACGTACCACAACCACACCACGTCGCAGCGACAAAATGTGGTCAAGCTGTGGTTACGTGTGAATAGTGTCGCAGCGGCTTTTTGCAGTTGCGTTGTGGTACCGACAAAATGTCGATGTGGTTGCATTGTCGCTGTCGTTGCGACGTGGTTGCGACGTGGTAACCACGTGGTCATGTGCAACTCAGTACAACGCAGAATGAAAGGTCATGTCGTGGCGATGTGGCCGCGGTGTCGCCGCCGGTGGTGGCGTTGCCGTCGCGATGTGGTTGCGATGTGGTCTTATTACACAGGTGGTCGATAACAACGGCAAAATGTGGTTCGTGTAAATTGTAATATTCATTTTCAATACAAAATATACGCCCAACCACATCGCGTCGTTGTGGTGTGGTTGTGGCTGTGGTGTGGTTGTGGTACGTGTGAATTGACCCTAAGACATTCGATGTTAAAATGATGAAACTACTCGTACCATGGGAACAAAAGCGACTCCCGTCACTTCTATAGGTGACTACGTTGTAAAAAAACAATCAACAATCAATACTAATCAATCAAAGCACTAAAAAAATTATAAGTCAATGTAATAATATCGTAACACCAAATACATAGTTTCAGATGTAAAAAAAAAGTATTTGGAAACCTTACAAATGTGTTTTTTTACACCTCAAACGGTGACAACATCAAATTCCGTGTTTTAATTGTATTCCTATATCATTTTTTTAGTGCACTACAGAGCCTTATTTTTTATTTGCATACTCGTACAGTAAAAATGACCAAATTAATAAAAACTTATAAAATTTTGACAGGTATTTGCGACGTTGCCTACTTTCTGGTTACGCGCCCATAAGGCTTGAATTCCTGTTACGCCGATGTCGGTCGCGTACAGTCGGCCACGTACCGGTCCAGAACTTCGATAATTAGGCGTTCGTTGTCAGTATATGCCAATTTTGATCAAAATTAGGTACTCCAATCACTAAAAAGTAAAGATAAAATCAAACAATAATAGGTATTAAAGTTTTGAACTAGTAGGTTCGATTATTTTTACGATGATACATGCAGTCATGCAACCGTAAGGTCGGTCCACCGATCGGTGTAGCACTGGACGCATTAATATGTCTCCATAGCGTCAGGCACTAGTTGTCCGGCATTTTTGCTGAACTGGGCCTATTTGGGGCAACCGTGGGGCAAACAATAATGTACAAATAGATGTAAGTTTTTTTACCTATTGTTTATTTCTCTTTCGTTTGTATGTTATTGTATGCCCTGCTGTAAAAAATAAATGTTATTTCTTTCTTTCTTTCTTTTAAGCACGTCAGTCGACCGACAATATGACAAGCGCGACTGACGTACACACCGACTGTCGGTCAAGCACTGAAACCGGCCTTAGGGTAACAGGGATTCAAGCCTAATGGTAGCCATACACCATCCTGCCTATCGAACGATCGATTTGACGCTTGCAATTGTTTCAAATTGGCAGGTCGTCCATATACACCATTCTGCCTATCGTACGATCGATTTGACACAACTTCAAATCTGCAGCAGCGATGCTAACTTAGCAACTTTATAGCTAGATCTAGCTATTATTCGGTGACCGATAGCTACAAATTTATAAAATTGTAGCTGTCGTCACCGAATAATAGCCAAATGCATCACTGCTGCCGATTTGACGTTGTGTCAAATCGATTTGATGACCTATCAAATTGGCATGTCATGCCATCAAATTGGCATTTTTAAACAATTGCAATTTGAAACAATTGCAAGCGTCAAATCGATCGTCGATAGGCAGGATGGTGTATGGCTACTATAAGCGCATCAGCCCACGCCAAACAATTCCAAAAGCTGGAATTACGCATCAAATTCAAACTCAATACCGATACCAGTGCAATCCCCTTTACACCAAAAACGTTATACCACAAGCCATTAGTTCCCTTTCTGATTCTCTAATAGGATTCACCATGCCTCTAATATGCAGGCGACTAGCACAACTTGGTCTTTACACCTGAATGCACCTGCGTCTGTCGTGCCATTTCTGTTTATAGTACAAAGAGGTGCGGGGGGTCTGGTTGCACTGGTTTATAATTTGTTTGTTTGTTGCTTATTGTATGTATAATCCAGGGGCAATTTTAAGAGCCCGCATTTGGGTGTGTTTGAAATTGTATGTTTAGAAATGGAAGTAAACACACGTAAAGACGTAGACGTAGACGAAACACGAGTTTTCAGTATTTGAGACGTAAACTGGAACTTTGACAATTTCAAATTGACAATTTTAAGGAAAAAATTAGTTCCTTGTTCACACACCAAAGGCGCTGTTCCATTTTTTCATACAAGAAACGCTGTAAATACTGGAAAGACGCTGTAAAGTAAAATACTGAAAATTCGTGCTAAGGGTACTGAACAGTGATGGACTGCCTTTTAACGAATATTTAAGCACTAGCTCAGATTGAAAATTTGTGCCTACCCAAGTTCTGTCAGCTGACAGAACTTGGGTGTACTCAAAGTCAAAGTCAAATCATTTATTTCAATTAGACCATCTAATGTATCTTTGACCGTTTCGTCTGATCGTAAAATTAAAGAGAAAATGGGATAGGATGGAATTGATTCTAGCCCGTAGTCGTAGATAGGTCCATATGGAGACGGGCCGACGACGGGCCGACGACGCCGCCCGTATGGCGGCGAGTAATGGGCGACTCGCTGTCCGACCATGGACCATGCCCGGGTCGACGGAGCGTTGTGTTCCACGCGCGCCTCAAAGAGTGTCAGCATGATGACGGCTCCCCCCCTCTAGAGGACCGAAGCCGGCCGGGGTCGTGGGTCTTATCTCATTACCGTGACCCCGGAACATAAAGGGCTACTGAAAGACACCGTAGATTTTAGTCAGTACAAGTCTGACAGTCCCTCCCGCCCTGCCCTGGGTGGGAAGACTCATTTGTGTTTTACCACGATAAAAAAAAGGTCCGTATGGAGAAGAATGGGCAAGAAACTCGACACTTACTCTTACTGTACGCCTCCGTCTACCCCTTCGATTATAAGCGCTTTTTTATAAACTCAGTTCACGTAGAAAATAAGTTGTTGTTGCATGAACGCTATAATTAAGGAAAATATCTTTTTTATTTAGTACGTGACATTAATGAATTTCTAAAAAATATCAAGTTTGAATTAAGAAAAAAATTTTTTTTTTTTAATGTTGTTAATAACTCCATCACAAATAAGAACATTTATCGAAGAGAAAAAATCTTAATTATTTTTAATAATTAATTATGACTAATTTAAAAGTGATAAAATTTGAACAAAATTAACGTGAATACAAACGCGTCCCAGTTGGTCGCCTCGGTTGTGACGTCCCTTACACTAAAGAATTTCCTTAGCACTGTGTCAACTGGCTTCTACAATAACAATTCCAAAGTTATAGCACGTTTTATCGATGTGACCTGAAACAACTACCTCTAATCCAAACTAATATTATAAATGCGAAAGTAACTCTGTCTGTCTGTCTGTCTGTCTGTTACGCTTTCCCGCTTAAACCTCTCAACCGATTTTGATGAAATTTGGCACAGACAATCTTTAGACCCTGAGAAAGAACATAGGCTACCTTTTATTGCGAAAAAGGGGATGAAGAGGTTGAAATAGGGGTTGAAAGTTTGAATGGGATTTCTTAATTTTAAAAGATAAAACCATGAAACTTTATATTTAAGCACTTGATAAGATATATTTAAACATTTGTTCTAGCGTTTTTGAAATTTCGACCTGTGAGGGGGTGAAATAAGGGTTGAAAGTTTGTATGGGATTTTGTCATTTCTGGGGATAAAACCATGAAACTTTATATTTAGGAACATGATAAGAAATAAATAACAATTTGTTCTAGCGTTTTTGAAATTTCGACCAGTGAGGGGGTGAAATAAGGGTTGAAAGTTTGTATGGGATTTCTTAATTTTAAAAGATAAAACCATGAAACTTTATATTTAAGCACTTGATAAGATATATTTAAACATTTGTTCTAGCGTTTTTGAAATTTCGACCAGTGAGGGGGTGAAATAAGGGTTGAAAGTTTGTATGGGATTTTGTCATTTCTGGGGATAAAACCATGAAACTTTATATTTAGGAACTTGATAAGAAATAAATAACAATTTGTTCTAGCGTTTTTGAAATTTAAAATCGTTTGTTCTAGCATTTTGAAATTTTTACCACCGTGGGGGTGAAATTCTACAAACGGAATTCCCGAAATTCGAACGGAACGGAACGGATTCGGAACGGGAACTACGAAGCCAAACTTTTTGTATACAAAATTTTAACCACTGAACCTAGGAACATCATGGCAATATTGGCACCGACCAATGAAATCGTGGGACAGATCAATGAACGAATGATGTCACATGTGCAAGGCGATGTTGTCGAATATTTGTCAGTAGATATTGTCATGGACAGTGAACAGGTGACATCTTATCCTACAGAGACTTTAGAGCTGTCAGGAGTGCCGTCTCATAAGCTGAGACTGAAAGTTGGGGTTCCAGTTTTGTTAATGAGAAATCTCGAAGCGCCGAGACTATGCAACGGGACCCGATTGCAAATTACGCAGCTAGGACGCAATATTATTAGAGCAGTTATAATGACAGGAATAGCTAAAGATGAAGAAGTTTTAATTCCCCGTATACCTACCCATGATCCCTACAGATTTACCTTTTCAGTTTAAAAGAATCCATTTTCCCCTCAAACCAGCCTTCGCAATGACCATTAACAAAGCGCAAGGGCAAACACTTAAAGTAGCAGGTGTCCATTTAGAGAAAAACTGTTTTTCGCATGGCCAACTGTACGTGGCCTGCTCGCGAGTGTCGAGTCCAAACAATCTCTACATTTTAACAAATAATAACAAAACAGCAAACGTTGTGTACAAAAATGTTTTAAATTAGGTCATTTTAAAATATTTTTGTACACAACGTGATGCTGGCCCCTGGAAGTGTCTCTTGGACATAAGGGACCAATAAATTTTCTTGGGTACTTTCTGCCACTTAATGGAATACATAGGTACCATAAACCTACTGTAAACAGATATTTTATATTTTTTTTAAACGTACCTACTCTCTTTTAACCAAATGCTATACCCAAATCTATACCGTTCCATTAATATGATCCTTAATATTCAAATTAATTTACTATAACTGTGTAAATGTTTGTTTCACGGCTAATTTGCTGAGCCGTTTGTTACAAAATTGGATATGGATAGTCTGAAATCTGAAAAACAACATAAGCTACTTTTTATCAAAACACCACGCGGGCGAAGCCGCGAGCGGAAGCTAGTATTACATAAAAATATTCGCTTCTTGTGAGAATGGAACTCACGACATGCAGCGGAGCAGGCACTCAATCACTGAGACAACCTTGCAGTCACTTGACATAATCTTTCATAAACTTGTGAACAGAAAACAAGGAACAATGTGCCCTTTAAACACTAACCTTCTTACTACTAACACTTGTCTTGTCTAAAAAACTGTCAACTGCAAAACAGCATTTGACGTTGATAATAAGGGTCGTTTTGCAGTTACACTTTTTTAGACAAGTGTTCATCAAACGTTTAACTATTTGTAGTAAGGCGGTAAGAGTATTTGTATAATCAATAGTAAATTTACTGCTGTTAAAAGCACATAGTTTTTTTTTTAACTAATGTATAATTTATTATCATCATCATCAGCCGGAAGACGTCCACTGCTAAACATAGGCCTGCCCCTTAGACCGACACGCCGAACGACAATTCGCCACTTGCATCCATCGGTTGCCCGCGACCCTCACGATGTCATCGGTCCACCTATTGGAAGACCTGCCTACGCTGCGTATAATTCAAATAGGTTTTAACTAATAGCTAGTTTAACTACTGATTAAACAACTCGCCCTAACTCATCAATACACGTTACACGTACACGTTAAATTGTTACGGCTAATTTTATGATTCATAAATCTTGTATCAGATCGGTCCACTGGGGGTGACATATTCTATAATAAATAGGTAATTGATGTCTATTTAGTGTCATCAATAATGGTTTGTTGGCCGCAGTCACCACTTAATGCTGGCAGGTATTCAATTTTTGGCCAATGTTGCGTCAAATGTTTGGGGTAGGGTACAATGACCTGTAATGGATCCTATTATACTATCAAGGAAATACTTACCAAATACTTAGAAGGGCTACTATTGAGTAAAGGGCCTAAATTCGATGTCCAGATTGAGTTAATTTGTTTTAGGAGTTTAAATTAATAGAAGCCCGAATTTAAACTGTCGCATGTGGGGATATCTTCTTATCGATTGTTTTGAGCTTCCCATATTTCAACGCTGTTGCAAGCGCCATGGAGATAATGGCGTTTGCAACAGTAATCAGGGTAGACATCCCGTTGGTGACAGTTTAAATTCAGAATTAAACCGTAAAATCTCAATAATAAAGTGTTCAAGAGCATCCTTTTTTTGGGGAGATAAATTCATCAAAAGTAAATAAGTAAATATTTCTGCCTAACCTTTTGAAGATTACAGGTCGTATGATATTACGCTTTTACGAGAATACACTTTTTTCTATTTTCTATTTAAAGTAAACGCCGTTCACGTAGCAAATGCTAATCTTGCTAGCTTAACGAATTACGTAAATGTAAACGTTGTTCAAATTTATGTTTCCAGTAAAAGCTGTTTCTACTCAATATTGATTATAAAGTAAGTGTGAATTAAGTTAAGTTTATAAAAAAGGTCATCATGATTTTCAGCCCAGAATCATTCACTGCTTTGTAAAGGCCTCCTTCTTTTTCTGTCATATGTGTCGGTTATGTTCGTCCCTAAAAACAGGTACGGTACTTTCAAAGTTTTTATATCTTGTGACTGGGTCTGTACCATCATAATTTTGTAGTATTTAATTATTTTTTTATGCCTTTGACAATTCAAAATGTCTGTAACTGGTTTACTTGAAATAAATGCTATTGATTACATTGATTTGATTTGTAAAATTTTTTATAATTTTTCATGTTGTAGCGGGAGCTAAATGTTATGTGTATTTACAATTTTCTCCAAATAAACTATTTGTGCATTTTACTTTTTATTTTGCCATTTAAGTCGGTCCAGAAAGAGGTGGCGAGAGAGTCTGAATACGTACCGCGAGGACAGTTTCGCGGAAGAGCTTTAGAAGAGGTCTTGAAAGAAATTGGTAAACGCGACTCCAACGCGACAGCAGTAACGGCGTTACGTACTACGTCCGATCTCAACCCGTGAAAATACGGTCGTCATAGCTGTAGAACTATTTCTATGGTAGTTTACGCACTAGATCCGATCTCCGTCATCCGATTCCTTTCCGTTGTCAGAGATCGGAGTAGTGCGTAATAGAGCGGGAGCCCGTAACAGATGTCCGTGACCAATTTCCTCTCAAGCGATAATTAGCAGACTACATGAGGGAGTCGTATCATGAACATTCGTGGAAGTCAGCTGCGATTCCGTTGGTGGGATAAGCAGCAATCGCCGTTCAAACACGTAGAAAAAAAATATTTTTTTAGTCATTTCCTCTCAATTGAAACCTGGTTAATATCGAAGATTACCTTGTATCACGAAGAATAAAACCAATCAGCCGACGGTACCATGGTGGAATACACGTCAGCTGGTCACTCGAACATGTAATTTTTTATTTTATTTTCAGTGATTTCCTCTCAACCCAAATTTTGCCTGATGAAAGTTTACATGAAGATATGGCTAAAAACAGACGTCAGCTGGCTGTATCTCGGTGGAAAGGTCCTCAGCTGATACTTTGAAAATTATTGTACAAGCAGGACTAAGGGCTAGTACAGACTTACGGAAACCGCGCGTTCATGAATCGCGCGGTTCGAAACCGCAAAATTGTTATGCAATCAGACTCCGGCGGTTATATGTGATTATCGTACAGGGATAACGTCCGTTTGAAAAAGGAGTTCAGCGAAAAATCGATTTACTGTGGTTTTTGCTCCTTAAAAAAACGATAAGAAAAATGCGGTATGCAATGCAAATGGGTGCATCCAATATTAAGTAACCAACCAAGTTTCCAACGTATTTTCACAATTTCCAAATATCTCCACTAACTCTTGCCAAGCTTGGTTATGATAGTTTTATTTGAGTAATGCTCACCCTGAATATCCCATATTGCATTTCTCTTCTCCACTTCATCAATAAACAGTTCAGTGTCGAAACGAACCGTGCCAAACTCACGAGCTGTGATGTGCTAACCGCGCGGTATCCGCCACGCAACTGAACGCAAAGTAAAGACTCCATAGTAATAGAAACGCGCGGGAGCAGCGCGATTCTATTTTCTGGCGGTTGACTAACCGCGCGGTTATGTCTGAACGATTACTTAATAACTCTTTCATATAAGACTCTCTCCTCTACTCCGCTTCTTTATACGCGCGCTTGTGTCATCAATCCAAACGCAATAACAAATCAGCGTCTACGGCGCCGAAGAGGCGCGTTCCTGAAACGCGCGTCTTCTGCGCGTTTAGAATACGCCGTATGCGATGGGCCTAAGGTTCTCTGCCCATTCTTTGCACGAATATGCAAAACAATCATAATGAACTCTTGAAAAAACGTATAAATGGGTCTATTGATTTATTTTCTCAATTAGTGAAAAGTATAAGAAATAAAATGCTTTTCTATAAAGAAAACCCCCAATCATTGCTTGATTCATTGTTTGATGTTATTGTCATTTACATTTTTCATTTACATTACATAATTATAAAACAATTAAAAATACAAAATAAACATGTTGATAAGAAACATATATCAATGGATATCTAGTTCGGACCTCAAAGATAGGAATTTCTTCATAATGCAAGCCGGATCGAGAAGCTCTTCACGTAATCTCCAAGCGAGAGCCTTGTCTCATCATTGAAGATCGTGCGGGAATCCTTCTGATTCTGTTGAACCGGTTAACGGACCTTCTTGATCAGGGTGTCAATTACTTATTCACTCCAGTAAGAACAGTTCCATAACTTGAACAAAATAACGAAATACAACAACAAAATCATTTAATATTGATTTGAAACCTTATGACAGCAGAATGATTTGACAAGATTAGACATTAGGGATGACACAAGTTTTTTTTCCAAATAATATTTTTTTATGGCTTCTTCTATGTGTCATTATGACAGACACTCGTTTCCCTTAAGTCCGTTTTGATATTGCAAATAAATTACGTTTAGTTATTCAGATTTAATAAAATATTTGTTTCTTCATATTTAATTTTACGATCTTTCCACCGAGATACAGCCAGCTGACGTTTGCTTTTATCCATATCTTCATGTAAACTTTCATCAGGTAAAATTTGAGTCGAGAGGAAATCACTGAAAATAATATAAAAAATTACATGTTCGAGTGACCAGCAGACGTGTATTCCACCATGTTACAGACAGCTGATTGGTTTTATTCTTCGTGATATAAGGTAATCTTCAATATAAACCAGGTTTCAGTTGGGAGGAAATGACAAAAAAATATTATTTTTTCTACGTGTTTGAACGGCTATTGCTGCTTATCCCACCAACGGAACAGCAGCTGACTTCCACAAATCTTTATGATCCGACTCCCTTATGTAGTCTACTAATTATGGCTTGAGAAGAAATCACTAACGATATTTTGGTCTGGCTTCCGGTCTATAAGCAATATCCGAATTCTGTCCGTGATATTTTTTCACGGGTTCGGATCGGATTCGGATTATTCGACGTAGGACGTAGTGCGTAAACGCCCTAATACAGTACAGACAAAATATAAATTAAAGGAAACGATTTATTTACATTTTTGAAAACACTACTGTGAACGTATAATATGTTAACCGCGGTTTAAAGATCGCAAAGCATGCATAAGTAAAGACATTATGAATTATTCGTTAGGTTGGCCGCTCTGGAAGAGAACTATTTCCCTGTATTGGATTAAAATGTTTTAAAAGGGAAATGTTAATGTTGTATTTATTTCCACGGTCGAGTTAAAAGATTGTAGAGATTATCGCGTTTTATTTCTTTTTTCTTTTGTCCATTTTCACTAACATTTATTGCGTTTATTTAGATAAATACAGGTTAAAGTAGAAATTTTCCAGCTGCAGGTAGCTGTAGGTAGGTAATAGACGTGTATTGTAATTTTATGTTTATAATTTTTTTTTAATTTTTTTTTACTCACTTATTTTATTCATTAGTACTCCCCAAAATGTTATTTATTGATGGTGTTATTTTTAGTGACAGTATAAATATTTTAGTTGACACCTAGCTACTCCTCATAAGTTTTAATTTGGCTGTTACTCGCTCATTTAAAAAAAAACCCTCTGTATAACGCAATATTTAAATAGACTATAACATTCCCCAGAACACTTATATATAAAACTGAATGAATTTAATGAAAACACGCCCACTTTCCTACAAACAAAATAATAAAGGCTCTAAGCTTATCACAAAGGCTCTTTAATGTTTTAATGGTGTTGTACTTCCTAGCACGACCATGAACATATTCATAATAACTTTTGATGGTAATAAATTCCTCTTACTTTGTACTATTATATACCAATAATTAGTAATTTTGTACCTCTCAATTACCGTAGATATGCAGGTCATGCTAGGAAGGTTGCTTCCCAGCACGACCACGCTAAAATTCCAGCTGGCATTGAAGTTGAAGACACGGGAGCATGCCTAAAAATTTGTGCCCATTATGTACCGCTATTTCATTACCCGTAAATTGTCGTAAATTGTAAAAAAAAAAAAAATTAAAAAATATGCCCACAAGCCTGCATTTGATTTTTAAACTTGTCACGAGATGGCATTAAATAAAATTGTGGGCAGAATTTCTTAATTTTATTTTTTTCTTACAATTTACGACAATATACCGGTAATTAAATCGGAGTATAAATGAGTACAAAATATTAGGCATGGTCCCGTGTCTTCAACTTCAATGCCAACTTGAATTTTAGCGTGGTCGTGCTGGGAAGCAATCTTCCTAGCACGACCTGCTTATCTACGATAATTTGAGAGGTACAAAATTACTAATTAGTGGTATATAATAGTACAAAGTAAGAGGAATTTATTACCATCAAAAGTTATTAAGAATATGTTCATGGTCGTGACTCGTGCTAGGAAGTACAACACTTTTAATGTGATATTAAAAACCCACAACGCATGACATCATTGACCTTTGTAAATATCGTATGAATGAGCATTTTTCAATTCATTGTTACTGTAAAACAATACATTAAATGCTTTTCAAAGCATTGCTTTTCTTTTATATTAATTTTGATGTGAATAATTTTGTAATTTAAATCTGATTTTAAGTGTGACATTGTTTTAATTTTGATTTTTATTGTATTGTGATGTAATGTATTGTATTGATAATATTTTGGATATACTTGTCTGACAATAAATAATAATAATAATAATAGAGGCTTTGTCTTAAACAAAAATAAAAAAATCGTGCGGGAATCATAAGGCTCATAGACAATCGCGCAGCCACTCTGCCAATCATGACGATGACGTTTATTTCTGGTTACCGTTTTTTACACAACAATACATCAGAGACCCTAGCATGAACTTTACTTCTTGGCAGCACAGCGTACTTAAAGACAGTATTATGACGTGAATTGTATGGAAAATGAAAAAGTGCCTCAAGTATACGAACGAGGAACTAATTAATTACGTCAAATTTACATAAAAATATTCGTTTACGTCACAAAAAACGTGAAAAGTCGTGATAAATTAATGAACAATCGTAAAACCTATAATCTTGTACAGACAGCCAGGGCTCACGTTCCATAAAACGCTACATACACACTACTGAACAAATTAAAAACAACATCTATAGGATATGCTACACTATCAAGTTGTTAGCAGAAGTTTAAGTTATGTAAGAGCTGAAGGAATTTATTGATAAGCAGGGGTGCGTTTAAATCAGCCGGCGAATTTCCGCCGGAAAAAGATTAAACTAGTAAGGACTCGCTGAACGGAGTCATAGGTTTCTGTCAATGTAAGCTGTCAAATTCAATTGACAGCTCAGTTTATCAAACAAATAACAATTCAATCCATTATCCACAAAAATATTCACCGAGACGATGAATTAAGTACTCTCTAAAATAAAAATATTTGTTTTTACGGCGCGAATCGAGCAAAACAACAAAACTCAATGTCAATCTGACAGCAGGATAAAATTTTGCGAGGTAAAAAGGTCGCAAAAATTTATTCTTTCAGTAAAAACTTATTCCAGCGGACGACCTTAAACGGGGCAGATTAAATTTTAGTTTGTTTCATTTTTCACCTCTCGGTGTGCTTGAACGGGGTGTTTGATATTTAGTCAGTTTAAACATAAACCGGATAATTGATTTAAACGCAGCCCAGTAGAAGCAACGGCACGGTAGTTGGCGTAGTGACTGAGCGATCGACTACTGTGCAGGGTGTCGCGGGTTCGATCTCCGCACGGAACAAATTTTTGTATGATCTAATAATAGTTGTTTCGGGTCTGGGTGTTTGTGTATGTGATTTTCTGTTTTTAAATGCACCCACGATACAGGAAGAAATGACCTACCTAGTGTGGGAAACGTTTAAAAAAAAAAGAAAAAAAGGAGTGTGGAAAGACCAACTGAAAGAAAGCTAGATAGGTGAACGATATTCAGAAGATCTCAAGTCAGGATCAGTCAGGACTCATTTGATCGTATGCCATTTACGTTCCGGGGCCACGGTATCCTGGGTTAAGAAAAAACCCGCGACCCCAGCAGGCATTTGGCGCGAAACACGACGCGCCACGGTCGGACGGCGAGCTACCCATTACTCACCGTCCGCAAGCCCGCTCCGCCGCTGTGCCCTCTGCTAATCAGAGGGACACGCGTTGGAGCGTCCACACGACAGGCTATTCGCATACGGGCAAAGAGACCCCTTAGGCACACAGTGCCTTAGGAAGAGTTTTTGCCCGCATCCCAGGGTGCACCGGCTCGAAAAACTGGTCTACCCCCCGGAAGTATCCGAGAGGGAACTCCAGTCCACGGGCGCACGTGGAGGTTTCCTGTCATAGCACCACTTCCATTTCACCTAGGGCAGGAGGACTCATTTGATGATATTTAACAGCCCATAAAATAAATAAAAGAAGGGTCTCAAAACAAACATATTTTTTAATTCTACCTATTATTCTACTAGAGATATAATATATTATAAGATATAATATTTTATTCTACTAGAGAAAGGCTACCTATTTATAAAGACATCGCAACTGTAACCTAGTTAACAGTGTTTTTTTACTCTGTTTTAATTATCTCGATAGTAAATAATATCCTGGATTGGATTTAGCTGTCGGAAAATTGGTATTGAGTATATATTTAAAACTTTACAAGAATGTTGATAAAATTATTTTCAACATGTTTGTTGAATCGTTGGATGAATCGTCATTGTGAAACAAACAGAATAGAACTTCTGCATTCTGTCCATTCCATAAAAGCAACTGTCAACGATCACCATTTTAATCTAGGAAACGTGTTCCGAGCAGCACACATTTTTAATTACCCTACTACGTAACGTTTTCAAAGGCAACCGATTCCTATCATGTCGATTCCAAACGATGTTTACTTGATTTCGGTAAATATTGAACAATTCTCATAATTGCTGGTTCGGTGGATATTCGTAAACCTTTGGGAGGTAAATAGTAAAATAGCTTTTCTGTGAAACAGAAACTCGGCATGAGTTTGCTTCTGTATCTGTAACGAGCAATGTGGTAACAATTAATTGAAAAGAATCATTTTTCTGAATACGAAATGATACATACGGTGGCCCATCTGGAAACCACTCAATCGATTACGAGCCTATGTTGCCCGCTGTAAATTGATCTGGCGAAATGGGGTATAAGGCCGAGACTCCACCAAAGCTGTGCGAGTTGAGACGTGTTTTGAACAACCAATAGAATTGCGTTGCGGCACGGGTTGCGGAGTGGAGTTGTGTCAATAACGCAATTCTATTGGTTGTTCAAAACACGTCTCGACTCGCACAGCTTTGGTGGAGTCTCGGCCTAATAAACACATTCCAAATACAATGAGAGTGTGGAGTTATGTAGGATATGGCCCATCTCCTTTTCTGCTTATCTTGCCTCACCACCTGCACCTTCCACGATTTGAATGAGGTAAACCACAAAGGCTAGTTTTCCGTATTTTACCTGCAGCGTAATTTGTATACCTACTAAGTATTTTCGGCATTTATTGTACGTAAAACGATAAAGCACCTCTAGTGTACGAATGAGGAACTAATTTTTTTCCATCAAATAACGTCTTAAAGTTACTTGTTCGTCACGATATCGTAAAAGTCGGATCTCAGAGTTCTACGGTTACTTATTGGTCGGATACCATTTGGGTCCAACGACATGCAAAGAAGAAGGTTGAAAAAATATTGATGACATTTCAAATCTCTATTAGTTATCAATGTCCATGACACCTGTTTCTATCGGTATAGGACTAGTTGCTAGTGAGTACATCAGTACATTACTCGCTGCGCTTGACACCGCACACAATGCAAGTTGCTCCTTTTATCTGCGGCCATGTTTTTTATTTAAAAATTACGCCGGAATCAACCGCCATTGTTAGGCCTGTGGCGTTTTTAACGTGTTTTGTTCCTGATAAACTTGAGTCGGGAGTTGGGAAATTTTGTGGGGAAAAATGTAGGAGATAATAACTGCGGTGCTGCGTCATGGCTTACAATGTTTTTTTTTTTAATATTAATAGAAAGGCGTCATTTATGTATAAGTTTGTTGGGGAGCTTTTAAAGAGCCTTTACATAACCATTTGCATATAGATACGTTGTCAGGTGTAGAGAAACGGACATAGAGAACCTTTTATGTTATTCGTCATTCCGTCAGTCACCCGGTCGGTCGTAAATAAAACACAGTAACTTCAATAGCTGTGTAACTTAAGTTATTCTGTTTTTATTACGATCGGCTGGCAATCACTTCACGACATGGACGTATTACGCGGCGGCTGGATCGTGAGATGGAGGCTGTCCTCTCCCTCACAGTTCTCGCTTCCTCCTTTACTAGCATGACTGCTTCGCAGAAGAAGGTGACTGCTTCCCATTCCATCTCGCCCCGCAGCATGGCCTCGACCAATTGTGGGTGCGAGATGTCGCCGCTTATCGCCTCCATGAAGGCACTGCGGTGCTCTGCCCAAGCGAGGCAGACCTGCACCATATGCTCCACCATATCCTCGACACAGTAGTGACACCCAGGTGTTTTTTCCTTCCTAATCAGACACAGGAGCCTCCCGAAACACCCGCGTCGGAGAGGAATTAATTGAATTTCTGTTATAAATGTATATATAGCTAATAGTAACGTCATCATTAGAAAAAATAATCTAAGCATCAACAAAATTGCTGCTGCTGCTGCTGCTGCTGCCATTAAAAACGTCAACAAAACAATGTTAAACTTCCTACTTTGTTTTTATACTAAACAGTTTTAAAATGTGGCATCTTGAAAATGTCCTGATGTAATTACTTGCTTATTCTTTCATTCTTTGTATTTTTTCTTAAAATTTTCGCCTCTTTTGTAACGCGCCTTCAGGCCAACATTCCTCTCGTTTAAGACATTTTTTCGCCACAATATTTTGTCATTGTGGCTAAAGAATGCAGTAATGAGATAAATTAGAGGATAATCTCCTTCGTCTGGCTTATTTTGTCGTCTAATGCCGGACGACTGGCTTTACGGTTAATAATATGAAGTGAAAGAAAATCGGACTTAATAACGTGTCCTGTTTTTTTTTGCAGTATTTATGATCTAATAGTTTTATTTTTTGTCTGATGGCGGATTAGTCTCAGCGAGAGGCTCTTGTTCAGCAGAAGACGTCTTCTGGCTGATGATAATGATGATTACAGTTTTAAAGTCCAGCAATATTATTAAAGTTGCTGAATTAAGTTCTTCGCTTTTGATAAATTTTGACTTCACACGATTAATCATTAGCTCCTCAATAATTAATGTAAAAAACTAGGTAACGATGTGTTGTTGTACATTTGCCACAAAGTTAATTCGCCCCAAAAAAAAGTATTTCACCACTTTTCATTTTGATTGCGATCAGATTTTTTGCTTTTTTATTCGGCCTCTTTCAGTAAATGAGCACTTATAGAACCAAAATTGAAAAGCTATCCACTATTAAGTGGATCAATGAAACTGTTTTTTCAATTATACTTGACTATTCTTCTAAGTGGCAAAGAAATAAATTAGTTAGTTACACCTAATAAATGCCTAATAAAAAACTGACAGATCTGTAAAGCAAGTGAAACACTACATTAGAAAACAAAGTTCAATGTCACAATTAACAAACCGTTAACACGGAACATTTTCATTAATGTCCAACTCTCCAAACAATTAAATATGAACAAAACAATCCAACTAACACTCACTTAATTTTACTACACAACGGGAAATTCGTGAAAATATCACAATGATCAAACGACTCTTTGAACTTCACCGCTACACCGCTGTAACCAGATATCCGCAGTGTTAACGGTTAATTAAATAACTAATTCTATTAGTTGTTTTAAACCACAGTTAAACACTGAAATGTTTTAAAATTAACTGCCGAGCAGCCTATTTTGCACTGATTTTAGCAATTTGAGGAAATGTCGAGGTTTCTCAACTAGATGTGGCTTCGCCAACATGAGTTTTTGGCCCTTAACCCACCGCGATGCAGCCTTTCGCCCGCCACGGTATTACTTTTTTCCAAATTGCTACAAAAAAATTGCTTTAGCTCGGCCTATTATCATTATCATCAGCCTATAATGTTCCCACTGCTGGGAGACAGGCCTCCTCTCTGTGAGAGGGAGTGGCCGAAATCCACCACGCGGGCCCAGTGCGGGTTGGTAAATGTCACATGTATTCGAATTTTTGGTTCTAGGACATGCCGGTTTCCTCACGATGTTTTCCCTCACCGTTTTGAGAGCAGTGGTGATGAAATAAATTACACAAAGTAATGCGCCTGGCGGGGTTCGAACCCACGACCTACAACTCGTAAGTCGGGACCGATACCCACTGAGATACCACTGCTCTCCCTCTCGGCTCCTGCTCGACTTACATTTAGGATATATCCTATAGTATTCAGGATACAATACGTAGCCAGCTTCCAATTGATTGACGGCATGGTTGACGCAGTGGTTGAGCGACCGACTGATGCGCAGCGTCGAGGGTTCGATTCCCGCACTAAACAAATATTTGTATGATCTGCAAGTGTAAGTACGGGTTTGGGTGTTTGTGTATGTGAATTTCTATATTTGTAATCGCACCCAAAATATGGGAGAAACTCATAGTGTGAAGCAATGTTAAAAAAAAAGAAAAAAAATGGATCATTAGGCCGGAGATTACCCCTACTTATAAAACAAACAAACGTTGCCTGTTTATCATAATAAATGGTACAGATGTTATTTACTAGCTTAAAGCTCTAGAAAAATCCCTAATCTAAAATAGTTGTGCCTACCTATATTTTGCCGACTATCACAGACAAGGCACGAAGCATTCATCATCATCAGCCTATAAATGTTCCCACTGTTGGGATACAGGCCTCCTCTCTGTTAGAGGGAGTGGGCCATAATCCACCACGCGGGCCCAGTGCATGTTGGTAAATGTCACATGTCTTCGAATTTTTGGTTCTAAGACATGCCGGTTTCCTCACGATATTTTCCTTCACCGTTTTGAGAGCAGTGGTGATGAAATAAATTACACAAAGTAATGCGCCTGGCTGGGTTCGAACCCACGACCTACAACTCGTAAGTCGAGACCGATACCACTAGGCCACCACTGCTCTCAACGAAGCATTACCCCAGAATATTCAAGAGTTTTTTGATGGAAAAACCCAATAAAACTTTTTATAGCCTGGTCATACCACTACTCACATAATGCTATCATCAGCCTAGCCTTTTCTCAACTATATTGTGGTCGGCTTCCAATCGAACCAGATGCAGCTGAATATCAATATTTTACATGGAGCGACTGCCTATCGTACCTCCACAACCCAGTGACTGGGTAATACGATACCCCATGGTAAGACCGGTTGTCAGACTTCAGAGCTTCTGACTAATAGTAACGACTGTCAAAGATCTACAAATGACAGCCAGGACCAATGTAACAAAGAAATATTCCACGTGCTGTTAGAAGTTTCAGCAGGCATTAGAAACACGGGGTTTTAGTAAAAGTTGTGACTTTTGTTGAAAAGTACTCTGTTTTAATAATATATAAATGGAGATAGATATGAAAAATGCTTACGTGCGTCGTTAAAAAAGTTAGACTTCATCTAGGACCAAGTCTTACTATATTTTAGTGCTCAATTTAACAAATTACTTGATAGATGATAAAACTTTGTCAAGAAAAAAACTGTGACCTGGCACTCGCACAGATAAAAAATAAGTCATGAGCACATTCATAAGGGCCATAAATAATCTTCAATAGAAAATGTTTTTTTTTTAAATTCTGCAATTTTTTTTTAATTTGATCATTAGTCGATATTGATGAGCGATAACGATGGTAGACAAATCAAATTTTAATGCGTATTAGATTGACATTAGCTAGCGAAAATCTCATGACATTGACTACAAACTAGGAGGTGAACTTCAACCTAAGTTCAAATACCTCACAGAGCTAATAAATTGAGAGTTTATTTTTAAGGGCTTATGCTCCCACTATTGGGACACAATAGTCTCTTCTTCGTGAAAAAGAGTGAGCCGTAATCCATCACGAGCGCAGTGCATGTTGTTACATGACACAATGTCTTTGAGCTTTTCGTTCTGGAACATGCAGTTTCCTCAGAGAGGCGATTTGTTTTTTTTCTCTCTCCTTCTGGTGTCAGAGTCAATCTCTGACACCAGAAGGAGAGAGACTATTTTTTATTTAGGATGGGTTTTCTCTTGTCTCCGGTCCGCGTGAAAGGTGACTCGGACAAAGTGAGCGAGATTACCCAGAAGAAGCTATTACTTCTAGGCAAGCGTGCTTAACCGTCGACCACATCTTCGCTTGCCATCGGGCGAGATAGTAATAAAGAAAATAAAATAATAAAAAAAATATAAAAAGAAGCCTGTTCACTCTAGCTTTGAAGAGATTCGAGTTTCTTTTGCTGTGCGCATTAAGAAGGAAGATTGCGCTAAGCGCGTGCGAATCGATGGAATGGCATCTAAGTATGGATAGTAATTAGCAGAACGACGATCTAATAATATAATATATAATATTCCACTTCTTACCATAATAAAACTTGTAATACAGCTAAATGTAAGCAACAGGATATCAAAGCCGCAGCTCAGATTCCACAAAGCAGTAGATGAACATCTATAAACATAAATAGTGAGTGTGTTTTGCATAAATGGGCGGCGCATTAACCGCAGCAGTTCAACATGAGAGAACAGTGTTCAGTTTCGCGTTAGTTGTCGTAAACTAGTCTTACTAATGTTTTCTACACTGTAGTGCAATTTATGAGAGAACACAGGTTAAGGGTTGAACCACATCTGGCAGCACGGAATCGCCTTTTTCCGTCGCCCTTTCTCTTTCTGTCGCTTAGAACTGCCATTTGCTAGACCGAGACAATGCGATAGCACGCGGCCGCCTCGAGGATTCCGCCGCGTGCTATCGCATTATGCTTTCTGTCTCGGTCTAGCGAATGGCAGTTCTAAGCGACAGAAAGAGAAAGGGCGACGGAAAAAGGCGATTCCGTGCTGCCAGATGTGGTTCAACCCTAAAGGGAAGGATTTGTGATATCGTCACTAAGGTGTAAATAGTTTTGTGAGAAAAAAAAAAAAACATAAGGATTGCGAAAAATGGGCGAGCTTATTTCCTTAATCTTTAATGTTATTCTGCACAGTTTTTTAGTTGTTTGAGCAAACGCATCTGTATTTAATCTATATAAATAAAAATGAATTGTTGTTCGTTAGTCTGATTAAAACTCGAGAACGGCTGGGCCGATTTGGCTGATTTTGGTTTTGAATTATTTTGGAAAGTCCAGGGAAGGTTTAAAAGGTTTTTTTTTTAATAGTTTCTCAGGCGGTACGGAGTTCGCCGGGTCAGCTAGTAAAAAATATAAGTGTTATTGCAATTCATATTTATGTAATTAAAGTTGAAATTGTTTGCATTGCCTTAAAATTGGAACACATCTGTCTTCGCACGCCGAGAGACACCACTTGCACTGTCTGCAATTCAACGCTTAACTGATCGTACTGACGTACGACAGAGAGAGACAAAGCGATCACCCGTGACCACGAAAGTTCTACACATCACCTCCACTTGAGCTACCCCGCTGCTCGCTTATCGCTTGTCCCTCCTCATCAGTAACGCGGTGCAACACGGAGCTCGTCGATATATCAGCGGGCAGCGTGACGGACGGCAGCAGTCCACCTAATGCTCTGCTGCTGTTTAGAGGATTTTAGGGATAAACTGAGGAAGTAGTACGTGCCTTATCTGAATATGTATCTAAAGAACGCTTTTGCCGCGCAAAGAAAAAGTAAGTCATTTAAAAACTATTAGGCCGATCAAATACTACATAAAAAAAAACCAAACATTGCAAACGTGCATGTAACTACGATTTTTTTTATAAATGTTGTTAGGTCCCTTGAGAGTAGTTAACACCCAAGTTCGCAACCCTGTAAACCCTGTGCTGTCAATGTCGTATCAAAATCCGTTCAGTAGTTTTTGTGTGTGTATCTCATGAACCGTGATAGCTAGAGAGTTGAAATTTTCACAGGTGATGTACTTCTGTTGCCGCTATAACAAAGCATACTAAAAACCAGAATACAATAAATATTAAGGGGGGCTCCCATATAAAAAACGTGATTTTGTTGCTGGTTTTTGTAGATAATAGGCTGTCATGAACCGTGATAGTGAGATAGCTTAAATTTTCACAGATGATGTATGTCTATTACCGCTATAACAACAAATGCTAAAAACTGGCTAGCGATCGTCATGCTGGATCACCTATCAAATCGATCGTCATGCCGATTGGATCACCTATCAAATTGGCATGTCATGCCAATTTGATGGATTCCACGTCCACACACGGTCAATTCTAACTGATCCAATTGGCAGTATCATGCCGATTGGACGATAGGCAGTATGGTGTATGGCTACCATTAGTCTGTCAAGAAAAATACGGGTCAATCTCAAAAATTTAAGTGAAGTTCTTACGGAACACTTCACTTCACTTTAGTTTTTGTGCTATAGAATAAGTAATTCGTGCTTAGATAGACTACTATCTAAGCACTCTAGTCTCGAGTCAACAGTGTGTTGTGTTCAACACGCGCATCAAAATGCTGTCAGAAAACTGATGGACTTCGAATTTCGCGTTTCATAAACCTTAAAAAAAAAACACATAAAAAAGTAACATCCATACACCCTCACAATCTTTCACGTTTAAAAATTAAGTAGGATCATCATCATCAGCCTATAAATGTTCCCACTGCTGGGATACAGGCCTCTTCTCTTGTGAGAGGGAGTGGGCCATAATCCACCACGCGGGCCCAGTGCGGGTTGGCAATTAAGTAGGATAGGATAGGTAGTAGTATCATTATTCGTAACACCACACTGCGTTCTAAAGCACAGATCATCGACGTTGCAAAAATGGCCGCTAAGCTGAAGTGGGACTGGGCTGGCCACGTCTGCCGGATGCCTAATGAACTGTGGGCCAAAATAACCACTATGTGGAGACCGGACACAGCCAGAAGACGTCGAGGCAGACCTCGCAGAAGATGTCGGGATGAGCTAGACAAAACTAACGACCAGTGGCTCACATTAGCCCTAGTTTAAAATATTGTAAAGTTATAGGGAGGTCTTTGCCCAGCAGTGGGATGACACAGGTTGACCTAGTAGTCAGTAACAGTAAGTAACAGGATAGTAGGATCTGTCGCTAACATAATGTTTAAATTGTAATTGATTCTAATTCTTTTCTTCTTGTTCTTTAAATATATTCAATTTGTGTACCCACTAACATAGATTTTAAGCTCCTGTTGTACTAACCATTATGGATCATGTAATCTGACATATAAAATTAATAAGTAATAATAATAAAAACTGGTCGACAAACAAAATACGCCGTGACGGAAAATGAGTTCATATACCCAAAATATTGCCATAATATATACGCGAAAAAAACTAAAAGGTCATCGGTTTCGAAGGAAAATGCATCTCTAGTTCGAAATATCAAAATTAAATCCAGTAGAACTGCAAAAAAAGCGAAATTCACAAAATCCATTATTTTGAAAGCCTTTGTTGTTTTGTGTCAACATTGATGGTATTGATGAATTGACCTTTTGCACGTAGGAGAAAAATATTTCTGATTTACAAGCTTACATTACATTATCATCATCATCAGCCTATAAATGTTCCCACTGCTGGGACACAGGCCTCCTCTCTGTGAGAGGGAGTGGGCCGTAATCCACCACGCGGGCCCAGTGCGGGTTGGTGGATGTCACATGTCTTCGAATTTTTGGTTCTAGGACATGCCGGTTTCCTCACGATGTTTTCCTTCACCGTTTTGAGAGCAGTGGTGATGAAATTAATTACACAAAGTAATGCGCCTGGCTGGGTTCGAACCCACGACCTACAACTCGTAAGTCGGGGCCGATACCACTCGGCCACCACTGCTCGCATTACATTATGCTATCTATATAAATAAAAATGAATTGTTGTTCGTTAGTCTGATTAAAACTCGAGAACGGCTGGGCCGATTGAGCTGATTTTGGTTTTAAAATGTTTGTCGTAGTCCAGGGTAGGTCTAAAGGGTTTTTTTTATTGTTTCTCAGGCGGTACGAAGTTTGCCGGGTCAGCTAGTAATATATAAAACTTATTTTTAAACCAATTTCTCCTTTTTTCTCTAACCTGATCTGTCCCACTTTTGGGCAAAGGCGCTCCTTCCTCCACTACGAAAGATTTCATCAAACAGCGGTGTTTGGCGTCTGTATTTTTGATTTCTTTATAATTTCCTTCATAATATCCTAAACGGCTATTTTTGACATTTCCTCAGCAGAGTACGTAGTTCTCCTTTCACGTCATCATGCGTCGTCACCTTCCCTCTTTGTCTCAGGGCATCATTTTTGTGTTATTTTGGCCCACAGATTGTCCGGCATGCGACACACATTTCCTGTCAAATTTGAGTTAGGCAGGCTTCTAAGCTACGTCAGCTATATCATCTATACAGAGCTATAGTTTGCTCGCAGTATTGTGTTTCGTATGCGGTTCTTAGAATATCGTGCATATTGTTGGCAAAACCCTGAGTTTTGACTCCTTGACGTTAGTTCACACATCTTTGATAGTACAAAACATTACACAACCATTAGAAAACTCCTCAATGATTAATAATACTCGTTTACTATTTAGATAAGTAAAGAACATTTTCGTTCATCATCGTCATCATCATCAGACGTAAGAGTCCACTGCTGAACATAGACTTCCCCTATAGGTTACCAGCCTCCTCCATCCTTCCAAACGGTTCTACCGTTTGGAAGCGTTCCATCCTTCTTTATTTCATTTAATAAATCTCTTTTTTTTTGTAAATCTGTGACAGTACAGAAACGAAGCTTTTAAGGCGCGTTAAAGAGTCCACTTGATGCGATAAAGATCAGTTGCTATGCCTAAATGTGTAAGCTAAGCTCTACTGTAAGCCCAGTCGTGTTATGAATCCCAGGCCACTACACGTCACAACTTGCAGGCAAAAATTATGACCAAAATTAGGTCAGAATTTAATATACATGTTCCATGACTTGCCTGATTTATTGCCCAGGCGCCATATTTGGGCAATAAATCAGGGGATTAAAAATAATGCTGGTACGTGTTCTCGCCGGCTTCATCAAAATTCATGGCATTATGAAGTTACTGACTGAAGCTACAGAGGTTTACGTGTTCTGGTAGTTTCCATTAACAGAAGATTTAAGGGTAGTTCTTCGAAATTTGATTCTTTGACTGATTCATATGGTCAAATTTTAATTTCACTTTCAGCTCAGTAACACATGTTCATATGAAAATAGATATTCCAAATAACATTTATTTGTTTGAGGGACTCCTTTTTACAAAGTAGTTTTTAAGATATCGAAGTGTAAAAATTTTGTGCCCAGATGAATCAGAAATTTTTACAGATGAATCAGGAACAGAAATAAAAATGGAAAACTTTAAATAAAAATGGGCTTTGTATTAAGAAAATAATCATAATATAATAACAATAATATTTTTTTATAAAACAATTAATTATCAGTGATCATATCAAGGAAAAATTTGGTCTATTCAGCAATAAAATTCTTGTTTTTCAATATAACATTTACAGAAATAAATACTTACAGAAAAGCGAGAATTTTGTTATAAATAGGTACCTACTAGATAGTTATTTTAATGCTACGTTATAATATTCTCTGTTTACTTTTGTTTTTTTTTTTTCTTTCTTTTCAAATATATTATAATTCTTTCATTTTTAATTTCCACGCAGCATAGATACCTATCTATGCTGCGTGGAAATGGAAAATAAGAAAAGATCCAGACAAGTACCTACTTGTCTGGATCTTTTCTTATTTTCCATCTTAGAAGGATGAAAAATTCGTACGTTCTGTGAGTTTCTTTTTCTCATACATATATTTTTTTTCATCTTTTCTACTATTGATAGTGGCATTGTTGTGAACAGTAATATAAAATAAAATAGATAGAGTTTGACTTATCAATAAATACCGAAGAATAATTTCAAAATTATCTCACACACACTCTACTGACATGGAAAAGTAAAATAACGTAACAAAAGTGCTCCTTTCTGGCTGGAAAAGCGGAAAACGAATTTATTTTCAGATTAATATGGGTTTTTGAACATATGAATCAGGCACAGATGAATCATGATTTTGCCTAAAATCATGCTTAACTCATCATTCATACAGACTTCAGTATTATCAGTTTTCTACACGAATCTGTAACCCAAAAGCATCACACGAAACTCAGAATAAAGTCTTAAAACAGCAAAATAAAATTAATAAATTAGGCATTGTAATCAGCAAAGTACCTAAACCAAGCACAGATGAATCAGACATTTACCTTTGTTTCACCAGGTTCTAAGCCAACCAGCCTCACGTCCGCCTTATAGCACGTCCGTTGTACGACAGGTTTCCCCCCACGTGGGATCCCAGACTCTCATCATTATTCCTCGACCAAGTACAGTCAAGCAGAGCTTACTCCACATAAATCAGTATTATACGCCGGACACTTCTTATTTACTTAATTAAAAACACACTAACGTAGTTAAATCTAATACCTACATATTTTTTGTAAGAGGTAAATTATTACCTTTCGATATAACTTTAATTTATATTGATGAATCAAAGGGAAAATGCGACATCGACCATTTTGTTCCGGAAAATGGGAAACGGACGCCCTATATGAATCAGGAGAACAGACTTCGAAATTTTTTATTTTGTATCTAGATAGTTACTATTAAAAAAAAAATAATTTGTCCCAGGTAGAGCTAAATCTAAACTGTACAGAAAAAAATATTACATGCCGTTTTGTTAGTTGGTTACAGAAATATACCCACAGACATCGAAAATTTTGTCTCTGAAGAACTACCCATAAACACAAAACTGTATGTAATGCTCGTTATCATTCAATGGGAAAACAGAGGTTTGGCTGATATTTTCGCCGTGGGGATAGAAAATTTTGACCCAGGCTCGAATATAAAGTCCATCGTTGCTACACGCAGAGAAATGTATACGAGAACTTCTGGTTGCAACCGTGACAGCAAGACTCACTAGTTGACTTTACAACATTTCTAGTAATAAATACTAAGTCCTTGTTATATCTACTACTTATTTAGTATTTATTACTAGACTAGTGTTTGCCCGCGGCTTCGCTTGCGTTAGTTTCGAATTTGAGAAACAATACGGATCATGTAAGTGGCGCCATCTGGAATATGAACGTATTTTTTTTTTTTTCTCGGCAACAGCTCTCTTCTATTTTTCGGGATGAAAGACCCTATATCCGTGTCTATACTCCTGACAACGTATATGCAAAATTTTGGGGCGATCGATTCAGTAGGTAGTTTGCGTGAAAAGGTAAAAAACAAACATACTTGCATTCATAATAGGTATTACACACATCAAAAGTGTCTAGGGATCAACATATATTTTTGCAATAACTTTTCTCCTGATTGATATTAATTAAAATGTTCTTTAAGGATTCATCAAATAAAGTGTTATCGTTTGTCACAGTAACGATAAACCAAGTCACCTTTGCATTCATAAAGAAATTTGCCATTTTCCTAATAAAGGGATTTTTGACATTTGAACCACTAACATTAAAGCTCGAAAAAAAGACTGAAATAACAGTTTTCTTTAAAATTTTATTGGGTAACTTAAACAATTAATAATCCGTGTTTCTACCGCGAACACTAACAACACAAGAACATCGGTTTGGCATACTCAAAATGAGTTCATCCAAATCACGCTGTGGAATGGCCGCCCATGTTCGTTGCAACAACAAAAAAAGGTCTTCTTGCGACTGGATACCCTCCATATTCGGCAGAGCTCTTCTCTGTAGCATATCCCATGCATGCTCAATCGGGTTCAAGCAAAAATGCTTGATCCCTAGACACTTTTGATGTGTGTAGTTTTGAATTTTATATACACATACACACATCAAAAGTGTCTAGGGATCAAGCATTTTTATGCGGATTTCTTGAGATTGAGATGTGGCTTTGTAATAAATTTATGATTTTATAAATTTATATGGATCCTTTTTGGTGCATTTCATAATTTGAATCAGGAACTGTAAATCAAATTCGAGTAAAAGATGAAAATCAGCTGTCAATATTTTCCCTATAAAAACATACAACGCATTGAAGACATTATTAGTGCTACTGTTTCCCTACTACTGATTAAAACCAACGTTATTATGGAGCGGCGACGTCATTTAAGCAGGGAAGAAATGCTCAGAGCCGTGGGAATGATAGAAGCTGGTTCCCGGCAACGTACTGTGGCTTTAGCTCTGAATACAAGTCAGAGTGTTATCAGTCGACTTTGGACACGTTACCGAAGCACTGGTACCGTGGCTGAGCGCCATGGAGGACGGTATCGCTGCACCACACGGAGACAAGACCGATTCATTCAAATCTTAACTCGAAGAGCTCCAGCAATAACCGCCATGATGTTAGCCGTGAGGCTTCATCACTCTTCAGGGAACTTAATTAGCGACTAAACAGTCAGAAACCGCTTGCATGAAGTGAACCTTCATTCCCGAAGACCGCTACGGGTACCACCTATAGCAATGCACAATCGTAGGATTCGATAATATCAATGGGCTCTTGACCACAGAAATTGGGCAGAAGAACAATGGCGTTTCGTGTGCTTTTCTGATGAGTTTCGTTTTGGTATGAGACCGGATACAAGACGTATACGACACTGGAGAACCCCTGGACGCCAACAGCGATTAAAATCCTGCCAGGAAGTCCATCCTTATAGTGGTGGAACCATCATGGTATGGGCGGGTATTTGGATCGGCGGAAGAACTGAGTTGATTTGGATCAGAGGCAACCTCAACGCTCAAATTTATGCTGAGACGATTGTATCAGACGTCATCGTTCCTCTACAAGTGCAAATCGGTCCCTTATTTCAGTTAATGCATGATAATGCACGACCGCACACCGCAAGAGTTGTAAGACAGACTCTCGCCGCAGCTAACATCAATGTCCTGCCCTGGCCTGCTCAGTCGCCAGACTTGAACCCGATTGAGCATGCATGGGATATGCTACAGAGAAGAGCTCTGCCGAATATGGAGGGTATCCAGTCGCAAGAAGACCTTTTTTTGTTGTTGCAACGAACATGGGCGGCCATTCCACAGCGTGATTTGGATGAACTCATTTTGAGTATGCCAAACCGATGTTCTTGTGTTGTTTTGTTCGCGGTAGAAACACGGATTATTAATTGTTTAAGTTACCCAATAAAATTTTAAAGAAAACTGTTATTTCAGTCTTTTTTTCGAACTTTAATGTTAGTGGTTCAAATGTCAAAAATTCCTTTATTAGGAAAATGGCAAATTTCTTTATGAATGCAAAGGTGACTTGGTTTATCGTTACTGTGACAAACGATAACACTTTATTTGATGAATCCTTAAAGAACATTTTAATTAATATCAATCAGGAGAAAAGTTATTGCAAAAATATATGTTGATCCCTAGACACTTTTGATGTGTGTAGTTTAGATCAATAATGTCATACCTACGTAGGTACCTACTACCTGGGCTTCCTCCCAAGGTGTTTGATGGGGGAAATTGAAACAGCCAGGTCAAGTTTTGAACTCATAGGTGTGGATGTGGATCACTGATCCAGCAGTTTGATGACCCCAAGTCACGTTTATTATCCACAGATGCAGTGCTTACACCCTAGGACCCGTTACAATAGTGGCAAGAGGAGAGGGTTGCCGTGTGTTGATCTGAGTTGCCGAAAATTTATACATCCACAGTACTTACGTATCGGCGTGCGAATCTTAACACCGCGATTCAGAAATTATCTCAAATAAAAAGCACCATCTATCGACAATTAATGGACTATTTTGTCTGATTCGCGATTAAACAAAAATAAATTAAACACAAAATATTAGAAAGATTTGTTGTTTTCAAATCTTTAAAATTCCTACACCTCGAACATTGCTAATCCCCCAAGGGGAATAGCGTAATTATACATACCCTATTAATTGAAGCGCAGTTTAGGGAATATTTGAGGAAAAATTGAATAAATAATATCCAGTGGTTTATCTTCCAACTCAAAACAAACATTGAAAAACAACTAAATTCAAAATTGCTTATCTCCCAGGGAAAATAGCGTAATAATACATAGGCTATGAACAGAAGCATATTATTAGGAATATTTGAGGAAAATTTGATCGACAACTTTACAGTAGTTTCGGAGATAGACCAAAGCATTTTTTGCTTTGGTCTTAAAAATTTCGAAAAAAAAAAAGTTGATCTGGCATCAGAATCGATCCCTTATCTCGAAAAAAATACAAAAAGAAAAAAATATTCAATGTACAGGAATGACAGCTCTACGATTTTATTATATGTAAAGATAAAGATAAAGAAATGTTGTAAAGTCAAGTAGTTAGTCTTGCTGTCACGGTTGCAACCAGAAGTTCTCGTAAAGGTAGCCAGACATTTCTCTGCGTGTACTGAAAATTTTACATGTTTCCCGACTGAGGAATTTGGAAAAAACAAAGGCTTCAGACTCAGCAGTTAGTCAAACTGAAAACGAAAATCTTTCAAAAATCTCTTTTCAAAAGTCAATGTGTTAAAAGAAATGTAGTTCAAATTAAGGCCGAAAACACAAAGTAATTAACCCAGTACATAAACAAACTGCACCACTACCCAGTAAGATGGTATCACTAAGCTAAGTGAACTCGGTATTATCACTACAAGATCGTTTAGCTGGTATATGAGATAAGTAGTATTTCAACAGATAATGGCTCTTTGTGTCACCGTCATAATCCTACATTAAGTGCATTTGGACATGTTGGACTTGAAGTCATTGTCATTAAGAGAGGGCCCATGGCTTTGGCCATGGGTTTTGACATAATGATGTAGGTATTTTCTGTCTTTATAATTATTAAAGATTTTCTTTGAAAAGAAAAATTCGAACCGCGAACAGGGTTTGAACCTGCGACCAGATCAGTACATCCGACGCTCTTTCCAACTGAGCTATGATCGTGGTTCTTACCTACTGCGTCGAATTTTTCAATCCATTTTTAACGTCTCAACGTGACGTTTCTTTACAATTGTTGTTTAATGGTTGTTAATTGGTACGATCAGGATTCCCTGGGATAAGTATTTTGGAAGAAATACTACCCTTTTACCCACCCTTTTCAGCGTTATTTTTTATACGCATTGACGGGTGAGTCGCGAATCGTAAACGTGACCGCAGACGTGACCGCGGTGGGTTAGTTAGTAAAGCATCCGGTGTGCTGAATCAGAAGGTCGCAGGTTCAAGTCATGTTTTTTTAACAAAAATCTTTAAGTAGCAGATGCTTTAAAAATAATTAAGTTTAGTACTTATGCAACGACATATTCATGTCACATTTTCAGACCAAACTTGGCAAGAGTAACTTAACCTTGTACAATCGACAAAGTTGAATTTTGACCCATAAGCGCCATTTAGACGGGGAGAGTTTCTCGAACGTTTCGCAGTTTCGCAGTTTCCCAAGCTAAGCAGAGCTTGTGTTATGGGTACTAGACAACTGATAAACATAGTTAAATATTTCTAAATACATACATAATAATATAGATAAATTACACCCAGACACAGAACAAATGATTGTGCTCATCACACAAACATTTGTCTTGGGTGGGAATCAAACCCACGACCTCCGGCATAGCAGTCAGGGTCACTAACCACTAGACCAACAGGCCAGTCAAAATTGTCAAAATGTGTCATGATTCAACTTTGTCGATTATACAAACATGTACCTACTTGGAGCTGTAACAAAAATATTTTTACCATTCTTTTCAACGATGCTCTGGTCGATTCAAGGGTCCAGTGCCTTAAACATCGACGCCGTGTTGACAACCTGACGGTTTTTTATCGGTTAAATTTCGAAGAGTTTGCGATGGAACTGCACAACTTGATTCCGTCTAGCCCTTTCCATCATCGGACTACAAGACGTAGGGCAATGCGCCATCGATATATGGTGGACATCCCTCCGGTACGATACAAAGCGTTTTGCCAATACTTTTATAAGCCAAGGAGTGGAAATCTATGCCGGGATCTGTATTTACTAGGCAAGCCTGCTTCTTGCACATCTTCGCTTACGCTAGGAGGTAGTGGTCAAACGCGAACATATCTTTAAATAAATAAAAAACCATCACTTCTAATACAAAACTCCCAAATAAAAAATCAGGTCAATAAACCAATGGACATCTACATCGATCGACACCCCTAAATATTAAGGCAGGGTTGCCACCACTCGCCGTCAAAGTGCATGGAAATTATCAATTTCCGCCAACGCCTTTCAGCCATCTTTGAACTCTTCGGTTAGATCCCTTCCTTGACAAGCAAGTCTATATTATTAAATAGACAAGTTTATTGGGGGATGACGTTTTAAGTTAGAATAGCATGACTGCTGGATTTTATGGAGTAATTATTTCATGACAGTTTGATTATAATGGTTCAACTTGAATTCGACATTATTTTATGTACCTATACTCATCATCGATGTCTGCCAAATGCCTTGCATCTTCAGTAGCGTGTCTGCAGGGTATTGTAGGCTACTGGCAATATCAGTTACTAATAACAGTTACATAAAAGAAGTTCTTTGACGCCTGAGTGTCTCTTCCCATTTTGTATTTTTATTTTAGTTATATTTTAGTTTTCATTTTAACTTAGTTTCTTTTGTAAATATTTAAATTTAATTATGTATATGTAATATAAAAATATTGTAATCAACCTTTCATTAAAAAAAACTCATAAAATAAATACCTAACCTACAAACATTTTCTGTTACACTCACGTTTCATATCACAAAAAATGGGAACTGTGAATCTAAAAGGTATGATGTTTGTACCCACACTTGACCTTTTCGACTACTGCCACTTTCGAAATTGCTCGAGATATCAAATTCCTTGTTCCAGATGATTGCATAAAATATTTGTGAACACGCATAAGATAGCTGTATTCGAAACAATCCAACTAAAATCTACTGCTATATTCAGGTAGTGTTAGGATCCGCATCATACGTATTGTAAAGGTGGATTGCCACGCTGTGTGAAATTGCGGATGAACGCGTACGGTTCTCGACTGCGGGCAGCCACGCAACGCTTTTTCACTTCGAAAGCCGTGTCTGCGCTACCACGCTGCGGTACCTTTCCCATGGTTCATTGGTGCGGCCTGGTCACCGTCCGTTCGCAATATCACGCATCGTAGGAATCCACCTTAATAAGGCTGAATTCCATAGCCTCTGAATCAACTGAAGACAAGCTCGACAGGTTGTTTGATTGAACGAGCTAATCTCAGCAATTACTGGTTCAAATTTAAAAATCCTTTTTGTGTTGGATAGCCCAACTATCGAGAAAGGCTATAGGCTATTATAACTTCACGCTACAATCAAAAGGAGCCGGGAATGAAATGGCGGGAAACATAATATGTTGGATTGACCAAATTTCGAGAAAGGTTATAGGCTATTAACACTTCACACTACGATCAAAACGAGCTGGGAATTAAATGGCGGTGAACAGCTAGTCTTTCATACAAGACCTCCTCCTTAATATTCACAGTCGACAATCGATTACACGTTTGCTATAAACATGGCCTTATTTTCGTAAGGAAATCGATTTGAGCAAGTGAACGCACCGTCATACGTTGCTATAGGCTTTAGCAATGCAACTAAGCTACCGACTTGTACTACCTACACACATAGGTATAGATTAGAGGTATGGAGAGTACCTTAACCTGTTATCGATCGCTTCACGGTATTGTAGTCAAGGGATGTCCTATAATTACCCTTTTAGGTTAAACAAAATAGCAATCAGGGATGATATTGTAAACTAGTGAGCTTAAATCTGTGAGTAACTCTGTCACTAGCCATGCTAATATGGTTATAATGTCATCGTATCAGCTAATATCGTATGACAAGACGCAGCATCTGTCAATGAAATATAAAAAAAAGAAGAAAGAAAGAGAAAGAAAATTGAGTATTTATGTAGAAAAGTAAAAGCTATAGGTAGTTAACTTTACCAGAGAAATAAGTTATTGCACTTCGAACACGAACCTTGTGGTTTTGCGACTAATTTGAAAATCTATTAAGTTATTGTCAAACAGACAGGCAAAGCGAATGCGATCCGAATCCTGTCATATAAAAAAGCGAAAGCGGTCCGATAGTCTATGTGACAGGCTTCAAACAATTCCATACATTACAAACAAAAACGCTTCGGCACGCTTTTCAGTTTGACAAAGGCATTAAAGAAACACCCAGACCCGGAACTACTTATTGCAGATCTTTGTTTGACCTACAAGTAGTTGTTCCGGCTCTGGGCGTTTGTGTATGTGAGTTTATAATATGTTTGTAAACGCACCCACAACACAGGAAAAATTCCTAGTGTGGGGAAAAGTAAAAAAAAAAATGTAGATAGATTTATTACTTTCAGCGTTAGAGAACTTCAGGAATCCTGCAAAAGATTGTTGAAAGTGAATCCAGAAACTGATACTCAAGAAAAACTTTGAGACCACCTGCTTAAAAATACTTTTCCACATTGCGAAGTAAAATGATAGCGATGTTAACTAGCCGCAGGTTATGACTAACAAAAACTGTCCAAAGTTGTATTGTTACAGTTTACGCGGCTCTTAGCTAAGTGGACGCCAGATTTTGCAAGTGAAGCGACGTTGTGTGTGTGTGGTATTACTATCAGCGAGTCAACATCTGCCTAGCCTTTTCCCAACTATATTGGGGTCGGCCTCCAGTCGAACAAGGTGCAGATTGTTATCAGTATTTTACATGGAGTGTCTGCCTGTCGGACTTCCACAATCCAGAAACTGGGTAATACGATACCCAATAGTAACGTGTCGTTTTCTCACTAAAATAGTTCGCAACCGATAAAAGCGTAAAATAAATTTAAGTTTCAGATAACTGACATGCTATTACAGTGCGCAATTTAGTCGCTGTCACTACCAAGCCACCTTACGAACGTTAAAAGATATGCAAGTAGGTCAACCGGTGGGCATGACAAATAGTGTCGGTGTATTGCGAGCGGCACGCGTGCTTACTTGACATGCTAGAGGGATGCGAGCCTTAAATAATATGCAACATCTTAATACAGCCACTTACTCTTGTCCTAACAGACTTTTAAATTATCTTGTAAGCTTGTTGAGCGTAAAAGATTGCCCCAACAGAGGGATTTTGTCGCGGGACTGTCACATCAGGTAACCGTGACTTTAAAACAAAAAGGACTATTGAAGAATCACCGTGGATTTTAGTCAGTACAAGTTTGACAGTCCCTCAGTAAAAAGGTTACTTCCCTTCACTGCATTGTCTAAGTTCATGTCGAAGCGTAGACGCATTTCAATCAACTTGGATCAGCGCCATCTATCTTTCATTGGAGAAATTAAGTAGTTAGATTTGACAAAATAACGTAGGAACGTCAAGTAATTACTTGGGGATGGTTAGCGTGGAGAAATGGCGACACCGAGCGAATAGTCGATTCGGAAGTTTAATCAGCTATTCGAGGTTGACAGATAGGTTGGCTAACCTGTGGGGGTAGGCCACGTGGGCGGTGACGGTTGTGTGAAAAGATCACTTTGAATCGAGCCCTCGGTCTGAGTAGACATTCATTACTCCACGCTTAACTTCCCGCGTTCCTAAGTTTTAATCGAGCCATATCTCAGGCTTATTTTGTGTTCGGTGTGTGTTAGCAAGTAATTAAAAGTGTTAACGAAGGTTTTGTGAGTGTTATTACCGATTTCGCGACCCACTGATAACGATTCTCCGTTATATATTTCTTTCCTTTTTAACAAGTTCGTTCAAGCAAAGTAATAGAAAAATAGCGTTTTTGTAAAGAAACCATGACTGCATGCCGATATTAAGGCTATCGGGTCCAGAGAAAAATGCTAGAAATATTTTCAATAACAAGACTTCTAGACGTCACAGGTGCAGGGTTCATTGTCTTCAGCATAATACGCGTCTCCTAGGACAGTAACAAAATGAAAACACTGAATCATGTTTTTGTTACAAAAAAGCCAAGAAAAAAAAGACGTGTGGCACTCGGGGACTGCCGCGGTAAAGCTATTGCATAGCATTTTGTATCAACTTATGCAATTATAATTTTATTTATTTATTTTATTCATGCAGCATTGCTTTTTCTTTGACATTAATTCAAGTTACACTTTTTGAGCGTGGTGACCGATAAGAAAACAATTTTTTCTAATAATAAATAAATAAAATAGAGTCGTACAAACGCACACAACGCCGTGTCGAAGACTGCCGAACTGAAACAACGTTAGACGATGCACGGCCTTCAAGCCACACCTCCTTGCCCGTCGGAGTGGGGAGCGTGAGGTTTTTTCGTTACGGAATTTCTGGATTCGGTCCCCGCGCTCAAGGCCCGCGATAGAAGCTATGCAATAGCTTAAAAACACATAATATTTGAACTGAAGGTTTTATATTGTCTGGGGACAGTCTAGACTACAATATACCTCCGCAAGACAAACTCGTGTCGTAAAAACTCCAAATTCCGTCAACTTGATCGTAGGTAATGTCTGCCCTAATTTCAGAGCCCTAATGTCTGCGACCATTCGCTTAAGTCGTCAAGCATCGTGTCAAGTCTCTCGTTTGTGTTTCGTCTGAGACAGATCTTTTCTGCAGTGTCGGCAACGCCTAGGCCATACTTATGGTATTGCAAGCATCTATACGCTTCGGTAACCGCTTTCGATCAGGCGGGCCGTATGCTTGTTCTTATTCTTAGCGTGTCAATGGCAAATCATTTTATATGCTTGTTTATTTTTTATCTATACTATAATATAATATTATAAAGCTGAAGAGTTTGTTTGCTTGGACGCGCTAATCTCAGAAACTACTGGTTTGAATTGAAAAAATATTTTTGTGTTGAATAGTCCATTTATCAAGGAAGGCTATACGCTATGTAACATCACGCCATGGCGAATAGGAGCCGAGCAGCGGTTGAAACTGTAGGCAACAGTTGGTATAGGCAAGAGTTAGTATAGAATATAAAAGGTGCTGAAATCGTAGTTCAGATCTGAACCATTAGATTGTCATTAATTTGAAACGTCTTCTTATTCCTCTCAGCGTGCATCAACACGCCAAGAGATAATTTTATCTCCATTATAATACCTCTCTGTTAACACATCTCTAGATTTCTGAAACCATCCTTTTATTCAGCAATTTTCTTTACACGAAACTGACAACTGAACTTTTAAAAACAAGGCAACTATGAAAAAGAATCCTCTGAAACTTTGGTGTTCAGCTTGGGAATTTCCTTACCGACGCCAGATGTTGGAACGAAATATTACAGCTTACTCCGCCATCGGGGCCGCGAGAACAGCGGTGTTATGTTGGTATTATTTTTTGTTTATTGTCATTTTTGTTTTTGAGCTTTTTTTTGTGTTTGGTTACTATACGACTTTCTCAAAGACTGAAGTTAATATACCTACCTAGATACATAGTTTCAGAATCTAGTAAAACTTTCTAAACTATTGCGATATAAAGAATTTTTATAGATAAAGAAATCTAAAGTATGTCTATGTATCTGTTGTATGAGAGCCCCATAAATTATTATTTTATTCTGGTTTATAGTATTTCTTTTTTTTTCTTTTTTTTTTAAAAACTTTGCCCCACACTTGGTATTTCTCTTATGTCGTGGGTGCGTTTACAAACATTTAAACTCACATACACAAACTCGCAGACCCAAAGCAACTTCTTGTTGATCATGCAAATATTTGCTCCGTGCGGGAATCGAACCCGCCACACGCAGCACAGCAGCCTAACCGTGCCGTCGTCCGTATATTTGTTGTTATAGCGGCATCAGAAATACGTCATCTGTGAATTTTTAACTGCCTAACTATCACGGTCCATGAGTTACAATTTGGTGACAGACGGATTGACAGATAGACAGACGGACAACGGAGTCTTAATAATAAAGGGTCCCGTTGAACCTTTGCGTACGGAACCCTAAAAAAAGGTTTGTTTTTGCGACCAACTAGGCCTAGTTGGTAAAATTACAAAACATAGGTAAGAAAAATGCATAAATAAATGTATGAAAGTATATATATATATATAACGCACAAACTGCAAATCATACAGGTTTGCTCGTACCATAAGTTCCTCAATGCAAGTTTCAGGAATTGTGTCATGCATGAAATCATATTTGTCAAGCAGGTTAATGTCATCCAGCTCATATTTGCAGTGTTTCACGAGAACAGCTTTTAACTAATTTTCGCTTTGTTACGAAATATATTATCCAAGTTTGGCTTAGCTTTGAAACAGGAATACTAGTTCTGGTAATGGGTCTAATTTAAGTCATATATTGTCATGCATTCAAAGAGCCATCTTTGAGCCGAGTTTGCGACTACTAAACCAAAGAGGCAGTAAGAATCTGCCAAGATTCTTACTGCCTCTTTGGTTTAGTAGTCGCAAACTCGGCTGTTGCTAACGCTCAACAGCCGAGTTTGCGACTACTAAACCAAAGAGGCAGTAAGGGTCCCGGGTTCAATTTCCAGTTCGAGCAAAGTGTTATTGTAACTTAGTAATAGCCATTTTTAAGGTGGTAAAATCATCCAATGAGTCCTCCCATCCAGGGCAGGACGGGAGGGACTATCAGACCAATACAGGTCTGATAGTCCCTCCCGTGTACTTCAATAGTCCATTACGTTCCGGGGCCACGGTTACCTGACAAGACAGTACCGTGACCCCAGCAGGCTTTGACCCTTAAGGCCCGGGCCCCATATTGCTGACAGCTCTCTTTGAGGCGCGCGTTGAACACGACGCACTGTCAACCCGGGCATGGTTCATAATCAGACGATGAGTCGTCCATTAACAGCCATGGATTTGGATTTTTGCCCGGATGATTTCAGTATGCTCGCCAGCTATGAACTATAACATAACTGACAAAACATGGGTGTACTATGTATTCAGTATAATACCACTGCCTTACCACTGGGAATACAAGATCGATGCTATGTTGTAGTTTTTATAACAGTAAAACATAATGACGAGTACTAAGTATCACCTCCATTGGGTTGGCGTAGTGGCTGAGCGATCGATTGCTGCGGCGTGTCGCAGTTTCGATCCCCGCACCGAACAAATTATTTGTATGATCTACAATAAGTTATTCCGGGTCTGGGGTACGACGGACGATACAGAAGAAATTCCTAGTGTGGGAAAACATTTAATAAAAAAAAATACGTCCTGAAGTGTCAGGTTTTAGAATTATTCGCTAAATATGTAGAACACTGAAGTTTGGAAAAACAAATGTCTCGAGAATAATACATGCACATATCGCTCCGACAAACGCTAAAACGCAGTTCTCATAGCCTCATTTTAAGAAAAAGTTAGGTATTTCCCGCGATAGCTAGTTTGTTTACCCGTGTTTGCGTCTGTTTTTTGTATTTTATTTTATTGTTTCACACTGCAGTTTATAACTGGTAAGCTCTCATTAATGTTTCTCAAAGGCTATTTGTGAATAAAATTATGTTGGTTTTAGTTTTATTTGTGAAAAAGATAAGACAATAATTGTTATATATATATTGTCTTCTTCTTTGTTTGAATAAAGAGTACTAAATGCTTTAGTATTATTTAATAATCTACTTTAGTTGTAACAGAGTAAAGAACGTCTAATGAAAATATCTTGAAAAGTTGTTAAAAACGCGACTACAAAATTCTATAGGAGAAAAAGGAGTTTCATTAACATCTATCTAGCCTTTCTTAATTATGTCGGGCTTCCAGTTTAGCCGGATGCAGCTGAATACCAGTATTTCTTAAGGAGTGATTTCCAACCTAATTTTATTATATTTAAATGGGTTTATCACTTCAGAACGCGGTACCGGGTCTAACGGAACTAGTCCTTCATATTTTGATCAATAACTTTTAAATTATGATGTTTGTGACAATTTAAGTGACACACACTTATACTTTAGCTCAGAAAACACTGCGACATTCTAAGTGCAGTCTCCTACGTCGCACACAGACAAAGCACTCGTCAAGACAAATCAAACGAGTTTAAACTCGATGGGTTTGCGGCGTTTCATTACAGAGTTCCTATGGCCACCTTCCAGCTCCATCATCAGATCAGCTCCACGTTATCATAATATCACATTGTCATGCGTTAAACGTGCAAAGTTTCAGCTCAATCGGAAACCAGGAAGTGGATAACTTGCAAGATTACAACGAGACAGGTGAAACTACCTAACTAACCATTCGTTTCCCTACCGTCGAACTGTATGTCCTAAGTAAGGTACCTACGGTCAGACACTCCTTCGTGTTAAGCGTTATCCTACGTAAGCATGCCGAGCTCTTCTATGATCCGGATACAAATAAGCATAAACGTAGAACTGATAGAGTATGCCAAACACAGTCGTCTAAACTACAATTGGTACGACGACAATCTAAGTTCTTTGCTCCTATATTATACAACCGAGTGAATAGGGTACTTAATATTTATCCTCTAACTTCTCGAGAGTGCAAAAGGGTCACTAGCCAATGGCTGTCCCCTCTTACATACGATGAGCTGGAGAATATAGTAAAAACATAATTCTTATTATTTATCTATTCATCGGTAGTTACCTTCCGCACATACACTATAACTCACCCAACCCCAACACACCCACATCCACACGCACGCTCATACACACATACACACACACCCCCACACACATACACACATTTACTTCATTTTGTGTTTAGTTTTTATAAATGTTGTAAAAAAAAAAAAAAACCTATCTAATACCTAAAATAATAAATAGATACAGCTTTGATACCTAAAATAAATTGTCATCTCTGTCTTGGAGGTGGGCGTTAATAGCCACGACACAGTTTCTAACTAATGTGGCTATTACCGAACACAATTAATTTGTAAAGTATGTTTTTTGTTTAAATAAAGAATTATTATTATTATTAACTAAATAAAAGTTTGTAAAACTTTTTTTATCGATACGTAAAGAAGATGTAACATAATAATATTATGTGCTTCAATTTACAAATGCTCTTCAGCTACAAACAAGTAAACAAGTAGAAGATTAAGCCAAGTAATACACACGGCAGCTCACAAAACACTGAGACCCGCTTAGTGTAGTCTCCCACGTTGTCGCCACACAGAATTATGAGCAACAACACATGCACTTCGTAAATCGTCTCAGTTTGTATTCAAGGCGAGGCAGTGTTCATTCTCGTTATTACGAGTACGAACTGCAAGAAAATGTATTTCACTGTGTTAAATGTACGTCATTATTGTTACTATAAGACTATAATAAATGACTGTCTAAAATAAAATTGATTAAATCTGATTCTGAGTTGAAATTTGGAAAAATCAAAGGAGATGGCTAAATGAGTGCCCCAGTCGTCTATAAGAATTTCATTTTAACTCGTAGTATTTGAAAATTCATTAATGAATTGTTTAATGTTTAATAATTTCCTAAGACTTATATAAAATGTTAAACATAAAAAAGTATCTGAATTGCTTTTCGCTCATTTTTTATTGACATGATGACTTGGTCACGATGAAATAATGAAAACTAGGGAAGGGTAATAACGCTTTTCCAGATTGTTAAAATGAAACTGTATTTAATCGATTTTTACTAATGTGATTTAAAACGATTTGTTTTCTGAAATTAAGAATTGGCGTTGAAACAGTATTTGGCTGGAATCGATAGATTCAGAGTCGTTTCGTTGATTTTTATTGTGTTTTCATGCGTTTTGATTCGGAAAATCAGATTGTTTTAAAGTGATTCGTCCACTAAACTCAACTTTATTATTTTCGTTAAAAGCTTCGGAATGAGCTTCTTAGTTTAATCTTAGTTCATATTTTGTGCAGAATAATATTAACTAGACAGGTTCCGTCTGAACTGGAAGGAAGACGCCCAACATCGTGAAAGGTAGGAGTGGAAAGAGAATATTGCCCAGCACGCGTAGCATGGCGATTCTATCTCTATTCTACCAAGAAAAGACAAAGTTATTTCATCGTTATTTCTACACAAATCGACTGTTTTTTTGCACAAATATGACACCATTCGTACACTATTGTAGATAAGAACGTTTATTTTCCATATTTTTTACATTACCATGCTTAAAACGCTAAAAATATTTCTACGTTCTGTCATTTTGCCTATTCTTGCGTCGACAAAACCCCTTTCTACGGCGCCATGCTACACCAGCTGGAGTGGGGGAGAAAAAAAAATAACTGAAGTATGATCGATACTACTTTCTAACGATTTCAATCGATTCTTTTATCGCTTCTGTGACACTTTGAGTCCAATCCCATCTTTAAGAAAAAAACAAACGTCAGACGTCGTTTGAACGCTCTGCGCTCTGCTTATTATTATTGTTCGTTGTGATTCTTTCATTTTGCTTTTCCTTGACTCCCGCTTGTTTATTGGACTTCCTGCTTGCAAACCTACCGACCTCTCGCTTCTCGACTAGGACTTGACTTGTATACAGTGAATCATGCAATGCATAAACTGTGGTATATCCACGCGAAGACTGCGGCGTCATATACACTCGAGAGGAGCTCGTGGCTAAATAATTATAACCGCACAGGCCGATCTTTCAGCCAACATTGTCATCCTTGTTATGAACTGCTGCATTCAGGAGCAACTGGTGAAATTCGTTTATTCGGCTATTCAACGGAGTGCTTAACTTGTGCTTGTTCTGTGAGAACATTGCAAGGCCATCGCCATGTAGTGGAAAGAAACAGTTCAAAGTTGCAGAAATTAACAACATCACACCCAGATTTCCATCATCACGTAATAAAATGACATTTAAACACAGTCCGTCGCTTCGTATTCTTTCAGACTTTATATAAAAGAATCACAGATTAACGAATAAATATAGTATTTCCTATTTTTCTTGTTTCATTTCGAAATTGTTAAATGTATCCTTAGCTAATTAGAGGGTTCAACAACGAGTTCAGAAAGGATTAATCAATCACGACAACAAAATGAAAGCGCCCAGCGCGTTTATTTGACTTTACCGATATAACTAACATAATAATAAGAATGTGGTTATCATTATTAGATAGATTAGTTCTTCCAAACAGGTTTAGGTATACTGTATTCAACTATGTAAATCAAGTAAACGATATCGTTTGTTTATCATTACAACTACTTACCTACATAAATCGTCTGTGAAAACTGTCTTTATTTTAAGTTTAAGCACGTATCACATTATTTGGTAAGTAGTTTGAAGATGTTTAATTAATCTGAGTGGGTCACAAATGTGGTCATCAATAAATAAATACAATCGCAGATACATAAAAGTAAACGCCTAAGTAAAAGTTTATAGCAATATCAATATTTGCAATTTTTGTAGTACTTATAATGGTAGGTGTTCACGTTTTTTTTATCATGATTATGAAGATATAACAAGTTTTAGAAACTTTTTTTATGTGAAATATTAATATTGAGCTATTCAGCGTTATACAGTGCTAGGTCCCATTTCTATAGCCGTCTGAATTTTTGCACATACTTGAACTTTCCCATCTCCTTTATAAAAACTTGTTTTGGGATCATAGGTTTTCGACGTAAAAAGAACCGATGAAAATTCACATAATATCTACATCAACAATCTTACATAGAATATGCAATTAAACTCTAAATATGATTATCTCGAAGGTTGCTTCAAATTTTGAGAGTTATCTCAGGTTTTAATTATTTTATCTATAAAACAATTTTGTTGAAACTACTGGTATAACGAAATCAACTTGAATAATAGGTACCGGCCCTTACAAAGTTAGTAAAAGTTTTCAGCAGATGTGCCTCTTCCAAAAGATAAGCTGGCAAGGTGAAAATAACAAGTAAAACTTAGTTATTTAGATAGCTCAATTTATACAAGGACATACCTTCGAACATCGACGTACAAACTGTTAGCATGTTTTAAAACGTGCATAACTTGAAATCTCACATAATTGATTTCCAAATATTCATCTGAATATATTCGATTTTACCGACCGGCTGTGCTGACCGATTTTGTGTGTAGCTACCCTGACCCAAAAAACCTTTTCCTCAAACCAGTCTCCTGCCTAATGCCATAACATAAACATTACAAAATATGTCTCCCTTCTCCAAGATCCTAATTAAAACATTAGCACCCTTCTTTACCCCATTCACCCCCTTTCACCCCTATTTACCCCCATAAAAAGCATGACACGAACAAATTACAGTACTCTTAACGTGTCGACAACCACTTATGCCATTACGATGGTTGTAACAAAATATTTTCCATACAAAATAGGTTGTCAAGCAAAAATGAACTTATTATGTAATGTAAGTAATGAACACTTGCCACGCCATCTTGTTTGTTTTGAAGGTTGAGAATTATTTTTAGGGTTCTATTTTTAGATTGAGGTGTTTAGGGGTTATTGGTTTAGCTGACTGTGAGAACAAAACAAGGGTGTTTGGGGGTTATTAGCTATAGTTAATCAATCTAAATTGAGTGTGTATGAAAATGATTTACATACAATTATTACATACGCAAGGTGTAGAAGATGTACTGTGTTTGTTGCAGATAATAAATTATGTCTAACTAAAGTTTCAAAGATTAAAATCGAAGTAAAAGTGAAATTTGTCCGAACTGAAGCCAAAAAAATCATATTAATTAAGTACGTAAATTAATGGCACAAAACTTCCAACTCTAATAAAACAAATACTGAAAAAACCATTAATTTTACCATACTAGTAGAACTTTTTGCGGGAACAATCTCATTTTCATTACAGTTTTAATTTTTTTGACAAATTCAAAAATATTTTAGTGCTATTTTACTATACGTGTGTATCACCAACCTCGAGTGGAGTAAGTTCACGATCTTAAAACCGTGTTCTTGTGTCTGTCACCCCTTTTAGACTTATGAATGGAGTTTTTGATGAAAAGAAAAGACATTTTTTCTTAAAGCCAAAATGAACTGACCTTGGATGCACTTGAGCGAAGAATGCTATGTACAGCCTCAGGCCATAAAATAACGTAAAAACGTTTTATGTACGTCAAATATATGGAATTTCCCGAGGCATTGGCGACACCCTTAGGCCACGTTCACACGGCGACCATTCGATTCGATTTTTTCACGTATACGGTTTTACCGTATACGATGCAATCGTTCACACGGCAACCATTCGATTCGATTTTTTCATGTATATAATGGGCGAGTCGTGTGAACGAGACACCATGAACATAAGCGCCACTGCGTGTCGTATTCGATAAAATTGTTTCGAGACGCGACGTTCTGGTGACAACTTCGCACGGAATACGGTAAAATATATTACTGAACGCGGGATTTTCCCGTATGAAAGCCGTGTAAACAATTTTTAAGTTTTCATATATATTCTGTTGTGACTACTCCATTCGATAAAATCTCGTATACGGTATACGGGAAAATAATCGCTGTGTGAACGTGGCCTTACTTAGGGCCATGAAAACTACGGACAAAATGTGGGTGAGCGATTGACTGCTGAGCAGCGTGTCGCAGGTTCGATACCCACACGGAATGAATATTTTTGTGACCTACAATTAGTTGTTCCGGGTCTGGGCGTTCGTGTAGGCGAAAGTGAGGGGCAAAGCTTTAAAAAAGAAATCGCTACAGAGACGATTTCGACTAGGTACATGTCAATTGACTTGACTAAGGGTCAATATTGAAAGAGCTATGCTCGGATTTTTTGCGTGACTTACAATTGCGCATTGTAGCGGGAGGAGTCGCTGTTAACAGCTGGATGTTTGTCACTTAAGAGGATCGTCTACCGAGCGCTCGTCCATACTAAAAGAGAAAACGTTTTCCTACCCCTAAATGTTATCCTATCTCAATGATTTTTTAGAATGCTTCTGACACAGTAAAAACTAGGTTTATAGGTTTTCTTTTTTTCAAAAGTAACTCTTAGGCGCCTGTAACTTTCAAACTATTAAAAATTTTGAAAAAAAGAAAACCTATAAAACTAGTTTTTTACTGTGTAGGAAGCATTCTAAAAACACATTGAGATAGGATAACATTTAGGGGTAGGAAAACGTTTTCTCTTTTAGTATGGACGAGCGCTCGGTAGACGATCCTCTTAAACACGTCAGAATGCATGAACATGAAGGTACAGACTTAGGTTATAGTCTCAAATAAAACATAAGCTATCTATCTATCACCTTATTATTACGTTCCAGTGGGATAATTTTCAACATACCGTGGGCGAGCTGTTGGCAAAGGCGAGTTATATTTCTGAGTATTCTGCAAAATAAAAGCAACAAGAAAACACTTTAAAAAATGTTTTGAGAGAACTTTTTATGCTTTTTGACCTTTTCACGCGGGCAGGATTCATAAATACATAACGTTTTCACACTCTTGGTTAATCCAACACCTTCAAAACAGTAGGTTTTAGTACTCTCATTTACCTTTTTTATTTGAAGCGCAAAAATTATTACTTCAAAAAATTAAAAAACATTTATATCATAAAATGAAATAAAATTTAAAAAAACCCGACACAAAAACCAAGTTTCCTTTAAAAAGTAAAAAATAAGAAAAAAACTCAATCTCAAAGTACCTAAGTATGTATTAATAACTATAAAAAAAATTACGTCGCGTTGGGGGACCGCTTCAAATTATTTATTATCTTCGTTTTTTCTGGTCCCGGTTATATTATGATTATACATTTTGATTCTGTAGTTCCTAAGATTAGTGCTGTTAACCGAACACACCCTTTATCTTTATAATTTACGAGTATAGATTCAAACTAAAATGACTACAGTGACCTAATTTTTGATGATCTATGAACTTATATCTTTTTATACACGACATTTGTTTTCCGACCTCATAGTACCCTATATTTATTTAGGCACTCATCCTAAGCTAACATTGACACAACAATTTTCATGATGGAGTTCCTCCTAGTTCGATAAAAATAAGAGCATTGTTTAATAAATATTGCAGATTTATATTTATTTTGACTACCCTAGTACTACCCCACTAGCTTCAGATATACAGGATGTTTTTGAAATCGTGGGCAATACTATGGGGCTTGTAGTACTCGTGAAAATGAACAATTTTTACTGTGGGACCAACCATGAAATTTCGAAACTAAAATCAGCTGCTCCATACATTTATGGTGTCATAACTCGAAAAGATATATTATGGAACAGATGATTTTAGTTTCGAAATTTCATGGTTGGTCCCATAGTAAAAATTGTTCATTTTCACAAGTACTACAAGCCGCTAAAGTATTGCCCACGATTTCAAAAACACCCTGTATTCCTTCGTCAATTTATTTAAAATAAATGGCACGATTGGCGCAGTGGCTGAGCCATTGGAAGTCGCATTGCATGTCGCGGATTCGATTCCCGCATGGAGCAAATATTTGTATGATCTACAAGTAGTTATATTTCGGGTCTGGGTGTTTATGTATATGAATTTTTATGTTTGTAAACGCACCCACAATAAAAGGGAAACTCCTAGCGTGTCGCAATGTTTAAAAGAAAAAAAAAGTACCTGTTTGAATTCGATCCCATGAACATCGCTTGAGCGGACGATAATTTTCCACACAAAAATCGATCACCTTTTCTAGTGTGGAAAATAGCTACCTAAATAATTCTTCCTCCCCTGAGTGGAGCAGAAGACACTGTCACACTTGTATCATCATCAGCCTATAATGTTCCCACTGCTGGGACACAGACCTTCTCTCTGTGAGAGGGAGTGGGCCATAATCCACCAAGCGGGCCCAGTGCGGGTTAGTAAAATGTCACAGTCCTATCTTCGAATTGTTGGTTCTAGGACATGCCGGTTTCCTCTCGATGTTTTTCTTCACCGTTTTGAGAGCAGTGGTGATGAAATAAATTACACAAAGTAATGCGCTTGGCGGGGTTCGAACCCACGACCTACAACTCGTAAGTCGGCACCGATACCACTGGATATATTTCGCATACTCGTATAATTGACTAAAAACCATCCTAATGCCTTTTCCGTTATAAACCCCTTCGTACACAAGGCGACGCAATTCTCCGATAATATAATTCACGACTTTGGTATCCAGGCGACCATCACAATATACGAGTAAATTCATAGAGGTTCATACATAGGCACGCGTCAATGGAAACAAAAGTGGTAAGGTATCGGAGACTCGTCGCGCTGTGGAATAAGGGCCTAAGATATTCTGCGACGCTGACAGTTGACCTTGCCGGGCCCCGTCAGTTTGCCGGCTTTGTTTGGGGCTGTCAGCCCCTCGTGCCCTTGAGGTGAGCGTGGAACACAATGCGCCGTCGCCTTTGTTCTTTGCCTTGATTAGATACTGAATTATCTATTACTCGCCATCCGTTTCCTTTGACGTCATATAAATAATAATGACTGTCAAAGACTGATTAATGACAATAATTTAAACCAATTATTGTTAAACACTGTTACCCATCCATAGACCGACCTCGGCAAATTTTGCTTTACCTCAATACGTTGACAGTCCCGTCCCAAGTTTATAAGAAAAATTTGTACATTTTATAAAAAATACATTGTTAAGTTCCGACATCCACGCGAACGAAGTCGCGGGCACAGCTAGTTTTGGATAATCTCGTGATACGTTCGATAGTTTTTTTTTTTTTTTTAAACAGCTTACATTACATGTAATGCACGGACAGTCAACGTGTTAACAATTGACCCATGCGAGCCCGTCCGTAGTATATCACCTAGTCCAAGCTTATTGTTGCTAGCGTTAAATATTAGTTGAGAAAAAAAAAACTGTAATTTTCGCACTTTTCGTAGCTCACCATATAACCAGTACGATATTACATAAATATCTGAAAATATTCTAACATCCTTCCAAGAATCATGTTCGTTACACTCATAGGTATATATAAATACCATACGAAATCTTTTTACTCGACTACACATACTAAAAGGAAGGGTTCTGTGTTTTTACATGACCTAAGTGATGGCCGGCCTAAGATGTGTTTGTTGGGAGTAAACCCTTTTATTTTCTACGAACAAATGTTTTTTGGGAATGTAAAGGTTTTTGTAAATACATTATGAAGGCAGGTACTTTGGACCTAAAGCTTTGTGGCACTTTATAAGAAATGTGACCTTTACATTTTTGTTCTCGGTTTTGTGTTTCATGACATTGTTAATTCGTTTTTGTTATTTCCAACTTTTTTCCTGATAAATCTTTTTTGTTGACGAAATGCCCAGACCCGGAACAATTACTCGAAGAAGATACAAATATGAACTGTGTGTGGGAATCAAACCTGCCACACGCAGCGCAGCCATCCAATCGCTCATCCACTGCGCCAATCGTGCCGTCAAGTTTCATTTAGGGTACACTGGGTCTTGTTTGTCATGCATTTTTTCTAAAAAAACATTAAATCATTTTCGAATCATGTTACCTTTTACTTCAAATATTAAAAGGAATAATTAATAGAAACCAGACTTGAATTTATTTTTAACGGTAGAAGTTTAGAATTTAATCGAAAATATATATCCGTGCAAATTATGACTTAAGGTGCAATGAATTTGATACGTGTGCAGCTACACCATCTTTCCCAGGGACACAATGAGAACCTAGCTTAAATCATATAATTCAGCTCAGAGGCCCTAGCATGAGTTTTACGTATTTGGGCGTACAGTGTACTTGAAGTATTGCGACGTTAATTGTAAGGAAAATAATAATTTTATAGTTAAAGGAGATGGCTAAACGAGTGCCCCAGTCGTCTATAAGAATTTCATTTTAACTCGTAGTATTTGAAAATTCATTAATGAATTGTTCAATGTTTAATAATTTCCTAAGACTTATATAAAATGTTAAACATAAAAAAGTATCTGAATTGCTTTTCGCTCATTTTTTATTGACATGACTTGGTCACGACGAAGTAATGAAAACTAGGGAAGGGTAATAACGCTTTTCCAGATTGTTAAAAAGAAACTGTATTTAATCGATTTTTACTAATGTGATTTAAAACGATTTGTTTTCTGAAATTAAGAATTGGCGTTGAAACAGTATTTGGCGGGAATCGATAGATTCAGAGTCGTTTCGTTGCTTTTTATTGTGTTTTCATGCGTTTTGATTCGGAGAATCGGATTGTTTTATAGTGATTTGTCCACTAAACTCAACTTTATTATTTTCGTTAAAAGCTTCGGAATGAGCTTCTTAGTTTAATCTTAGTTCATATTTTGTGCAGAATAATATTAACTGGACAGGTTCCGTCTGAACTGGAAGGAAGACGCCCAACATCGTGAAAGGTATGAGTGGAAAGAGAATATTGCCCAGCACGCGTAGCATGGCGATTCTATCTCTATTCTACCAAGAAAAGACAAAGTTATTTCATCGTTATTTCTACACAAATCGACTGTTTTTTGCACAAATATGACACCATTCGTACACTATTGAAGAAAAGAACGTTTATTTTCCGTATTTTTTACATTACCATGCTTAAAACGCTAAAAATATTTCTACGTTCTGTCATTTTGTTTATTCTTGCGTCGACAAAACCTCTTTCTACGGCGCCATGCTACACCTGCTGGAGTGGGAGAGAAAAAAAAATAACTGAAATATGATCGATACTACTTTCTAACGATTTCAATCGATTCTTTTATCGCTTCTGTGACACTTTGAGTCCAATCCCTTCTTTAAGAAAAAAACAAACGTCAGACGTCATTTGAACGCTCTGCGCTCTGCTTATTAATATTGTTCGTTGTGATTCTTCTTTTGCTTTTCCTTGACCCCCGCTTGTTTATTGGACTTCCTGCTTGCAAACCTACCGACCTCTCGCTTCTCGACCCGGACTTAACTTGTATACTGTGAATCATGCAATGCATAAACTGTGGTATATCCACGCGAAGACTACGGCGTCATAATATACACTCGAGAGGAGCTCGTGGCTAAATAATTATAACCGCACAGGCCGATCTTTCAGCCAACATTGTCATCCTTGTTTTGAACTGCTGCATTCAGGAGCAACTGGTGAAATTCGTTTATTCGGCTATTCAACGGAGTGCTTAACTTGTGTTCGTTCTGTGAGAACATTGCAAGGCCATCGCCATGTAGTGGAAAGAAACAGTTCAAAGTTGCAGAAATTAACAACATCACACCCAGATTTCCATCATCACGTAATAAAATGACATTTAAACACAGTCCGTCGCTTCGTATTCTTTCAGACTTTATTTATAAGAATCACAGATTATCGAATAAATATAGTATTTCCTATTTTTCTTGTTTCATTTCGAAATTGTTAAATGTATCCTTAGCTAATTACGAGGGTTCAACAACGAGTTCAGAAAGGATTTATCAATCACGACATGTTATACAATATGAAGGCGCCCAGCGTGTTTATTTGACTTTACCGATATAACTAACACATTATTAATGTGTTTATCATTAATAATGTAGTTTGAAGATATTTAATTAATCTGAGTGGGTCACAAAAAATGTGGTCATCAATAAATAAATACAATCGCAGATACATTAAACTGAACGCCTACGTAAAAGTTTATAGCAATATCAGTATTTGCGATTTTTGTAGTACTTTTAATGGTAGGTGTTCACGTTTTTTTTTTATCATGATTATGAAGATATAACAAGTTTTAGAAACTTTTTTTATGTGAAATATGAATATTGAGCTATTCAGCGTTATACAGTGCTAGGTCCCATTTCTATAGCCGTCTGAATTTTTCCACATACTTGAACTTTCCATCTCCTTTCAGTTCAAAGACCCTTTTTTTCTTTTCTTTAGCGTGGTAAAATCATCAAATGAGTCCTCCCACCCCGGGAGGGACTGTCAGACTTGTACTGAGATCGTCTCTCTCTCGATCTGCCGGAGATCACCTGCCGACGTCCGACGCCGTGGGCGTCTACCACTGCGGTTGGGGCGGACGAGGTAGGACGCTGTCTTCTCCCTCTCGCGGCCCGCCTCCTCCTTCGCGAACATAACTGCTTCGCAGAAGGAGGAGTTCAAAGACCGTACCATAAATACTACGTGTTTTTATGATAGGTTCGCGTTTGACCACTATATCGCCTGATGATAAGCGAAGATGGTCGATGGTGAAGCATGCTTGCCTAGAAGCTAGTTAGCTATACGCACAATAAAAGTATTGGCAATTATTATTACGTATTTGTCTTGAAGTATTGCGTCGTAAATTATATGGAAAATGAACCTCTAGTGTACGAGCGCATAACTAACTTAATTCATCAAAAATCAACGTCAAAGTTCCAGTTTACTTCACGTCAAAAAACGTGAAAAGTCATACTAGGACCTCTGGAGAAGACGTAAATTGTATGGAAAATAAATGTAATGAAAGAGCCTCTATTAGTGTCGAATTTGTCAAATTCACGTCAAAGGACAATGGCCAAAGTATGGAAGGTGGTCCATATTACCAATACACGTAGTGGGTCTCTTTTTAGGTAGGTCTTGTCATAAGATTCATGAAAATAAATGATTTTTTATTTTAATGAACCGGGTTTTAGTACAGTCAAGTTCATAAGACTTAAATGTTATCAAGGGATTTTTTATTCTGGTATATCTATTCTACGTGTTTATTCACTTATGTATGTGAGCATGTTTACATACGTGCGTTTTAATCAAGACTAGATACATTGGTACAGTCAAAGACATTAATATGTCACCACATACAAATGTATTTATTTTATTCCATCTATAGGTGTTTACATCGCAGTGGTAAATGCCTACGGCGACGGAGTCGGCAGACTATCTCCGGCCACCGTAGGCGCGGGCATGCGGGCGGCGAGTAATGGTCGACTCGCTGTCCGACCATGGACCATGCCCGTGTCGACGGCACGTTGTGTTCTACGTTGTTTTCTTTTCCGTTCACTTTACGACACAAAAACGTGAAAACTCGTGCTAAAGCCTCAGCTCTCAGCGCTACAGCTGTTATATTTCATAGCCCAATAGATTTGCGACCGTCGTAACTTTGAATAAGACACGGCATTTTATTACCAACTAAATTCCAAGTTTTGGCAGATCTTAGTTTTATCGCTTTATGGTCACGTAACGCTGTTTTAAAGGAAACTTGGAAGATATTGATTCAAGAGGGATTGGAGGACAGTGGTTCATTTTGAACAAAAGTGGGTCATATTTTGAAGAAATTGTGACCTATTTTGGAAAGTTGAAATTGTGTAACTGACAAGTTGTTTCAAAACATAATTTGAAGATATTTCTCCAAAATCAAGTTTTGTTTTCGTAACAAAAGTTATTATGAAGAAAGATTAAGTGTTAGGGCTCTCTTGTTCCAGATTATCGTGATTTTTGAGTCTCACCACTGACATTTTTTATGTTAATTGAGAATGTTTGTCTTATACTTTTATAATGTTTTACTCTTCACTTCGGGAAAGCATTTAAAATATTTTTTTATAGTTGTTATATCTTTTTCATTAGAAGTAAATTCTTCGATCTCATCTGGTAGAAAGCGATGAATGAAATCTACGATGGACCGAGCGTGCCTAAAAGACGCTTGTCCACTTATACTTTGAAGATCATATTATCAAAGGTTTTTTTAACTCTGTACTAACTATACCTTCGTTTTACTCACGCATTTTCAATGCCAAATTGGTACATAATCATTATGGAATACACAACAACACTTATAATTTTTTAAATTTTTAACACACAAGAAAAACAAAGCATACTCTTTTTTCCACTAAAAGGATGATAAGAATCACAAAAAAACATTTCCCCAACAACACCCCACACTAGCCAAAAAACGACCCCAAAAAGAAAATAACTTACAGCGCCATCTAGGTAATACAATTAAACTAATTACAGCAAAGATTTATTTGGCTACTAAACTCGCTTTAAATTCTTCCTAATGAGAGTGTCTTGAGATTATCTACGTTGTATCTCTCCGCGGATTGGCTGAATTTACGAACTTACTTCCACTGGAGTCGTAGGATTTTGGGGTAGATTTTCTCATAAGAAATAATGGGTTTTTAGAGTGATTATAATAGCTCGTTTATTTTTTAGTGGGTAAGAGAGAATTTATGAGAGAGGTTTTATGTACTGGAATAAGTAATGTGTCTTTTTTATAACGAAATTATTTTATTACTATACTAGGTTATGCCTGTAGGTATGCGGGCCTGGAGTTCGACATTGCCTGACAGGCTAGTAATGCTGGTATAAACAGTATCTTATGTGTCGTGAAGGCTATAAACTATTTATAAGCCAAGTTTCATGGGGTGCTATGACAGGAAACCTCCACGTGCGCCCGTGGACTGGAGTTCCCTTTCGGATACGTCCGGGGGGAAGACCAGTTTTTCGGGCCGGTGCACCCTGGGATGCGGGCAAAAACTCTTCCTTAGGCACTGTGTGCCTAAGGGGTCTCTTTGCCCGTATGCGAATAGCCTGTCGTGTGGACGCTCCAACGCGTGTCCCTCTGATCAGCAGAGGGCACAGCGGCAGAGCGGGCTTGTGTACGGTGAGTAATGGGTAGCTCGCCGTCCGACCAAGGAACAAGCCCGGGTCGGTGGCGCGTCGTGTTTCGCGTCAAATGCCTGCTGGGGTCGCGGGTTTTTTCTTAACCCAGGATACCGTGGCCCCGGAACGTAAAGGACATCCGAAGGAACACGGGTGGATTTTAGTCAGTAAGAGTCTGACAGTCCCTTCCGCCCAACCCAGGGCGGGAGGACTCATTTGATGATTTTACCACCTAAAAAAAAAAAAAAAAAAAACAAGTTTCATGAAAATCTGCTTCGTGGATTTTTCGTAAAAGTAATAGTAGTAAAAAGATAGCTTTACACGGCATGGCTGTGTACGAACTTATATGGATTTGTATTACCATAGTAGCCTATATACCAAAGTCGTAAGGTATCGGAGACTTCCGTCGCGTTGTTTACGAAGGGGCCTAGAATTTAACAAACAATTCGAACAATATCTGTGGTGCCATCTATATCAAATGGACGTTATTGTTGATTTCTCAGGAACAATACTTTTTTGGGATGAAAGGTACCCCACGTTCAAGTTCCATAACTTTAATTCAAAATGAAAATTAAGCTCACCCGTAAATATTAACAGTATCCGCTGAAAACTGAATTTGCTCATAAAGAAAATGGCTGCCAATAATTATTATTTTTAATCTAGAGCCCAGAGAGTATTGTTGATGGATTGATCAATCTATTTGATGTATGGTCATCGAAAATCGATTTATTGCCTGGCCAGGCATAATTATTCAAATTCACCGTTTTTCCATCGGTCAATAAATGGAAGAAACATACTACAATATCCAGGTTACCCCTACTGCAGAATTTTAGTTACTAGGTAAGATTGCCTGGCCGTGATAATTGATTTACGAGTATGTTACAGAATCTAATACATAAAAATCAATGCCACTTTTCGTTGTAATTTTATAACTCATGAACGGGCTCACCTATCAAATGTTTAGACTTTGTTTGGACTATTTAGTAGATGGTCATGGTTTATGTGAAGTTTGCACAAAATCGGTCGAGTGGTTCTTCATTTATCACATTCGTTGTAACAAATGAATTCAATAAATGGCGGGTCATTTTGTTTTGTTAATGGGGATTTTGCTGTCAAAGTAGCGAAGCACGTACCGAGCCGCATAGTGCTGTATAAAAAACTGTACGTATTGTAATTTTTTTTTTGTGGCGTTAAAATAATCAAATGAGTCCTGAGCCCTACTAGGTAGAGTAGAAAGGACAATAAGATTCTTAATAACTAAAAATCTACCCTATTCTTTCGGTTGCCCTTTGGGTTCCAGGACCCTTGCAGGTGTCCTTATAAGTCAGTCGCGGGACTTCAGCAAGCCTCTCTGTAGCAACTTTGAAGTAAGATTGAATTTAGGCCTGGTACCCTTATTACGAGTTTTCACTACTTTACTTTATAGCGTCTTTCGAGTATTTACAGCGTTTCTTGTATGGAAAAATGGAACAGCGCCTCTAGTGTGCGATGGAGGAACTAATTTTTTCCTTGTTTGTCAATTTGAAAATGTCAAATTACCAGTTTACTTTACGTCAGAATAACTGAAAACCTGATAAGGCAGTGGTCCGACCAACGGCGAGAGAATGAGTAACTCTCGGCGATTTTCTCTTCCAAGAAACGCACAATAAATGTACATTCCGTGTAAACGAAAGATATGCATACATTAATAGTTGCTCTCTGACTGTTCACACTGCCGGCGACGACTCGTTTTACTCGTTCTGTCGCTGAGCGACGAGCTTTCAAAAATTAACTCACTCAGCGATACTCGTTCAGCGATGCTCGCTCACTCGTTGCTCGCGTTCGGTACAGTGAATGAAATGTCACATAAAGCGACCGCGGGCGAGTAGCGCGAGTAATCGCTCGTCGCACTTGAACACTCGCTGTCGCCCGGCGACAAAACTATCGAAACTACACTCGCTTCCCGCCGATCGCCAACTCTTTTTACCCGACTACGGCAAAGTCAAAAGGAGGGTTATGATTTTGACCGGTATGTATGTATGTATGTATGTATGTTTGTATGTATGTATGTTTGTCTGTTCCCTCATAACTTCTAAACTACTTATCATTACATGACAAATGAGGTGTCGCTAGAAGCGTCTCAGTTGTTCGCTGGTTATAGGGTAGGTGACGTGTCACTAAATCCAATATGGCGCCCTCTAGAGGATGTAAAGTCGTAAAAAAAAAAAAAAATCGCACAATATCGAGATGGGTATCAAATGAAAGGGCTTGATGTGCACATTTATATAGCTTTAATATATATACATTATATAGCTTTTAATAGCTACTATAGAACAATATTCATTTGACCGATATTTTGCTAGCCGTGGACGTGTGAAACAACCGCAGGTGGTACACGACCACGGCTAGCACAATATCGGTCAAATGAATATTGTTCTTGTTTTATACTTTTCAGTGCGCGTTTTTTTTTCGTAGTCGGGTTTTAGTTATTTTTAACTTATTTTTTATTTACACTATTTTGGGGTTATATTATTAATTATTTGTTAAGTAATATAATAAAAGCAAAGTAGCGAGTGAATTTCAAATGTACATTTCTCATTATACTTTTTCATTTGATACACATGTTGACACTGTTTTTTTTCGTAGTCGGGTTTAAGTTATTTTTAACTTATTTTTTATTAGATTGTATAGTTCTACTCGTTACTCGTTCATCGTCGGCGGTCGGACCACTGCCTAAGGCCTCTGGTTGATGGCACAAGGTTCGTCCGCTGTAACTTGGGACATTTATATTCCTATTCAATGTTATAGAGGTGTGATGTTACACTGGGTACGTAGATCAATGACTTTATAAAAAAGTGTCTAGTTTATAATGATGTCTGCATTGATTTACTTAAGATTCCAGTTATTTTTAAATTGGTAGGTATGAATTTGATTCAATCATCGCCGTCAAATTGACTTCGATTTCAAATTTGAATCAATTTTACTGAAAGCTATATGTATGATAATGTAGGTTTTAAACTTCATATTTGAAACGCTATTTTTGTCTTGTTAGTATAAATTCTCCTTTTAGTATTACTGGCACGATATTTTATTTTTTGCACGTTGCGCTCCGCTAGTTGCAAGCAAGCTGTCAACCTCTGGATTTAGAAGAGGTTGACACTTCTGTGTAATTAACATAGTACAATCGACAAAGTTGAATCATGACCCACCATAAGCTTATTTTCTTACAGACATTCAAATACAATTAGGTCCGCTTTCGCGTAAACATAAGTATTCATGGTAATACCTTTATTAATTTGACGGATTCAAACGATTTACTGTCAAAATGAGTCATGTATCAACTTTGTCGATTGTACAAGCTAAAGACACTGGTCGCGGGACTTATCGAATTACCGAGACCATAGAGCGTAAAAGGCTATTGAAGGACACCGTGGATTTTAGTCAGTACGAGTCTGACAGTCCCTCTCGCCCTGTCCTGGGTGGGAGAACTCATTTGATGATTTTACCACGATACAAAAAGCTAAAGTCCGACGGACTGTACTTTTGCAGGCATTCAATTGACATGCGACCAATATGTCGGCGACTTTGCCTTGTAGACTAGAGTCCATTAGTACACTTTTGCCAACACAATAAATAATTCATGCTTAACTTTAACATTGAAATGGCGTGACTCAATTTGTAACGTGTTAATGTTTAATTTGTTAATTTATTTAATCTTGTGTTTCACCTAGTTTCTAAATACTTAACTGTTAGCTATAAAGCAAAAGTCTAGAAAACTATTACAATAAGAGGCATTAAAATGTTTTGCCCACTGTTATCTTAGCTTTGCATAACACCATCAGTTCGTTGGCCTACCCTATAAAGTCTTACACTCTAAATCGCACCTTCTACCAATCTACACTAGGTCGAGATTAGCGCTTTACTTATTAAGAAATTAATTTCATTAAATCACAAATAAAACCATACAAAAATCAACTGTATTGTTAACAAGAATAAAACACAATACCGTTTGCACAGCTTTGTCCGTGATACACTCACATAGAAAACCGATAAGGTTACAGGAAATAAAGATTATTCAAAGAAAGCACGCGATATTTTGACCAACATAAGTGGACCTCTTTCTTAATACGATTTCTTCGTCAACAAGGGCCAAGCCGCGTTAATGGCCGTTCTATGTAGGTTTTAGTAAATGCATTCGTTTGTTGAATAATAAATTATTTTCGGGAATGTATGAGGGTATTTTCAATGACCACAAAGAGCGATAGCGGTAATAAAAAACATTAATTGAATATTTATTGGTCAGATATTTATTTATGTGTAACTGGATAAAAGACTAAAGGTACTGTACACATGCTCTAACTTAGCATACTAAAAAGCGTGCTATTGAGCATGCTCAATATGAGCGTTGAGCATGCTTATGAGCGGTTTACATTTACTAGCAATAGGCATACTAGTTTTTTAGTAGGATGTACGTATTTCAACAAGCAAACCTGTTTAGACGCGCATAAAGCACGCCCCTTCCACCCGCGCTGCAGGTACCATGCTCAAAAATCGCACGCCTGTCGATTTTTAAGCAAACTTGAAATGAGCATGCTAATTTTAAGCAACATTCCGACACACATACTAAAAAGTAACAGCTGCTCTATAGAAGCATACTTTCGTGCTTGAAATTTTAGTAGATCTACAAGTGACAACGGGGACCAGTATGACTTAAATTGCTTTTTGAGCCACGTAGAATACTCGGCATGTAAATGATGGTCACCCATCAATATTTTCACTTAGTCAAGCGCGCTTTAACTTTGTAGATCGCCTCGGGTGGCTTTTATTATTTGGCCACGAGCTCCGGGCAAATATACGTACAAAAGTTATCTAATTCTATTTGTTACTTCCTAAACAACTATTTATAAATGCGAAACTGAGTTTGTTCTATTGGATTTTTACCTTTTTACGGTCAATGGTTTAGGATCACTGAACCGATTATACAGAAATTTTGCATATACGGTGTCCGGAGTACAGAAACGAAAATGAAAACCTTTCATCCCCAAATTAGTACCTACTGTTTCCGGGGAAAACAACAGTAACGTGAAGTAGAAACTAGTCTTTAATAATGCTCAAACTCAAGAAATAACCGCCAAATTTAAATTAAAACATTAACAACAAAACTACACCAAAACTTTATCGCCCCAAATCCCAGAGACCACAGCTTAAAAAATTACACACTCTATAAACTACTTACGTCACATTAACTCACTTCATAAAACGGAAAATTTTAATTAAGAGTGTACGTTAAGCAACTAATTGGTTATTTTCAAGTTGTAATTGTTTCACTGAACGCGGCCGCTTGCGACTAGGCTGTGGAATTAAATAGTTGGGTGTATGTTGTTGTTTTTTTTTAAATTATGGCATTTATTTTGGTTTCCGGGGTCGTGGGACTAACGAATTTCCGTGACCCTGGATCGTAAAGGACTATTATAGGACACCGTGGATTTAAGTCAGCACGAGTCTGTCAGTCCCTCCCGCCCTACCCTGGGTGGGAGGACTCAATTGATGATTTTACCACGATAAAAAAAGTATTTTGGTTTAGGGAAGTGGTCCAGATTTAGATCGATTTAGGAAAGATAAATATATACACACTATATATAAAAACTAAAATTAAGAGTAAAATATTTACAGAAATACCTAAACTAAAACTAAAATTTAAAGGGCGTCAAAAAACTCATCCACATCGTTGTCAATGGGGAAAGTGCCCAGAACGCTGGCAGCATTGCCACGTTGGATGGCAATGCTGATCCTTTGGCCAAGAAATATGCCAGCCCTCTGGTCACGCGAGGCGTCGACTATACGCTTGGCGATGTCTTTGAAAACTCGATGAGCACTCGGACCCCATGGCCCTAGTGTTTCAACCCCAAACGGCTCAAATACATAGTTAGTAGTCAAGCCATTGTATTTGCGCCGTTTGAGGTTTTCGGCACTTGCAGCAGCCGCACCAGCACAGCATGCAGTACCAGGAAGATGGGATGGCGCAAGGGTGTCGACACAGGTTGCATCCCACACCAAAGGTCTACCCAACTTCCATGGCATTATTAATAGTCATCCCATCTGGTCTCTTCCCATCGTCGCGTGCCAAGCCACTGGGTTCTAAAACGGCTGGCACACCGGCGGTGACAAGAGCACGACGGATAATGTCATTTAAACTTGCGTGCCGTGCTAGCCGACCTGCACTCTTGCTGCAGGAAAGGCCATGGTGCCCGAGGCAGTCGACGCCTTCGCCACACCGACAACGATGTGGAGCCCCACAAGGAGCGCCAAGAAAGATTAGTTCTAATGAATAATGAACTTTTTACTTATTAGGTAGGTACTTTCTTAATTATTATCTATATACATATAATAAAATAGTAGGAAAATCAAAACTGTACATTGAATATTTTTTGAAAAGAATACTTGGGGTGTGATCTACAATCGATACCGAAGCCAAAAATATAGTTTTTAGAATTTTTGTCTGTTTGTCTGTTTGTCTGTATGTATGTCCGGGATAAACTCAAAAAGTACTGGACGGATTTGAATGATTTTTTTTTTGTTGTATAGATATTAAGTCTGGCCAACACATAGGCTATAATTTATCTTGGAAACTTGAACACCTGGTGCAGAACCGCAACGGACCAGCTAAACTATAAGAGATACAAAAATGGTGCGATAGCAAAAATTGTTCCACCTGATGAGCACTCTCTGTTGACGTATAAAAATTGAAGATCTGGAACACCTGTTGTGGAACTCCAAGAGCCCAGCTACACTATAACATGTAAAGGAATGACGTCTTAGCAAAGTTGTTCAGCCTGATGAGCAGTCTCTGTTGACGTATAAAAATTGAAGATCTGGAACACCTGATGTGGAACACCAAAAGCCCGGCTACACAATAACATATAAAGGAATGACGTCCTAGCAAAGTTGTTCAGCCTGATGAGCTGTCTCTGTTGACGTATAAAAATTGACAATCTTGAACACCTGATGTGGAACACCAAGAGCCCAGCTACACTATAACATATATAGGAATGACGTCTTAGCAAGAGTTGATCAGCCTGATGAGCCTTTTCTGTTGACATATAAAAATTGAAGATGTGGAATACCTGATGTGGAACACCAAGAGCCCAGCTACACTATAACAAATACAGGAATGACGTCTTTGCAAAGTTGTTCAGCCTGACGAGCACTCTCTGTTGACATACAAAAATTGAAGATCTCTGGAACACCTGATGTGGAACACCAAAAGCCCATCTAAACTATAGCATATATGTATAGGAATGAAGTCTTAGCAAGAGTTGCTCAGCCTGATGAGCACTCTTTGTTGACGTATAAAAATTGAAGAACTGGAACACCTGATGTGGAATACCAAGAGCCCAGCTACACAATAACATATACAGGAATGACGTCTTTGCAAAGTTGTTCAGCCTGATCAGCACTCTCTGTTGACATATAAAAATTTAAGATCTGGAACACCTAATGTAGAACACCAAAAGCCCAGCTAAACTATAACATATATAGGAATGACGTCTTAGCAAAGTTGTTTAGCCTGATTAGCACTCTCTGTTGACATATAAAAATTTAAGATCTGGAACACCTAATGTAGAACACCAAAAGCCCAGCTAAACTATAACATATATAGGAATGACGTCTTAGCAAGAGTTGCTCAGCCTGGTGAGCACTCTCTGTTGACGTATAAAAATTGAAGATCTGGAACACCTGATGTGGAACACCAAAAGCCCGGCTACACAATAACATATAAAGGAATGACGTCCTAGCAAAGTTGTTCAGCCTGATGAGCTGTCTCTGTTGACGTATAAAAATTGACAATCTTGAACACCTGATGTGGAACACCAAGAGCCCAGATACACTATAACATATATAGGAATGACGTCTTAGCAAGAGTTGATCAGCCTGATGAGCCTTCTCTGTTGACGTATAAAAATTGAAGATCTGGAACACCTGTTGTGGAACACCAAGAGCCCAGCTACACTATAACAAATACAGAAATGACGTCTTTGCAAAGTTGATCAGCCTGACGAGCACTTTCTGTTGACATATAAAAATTGAAGATGTGGAATACCTGATGTGGAACACCAAGAGCCCAGCTACACTATAACAAATACAGGAATGACGTCTTTGCAAAGTTGTTCAGCCTGGCGAGCACTCTCTGTTGACATACAAAAATTGAAGATCTCTGGAACACCTGATGTGGAACACCAAAAGCCCATCTAAACTATAGCATATATGTAAAGGAATGAAGTCTTAGCAAGAGTTGCTCAGCCTGATGAGCACTCTCTGTTGACGTATAAAAATTGAAGAACTGGAACACCTGATGTGGAACACCAAGAGCCCAGCTACACAATAACATACGTAGGAATGACGTCTTTGCAAAGTTATTCAGCCTGATAAGTACTCTCTGTTGACATATAAAAATTAAAGATCTGGAACACCTAATGTGGAACACCAAAAGCCCAGCTAAACTATAACATATATAGGAATGACGTCTTAGCAAGAGTTGCTCAACCTGATGAGCACTCTCTGTTGACGTATAAAAATTGAAGATCTGGAACACCTGATGTGGAACACCAAGAGCCCAGCTACACTATAACATAAAAAAGGAATGACTTCTTAGCAAAGTTGTTCAGCCTGATGAGCAGTCTCTGTTGTACGTCACTAACAAAGTAAAATAATAATACCTAACAGTAATATTTTTTTTTGTTTATTGTTGTTTAAAGTCCCATTTGACTAAGACAACACTGCAACACTCAACGTGTTCGTAGTCATGAAATTGTGACAAAGCAAAGGTGTTTCAGGATTATAATGTAGTCGTCTTCCCCTGGAGGCGACGGCCCTCCATCGCGTCTATCGAGGCGCATCGCCAGGAGAATGATCATCTCATCCGCACGCAAAATACGCGCATATGACGTGGAGTTGCGGATACCAGCCCGCTATACAATACAATCGCCAGGATGAATTCCCGGAAAGAGCTCCGGCGTGATCACAGGGCAATATTGAGAGAACGACTGTCGCAACCGAGTTCCGGGCACGCCCCAACCGCGGCGGTAAGACCCCTCTTTAAGGAGTAGCTGGATAGGGCGTCACGGCGTCCCGCCTGACTAGTGATGGGCAATGATAATAATCCGGTTAATATCATTTGGCTAATAATCGATTAATAGCAGTTAGTAGCCAGTTAATAGCCATTATGGATGATAACCCTGCTGTTAATGTTATTTAATATTTTAAGTGATTGAACCCATGGTTTTCAGGCTTAGGCCTGTCAGATTAGACTTCATTTTCATCATCTTTCTTTGTAGTAAATAAATGTGTAATTTAAAAATAATCTGGCCCTTTTAAAAAAAATGAATCAGCTATTTACGGGTACACTACGATAACATGAATTTCAAAATACCGATTTTCATAAATCCGAATGGTTCAAAAATCCTAATATACCAACTCTAAATTATCAGTATTCGTGTTTTCATAAAAAAAAAAACAATATTCCTAACGTAAACTTCTCAAAATACCATGTTTGAAAAGATCGAATAACAAAAAGACCGACTTAAGAGGATTGTATAGCAGCTGCCTTTTCAAAGAATAGGTATTTTGAAAAACTCGTGCTGTCCCTCTCGCGCGTTGAAAAACCCCCGATCGTGCGATAGAGAGCGTTGCAGCTCGCGACTGATTGTGAGTATTTTTTATATGAAATTTGTCTCTCGGGAGAAAACGTTTTTCACATACTAAATCACGTCCAATCTCTTAGATTCTGGTGTCAATCGTTTCAGAATATTATATTCTAGGTTTGTATGTTTTGCTTTTTTTCTAAAACTTCTTTGTTTTTAAAATACGAAGGTTTTACTTCAATGAAGATTTTGTCATAAAAATAGTAACTTTTAGGCGCCTGTTACTTTAAAACTATTATAAATTTTGAAAAAAAGAAAACCTATAAACCTAGTTTTTTACTGTGTCAGTAGCATTCTAAAAAATCATTGAGATAGGATAACATTTAGGGGCAGAAAAACGTTTTCTCTTTTAGTATGGACGAGCGGTCGGTAGACAATAGTCTTAAATTTTTCAAAACATCAAAAACATGAAAACCGATTATTAAAATACCGATTAATTAGAATTCCGAAAATGTAATTACGTTCGTTCTTGCATCCTTAGTATAGTTGCTGATTACCTCCTATCAAGGAATCTCGACGGAGCCCAGCTTCGTGGGGCTCTTATTTCTGTTTGCAAAGTTTAATATAACCTAACACTTCGAACCTAACCTGTCCGAGTCCGGGTGCCCCAAGTCCCGAACTCCTTGCATCCTTAGTCAAGTTGCTGATTACCACCTACCAAGGTGGCTCGACGGAGCCCTGCTTCGCGTGGCTCGTATTTCTGTTTGCAAGGTTCCGAGTCCGGGTGCCCCAAGTCCTGAGCTCACTTCGCTCGCTCTTGCATCCTTAGTCAAGTTGCTGATTACCACCTACCAAGGTGGCTCGACGGAGCCCCGCTTCGCGTGGCTCCTATTTCTGTTTAAGGTTCCGAGTCAGGGTGCCCCACGTCCTGAGCTCACTTCGCTCACTCTTGCATCCTTAATCAAGTTACTGATTACCACCTACCAAGGTGGCTCGACGGAGCCCCGCTTCGCGTGGCTCCTATTTCTGTTTAAGGTTCCGAGTCAGGGTGCCCCACGTCCTGAGCTCACTTCGCTCACTCTTGCATCCTTAATCAAGTTACTGATTACCACCTACCAAGGTGGCTCGAAGGAGCCCCGCTTCGCGTGGCTCGTATTTCTGTTTGCAAGGTTCCGAGTCCAGGTGCTCCAAGTCCTGAGCTCACTTCGCTCGCTCTTGCATCCTTAGTCAAGTTGCTGATTACCACCTACCAAGATGGCTTGACGGAGCCCCGCTTCGCGTGGCTCCTATTTCTGTTTGCAAGGTTCCGAGTCCGGGTGCCCCAAGTCCTGACCTCACTTCGCTCGCTCTTGCATCCTTAGTCAAGTTACTGATTACCACCTACCAAGGTGGCTCGACGGAGTCCCGCTTCGCGTGGCTCCTGCAAGGTTCCGTGTCCGGGTGCCCCAAGTCCTGAGCTCACTTCGCTCGCTCTTACATCCTCAGTCAAGTTGTTGATTACCACCTACCAAGACTGGTTTGCAGCGATTCGTTTCTGTTAAGGCGCTATCCCTCACCGCGAGCATTCACCTGTAATCCCTACTTAATATTATAAAGAATCCTTAGTGAGCGAGGGATTCAAGTTAGCCCAAGACAAGGCAGCTTTACTCCCGAGGAGCGTACTCTGCTTTTCACACCTACTGCGAGGAAATGAATTCGATTTTTGAAATTTGATGTGGTACGCCGTACGACAACTTTCGAACGTGAAGTGGGCACACAGCAAGCGATCAGCTGTTGCAGCCAGCGGCCGCCATTACTGCTACAACTCCTTGGTGAAAGTTTTCATACTGTTTTACTTGAGGTTCCAAATTCAAATCACATTATTCCCACGGGCATAATGAAATTCAGTACAATATTATTGCCCGGCTCGAATGGGGGACAGCAATGCCTTGCTTTATTCCTTGTTTGCATGACATATAATTTGACATTTACGAGAAAGTGGTGTGAAAAGAACGTTATGCGCGTACGAAGTCGCGGGCAAAAGCTAGTGTAACATAAAAGTGTGCAATTTGATGCTCTATTGTCTTCGAATATTCGAGTCTGTAACGTTACATTACAGGTGAATGCTCGCGGTGAGGGAGTGTCCTTACTGACTTTTAGTATGGGATGTTTATTTTTAAATATTGGCCCAGTTCATAAATATATTGCATAACTTTATATTTTCTTAGATTTCCCGAAAAATGTGTACTTATTCATTTTATTATTAACACTTTTTCACTTACAAAAAGGTGAAAATAAATAAAAAGAATAACAATACATTCATCACACTGCGTACGTACACGCACCCAATTTATATTCACATCCACAGATTTACAATAAAACAAAAAGAAAATTTGTTTCTTTGACAATACATTAATAGCAGGGTTATTAGCCATTGGATGGCTATTAATGGCTGTTAATGGATTATAATCGATAATAACTCAAAGCATCCGGCTAGTTACCCATCTCTACGCCTGACCTATTACATGACGTAGGTCCTCACCGGACACGAAAGTTTCGGGAGGTAGCTGTGTCTGATAGGGAAAGAAGAATCGCCTGGATGTCACCAGTGCGTGGATCGCCTGGAGGACACGGTGGAGCATACGGTGCAGGACTACCCGCTTGGGCAGAGCACCGCCGTGACCTCACTACGACGATAATCGGTAACCTCTCGTGCTTAGTGTTGGTTGAGGCCATGCTGCGGGGCGAGACAGAATGGGAAGCAGTCGCCTCCTTCTGCGAAGCAGTCATGCTAGCGAAGGAGGAGGCGGGACGCATGAGGGAGAGGACAATGTCCACCTCCAGCCCAGCCGCAGCGGTAGACGTCGATGGCGACAGACGTCGCTACACGATCTCCAGCCACTGTAGGCGCGGCCATGCGGGCGGCGAGTAACAGTGCACTTTGTGTTCCACGTGATGTATTACCACGCTAAAAAAATGTAATCGTCTGAATGTACAATGTCGAACAAAAAAGCCGTCGAGGCCGTGGACAGAACAGTTTGAGACATTCGCCATGATGATAGACCCATGGACAATATCAAGGTAGGTACTGTTCTCTGTAAAATTCCGGCAGACACTGCCCGTTGTAAGAAGAATTGATAAGTTACGTATTCGGAGTCCCGTCAAGTATAACACTTCAGGAAAACTCTTGGCTATGTGATCTTGCGATACTAAAAAAATGACCGATCATCATCATCATCATCATCATCAGCCGGAAGACGTCCACTGCTGAACATAGGCCTCCCCCATAGACCGCCACGCCGAACGACAATTCGCCACTTGCATCCATCCGTTGCCCGCGACCCTCACGATGTCGTCGGTCCACCTAGTGGGAGGCCTGCCTACGCTGCGCCTTCCGGTCCGTGGTCGCCACTCGAGAACTTTTCTTCCCCATCGGTTGTCAGTTCTACGAGCGATGTGGCCTGCCCATTGCCACTTCAACTTGCAAATTTTATGAGCTATGTCGGTGACTCTGGTTCTTCGCCGAATATCCATGTTCCGGATTTTATCCCGCAAAGAAACTCCGAGCATAGCTTTTTCCATTGCTCGTTGAGTGACTCTCAATCTCTCTAAAAGGCCAGCAGTCAGAGACCACGTTTCAGAGCCATAAATCATCACTGGCAACACACACTGGTTAAACACCCTTGTCTTGAGACACTGTGGGATTCTCGATGAGAAGATATAACGTAGCTTCCCAAACGCTGCCCATCCGAGTTGGATTCTTCGGGCGACCTCTTTCTCGAAGTTGGACCTACCTAACTGAACAATCTGTCCAAGGTAAGTATAATGGTCTACATTCTACAACTTCGAGAGTATCGTTCCCAACAACAACCGGTACGGGTGCCACATGGACATTCGACATGACTTTCGTCTTGTCCATGTTCATTTTAAGGCCGACCCGTTGGGAAACGATACTGAGGTCGCTGAGCATAGCATTGAGGTGCTCCAACGATTCTGCCATGATGACTATATCATCGGCAAAACGAAGGTGAGTGATGTATTCGCCATTGATGTTGATGCCGAGTCCGTTCCATTCCAAGAGCTTGAAAACGTCCTCCAACGCGTTCGTGAACAGTTTCGGAGAAATAACGTCTCCCTGTCTCACGCCTTTCTGCAATTGGATTGGTTTCGTGCTCTCTTCCTGAAGTCGGATGGACATGGTGGCGTTCCTATACAAACACTTCAACACTTCGATATACCTATAGTCGATATGACATCGTTGGAGGGACTGCAATACTGCCCAGGTTTCGATTGAATCGAAGGCTTTTTCATAGTCCACAAACGCTAAACACAATGGCCGATTATACTCCTCTGTCTTCTGTATAATCTGGCGGAGCGTGTGTATGTGGTCTATAGTGCTAAAACCTTTTCGGAAACCGGCTTGTTCGGGAGGCTGGAAGTCATCAAACCTGCGTTCGAGACGGTTCGTAATGACTCTTGAGAACAGCTTGTACACATGGCTCAGAAGTGAGATTGGCCGTCTTCTTCGTGAGTTCTTCAACAAGGTGTTGTCACCCTTTTTGAAGAAAAGAACAACCACACTCCTGTGCCATGCTTCTGGCGTAGAACCTTCGAGTATGACGGAATTAAATAACTTCTGGAGGACTAGAAGTACCGGTTTTCCACCCGCTCTCAGAAGTTCTGTTGTGATTCCGTCCTCACCCGGCGCCTTGTTATTCTTGAGCTGTTTAAGAGCCATTCTAATCTCGTACAGGCTGATGTCCGGGATATCCTCAGTGTAGTGTCGAGTCAGTTTAGCTCTTGCGTCTCGAGCTGTACCGACACTGGGTTGTCGTGTTGATGTGTATAACTGTCCGTAAAACCTCTCAAGCTCTCTTAGGATCTCCGGTTTCGTCGAAATGATGCTGCCGTCGTTAATCTTCAGCTTAGTCATTTGGCTCTGCCCAATAGACGAATTCTTTGCGAAGACTTTTGAGCCCTGGTTCCGCTCGATTGCCTCTTTGATCCGTGCCGCACTAAAGGAGCGCAGGTCACGTCGCATTGATTTAGAGATTCGTCTATTGAGTTTGCCATATTCCGACATATCAGCTGAAGATTGCAGCCTCATCTCGGACCGGTCTTGCATCAACTTGATGGTTCCGTTCGAGAGCTTTTGAAGCTTATTCCGGCGCGGGGTCTTAAAGAACTTGGACCCCACAGCTTGGACAGTTTCCACCAACCCATTGTTGATTTCGTCCACAGTTTCGCATTCGGTTAGGCACTGGAAGCGATTGTGCAGTTCGAGTTGAAAGTCTTCGGGGTTCCGGATGTGGGCAGGACCAGGTCGGAGCGTGGACTTCACCAGACGAGACCTTTCAAGCTTGACATTGATATTCAGTGTGCTTCTGACAATTCGGTGATCGCTACCGGTTTTTACCTTAGCGATCACAGAGACATCACTGAATATTCGCTTCTTGGTCGTCATGATGAAGTCGATCTCATTTCTGGTAGTACCATCGGGGCTCATCCACGTCCACTTCCTGGATGGCCGCTTCTGGAAATAGGAGTTCATTAAATGAAGTTCTTCCTTTTCCATGAAGTCGACCAGTCGCTGGCCCCTATGGTTTCGCTGCCCATACCCAAATGGCCCCACTCTCAACTCATCGCCATTCCGTGCGCCCACCTTCGCGTTGAAGTCCCCCATAACAACGGTGAAGTATGTTTCGGAGGCATGTATGGCCTCGGATATCTCCTCATACAATGCCTCTACTTCATCATCAGAATGTGTCGAGGTCGGCGCATATACCTGTATGACCTTCAACGAATACCGGTTGGTTATTCTGAGTATAAGGTATGCTACCCTACTCGACACACTGTCGACTTTCACAACGTTGTTGATGAGGGACCTGCGGACGAGAAATCCAACACCACCCTGGGATTTACGGTCTCCTTCCCGGTAGAAGAGCATGTTGCCGGAATCTAGAACTATCGTATCCTGACCCTCTCTTCGGATTTCAGATAATCCCAAGATATCCCATCGCATTTTGCTCAATTCTTCCTCCAGCTCGATAATCTTCTCATCGGTCCTCAGTGTGCGGATGTTGTGTGTTGCCAGGGCCAAAGTCCGTTGGGGGTGGTAGCGGGGCATCTGCCGGGGATTCTTAGCACCCCCTGCTCCGCCGTTACCTGATCCGCTACCCAGACCAGGAATAGCGGAGCTGCCGGGGACTGGGGGCCGTGTGCTATTATTGTCAATCATAATGGGGGGGGGGGGGTTGCCATAATCCCCACGCTTGGCAGGCGGCTTGGGGATCGCAGTAGGGTCACCGTAAGTTTACAAAGGACGCTGCTGCCCGTCCTTCGGTGGCTGGACGTAGTTTAAGGACGTACCCGGGTCGGAAAAAGTGACCGAACCGCTGCAATAAATGAAAACATATTAGCCGAAATTGTTGGGAATGATGTGGTTTACACATCATACAATAACGTCGTCGATTAGGGTGATGCCAGCAACTACCCACTCGAGATTTTAAATTCATCAACTGCCTGTGGTCCTCGAGCTCATAAAATAACCTAAAAGTAATAATAATGCTTCTAAGAAATCTAACTCCACCAAAATTGTGCAATGGAACGCGACTAATAGTTACTGCATTACGGTGCGTACAGACTATATAACATAACATGTTATATAACATTGTTATTTCATTTTTCATGGTAACATTCTACATAGAGTTGTAGTGTTTTATAACACATGTTAAATAACATGTTACATGGTCTGTACGCACCTTTACACAGAAATTTAAGCGAAGCTGAAATTCTCACCGGATGTGGCTCAGGGGAAACTGCATTGATACCGTGAATACCACTCATCTCCAACAATTTCCCTTTCCAGTTCAAACTCACACAATTCCCGGTAGCCGCTTTCTTCGCGATGACCATAAATAAGTCCCAAGGACAGACCCTGAAGGAAGCTGATGTCGACCTAAGGTCCAACTGTTTTTCCCACGGCCAACTATGTAACACATGCTCGCCTGTCAGTAATGCTGACCATCTTTTTATTTTAGCACCAGAGGGAAAAACTACCAATGTCGTTTATAAAGTGTTGTGTCTGGAAGTTCTCATTTCATTTGCTTTAAAGTTTGTTATAGATTCTATAACAAACTTTAAAGTGGGACATCAGATACCCTCACTTTCTCAACAAATTAAAAAAGAGAATATTAGTTTAGGTGCCTTAAAACCAAATACAATGCGGACGAAGTCGCGGGCAACAGCTAGTTTTAAATAAAATTAAAAAAAAAATAGTGTCCCACCGGTATCAGGAACAGGGTTCAAGCTACGCCGCGGTCAGAACTCCAAAGAAAGCAAAGATTATTTGTTGTTACGAGTAAGTGTCATGTTCTTTTTATGAAATAGTTGATGGTATTTCACATCAGTAAATAATATTGAGATCGTAATGATTTAAGTAATTCTATGTACTTGTAAAATATGTATATCATGGATGTGGGAGATTCCAGATCACTCCGTTGCTGCTCAAATTCACTAGAAATACTTTTATAATTGAATTGAAGTGTGTAGGAGTGATTTATCACTCCTACTAGGTACCTAGTTAAATTAAAATTACTTTATCTAACATTTTAACAATTTCAACTCGTATACTTTATGTAACTGCCTACACTGCATGGTAAAAGTCATTTAAATCTTTTAAAATTATAATTTACTTTAAAATAATATTCTACTGTACACTAAATCGCATGAACATTTTAAAGTCACTTTAAACCTAATAGTTTTGTTTCTCTACTGACAGCAACGTCACACAACCAGCCGATATCAATTAGAGCAGTCTCGTCAATCATGACGCGACAACTCTGTCCACGCGAAATGTGCCGCTCGGTTTATTGGGTGTCGAGTGAATGGACATCCTTTATATAAAGCTATATTAGAAATATTTAGTTAAAATTGTTGCTACTACATTACTGTTATTAATTCTAACATTTTAAACTCATATAATTTATATAACGCTTCAAATAGTTTTAAGTACTTTACGCCATACTGCAAGTCATTTAAATGTTTTTGGGAGTGCCATTTAGTTTAAAATGATATTCTACTGTACACTGTTTTAAACACACTTTATACCTAATAGTTTTGTTTATCTACTGACAGCACCGTCACACAACTAACCGATATTAATCTAGAGCTGCCTCGTTAATCATTACGCAACAACTCTGTCCACGCGAAATGTGCCGCTCGGTTTATTGGGTGTCAAACTGTCCAGTGAATGGACATCCCTTATATAGAAATATTTTGTTCAAATTGTACTACGTTATTGTCTGACGTTTGGAAATCTTAAAAAGTACTACACCCCCGCCTTAATTGTAACATTTCAAACTCGTATAATAAAATACAATAGTTTTTAAGTAACTACCTTACGACGTAAGAAAAGACATTTTTTTTTGTTAGTCAAATTTACTTTAAAATAACCATTAAATTCTACTGAACACTGTTTTAAACCTACTAATAACAACCTAATAGTTATGTTTCCCTACTGACAACACCGTCACACAACCGGCCGATATCAATCTAAAGCTGCCTCGTCAATCATGACGCGACAACTCTGTCCACACGAAAGGTGCCGCTCGGTTTATTGGGTGTCGAATTGTCGAGTGAATGGACATCCTTTATATAGAAATATTTAGTCCAAATTGTACTACGATATTGTTATTAATTGTAACATTTTAAACTCGTATAATAAAATACAATAGTTTTTAAGTAACTACCTTACGACTTACTAAAAGACATTTTTTTGTTAGTAAAATTTACTTTAAAATAATAATTATATTCTACTGAACACTGTTTTAAACCTACTATAAATAACCTAATAGTTATGTTTCCCTACTGACAGTACCGTCACACAACCGGCCGATATCAATCCAAACCCGCCTCGTCAATCATGACGCGACAACTCTGTCCACGCGAAATGTGCCGCTCGGTTTATTGGGTGTCGAACTGTCGAGTGAATGGACATCCTTTATATAGAAATATTTAGTCCAAATTGTACTACGATATTGTTATTAATTGTAACATTTTAAACTCGTGTATTGTAACGGTTTTAATAGTTTTTAAGTAACTACTTTACACCATACTGCAAGTCATTTAAATGTGTTTGGGAGTGCAATTTAGTTTAAAATAATATTGTACTGTACACTGTTTAAAACACACTTTAAACAACCTAATAGTTTCGTTTGCCTCCTGACAGCACCGTCACACAACCGGCCGATATCAATCTAAAGCTGCCTCGTCAATCATGACGCGACAACTCTGTCCACGCGAAATGTGCCGCTCGGTTTATTGGGTGTCGAGTGAATGGACGCGCTATGTTTCTATCCTAACTAATATTATATTATACAACCATCAGTGAGTTTATTAAATCCGTATTAGTTTTTTTTATTGGCTACTTCTTTTTGAGTAAAATTAAAAGAGGAATTATTTATCTCTGGAAGATTTTTAAAATTTCTCCAAAAATATTTGTCACATTCTTTAAATATTGTTCCACTCAAGGAATGTTTCCTGTATCGTGGGCTTGTTAACAAAGATTCAAAGTCACTTACATGAACAGCGAGACCCGGAATAATAAACTACATACATTTCCGTTCGATGATCATGGATACCTCAGATGATTTATTCTGAGGTATCCATGATCATCGAACGGAAATCGAACCTGTGCTAAGCAGCGCAGCAGCCAATCGCTCCCAAAAAACCCCAAATAAGGAATTTAAAAAAAGAAACACTCTGTTGAGTATCACGCCCATTCACCCTATACATAAATAAAAAAAAAACATTAAATTATGTTGAACTCTTTTTTTCAGGAATGAGAAATATTTTGGGAATAGATAAAATTCGGCACATTAATGAACATACATTTTCAAAATCATCATGCCTACTAAAACACGTTCCTCAGCATAACAAAATGCAGTACACCAACTCACCAAACTGTTGCCAGTGTTCCATTATGTCGAAAGACAATAGGGTATCAATCCACGGGAGTATAATGGCATTGTCGGCTCATCGTCAATCATCGACGACACCGCTGCAAATGATTCCCGTTGTATCCATGCTGTTGTTTAGTTTATTAGATTTTTACTGTCTTTAGGCAGTTTTTTTTTTGTACTTTGATACATTGTTTTTTTGTCCATTTTGAGGCTTCGCGTGTTTTTGTTTGTCGCAAAAATAATTATGAACCAATTATAGGGTATTTTACTGCATAAATAAATTGAAAATCTGTCTGTCAATAAGAATACTGATAAATAATAGACACGTATTTTTTGTTTTTTTTTAATCTACATATTGACAAAAATAAAATGCTTTCAAAATTCTCGGGGGGCTTGTGACGTCATAACGCTTGTAAAATTATACCGACCGAGTGACGTTTTGTGATTTTCAAAAGCGTTGTATCGTCGTCAATTTTCGTTTACGTAAGAAAATAAAAAATACGGATCTAATAGTTTTTTTATTCTATATTTTGGACTTATACTTTTTTTTTTGTTTAAAATACCCTATTAAATGCATGAAAGTTGTTTTAAATAACGCTTATCCCAGATTTTTTTTGGATGGGTGACCAAAGTTGAGCAACTCACGCTGAGGTTTGTTTGTGGATAAATGTCTGTCATGTCAAAGTCGAAGTTAAAGTCTTGTCACTAAACTGAAATGACAAATTTTACATACTTTATCTGTGACTATTGTAAAGCTCACTCGTTTTTTTATATGTATTTAAGTACGTTTCCAACCCGCACTGGGCCCGCGTGGTGGATTATGGCCCACTCCCTCTCACAAGAGAGGAGGCCTGTGTCCCAGCAGTGGGAACATTATAGGCTGATGATGATGATGATGATGAAGTACGTTTCGTGTCAGGACGTCTGTAATGTTAGTGACTTGAGTTCTGACAAAGCAACTTTTTTTATCGTGGTATGATCTGCATCAAATGAATCCTCCTACCTTCAGACTTGCACTGACTAAAATCCACGGTAATCCTTTAATAGTCCTTTACGTTCCTGGTTCACGGTTACCTGATGACACAGTCCCGCGACCCTGACAAAGCAACTCGCATCAGCGATACGCACGATTTGGCATTTGATTCCTCCTAAATACTGTCGAGTTGCAGTGGCTAGAGATAATCTAAGCTACTTTAATTTTTTTTCACGCATCTCTATAAAAATATTCATTACGTAGTTGAATAAGCGTCCAAAAGCGGCAAAACGAATATTTTTGGCACAAAAGTATATTAATTTGTTTTTAGCCTCGCTACGCCGCCATAGCAAACGAGATGACGTCATCGCTACGGCAGCTACGCTTTCGTAGCCGATCTGCTACGTATCGATATTTCAATTAAAATTTTAATGAAGTCAGAAATAGTGTTCGTAGAAACATGATTGTAAGTGTTTTCAGTTGCTGTAAGTTCGTTGAAAGAATATCTAGTTTAATAATATCTATAAGGTTCTCTTAAATACATGTTCTCAAGTTTGTAAAAGGTCGAAGGCACGAGAAAATTGTGTTTTTTCTTAGAAAGTCTTTTATACTTGAACCGACGTCAGCTAATAGAAAATATGTATAATTTTGTAAAATGAGTTTGTTTATCATAATTTATAAGGTGACACTTCAGAGAACTTTTTAGAAAAACGGATGATTCTAGGAAAAAATGCGAAAGTTATTAACCCTAGAAGCCTAATCTACGTCTGCGAGGCGTACACGAAATCGAATATTGTTTGTCTCTTTGTAACGGATGAAACTAGCACGTCGTGCTTTTTCACCAACTCAGTGGTCACCGGGACCTAGCATACGGTGCCCATAACGTTATGTTAAGTCCCGTCATTTTTGATTTATCGCAGTATTGCACGCCTGCGAGACGTATGTTTAGGCTTTGCGTAACTTTTAACTAGGTTTACGTGATTTTACTTTTGTTCGTTTTTCATATATTGATGTGTGTATTTACGGCGTTGTTTCAGATAATTTAAAATATGTCACCGTCTCGACGATTAGACAATATTTTAACAATCCTAAATGAGGAAGATGATCCTTCTTTGGAATATCCGGATTCCGGATAAGTTGAGGATGACCGGATTATTGATGACGTTCAAAGCGAAGATGAAAATAGTTATGTGATTGAGTATGTTTCGTCTTCACAAGAACCTGCTTCCTCTGCGCTTTTTGTTGCTATAAAAAAAGAAGAATGTCCGAATTGGTTTGTTATACATGTTAGGAATCCGTGTGTGGCGATCACAAGGTTGATGTTTGTGTAAACTGCTCTTAAAGTTTACCTAGTCTTTTGAAATCTGTATATTTTTATATTCGCTCTAAGAATAACTAATTAGCATTAAAAAATAAAAAAAATCTATGAAAAAATAATATGTTTCTGTTGATTTTAAAGATATAGATTTTTTTGTTCCAATTTATTCACCTGGTTTTATTTTTGCAATAAATAACTGTGATTATAGTAATTATTCATAACAGTGTTGTTTTAATGTTAGCTTATATACCAAATTTAAATTTCCACTACAAACAAAAAACAAATTACTGCTATTTTTACATAAAAAATGGAATTATAATGTGTACGTCTCTGAGACGTATGTTAAGGCTTTGTGTACTTCTGAAATAGATTAGGCTTCTAGGGTTAAGAAATGTTATTAGGTTTTGTATACATGTATAATACAGCGATCTTTCTCGGATGAATATTAGAGACGGTGTAAAAGAGGTTACTTTTATAGAGAAACAAAACACTTTGCTTCGATCACTTAAAAACAATTTGGAATTATACCATTTTTCAGACATATATAATATCTAAGGGTCAACTTGCTATCCGTCTGTCATGACTCTTTTAAATTTCAGAACTATTCTTTACATAAATCCGAAAGGGTTTTCCGGATTGGTAATTTATAACTAAATCCCTGAAAATAACCATTAAAAAGTTATTTAATTTCGTTGATGTTTACCATCAACGGATTAAGACGTTTCATCATCATCATCATCAGCCTATAATGTTCCCACTGCTGGGACACAGGCCTCCTCTCTGTGAGAGGGAGTGGGCCATAATCCACCACGCGGGCCCAGTGCGGGTTGGTGGATGTCACATGTCTTCGAATTTTTGGTTCTAGGACATGCCGGTTTCCTCACGATGTTTTCCTTCACCGTTTTGAGAGCAGTGGTGATGAAATAAATTACACAAAGTAATGCGCCTGGCGGGGTTCGAACCCATGACCTACAACTCGTAAGTCGGGACCGATACCACTGGGCCACCACTGCTCCTATCCTATTAAGACGTTTAGCACACAGGATTTTTTTTATTTTTTAATGCTAATTAGTTATTCTTAGAGCAAATATTAAAAATATACAGATTTCAAAAGACTAGGTAAACTTTAAGAGCAGTTTACACAAACATCAACCTTGTGATCGCCACACACGGATTCCTAACATGTATAACAAACCAATTCGGACATTCTTCTTTTTTTATAGCAACAAAAAGCGCAGAGGAAGCAGGTTCTTGTGAAGACGAAACATACTCAATCACATAACTATTTTCATCTTCGCTTTGAACGTCATCAATAATCCGGTCATCCTCAACTTATCCGGAATCCGGATATTCCAAAGAAGGATCATCTTCCTCATTTAGGATTGTTAAAATATTGTCTAATCGTCGAGACGGTGACATATTTTAATATTCCATACTGGCACGACGAAACTTTGGACACTACTGTGTGTGGACCAAGATGTGAGAAAGTGAGTTGTATAAAAGTATTAACAATTAACATAATTATCAATATTATCATCGGCCTACAATGTTTCCACTGCTGGGACACAGGCCTCCTCTCTGTGAGAGGGAGTGGGCCATAATCCATCACGCGTGCCCAGTGCGTGTTGGTAGATGGCACATGTCTTCGAATTCGAAGGTTCTAGTACATGCCGGTTTCCTCACGATGTTTTCCTTCACCGTTTTGAGAGCAGTGATGATGAAATAAATAACACAAAGTAATGCGCAAGTCTAGGACCGAACCCACGACCTACGACTCGTAAGTCGGGGCTGGTACCACTGGGCCACCACTGCTCTCCAATTTATAAAATAATTTAGCTTATTTTGTCTCTTCCGAGTCACGGGCCTGTCTTATCAGATTACGGTGACCCTGGAACGTAAAGGGCTATTGTTGGATCACCGTTGATTACGGATCACGGTACGAGTCTGACAGTCATTTCCAATCCACCCAGGATGGGGGACTCTTTGGATGATATCTTATACAAAGTAAAAAAAAATGTCTTTTCCAGCAAATAGATTGTCAGACAGACCGTTGCGTCATGAAAACACATACATCTGTTTAGGTTTGAAGTGAATTTTAACATAGTTGAGGAAAGTCTATACAGGATAATATTATTATTATCATTGTCACAGTCATAATAAATATTATCACTCTTACAATAGTATTTTTGGACGAGTAGACTGCTCGTGGCTATGAAGGAATCAAGTCGCCCTGGCGTCCCCTGAATTCAACTCATGTACTGACCTACCATGTTCACCAAGTGGAGCATATCAAGCGACACTCTGTTCTGTCCTAATCAGTTAATCTTCGTCAATATGTGCGTTTGCCGCGCAAAGCAGCTCGGTTAGTGAGGACGTGTCTCGGCCGAGGCAAAGCGTGCGTGTTGCCGCGGGCGAGCGGCCGAGCGCCCGAGCAATCCAGTGTCGGCTTTTTGTTTTACTCGCGTATATTGTTTTGTGCCTCGGCCGCTCGGTTGCGCATCCACACAGAGCAAGCAGCCTCGCGAGGCAGTTTCCTCGCGTGGCAAATGTCTCGCGAGGCTGCTCGCTCTGTGGGGACGCACCTAACTGGGATAGAACTTCACTTTAGGTAAGTTCTTTAATCATCAAACAGATTCTGTTTTCCAAATAGAGCTACACAAGTTTGAGAAAAAAGGATTGGTAGGAGAAAGGGAAGACCTTTGCCCAACAGTGGGACACAGTATAGGCTGTAAAAATGTTTTAAGTTGGAATAACGACTCTTTAAAGTCTCTCTCACACTTCGATATCTTTCTGTTTTTGTTTTATAAAATAATTATTTTGGATGTATTACAACATTATTTTTTGTTCATGCGAAACCCGATACACCTGTCCAGTATTTTTGTGTAATGAATCTATGTTGTACAAAATTTTAAAACCGTATCATAAAAAATCACAAAGTTAAAAACTTGTATATTACCTGGTTGTCCGTTCAAAAACATGCTCATTTCACGGTACACCCGCGTAAACCGCGTCTCTTGTGTTACACTCGCGATAATAGTTTTGTTTTAATAGGTACCTAATCGTACGGTGATTGTATTGTATTTAACTGGTAGTCAAATTTAATTAAAATATTTTTGAAAAAAAGTATAACATGGTGTAAAAATTATTGGAATCAAATCAGTTACTGATTCTGAACAAACTATATTCAGGTTTCGCTTAAACTAAAATAATGTTGTATATACACTTATCAAACCGCTGTCTTTTGTAACTTACGCCACAGCATCCCCGTGACGTCACAGGAGCAGCGCGCACAATCCGAACATCCATCAGTTTCACCGCGTTAAACGAACATTTGCTTCATTGCGATGACGTATAGTTTCACGTCTTCCTTTCTAAGACGGAACAAGTAAATTATTAAAAAAAAAAAAACTTGAGAGATGTCAAGGTACACCCGGATGGAACAAAGTTACTGTATACACTCAACAAAAATAATCGTCGCGACTCCACTCCACTCCACTCCCGTCCAGTCCAGTCCGGTCCGGTCCGGTCCGGTTCGGTCCGGTCCGGTCCGGTCCGGTCCGGACCGGACTGATATAATAAACACATTACCCTCCTTTGCGTCGCGCAGTCGGATAAAAGTGTCGTGCCAACTTTTCGTAAGAATTTTTTCCGTCCAGCCCCCTTTCACAACGCGCGATAAGGAACTTCGTTCCAAAAATCCTTTTAAAAACAAGCTTATATCGTTAAAAATATTTGCGATAGACAAAGAACTCATCAAGACAAATCAAACAAGTCTAAACTCGATGGGTTTGCGGCGTTTCATTATAGAGTTCCTATGGCCACCTTCCAGCTCCATCATCAGATCAGCTCCATGTCATCATAATATTACATTGTCACGCGATATAAGTGCAAAATTTCAGCTCAATCGGAAATCGGGAAGTGGATCTTTAACTTGCAAGATTACAACGAGACAGGTGAAACTATTTTTTTTATTTAGTTCAAGCTAAGCTAGTTATTTAGTTTAAGCTTTTGCTTGTAAAAAAAAAGATGTAAAAGAAAGGTGCTTCAAACTTAAAAACTAAACTGGCCAAGTGTGAGTCATATCTCGCACAATGAAGAGTTCCGTAGTTGAATATGATTTAATCCAAACGAAAACTTTGCATTGTAGTCGAACTAGTTGTAGCCAGCGGCTTCGAACGCTACAACTCGAAAATTATCCCATTGTTACATAAAATTGGGATAAAATCTATCCCGAGTGTTAATCTAGGTTATTTTCCTGTGTGCTAAACGTCTTAATTTCGACAGATTCCAATAATTTTTACACCATGTTGTACTTTTTTTCAAAAATATTTTAATTAAATTTGACTACCAGTTAAATACAATACAATCACCGTACGATTAGGTACCTATTAAAACAAAACTATTATCGCGAGTGTAACACAAGAGACGCGGTTTACGCGGGTGTACCGTGAAATGAGCATGTTTTTGAACGGACAACCAGGTAATATACAAGTTTTTAACTTTGTGATTTTTTATGATACGGTTTTAAAATTTTGTACAACATAGATTCATTACACAAAAATACTGGACAGGTGTATCGGGTTTCGCATGAACAAAAAATAATGTTGTAATACATCCAAAATAATTATTTTATAAAACAAAAACAGAAAGATATCGAAGTGTGAGAGAGACTTTAAAGAGTCGTTATTCCAACTTAAAACATTTTTACAGCCTATACTGTGTCCCACTGTTGGGCAAAGGTCTTCCCTTTCTCCTACCAATCCTTTTTTCTCAAACCTGTGTAGCTTTAGTTGGAAAACAGAATCTGTTTGATGATTAAACGAACTTACCTAAAGTGAAGTTCTATCCCAGTTAGGTGCGTCCCCACAGAGCGAGCAGCCTCGCGAGACATTTACCACGCGAGGAAACTGCCTCGCGAGGCTGCTTGCTCGGTGTGGACGCGCCTATTGTTTCTCAAGCGAGCGGCCGAGGCACAAAACAATAAACGCGAATAAAACAAAAAGCCGACACTGGATGGCTCGGGCGCTCGGTCGCTCGCCCGCGGCAACCCGTACGCTTTGCCTCGGCCGAGACACGTCCACACTAACCGAGCTGCTTTGCGCGGCAAACGTATCCATTAACGAAGATTAACTGATTAGGACAGAGCAGAGTGTCACTTGATATGCTCCACTTGGTGAACATATATGGTAGGTCAGTACATGAGTTGAACTCAGGGGACGCCAGGGCGACTTGATTCCTTCATAGCCACGAGCAGTCTACCCGTCCAACAATACTATTAGTAGGGGAGCCGAGGATGCTAAATCTGCAGTTACTCGAGCGTCATGGAGACCTATTGGATTTGAAAGATTATGTTCTAAAAAGAAAAAAAGTTTCTGACAAGTTTTCTGTTTTAGTGGGGGGGAAAGCGTTTAAACAGTTTTAAAACTGTAAAAAAAACAGTTGTACAGAAATACTCGAGCGCGTCAGATATTTATAGTGTAAACGCGCTTTATATTTCTGATAACCAATACATATTAATCTGACGATTAACTCGAGGGGTCTGTCCGTGGCAAGCGGTTGAAAATCCAAAAAAAAATAAGTTACTCGAGCGCGTCAGATATTCAAAGTGTATGTAAAGTACACCCTAAAAAGTGTCGTATTAAAATGTCTGACGATTTGGATGTGGCACAAAGTAATAATTCATATTTCTATCTGTAAAAAAAAAACGTAATCTCGAGATACTCGAGCGCGTCAGATTTTTATGCGGGAGGTTCAAGTTGATATCATAGTGCTCCTGAATAATAATCTGACAATTATATGGAGGGATATCGCTATTCTGAGCATCTTAAAGGAAATTTATAAACAAGATAACTGCATTCACGTATAAAAAATGTATAAAATTAAATTAAATGTATTAATTACGAATAAAACCCATCTACATCATTAAAATCCCATCAAAAACACAAATGTGAAATGAGAGCCAAGTTCAATTATGATTTATGCCTTGGTTGCTTGTTCTGACTTCACGGACAGAATAAGTGAAATCTAAATGGGTGCCAAGGTCAGTGGTCAGTCCTGAAATTTATTTATCATAATACAGGGTGTTTCTTTTAAATTGGCTAAAAGGGAGAAATCCGAATCCATAAGAGATACGGGAAAACTTTCTTAGGAAACTTTAGCTCTTTTATGATGTTGACTATTTATTTATTTTTATTTTTTCGTCAAGTGTCCACAGAAATGAGTGAAATTGGCCATTTTTTTTTTTAATGCCGTTCGGTTCTGTTTCATGTAAGGATCATTTTATTGTATCGGAAGAAAAAAATCGGGACGGCGGAAGTTGGTCAAATTTTGCAAAATATTTTTTCATACAAATTGTATGAATGACAAAATTACTTCCATTTTTTTATGATGTTATTTGATTTCGTGTTATGTGAGGATCATTTTATTATATGGGAAGGAAAATATCTGGACAGTAGAAGTTGGTCAAAAACACAATAAAGTTTCTTCTAACAGCATGAAGTTTATTTTTAGTAGTCAGTATTTCATTACATTTAACTCACTTATGTTGCCCAGACGTTTTCCTTCCCATACAATGAAATGATCCTCACATAACACGAAATCAATGCCACTTTTCGTTGTAATTGTATAACTGAAGAACTGGCTCACCTATCCAAACCAAATATTTAGGCTTTGTTCGAACTATTTAGTAGATGGTTTATGTGAAGTTTGCACAAAATCAGTAGAGCGGTTCTTCATTTATCACATTTTTTGTAACAAATTAATTCAATAAATGGCGGATCATTTTGACAATCAATGATCGCCATCGAAGATGGTGGACATTAAATCACGACCGATAGTTGCGAACTAACTGGTAGTTCACCTTTTCTCCACGATTTTACCGACATCGCCCCATGGAAAACGTCAGATTATTTGTGAGTATGATTTTTACAGTGTTACCTTCAATTTACAAAAAAAATAAAACGCGCTCGAGTATTTCAAAATGACGTTTTTTTTTACAACTTCAGTACTCTCTCATTTCCTAATGCCACGCTCAAATTGTCAGATTATTGAAATATACACTCTTCTGAACGTAATTAATCTACATTTTCTTAATCTGACGCGCTCGAGTATTTCTGCGGATCAATTTTTTTTTACTAATCTGACGGGTTCTCCCAAACAAACCCCACCAGATGAAGGGTTGATACTTGGTACAGGTACTTTAAAGGGTGCAAGGATTCTCCCTTATAATAATCTGACGCGCTGGAGTCACAGCAGAAATCCCTTCCTGGGCTCCCCAACTATATTGTAAGAGTGATAATATTTATTAAGAATGTGACAGTGCTAATAATAATTTATTATCCTGTATAGACTCTTCCCAATTATTTTGAAATTCACTTTAAGTCTAAACAGATTCAGCAAAAACCAGTATTTTTTCATAGAGCAACTTCCGTTTTAATAATTCACTTACGGAAAAAGACGTTTTTTTTTCCTGTGTGAAACCATCCAATGAGTTCTCCCATCCCGGGTGGATTGGAAAGGGCTGTCAGACTCATACCGTGATCCGTAATCAACGGTGATCCTACAATAGCCCTTAACGTTCCAGGTTCACGGTAATGTGATAAGACAGGCCCGTGACCCGGAAGAGACAAAATAAGCTAAATTATTTTGTAAATTGGAGAGCAATGGTGGCGGCTCAGTGGTACCAGCCCCGACTTACGAGTCGTAGGTCGTGGGTTCGAACCCAGACTTGAGCATTACTTTGTGTTATTTATTTACTGACTTCTCAGTTCTTGACTGATTCAGTGACTGGCCTGTTGGTCTAGTGGTTAGTGACCCTGACTGCTATGCCGGAGGTCGTGGGTTCGATTCCCACCCAGGACAAATGTTTGTGTGATGAGCACGATCATTTGTTCTGTGTCTGGGTGTAATTTATCTATAATATGTATGTATTTAGAAATATATAAGTATGTTTATCAGTTGTCTAGTACCCATAACACAAGCTCTGCTTAGCTTGGGACTAGATGGCGTTGTGTGATAGTTGTGAGATATTATATTATTATTTCATCATCACTGCTCTCAAAACGGTGAAGGAAAACATCGTGAGGAAACCGGCATGTCCTAGAACCTTCGAATTCGAAGACATGTGCCATCTACCAACACGCACTGGGCACGCGTGATGGATTATGGCCCACTCCCTCTCACAGAGAGGAGGCCTGTGTCCCAGCAGTGGAAACATTGTAGGCCGATGATAATATTGATAATTATGTTAATTGTTAATACTATTGTACAACTCACTTTCTCACATCTTGGTCCACACACAGTAGTGTCCAAAGTTTCGTCGTGCCAGTATGGAACTTGTTGCTTTGAGAGTATTTTCCGCACAAGAAGAGCCTCCACGTTCCACTTCATTGCCCTCTAACTTTTGGAGGAAAAAGTTCGATCAATTAACACGTCACTACAATTACTATAGGTATTTCTTTATCGAAAAGTTTAGCGCTTTGTAAAACTATCGACAGCTACCGTATTACGTGGTAGACGCCCACGGCGACAGACGTCGCTAGACGATCTCCGGCCACCGTTACGTAGGCGCGGGCATGCGGGCGTCGAGTAATGGGCGACTCGTTGTCTGACCATGGACCATGCCTGGATCGACGGCAACGGCGCGTTGTGTTCCACGCGCGCATCAAAGAGTGTCAGCAAAATGACGGGGCCCCCTTCTCGTGGGCCACCAGGCTTAACCATGGGGTATCGTATTACTGGGTTATGGAGGTCTGATAGGCAATCGCTCCATGTAAAATACTGATAATTTAAGCTGAAGCTAGTTCAGCTGGGCAGACGAAGACGTAACTGTTTTTTTTTGTGTAGTAAACTACACAAAAAAAACAGTTACGTGTGGTGGCCAGCGGCTGGGTACTTAAATAAATAACATTGGGACTGGGATTACGTATTGAAGATCACGGGTAAAATGTTTCCTCGTTCGCCTTTGATTTTAACATCGTCAATTTAATAAACCCACTCAAAATTTACCAAAGTGGCCTGTGCTTAGGAATGATCTTATAGATAAGTAAGCTTTGATTTCCACCCAAAATAACTTCAATTAAATCAAAACAAAAGAAACGAATGGGGTAGAAAACGAAAACATAAAATATAATTTTGAAAATATAATTTAATAAGATCTACAACTCTGCGTTCCTTACAAAATTACTTTAATTTGAAAGATCTAAAGCGTTTATAGGTCTTCTTTGGTCCAGTTTCTATTCAAGAAATATAATAAAATTAGTAACAAATGTAGTTTCTAAACGATACATGTTATAGGTTACATCAAACATCAATAATCCAGTGTCGTAAATTGCGATGATCTAGTGCATGTACTTAAATATTCGAAATTTGCCCTGATACGAATTATTATTGATTTCCTAGAGAAACAAACATGATCTTATGATTCATCGTTGATGACAATAGTCCAGACCATTATAGTTATCACAACATCAAACTACCTTTGCTTCCTGCACACTGCCTTGTCAGCAGTATATAGGGGCAATGGTCTATTCTACTAAAGCTACAAAGAAAAAGGTGTATCATATCATTATGAAAAATATTATTTAAGCTATCGCATAGCTTTCATCGCGGGCCTTGAGCGCGGCGACCGAATCAAGAAATTCCGTAACGAAAATAAACCTAACACCCCCTACTTCGACCGGCACAGCGGTGCAGCGTTCAAAGGTAAATGTTTGTGTGCGTGCGACTAGGCGTATGCGTATATACTACCTGCTGCCTGCTCATAACTGATTCTACCTCTTATAGCCACATCAGCCAGTCATATCAAATGGCGTAATAAAAAATTTGAATAAATGATTTATTTTCTTGACGTTTCACTTGATTGACGTGGCTGACTTGTGACCATAGCCTAATTAGTAGAGTAATAAATAAAATAAATAAATAGATAATTATAATTACTTACATTGAAAAAAAAATGCTATGCAATTGCTTTACCGCTGCAGTCCCCGAGTGCCACACGTATTATTTTTTTCTGTTTGACACTGTCCTCAAAGCAAGACGTTTAACTGCAGATAATGGAAAAAGTAACGTGAGACAAGGAAGACGCATGAGTTTATCTTACGATACTCGTAACCCACACCGTTTGTCCATCCTGCTTTTCTCCCACATATTATTATTTTCTCTTCATATTCATGGTGTCCTGGTACCTACTTTAATTTCTTCTTTCACACTATTTTCAATTTTGTTTAAGCTCTCATTAATTTTTGCTACCTATTAAAAATGATAATTCATTTACATAAGCTGATTAGAACTTCGAGCCCGAAAATTATTGGGTTTTCATTATATAATTCGGTTATGTAACTTTTAAAACATTCCGCACTTTTCTTCGATTTTAAATGAATTACGGCCCGTTCAACCGTAGTTGTTCTTCTTAAATACTTTATGTATAATATTTAAGTGCTCCTGGAAGTTTCAAAACTAATAATATAATAGGCTCGGCAGCCATTTTGGAACATGATTTCGGTATTTGAATTTGTGTTACTCCTTTGTTTCCTTTCATTATTACTCGTATTAACTATGAGTTTGTTGTGTTTTAGTACTTACTAACAAAGCGCCGTGGGTCAGATTGGTTTCCTCGTTATTAAGGATGATCTTTGGCTAGAGAGACGGCAGAGCGTCCTCGCCTCCCGCTTGACGGGAGATTATGTCAGTTTCGGCGACAGAATACGCCCTGCTTAACATTATGTGAAATACCTGGAGGATCCATTGGAGTATACGGTGGAAGTCTGTATCACTTGGTCGGAGCACTGACGACTCTCACGTCTAGGCCTGGTGCAGGCCAAGGGATGGAGCGAGGGGTAAATGGGAAGCAGTCACCTTCTTCTACGAAGCAGTAATGCTTTTTTTTTTTTTCGCGTGGTAAAATCGTCAAATGAGTCCTCCCACCCCGGGCAGGGCGGGAGGGACTGTCAGACTTGTACTGACTAAAATCCACGGTGTCCTTCAATAGCCCTTTATGTTCCGGGTTCACGGTAAGGAAATAAATCCCGCGACCCCGGCAGGCTTTGGCCCTCTGAGAGGGGGCCCCGTCATTCACGACGCGCCGTCGACCCGGGCATTGGATCCTACAAAAATTATGTTGATTACAATAAAGTATATTCGTTCTTATGATAGCTGAGACTTACTTAAATAACTGTCTTATTATGTTCTACGATCTAAGTTTTATTGAGTTGCTCTAATCGAGAACAATAAAATCTTCTACCTTGTGAACATTAATATGAGGAATAAACCTATATTATATTTACAAATATGTACAAGCACGTGTAATTTTAACGACACGTGTAAAAGTACTGTGAGTAAAAGAGAAGCAATGAATTAATTATATTGTTGTCTTCTTCACACAACTGCTTCTAAGAATTCTAGCTATATTAAATCGCTTACATGATGTTAACATACAATTAATAGATTTCAGAATTTTTACGACGTACGTCTTACGAAATGTCATCGACATAAACTGGATCGTAGGTTAATTTTAAATAAATGTACAAACGTATGACATACTATTCTCCTACCTGAAAAAAAGTGATATGACAGATAAAATAATAATATTAATTCAATCTGCTAACTGAAGTTCGATATTTATGTTTAGTACGTTTAAAAAAAACACTGCTGTGGTTTGCTTACGGACCCTTCTCATTAGAGAAAGGCGGTGTAATTTTACCCTAACCAACTCTAAACTCAAATCTACCAAAACCAAAACTAAAATCGTTAAACTTTTAACAAGACAGCGTCTAAGAGAGTGCACCAACATCACGTTAGTTAAGTAGAAACACTTAAGCCATTAACTTAACGATGTCCCAAGTTGCACCTCAAAAACACTTAGTTTCAATTTTAAGTTATTCCTCATAGAATATTGTAAGACAGGAATTTCACGTTAAAAATTCAAGCTTAAAAGCTTAACGGATGAAATAAAAGCTTTTGAACTAAAGTCCGACAGGTTAATATCCTGTCGTAGCACGTCTACGGCGTAGCCGCGTAGCAAAATACTACGAGTTCGCTACGACATTTGTATGAAAAATATTCGTAGAATGAATACTAATCAGGTTTTCAGTTGTTGTGAATCCTAATGTAGAAACGTTGTTCAATTTGTACACAAGTCGCGGTTCCTAAGAATAGAATTATCTTCCCACGTACATTTTGGTAACAAAATATACGATTATAGAATTACAATTTACAAAGTTTTATTCGAAGCTAAACAATTTATTTTTGACCTTTAATAAGATACTGAAAAAGCATTTTTAGAACGATGTTATAACTTTTTCTTTTATCACATTAAAAGGTACAAAGGATACCTTTTCTGAAAAAAAAGGAAAAAATATCTATTTTAAATACACTCGAGAGCAATGAATCCGGGTCACTTAAAGAATCCTATAAATCTCGGAAACTAAAAACGCTAGGTTAATGCAATAAATTGTATTTAATAGACAATGTAATACTCCTTATATGAAGGTATTAAAACTTCTTAGTTATTGTAAAGTTATATCATAAAAAAATCAAATTTGAAAAAGGGCCACTTTCGAAGATGGAACTACGAAATTACAGCATTTGGTTTTGCTTTTATTTGTAATCTGTCATTTATGTGGGTACATAAACCATGTTGATAGTACTCTATATTCATTATTCAAGCTGAAATTATGTCGCTTACGCCTGAAGAATTTACCAGAATACTTACAATGCTAGAAACCGGCCGGAGTCAGCGCGATACAGCCAGGACTGTCGGTGTGTCGCTGTCAACAGTACAAAGAGTTCTCCGACGTTACGAAGAAACTGGTTCTAACCTACGCAGACCAGGAACGGGCAGAACCAGGTGTACCACAGCACGAGAAGACCATGCTTCGAAATCGATTTCTCACAGGAACTGAACTCACCAATCAGTTTCGACGCCTCGGAGGAAGTAACCCAAGTGCATGGACAGTAAGACGTCGGCTTGCTGAATCTAACTTAAAACCCCTTAGACCTGCCAACGGCCCTAAACTGGAGCGTGGGCATCGTATTTCAAGACTAAGATAAGCACAGAGCCACGTAAATTGGAGTATTGAAGATTGGTCAAAAGTTATGTTCTCCGACGAATCAAAATTTATGCTCTACAAGCACGATGGAAGACACAGAGTGTATCGAAGACCAGGGGAAAGATTCAAGCAAGCATGCATCGAAGAAAAAGTAGCCTACGGTGGTGGTGGTGGGTCTTTACTTGTGTGGGCCGGAATTTCTTCTGAAAGTCGCACAGAGCTGGTGATCATAGAAAACGGCTCTTTAACTAGCGTAAGATATGTGGAAGAAATCCTCAATGATCACGTTGGTCCATTTATGGTCAATTTAGGTGAGTATGCTATATTTATGCATGACAATGCCCGACCTCATACAGGTAGGATTGTGAATGACTACCTTCAAGAAATGAACATTACTCGTATGGAGTGGCCAGCGCGCAGCCCGGATATCAACCCGATCGAGGATGCTTGGGACGAGCTAGGCAGATGCGTAAAACAACGAAACCCTCCCCCAACCACGCTTCGTGAGCTCAAAATTGCTCTCACAGAGGAATGGGAGAATATTCCCCAAAATCGTATAAGGAACTTAGTGTACAGCATGCCAAACCGCGTAAACGCAGTTATGGAAGCACGAGGAGGCAATACGAAGTATTAAAATTCAAGAAAATCGTAATAAAGTTCAAAAATTTCATGTTTCCTATTTTTGTTTTAAGGAGAGATCAGCAGTTTTTTTCTTTATGTAATATTGTGTTAATAAAATGTATGGTGACTCATATTTTTTTTACTTTCATTTAAGGAGTATTACGTTGTCTATTAAATACAATTTATTGCATTAACCTATCATTTTTAGTTTCCGAGATTTTTAACATTCTTTAAGTGACCCGGATTCATTGCTCTCGAGTGTACATGAAAGAAAAATGATAACATTTATGTTTCGTTACTATGCCAACCCGGATCGTACATTTAAAATTAAAAACGTTTGATATATTCCGTTATTTTATAGCTACAAAATACATAAAATATGAAAGGAAAAATGTGAATTTGCTGTGGAACCTAAACTTTCCAATTTTTTTGAGAACAGAAATGATTTATTAAGTATTTTAACAGTAACGGGAAATAAGTGGTTTGCTTATGTTTCTGGTCCACCCCCTTTCAATGAGACAAAGGCTTATCTTAGCATTGGAAACATTACACGAGGCTTATGGTATCTCTTCTCTTCTGTTTCATACTGAACTCCATCAACAACTCGACTGACATTTTGTTGGTGTGTTGTTGAGTTTAGGCCTATGCCTAACACGTCGTGCAGCTGTGACTAGTATAATTCTATAATTATACTAGTCACAGCTGCACGACGTGTAGCGATTCGATCTCCGTGGGAGTGAAAAATGTTCCGGGTCTGGGTGTTTGTGTATGTGTGTTTTTATGTTGTAAATGAACTATGTAAGACACAGGAGAAATACTTAGTGCGATGCGATTAAAAAAAACAAGAAACAGCTGCCACCGGTTAACTGGATATCGAACATCATACAGTTTGGATTAGGTTATGAAATCATGAATTGATGATGATATTACGTGATGCGTAGAACAAAAACTAAAGTATAAATATTAATATCAGCCTATAATGTTCTCACTGCTGGGACACACAGGCGTCTCTGTGAGAGGGAGTGGGCCATAATCCACCACGCGGGCCCAGTGCGGGTTGGTAGATGTCAGAATCATGTCATTGTCTTCGAATTTTTGGTTCTAGGGCATGCCGGTTTCTTCACGATGTTTTCCTTCACCGTTTTGAGAGCAGTGGTGATGAAATAAATTACACAAAGTAATGCGCCTGGCGGGGTCCCAACCCACAACCTACAGCTCGAAAGTCGAGGCCGATATCACTGGCCACCACAGCTCTCAATATACCGTATAATATAAACCACATAAATAAAAACACAAAGCTTACAATCAGCCTGTAATATTTCACTGCTGGGACACACACCTAATCTCTGTGGGAGAAATAAAATACAAAAAAAGGAAGAAACATAATATGAGAAACAGAAATCCTCAAATAACAATTTTGCAGTATATAAAACTGAAAGAACGTATATATTCTAAGTCGAGAGCCAACATGCTTAAATCTTTGAAAAATAAAACGATTTCTATTGTGTGGGATATAATAGAATTTCGAACACCAGTACTTACACGATGTGGAACCAAGCAATTCCGCGACGTAAACAATTATAGATTGTAAACAGATCTAGAGATTATTACTGTGCCTATAAAGGCTGAAATGGCGTGTACTTTTATTGTCATTCGATTTGCTTTTAAATGAATGTGTTAAAGTTGAAATGAATCGGATTTTGTAAGTGAGATGGTTCCTTTGTATTGCCCGAAACTTCTAGATTGCTTTTAATAAATGGGGTGTCAACTGCTTTGTCTTGATTCTAATTTATTCGTGTATTAATGTAAATCTTGAATTTTAAATACTTTACACTGGGCCCGAATGGTTGATTACAGCCCCTCTGTCTTACAGATTGGAAACCCGTGTCCCAGCAGTGGGAACATCATAAAAAGCCAAACAACTTTTAATCTATATTCAATCCACGACAACAATAAATGTCCATCTACCTTGTTAAATTTATTTTATCCTTATCAGTGTCCAATAAATTTTAATTGTACAGCCTCTTAAAAATATGGAGGGTAATGCTTATCTCAATCTGCATAATGTAAGAGTCAGCGAAGAGAAATAATTAGGTGCTTTACCCGGCAAGGGATCGGCAGAATTTATTATTTATTGTATTTAAGTTTATGTTGGCATACAGTACGTTGTTTCATTGTGACCTTTGCTTATCTTAGTATTATGTTTCGTTAATTACTTTAATATTTTGTAGATTTTCGGTACGTGGGTGTGTTATTTTGTATTCCATGTATAAAGTTGGGTTTTAAGCGAAAATAAACGGTTTAAGTAAACAGCTATTTATGTATATTGCTTATCGTTATCGTGGGTTTAAAAATACTATTTTTATTTTGTGTTTAAAATACTTTAATAGTGGTTTTTGTGTTTCAAATGGTTGTATCTAGATAATCGGTTTACTGTTATGACGTGACAGTGTTTATTTTTGCAAGTTTACTAAAAACTCAAGCAATAAAAATAATATTACTAAACTGTTTTTATAAGAATTCACGTGGTATTCCCATTTGAGCAACTATTCCTTACTAATACTAAAAATGATTCCATGAAAATAGTTGCTCAGATGGGAATACCCCGAATTCACTGTCAAAAGATTGTTTTTGTTTTTGAGGGAGTAAAAGTTTATTATTATTTTACTTCTAAAAACTATTTTATTAAGAAGTTACCATAACATTTTATTCGAGATTCTATAAATGTTTATAGGATAGGATATAAATAATAACATTCGGTCGATAATAGTGTTTGCGTGAAATTAAAACACATAAAATTACTTATTCGTAAACATCAATTGTTTAAGTTAGTGCCTTCAAACCTACTTACAGTTTAACCAGATGCAGCTGAAAACAAATATTTTACATGAACCGAAAGACACACAGATATATTTTTAAAGTCACACAGACAGCTGATGGATAACAAAGACATATTCTAAGGATTCTGTTTATATTTCAGGTGACCTACCACCACGTCATAAAGCGTGAGGGGTTCCGCTCAGAGAACGAGATGGCGCTAGAAGACTTGTATAGCTCGGTCTCTTTCCCACAACTTTAAGACGTCGTGGTAGGCCACCAGTGGCATAAAATCAGTAGTCCCGTCCTAAGTTTCGGGCATTTTGAACTCTAATCCTATAATTATAACGATACGATTGGACAGTTTGTGACCTGATTTGTTATCAAAATAGAAAATAATAGGAAGTAGGACCTAAAGATACGAGTTACATTCCTACGGGCCCGTACCTTCGTTAAAGGACTTAAAGAGTAGACACCCAAGTCTATTGACGGTCATTTTGCACTGTTTTTATGTAATACAGCCATAACGTTGGCAACACGTCTGACCAAACACATCTTTTTCAAAACAAATACAACTTCACCTTACCTCATTATTCAAAGCACATACTTAGGGTGAGCGCAAACCTGTCGACTCACTATTTTTTAAGCTGACATCTTTATTTATTAGGTACACACGAAAATAAATCGTTCAAACGGGAAGGAATCTTGATCAAAACTATCGGATAAGTGTTCTGACATAAATAATTGTTGTTCAGTGTATCAAAGGAAAACATTAACCGTCTCACTACAGAAAAGTCAAACATCTGTTAAACACTTTTCGAAAAAAAAAAACTGTAAAACGACCCATAATTATCAACGTGAAATGCTGTTTTACATTTGACACTTTTTTGTAGTTAGACGGTTAACGTTAAAGTGACAATAGACAGATGACATTGCTCGTAGAGCTGATAAGCGATGGATAAGAAATAAGTTGTGAAGTAGCGACCACGATCTGGAAGACGCAGCGCAGGCCAACATCCTAGGTGAACCGTGAGGGCTCCTCTACACGACGGCGGCGCGGTGACGGCGCGATGGCGGCATCGTGTACATGAGCCCTGAGAGTTGCGGGCAACCGATGGTTGCAATTGACGTATTGCCATTCAGGATGGTGGTCAAAGGCCTTTGTTCAGCGATCGACGTCTCCCAGCTGTTGATGATGATGAAGAACCTGTACCACAGAACACTTAATAGTACTACGTATAGAAGTGTCACTTCCCAAAAACAAACAATAGTTATTTGTTATACAAGGCTGCAAAGTTGATTTTTGGCGCGAGTACTTGAATTGAAAACTGAGCGAGCGAAGGATTCTAAGATTGAACCGCGAGAGAAACGAGCGGTTCAAATATAGAATCCTGAGCGATGCGAAGTTTTCAAAGGTACGAGACACAGAAAAACTTTGCTGCCGAGTGCAACACACAACTTTTCACCTCACACAGCGAGGAAATGCAGTGGGGGCGGCTCGCCTGCCAGTGTAGAAAACAATTGAATAAAGCGTGTTCGAATTTTGAACAACACTTTGTGCTCTAGAGCACAAAATGGAGTTTTGTGCTCAGATTTTGAATGAGAAATAGAATCTTTCCGAGCGCGTGAGGTGAAAATGTAAAATCTTTGCTCGAGAGAATAAAGTAAAAATATGTAGGAAGCGCGTACGATTTCGGGCGGCGCGGGCGGCAGCCAACTGTGAAACCCGTCCACGGTGCGCCCGCGTGTGCTTGCAGTTTCATACTACAAGCACACGCGGGCGCACCGTGGACGGTGCTACACCGCGGAGTTTGCTAGGCCTGCCTTTACTCCTTTTTGTTACGTGCGATAATTTTCGAGCTACACGCAGGCAAAGTCACTGGCAACAGATAGTTATTGAAATTATTATCAATTTCATGGACTAGTTCCTCTAGAGTTTATGTAGTTAAAGAAAATCTTTTTGATCTAAAATTTTCGTTGAAAATTTTTTTGTCAGCTAGTACTTACCGAAATACTTATTTTCTTTTGAAGAATATTTGCCGTATTCATGAATTCCAATTAGTTCTGAATAAACGTTACACGCTCTTTCAAGAAATAATTTTCATAAGTAAATACTTGATAAAGTATCGAGGACAGATTGTGTAATTTATAAGTCGTCGACCAATCGTTGAATAAGCCACATCGTGATATACCTAAGCATTTCGTCAAAACGCCAGCACTTCTTGATGTGCCTAGTAAGAAGTCAGGCGGACCGAAGAAAACAACGTATTGTTTGTCTTTTACAAGACTTGGGGCACTCCAGGTCAGTGGATAGAAACAGGGCCCTTGCAATTGGAGCCCCGCTCGGCGGGGCTTCGTCAACTAACAGAGGTAACCTGTCATAGTTGAGGTTCAGTTAAAATAAAATAATAATAATAAAGCTTTTATTAATTCCATACTTTGATACATGCCAACACAGGAAAGAATTTGAATTTGTACAATTTTATAATAACTAGTAATACATGCATTATAAATACTTCAACATAATTGATTTCAATAAAATAAAAGTACAACATTAAAACAATATTTGAACAGTAAGAAATTCAATCCTGATTAATTTAAATAATAATTCGTTATTACTATAATATAATATTAAAGCAATACCATTAAAAAATCAATAATTTAAACATTTCATTAATAATTATAATAATAATTCTAGTTTAATTCTGTACGGACCCCCTTCGGGTATAAGCCTCCTCCAAAGAATCCCATTTGTTTCTGTCCTTTGCTACAGTATACCAGTCTTTTCCAGCAACTGACACTATGTCGTCTTGCCATCGGGTCTTTGGCTTGCCTTTCACTCGAGTACCTTGTGGGCCGGTCCATATTGTTGTTCTTAGTGTCCATCTGTTATCTGAATATCTAGCGAGGTGGCCAGCCCATTTCCATTTCATAGTCATGGCAAAATGTAAAGCATCAGTTATTTTCGTTCTATTTCTAATCTCCGTGTTCCTCTTTTTGTCTCTCAGTCTGATTCCCAAACAACTTCTTTCCATTGCCCTCTGTGCAGTCTGTATTTTTGTTCTGATCTTTCGGTTGAAAGTCCATGTTTGGCAACCATAAGTTAGACATGGTAATATTATTGTATCCATGACGATTTTTTTCATTCTCATCGGTTGTTTAGACTTTAATATTTCTTTATGAGCCCAGAACTTTCTCCAAGTAATTGCAATTCTTCTTTCGATTTCTTCCATTTGTCTATCTGGGCTGAATGAGATCTGCTTTCCCAGGTATATATATTGCTTTACGTACTCTATTGTACAGTTGTTCACTAGGATGGGCGTTTCCGTCTTATTTGTTAATATTTTTGTTTTGTCTAGGTTCATTTCAAGACCTATATTTTTACTCACCACTTGCAATTGATTCAACATAGTTTCCAATTTCTTAGGACTTTCCTACAGCAGAACAATGTCGTCCGCGAATCTTAAGTTGCTCATGAACTTTCCGTTTACATAGATACCTTGCTTTGACCATGGGAGATCTGCCATTATATTTTGTAAGACCGATATAAATAATTTAGGCGATATTGGATCTCCCTGCCTCACTCCTCGGTTTATATTGATATTTGCTCCAGTTCTGTCAAGCTTTATTCTACTTGTGCCATTTGCGTAGATATTTTTCAAAATGTTTATGTACTTACTATTTATATTCTGTTTTTTTAATGCTTTCCAAATGCTATCATGTGAAATAGAGTCGAATGCCTTTTTGTAATCTATGAAAGCCAAGTATAGTGGTTTGCGGAATTCTGAATACTTTTCTATTACTTGCTCTAGAACTTGTATATGATCTATTGTACTGAAGCGGCTTCTAAAGCCTGCTTGTTCGCAAGGCTGATGATCGTCTATTTCTGTTGTGATTCTGTCCAATAGGCACGAAGCGAATAACTTATAGAGGCAAGGCATAAGACTGATCGGACGATAATTACCTATGTCAGCCGGATCTCCTTTTTTATACAATAAAATAATTTCAGATGCAGTCCAGGTATTGGGTACATGTCCCGAGGACAAGATCCTGTTGAATAATATTGTAAGTGGCGTTGTTAAGAGTGGCTCAGCATATTTGATAAGTTCGTTTGTAATACCATCCGCTCCAGGGCTTTTTTCAGACTTCAGTTTCACTATTTGGTTTCGTATTTCACGTTCGCTAAATATAGGAACGGTGGACGGTGTAGGGCTTAATTGGTAGTAGTAGTTGTCTATTTTGTCAGGTGAGTCATTAGAACTGTATAGCTTTGAATAGAAGTCAGTCGCTATCTTAATTATGTCTGTACGGGATCTGCTTTTACCTTTTTCTGATTGAAGTGATGGTATCCATTTTTTTGTTCCTTCTAGTTCTTTCAAGGCTTTTTTCATACTTCTTGAACTTTCCAAGTGTCTCGATATAATTTCTAATCTATAAGATTCGTAGCATTTTTTTATTTCTTTATTTGTTTCTTTGTATAGCTTCTTCAAAACAACTTTTTCTTCCTTGGTTAGTGAGGGTTTATTCTGTAGCGTGCTTCTTTCTTTTATGAGTCTGAGAGCCTTTTCAGTTAAAATGTTTCGTTTTGATTTAGATTTTACGTCTTTTATACTTTGTTTAATAGCAAATCCTATGCTTTGACAATAATCGGTTACTGAGCAATCGTTGTGAGATTCTATTAAATTTGGTATATGCTCTTTTAAATTAGAGATATAGAGTTTCTTTTCTGTTTCTGTTTTTACTGTGACTAGTGCGTTGCCAAAATGCCTCCTGTTCTTTTTAGTCCTTGAGATACTGAGAGTCGCCCTGATTAGCCGATGGTCGGATGCAAAAGGAAATGAGTTTAGAACTTCATACTTAGAAAAAAGCTGTGATGATGTGGTCAGAATATAATCAATCTCATTCCTTGTCTTTTTGTCAGGTGACATCCATGTCCATCTGTTACATTCTTTTATATTGAAAAATGAATTTAATATTTTTAGATCATATTCGTATGCGTACTGGGCAAGTCTTTCGCCTCGTATACTTCTTTTACCATATCCATATTTTCCGGTTATTTTTGTTTCGTATGATTTTGGTTTCCCGATTTTTGCATTGAAGTCTCCCATTGAGATTGTATTTTTAGTAGTGATCAATTCATGAGCTTTAGCGAGGTTTTCATAAAAGTTCTCAATTTCTTCATCTGATGAGTTTTCTGTAGGTGCATATGCTTGTATTATTGCGAAAGGTTGTTTTTCTAATTCTATTTCCAAAATACAAACTCTCTCGGACACTCCAGTGAAACTCACAATATTCTCTTTAAATTCTTTTCTAACTAGAAATCCAACACCATGTAAACCCTTTGTTGGAGGTTCAGTTAGTGAATACGAAATGGAGCAGATCTCTTCGACTTTATTTTTTTGCGACATAAATACAACAGTTCAATTTATTTTATAGCTAGTTCTTTATTGTTATCCCAAATCCGCTATGAAAGGGTCCAAATCGTTCCTCCGCTTCGTTACCTAGTAATCCCACTCATTTTAAACACAGACGGACCGCTTAAACTTATATTTTATCTGGAAACAGTCTAGAAGGTAGGATTTAATTATATTGCTCACTGGAAATACTGAGGGATTCAATTTTAAAATTTAATATGCAAGAGCTTTTCAATTTCTCCGTTTTCACTCATTCGGAAGATTTAAACATTATTTCTTTGCTGTGGATGGTTTGTCTGCGGTTAGGTCGGATTCATTTTAGAATTCAGTGAAAATTGAAGTAATAGAAGAGAATAGTAATTTTTATAACTTTGGCTTGTGGTTTTAAACTGGATACAATTCTGATTGTGGTTAAAGAAAATAGGATACAATAAGAAACAATCCCTAATTTTTTGTAGGTATCTACATAAGTGCGTTGCGTGTTGCGGGCAGGCCACATCGCTCGTAGAACTGATAACCGATGGGGAAGAAAGTTCTTGAATGGCGACCACGGACCGGAAGAGGCAGCGTAGCGACCCACTAGGTGGACCGACGACATCGTGAGAGTCGCAGGCAACTGATGGATGCAAGTAGCGAAATGTCTTTCGGCGTGGCGGTCTAAGGGGGAGGCCTATGTTCAGCAGTAGATGTCTTCCGGCTGATGATGAAGTGCGTTCATTAATAATTTCTAATATAACATGTTTATTTGACGAAAAAGTGTCCAAGAATATTCGACTCGTACCTCCTGCCACAAAGAGAATAACAACTCAAAATGGCTATTTTCTGAAAGAGAAAAGCTATATTTGCGTTGTTGATAATTCGCTACCCCCACCGAATAATATCGTAATGTGATATAACGATACTTTGCGTTTTATTGCATATTCATCATGTAGGTACTCTCTTACACCTTGTCAATTTTTTTCACATTTTTCCTACGAGTACTTTACAAATTAGTATTTTTTTAATAACCATAGCCCTAATATTCCGTTACAGATTTATTGTACTTATTTACGTGAATAACATCGCTTCTGGTGATTACGGATAGCACTGATAATAAGAATTTCAATATGTTACGATAACGATATTATTCGAGTATGAACAGCAAACTCGTTCTATAGTAATATTTTTTAACAATACTATTCCTGTCGAGATTTTATTTCAAAGGTACGGTAATGCTGGTTACTATTTAATAATGTATTTTTAAAAAAATAGCAATTACTTTTGCAATAGTTTACCGAGGTGATATCTACACTCAATTTACGATTGCTGTATTATCTATTATGCATTACGTATCGCTTTCTTTTTTCCTAATGATAAACAAAGAGATAGAATAATATCGAGTATGTGGCATACCACCCCCCAACGGACATTGGCCCTGGTAACACACAAAATCCGCACACTGACGACCGATGAGAAGATTATCGAGCTGGAGGAAGAATTGAGCAAAATGCAATGAAATCCGAAGAGAGGGTCAGGATACGATAGTTCTAGATTCCGGCAACATGCTCTTCTACCGGGAAGGGGACCGTTAATCCCAGGTTGGTGTTGGATTTCTCGTCCGCAGGTCCCTCATCAACAACGTTATGAAAGTCGACAGTTTGTCGAGTAGGGTAACAAACACCTTATACTTACAATAATCAACCGGTATTCGTTAAAGGTCATACAGGTATATGCGCCGACCTCGACACATTTTGATGATGAAGTAAGGGCATTGTATCAGGAGATATCCGAGGCCATACATACCTCCGAAACATACTTCACCGTTGTTATGGGGACTTCAACGTGAAGGGCGCACGGAATGACGATGAGTTGAGAGTGGGGCCATTTGGGTATGGGCAGCGAAACCATAGGGGCCAGCGACTTCATGGAAAAGGAAGAACTTCATTTAATGAACTCCTACTTCCAGAAGCGGCCATCCAGAAGGTAGATGTGGATGAGCCCGATGGTACTATCAGAAATGAGATCGACTTCATCATGAAAACCAAGAAGCGAATATTCAGTGATGTCTCTGTGATTCCCAAGGTAAAAACCGCTAGCGATCACCGAATGGTCAGATCCACATTGAATATTAATGTGAAACTTGAAAGGTCTCGTCTGGTGAAGTCCACGCTCCGACCTGGTCCTGCCCACATCCAGAAACCCGAAGACTTTCAACTCGAACTGCACAATCGCTTCCAGTGCCTACGAGATTAACAATGGGTTAGTGGAAACTGTCCAAGCTGTAGGGTCCAAGTTCTTTAAGACCCCGCGCCGCAATAAACCTCAAAAGCTCTCGAACGGAACCATCAAGTTGATGCAAGACCTGACCGAGATGAGGCCGCAATCTTCAGCTGATATGTCGGAATATGGCAAATTCAATAGACGAATCTCTAAATCAATGCGACGTGGCCTGCGTGCCTTTAGTGCGGCACGGATCAAAGAGGCAATCGAGCGGAACCAGGGCTCAAAAGTCTTCGCAAAGAATTCGTCTATTGGGCAAAGCCAAATTTTTATGACGAAGCTGAAGATTAATGACGGCAGCATCATTTCGACGAAACCGGAGATTCTGAGAGAGCTTGAGAGGTTTTACGGACATTTATACACATCAACACCCAGTGTCGGTACAGCTCGAGACGCAAAAGCTAAACTGACTCGACACTGCACTGAGACTATCCCGGACATCAGCCTGTATGAGATTAGAATGGCTCTTAATCAGCTCTAGAATAACAAGGCGCCGCCGGGTGAGGACGGAATCACAACTGAACTTCTGAGAGCGGGTGGAAAACCGGTACTTTTAGTCCTCTAGAAGTTATTTAATTCCGTCATATTTGAAGGTACTACACAGGTTTTTTTCAAAAAGGGTGACAACGCCTTGTTGAAGAACTTCAGGCCAATCTCACTTCTGAGCCATGTATACAAGCTGTTCTCAAAAGTCATTATGAACCGTCTCGAACGCAAGTTTGATGACTTCCAGCCTCCCGAACAAGCCGGTTTCCGAAAAGATTTTAGTACTATAGACCACATACACACGCTCCGCCAGATTAATAGAGAAGACAGAGGAGTATAATCGGCCATAATGTTTAGCGTTTGTGGACTATGAAAAAGCCTTCGATTCATTTGAAACCTGGGCAGTATTGCAGTTCCTCCAACGACGACATATCGACTATAGGTATATAGAAGTGTTGAAGTGTTTGTATAGAAACGCCACCATGTCCATCCGACTTCAAGAAGAGAGCAATTGCAGTAAATCGTGAGACAGGGAGACGTTACTTCTCCGAAACTGTTCACGACCGCGTTGTAGGTCGTTTTCAAGCTCTTGGAAAGGAACTGACTCGGCATCAACATCAATGGCGAATATATCAGTCACCTTCGTTTTACCGATGATTACAGTCATCATGGCAGAATCGTTGGGGCACCTCGATGCTATGCTCAGCGACCTCAGTATCGTTTTCCAACGGTTCGGCCTTAAAATGAACATGGGTAAGACGAAAATCATTTCGAACGTCCATGTGGCACCCGTATCGGTTGTTGTTGGGAATGATACTCTCGAAGTTGTAGACCATTATACTTACCTTGGACAGATTGTTCAGTTATACACACAGTTATACTGTAATGAGGTCACCCAAAGAATCCAACTCGGATGGGCAGCGTTTGGGAAGCTACGTGATATCTACGTGTGTTGCCAGTGATTACGTAGGGCTCCGAAACGTGGTCTTTCACTGCTGGCCTTTTAGACACTCGGAGTTTCTTTGCGGGATAAAAATCCGGAACATGGATATTCGGCGAAGAACCAGAGTCACCCACGTAGCTAATACAATTTACAAGTTGAAGTGACACAATGGGCAGGCCACATCGCTCGTTGAACTGACGACTGATGGGGAAAAAAAGTTCTCGAGTGGCGACCACGGACCGGAAGACGCAGCGTAGGCCTCCCACAAGGTGGACCGACGATATCGTGAGGGTTGCGGGCAACCGATGGATGCAAGTAGCGAATTGTCGTTTGGCGGGGCGGTCTAAGGGGAGGCCTATGTTCAACAGTGGACGTCTTCCGGCTGACGATGATGATGATGAGTGTTATTAAAATGTATATTTTATAGGCGAAAATCCCAGTAACAGTCAATTACCGTTTATGTTTGGATGTCATTTTTTAACGAATAACATTGTAGTATACTATTATTGTGCACGCTGTCTTTTTGTTTTTACGCGAATAATATCGTTATGTTTTGTTGCGAAATAATGTTTTCTTAACGTATCCAGTAAAATATATTTTCTTTAATAACTCGGTCCTAATAAAATAAAAACGTAATATGTTTATTTAGAATGATTCTATAAAAAAATAACTTTCATTTGATATATAAATCACTCTCCTAAGTTGGATAATTTTTACAATAATCATAAAAAAACACTGTTTTATTTTTCCTGTAAAATTTGAATTTATCGATTAAGATATTATTCGGTGGGGGTAGCGAATTTATTCAAAGCAAAACTTTTGAATACTTCGTCCCCAAATCGGAAAACGACATAATTTCGTTAAACAAAACAGTAACCATTTTGCTAATTCCTCACTATGGCGGGGCACACTGCCAAATTACCTTGTCACAACAAACAATTGTAACACGTCTTCAAAATACAAATTCACGAGCCTTTCTAATTCAGTGACCAACAAAAAATCTTTTAAATACACACTTTAATACATCAAATCTAATAATAATTAAAAATGCGTAAGTTTGTTTGTTACATTTTTCACGTCCAAACCGTTGAACAAAAAAAAATTGCATAAACATTGTCATGTGCTCAGGCAAGGTGGATCCGACGACATTCACAAGGTGGTCGGTAAGACTGTTATAGGATGATTAAGATGAGATGATGTTGTCATAGTACAGAGACGGGATAGGGTGGTGGGTACTTTTCATCACAAAAAAGTAGGTACTGATCCCGAGGTAAACAGCAATAACGGTCATATTATAAAAGATAGCGTCACAATATGTTATAAATCGATTGTGAAATTCTAAATTAACACGAGTGAAGCTGCAGACAAAAACTAGTAATATATAAAAGCAAAACAAAACCGAAATTTTAAGCTGTTCCTCGGGAGCTCTTAATTAGGGTCTTCAAAACCCTTCTATTTGTTGCGCATGTTAGTTAAAAGGAATATAAATAATTAATCACCTGTCCACACTTTTAACTGTAAGGGATGACCGCGGGGTTTTTTCAAAGTACATTTTAGGGCAGCGTCGAGCGGCGTCCATTGGATATTTTTCAAAGCAATTTTTGGTGTGGTTTTTCTGTAACGAAGTGATGGCAGATTTGATTAATTAGGGAACTGTCGTAGAAGGATCTTTCTTTTAATATAACGTGGGAATGTATCAGTTTATTTATCCTGCTTTTCGTAGATGATCGATGGGGATGCACGTGTATTGATTGTGGAAGGAGAACCGAGTTGTATCTCAGTCTGGCACGTGTAACATTTTCATAGCTTCCTCGTAGTTTGAGTACCTTGTTAAAACCGTATAACATTTTAATAAGAGCTTCTGGATTTTGTCTTACACCGTACTACATATTTATAATATAAGAACGTCAGTATATTATCTTACCACAACATATACTTTAGTTGGGAACTATCAGAGTTTATTCAGTAGGAAAGGCATGTGAAAATTTTGTCATCTGTTTTATTGCACTGTGTTTGTGCGAATTACTTTTTCATGTTTTAAAAGCTTGAATTAATGCGTGGAAGTCTTAAACTATTTCATGAAAACTATGATGACAGAATTATAGGAACTCTAAATTGCATTAAGGAGCAGTGGTGGCTCAATGGTGTTAGTTACGACCAGGAGCCCCGACTTACGAGTCGTGAGTTCGAACCCAGCCTGGCGCATTACTTTGTGTAATTCATTTCATCACCACTGCTCTCAAAACGGTGAAGGAAAACATCGTGAGGAAATTGGCGTGTCCTAGAACCATCAAATTCGAAGACATGTGACTTCTACCAACCCACACTGGGCTCACGTGGTGGATTGTGTCCCAATATCTCTCACAGAAAGGAGGCCTGTGTTCTAGCAGTGGGAAAATTATAGGCTGATGATGATGTAATTACATTGATATCCATTCAGCTTTTGAAAGTTTAAGTAAAACAGACATACAAACACTTTCGCTTTTATAATATTACTAGCACGGGTTCCAGATCCTACCTACAGCTTTGAATTCCATTAGGCTTATGACAAAGTGCTTGCATTAAGGGGACTATAAGCCTAACTATCGTGAATTCACTAGGATTATCTGACCACAACGTAGTGGTCAAATAGGTTGGGCTCAACCGCTGCCTTCCGATTGGGAATCTGATTTCTATTCGCTGAAAATGGTAACATTATATACCGGTATGTCGTGTGATGTGAGTGAATGCGTGTTATTTGTTATACAAGAAAGATATTTAAAAAAAACATAATTATGAGATTTCTGTATTTTATTTATGGCGTGCTAGATGTATTATAATACTCAATACTCAATACATTTATTGTATTCCACAATGTGAACTTAGGTGGTAGGGTACATAAGGATAAACATACATTTATTTAGTTTAGGAGCATTGTGGGCCCTGTCGGGTATAACAATTTAAAAAATAGGGGGAGGGCTAATATAAATATTATTGTTTATTTATTAAATTTATGATTTAAATATTCTTGTACGTTAAAATAACATTTACAGATTAGAAGTTGTTATTAAATTTTTGCTGCGAGGTCGCGGGACTTACCGAATTACCATGACCCTGGAACGTAAAGGGCTATTGAAGGACACCATGGATTTTAGTCAGTACGAGTCTGACAGTCCTTCCCGGGCCGCCCTGGGTGGGAGGACTCATTTGATGATTTTACCACGATAAAAAAGTGTACTGACGAGGAACTCATTTTTTCTATCAAATTAACGACGTAGTTCCCGCTTTACGTCAGGCTAGAGTTTAAGTTTTTTGACCATGTTGCTGCTTATTTTTCTTGACGTTATTTTGATTTAGGAATATTAGTGTGTTTATCATGTTTTATAGTTACTTAGGAACATCGTAATATCATATCTATACTAATATAGGAAATACATAAAATACATTAAGTTGTCATCTCTGAAAGTGCTCATTGGATTTTTATAAAAATCGCTCATATACGAAAAGCTACTCTGTCTTTCTCGACACTGCAAAGTCGCGCTTAAAAGCTTCTTTCTAAATGAGATAGTGAAACATAATTTTATTTTACACCAAAGTTGACACAACTCTGTTTTACAAAATTGCTAATTATACGATTGCAATGGCGGTCTTATCGCTTAAAGCGATATCTTTCAGACAATCTTTAGCTGGACGAACAAAACATTTCAAAGCAAAATAACTGGTTTCTCAAAGCGTTACAGTCTTAGAAGACATGAACTCTAGATACTAGGTAGTACTTACGCTTGTCGAGACGACCATTCTCTCGAAGTAACTTAAGTAGCTCTTAAGCCCCTTTATCTGCACTAGATTTTGTCTGTGACTTCCTTCACATCTTCACGTAAGAACTTAAACCCACCACCATAGGAGTTTTGAAAAATGTTAAGTGCTTATGTGTACTTCTACACCTGTGCGAACATCGCCACATGATTTGACTAGTTCTACTTTTCGAGTTATTATTTTCCAGACATTTGGGAGACATTATTTTATAGACTTTTTTGATTTTCCAGGGCCTTTGTAACCTTTTAAAGACATTCCGTGCGACATAATATGCACACGTAATACTAAAAAAATTCAACTGACGAAAGAGAGACTGTTTTAGCCCATCACGGTTTGTTTCACAAATTTTAAAATGTCACTTACGGGATATCTTCCGTGATTATTAATTACTTTGAGTTCCCGATATTTCGACGCTGTTGCAAGCGCCATGATCGCGGGATGACATGACATGATGACTCAAAATAATAAATAATCACGGAAGATAACCCGTAAGTGACATTTTAAATTGAGAGAGAGAGTCTTTGATGTTTATTATAGGCAATGCAGTTTTTCTAAACGTATAAGTGAAATATTCGTGAGAGATAGTTCCTTGCTGATGCCACCTACCTCACGTACAAATGAGAATTGAACATTGCACTGGTCAAATTATGATAGGTTTCTACTGAAGCCTTACTGGAATGCGTGATGGAATGATGATGTTTTTCATTCATTAAATTAATACTATGAACTCGAAGAAAATATTATTTTTAATTAACGATAATTATGCAAGCGTTTGACCACTTTTCGTCTGGTGGTAAGCAAAATAACATACGCATTCTTGACATAAATACCCCAAGGTTGTATCTATCAGGGAAGATAGCATCTGGCAGGGAATTCCACTACTTAGCTGTGCGCATAATGAAAGTATTTTCAAAACATTGTACTATTTACAACTAATTTATAAAATAAGGTCGTCTCCAAACTAAATAAGAATATATTCCACTCAGTCTGTTACGAGCACCAGTCCCGAGATTGTCAGCAGATTACCCGGTTCGATTACCCGGTTGACAAAGAAGCAACCAATTAGTTGGTTGAACAGGGTAAATATGGCAGAGGGTAACAAGAATGTTATAGTCCCTCGTATAGTTGAGTAGGGTGACTGTTTATTTGAAAGAGATAATTATATCACCGTTGGTTTTTTAATAATTTTAATTTGTAAAATTGTTTTTTTTTTGTGTAATCTTTGGATATCAATTTCAAACATCGGCTTTTCTGGTAGTATTTCAGGAATCGAACCCAAAACACGTAAACGGCAACCTCATACATTTGAGTTACACATCCTAATTCTGTTATAAAAGTTTCTAAACACACCCACGACACAGAAGAAAATCATCTAAAAAAAAAATCGAATGTTAGTTTGTTTTATATTTTGTTTGTTACCTTTCACGCCGAAACCACAAAACCGATCATCTTATGCGTACTTATGAACTGTCAGCTGTACAGAAACGGACATAATAATCATGATACCCTTCATTCTGAAAAAAAGGACTGACCCTTAAAAAAACATGTACAGTACGAATAAAATTGATCAAATTTTAAATCAACCCGAGCAAAGTCGCTGTCAAAAGTTAGTGTTTAAATACAGGTATCCAACGGGTTTATTGTTCATTTTTGTTTACTACTCGGTCTATATTATACAGTATACACCTGCCACCACCTAACGACTCTCTCCATTTCAATTTCAAAGCTTCGTAGTATTTACATTCTGTCCTAGAATTCCACAAGAATTCGCCGCCACAATAGTCACCTTTTCCATCTAGCATCTACAAAGGAATCCTTCCCTTACGTTGTATACGCTATTTTTTTATATTATTTACATAAAATACACTGAATCTCAAGTTTTCTTGACATTTAGATGTGCTGCAGAATGAATATTTTATTTTTTGAAAGAACTGAATCTTCTGGGAAATGAAGATTGTCGTCATTATGACTACAAAGATTTCGTCACACATAAATATACTCTGAGTTCATTACATGATTTAAGACTAGACCCATTAATGCTGAAATATTTTCACCAGTTATTAAAATGCATAATTACAGTGTAAAATGTATTTATCAACAATTGGTACAATACTTAAAAAAAAAATTGATCTATATCAGATCAACTGCTTTATAGTCACTGAGTTTTTAAAGTGAGACTCACATTCATAATAACTATTGCAATTATGTATACTGAAAGTATACAGCATTGTGAATTTATGAAAAAAAAACAAAGTTTATGTATAACAAAGTTTAAAAATTAAATGGAAATTATTTTTATTCTTCATCTGCTATTCGTTTAAACATAATTCATGTGTCTCAGCAGTGGAAACATTACAGGTACAGGTACTGATAGCTTACATTATCTTGAAAGTCCAAAATCTGATATTTCCACAACAAAATCATAGGACATACATTTTATGGATGGTAGATCTCTGTGAACATGATCATGAGAAGCAAAATATTTCATGACAGATGCAATGTTATTTGTAAGATATCATCTCTCCTACAATACCCCAAACACACACTACCAACAAATTCACATTAAGTACAAACTAAAAGTACATTCCACCGTTATTAATAAGCTACTCGTATGTTTCTAGTAAATTAAACTGAAGGTGTTAAACTAGAGGCCCGCAATATGTACCCACCCACAAAGGTCGGGTACTAGAGGTCCTGGAATCCAGAATATTCACACAATAAAATTACTGTACCCCAGTTATACGGACCCCGGCTAAATTATTTACATGTGATATCCAAGCTTTACACGATTTTGGACCTTGGAATTTAGGAGGTGGGTTTAAAGTTGAGTGGAGGATTGTTGATAAAGATTTGGCAATAAAAGAAAAGGTTTTTTTCTTGTATGAAGTGCTATATTTTTGGTTGCTTACGATGTGATATATAATCTGTGATCTTTTGTTCTATATTGTACGTATTTTATTATTTGGACTCACAAGAAATCCTAGGATACTTATTTACTGGCTAAAAATAACCAACTTCCGCAACAGCCGGTTTTTCCCGCTGAGTAAAAGCGTCCCTGATACTTAACATAAGGTTTTTTTTTACTTTCGGTCTCTAAAAGTAAACGAAAAGTCATTGACCTAGATATCAATCCTGTTGTTTATTAATTTTCAGCCAGTAAACATTCTTGATTCCAAGTTGGACGGCGAGTATTGGATGACTTGCTGTCCGATCCTAGGCCATGCTCTGCTCGGGTTGACAGCTCTTCGTGCACCACGCGGGCCACAAGGAGCCGTCAGTAATCTGAGGGGCACAAACATTACAAATAACGTCACGGAACTGTCCAAAAGGGTAACCGTGACCCTGGAACGTCAAGGGGAATTGAAGGAACACGGTGGATCTTTTGTCAGTACAAGTCTGACAGTACCTTTCGCTCCACCCAGGATCATCAAATGAGTCCTCCCACACAGGACTCCTTTGATGATTTTAGCTCCTTAAAAAAGTAGTCGAAGATTCACGTCTTATAGACTATACTAATCACCTACTGGTGGTTATAATATAGTTCGCCTTTACGTGGCTTTACGTTGGCTACTAAAGTAAATTCAACAATTACCACCATTCATAAAATAAGTAATATCACACCATCGTTTTTGACAATTCAAAAGTGCCTGTAACTGGCCTACTTGAAATAAACGATTTGATTTTGATTTTGATTTCGTTTATTATACAGCAATACTGTGTCATTAAAACTCACATTAACAATAAAACAGTTGGCGTATTTCCATAATCCTGTCTCCATATTATGAGTACCTACAAAAAAACTTTTTCTTTAAGATTCCGTACGAAATGGTGATTTGGTTAGATTTAGTTGATGGAAATATTAAGGTTCCGTTGTCTGTTGGTTCGTCTGACAAAGGGCTGAATCTCTCCAACAGCAAAAGGACACGCTTTAAAAAAAATACTTGTGGCACTCGGGGACTACCGCGTTGAAGCTAATATTTTATTGCATAGCATTTTATCAACCTAAGGTATTTTTGTTCTTTTTTTTAGGCTATGGTATGCCACGTCAATCAAGTGAAACGTCAAGAAAAATAAACATCGTGCCGTAGTTTGCCGAAAAAACTCCGTTCTATAAAAGTCTTTGTCTTTAATTAAAGATGATTTTTTGAGGAAAGAAAAATCATCTTTACGATGCGCGTCGCATGCGTTAATGCGTTTAAAATAACTAATCTTTGTTTTTTTTTTTAGTTTTCTATAAATTTTAAGAAAACTAAAAAAAAAAAATGAAAACCATAGTGATCGAATCCGTCTCACCCTTCGCCACTTTTAGTGACATCACGAACCAGATTGTCGCCACACAATAGTATAATTTTATGGGTACTGGCACCATCCATACGTACATATTGTATACGCAAATAAGGTTGTACTCAATGCATATAGAGGACGGTATTTGGAACAGTATGTCAGGTCAGATCGTCTGCATTCGCTTAAGGCTAGAGTTTTTCTAGTTATTTGAATTATGGAGCTGGAAATAAGGCCAGAGTGAGTGATTTAAATTAAGAATGAAACGAGTGGAACATATTTAAATTGTCACAAGGTGGACAGACGGTCTAATGAAAACCGCAGGATCGCGCCGGATGCAATCCGTTCCAGCCGGTCCTATTGGAAATCTCTGGGGGAGGCATATGTCCAGCAGTGGACGTCTTACGGCTAATATGATGGTGACAATGATGATGAAATTGTCGTAATTGGTGTAGTCGAAGAATAAAATGCATTAATTTTATTATACTTTGAATCACTTTTTTATTCAATCGAGAAAAAGGTTTTGCTTTTCCTTTTTAGAAGTGTGCTAAAAAGATTAATGAAACTGGCAAGCGCCCATAGTAAAGAATTTGACAATGCTTATCTTTATCTTAGTAATTTTATCGTATTAAGGGGCAGGTCTTCTAAAATTCACTCGCGCCGAATTATTTGCGTAACTTTGTTTGTGATTTTTGAACAAAATAGTGCAATAGCTTGAAATATTATTATTGCACACAAATAACCATAATATAAGTAACAGCTAGTTATTTTTTTTAAGTTGATTTAAGTGGATTATATAAGGCAAATCAAGCGTTCAAATCAGCTCTTTCCTGCCCAACGTCATTTCGAGTTACGTTGGTGCACTCAATCTGAGACAATGAAGAATTAATTTAAAAATCTGAGCAGCGCATAATGACCGCAATATCCTCGTCTTCAAACTGCGCTGATTAGTTTATTATATTTATCTTTTATTTTCTAAATTAAGATGGCAGAATATCATCAAAATTCTCGGATTTTATCTCATAATAAATAGTTTTTTTCATAAGAACTATGCATCGTAGGTATGTAATATTTAGATTATTTTGATGTCAACAGATCAATAAAGCAAATACAAAAAAAAAATTGTACCTAAAGCGCTTTTTTTCAACAATAAAAAATATCTCAAATAACCTCTCAAAAAGTGTTTATAAACGAGAATTGCAAGAGAAATTCCTTAGTAGCCGGTGGACGGCCGGAGCGATTGGACGTGAGGTCCACGAAGAATTTTTATTGGTCCCTCTCGCTCGCACCTTCTCTCGCTCTAACGGTGATGACGCACAGTTACGCATCTCAGGTTGCTCTACTTTATTAAATTAAAATATAGTTTTTAACCGACAGAAAAAAAGGAAGAGGTTCTCAATTCGACATGTATATATGTATATATATATATATATATTTATTTATGACCATTCATTAGTTTTTCTAACGTGGTCCAATTTCAAAAATTCTTCTTTTTTTTTTCTTGGACAGAGTGTATCTGAAAGTTGGTCCCATTTAAACATCAAAACTAAACTCGGCCTAGAAGGGTAGAGAAAAGGAATTAATTGTCAATTTTCCTACAGAATTTTACGTTGTGAACCGATTCTGTTGAAATCAAGTTAACATAATGTAGTCCTGAGGACATTATAATTATACTATATAGCAGAGATATGGAGAAGTAACTAAACAGGTTCGAGCGAATTCCGACCTTATTGACTTTTAATATTTGGTTTGTTTTTTTTTCACAATATTCACGTTCGCTAACATTGCTCCTCCTCATTAAAATCCGGTGTTTGCATAAATGTCAATAAGGTCGAAAATCGTTTGAACCTGTTTTTTAAATTGCTTAACGATAGCAAGTTAAAAAAACAGCATCAAGCGATTTTCGACCTTATTGACATTTAAAATTTGGTTTGTTTTTTCTCACATTCACGTTCGCTAACATTGCTCCTTCATTAAAATCCGGTTTTCACATAAATGTCAATAAGGTCGAAAATCGTTTGAACCTGTTTTTTAAATTGCTTAACGATAGCAAGTTAAAAAAAACAGCTTCAAGCGATTTTCGACCTTATTCACATTTTTATGAACGTGAGAAAAAACAAACCAAATTTTGTTTGTTTTTTCTCACGTTCACGTTCGCTAACATTGCTCCTTCATTAAAATCCAGCAAGGAACAAAAGCGTTGGTTTCTCTGTCTCCAGGTGGTAATGGACTGTGCCTATGACAAGGAGTGCAGTCCTTGGATGTTACTGTGGTACCCCGGCCAGGGCGGGAGGGACTGTCAGACTTGTACTGACGAAAATCCACGGTGTCCTTCAAATAGCCCTTTATGTTCCGGGGTCACGGTAATGAGTACCGTAACGCCAGCAGGCTTTAGCCCTCTAGAGGGGGACCCCGTCATCATGCTGACGCTATTTGAGGCGCTCGTAGAACACAACGCGCTGTCGACCCGGGCATGGCCCATGACTTTTTTTTCATGATAAAATCATCAAATGAGTCCTCCCTCCCCAGGCCAAGCAGGAGGGACTGTCAGACTTGTACTGACTTAAATTCACGGTGTTCTTTAATAGCCTTTTACGTTCTGGGTTTACAAGGGTATACAAAGCACCGTCGACTCGGACATGGTCCATGGTCGGACAGTGAGTCGCCCATTACGCGCTTACGATGGCCAGAGATGACCATGACCGAGTCACCGTGGGCGTCTACCACTGCGGCTGGGATGTAAGGTTTACGCTGTCCTCTCTCTCACGCGTCACGCCTCTTCCTTCGCCAGCATGACTGCTGCACTGACCTTTTTTAGGTTTAATTAGTTTAACACGATTGTTTTTAACAAAGTAAACCTAACAGAATTTAACCTATGAGAGTATTTAAATAGTATTAGAACACTTGTGTGATACTCGTATTATTACAAACCAACAGGGTTGGCATGATTAAAACAAGTTGTTTTAAAACACCTGTATAAAACAGTGTTTAAAACAGTTTGAAATTAAACAGTGTTTTTTATTACCCGTTTCAAATACTTTTTAAGGCAGATGAATGCATATAAAATGAAAATAAATTAATATTCAGGAGTCTAAATAGTTTGACATAAAACCTTTTGAGTTTAATGCCATTGTTATGTCATATTTTTAACTTTTATTGACACTGTAATGAAATAATGCTTAAAATTATTAGAAAAAAACATCACATGTTATTTTTTCTGTTGATCATTTTTCGTAAAAATTCACTACAAAGGGTGAATTTAAAAAGATGTAGTCTACAAATGAAACATAATTGATTTATACGTTTAGACATCAACAAACAAGGTGGAATTAATTTGAAAAAAGAACCAGAAACTAAAAAAAAAAAACAAAAAAAAACACTTGTTTAAAACATTTTGAACTGTTTGTTTTTCCAACGCTGAAACCAAGTCATATTAAAACTCCTTATTAAGCAACAATTTCTATAACTCCTTTAAATAATCCTTAGTAGAGCAATGTTCTTACCGCATCAAAATTGTTTTATAATAATTCAGTGGGCAGGATGTATGCGGGGGATTGCGGGAAGGGAGCCCGAAATTTGACGTACGATCGACTGGCCGAACGCGATTCAATTTTGTGCAAAAGAAGACGGAAGCCTTAAGAGTGTACGATGTACAGTAACAGAGCACTTTAATGCAGCCAGGCTTCGTGGGACATTTTGATAGTAAAACATTACAACCAGAAAAAGAATCGTCCAAATATTCCAGTTACAGGTCTACACTCATGACTTGCATCCTATTCAAGGCTGAAGATTAACCAACCGTCCTAAAAATAGAACAAAAAAAAAAAACAAAACGTTTGTACAAGTAATAAAATAACAACAGCAAAGGTTTACTTTACGTTAGCAGCCATCATATTGAATGACCTCAGAGGGTACCAAGACGTAGGGAATTACATCAATCCAATTTGAGGAACGGCTCACATTACCAACATTCCGAGATCTAGAAATTAGGGTGGGGAGCTCAGTAGAAGCTGAAGCGGCAGCGATTAGCGGTTTGGATGAAGATTAGCCTGTGTCCCCAGTAAGCAAACTGTTAGCGACCGACTGAGTGAGCCGAAAATTTGTGGCGAACTGTGAGTTAGCTGCAAACTCAGATCAATTTTCGTGCGTCGCAAGCAAACTGTTATGAAGCCGCTTATTTAGGTCGACTGCATGAACAGTTTTCGGTAAACGGACTCACTACGCCCGGCGAACAACCATAATTATATCAAACGCCGACTGGAACCGGCTTTGCTGTGAGTCGGCCACTAACTGAGACAGTTGACGCACGTAACGCTGAAAACTGCGTAAAGTTAGCGCAAAACTAGCAAATTGTGGACACTCCATTTCAAATATATGGAAGAGCGTACTAAACCGATACGCCGCAAACTCAGTCGGCTGCTAACAGTTTGACTACTGTGACTCAGCCTAAACTTGACGCTATTAAACTAAACCTTTAATGAAGAAAACAAAATTAAAAGTGAGTTAATTAAAGCCTGACTACCCATAGTTAAGCAAGGCAGCGACTGCTGATTCAGAAGTCATGTCGTCAAGCTTGGCTTGGCTTTCTCATTATTCTACTCTTTTGCCAGTTTTCTTAGACAACACAAATCTGATTTTCTGTATTATTATATTCTCTATATGATCGAACTGAAAAAAATGCTTATAGTTTGAATCGTCAATAGGTACTTTCAACGCAGAAAACGCTCATCTCTTACAACAGACACGATTCCTCAAAACATTGAGACGTCAGAATAAAAATGAAATGTTACGCAGTAAAATGTTAGATGGCGGCCTATAGTCCGCGAGCTGTGACAATGCGCGCCCCTAACATAAAATTGAGACATTCCGGCTCTGCTACTTCTTCATACCGATTGGGATTTTGAAAACAATCTGGAGATACGAGACTTTGTTAGACTTTAGTATCGTCATGAACCCTAAAAGATTTACTGCTAAATAAATAGTCGAACAAGTGTCGTTTGGCTCGTGGTAAAAGTCAGAACTAACACGGCCATATTGTTTTTCCAATATATTTTCACACACGTTTACCAATAACGCGTCAATGTCAGTAATGCGCAAAATTATCCTCTTACACTAGGGCCATACTAACCCCAGCCGCAGTGGTAGACTCAGTCGCAGTGGAAGACGTCCACGGTGACGGACGACTCGCTGTCCGATCATGAACCATTCCGGGGTCGACGGCGCGTCATGTTCCATGCTCGCCTCAAAGAGCTGTCTGCACAATGACGGGGACCCACTTTGAGGGCCAAAGCCTGCCGGGGTCGCGGGACTAACGAGCTACCGTGACCCCGGAAAAAGAGCTATTGAAGGACACCGTGTATTTTAGTATTGACTAAAATACACGGTGTCCTTCAATAGCAATACAAATCTGACAGTACCTCTAGCCCTGCCTTGGGTGGGGGGAGGACTCATTTGATGATTTTAAAAAGTTACACATTTACGGAAAAATCAGAGCCAGAAAATTCGTGGAACTAATCTTTTTGTAATGTTATTTGTGATAAGATAGAAACTAGCGTCAAAAGGACTTATTGAGACGTGGCGCGTACTCTAGAACTGAACAAATCATCTTCTATGGATTCTACAACTAACATTTTAAACTGCCCTTTTAGTCGATTCACACACAAAACAGTTCGTCTACAAAGTATGTCCATGTCGCATTAACGTGTAATAAATCCTCTGATGATTAAAACCCGCATTCCAAAAGAGCGAAAAAGTATTGTTACCCAAGACTAATCAAACTTTGTCTTTGACTGTAAACCCACGACTACACTTGATTTTCATATTCTGATCACTTGATTAATTAGTAGATACACGCAGACAATATAGCATAATTAAAGTTGTCAGTAGAACATACATCGTTCACAGAATGAGCGGTTTCGGTAAACCGGATGGCGCATGTGGTTAGGCTCCCCACAAAGGGGACCATACTCAGAGAATGGAATGACAAATGCCGGGGGACAAATGCTAGTGTAGAATGTATTTTTATTGGTTTTTGCTTTGAGTAATAGTTACAGTATCAAAGATATTCATTTAGAAGATCCGTGAACCGGTCATCATCTGAGGCCTTCGCACAAGTTTACGTGTACGGCGGCGTTTACTGTATGGAAAAGCGCCTCTAGTATAACGAGGCAATAATTTAAGTTTCCATTTAATTTACGTCATAAAATCATGAAATGTGCTGGGGCCTGAAGCACATCGACTATATATTGATTCCAGCTGCCGCAGAAAAAGTGCATATGCATGAAGCCGGGAGGATGGACTGCATCCTGCATCCAAGCCTGGATTTTTGCCAAGGAATTAAAACCCTATTTTTCATAACATTGAATTTCATGGATTTCCACAAAGTAACGCCTGATTCTATAATTTAGTAGGAACAAGCCAAGATAATAAGCATTTTAATACGAATTTCTTATAAGATCCTTGAGATAAAGATTAAATTAGAAAAGTGTTACGCAGGTTGTATAATAATTTAATATTAAAGTTTTGTACACGAACGCAGACGGTTAAAGGGCCTCTTTTACGTGAAATTAGTCTCATAAACGAGGCGCTTATTACTTGAGTATTGAGAGTCTGCCTAAAACTTCTTTGTTCTTGTTTTGTCAAGATTCTCATTGTGCTAAGTCCTTCTTGAATTTAGTTTGAACTTAGGATTAATGTTGGTAAGTACTGCCAAAACGATGCTGTTAATGTGAGTATCTATTATTATTTGTATAGTTCAGCAGATTACACCATTTTAGTTGTTACACTTTATCCAAATACGTTATTTTGTCTATAATAAGTGACTATTTAGTTTTTTCACATTATTGTAATTGAGATTCCGGGCACAAAGCTCTCGGCTCAACTCAAACTCGACATGACCCAATTTCGAACTTTTTTTCAAAAGATCCGATACAAAAGTGCACGCATACTTTCGTATTGAATCGCGCGGCTATCCTCTCAACGCAACTTTGGCCCATAAGCAGATACATTGCACACAGCATTGACAGTAGTAGTTTGTGAGAACAGATGTTATTGTTACTCAGCTCAACAAAACTCTGTGAGTCGCCATGACAAGACGGTTCAATACGCCAAATCGTATTCTTATCCACAATTCGACAACATTCAAATCAGTTAAAAGATTTATTATGCAAATTCTGCAATTGTGACCGTTTCTGTTAATTATAGGCGTCAATGAGTCTAATGGAACGAATTTCGTACATATTGAAATTGACTTGAGAAGAGTCAGCCAGAAATGTTAAAATTTATCATAGAAAGACCCACAAAAAAACTTGAAGAAAAACGAGAAGAGAACTACCACGGACCGGAACACGCAGTGTAAGCAGGCCTCCCAGTATGTGGAACAACGACATCGTGAGAGTCGCGGGCAACCGATGGATGCAAGTGGCGAATTGTCGTTCAGCAGTGGACGTCTTCCGGCTGATGATAATGATGATCATAGATAGAATATCTACCATACATCCTTTGTATAACAATTTTTTCACTCAAAACCTCCTCAATGAAACAACCGCCAATTTTACTTATCCCATTCTACCGAAAAAAAGAGAGCACGATAAAAAAGGAAAATCTTGGACACAGCTCAGCAGTAATAAAAAAGAATTGAGACATCGCCTTAATTCCTCAGCGTTAACAGTCCCTTGTAGAATGAAAGAATAGAAATTGATACTGTAAATTTTATCATTCCCTTTGTTTTAAAGGAAAAAGGCCAAGTTAGTGAGATTAAGTTCGAGATGATATTAGCTTTTGGATAGGAAATTGGAATTGGCCCTTTGTAAGGACTTTAAAGCGTAAAGATGAATGTTTATAAGGAAAGAAATAATGAAATGGAGAGTTCTACTTGGAAGATATTTCGTTAAATTGCTACTTGAAATGGTATTTATGTAAGATAAGTTTGATTTCACGGGAATAAGAATTAAATTTATTATTTTTAACGATTCCTCGTGTAAGAATTTATTGCGAAATGTTTTACAATGAGATAAGATTATGGTGAAGCAGATCTTATGCCACAAGGACTTGATTGAAATCTGCAGACACTTAACACAAACCACTGGGAGAAGAAGCGTACATAGAATACTTTTTTAATTCCCCGGTTGGGTTACAAATGTATTATTCGAACATATCCTAAACGAATTATTCCCGTTGGATCCCACTTTTGGATCCCATTTTTTAGGTAGTTCCGATGAATCCCATTTTTAATTCCCGTTGAATCCCACTTTTTGACAACATGTGTACATATCAGAAGAAAACTGTTATCGTTATTTTACTGATGTACTCTGAGTAACTAATTTATGAATTTTACCAAAAAAAAAAGTTCCACAAGATCCGGCCACCGTAGGCTTTCCATAGACCGGTCACCAGTGTGTATAAAGATGGCAGAGACACATTCTGAGAATTTGTTTCAGTCTTTACTTAAAAACTGATAGAATGTCACTAACCAGCAAAAGTACTAGGCTAGTATAAGATCAAGGTGGTATGTTTTGCAGTCTGGTGCCACGTGACACGCAGCGCGGGGGTAAGGTAACTCTAAAAGGCCTGCCAAAGTACTAGGCTAGCATAAGCTCAAGGTGGTACGTTTTTCAACGGTCAACGGGGTCAGCGAAGATCATTGAAAAGCGCTGTGATGCCTGCTGCGCTCTAAGATATGGGCCCCTTAAAACTTTTAGGTAGTTTATTTTTCACAGAAACGAGATCTAAAAAATAAAAAACCTGCAATTTGTTATGTAATCGATAAATCGATATATATAATGTTATATTTTTTTTGTGATAGTGACAACACTGATTTTAATTCGACACTGACTGACACTTGTCATGTTGCGCTCAATATGGATGTGTTTTTTATTGGACATCGTCTACTCTCGCCCCAGCCACCGCTGATGACGCCCGAGGGCGCCGGAAATCGCGAGTCATATTCCAGCCGCTTCTGGTCGAGGAGTCGGGGAGCCGCCCGACCAAGGACAGGTCCAAGTCATGGTGCGTCGTGTTTCACGCTTTCCTCAAGGGAACTGATGCGAGACTGGACCATAGGGCCATACGCCTAACACGACGCGGGCGAAACCGCAATTTATGATAGCAATTTTGTCGTTGAAAGTACTCGCATTCAGATTTTTTAAAGCATGTGGGATCCAACGGGAATTGTTTTTGGGATTCAACGGGAATAAAACGTTTTTCTTTTGTTATGGGATTCAACGGGAATTACTTTTAATTTTTTTGGGATCCAATGGGAAAAATATTCAAGTGGGATTCAAAAGTGGGATCCAGCGGGAATAATTCTCCTAAACTGAGGTATCCTAAGATCCTGTGCAGTCTACACGGGACATCGAGAATGCGGGCACAGTTGCCTGTTATCAAATCAGAAAAGTTGTGATTGGTCCTTGGTCCCAATTTCGAATAGTGACGAGTTGCCCTTACCCTGATAATCTCCGAACTTAAGGCATATTTTTATAATAAAATAACATAAAATCACTACCTTTTCCGATGGGGTAGGCAGAAACAACGCACCCTTGCCTGCTATGATTCTTACATACTTCTTTTATTTCAGCTCATGCACAATCATCGGCACGCCGATTGCAAGTACTTCGATAGAGTACATCCGACCTTTCTGAAGCACTTCACTAATATGGCCAGTGTAGTTTTAATTGCTCCTACGGTTTCTTACACGCAGAGAAATGTATACGAGAACTTCTGGTTGCAACTTTGACAGCAAGACTAACTAGTTGACTTTACAAAATTTCTAGTAATAAATACTAAGTCCTTGTCATCTCTACTACTTACTTAGTATTTATTACTAAGTCCTTGTTATCCGAATCGGCCAACCTGCTTGCCGGACTGCTGCCTTGGGATCTGGAGGCGACTGCCCTCCAGCGCGTCTATGAGTGGCGCGTGGAGGCGCAGCGCCGGGGCGTGACCCCGCTGCCTCAAGAAGTCGAGGCGTGGCGCGAAGACCTCCGGCGCGATCTCAGGGCAGTATGGAAGGAACGACTGTCGCGACCGACGGCCGGGCACGCCGCAATTGCGGCGGTAAGACCCCTCTTTGAGGAGTGGCTGGAGAGAAGTCATGGCGTCCTGACCTACCGCTTGACGCAGGTCCTCACCGGACACGGAAGTTTCGGGAGGTACCTGTGTCTGATGCGAAAGGAGGAGACGCCTGGGTGTCACCACTGCGAAGATCGCCCGGAGGACACGGTGGAGCATACGGTGCAAGACTGCCCAGCTTGGGCGGAGCACCGACGTGTCCTCACGGCTGCGATAGGCGGAGACCTCTCGCGCCCGGCATTGGTTGCGGCCATGCTGCGGGGCGAGACGGAGTGGGAAGCGGTCAGCTCCTTCTGCGAGGCAGTAATGCTCGTAAAGGAGGAGGCAGGCCGCGAGCGAGAGAGGACAGCGTCCTCCCTCCGCCCCAGCCGCAGTGGTAGGCGCAGGCGCAGGTAAAAAAAAAAAAAAAAAAAAAGTCCTTGTTATCTCTACTACTTACTTTTTTTTTTTTTTTTTTTTTTAGCGTGGTAAAATCATCAAATGAGTCCTCCAACCCCGGGCAGGGCGGGAGGGACTGTCAGTCTTCTACTGACTAAAATCCACGGTGTCCTTCATAGCCTGTTAGGTTCCGGGGTTACGGTAAGGGAATAATCCCGCGACCCCGGCAGGCTTTGGCCCTCTGAGAGGGGGGCCCCGTCATTATGCTGACGCTCTTTGAGGCGCGCGTGGGACACAACGCGCCGTCGACCCGGGCATGGTCCTTGGTCGGGCAGCGAGTTGCCCTTTACTCGCTGCCCGCATGCCCGCGCCTACGGTGGCCGGAGATCATCTAGCGACGTCCGTCGCCGTGGGCGCCTACCACTGCGGCTGGGGCGGAGGGAGGACGCTGTCCTCTCTCGCTCGCGGCCTGCCTCCTCCTTTACGAGCATATCTCTACTACTTACTTAGTATTTATTACTAGAAATGTTGTAAAGTCAACTAGTGAGTCTTGCTGTCACGGTTGCAACCAGAAGTTTTCGTATAGGTAGCTAGACATTTCTCTGCGTGTATACAATATCGTTTTCTTCAACAAAAATAAAAACTTAAAAAAAAAAAAATTAACCGCCTTCAAAAACAACCACAAAAAAAGGGTAAAACAACCTAAAAAATAACTTTTCTTTCGGAAGTCGGTGGCTTTGTTTTTTGATTTCGTTGTCTTTTTGCCACCGACTTCCGAAAGAAAAGTTATTTTTTTTTTTTTAAGTTTTTATTTTACTCTTTTTAGTTTGAATATTCAACCCAAATTCTTGTCAAATACATAATTTTCTTACATGTGCACTAGAATTTTGTAATCCGTGGCACCGGTATTAACATCGCTCATGTACACACGCTAATAAAATTCCCTATATCAAAAACTGCTGAACAGATTTTGATGAAACTTGCAGTATTCCCTAAGGTGAACGATCCCTAGTACAACAAAAAAAGAATTTTGAAAATCGGTCCACATTTGGCGGAGTAATCGCGTAACAAACACGCAAAAAGTAATGTCATCCAAGTAGCCGATCTCAATAAAAATGCTCACAAAATAAAAAGTACTGAACCAAATTGGATGAAATTTTATGGGACCACACTGCAAGTATACTGCATCGAACAAAAAAAGAATCACACTAATCGGACTAGAAACCTCGGAGTAATCGGTGTACATACATAAAAAAAAAAAAAAACATACCGACCGAATTGAGAACCTCCTCCTTTTTTTGAAGTCGGTTAAAAAGTGTCCAAGCCAAAGCTCAGTTAAGGAGCTTAGAACAAAATCATTCGGTACCCGGGTAGGTAGGTACAGTGAGCTACAAAAGCGTTGTATTTTTGTGAGGTCTGAATCGTTTTAGTTCATTCGTTCAGTGTCGTGTCTAATGGATTGTGAGTGGAGGCGCTCGCGTGTGCGGATCTGTCTGTATTTCTGGTTTTGGTACAAGGAAGAGGAGTTAAGCGGTGTCTAGAGATTGTTTCATCAGAGTAATGAATGACGAAGAACTAAATAATAATGACGATGGTGGTTCCAGGGCCATGGTTATCTGATAGTCCCGCAACCCCGGCAGGCTTTGACCCTCTAAGGGAGGCCCCGTCATATTGTTGACAGCTCTTAGAGGCGCCGTTGATCCGAGCTTGGCCCGTGATCAGACAGCGAGTCGCCCATTACTCGCCGGCTGCATGCCCTTCGGTGACCGGAAATCTCCCGACGACGTCCGTTGCCGTGGGCGTGTCCCGGTGCGGCTGGGTTGTAAGGTGAACGCTGTCCTCTCCCTCACGTGTCCCACCTCCTCCTTTGCTAGCATGACTGCTTCGCAGAAGGAGGCGACCGCTTCCGATTCTGTCTCGCCCCGCAGCATGGCCTAGACCAATGCCGGGTGCGAGAGATCACCGCCTATCACCTCCGTAAGGACACGGCAGTCTATGCCCAAACGCGGCAGACCTACACCGTATGCTCCACCGTATCCCCCAATTAAAATAACTTTTAAGGTTCAATCTTTGCTGCTATTATTGCAACATTATCCGCTTCATCTCATCCCTCATATTATTATCCCACTACTAAGTTTGCAATGCCCTACTAAACACTTGCCAACTTTTGAAAGCACTCAGCGCGATCCTTATCGTAACGCCACAAATACTATACTCGCTTAACCCACTGACAAATGCAATTTGTAATCGGTGCATTATCTAGTTCTTAAATACGATGAAAATGCCTTGTTGGGCGCAAAATTCCTCTGGGAAAACTAACAAGCTGAGTCGGCATTTTATATAAATAAGGCTGTGAATATGCTTACTCAAGGAGAAAAATGTTGGTGTGATTTTTTTTTCGTTTTGTGAGCACTGCGGCTAAAGATAACTCATACTCATATACGTTTCCGTATGCTTAGAAGATTTCAATACAAATAAAGATTTTTGTGAGTATGTTATTACACAAAATTTTGGTTTTTTTGTGAGTATGTTATTACACAAAATTTTGGTTTTCTGTTTCATCGTGTTATTGAAGTTTGAGTCAATCAGATCTGGCAGTCTTCTTCGCTCCAACGAGAACGGGAGCGGGTATTTGATGAGTTAAAACAATTCGTGCTGAAACAAGAAAACGATCAAATATAGGCACGTGCATGTCCAAAGGATATATGGCATTTATTCAGATTAATTAATACATATTATTATTGATTATAGTGTACGCAGTGCCCCTGATGTAAGGCCTTAAATTCATATAATTATATGTAGGTACACAGGTAAGCATATCTTATAGGTATTGTTCCGTTTTTTCACAAAAAAACACACCCCATTTTGGTTGAAATTAAAGTTTATTATCATTAGCATAACCTAAAAACAGGCAAAATTACCCATAAAATATCCTTTTCATTTTTTATAACCTTTCTTTTTCGCGCCTGCAAATATAAACATGAAACCAAGTAATGTTTTTGTTTTAAAAGATATTCTGGGTTTCTCTTGATCCTAACTTTTTGTGAGTTCTTTTCAAGATAAATAAACATTTTTTGTGGAATTTATCTAACTAATATAATTCAGGCAAAGAAGATAAACTGAAGATAGTTGAAAAAACTAGATAAAGGTTAACTATTTTGTGAAACAAGAGTACAGGTATACAAGTCATAAAATCAATATGAATTATTGTCAGAACTTTAATGTTTTGCCAAAATTAGCCGCTCTGGGAAACTCACAAAAAATGTTATTTTGCCGTATTCATAGATAATTGAACGGAACCTTGCCTTTACAAGTCCGACTCGCACCTAGCCGGTTTTATAAAAAAAAAGAAGTCACCACACTTTTTACGTCAGTGTACCACAACGAATCAGCTATTTCAACTCAGTCACCAATCGGCCCATTAGCTCAGTTGGTTAGAGCGTCGTGCTAATAACGCGAAGGTCGCGGGTTCGATCCCCTCATGGGCCACAAATTCCTTTTTGTATTTTCCAACTTGTACATTTTTTTTTATAATTATACAAAGTGTAGGCGAAGGAATTGGGTGGCGAGCGAAACCGCGAGAAGAAAGGCCAAAGCCTGCTGGGGTCGCATCACTGTCTCAGCAGGTAACTGTAACTCTGGAAAGTAAATGGCTATTGAAGGAACACCATGGATTTTAGTCAGTACGCGTCTGACAGTCCCCTCACATCTCGATTTTACCACGATAGAAAAAATACTAAAGCCTCATTTAAACGATGCAAGAACTCGCACGCGAGTTGCGTTACAATGCGGACATTATAGGTACAACGAATTCAGTTGATCAAACAAATACCGCAATATGTAGTGAAACTCGCATGCGAGTTCTTGCTCCGTTTAAATGTGACTTTACTCTTTGTAGGTATTCTGTATCGTACCTACACCTCATGCATTTTTTCTACTCAAAACCGTATTAGTATTGAGAATAGTACTATTTTTCCAAGAAAAAACCATCGTTTTTCTTCGTTATCTTCTCACTATATTGCCAATCTAGTTGTCTGGTCATAAATATTGGACTCATATGTTTGCTTACGTCTGGTAAAAATATGCTACGAGGGAAATATATCTTGAAAAACTTGAACTTTATGGAGATTACAGTTTTTTTTTTGTTTGTTAAGAAAAGTGTAGTGAAGGGGTACACTACGATAATACGAAAAACTTTATTCCGAAATTCATAAATACGAATTTCAAAATACCGATTTTCATAATTCCGAATGGTTCAAAATTCCTAATTTCACAACTCCGATGGATCATTATTCCTATTTTAATAATTCCGAAATTTCAAAATTCCTAACGTTTATAATTACTATTTTCAAAATACCGAATTTCAATAGACCGAACATCAAAAATTCCGACTAAATATATTTTCCGAAACATCAAAAACACGAATACCGAATATTAAAATTCCGATTATTTGAATTCCGATTCGGGTCCATCAGGTCGAAAAGTCCGAGTCGGGGTGCCCCAAGACACATTTTGCTCGCTATTGCATCCTGAGTTATAGCACCACTAAGGTGGTTCAACGGAGCCCCGCTTCGCGGGGCTCCTATTTCTGTTAGCAAGGTTTAAAGTAACCTAACACGAAGGGGATGGCGGGGTCTTTCAGACACCGCCATCCCCTTCGAACCTAACCTGTCCGAGTCGGGGTGTCCCCAGTCCCGAGCTCGCTTCGCTCGCTCTTGCATCCTTGGTCAATTTGTTGACTACCACTAAAGTCCGAGTCGGGGTGCCCCAAGACACATTTTGCTCGCTATTGCATCCTGAGTTATAGCACCACTAAGGTGGTTCAACGGAGCCCCGCTTCGCGGGGCTCCTATTTCTGTGAGCAAGGTTTAAAGTAAACTAACATGAAGGGGATGGCGGGGTCTTTCAGACCCCGCCATCCCCTTCGAACCTAACCTGTCCGAGTCGGGGTGCCCCAAGTCCCGAGCTCGCTTCGCTCGCTCTTGGATCCTAAGTTCTCCTAATAACAATAAAATCCTGAAGGCAAACAGTGGAAGTTAAGAGGATTCGCCTCGCCACTCCGTGCCTACACAGGCTTAAATAACACTCTGGGAGTACGGTAGACAAAACAACGTGGAGCCGGTTTTGCACCAATTCGTTTCTGTCACTGACTTTGTAGAATGAGAAACGAAATTCCAATTTTCAATATTCCGAAAAAAATAGTTTATTCGGAATATTGAAAATCGGAATTTCGTTTTTCGGAATGAGAACTCATCGAGCATTACATTTTTCGAATATGTGAAAATCGGAAATCGAAGAAATCGGACATACGACTTTCGGTCAAATAAATTTCGAGATTCCTATTATTAGATATTGTAATTTTTAGGTATTATGATATTCGGAGTTTTGAAAATCGGAATATCGAAATTCGGAATAAAATATTTCGGAGTATTTGGGTGTTCCCGTAGTGAAGGTTAATGAAATATTAGCTATACAAAATGTATGTCAAATTCTTGCCAAAAGAAATCAAGAGAAAAACAAACTATATTTTTGATAAATTGAGACAGAACAAGTAAAATTGGATTTATAACTTTTATTTTAGGAATAAAAATAGCGTTTGACATACTTTTTATTTAGATAAGGTGTCAAACCGCCATTTTTATTCCTTAGATAAAAGTTAACTGACTATTGAAAAATCAGCCCTTAGTTTAAAGGCTATTGTTTATTTATTAATATCATGCACCTGGATTAACTACTATGCACACTACTGTGCTTCAAAACATAAATTATTGACGTAGTTTAAAAAGCGGCTCAGCTGAAATGGAGACTATCGCATTCTATTCGATCTGTGGGCTCGCAAATCTCAGGATTGGTATCCTGAAACAGTAACAGATGATAGACCACTGGTTGGACCAAGAAAAGAAGAAGAAGAAGTCTCCCTTCAAAATTGAAACTTGGTGCCGCACAGCCATAATAGTTGGAAGAGCTGGAGAGAAGCCATTGCCCAACTTCTCTGTTTTCTGTCAGAACAGGCCAATTTAAAAAAAAAAATGATGTGCTGTAAGCGTTTTTTTGGGGGTAATGGCACAGTAATGGTTTCAAGACTAATATTTAATTTTTTTTTTCGGAATATGCTTGTCGATAACCTCCACGGAATCACAATTTATTACACACAACAAATATAACTCCTATGAAAGATATAATCCGCTGCAACGAAAACAGATTAAATCTTTCTAAACCAAAAACATAATAGCACCGAGAAAAGCGTGCAAAAGATTACTGTAATCTCGGCCAAAAATACCTTTTTCACCCAGATTTTTATACCTAAATTCGGATTCAACCCCTATTTAGTACCTTCCGCCGCAAAAAAGGGTTGGAACAGAAGTTAAACTACTCACAAAAGGCAAAAATATAGACACACAATGCTTCACGTTCTTATCTACAGCAAGAAAACACGTATACTTAGCGTACAGCGAGTGCAAATGCACCCGTGACTCTCATTTTTTGGATACTCGTCTCATACGTAGACGCTAGATAAGCTGTGCGTAGGACTCTTACGCTTACGTCTGTCATTTTTTTTTAATATTTCCACGCACACTAAGTGCTCAAACACTCTGCGATCCTAGCGCGGTGGCGGCGGCGGCTGCGGAAATATCAAACATAATTATGAAATCGCCGCTCGTGAACATACTGAAGTGACTAAGGCTACTTATGCACTGTGCAGATAGCCGCAATACGGCCAGCCGTCCAGTGGACCGCAGGATGTGGTTGCGCTTACGGTTAGCCGGGCCGCAACCTCAACCGCACGGTGGCTATGTTGCTAGCATAGCGTGTTGCTAGGCAACAAGCGATACAATGGGCGTGTGGCAGGTGTATCAAACCATTTCAGAAACAGCAAGTGTAATAATAACAGTAATAATTTAAAGTTACAGGCGCCTAAGAGTTACTTTTGAAAAAAAGAAAACCTATATACCTAGTTTTTTACTGTGTCAGAAGCATTCTAAAAAATCATTGAGATAGGATAACATTTAGGGGTAGGAAAAAGTTTTTTCTTTTAGTATGGACGAGCGCTCGGTAGACGATCCTCTTAATGATAACTCAAGGCACACATACACAAGTTTCAAGTAAAGTGAATACAATATAATGCCAAAATGCACTCGCGACTATCATTTGTTTAGAATCTCCACACACATAGGCACGCTTTACAGACAGTGAGTTGTAGACACGGCACTTAGCCTTCTGCACCTATCTATTCAGGGATAGTACCACCCCTACTTAGGCGTCGCCTTATCACCGGTTTCCGGTACAGTGAGCATTTCGTAATTAGCAGTATAATTATTTACCGTTGGAAATATTATACGGTTTGGTAAAAAAGTGTATCTTTAGTAGTGCTGGATAAAAATTTGCCTTCGTTGGCTTTGAATGGCAATGTTTTTGCGTTATGAAAGAAACTAAGTGAGGGATTTTAATGTAATGCGAAGTTTTTTTTTTCTGGAACGAAATAAGTGCTTCGTCTAAAATGTATCTCGTAATACAGCTACACATTTATGTAAAGATGATTTTTCTAATGGAGGCCATACATGTCTGGGTTGGCATGATGGTTTTAACCTTGCATCCAAGGCAAGCCAAGTGTATGTGTTAAAACTGTACAGTTATCGGTGAATGTATCGGATATGCGTGCACGGCTAAAACCATCATGCAAATTCTAACGTGTGTGGCCTCCTTAATAATAATGCCAATTTAATTTGGCAGAAGCTACCTAAGGGTCGCGGGATGCGGACAGCGAGTAAAGGGCAACTCGCTGTCCGACCATGCACCATGCCCGGGTCGATGGCGCGACGCGCGCCTCAAAGAGCGTCAGCAAAAATGACGGGGCCCCCTTTCAGAGGGCCAAAGCCTGCCGGGGTCGCGGGATTTATTTCCTCACGGAACATAAAGGGCTATTGAAGGACACCGTGGATTTTAGTCAGTACAAGTCTGACAGTCCCTCCCGCCCTGCCCGGGGTGAGAGGACTAAAAACAAAGGACGCTAAAAAGAAAAAAATAAAAGGTTCGCGGGAATATCTTAAGAAGTTACCGCGGCAAGTAACTGAAGGTCAACTGAAGGAACACGGTACCTAGAGTTTAGTCACTAGTCTACGAGTCTGATAGATCCCTCCACTCAAACTAGAGCTCCCTCTATCGGGACTGATTTGACGTTTTCCCACTCCAAAAAAGGAGTCAGGTAGTACATTATTTTTTATTAACCTTACATTATTTCTTATGGTGGTTAAATCTTCAAATGAGTCCTCCCGCCCAGAGTGGATCAGAAAGGACTTACTTATGGGACAAACCCACCACACTATTCCCAAACCACTGCAACTCCTGAAAGCCAGAATCAACAGTGGCAACCACCAGAAAAGCGCCGAGACAATGAAGCTCGACGTGTCCCGGAGAATGAATTTACCTGTGTTGGATCCTGCAACGAAATTAATCAGAAAAGAATAGTGGAGGAGTAGGAAAAATATGTTTCCACTTCCCTCCATGCAAGCAGGAGACAGAACAAAACAAGGCCCATAGGCACAAAGGGACATTACAACTGGGAGAAGCCCAGTTGCCTAGCACCACGAGTAAAAATGACTACTAATATTAATGGGTCCTAAATTGTGAGCTGCTATATTATTTGATTCCAATAATAGGTAGCAGAAAGGACTGTCAGACTCGTACTGACTAAATTCCACAATGTTCCTTTAGGATTCAAGGTACCTGTTAAGCCAGTCCCGCTACCCCGGCAGACTTCCGCAACCCTGGCTTAGATCACTTCGCTAGAAATTTCTCCTGTGCCGTTGGTGAGTTTACAAACACTTTAAACTCATACACACAAACAGAGATCCAGATCCGGAACACTACTTTTATGGCATGTTGTTCCATGAGGAATCGAAGTCCTGTAACGCAACCTAACCTACCGTGCAAATACATAATTGGATAACTTTGTATACAACTTATACCCCAGCCTATCACTACCGAAACACGCAGGTGATACAAACTCATAAAGATAATAGTCAGTATAATGCGAATCGAATCGAATTTTCATTAGTATCGAAAATCGTTCGAAAACTCTCTCGTTTCAATCTCGTGCGTTCGATTGCTATTGGTTAGTTCTCATTGGGGCCAAGGTTGGCGCCATTTTGATGAAAGTTTATTTGAGGCTAATTACCCATTAGGAAATGGGGACTACTTTCGCTATTTTAATTCTGAATGTTGTAGAGAAATCAATGTAACCATGCATTTGTCTGGGGACTAAGATTAAGCAGGTTCCCCCTGATCTCTGAACGATAGGAGTCAAACTTATATAAACTTAAACTTAAATGAAAAACAAAACACGATCGCCACGACGCCGACGTCAAGTCAATCGAATTGCATCATTATTTTTCTTAGTAGCAATGTTGATTTTCACTTGTAGTTGGAATCGGTCGAATCGCGTCGAATCGCGCCATGGGTAAAGTTCCTGTAGTCTGACAGTCCCTTCCGCTTCGTCCCGGGAGGGAGGACTATTTTGAAATGACGTTTTGATGTTGACAGTTTGATAAACAAGTGTTCAACAGATGTTTATCTTTTTGTGGTAACGTGGTTAAAGTTAATTTATTCTCCCGTACAGGTACTCGTAGAAGAGGTCCCAAAAAGAAGCCACCTGGCATCTATCAGGTTATTAATTAATTTTCCACTCTACGTCTGACCGACCACAATTGCTTTCGAATTACCGTTTATCATTATCGTTTATGATGAAATTCAATGCATTCGTTCTCATTTGTACAATTTGTTCATTTTCAGTGTCCTTTTCATTGTGAGGCTTTTGCTGTTTTTGCTTTGCAAAAGCATTAAATGTATTGAAATTCTATTGAATTCAGTTTAAACAAGAGAATTTTTGACTTGTGGTTTTTTGGGTATTTGTGTATGTGATTTTCTATGTTTATAAACACACCCACGATCAAGGTGAAATGCCTAGTGTGAGGCAGCGTTTAAAAAAAAAAACAGTTTTTATCCCTCATGTGACCAAGAAAGTGATAGGTTTGAATGTTGATGGATGAAGAGTAAGAGGAAGGTCAAAGAAAAGATGGGTGGATTGTTGTGAGGAATGATAATTATGAAAGTAGTTATGCTTTGACGTCTGAAAAAAAAGGATGAAGAAGAAAGCTTATTCCGCCGACCACAAGTAAAATGGGATAGGTAGGAAGATGTTAATGATGTTCCCTCATTGATATAAATACATTCAAAAGATTGAGTAAATATTCAGTGACAACCTCCTGAAATAACCTTTGCCTACATCATTCGAAAGGTGAGTATGAATTTTTTTAGCGTGGTAATGTTATCAAATGTGTCCGTCTCAGGGCAGAGCGGGAGGGACTGTCAGACTCGTACTGACTAAAATCCACGGTGTCTTTCAATAGCCCTTTACGTTCCGGGGTCACAGTAATTCGTGAGTCCCGCGACCCCGACAGGCTTTGGCCCTCTAAAGGGAGGCCCCGTCATTATGCTGACACTCCTTGAGGCGCGTGTGGAACACAACGCTCCGTCGACCCGGGCACGGCGCATGGTCGGACAGCGAGTCGCCCATTACTCACTGCCCGTATGCCCGCGCAGATGAGTACGTCATGGAGTCTCTTCAGTCAGATAGTGGACTCACTCATATTGCGTTAGATTTAAATGTTGTAAATGTGAGTAAAAAAATCCAACATCAAACTCGTAACAATCTAATCAATATTACTTATCTATGAATAAAAAGGTCCAATTTCCTACGGTTTCGCCACAATATCCTTCTTAGTCCGTACATCTTGCGATATCTTCCGCTCATTGGAGCTTCACCCTAGAGCTAAGAAGGTTGTATTTATTGAGGACAGTATTATTATAAAGAGAAAAGAAGAGGCCTTTGCTCTTTAGCGGGACAATAGATGCTTATCTTAGTTATTATTATGTTCGCATTTGCTAATTTTCGAAAAAAAAAGAAACAACTGAATCCAATGACATTTTGTGAATATTGGGGTAAAAAATTGTTTAGTTTTGAACCCGAGATGGGACAAGGGGTGAGGATCGCAATAATGTCTTAAGAGGTCATCGCGGGCTTAACGCAAAAGGGTAACTGAATTAAGGAACAGAATGCCTTTTGATTACAGAATAGTTTAAAATTTCAAAAATTTCACGGAAAGATTCATCATCATCATCCTTCTCACGCGCTACTGAATATAGTCTGCAAGTCATGTTGCAAGACGAAAAAAATCACAGCGCGGACTGACGATGGGATGTCAACGATGAGTTAGGGGCCAAATCTTTGCGGACAGCTCTCTCTTAAACAATTGCCATCTAGTCCTGGACGTAAGCCGCCCCCAAAGAACAGTAACCCTGAAGGCAGGGCAGAAAGTAAGGAGCAATTGAAGGAATACGGTAGATTTTAGGCAGTACGCTTTTTCGCTTTACCCAGGGCGATAATCGAACAGAAGCTAGAATGACACAATACCACATCCAACATGTTAATAGCTCCCTGGCACTGTCCACTATCCAGACACATTAATCCAATGCTGTTTGCATTGTGCCTTTATTATGCGAACGGCGTCTCCTCGTCTGCTAATACAAGTAAGGTCGTAATAATATGCCGATGAAGATTTATTCTTTCGCGTCTGTTTACTGAAAATATTATGTGGGTTTCGTGAGTAAGGGTTGGGATGGTACAATTATGTTCGGAAACAAAGTACGGTTAGTCAGTCAACAAAGTTGGGATTTTTGTAGGATGTAGGTAAAGTAAAAGGAGTAATATTTTAGCCGTAAGTTTTACACAAATCTTACTTCTTTTGCGAAATGTGGAACGTAAACGAAATTGTTAGTTGCTCTTTCACATGAAACAGCTGAACGAATTTGGATAAAATTTAACCTGGATTAAAACATGGGATACTTTTTATCAGGATAGTTTTTGACTTACATGCGGGCAAAGCTGCAGGTAAAGGGTACAAAATTAATCAATTTATTCAATATCCGCATTACTTACAATTAAGTTCAATTCAATACTATTTTAATCAATTCATCAGTATGATGAAATGAAACCCTTCCATTTAAAGAAAGTTATAAACTTTACTAACCTCACAAACACGCAATAAACGCATACTTACATAATTTACCAACGTTTCTTAGAAATCAACCTTGCGGCCTTGGTACTACGGATAGATGGGACTTACTTATTGCTTTCTATTCAAAATGGCTGCAAATGGAGCTCCCATTCATAAAACCATTTTGGCCCATAAAAGAGAGAGCATAAAAGTAGCGGAAGCAAATAGAAACAAGTGCCAAACTATGTATTCAAGGGGCGATGCACACCAAAGACTTTGTGCGACTGCGATGGAGTCTGCGACTTCAGAAAATTATGCAAATATTCATCATCTGCCTAACCCTTTCCCAACTACATTGGGGTCGGCTTCCAGTCAAACCAGATGCAGCTGGATATTAGTATTTTACATGGAGCGACTGTATGTCGGACCTCCACAACCCAGTAACTGGGTAATACGATACCCCATGGTAAGACTGGTTGTCAGACTTTAGAGCTTCTGACTCAGTAACGACTGTCAAAGATCAACAAATGACAGCCTGGACCAACGGCTTTACGTGCTTTCTGAGGCACGGAGGAAACTCGTTATGACAGAACAGATGGTCACCCATCCACAGACCAACCTCGGCAAGCGCGGCCTAACTCGGAAGATCGGCCTGTGCGGCTGTAATTATTTAGCCATGAGCTCCTCAAAATTATTCAAATATTGAGTTTCAATATAACGGCACGGCATGGCAAAGTTAATTATGCCAAAATTTACAACATCAAAAAAGAGCTAAGAAGGTTCCTAAGAAAGTTACTCGATTGTAATTTCCTCTGACTCTGCACACCTTTTGACATATTATCTGTCAGGTGCTTGTGCTTACCAGAATAACCTGTTTATTTTTTTTTACTTTATACCGAGTAACTATACCTACCGTAAAATTTCAAGGTTACAGGGCAAAGCTTTTTTTTATGTTGACACTTTCAAAAATGTATGGTTGCTGAAGTGTAGGGCTGACGTGTCAGGTTATGTTAGTATACTTAGCATACTATAACTAAGCACAACACAAATTTCTAACTTTACAGGATAACCCTTACCTAGAGGGCTCACGAGCTCTTGGTCTACCTGTTTTTATTAAATTCGTGTCAATCATTTCCTAAAATAACAACTTAAAAGTTCACAAGATATGCCGTTCGGCGTACACGATCAAAAGTCATAAACCAAACCATTCTGTCTCTCGTCTGCAACCTATACTAAAACTACCAAAAAGAATATGTGTTTTCACATAAATTCATCACATTGCAATACACCAAATATCGGGGCCAAGGTCAACGGTGTTTGCCAAGTACTGGTTCCCATTCCGAACTATGTAATAATATAAATTCAAAAGTTCGTTTGTTTGTTTATTTATTTTTAGTTACTCTTTCACCAGGTAGACCTTAGACCATAATGGCGGAACCATTATGGTCTATATCATCATGGATGGAGCTATCTATGCTATGTTTGGCCCTGGAAGGTAAAAGATAATTATGTGAAGGAACAAAGGCCCTCGCTCGAATTTTCAAGTTATTGTGACGTGAACTATCGGGAACTTTGACGTTAAGCCGGCCATACACGTACCGGTATACTTGCGCAAATCTAGACTTGCACAAACACAGGACAGTGACAATGTTAGGAATTTGTGCAAGTATCTTCCCACACACGTTACAGTATACTTGCGCAAGTCAGGATTTGCGCAAGTATACCAAAACGTGTGTGGCCTTCATTAGTGTGATGGAAAATATTAATTACTCGGTAGAGGCGCTTTCTCATTTTCCATACAATATACACCGTGCATACTTCAAGTAAACTGTCAGGAAAATAAGCAAATCTTATGCTAAAGCCTCTAAAGCCAGGGCTGGAGTGCTCATTTTGATGTTTTTCACATAATTCTTGAATTGTTCGCGCTTTTTAGGGGAGGCATACGTCCAGCAGTTTACGGCTTTCACCCTGCAACGTAAAGTGCTATTGAAGGACACCGTGAATTTTTGTCAATACGAGCCTGACAGTCCCTCCCGCCCTGTCCTGGGTGGGAGGACTCATTTTTGATGATTTTACCACGATAGAAAAGAGACCGATGAGGCCATGGACACGTGTTATATGCTACTTACTGAGGATGAAATAATTGGAGGGAGGAGAAGCGAAGCCGCGAGCAAAAGCCAGCATATTATATCAAAATTGTTAGAGGTTATTTTCCCTGTTACCATTAACTTTTGTGCGCAAAGAACTTTTGTAATGACAGGCATGATGTATTCTACTTTTTTTTCTCTTTGACGACTTATTTTTATGTATTGTTTATGTTTTTCTTGAGATGAGGAAAATTCGTAAATGATGGAGTGGAGTTCGTATGTAGGGTAAACAAGGATGGTTACACAAATAGTTTGTGAAGTAGGTCATTCTCTCTCTTTTGACGGTAGGTTTGAGTTATGTTTTTTTTCCAACCGATTTCGGAAAATGTAGGATTTTTTTTTCTCCGTCTATATTCCGACATTTATAAATCTATTACATTTTATTTAATTTCGAATAATATAGGTACCTACTTTCAAGTTGGTCCATAGAAATTTTATAAAAAAGATTGTCTGATTATTTTAATCTAAATAATAAAGTTACGTAAAATTTACTCTGGTAGGAATTTTAAAACGAGCAAATTAACAACTTTTTTTTTGTAAACAAACTTCCAAAGAAAAACTCAAATAAATAACTTTACTTTCAGAACTCGGGGGCAAAAGTCAATGAAACAAACAAAGTCAAACATAAGGGTCGAGAGTATGGTAGCCAGGTTTACCAAGGGGTATCGTTTTAACCAGTTACTTAAAATTTAGAAGAATGTTTTTTCAAAGGGGCTCAGAACTCTACGATTCAATCTTCAAGATTAAGCTATGGTTGTACACACATCAAAAAAAAAGTTTGCGATACTTTGAACAATAGTTTTTTTTGTAACGGTATACCTATTCTAAGATTTCTTCTCCATTTTAGATTATTTATTTTTATTTATTTATATATAATTATAGATTTAGAATGTAAAACAACAAAACAGTTCAATTGTTTTTTTTCCATAAAATAAAAATACTTCCGCCTATAACAGTGATCACGAACGGTAAGGGTCGGCTCAAACTCAAAATCTAACTTTATTTTCTACAAGATAAGATACACATTTGCGGTTTCGTTGCGTCACGTCGCACCGTGTCACGTCTCGGTGTAAACTGACCGTATGTAGATGGATGGCCGTCCATTGCATACAAATGCCCCCTTTTTTATGCGGTAAAATTATCAAAAGAGTCCTCCCGCCCTAGATAAAGCGGTAGGTACCAGAAGACTCGTACTAACTAATATGCCTGTTGTACAGTGGCGATCAAAATTCCATGCGTACGCTATCAAAGAAATTGCTTAACGTTTAGTGTGACTTATGACCTTCTACTTTCGAGATACACAATAATCCTTCAACTATTAAGTTCATAATTTCAACGCCTAAATATGAGTCCAGTTGGCTCAGTGGTTTTGGCATTTAGGACATAAATGCGTTAGTCGAAAGAGGTGCGAGTTCAAATATCACGCAGCAGTTGATAGACTTTTTGTGGGTTTTTACTCGATTGTTAAAAATTATAATTTTTAACACACAAATTTTATTGCGTTTGTTTGGAATTTCCGTGTGTTTTTTCTTGTATTTGTTGGTTAGTGTCGTGTGATTTAATATAATTATAACGGTATTGTTAAATATTCTCAAAATGCAAGCAAAAATTAATATAAACACAAAAATAATACTTAATTCAATAACTAATATATAACTTATTTAAAAATAAATAAGCGTTAAAACAAAATAAAAATAAATAAGTTATTTATTAAAAATATTATCATAAAATCAACTAACATTTCAAAAGTTAAGATTCGAACTCAAACTTCATTGATCGTGAACCCACGCTATCGGCACAATCATATTGTTAGATCATTAATAATGAAAGCAATGCAATGGTCACCATCTGGTCTAGTACTACTTATTGTCATTTTATTTCGTTTTCAATTTTTACTAATGATGATAATTTATTACCTACAGGGTTTATAATAAAAAAAAAAACATGTAATAACAATATTAATATATTTTAGTTGAAATTATTATAATTCTATGTTTAAAGTTATAAAACTGCTAAAATTATGAATATTATTACTCGAACTGGATATAATGTGAAATAGATGTCGAAAATCATAGATGCATTTTTTATTAATTAAACAAAATTATGAAATTATTAAAATTAATTTATGTAATATAAAACAATAAATAAGAAAATTTAAAAATTCAAAATAAAAACATTATTATTCTCTTCAAATTAAAATAAGTGGTTTTAACAAGGGTAACTTACGTATTATTATAAGCTAATTAGCAATTACAGGGTATTTTTATACATTGCGGACATTTTGAACAAAGTTATCATTACTAAAGCCGTTTATTTGGAAACAGCCAAGGCAACGCGGCCATGAAACGCAAAGGGCCAGTTGCCTTTTTGCGTTCCAGTGCCGCAAAACCGAGGAAGGCGAGCTCGCTATTTGGGTCATCCCGACTCGGACATGTTAGGTAGGCCCTGGAACACAAAAGAGCAGTTGCCTTTTGCCTTCCAGGTCCGCAAGAACGAGCGAAGTGAGCTCGTGACTTGGGTTATTCTGACTCAGACAGATTATCTTAGGCCCTGGAATGCAAAGGGCCAATTGACCTTTACGCTCAAGACACATTTCCATAATATTACTATTTTTCACTAAATTGAATTTGGTGAAACTGAAGAAACTTGTTATGCTCAATAACAAAAATTTTTTGACACCGCGGTACTGGAACGCAAAGGGCAACTGGCCCTTTGCGCTCCAGGGCTGCTATGCTAAAAGGCGATTATTTTTTAACAGTAACGGGGCATAGCGGCCCTGGAACGCAAAGGGCCAGTTGCCTTTTGCGTTCCAGTAACGCGGTGTAAGTTTCTTCAGTTTCACCAAATTCGATTTAGTGAAATAAAGTTATATTATGGAAATGTGTTCTACTTCTGAAATAGAACCACGGAAAAAAATATCCAAACTACATAAAAAAATACCCTGTTACAAGATAATGAGGTAAGTTTAAGGATCGTTTTCTTTACGAAAAGATGTTTGAAACCATACCTCAATTCTTAATCCTTGAATAATAAGTTATCAAATGATGTTTACGTTTTCAGTCTATTTACAATAAATAAACAAAATTAATATCAATAAACGGTCCTCGAGACAATCTTAACGTTTTTTTTTTATTCCTTTAAACATAACAGTTTTTAGTTGATAGTCGTTGATGCCTTCAATGTTGAGTACACGATGAACGGTTATTAATTTTGTGTTGAATTAGTTATATGGAAACCATTTTCCTTCTTATTCATTCACCATTCCCGGACGTCCCTGACGTCCCTGTTTATTCTTAACAACTCATCTCATCATCATGCCATATCTCATCCCACAGACTCATAGTATTTCATCACTGGAACAAAACATAGAATACTATTATATTATTTATGCAAAAACAGCTGTTGATCTATTTTACTACTAAGAAAAAACTTCAAAACCACATACTAAGTTACAATCACTTTTTTTACTTTTAAACAAATACTTTTGAATAGGGAACCTTATTTATAAAAATGTAATTATTAACATGTGGAATGATCAAAATTTAAATGTTAATACTCACACTTAGTCTGGTTTCATTTGATATTTGTTTTAAGTTTAATCCACATATTTATGCAGGGCTTTAATGTTCGCCCTCAATATTTATATAAATCCAATTGTTAATATTTCACTGCAAAACCACAGGACAGTGTAACACTTATATGCTGTTTACATAGTCACACAAAATAACCAAGAATCAACAACGTTCAAATATGAGACTCAAAACGAGATAACATAGTTATGCCTACCGCACAAATCGAAATAATTCACTTTTTTTTTTTCTACGATCTACCTACAAAACTTTGTTAAACTTAACCATAGATATAGATAGACCTATATCTGTGATTATAACGAACGACCCACAACACTAATGACTTATATTAGTAGTTACACAAAAATCAATTTTAATTATCAAATTCCTACTAAAAAAATTATTAAAAATAACAAAAAGAATAAAGTAATTATTTAAAATTAAATTAAATAAAGTATTTGGGAAAAAAAAGTGGGATTCGATCCTCCGCAATCGAACGAACAGAAGTTCTATCCGAGCACGATTACCATTGCGCCAGCATTACTTGTAGATCAATAGTTGAAATTATGAACTATATCAAAAGTTAATTTGATATGTATAGTAATAAAACAACTTATATCAAAAGGTCGTAAGTCAAAGTGAAGCGTCAGTCTATTGCTTTGAGAAGTTTATAATTCAGTTTTGAACCTGACTGTACCTTCAATAGTCCCTAACGTTCCTGGGTCACGGTTACCTGTATAGACAGTCCCACGACCTATACAGGGTGATTTTTTAGTCACCATCCAAATTTTAATATATTAATCTTTGGCGAAAATCATTGAATACGTGTTTTTTCTTTTTGTATCACTCAATACAAAAATATCGAGATATCACGTCTCAATGTTATCTATAAAAAGTTGATGAATCTGGACACCGCGCTGTGATGTGTCGCTCAGGTGTAGCGGGGCGGGGCGGGGGGTCAGCGGGGTGCGCTCTGTCCGTTTCATGCGTCGCAAAGTGTATATTATTAACGTTTAGCTTAGTGACCACACAGAGCGGATGAGAAAATGATTTAATATGACAATTTGACGTATCGATTTTTTTTCAAAAATGGGGTTAGTGATTGATACCTAACGCCTAGAAAAATTTTGGACGGTGGTAAAAAAGTCACCCTGTATACATAAATGCTAGTCTATTGTGTATTGGTCTATATGTAGATATTAGAAAATTTCTATTTGTACTCACAAAATCTATAATTATATACAAAAGGATATATTATTTATAAGTATGCATAGGACACGAAATCTCAGAAATTACAAGTGCTAGGAGTTTCAAATTATATCTCATAAAAAGGGTATCAGGGAGTAGAAATACATAGAGACAAAGTTCCAAATTCGCGTAGACGAAGTCGCAGGCAAAGTGCTAGTTATTTTTAATGACACTAGAGGTGTTTTGTTATCATACTATATACCTTACCCTGATATATTTACGATACCTACAGCTACACACCTGCCAGACACTTGCACACACGTCATTCTTCATAACTTCCTTTTTAGCCCAGTCAACGAATGCTCAAAACAAGCTATAGAGGGAAAGTTTTGGAACACAATTTTTTACTGGGGCTAGGGGCGGGGACTTTTGATATGTTCACCTCCTAACTAGTCCAAACAAAGTTACGTAATCAAAAATTGTGTTCCAAGACTTTCCCTCTATAATTGTTCGTTGACTGGGCTATTAGACCATTATGTCTTTGCTAAAGGTGGAAAAGTAGCACCCATGTAACTAAAGTAAGGACATTTAAAGAAACTCCATGGAATAAGTGAAGATTCTTTGTAGGAAGGACTTAAAAATATAGCTCTATCTAGGAGCCCTGTCATGTCTAGATTAAACGGGCCAATGTCGTTGCAATTTCATTACAACAACGCTGAAAATGAGGTCCGTAGTTGCGTTGAGGTATGTGGGTTAGATACTGATTATAATTTGTCTTAATAAATTAAAAGTTCGTTGATTAATGTTTTTATTTTCTTCATTTGGTTTGAGGCTTGGTACCTATATGGCTTAAACCTCGCAGGTACAATTATTTCTTTTTCAGTTTCCTAATCATATAGATTTTCTAATTATTGTTTTTGTTATTTTATTTATTTTAAATATCACAATGGTAAAAATAACTAATAAACTAAGCCACACAAAACCGTAGTAATGGTTTGACTGTGTATTTTACTGTTTATTTAAAAATCTCGTGTCAAAGTTAGTGGTTGCACCCCTCCGGAACGACTTGATCGATTGTAATGTTTATTTTTTGCTATAATTCAGTAGTTTTCACCTATTTTCACCCCCCAATATTATTATTTAGGGTTCACACATTATTGTTTTTTTTTAATGTGGGGTAATTAAAAAAATAATGTTTGCCCTCCAGGAAAGGGGGCACGAATCAGCTAGTCTTTTTATATTTATTTATTTCGGTAGCAAGTGAACCAATTTTCTCTCTTTCTAAAATCAAAGTACTCTGTGGGTAGCCAATGTGGCTTCCAATACATTTATGTATTTTAGTCTAGCGATGTAACATCGAAATCTGCTTACCATAATACATATTTAATGCTGTGTTGACTGTGAACAAATTTCCTTGCAGTATTCCACGGTGCATTTTGGATAAACTTTAATCTCTAGTAAAGTATAAGCTTTTGTAGTGAAGTGTTTTTTATAACCAACTTACAAAATAAATATCATTTATCACTAAAAAATATTTTCCTGATTCTCTTGGCCAATTCGTCATCAACAAAAAAAATTATAATCAAACTGTATTTTTTAACAGTCACGATAAAAATAAGATCGTCGAAACTCGTAAGTTTTAAAAAGCTGAACATTTTTTATGGAAAAAAGTCCACTCTAGATTAGATTTACACTTACACTTTAGGTAAATTAACTTATTTATAGAGAAACAGCACGTACTTTGTTTTTATACATTTTCTATACAAATTGAATGCACTGTATGCGTTATAAACTTTATTGGCCCGGCCCGGCTCGACTTACTTGATTTTCCGGAAACAGATTCTTTTCCTGACAATCAGGATTACAGCAAAAAAAAACTATCCAAGTGCTTAAAATTTTCGTAAGTTTTGCATATTTAATTAACGTACTTACGTACGTTACATAGAGATACCAAATGCCCACAATAAAAGTTTCAAAAAATTTCTACCCAAATTCGCAGAGCATCTAATACACAATCCTTCACAAAACTTCGACTACAAAAAGAGACAGTATCTTATCTCGACAATAAAAACAAAATTCCGTTGCGAGTCTCTCGTTGAATGCAAATCGAGTATCCAGCGTTAGAACCCGGCTTTATATATAAACTTATTGCATATTTTTGCATATACGCTACAACGTATTAAATTATATTCAAGTCCTTTGAAGAAAATGGGTCAGGGAAGCAAATTTGAGCTTAAACGTGGCTTGGGGAGATCGCAGTCTGACAGAGATATATGTTTGGTTTGAGTTATGGAGAAGCAAAGAGGTTTGTAGTGGTGGTTGAATTTGTGGTCTGTGTTGAGGTTGAGAAGCATCTACATAATGTGACCCTACTGGTTTGGGAGTAATGTATAGAATATTACATGATATTCAGCATCAGTTGCTAAAGGTTGATAATTATGAAGACCAGGGTGTCTCTGTAAGACGGAGCAGGCTGTAATCCACGCGGAATCAGACATCATGACTAAAAAAAAAAAAAAACAAAGCACAGTTGTTGAAAAGACTTTCGTAACTTTAATATGATATTTTTATATACCATCTTTTTAAAAACAAAGATACGTGATCTGTTTTTCTAAAGATACAAAGTTTAGTTCGGATCTGTTACATATTTTTACCAGACTAATGTGTCGAACTGAGGACAATCTCCACTTGCGTTTGAGAACACACCATCAAACCGAAGAAACGGTACAAAATTAATTTACAAGGTCCGAAAAAGTATGTCACACAGAACAAATTACTTTCAAAAGGCCACTTAAGACCAACCATATAACATGCTCCGAAAATTTAATAACCAGGACTTGAAACCTCATTTTACAACTTAAAAGTAAGTGCAGAGACCCTCGACAGTGTATTTCAATTTCAAACGCAATCACGAACAATATAAAAGAGCGTTGGATCACAAACGGCACTTAATTACTTTCAACAAGGTCCCTGCTATAAGTGCGTAATTGTGTTTAATATTGTACCAGTCTTTGGACATTGAGTAGGTAGAAGCAGAAGGCCAGACGTTCATCATCACTGTCGACCACATCTTCGCTAACCATCAGACGAGATAGTGGTCAAACGCGAAACTATACTGATACTGATACTGCTAGCCCACATAATCCCACTGCTGGGCAAAGGTATCTACCCATTACTTCCAATTTTCACGATCCAGGGCCAAAGTGAACCACTGGTCATCGGTTTTGTCAAGCTCGTCCCGCGAGCTCTGCCGCGACGCCTTCTGGCTGTGTCAGGGCTCCACAAAGTGGTTATTTTGGCCCACAGCTCATTGGGCATGCGGCAGACGTGGCCGGCCCAAGCCCATTTCAGTGCAGTGGCCTTTTGACCAACGTCAGCAATTTGTGTTATGGAGCGTAGTGTGGTGTTGCGTATGCGGTCTGATAGTTTGACGCCTAGAATACTACGCTCCATTGCACGTTGGCAAACTCTGAGTTTGCGAACCTATATTAAAAAAAAAAAAAAAAACTTATAGACCAGCATTACCCTGGTAGTTACAACCTTGAGGTCTTTAAACCAAGAGTGAAGGTTTCTTTTAGGCAAACGTACTTTACTGCCCACCACATCATCGCGTACAGTACTCGTGTCAGTTGAGACAGCTGTCAACCACGAGCCTTTCAATAAATATTAAATTCAAAATTAAATTGGACAAGATAAGTTTTTACATTTAACATGTTATCATTAACTGCTGTTGTTCCAAGTATCTGGATTCTTGCTTATTTGAGGTAACACACATTATGGAAGAAGTTCCATTTTGAGGTCGACTTTTGTAGCTGAAACCAATGTATGAGTGTCAAGTAGCAACTTCCTGTTTGATCTTCACAACTCAGTTATCATTGGGTACCCCTTAGTATGACTGGTTATCAGAGTTTTTAAATCAATATCATCATCAGCCGGAAGACGTCCACTGTTGAACATAGGCCTCCTCCTTAGAGTGTCGAGCGACAATTCGCACCTTGCATCCATCGGTTGCCGGTTGGTGGGAGGCCTACCTACGCTGCGTTAATCAGTATTTATAAGTATTTATGGCAGCTCTAAAATCTTGGATTATTCTGGACTCTTGGACAATCAATTCCGACCTTCTGTATAACACTATGCTATGCTTTTGTAAGATCTCTGAGATGTTTTCAACAAAATTGTCGTATCTAGTGCTCATTCTGAGAATAATGTCTGGCTCTAAAATAATATTTTAGTACTTTTTCAGTTATAATGAAAAAGTTCAAGGTTCAAAGGTTTCTTAACCGATTATTTTCAAAGGTTTCTTACCTTTATTTGGTAATGTTATTTTTAGATGTTCTTGCTTTCAGTTCATCCGATTATATGATTGATTGACCGTCAGTGATTTCTTTAGTTCTCTAAAGAAACCACAGTCTCTGTCTCCAGTGACTCGCAAACCCAAATCTTACTTTTACCCGAAAACTCCAAAATTACAAATACAAAGTTGACAACTCTGCCACCTTGATAACATCAATACTGCTGACGGATAGATCCTACAACTCATAGTGGGGTTGCTATCCGTCCGGGTTTTCCCAAATTTGTCCTAGTTTAGAGGGTATCCGGGGAGCGTCCGGGGAGGACTTTATATTTTGTAGTCCGGGTTTAAAAATCTAAAGTCTTGGGCCGCCCGCGACACACGGACAGTCGCACACTTCACTTTTCCCCCACCCCTCCCGACGCAGTTGCCACGATGCGCACGTCCGGACTCATGTCCGGGTTCTAGACGCTAAAATCCAGGGATTTCACGGTCTTGTCCTGGTATCCAAATTTTAGAGATGGCAGCCCTACTCATAGGGAATGAGACAGGCAATTGGTCTTTGATATGGCTTCCAAGTTTCATTACATCACATTTTCATAAAATCATCCCATTGGATTATTTTATTCGAAACCACCATGCATATTTGACCAGAAGTATCAGCGAAGACTAGGTTAAATTCTAATGATAGTGTTAGGGTTCATACAGACGAGCGGCAACTGGTTGACGGCAAATAATCATTGCAGCCGTCACCACCTGTTAGCGTCAGCTACTACTGTCAACGCGGCAGCGGCTGCCGACAAATCGTTGACAGCAGCCGTCAATAAGTCGGCGGCAGCAGACAAATGCCGTCAACAAAATAATGACCGTGTCAATTTAAAAACTTATTAGCATAGGTCGGAATTAGGTAGAGTTATTCATGTACTTACACTGATTTATATAGCGAAAGAACAAAGTGGATATGTTCCAAAATAATTATGTCAGATTACAAATGATCCATAGTGGTTAGTAAAACAGAAGCTTAAAATCTAAGTTAGTAGGTACTTACACAAATTAAATATACTTACATTATTTTAAAGCGCAGAAAATTCTCGTGATTTATTAAATAAAAAGTTATTTACTTCTACACACTTTATTTGTTTAATATATCTCAGTAGTTTTTTTTTTATTATTATTATTTATTTGTGCAACTGTTTTGCACACGAGATTGTCTATTAGAAATCCCTGGAAGATCCATATTAATATCAAAATCTCGATGCAAGTACTAATAACTCTACCTGATTCCGATCTTTGCTTATTAGTTTAGGAGAAGCAGTATGTAGTTTCAGTCCATCATGGGAAAAAGGTGTGAAGGAAAAAAGACATGTAACTAGGTTCTTTATCTTTTTAAGAATTTAAGAACTTTATCAACAGTCGTACAATCCTTAGAAGCAAGTCCTCCATCTATAACTCTAAAAAGGACTTATTCCAGTTTAGTACGTACTAACTCTAAGCGGAGCGATTACTAAGAGTGGCCCGTCTTTTATATTGTCTCCTTACTTTTAGGACAAGGCTTAAAAGATAGACAGTAAACTGAAACTTTTCATTATGAGAACAGTCGTTAATTTTTCAAGTGATTAATTTTGTCCTTGGTGAGCGAACTAGGAACAGTGGTATGCCCAATGGTATCGGTCCAGACTTACGAGTTGTAGGTCATGAGTTCGAAGCCCGCAAGGCGCATTACTTTGTGTAATTTATTTTCATCACCACTGCTGCAGCTCTCTAAACGGTGAAGGAAAACTTTGTGAGGAAACCGGCATATCCTAGAACTAAAAATTCGAAGACATGATTGTGACAACTGCCAACCCGCGCTATGGGCCCGCGTGGTGGTAAATGCCCACTCCTTCTCACAGAGGCCTGTGTCCCAGCAGTGGGAACATTATAGGCTGATGAATTCCTCCGGCTGATGAATACTTCCGGTTATCCTCTGATGATGATGAGCGGACTGTCAGTACCAACCATCCTATTTTTATTGCGTTTTAGGGCCGCGGGTAACCAAGAAATTCCCTCGATTTATAAAATTTGACGGGATTCCGTTAGAGGGCCAGAGCCTGTCGTGGTCGCGGAACTGTTTTATCAGGTACCTACCTGTGACTCTGGAACTTAAAGGGCTATTGAAGGATCACCGTGGATTTTAGTCAGTACAAGTCTGACAGTCCATCTCGTCCCGCCCTGGGCTCAGGACTCATTTTGTGATTTTAACACGATATAAAAAAAAACATGGGACATGAAAACGCTTGCAATACCTAGTTAAACAATAAAATCTAAGCATGTAATTCTTGACGGGCCCCCCTTTGAGGGCCAAAAAAAAGTAACTGTGATAAACAGTAACAGTACTCGCGGGACTAATCAGTAACCGTGACACCGTGGATTTTAGTCAGTACAAGTCTGATAGTCCCTCCTGCTGTGCTCTGGGTTCCGAGGACTCATTTGATGACTATCACGACAAAAAAAAACAAAAGCATGTTATTCTGTTAGTAATTATAAGTTAGAATTACTAACAGAATAACATGCTTTTGTTTTTTTTAAGAATACGATGTTACGTGTTAGAATTTCTAACACGTAACATCGTATTCTTAACGCATCTAATTAGTTTATTTCAATTCTATGCAAATTACGAACAAGCTTTTTCAATGCACATTAAAGTGGGACATAGAAAAGCTATTATGCAGCACAAATAGACTTTCTAAATCAGGAAATAAATTGCATTACAAAATCCGAGCCCACTTAGTTTCTAATAATACGCCCTGTATTTTAAACCCAGGTTCCAACAAAGGATATCTACCCGATTTGCATACTTAGCCAGATTAACACCAGTATTTCTCGACATTATTATAATGGTCCGACTAATGGTCGTGCATTTTATTCCTGTTGTAAATGATCTTATGCTGGCACTCCTGGCATGAGAACAGCTCGTTGTGGTGGATGATTAGTTGGTCAGGAAGGTTGATAGCATGGAGCACGGCATTGTGGACCTAGCCTTTTTCCGAGTATACTTTTTTTACGTGATAAAATCATCAAATGAGTTGCCTTCTTAGGTGGAGTGAAAGGGACTGTCAGACTTGCGTTGGCACAATGGCTGAGCTCGACTCGATCGCAATACAAGTAGTTTTTCGGGTCTGAGTGTTTGTGTATGTGTGTTAACGCCAAACGATCCAGGAGAAATTCCAAAGTAATCATAACTTCTTTGCAAAGTATTTTAATAAAAATAAATTACCACGGTGTTCCTTCACGTTTTGCCTTTTACGTTCCAGGGTCACAGTTACCTGTTAAAACAGTCCCGCGACCCCGGTAGGCTTTTCCGAGTACCTATGTTAGGCTTCAAGTGTTACTACATACACGCAACTAAACACTAGTCCCTTTTTATATTGTTGTTTTGTAACCTCTATTCCAAATTGTTCCAAAATTGTTCCAAATACCATACGGAAAAAAAAGGATGAGACATTTTGGGAATTTGAAATTGTGATACCATTACATTCATTTTCATTATAACTGTAATCTTGTAAAGTAAATGCAGTAACAGAGTATCTAATTATCAACGTTTGGGATTAGTATGTTACAAATCTATTTTAGAGTTCCGTAGTCAACAAGAAACCATTATAGTTTGTTAACGGATAATGTAGTGTTTGAAATCACATACAAACGTTACAGGAACTTTTACAATAAGATTGTTAATAAGCTAAAGCGGGAATATGAAAAACAATTACTTAGAGAAGCAGGTAATAACAATAAGGACATGTGGAAAGCGATTAACAACATTACAAATAGAAACGTCAAAAAAAACCGGCCAAGTGCGTGTCGGGCCACGCACAGTGTAGGGTTCCGTAGTTGCCCATCAAAATACTTATGCGAATTAACTAAACTGATTCGCTGAATTTAATTTTAAAAAGAAGAATTTTCAATATCGGTCCAGGAGTCTTTGAGAAATCGGGGAAAATACATAAAAAAAAAGATTAGGTACGACGAATTTAGAACCTCCCCCTTTTTTTGAAGTAAGTTAAAAATAGTTGACGATAAAAACCTACCTATCCCCAAAAAACATACCGTAAAAACATACCTAATAAAGCTGTAAAAATAAAGTTGACAAACTTACATTTGCAGTTGAAGAGCATGTTCTCCGATACATTTTGTTTAGGAAAATATGTTATCCAAGTACATTTTATAAGTTGGTCGACTATTACTCGTAAAGTTGTAAAGCCTTCTTAGTCATGATAATTTTCTTTTAAACTTCGTTATATATACTACTACTGTGAATTTTTTCACACCCCCAAACATAACCGTTTAGCTGGTAGAGGGGGGGGACACTCGAGTCGAGCAAAATTTAGCACTTTAAAGCTTAATATTACACAAACGAATTTTTTTATCAAAAAATTGTTAATGGAAACTATCAATATTTTTTAAAGACCTATTTAATGATACCCCACACTAAGGGGTACGCGAGAAAAAAAAAAACATCCCCACTTTACGTGTACAGGAGGTACCCTAAAAAAAATATTTTACGAGATTTTATTTTACCACTTTTTCGGCACAACAAATCCGTATATTTACACCAAATTACAGCTCTCTAGGACTGTGCGTCTCTGAGCTAAACTGCGGACAGACGGACGGACGGACGGACGGACATGGCGAAACTATAAGGGTTCCTTGTTGACTACGGAACCCTAAAAAGATAACTCGTTAGATCTCCTCTCAATGGAGTCTACCCCTCAACTATCTGTTAATGCCACAAATAATTTTTTTGCTACCATTGGGAAAAACTTAGCAGACAAAATCACCCCTCAAACAGAGTCACATAACCTTACAAATGTAGCGTCTATGACTAGTAATTCTTTTGTTCTCCTTGAGACTGACGAAGAGGAAGTTGGAAAAATTATCACTGGTTTGAAAAGTAACTGTGCGGCAGGTGATGATGGAATTTCATCTAACATTCTGAAATTGTTAAAAAATAATATAACCGCACCGCTCACGCATATCTTTAATATGTGCTTAGAAATGGGCATTTTTCCTGAATCACTTAAACGGTCCATAGTAAGACCCATTTTCAAGGGTGGAGATAGAAACCGTGTCACAAACTATCGACCTATCTCAATTCTGACCTCTCTGTCAAAAATCTTAGAAAAAATAATTAATAAGAGACTTACTAGTTACCTAGAAAAATATAATCTGCTCTCAGAACATCAATTTGGTTTCCGTTCTGGTAAATCCACGGAACATGCCTTAAATGATTTTACCGATCACATTGTCAAAACCATGGATAACAAAAAGAAATGTCTTACTATATTTCTTGACTTAGCGAAGGCTTTTGACACGGTCTCTATTTCCACCCTAGTAAACAAGCTATTTCAACTTGGCATACGCGGTAATCAGCTCAAACTTTTCTCGGATTATTTATCTGGTAGAAGACAAAAAGTGAAAATAGGCAATTATATGAGCGATGACTTACCTGTCACTCATGGAGTCCCACAGGGTAGTATCTTGGGTCCTACATTGTTCTTGGTTTATATCAATGATCTTACGCTACTAAATATCAAAAACTGCAAAATAATTTCATACGCAGATGACACTACCCTAACTTTCCACGGTGACACTTGGAATGAAACCTTCCAAGAAGCACAAACGGGTTTTAATAAGGTCAGGAATTGGCTTTCACAAAATTATCTGTCTCTCAATACCGATAAAACCAAATACATCACTTTTTGTATTCGCAACCCAAGTGCACCGCTACAATCAACATACAATCGCATAATATCTCATGCTTGCCAAAGCGAATCTATTAACTGTTCTTGTCCCTCCTTGTCCGCTGTTGAATGTATTAAATATTTAGGAATCCTGTTTGATAAAAATCTTAATTTTAAAAATCATTTATTTAACTTGTCAAATAGAGTAAGAAAACTTATTTACATATTTAAACAAATAAGGCACTCAGCAAACGCTAATGTTATGAAAATGATTTATTGTTCATTGTGTGAATCAGTTATTAACTATTGCATTACCTGTTGGGGTGGTGCCTCAAAAACGCATTACATAATTATTGAAAGAGCTCAAAGAGCTTTATTAAAGGTGAGTTATTTCAAGCCCAAATATTATTCTACCACTGAGTTTTACAAAGAATGTAAGGTACTGACTGTACGGAAACTCTTTGTGTTAGCCTTGGGTGCGTCTCATTTCATATAAAGTTATTTGATATATTTTCATTTCAATAACGTTCACATGATATAATCAACGTGAGATATACCAACAGTTGATATAATTTCTTTACACATAATGTTTGTGTTACTCTAAAACTCATTTCATATAATTTTATTTGATATAACGTTTATTTAAGCGAAAATCATTACATTTAATGTTTGAAACATATAATTTAACGTTTAAACTATTTTCTTTGATGACTTCGGCTTATCCTTTGAGCTTTGATGGTTTGCCTTCACTATTGCTATTGTTATTAGAAAAATTTAGTATCCAAGAGCGAGCGAAGCGAGCTCGGGACCTGGGACACCCCGACACGGACAGGTTAGGTTGGGGATGGCGGGGTCTTTCAGACCCCGCCATCCCCTTCGTGTTAGGTTACTTTAAACCTTGCATCCAGAAATAGGAGCCCCGCGAAGCTGGGCTCCGTCGAGCCAGCATGACAGGTAGTAATCAGTTATTTGACCTAGGATGCAAGAGCGAGCGAAGCGAGCTCGGGACTTGGGGCACCCCGACACGGACAGGTTAGGTTCGAAGGGGATGGCGGGGTCTGAAAGACCCCGCCATCCCCTTCGTGTTAGGTTACTTTAAACCCTGTACGCAGAAATAGGAGCCCCGCAAAGTGGGGCTCCGTCGTACATTCATGGCAGGTGGTACTATTACTAGGTACATCAGTGTTAGATTACTAGCCAGGAAGAAAAAAAAAATAGACGAAATAAGTTTTATGTCTTTTGAGTGGTATACAAAACGAATTTATATTCATTGATTGTTATGCTTATAGAAATTAGTCATTATAAAATTATGTCAATCGTTTATTATATAAACAGATCGTTATATCAAATAAAATTATATATTCAGTTGTTATATCTTATAAATTTTAGAGATTTTGTAGTTATATCATATATTACTTACCCGTTAGCCTTAATTGTGAGACAACATTCTTATGCCAATTTATGTGTCCGAACTGAAAAAGAATTAACAAAGAGAAGACGTTTCGATCTGTTAAGGTCTATACCCTGTAGGACCAGATTTGCTCAAAAATTCAACATATTTCTAGGCCCGCGGCTTTTCAACATAGCAAATAAACAGTTACAAATTTTTAACGTGACGAAAAGAGAATGCAGACAGAAGGTGATCACTTGGCTGCTGTCACTTACCTATGATGAAACAGAAAAGTTGTTTAGCGTACTTGTATAATAGTAATACATAATTTAATTAAATTTATTCGAAGTTTTCCTCCGATTTCTTACACACATACACACACAGACACATATACACACACTCTTGCACAAACACACACACACACACACACACACACACACACACACACACACACACACACACACACACAGAGTTACACAACTCACTTACATTAACCATCACAACGCTGTTTTAACGGTTCATTATTATTGTTTTTTTTTTCTCCTTTTGTTTTTGTAACTTACCTTGATTTTTTTGCACCTAATAGTCCGTATGATCTGAAACAGTACCATCTAATCTCAAAACGAGGGTGGGCGCTGATGCCTATAATTACAAGATATTAAGTTATCTTAGTTTAGGTATTGGCTGCAACTCCAATGTACTAAATATACTAACCTTAATAATGATAATTATTATTGTAAAACTATGTTTCTGTATTAAGGTGCAAATAAACAATTTATTTATTTATTAACAATATTACCATTTCATATTACATCAACTTAATGTAATCTGGACCCCTCTCCTTATCGTGTCGATAGCAATCTAAATTGAGTTGTCTTATAACTTTGCATCGAGATTGGAGCCTTTAATAGCCTCCATCAGTTTCTACAATTAACAAACAATAGTGCAGGCAACCGCAAGACACGATTCATAATACCCCTGATATTTGGTGAACTGCTACAAAACCTCTTTTTAGGTCATAAAATCATCAAATCAAATCATTAATCATTTGTATCATCATCAAACCAATCAGTTAAAAGAGTTCTTTCGCTCAGACGCCCAAGACATGTAAAAAATGATAAACGTAAAGACTACAGAGCGCTTTTATTCAGTGGAGATTATCGCTTGCCATTTGACAAGGGGGTCTGAATGGAAGGGACTGTTAGACTTTTTATGATTGCGACAATTCCACCGCACTATTCCTAAACCACTGCAACTCCTGAAAGCCAGAAGCAGCAGTGGCAACCGCCAGAAAAGCGCCGAGACAACGAAGCTCGACGTGTCCCGGAGAATGAACTTACCTGTCTTGAATCCTGCAACGAAATTAATAAGAAAAGAATAGTGGAGGAGTAGGAAAAAATATATTGAAGTAGAAGTGTTAGCAGGAGATGGACCCCTTACATATAAAAAAAATCATCCTGTTCCTTCGCTTTTCTTTGAATTCCAAGGCCACAGGGCCCTATATATACATATAATATCTTGCTTAGACAGTCCCGAGAATAGAAAATCTCGCGACCTAACACAATAACCCCGACTCCCTCAAAGCAAATGCTCAACACAAAAGCACAAAATTATACCCCCAGCCATCGAAAACATAAAATCACAAACACCCATCAAATACATTACATTTGAGTGTCATCTTATCACAAGAAAGGCAACGGCACAAACAATTTGAGCACATAATCATTTTACTCGACAACCCAACAGGCAACATCGCCGCGTTAAAAAGCTACGGGCCCACAATCGACGTTCACGCGCGGCCGAACTCTTTACGTCGAGTCTTAACGAGTACCCGCGAGAATTATTCCTTTCCTTATATCTTTTGGCTTGTTAAGGTGGTTTCAGACAGTAATAAAACGCTGCGATTTAATTTGTGGTTATTTTTTTTTTAAGTTTTGTTCTGTAGAAGTGATTACGACATTTTTTATTTATAGTTTTAGTTGCTCACGCGTTTTAAATAGCTGAAATAAACAAATTAATAATATTAGTGAACATTAAAATTTTATTAATAAACATCAGCAATGAGAGAGTCATAGCCATACATTCGCCTACACACGCTCTGGCTGCGGCCAGGTGGCTGCCGTCGGGCGCGTTGCATTGGCTGCCGTAGCCAGGAAATCCTGGCAGCCTAGTGCGCGGGCTCCCATACAACGTCATATGTTTTACTGCCTGCTACATAACAGCCTGGCAGCCTAGTGTGAAAGGGATATAAAAGTTAAGTCGATCTTGTTTAGAGTAATTATTTTTCATTTGTCTATGTTCTCAGTTCAATCAGACCCATGGAGGTTAGAGGCAATGACGTATTATATTATAGACACGTCATGAACGAACATCGCGGCGCTTAAAAACGGCCAAAATACTAGAACTACTTATACGCGTGAAGAAAGAGAAAGAAAATATGACACCGTACGGCGGGATACCTGTTGTTACAGTGAGACAAATCTTCAGTTATGTCACACGATATAATAAATTAAAAACAAACGTAGCGTGAGCGCGACAGGTTGGTGCGTAACTAAGCGCGATGTGGCCAATTGGCTTCATTTCATGTTGTCATTTTAGAGTGCGGACAACGTATGGGCCTTTTTCCATTAGCCGGCCCGGCACCGGCACCGGCGACGGCGCCGGCGCCGTGCCGGTGCCGGGGAAGCAATATTGTATGAAAATGTACGGCTCGCTTTTGCACTTACCGGCGCCGGCGCCGGCACGGCGTTCATACATTTTCGCTTCCCAGCACCGGCACTACGCCAGCGCCGGCGCCGGTGCCGGTGCCGTGCCGGTAATGGAAAAAGGCCCAATCTATAGATTATTATCATTGGTTAGAGGTATGTAGTTTAAATGTTATATTCTGATGACATAAGTGTTACTTTCATGGAGTCCTGTCAATGTGAATCACAAAAAGCGATACTTACCATAGAAAATAGTGATACTCAGTTAAAAATAACAAGGCAAAAATGTCAAAGAAAACCCACTTCAGGCTGCAATAGCCATATAATAGAACATAAAGGACTACATAAAAACGCGACTGAATTACAGATTTCGGGCAATCTAGTTAGGTATCGATTTACCATAACCGTTGTAGGAGCATGGCAATTTGGAAGCAAGATCGTTATGGTGTAGATAGCGACCCTTGTATTAGATAGTAACTATATCTGATCAGAATTACTCGGAATTACTCGGGAATTGTTGGGAACTACTCGGGAAATGGTACGTACAGTATCTTGTTTGAGTCTTCGTAACAAGCTCGGTGAGAGGTTGAATTTTAATGTAAAAGTTACAGTTCATTGCTTTGTGAAGGGATTTTATAAACAAGAAAGTATTCCGTTTGAGGCTTATAGTGTATGATTGTTACAAAGACTGAATAATTACTATTTTTCTGTCGAGCTCATAACAAAAAAATAGACATCAGACTGTAGTACCTAGCTTTTTTTTACATTACTCATTTATTTTTCACAGAATTTTAATATTATTTTATACGTATCATACGTTTATAAAACGCACATGATGCCATCTAGCCGATTTTAGCCACCGCGACTGCAATCGATGGCTTTTAAAAATGGTTGAGAGCTTTAAAAACGCACATAAAATCAGTGTGAAATAACTCTTATAGCATCGCGAGTCTTATCAACATTTTCCTCTTTGAATGGATGAAGAGAAGAGAATGGTTGGATTTCATGAATAATTACATTTAGACATTTGTTATATTCACTGAATGACTCTCTGTTAATTTATTAAGCTGCGTTTTGTTTATATTTAACCTGATTTGGTTTGTTTATTGGGTATTTTAATTGAAGCAGTGTTTAGGTTAGGGCATCGCTGAATGAAGTGTATAGTATTTATGTATACTTACGCCATACATCATCCTATTCTCATTTTTCATTCCTTCATTAATATTTTTACTTGATCATTTTCTTGTGACACTTATGTCAATTGCCAAACTGTCAGTTTCTTTTTATTTTCTGTTTAGCATAAAGCCTATAAAAAAAATGACAGTTTGGTAATTGACATAAGTGTCACAAGAAAATGATCAAGTAAAAATATTAATGAAGGAATGAAAAATGAGAATAGGATGATGTATGGCGTAAGTATACATAAATAGATACTATAAGTGCGAGACTGACTAATCAAAGTACCGCGGCTTTCGAACGTAAAAGGCAATCAATGACCTCTGGTATACCTATGTTTGATACTTTGAGAGAGGCTGAGTGGTCGGCTGCTGCACGGCATGTATAGCGAGTTCGATCCCCGTTTAGAACAAATATTCGTATGATCTGTAAGTAGTTGTTCCGGGTCTGGGTGTTTGTGTATGTGACTTTCTATGTTTGTAAATATACTCACGATACATGAGAAATTCTTTGTATTAAAAAATGGGTGTCTGGAAATAGAATAGTCAACATCAAAAAAATTCAAATCAATAATCGGTTGAAACCTAATTTTAATATTGATTAAGATTTCACCTTGTTAAGCAAAGTACGAAGTCACTTAAATAGTTTAATTTATCTCAAAGCGTTGGAAAAATAATGCCATTTATCGATAGACTGAAACTAATTAAACAAATCTTCGTTAGACAATTGTATAGTGGGTCGTAACTTTATCAAAAACAGTCTTACTAATTTGATTATAATGTTGTTTAAGACCAAAGTTGGCTAAAGGTGCGTTCAGACTATATAACATAACATTGTTACATAACATGTTTCAGATGATGTGGACACAAAATGTTATATAACATTGCTGTATAACAGTTTCAGATGATGTGGACACAGAATGTTATATAACATTGTGGATAGCACTGAAGAACGATAAACGACAATTGTTATATAACATTGTTACACTAATGTGTACGGTATTGTTTTTTATGTTGCAAAGTTATAAAACAATGTTACATGGTGTGGACGTGTTATATCATGGTCTGTACGCACATTTAGACTTCTGGTTGGAAGGTATGGGATGGATGGCTGAAATTAGTTCGTTAACGTAAAAAATAAAGTTTTGGAGTGCGATCCTAACACTTCATGAATTATGTAATTAATTAAACTGAATTAACTTAGTTTTCAATAAACGGTTGAAAAGGCCTCTTGTTAAAATAATTCCATAAAGGAGGAGGTTCTCATTTTAATATTGAGTTTACAAATTGCTTCATCTTGTTATCCATAAAAAAGTACTTATATATTTTCATTTAAATATTTTAATTCATCTCGCTTAGAGCACGAGAGCGTTGCTTGGGAATTAGCGTTGATTCAACAGGATACAAAAAATAATACCAATTATTTAAATACTGAAATTAAGTGGAAAAATTCTTTGTTAAACAATAGTACATAATAAATGGGGTGCTATGACAGGAAACCTCCACGTGCGCCCGTGGACTGGAGTTCCCTCTCGGATACGTCCGGGGGGAAGACCAGTTTTTCGGGCCGGTGCACCCTGGGATGCGGGCAAAAACTCTTCCTTAGGCACTGTGTGCCTAAGGGGTCTCTTTGCCCGTATGCGAATAGCCTGTCGTGTGGACGCTCCAACGCGTGTCCCTCTGATTAGCAGAGGGCACAGCGGTGGAGCGGGCTTGCGGACGGTGAGTTATGGGTAGCTCGCCGTCCGACCAAGGACCAAGCCCGGGTCGGTGGCGCGTCGTGTTTCGCGCCAAATGCCTGCTGGGGTCGCGGGTTTTTTTTTTTTTTTTTTTTTTTTTTCTTAACCCAGGTTACCGTGGCCCCGGAACGTAAAGGGTATAGGAAGGAACACGGGTGGATTTTAGTCAGTAAGAGTCTGACAGTCCCTTCCGCCCCACCCAGGGCGGGAGAACTCATTTGATAATTTTACCACCTAAAAAAAAAAAAAAAAAAAAAAAAAAACATAATAAATTGTAATTTTATTTAAAAAAGTCTTACTAATTTGATTATTTTGTATACCACCAATGTTAGCTCAGACTTTTGGTTGGAAGGTAAAAAATATAGTATTATGTTGTTCGGTAATTATTTTAATGTTGGGAACAATTTTTGCTTCTTATTATTTTTTATTGAATGTGAATACACACAATTAAGTGGCCAACTTAAACCTATATTTTTTAAGGGTCGTTGCGTCGAGAATGGACTTAACGATTTTTTATTAACTTGATTTATATTACGTCATTACAATTACTCACAAAAGTCTTGCCATTCTTACGCGTATAACTGAAATAAAACATACAATATTGTAACCTTCTACTAACAATTATCGTCAATCACAAGCTCCTTAATTAAATACATTAATTTAATTACTCGGATCTGAGATTACGGCTCTCTTTCGTCATTCGTCCTTCGTCTTCCGTCCCTCGTCATTCGGCCTTCAGATGTTGTCGTGTTGTTTCCTCAATTTTTCGCAATATTAATTACGAATGGAGTGGTGTGATGGATTAGGTGATGCTAGTTAGATTGATTATTTGTATTTTTATGAAGCTTGCAATGTTTTTATGATAAAATCGCAGTGTTTATTGAAGAAGATAGCGGATCTTGGGTCCACCTAATTTCGTAAGAAGCGTTCATCAATGAAATGAAAGATACAGGGCTTCTACTTCCACGTATTTTTATCAACTTGAATGTAGTAAAAAAATATATAAGTATATTCCACAAAATCTGAACATAAAACGTAATCATTTGCAATTTCTAAACGTAGGAAGAATGGTTAAAGCAAACGAGTTATAAACAAGCACCGTCATACTATACCGACTAATCCACGGTGATCCTTCAAAAGCCCTTTACGTTACAGGGTCACGGTTTCCTTATGAGACAGTCCTACGATTCCTGCAGCCCTTGGCCCTCTAAGAAGGCCCGTCAGATGGCTGACAGCTCTTTGAGGCGCCCGCCCGTGGAATACGTCGACCCTGGCATGAGCCATAATCGAACGGCGAGTCACCCATTACTCGCTGTCCGCTGATAAAGATAATGGATTTAAAGAAAAACGAAAGCATTTCTAGTTACGAGGAATGTAATAAAACTAATTTCCCATTCAAAAGAACACTTTAACAAAATGTTACACAAAACACTTTCACAAACCGACCTTTCCAAACGTTTTATTACTTCTTCAAACATCGCACAAAATTAGGAACACGTTGTCAGTAAAATTGTATAGCGCCTGAATTGCCAGTAAACATGGCAGGTACGTACGGGTATCTGGCAGGTATGTACAGATATCTGGCGGGTTGCCAGTCTATTGGGCGCCTAACATTATTACCGGGGAAAGCCAAATTGGTTTCAAAACACTGTTCGCGTTTAAAGACAAACAATTTGTATACTTGTAAATTTTTCATTGTTGATTTCCTGTCATATGGGAGTGTAATTTTGAAACCTAGTAAGATAGACGTGCGAAATATTTAATGGTAATTTTATACTGTAGATTCAAGTCTCTGTAGGTCTCGTCTTACCACAAAAAAAGCCTAAACATCTGTTGAACACTTGTTTATAGATCTGTCAACTTCAAAACGGCATTTGATGTTGATTTAAACGTCGATAGCTTTACACTTTTTAAACAAGTGTTCAACAGGATCTGTTGTGTGAACACTTGTTTATCGGGATAAAAACACAAAAAGTTAAACTTATACAGCCTTACTACAAAAACTTAAACATCTGTTGAACACTTGTCTAATAAAAGTGTGACTGCAAAACGAACCTTATTTCAACGTCATAATCTGAATTTTTTTTAGACAAGTGTTCAACAGACGTTTCAAAGTTTTTGTGGTACGACGGCCGATGTTTAATTTTTTGTGGTACAACAGAATTTGATTAACTTTTGTCTCGGAGCTAACAACTGGTTTTTAATTATTTATAGTATGGACAATTACACATTGCACAGTGGTAACATCTATGACATCTCAAATTGTAGATCTATTTTTCTACAAAATACTCGGTCGATTTCCATCCTATATAGCTGCACATTCCCTTCAGCATCAATAAAGACACGATCTTAAACCATTATATGCTCAGAACACACCGCTGCCCATCTTGAATCATCAGTAAGTCGCCAAACATGGCGATATTTGTTTTAGCTCAATCCTAGGTCGGAGGGACAATATACGCCGGCGACCATGCTTGAATACTAGACTGACTAGGTGAGGTCATGTTTCTGTAGTATACTAGGTTAGGTAGCTTGGGTCAAATGTCTATAGTATAGGTAGGTTCTACACAATACCTGCACCGAGCCATGCTATGTGTAGCATGCATGCGAGAACAGGGTGTTTAGGAATTTGGGGCATTCCTTTCAAGCATTTATTTATTGTTCGAGTTTGTGCTAGGTATAGATATTATCATCGATGAATATTTAACAGGTTTTTAGATAGAAGCAGAGTTTCAACTCAACTGTGTCCACAAAGAAATATGAAAGGGTGTCCCGCTGGAACAGTTACATCTAAAGAAGGAACTGTTAGATTCGTACTGACTAAAATCCACGGTGATCTTTCAATAGCCCTTTACGTTCTAGGGTTACTTGATGAGACAATCCCGCGACCAGAAATTCATAGAGCGGTGCAAATATTTTTTTAACTTAATGGCATTTATCTTTTTTGCCTATATAATAGTTTCCGAGATACGTTGGGGGGAGGGGTGAAGGGGGGGAGAGGGGGGAGTTTGTATTCAATTATTCATGTTCTATCTTCTATCTATAATATAAAATATGTATAGTACACTGAATAACATAAACCTACAAATAAACACTGTTAAAAACTATACTAAAATTAAAAGTAAAATATTTACAAAAATTACTAAATTAAAACTAAAATCAATAATTTACAGGACGTCAAAAATTCATCCACATCGCTGTCAGTTGGGAAAGTGCCCAGAACGCCGGCAGCATTGCCACATTGGATGGCAATGTTGTTCCTTTGAGCAAGAAATAGGCCCTCTGGTCACACGAGGCGTCGACTATACGCTTGGCGATGTCTTTGAAAAGTTGGTGGGCACTCGGACCCCATGGCCCTAGTGTTTCAACCCCAAACGGCTCAAATACAAAGCTGGTAGTCAAGCCATTGTATTTGCGCCGTTTGAGGTTTTCGGTACTTGCAGCAGCCGCACCAGCACGGCATGCAGTACCAGGAAGATGGGATGGCACAAGGGTGTCGACATTTATCTTGAAACTCTATGACGACAAAAAACAGAGGCAGGTATAAAATATCGATGTTGCACAATGCTATTCCTTCTTCTCCTTAGAGCCAGTGGTTGAGAACTATATATTCGTGTTTGAACCTTACACTGTTATTGAACACTAACAAAGGAACTTGTAGGTTGGTATGTTTCTTGTGTACAGCCTACAAGTCGTGGGCTACATTCGAGAAATAGTAGAATGGGAAAATAAAATTGTACCTACGTGAACGATTAATTAATTTACATAAAATATAATTTACACAAATCCCATTAATTTTATAAATGAGAAATTGTGTGTTTTTTTTTGTATTCTTTTTAACGTCAAACTAGTTAATTATTATGAATCTCGGTACAGAGATAGATATGTGGAAAAAAGAGGGGGCGAATGAAATCGTGGCCACCAGCTAGTATTTTTTTTTCAAACGTTGTCCTCAGTACTCTAGAACGCACCCACGATACAGAATTGGGAAAACGCTAGGCAGAATGATGATGATTATCTCAGATTTGGGAATCAAATCTAGTCAGGATTCACATTTTGGCACGTTTTTATCTACAACACAAACAAATCTAACTAGTTTTATAACTGCAATAGAAAACATATTTTAATAAACCACTATAATATTATGTAAGTACATTCAAAACTTATTCATCAAGCTAATAGAGAACAAACATGGTACAATGAAGTGATACTTTTTTTTTTTTTTTAGCGTGGTAAAATCATCAAATGAGTCCTCCAACCCCGGGCAGGGCGGGAGGGACTGTCAGACTTTTACTGACTAAAATCCACGGTGTCCTTCAATAGCCCTTTCTGTTCCAGGGTCACGGTAAGGAAATAATCCCGCGACCCCGGCAGGCTTTGGCCCTCTGAGAGGGGGGCCCCGTCATTATGCTGACGCTCTTTGAGGCGCGCGTGGGACACAACGCGCCGTCGACCCGGGCATGGTCCTTGGTCGGGCAGCGAGTTGCCCTTTACTCGCTGCCCGCATGCCCGCGCCTACGGTGGCCGGAGATCATCTAGCGACGTCCGTCGCCGTGGGCGTCTACCACCGCGGATGGGGCGGAGGGAGGACTCTGTCCTCTCTCGCTCGCGGCCCGCCTCCTCCTTCACGAGCATTACTGCCTCGCAGAAGGAGGCGACCGCTTCCCACTCCGTCTCGCCCCGCAGCATGGCCGCGACCAATGCTGGGCGCGAGAGGTCTCCGCCTATCGCAGCCGTGAGGACACGTCGGTGCTCTGCCCAAGCTGGGCAGTCTTGCACCGTATGCTCCACCGTGTCCTCCGGGCGATCTTCGCAGTGGTGACACCCAGGCGTCTCCTCCTTTCGCATCAGACACAGGTACCTCCCGAAACTTCCGTGTCCGGTGAGGACCTGCGTCAAGCGGTAGGTCAGGACGCCATGACTTCTCTCCAGCCACTCCTCAAAGAGGGGTCTTACCGCCGCAATTGCGGCGTGCCCGGCCTTCGGTCGCGACAGTCGTTCCTTCCATACTGCCCTGAGATCGCGCCGGAGGTCTTCTCGCCGCGCCTCGACTTCACGAGGCAGCGGGGTCACGCCCCGGCGCTGCGCCTCCACGCGCCACTCATAGACGCGCTGGAGGGCAGTCGCCTCCAAATGAAGTGATACTTAAAATTAGATTGTTCAAATAAATATGAAAGTCTAATATTTTAATCCAGAGACACGTTGAGAGTTGTATTACAGTTACAGTTTCCGGCACCCACATGCTGTCTCTGAAAACCAAAATGTGGTAACTCATAAAATCTATGTTTTGAGAACACAGTGAACGTTTGGCGTAGTGGTGAAGCAATTCGGAACTAGCTGGCGCAAGACGACTTGTATAGTTCTGTCTCTTTCCCACAGCCTAAAGACTCACGCTTTAAGACGTCATGATCGACCACTAGGTTTTTTTTGCGAATGTGAGTTTAAATGTTTTGCATTCAAAATTATATGAGGTCATAATCACCCCTGATCTTATTTGGTGTCAGCGCAATGTGTTTTATTTTTGTTCCTTTCTCTCTCGAGTTTTGTCACCATTCACTTTTTCTTTCATATCATTCCTTACATAATCCATCTGTATTTGGTCTGCCTCTTTCATTCCAGACATATTTCCATAATTATGTACGGTAAGGTTTTTTTTTCTGTAATTCATAATTTGAATATTTTTCCTATTAAAGGTACAAAATTATTACCGTCATAAGTAAATCTAATGCTAGATACTTCAAGAAAAAAAGCAGTCAGTTGAAAAAAAACAAAAAATGAGTTACAGCTTTTTGGCTTGTATGAGTTAAACCGTGTAGTTCGCAACTCGTTCTAATAGTAAATGTTATAATTGGTAAAGTTTCACCATATGGACTCTTTTCGGGTAGCAATGAAACCTTTATAGGATTATAGCCTGTCTAACTTTATGATATTGATGTATAGTGGTGCCTAGAAAGTTTAATAACGGTTTTGGACGTTACTGTATTATTTATACAATAATGTAGGTATGTATTATGTTACCAGGAATAATATAATCCAGTATTATACATATAGAATAGTAGTAGTATTCTATATATAATGCTGGATTATACAAATACTATTACCATTGCGTAGGTACGGAATGTAAAGAATGCCTAAAACTGTACGATTTGTTTCTTTTTTTGTGGAAATAAAAAGACTACGAATGAGTGTTGAACCTGTGACCTTCTGATTCAGTATACCAGACGCTCTTGCTAACCAAACTATCGTGGTTTTCCTCACGAACTTGTTGGAATTCTTCATTTATTTTTTTTTCAACAAAAAAAGGATTACAATTTCGCGACCCAGGTGACCCTTGCGTTGCAAATTGTAATCCTTTTTAGTGGTTTCAGTGTAAATAGTTAAAATAGGAATTGTAGGAAATATTAATTATTAATCTCTTATTATTAATGATATACTTTGGCTAGGTATAGTAGAACACAAATGAATTTTATAAATTGCAGACACTTTATGAAATTCAGAAATAACGTTTTCCACTTTGTGATAAGACTTATTTCGTAAAAGTATGGTTTCCAAAATTCTAAGTTAATTTTATCAACGTAGGAGTAAATCGCTTTGTGTACCTATACATTTTGTTACTCGTGACAGGTACACTGTACATCCATTTGTTAAGTTATATTTATGTCTTGTGAAAATAACTCGATTGCTATTGAGAGAATCATTCATAATCAAAACTAATATTAGAAGTTTATTTAAGTGATTATAGGATTTATCTTCCAAAATAATGCAGATTAAAATAGTTACGTTTCTTCACATAAATCCAATCTTAGATGATAAAATGTCCAGATTTCGTAACGTTTTTCGTGAAGCCACCTTTTTGTGAATTTCTGAGTAAGTGGCACGCACACATTGAAATGTTTCTTGGAGATTTACGAGTATGTTACGTAAGAATCGAACGACGCCGACGTGGGGGTAATTTTGTCCACCGTGTTCTTGGCTTTAATTCTCAGTGCCATTCTCGGAATCTGGACATTCTAAAATCTACAAAAAATAATAATTTCTGTTCGTATTCTCTATTTTTACTAATCTTAAAAACAACGTGTCGCTTAGAGCGCCGCAAAGAAGCGTCCCTTTTACAGATTATAATATTATAAAATAAATGTTTGTGCTAACTCAGACAGTCGTGATAGGGCCGCATTAGCATTCTGATTACATACATAATCTACAACCCTTATATATTTAGTGTAAACCTTGATAACGATGAAATAAAGGTGATGTTCTTTATGTTTAGTTGTTGATAAGAGATGTTGTATTTTGTGTCAGCTACCCATTTATATATATATTTTGACTTAAAGCTTGTTGTATTTAACAGAAATATTTACTTCAGTGGAATTTCCCTCTGTCTTTTCAAAGTTAGACTGAACAAACTTTTTCAGGGTAAGTTCGCTCCATCGTCGACCTTTTCTTTGCCACCCATGGCCTAGATTAAGGTCAAGAGCAAACTCATTGTACATCACATAAATCTCAACTTTTCAGAATTATTCTGTCTCTATGAAGGAGACGCGGAGGAGCAGGACAAGACGGTAAACGCAACTGCTACGCAGCATGGCTGTAGCTGATCTCGGAATGTAATAATATAATAATGTGGGGAACAGTAGTCCTGCGGCAGCACTGCTCTATGCTGCCAAGATCAGCCGACTTCAAAAACAACCACAAGGATTTAGTAATATAACTTTTCTTTCGGAAGTCGGTGGCTTTTTTAGGTGGTAAAATCATCAAATGAGTCCTCCCGCCCTGGGTGGGGCGGAAGGGACTGTCAGGCTCTTACTGACTAAAATCCACCCGTGTTCCTTCGGATGCCCTTTACGTTCCGGGGCCACGGTATCCTGGGTTAAGAAAAAACCCGCGACCCCAGCAGGCATTTGGCGCGAAACACGACGCGCCACCGACCCTGGCTTGGTCCTTGGTCGGGCGGCGAGCTACCCATTACTCACCGTCCGCAAGCCCGCTCCGCCGCTGTGCCCTATGCTGATCGGAGGGACACGCGTTGGAGCGTCCACACGACAGGCTATTCGCATACAGGCAAAGAGACCCCTTAGGCACACAGTGCCTAAGGAAGAGTTTTTGCCCGCATCCCAGGGTGCACCGGCCCGAAAAACTGGTCTTCCCCCCGGACGTATCCGAGAGAGGGAACTCCAGTCCACGGGCGTACGTGGAGGTTTCCTGTCTTAGCACCCCAAGTCGGTGGCTTTGTTTATTTTTGTTTTAATGACTTTTTTGCTTACAGTTTAGAGAAGAAAAGATTAATAAACTATAAAGTTTAACAGCACGCTCCTGCCTGATCTTTTTGACATGATAACGTTAGTTCTTTTATGTATAAAAAAAAATTAAAATCTAATCATTATAACACCGCTTTTAAAACTCTCACATTTTAATATCACACTCAAAAATTTAAAGCACCTTAGCAAGCCTAATCCAGAAAATCTCAAGCCGATATTAAAATGCTCTGAATAAACCTTTTCGTTACTATCTGGAATTTCAAAAAGGCGTACCTACCCACTTTTAACATAATTCATAGTGCTATAGATCACAAAAATCCGATGTAACAAGCTCTTATTTTAATGAAGTGCTCTCCAGAGAATAACTTTGGAGAGAGCTTTTGGATTTTTGAGAATGTATCCCGAAGATAGTGCGGAGTGTTAGAAAATAATCGGAGAATTTAGTGTAGGACCATTTGGAGTAGATTGTTCGGTTTTCAGAGTTACGTTCTTTGAATTTTAAATTCACTTGCTTCTGCCTATGACTTCGTTGGGGTTATGATGAGCTATGAATGAAACCCTGAATTCCACTCAATGCTCACTTTTTTGCATGTAGAATAGAATGACCCACATACTACATAACGGAAGATTGGGCCAACCGAAGTTACAATAATTTTTAAAAAGTAATACGTCACTCCTAGGTATAAAAAATCTGATTAGCTCTGATATTATGAGCCAGGGTACTCGAGGTTTGATGATGCGTTTTATTTATAACGCGCCGTGGCGCCTCTCCAGCTACACCTCAAAGACCCCTGTCTTTGAGGTGTAGCTGGAGAGGACTTGACTCTTACCAAACCCATTTGCATTTAAAGTATAATACTTGGAAACATGTTAGGTCGTTTAAAAGTACAAGGCTTTACAAAGTTACATTATCAAATATTTATAAAAAAAGTAGTTAAAGTTTTCAAAACAACGTTTTGTATACAAATGACAAAGATTTTCAAAAGGATTTACATAAACTTTTTGGTAGTTTATCCAAAATCCAATCATGCTACCTACTTTTCACTACATAATTATTATTATTTTTGTTTATTTGGTGTGAGGATGTGGTTCTCGGTGTTAAATTTGTTAATCAAGTCGCCTCAACGGCTCTCTATCCTCTCATAGGCCTTCCGTCTAATTGTATAGAAATAACTATGGTCAATTTATTGGTAGAATAGAGACAGAATTGGTCAGCTACGCGTTGTGAGATGACAAGACACATTAATGCAAAGCATTTATCATCATCAGCCTATAATGTTCCCACTGCTGGGACACAGGCCTCCTCTCTGTGAGAGGGAGTGGGCCATAATCCACCACGCGGGCCCGGTGCGAGTTGGTACAAATGCAAAGCAATACTTTCAGAATTTTCCTTACAAAACTGAACCCTACAAAAAATATTAACTCACACATTAAATCTCCTTAATTTCACTCATCAAAAAATCTTATCAATAATTTAAGGCCAATTTTTTTTCATCCTGAATCTTTTCATGTTGTCAAGAAAGAGTAATTTATATAATCTCGGTCTTTTATCTTAGGGCACAGATGTTTGCTGTGAATGAGGCCCGTTTTAGTAATTAGAAAAGCGTGAATGAGATGCGCGATGAATGGGCCCCGGGTCTCAGGCCTTGGGCCCCGAGATATCGCATTTTGTTTTGGTACCGATAAATTAGATACATTTTTTGTGTAAGCAAACTGTTTTTAATATAAATCTGCCTCGTCACGCTTTCATAGAAGTGTATTTATGCTGAAATCGTGCTTTTTATCAGATAAAAAGTGTTTATGTTCGTTCAGTCATCGCGTGAAAGCGATGAAACCGATTTTGTAAAATTTTGGTACAGAGATTAACGGGGCCCTCAAGGGCAGCAGCTAATGGAAAGAACATTGTAAGTTTGATTTCGCATTTTATTAAAATATTTTTGTCCCTTGGGATTTTTACTACTTCTTTCGGGAAAGAGGTATTAATTCTAACACAATATCTACCTATCAAGTATTAGGTAATTATTGGTACCGATTTGTGTTGAATCACAGGGACCATGGAGTCAAAGCGCTCATCAAATTCATCATCGCCAAGCTCTTGATCGGGAATCTTCTGCATATTTGCCACATGCCATATGATACATATATAATTTTGATAAATTGTTGAAGATATCACGATACGAAGTGCGTGTCTGTCGAGTTTCGTTTCTGATAAGTTGCGAGTGTCTCCTGAGAGATGTCGAGTTGCGTTTCTGACGACATGGGTGTGATCCTAATCATAATAACATCATGGTTAATCAAACATCAGCTAGAGAATTCAACTAAAAAGAACTAGGTGTTATATGAAGCGATTTTCACTTAGAAACCCATCAAATACTAAAATATTATAATATATCCTCACCATTGAACTCGATTCATTCAACCGCAAACTATAAACAAAACACTATTTCTTTCTCCAACATCTGCATATAAATGAACGCTCGAATCTGTACGCAATAAATTGTGACAATAGTCACAAATTGTCACAAAATAGTCACAAATAGTAACAATAGTCGCAAATTAACAATAACGTGCTACAGTATCTTTCTCTTAGTTTATTTACGAAACGTACGTGATAGAAATTGTGAGCAATTTATTACTATTCGCTTGTATGGAATGGGATTTAGATGCTAATGAAAATAGTGGACGTGATGATCATTAATTTTATTGTGTTTTTGGAGCGTAAAATTAAAGCAAAGAAAGATATTTTATGGTGTTTGTTGATACAAAAAGGAAGGTGCTGGCCGATGTCTCATTCGTTTGTACATAAATACAAGTATTCTTTGGCAAAATTTTGAAAAAAAAATACATGTTTTATTTTTAATATTAATCTTAATTCCTTTTTAGACTGAAATGGTATTTTAACAAATGTTTGAGACAGGCAAATAATACCAATGTATACTTTATTTTCAGGACCAATGTCTGGCTGTATTCAATCAAATCCAGCAACCTACGGCACATGACAGTTATAAAATTATAAGCCATTACTCTTAGAAAACACACACATTTTAAATTTAATTTTCCACATTTTATTCCATGCGCAGCCATTCTCGTCACGTTTTTCAACAAATTATAAATTGTCAAAGTTTTTCACGAACAATTACAAAAGTCAACAAAACTGTTAACAGAAACTTTGTTAATAAAAAAAAAAGACAACATGTAACTGGACAGCTGCAGCGTCCACAGTGACATTATAATGTAGCAACAACAAAAAAAAAACGGACACATTTGCATCTCAATTTTGAAGTTAAACAAAAATGGGGAAATCCAGTTTCAACCAGTTTCGTCCAGTTTTATCCGGTTCAAACTGGTACATTCACAGTAAAAACACATGTTAACGTAAAACTGTTCGTTTTTAATGCAGTATATAGCAACAGGTTGCAATTTAGATAGGACTGTAACACTATTTCATTTAAATTGGCCTATTTGTTGTAAATGAGTAAATTGCAGAATGCATGTGTGCGAAGAATTCCGGGGAGAGTGTGATAAAATTAGCTGTACCTTGCTTCTCTTGCATTTGTGCTGAGTTTTCAATTTTCCACGTCGACAAGTACTTTCTGTACGAACAAGTCGTTTTCCAAAAGCTACCTTTTTGTCAAATATGTGATAAATAATTCGGTTCGCTAGTTTGGTAGTAATGTGATTGACGACTTTCTAAACTAAATTTTAAAAACAATTTGCTTTTAGTGTAGAGCTAATAAATATTGGGTATAAACAAGATTCCATAAAAAAAATAAAAATGACTGAGACCGAATCAGCATGGAGCCGATAGTTAATAATAATTGACATTATAAATAAAAAGAAAAATCTTGATAATTTCCAACCCTGCCTTCGATATACACGATATACGATATATTAGTATATATCGTAGTCCCGTGCCAGTTGCAAACCAGTGTCGGATACTCACTGCCCGACATTTTGCTGAACTGGTGGCTTGCCATGACGCCTTAAAGCCAGACTAGTTCAGGTGTGGGAAAGAGACAGAGCTATACTACTCATCTAGCGTCGTTCCCTCACTGGAACTACTGTGTCTTTACAGCCCAAACTACATAGACCACCTGGGTCTTTTTAGCGTAGCCGTGGAACACACTATTATTATTTCAGTTTGGTCTGGTTTTTCTTTTTTGTGCCTTTTTTAAATTATTTTTTTTTTGTCTTTATTGCGTGTTTCTGTGACTTATGCCAAATAAACGTTTTCCCTTTATTTTCTTTTTCCCACGTTTTTACACACTCACTTTTCTTGTTTATTTATTCGTTTGTCGTTCCGGTTGGACTTTTGCAACTCAATTTTGAGGCACTTTCCGATAAGCTAGCAGGCTGAAATTTTGCACACGCTCTGAGTTCTGATGACAATACATGACTAGCTAACAAACGTCATAACAAATTTAATATGGCGGCCTTCCCAAGATGGCGGACTGGCTGTTTGAAATCCACCCCCATGATATGGGTATCAAATGAAAGGGTTTACTGTCAGGAGTACGAAAAAAATAGTCACGTGACTTAAATCTAATATAGCGGACGTCCAAGATGGCAGACTGGCTGTTGAAATCCACCCCCATGATATGGGTATCAAATAAAAGGGTTTGCTGTCAGGAATACGACAAAAATAGTCATGTGACTTAAATCCAATATGGCGGACGCCCAAGATGGCGAACAGGCTTTGATGCACTTCCCGATAAGCTAGCAGGCAGAAATTTTCCGGGTAGCTTCAAACCCGATGAACAAAGATAAAAATAATCAAATAATTAATAGATTAAAAAAATCTAAAAACCCACGTTTTTTCAATGTCCTAAAAATAAGAAAACATACCGTCGAATTGATAACCTCCTTCTTTTTGAAGTCGGTTAAAAATAACCATAAGGGGCTGAAAGAGGGGCCACTCAAAACGTGGGGGCGTATCTTTGCAAGTTACACCCACGATCTATGTACTTCATGTAAATATATCCCATAAATAATCCCTTAAATGATATACGCCCCCACGTTTTGAGTGGCCCCTCTCTCAGCCCCGTAGGGTTATTTTCTTATTTTTAATTCATTTAAAAACGTGGGTTTTTAAATGAATTAAAAATAAGAACATCTCAATCAACACATTCAATAATAACAATCGTGTTTAACTAATTAAACCTAAAAAAAGGTCAGTGCAGCAGTGATGCTGGCGAAGGCAGAGGCGGGACGCGTGAGAGAGAGGACAGCGTAAACCTTACATCCCAGCCACAGTGGTAGACACCCACGGTGACTCGGTCATGGTCATCTCTGGCCATCGTAAGCGCGTAATGGGCGACTCGCTGTCCGACCATGGACCATGTCCGAGTCGACGGCGCTTTGTATACCCTTGTAAACCGAGAACGTAAAAGGCTATTGAAGAACACCGTGAATTTAAGTCAGTACAAGTCTGACAGTCCCTCCCGCTTGGCCTGGGGTGGGAGGACTCATTTAATGATTTTATCATGAAAAAAAAGTCATGGGCCATGCCCGGGTCGACAGCGCGTTGTGTTCTACGAGCGCCTCAAATAGCGTCAGCATGATGACGGGGTCCCCCTCTAGAGGGCTAAAGCCTGCTGGCGTCGCGGTACTCATTACTGTGACCCCGGAACATAAAGGGCTATTTGAAGGACACCGTGGATTTTAGTCAGTACAAGTCTGACAGTCCTTCCCGCCCTGGCCGGGGTACCACAGTAACATCCGACTGCACTCCTTGTCATATGCACAGTCCATTACCACCTGGAGACAGAGAAACCCACGCTTTTGTTCCTTGCTGGATTTTAATGAAGGAGCAATGTTAGCGAACGTGAACGTGAGAAAAAACAAACCAAATTTTAAATGTGAATAAGGTCGAAAATCGCTTGAAGCTGTTTTTTTAACTTGCTATCGTTAAGCAATTTAAAAAACAGGTTCAAACGATTTTCGACCTTATTGACATTTATGCAAACACCGGATTTTAATGAGGAGGAGCAATGTTAGCGAACTTGAATGTGAGAAAAAACAAACCAAATATTAAAAGTCAATAAGGTCGGAATTCGCTCGAACCTGTTTAGTTACTTCTCCATATCTCTGCTATATAGTATAATTATAATGTCCTCAGGACTACATTATGTTAACTTGATTTCAACAGAATCGGTTCACAACGTAAAATTCTGTAGGAAAATTGACAATTAATTCCTTTTTTCTACCCTTTTAGGCCGAGTTTAGTTTTGATGTTTAAATGGGACCAACTTTCAGATACACTCTGTCCAACAAAAAAAAAGAAGAATTTTTGAAATTGGACCACGTTGGAAAAACTAATGAATGGTCATAAATAAAAAAAAATAAAAATGTCGAATTGAGAATTTCTTTTTTTTTTCTGTCGGTTAAAAAATATATTTTAATTTAATAAAGTAGAGCAACCTGAGATGCGTAACTGTGCGTCATCACCGTTAGAGCGAGAGAAGGTGCGAGCGAGAGGGACCAATAAAAATTCTTCGTGGACCTCACGTCCAATCGCTCCGGCCGTCCACCGCGCACCGGCCACTAAGGAATTTCTCTTGCAATTCTCGTTTAAAAACACTTTTTGAGAGGTTAATTGAGATATTTTTTATTGTTGAAAAAAAGCGCTTTAGGTACAATTATTTTTTTGTATTTGCTTTATTGATCTATTGACATCAAAATAATCTAAATATTACATACCTACGATGCATAGTTCTTATAAAAAAATCTATTTATTAAGAGATAAAATCCGAGAATTTTGATGATATTCTGCCATCTTAATTTAGAAAATGAAAGATAAATATAAAAAACTAATCAGCGCAGTTTGAAGACGAGGATATTGCGGTCATTATGCGCTGCTCAGATTTTTAAATTAATTCTTCATTGTCTCAGGGTGTCGAGTCTGCTAATTATTAGTCAGAATGGCGCCACAATGGCGTTTCAATTGTAGTGCTTATTCGAACCATTTTTCACTGCTGAGTAAAAAATGGTTCGAAAATTGAAACGCCATTGTGGCGCCATTCTGAATAATAGTTAGCAGACTCGACACCCAGATTGAGTGCACCAACGTAACTCGAAATGACGTTGGGCAGGAAAGAGCTGATTTGAACGCTTGATTTACCTTATATAATTCACTTAAATCAACTTGAAAAAAATAACTAGCTGTTACTTATATTTAATGTTAATGTTAATGTTATTTAATGTTAAGTATGAGGGACACACGAGTGAAACGACTGCTTGCTAGTAATGCACTGACGTTTATTCGCTTAGAGGTGCGTAGGCACACGCACACATACGTAACATCCCTCCCCTTAGCTTAGAAATACAATCAACAAAATAATAAGCTTAGAATAACAATAATCTTATCCTAATAACAAAGAGTATGTACTTTCTAATAAAACGATCTATAATTGACCTCAGGCCGATTGCGTCTAGACCGTGGTGTCTTGATAGGCTCAGTTGCCTGCTGTTGCAGTGGTGCTTCGCCAGTGTCAGTGCTAGGAGGACCAGATAAAGCTTCTTCGAATTCCTCCTCCTCCCCTAAATTGTCAGGTGACGACTGTTGGGAACCAACCATGGGTAAAACTGGCGGAGTTTCAGCTCTTACTAGCTCGGGACTCCCTGCAGGCACTGGCGTATCCTCACTAGTTTGGTCCGTGTCCCGATACAAAACATCTTCCGTTGACTGCGTCACTGATGTTGTGCTACCATTTAGCTCCTCAACATCTATATCCACGTCTTTGCAATCATCGCCTTTATACAATATAATTTGATTTTTATGCTTCCTTACTATCGCTGAAGTCAGCACGTTTTTTATTAAATATAACACCTTGCCGAATCTTTTTAATATCGTTCCTTTGCACCAATTAAATTTACCATTTACAGTATGCTGTTTATAATAAACTGTCTCTCCGATAGTAAAAGTTTGAGCCTTGTTGTGGCCAGTCGTTTTATTTTGCAAACACTGTTTCCGTTTAACAACATCAGCAAGAGCCGTGGATGAAGGCGATGTCGACTCCGGTTTAATAAGATCGAGTCGTGACCTAAGTTTCCGACCGTATACCAGCTCAGCTGGCGAGAACCCGGTTATTGTGTGAACGGAATTTCTATAGTCAAATAAGTATTTTAAAAGGTTTTTATTAAAATTTCGCGCCCCATTACCACTAATCAAGCTTGTTTTGATGCCCTTTTTGACTATTTTAACAAAGCTTTCCGCCTGCCCGTTGCTAGCCGCGTGGTAAGTTGGTGACGTCACGTGGCGAATTCCGTTCAACATACAAAAAGCATCAAACTCATGCGATGTAAACGATGTACCATTGTCACTAACAAGCGTATGCGGAGTACCGAACCTTGACATAAACTCGCATAACCTATCAATTGTTGCCGAAGCAGAAGTATTGCACTTCATATTATAAACTTCGACCCACTTGGTATACGCATCCACTACCACTAAAAAACTATGTCCATTAATAGGTCCCAGAAAATCAATATGAACCCGATAAAATGGCGTGGGTGGGTATTCCCAGTGGGCAATCGGCGCCCGCGGTGGTGATGGCCGTAGTTGCATGCACACGTCACACGACCCTATTAATCGCTCTAAGGCGGCATCTATTCCCGGGAACCAAAACCCGAGAACGCGCTTCTGCTTTTGTCTTCACGATCCCTAAATGAGACTGATGTAATTCCATTAAAAATTTATTTCGTAATTTTTCTGGTATTACAACCTTGTGACCTCTCATAACACAGCCATTTTCGTATGATAGCTGCGTCCTACACGAATGGTACGGCTTCAGACGATCATCGGAGACTTTTCTAGGCCACCCATTCAAAACAAAGTTCACCACCTTACGCAAGGTCAAATCTGTATCCGTCGCCTCACGTAACAATTTTAACGTTACAGGTAGGTTACCGTCAACAACAAAATTAATGTACGAAGCTCGATCGAGATCGGGTATCGTCGCATCTATGCTACGCTTGCCCCCTTCCGTCCCTGCCCCCTCAGGCAGACAAGCGCGCGATAAAAAATCCGCACTGTTATTAGCGCTGCGAACATATTCTATTTTATAATTATAGCCGCTTAAAAATAACGCGTATCTCTGCAGCCTGTTTGCCGAGACCTCAGGAACCCCCCGATGCGGTCCGAAGATTGACAACAAAGGCTTATGATCGGTACGGAGAATAAACGGGACCGACCTACCATATAAATATTGATGGTAACGCCTAACACCAAAAACAATTGAAGTCGCTTCTTTTTGGATCTGAGAGTAACGCTTCTCAGCAGCATTAAGTGTTCGTGACGCAAAAGAAATTGGTCTCTCAGACCCATCGGGTTCTACTTGCGATAGTATTGCAGAGAGCCCCAATGGTGAAGCATCAACAGTCATGATGATGGTTGCGTCTGGGTTAAAATGAGCCAACACCTGATCTGATGCTAAGCATTTTTTAATAGTCGTAAACGCTTTGTTATGATCCTGTGTCCAGATCCACTTGTTACCCTTTTTTAATAATTCATATAAAGGGTTTAAAATCGCGGACGCATTAGGAACAAAGTTTCTATAATAATTAACCAACCCTAAAAATGACTGTAGTTGATTAACATTAGTCGGTACCGGCGCTTCGATCATAGCTTTTACTTTCTGTTGTGATTTATGCAGTCCATCTTTATTTATCACGTAACCGAGGTAATTAACTTCGTCTTTGAAAAACACGCACTTATCTTTTTGCAAGGTGAGTCCCGCGTCTTGTAACTTAGCTAACACTTGATGTAATCTATCCAGGTGCTCTGACCTAGTTTTCCCGGTTATTAAAATATCATCAAGCATACAAAGTGTGCCGGGCACGCCAGCCAGCACGCCTTCCATTGCGCGCTGGAACACGGCTGGCGCGCTTGCAATACCAAAACAAAGGCGCGTGTGCTTGAAAATTCCCCTATGTGTGTTTATGCAAGTTATTTCTTGTGACTCATCATCCAGCATAAATTGGTTGTAAGCATTTGACAGGTCCAATTTAGTAAATTGCTGCCCTCCATACAACTTAGAAAAAAGTTCTGTCACAGTTGGCAAAGGATGTTGATCAATAACTAACTGTTTGTTAACACCTGTAGAATAGTCGGCGCATATACGTATAGATCCATTATGCTTTAAAACAGGTACAATGGGTGACGCATACCGCGCGTGATCAACCGGTTTTAAAACTCCTAACCCTACTAAACGATCTATCTCTTTATCTACTTTACTTTTCAAGGCAAATGCTATCGGTCGGGCCCTAACAAAAACAGGTTTTGCATCTTCTTTTAATTGCAATTTAACTTTAAACTTATTGAATAACCCAAGTTTATCTGAAAAGACCGAAGGATAACGGCATTGTAAGGTAACCATCAGATCATCACCATCTAATTGTTTACAATACTGTATCGGCAACAATTGTAGCTTAAATTTTGAAATAAAATCGCGACCAAGAATCGGTGGACCGCCGTCTCGTACGACATAAACCCAAAGTAAGTGCGAGACGTTCGCATAACTAAATAGTAATTGCGTTATACCCGCACATCCAATTTTATCACCCGTATATGAAAATAACCGCTTATTAGTCGGTGACAAGGGTACATTGCTAAAATATTTTTTATACGTTTTTTCAGATATAGCTGTAACGGCCGAACCACTATCTATTTCGAATTTTAACTCGATCCCCGCTACAGATACTGTTTCTACCATCGGTTCTCCTTTAACTGACCGAATATTAAAACACTCACCATCGTCATCGCTTTCATCCACAGCTCCCGATTCAACATAATTTATTTTTTTACACATCCTACGCAGATGCCCCGTAGCATTGCATTTCCTACATTTAGACTTAGAGAACCGACACTGGGATGTTTCGTGATTACGATAGCCGCACACTTGACACTGCACTTTCACTGCCGAACTAGACGCAACCTCTCGATCAGGCGGCGGCGTCGCCGTCGCTGTCGCCTGCGCCTGCGTAATCTTGAACAGCTGGTCCTGGGGCGCGGCTTGTACGCCTGCGCCCGCAGCTGCCCGTGCACTACGCGCGTTCTCCGCCAATTCCATCGCCTTACTCAGGGTTAGACCCGCGAGATCTTTCGCGAAGAGCTTTTCTCTGTCGGGTCCAGGCAACATTCCCATGACAAATCTGTCCCGAAGAGCTTCCTCCACGTTAGAGAACCCGCAGTACGCCGTCAGACCGCGCAACCTGGCGGCCCATTGTGCGTAGGTCTCCCCTTCTTGCTGCGTGGCCGCGTAAAACTTATAACGTTCGCCGAAGCCGCACCGCTTTGGAGTGAAATGCTCGTCCAAAAGCTGGAGTACATCATCGTACGGCACGTCCTGCAGCTGCTTTGGCAACGCGAGATCCGCTGCCAACTTATGTGTGCCATCTGCGAGTGCGCTCAGCAAGACTGCTCGTCGCTTTGTTCCCGTAGGATCACTCGTCCCGGTGATGTCGTTAGCCAAGAACCATTGTTTAATTCGGCACTTGTAGGTCTCCCACGACTGTAAATTGTGGTCAAATGCCGATAAAAGACCAAATAATGAGCCGGACATTTTTCTTCTTCTTTTTTTCCTTTTTTTATTTTTTACGTGGGTACTCGTCGCCAATGTTAAGTATGAGGGACACACGAGTGAAACGACTGCTTGCTAGTAATGCACTGACGTTTATTCGCTTAGAGGTGCGTAGGCACACGCACACATACGTAACAGTGTGCAATAATAATATTTCAAGCTATTGCACTATTTTGTTCAAAAATCACAAACAAAGTTACGCAAATAATTCGGCGCGAGTGAATTTTAGAAGACCTGCCCCTTAAGTTAATCTTTGTGTAATCTTCAATGACCGACTTTATGTACAGACGCCAGCAGATCAAAGTCAATCTGTCAAATTTTACCTATCGACTATTAACCTTCCAGTATTGTGATAAGGTTGAAAATCTATTAAAGGAATTTGACAGATTGAGGTAGGTAGATGTGCTGGCGTGTGTGTAGGGTGTACTTTGTGAAACTTCTGTCGAATATTATATAGAGTAATGTTTTAAAAGCCTATCCTAGATTACAAAGCAAAAACAATAAAAAAAAAGAAATTCGGCCTGACCAACCTTTCAGAGTAATCCAATCTGTTCGAAGTTTTTCTGTCTGTACATACCGACCTTTTAGCTTCCAAATTCCGTTTAGAATTAAAAAATTGTTTCCTTAGAGTGAACACTAAAAATTTGGATGTAGGTAAAAGAATTTTATAAAGCCGGGAGCAATAAACCGTTTTTATTCTAAACAGTTTCGGCACAGAAATAGGTATCTCGTTCACAGATCGGATGACTGCCACTTATTCCAAATCGAGCTAGATCTATTTTATATTCAAAACTAGTTTTCCCACTTTCAGATTATTTGGTATCTTTGAAAAAGTAGGCCTTTGTGACTTTTAGAAGTAAAATTGTCGACGAAAACGCTTTGATAGTCTCGTATGTTCATTTTGGAATAACCTGCAGTAAGTTATGATTAATTTAGAACCAGGTTAGTGCTTCTAGGGCACTAGCACAAGTAAATGATGTAAATGTAAAGTACAGATTTTGAAACAGAAAATATTCGTTTCCCATGTAATATTTACTCAATGATTTAGCTTCTTGGAACGGCGTGGTTATATAAGTATACTTTTTGCCAAAAAATTGACTGTAATACTACATTAACATATTTTTTTTGCATTTTCTATTCAAAATTGAAGTTGGTAGTAAAAAGAACACATTAGCGTAGGAATTACCACAGTAATGATCATAATAGATAGTTTTAATAAATGTGAAAGTTTTGAGAATGAATAGATGAATGGAGGGATGGAATTCTATAGCTTTTTCAAGCGAGAACCACAAATCTTTGGATGCTTAGTACCAACATCATTGGTCTAGCGGTTAGTGACCCTGACTGCTATGCGGGAGGTCGTGGGTTCGATTCCCACCCAGCACAAATGTTTGTGTGATGAGCACGATCATTTGTTCTGTATCTGGGTGTAATTTATCTATAATGTGTATGTATTTAGAAATATATAAGTATGTTTATCAGTTGTCTAGTACCCATAACACAAGCTCTGCTTAGCTTGGGACTAGATGGCGTTGTGTGATAGTTGTGGAATATTATTATTATAACCATTTTACCAACCCTACCAATTTTAACTTTTCTTTAATTCGAGTGTTTGTTGTGATTATCTAGAATAACACATTCGATTTCGATTATCTCGTCATATTACGTTCCCGTAAAATAACTTTCGAGTTACACACGAAACCGCTGGCTAATTTATAGGTACTATTCTAGTAGTACTATTCTCTCATTCTTTGGAACAATCACTGAAATATACGAAGGTAAAGCCGAGACATAAACTAGTGTAGTCCGTTTTAATATATCTAGCCTCTATATCCATCGTTAAGATGCGGAATCTCGATGGAATGCCGTGAATTTGAATCCGTCCGAATTATTGTGGCTTCCACATTCATGTGAAAGGAGCTTACTTGGAGAATTATTTATAGCAGTAATTCGTTTCTAAAATTAGTATTTTGAAGGAAGATTTAAAATTACGACGCTGAATACGAAGAATAACTCTCAAGATAATTCTCTCTACAGATAATTCTCAAGAAACTAAAGTGTTTCTAAAATTATAATTTTGTTGGATGGAAGATTTAAAATTACGGCAAAGATTATGAAATAGGTTAATTTACTTGAAAATTTAAAGTAGACTAGTGATTTTTTTTTAAATATTTATTTTTTTAAGTTTATTTAAGTTTGTGAAATTTTTAATTTCTTTTTTGTTCTTTTTCTTATAAAATATAATTATACATTATAGAAATAGGCATTTTCTCACGCTACTGTGACGCTACTTACATAATAACTGAAACAGTTCAGACACGATTGTTTATTTATGCATCTCGAATTAAACGTTTCATTTACACAGAGTCAATTTATTTTAGTAGACCATGCGGCACAAAAAAACTGGCCCTGATGGTCAGTTCTTTCATCAATAGTTAAGTGAACTACTTTAATAATAATATTCCACAACTAGCACACAACGCCATCTATTATAGTCCCAAGCTAAGCAGAGCTTGTGTTATGGGTACTAGACAACTGTTAAACATACTTATATATTTCTAAATACATAAATATTATAGACAAATTACACCCAGACACAGAACAAAATTCGTGCTCATCACACAAACATTTGTCCTGGGTGGGAATCGAACCCACGACCTCCGGCATAGCAGTCAGGGTCACTAACCACTAGATCAACAGGCCTGTCTCTCTACATTTACTAACCATGTGTAAAAAAATGTAATACATATTTTAAAATGCGAAACTAACTACTAGTTAGCTTCAGGCTAATTCCATAATTTTATGACGCGCCGATGAAGTAGTAGTGCAGTTGCAGTTAAGTTCACGTTCGAGTGATAAACGGTATGTAAAATCTTTGAACTGCGCGTAAGCTGCGCGTGAACTGCACGTCAACTGTACGACAACCAAACCAGGAGAGAAAAATTATTGCCCACTGAATAATCGAATGGAATCGATTACATTTCAATGAATATGGCATTAAAACTGCACGTTGATCGAATTGAAACTCGTATACTGTCATTTTGAAACGTCAAACGAATAGTAGAATACCGATCATGTTGCGATCCAAAGATCCAAAACACGCACGCGTGACGCGAACTTGACGCGAGCGTGTCTGACAGCGACAGAGAATACGAAAAGCGTTGTTTTGATCGAAACTTAACGTGAACTTAGTTACGTGAATTGCCCTACTGATCAAAAAAGTGGCCCTAATAAAAACTTAGAAAGACAGATTTGAGTGGACCTGTCCAGTCAGTGCAAGAATTTGTCGGTTGTCATGTAGCTCGACTCATAACTCAAGGATATTATCTAAAGGACGGTATCAGTACCGATAGCAATACAATCCTCTAAACATTTAATGTTCACGTTGCCGCTACAAACTAGTTTTAAAAACGACAAATCGACGGTCCCTACGTACAAACGGACATGTCGAAAATGTCATTTTTTTTTTATTGCATAGTTCGCTTTAGATTTTTAAGATGCACATATCTGTATTTTTATTTTTTTCTTATGTTACGTATTTAACGAGATTTACCAATCGTATATGAGGACAAGTATTATATTTACAACGAATAAGTAACGTAGATGCGGACATCTATACATAACGCTTTGTACGGTGTTTTAAATTGCGCGCAAACGCGGTCATGTCTGACATAACGTCATTTACGGCGGGAGTTTCTCAATAGGGCGTGTACATGTCCTTATTGTATGTTTAGATGCTAAGAAGATTGTTAATTAACAATAAACAATTTCGCTTCGGTAACCTATTTGGGAATTTGTCTTTGCAATTGTACGATGTTAAGATGACGAATAACTACCGAAAATAAACGTTTGACATTAATGTCATGCATGCCACCGTCCGAGAGAATCGATCCGACACAATCATTATCTCTAGGTGTTCTTGTCTGGCTAATTCAAATTTAATTTCATTTATTTCAATCAATTTCAGATCATACACCAATATCAAAATTCAATTAATGGCGAATATTTGCATAGACACAACCTCGTTTTCAGGATTATCCACCAGCAACTTGCTTTGAAGTACAACCTTGAGATATCAGAAGTGCCGTAATATAAGTATGCGCCTGACCCTGCCGGTCGCGGCACTAACGAGCTACCGTGACCCCGGAACGCAAAAGGCTTTTGAAGGACACCGTGGATTTTAGTCAGTACAAGTCTGACAGTTCCTCCTGCCCTGCCCTGGGTGGGAGGACTTGTTTGATGATTCTACTATGTTAAAAAAAATGTATGCACCTGACTCAGTTCGCGAAGATGGGAATTTCGTTGTATTGGGATCGACCTATCATCACTGACAGAACTATTGTTGCCAAAAAGCATGACATTGTGGTGATAGATCGATCGGAACGTCCGTCACGCAATGTTTTGTTGTTTATATAACGTATCCGTATGACTAGAACCTCGTGAAGGCAGAAAAAGATAAATATTCAAGTATCTTGATCTGGCTCGCGAGGTTGTTGGCATATGGAAAGTGAACAGCAGTCATTGTGCCGATAGTCGTGTCGGCTAATGGCTTAATTGCCTAGAGCCTTGACCAACGTCTAAGGAGGTTCTCGCTTGGCCAAGCGTTTGATTCAGAAGGCAGTACTTCTGGACACGGCGCGCATCTTTAGGAAGTACGTCTCTCAAGAGCCCTGACCACCGGTAGCCCGGACCTTATTCCCGGTGCTTGTGGACTACTATCTTTGAGGAGTGACTGAAGACGCGCCACGGCGGCAGCGTCCGCCTGACGCAGGTCCTAACCAGACTGAAGTTTCGGGAGGTACGTTCCTGTGTCGGACTGAGAGGGTCCATTGTGCGGAACGCCCGGAGAACACGGTCGAGCATACGGTGGATCTGCCCCGCTTAGGCAGAGACCGCCGTGTCTTCACGGAGCCGATAGGCGGCGGCAACCTCTCGCGCCCGGCATTCAACCTCACAATCCCAGCCGCTGCGGGAGAAGCCCATGGCAACGGTTATCACAAGGCGATTTCCGGCCACCGTAGGCACGTGCGGATGGCGAGTAATGGGTGACTCACCGTTCGATCATGGGCCATGCCTGGATCGAAGGAGCGTCGTGTTCCATGCGCGTCTCAAAGAGCTGTCAGTAATCTGACGGAACCCCCATAGAGGGCCATAGCCTGCCGGGGTTGTGGGACTATTTTATCAGGTAACCATGACCCTGGAACGTTAAGGGCCATTGAAAGAACACCGTGGATTTTACTCAGTACAAGTCTGTCAATACCTTTCGCTCCACCCAGTGGGTGGGAGGACTGATTTGAAGAATCTACCACGTTTAAAAAATTGACATGTCTTTATTTACATTGCAAGAACTATAGACACTTCGAACGAATGAAACCACGTATAAAGCGATATGTCTTCGTTGATGTATATTTTATAACCATGGGTGGTGATTTTAAGATGTTTAACATATCCGTTTGAAAACTATAGCATTGTTCGACGTTTTCATAAAACGTCTTATTTAAATTCTATGTTATAAACTGATTTCTTCTTTCCTACGTATAAAAAGTTATCTAAGACATGTCCGACATTCTTTTATTTTAATATCAGCGTAGAAACAGTCATCTATCAGTTTTTCTAAGAAAATGAAAAAAAATAAAACATGTATAAATACCATTATAAAGTTCCTAAAGCTAATAAAACATTATAGAAAAAAAAAATTCAAAATTGTACATAGAATTATTTCTAGAGCGATTTGAACATTAAAATCGCTCTCCTGAAAACCTCGGTTTTCGACATGTCCGTTTGTACGTAGGGACCGTCGAAATATACGCTGTTAAAATAAACAAACAAATTCAAGAACTTGTAGAAAAGCATACTGAAGTGGAATTACAACAAGTTTTGCTGACTGTACTTGAGTGTTTGAGTTTGGATCAACTTGAAGATAGATGGAGCCACCACCTTTTAGTGTTGGCTGAGCAAAGATTTAGCTATATTGCAGAAGTTTTTAGCTCAATTTACTGCATTAAGTTTGAGTAAGTATCTATAGTTTTAGCACTTGAACTTACTTTAATTATGCAGAGTGAAGAAGTTACTAAGTTGAACAGCGGGTTTAATAATGCAATGGTTTTTTGGTTTTGATAGAGTAATTCTTGTGTTTGGAGATATTTTGCCAAAATATTTATTGAAGGCTTTTTTTGGGATGATAAAATCATAAAATATGTCCTCGCACTCTGAGTGAAAAACGGAAGGGACTGCGAGACTCTTACTCACTAAAAATTCAGCCTGTTCCTTTAAATGCCCTTTGCATTGCAGGGCCGCGGAACCTACAAAGACAGTCCCGAAAACCTGTAAGGCATTTGAGAGCCCCGTCAGTTTGACAGTTTAAAAATGGGCGACTGTCAGGAGAGATTTCATAAGTGCAACAATGACTTTCCTTTATTAAGTAGTTGTTTTTTCTTTCATCATCATCATCAGCCTATAATGTTCCCACTGCTGGGACACAGGCCTCCTCTCTGTGAGAGGGAGTGGGCCATAGTCCACCACGCGGGCCCAGTGCGGGTTGGTAGATGTCACATGTCTTTGAATTTTTGGTTCTAGGACATGCCGGTTTCCTCACGATGTTTTCCTTCACCGTTTTAAGAGCAGTGGTGATGAAATAAAGTACACAAAGTAATGCGCCTGGCGGGGTTCGAACCTACGACCTACAATTCGTAAGTCTGGACCGATACCACTGGGCCACCACTGCTCTACTCTCACTGTTTTTTCTTTAATGCTTTAAAAAGATAAGTACTTGATAAAGCAATAAATTAAATTAAAAGTTAACGGAAGGATATTATCTTCTCTGTTTGGCCTATTCTCAATCATTTTCGTCAGTTTGCATCGGATGTAGAATACCAGTATTTTACATAGAACAACTATTTATCTAACTTACACAATCCAGCTATAGGACAAACCAAGATATAGAAAAATTAAACTAAAATTCCTCCCAAAAAGCAACTACGAAATTTAAATTTATCATCCCGCCATCTGTACTCAAACTTCCGAGTTTACTTCACATGTTGAATAAGAGATGGCGTTACAAATTCATAAGCTACGCTCATGTTTTATTCAAAAATAAATAAGAAGATAAAGTTTATTTAAACTCATCCGGCGTTTAAACGACGGAGACGGCAGTTAAGTATGCGAAACTGAGACAAAACTATTCGTTTATCAGCTCACAACTTGGTTGGGCTGCATTTTTATGGTCTAAGTTATAAACTTCTGGAATCTTGTGCAAGTTAAGAGACTTCTTTTCACAAGCTTTTATTTAGCTTCACCTGTCCTATTGTCTTTAATCAAATCTTGCAAGTGTAATTTGATCAATTTCCCAGTTTTTGATTGAGCTGAAATTTTGCACATATACATGTATGTATATCGCGTGACAGTACAATATTATGATGACATGGGGCTATTTGATGATGGACCTGGAAGGTCAGAAAAAAACGCCGCAAACCCATCGAGTTTAGACTCGTTTGATTCGTCTTCACTAGTACTTTTAATATCGTAAAAGCTTGTTTTTGAAAAGAACATAATTTTTTAAATGACTACTAACACATTTTAATGGCGCAGAATTAAAGTGTTGCACTAAATACTAAACATGAAGAGACAAATAGTCTCTCTGCTTTGGATAACTTGTAATGGGATAAGTTTCGTAAGTGACAAAACTCATTGAATGCATGTCGCTCCTTAACATTTCTCAAGTCAAGTTTCAGTTCAACATTGCAACAGAAGAGAAAAAAGGAGTCAATATGTTTTTTTTTGGTTTAAAAAGGATTCATGACAACTTTCAAAAAACTCTGTTCACAATATTTCCTAAACATTTTATTACACGCATTAACGCATGCTCGGTTGGAAAGAGCGTCATTTGTACTGAATTCGGAGGTCGCAGGTTCAAATCATGCTCGCAGTTTGAATTTTTCTTTCCATAGAAAATTTTTAAAACCCTTTAACTCCGTTCCATTTTAGACATTAGCGTAAAATATAAGATAGGGGAACAAGATCATTGGCAACCATGGGTACAAAAAAGTTTTAATCATTTATACGCATTACACAAGCGTCGCGTATCGTAAATATATTTTTGAGGAAAGAAAAATTCAGATGCGAGTGTCCATGTCTTCAGGATAAGTAGGTACTTGCAGACGCCTTACCAATTAGGCTACTGCACTTTGAAGCACACTTTGAAGCTGAATCTTCATTTCCTAGTTACCTAAGAATCATCCATCATCGGACTACAAGACGTACGGCAATGCGCCATCGATATGGTGGACATCCCTCCGGTACGTACAAAGCGTTTTGCCAATACCTTTATTGTAGGCACAGCTAAGGAGTGGAATTCCCTGCCGCCATCTGTATTTCCCGACAGCTATAACCTTGGGATCTTCAAATCAAGAGTGAACAGGTTACTTCTAGGCAAGCGTGCTTCACCGTCGACCACATCTTCGCTTACCATCAAGCGAGATAGTGGTCAAACGCGAACGTAACTTTAAATAAAAAAAAGAAAACCTTGTTCGAGAAGACATGGATAAATCTTTGCTACTTTGCTCTCATATACCGATGTGACTGCAATCCATCGGATGAATAATAATATTCCACAACTATCACACAACGCCATCTAGTCCCAAGCTAAACAGAGCTTGTGTTATGGGTACTAGACAACTGATAAACATACTTATATATTTCTAAATACATACATATTATAGATAAATTACACCCAGACACAGAACAAAATAAATGATCGTGATCATCACACAAACATTAATTGTCATGGGTGGGAATCGAACCCACGACCTCCAGCATAGCAGTCAGGGTCACTAACCACTGGACCAATAGGCCTGTCTATCAGCCCATGCCTTACACCACCCCCTTGGCAGCATTTTAAGTAGCAACTTGGTTAGTTTACCCGCTTGATGGAAGTAGAATGAAGTGCATCAGTGTTTACAAAAGAGGCTTAAAACTTTATTTCATTAAAATATTTGTGATAGCTCGAAGTTCTTGAAGTTTTTCTTGGTGAGAAATCTTGCAGTCTTGTGGGCAGACTTTCGGAAATGGTTTCTGAATTTTGGAGTTGGATTGTGTATTTTCTCTGTGGAAGTTTGGGTGGAAAATGCCCGATCCGTATTGGGAAATATCGACACAGTATTCGAGCCGATATCTCTAGCTCTATCGGTATCGTTTTCTTGTTATAACAGACTGACCTCGATACAGAATGATATCTTGTATGACAGGAATCACATCACAATTGCAGCTCTAAAACCTACACGACATCAAATATTACATAGTCTACGAGTCATTCATACTAATATACGTTTTGAGTATAAATATACATTTATAGTGTGCAGAAGAAAAGCAAAGAAACTCTTATTATACTCGTATATCTGGACAGTGGTGTATGATATGTGAGTAGTGAGTACATCGTCACAACGTAGTATAATTTTTACTAGGTTCTGACGGCACAAGCTACCAACTCTTAATCTTTGTTGCGATAGTTTAAAAAGGTTGTTGCGATAGTGGAAAAGAAAAAATACGCGTTCTTTTTTTTTTCAAAACTCTGATGGACTTGTTAGAATTGCAACTTATTGATTCCCTCAACATGCCTTTTTAAACGAGGGTAACCTACGATACAGTCTGTCTATAAAATCATGAAAATCAATGAGGGCGTTGCGGATGTCATCGACTTGTTTTACGACTCGTTATATCTATTGCATTTTTATTTCTTTTCAAGTCTACGGTGATAACGAGTCGCAAAACAAGTCGATGACTTACGATGTACCTCGATGTAGTGCTGCCCTACTTTGAATAATTCTAGTTCCCTCAAACTTCAGTTTCATGATTTTATAGTCAGACTTACAGGAGACATTCGTAGCGAGAAGAGCATAAAAACTTTTAAGTTTCACTCCAAAATCTAGGAGCAGATTCTTCCCTCACTTACTACCTGCCATAATAATTTTTCATTTCCAATCACAATGAAAACTGAAAACTAAAATACGGAGTGCAAACCCGTGATTAAGAAGTGAACTAAGTTTTATAAGAGTGGCTCTTAGCTGATTATATCTCCGTCGACAACTTGAGAATCGCTGAGACAATAATTAAGTTTCAAAACTAAAAGTTGCTCACGTTAAATAAACTTTTCTATAGGCCACCTGTATTTATAGGTACCTAAGTATAAATATTGGCAGATTTTTCTGTTGACTGTTGAGAAGTGTGTGTGTTTTTCAGGGCTCACACATGTCAATATAATAGTAAAAGTAAAGGCTGAAGCCAGACAAGTATTGAGTTGTGAGTTGCGTAATTTCGTGTCCATATACCTACAATGCAGAATTCCTTTTGCATAAAAGACTTTTTATAAAACCGGACAAAATTACGCGACTCACAAGCACGACTCAAAAATTACACTCGTCTGGCTTTAGCCGTAATCGTTAAGCATACTATGCACTTCCTGACTACCTACTACTTTCAAGAAAATGCCATCACTGATAATAATTCTAACTTTAATTCTAACAAATCCTAATGTCCTAACTAATATTTAAAATGCGAAAGTTTGGATAAACGTATGGATGGATGTTTGTTTCTCATCACGCCATCTTTGGCGCAGATATTATTGTAGTCTGGAATAAAATTCACGTGGGATAATTTTCAACTACGCGAGCGAATACGCTAAATATTTTATGAACACCTACTTTTTTCCTAGACGAAAAATGCTTCCATCATTCTAAGCTAGGTACAATATAGGTCATTTCGAAGCTTCTAGCAAAATTGATCGCAACGTTTTGAAATTACTGAATTATTCATGAAAGGTAGCGGTTAATTTTCGTCCGAGTTTGTAACTAGCATGCTCTGGGGATCCATAGTTCGGTATTTGTTACTTATACTGTAATCTGATTTTCTAGTGACGCCTTCTGCTTGTGTTGTGAAAGATGGGGCAATGTATAGTCAGTGGCTTATATACCAGGAGTTTCTTGCCCATTCTTCTCCATAGAGATCTACTTCTTGGAATGGGCATCTACGGTACTTTCACAGTTTTATGTCTTGTGACTCTGTAGCATCATAATTTTGTAGTGTTTAATAATGTTTTAATTGTCTTTGACAATTCAAAAGTGGTTGTTACTGGCTTATTTGAAATAAATGCTTTGATTTTGATTTTTGACCAACCATTTCTACGCAGATTTAGTTGAAAATCAGCGTCCAGTACAAGTTGTTAGATATTTTGCTGAACCTAATTTTTTCCTTGAAAATTGTCAATTTGAAATTGTCAAAGTTCCAGTTTACTATACGTCTCAAATACTGAAAACTCGTGCTAAGGGTACAGGTGTAGGACCAGTGCAAATGGTTTAAAGGACAAAGTGCTGCATAGATTAGTACCCAAAATATCATCACTAACTATTAGCGAAACGCACGTACTTTGAACAAACTATGCGACTAAAGTTTCAGCATTAATTGCTCCCAAACTGCACACATGCATACGTAAGTACTAATTTGTAACGAGGGAATGACAAATTAACTAAGTTTGAGGGTTAAATTTCTTAGTAAAACTAGGTAACTTAAAACAGACTTAATAAATAAAACAGACATATTATTAAGGGCTGATTTTTCAATAGTCAGATAACTTTTGGTTTGACATATTTTCCATGTAATAAGCTTGCAAACTGCCATTTTTATTCCTCCGATAAAAGTTATCTGACTATTGAAAAATCAGCCCTAAATAATATGTCTGTTTTATTTATTTAAACTTTCACGTAAAATTGAGGTACATAAGGCGGACTTAATGCCACAAGGCATTATCTACCAGTCAACCTTTGGGTCAAATGGAGAAGAAGCTGGAATAGGTGCAACTGTACAATACGAAACAATTAAAACTACTACTTTTATGTTTTTTTTATTATTTATTTAATGGACAATATTTGTACAAATCAGAGAATAAGGCCATAATAAAATTATTGTGTCTTAGTGGCATTACCCATTTAATTATTATGTTCAAGACAAATGTCACTCTTAAGCAGTCATTTAAAATGTTTGTAACACTGTGAATTTGACGTCAAATGTCAATACTAATCTACTCTATGATTTCTTCAGATATTTTGATTAATATTATTTTCGAGAAAATAAGTACTTAAAAGAAAATACTGGAGGTAAGAGAAAATGTATCAATCTCCCAAGTAAAACAATTATGTACTGTCAGCTTCAGAGAAACCTCACCCCATTTGATAGGGGGTGAGTTTTTTCTCAAGCTACTACATAGTTTTAGAAACTTAAATGTAGCATTAATATCACCACAGCACTTAAAACGCACATCTGAAGTCGATCCAAAAGTATCTCTTACCTACATCATTTTAACTCCGCTGCAAAAAGCGCAAAACAAAAGCAGTAATGTGTTGTACTAACGTCTTTTTTAAAGCTGAAAGCGATGTACGGTCAGCATCGTTAGTGTTACCAGCAAAAAATATATTTTTAAGCTTTATACAATTTTGTTTGAATCGCCCTGGGAATTAAGAATTGTTACTGGCCAGTATTTGCGATTAAGCTTTCCTACATCCTCTAGGGTATCATTAGTGGTCATTATACTCGTACTTGGAAAAGGGAGGATGTGTAAAAATCTTTCCACAGTAGACTAAGCACAAGTAATATTGCCTTAGCTGCCTTTTTTCTTCTGCGAATCTTTTTTGTCGTGTAGAAACGTTTATTTATAATAAGTACTTTATTTTGGTATTGTAATTCGGTTTTCATTTTCTTTATGAAAATGGTTTACAATTTTTATGTAAGTCGGGTCTCGATTGTGTTCTCAATTAGTGAGATAAATGTAATAACTACATTTAATGCTTAATGATTAATGAAAGACATTTATAATTATTGAGAAGCATGAGAAGTATTAGACTCATGCTTTGACACTTAGTGGTTGACAAAATACTTTGAATACTGGAAAGGCTCTCAACCAAAGAGATTTAAAAGAGTTTAATGTCTTTGCTCTCAACGGATGAAATTGTCGAACCGATATTTTTAGCTTTATCTAAAAAAAAAAAAGAGAAATAGTCTGAAGCGAAAAAAATTCACGAAGCCACAACGTCACGGCATACGAAAAAGCATAAAAAAATAACAACAACAGAAAAAAAACTCGAACGGTATTCAATTACACAAACATTTTTCCATGCCATTTACTTCGTCGGATATATGAGAGTAAAAAACGGCCAAGCACGAGTCGGGCACGGACAAAGCGGGGATGTGGTGTGCATCGAAACTTTTTTCCTTTTTTTGTTACTGGCAAGCGACACTTCATGTGACGTAACGCTTTGGTCGCTTCATTGGGTTTGAAAATGGAATAGGTGTTGAGATGAGGAAGGCATGCTTTGATCAGTACGTGGAAAGTAATCGTGAAGGTAATAAGGTAATTTAGAAAGGAATTATGAGAAAAAGTCGCAAAGCGTTATAAAAATGTAGGTACGGATGCGTACAGACTATTTTTAGATTTTTAAGATTTATTTTTAGTTCTCACAATAGGTTAAAACGTCTTATTACTGAGTAGGTGTTGCCATCGTTACGTTTAAAAGTAGATAAGTGGGTGTTTTCTTATTTCATTTCAAAGGGTAAATAAATAGGCTTGCTCGATAAATTTTATCAGACCGTTAAGCTACTTATTTGCTTAAACTTTGTAACATTTTCTTAATTTTGTCTCAAGGTTTCTCTTACAAAGTTAGCATAAACAAAATGTGGGTCAATTAAAATACCTAAGAAATACTCGTATTGTCTAATACATAGGTACTTGTGTTAAGCAGCTATAATGCCACTCAACCAACTATGCCTAAAAACCTAAAAAGGTAAATATTTACCAAAAAAATTTTGAGTGGAGTTTTGCAACCACTCTCCCCATTTTTTTGTCACTTAACATCCTCTTTAACTTGGGCTTTTGAGTATTAATAGTAGGTACTTCGAAACTTAAAAAAAAACCCTAAAACTGTCTAAGGCAGGCCGTATCGATCTAGCACTGAACAGAAAATACTACAGATAATGGTAGAGACAGAGAATAGTGGGATATCAATAAAATACAAAAAATGCCAACCCCAAATTGTTTCACCCAGTTTTTCACCCCACATTTTTATCACAATTCAACATCCCTAGGATATGTTTTGAGCGCCATTGTGCGTCATAAATCTGGCGCATGTCCGCGCTCGCTGGCCGCTCCAAAATAACATACTATAAAACATTAATGCTTCGATGACACTACAAACCTAGCCATTGGTTGGAATTCACGGATTTTCGCTGGAAATAAAAGTGTGGCAGTTGGTCAAGATTTTTATTTGATTTTATGTAATAACCCGAGTTACCCGAGTATGGACAACCAAAATGAAGCTTCATTATTTTTTTTAAGTAGAAATTTGCTGTCCAGAAATTTTCCTGCAGAAACTTGTTAACCCTAGGGCCATTACGACTTACTTAGTGGACTGAGATAGAGTAAGTCGAGAGATTGATTTACATCTATTCCTTTATGCTTGTTTTTTATCTTATTAAGGTACGATTTTGTAGCCAACTGCCATGATTCCGGAACCAACTGCTGAGAGTCGCTCAAGTGTCCATTGGCTTTCTCTAAAAGTCCGTCAACGAAGATACGGACACTAGATACTTTTAAGTGACAACACATTGGGAGTAGGGACAACTGTCCAATCGTTTTGTCACTAATTTTAATACGTGCCGCTACCTAATCTGTACTTGTAAATGGCATTAAAAAACGCTCCAAACTTCGGGCTTTGTGCTTAGACAGTAGAACTCCTAATCTGCAATCGGACGTCAAGTCATTTGCAATCGTGTGACGCGACGTGTCGCAAGCTGCGCAAAGGTATTTCGTAGAAATACGTATTATAAACCGTATCGCAGGGATTCGTCGTGTGCCCCTGCTGTCTGCAGTCGGCTACGAATTAGAAAACAGTTTCTGGTTACAACAGGTCCCGAAATATCATATGCAATACGAAACACGGACTATTGTACCTGCAGCTCGGCATCATAAATTGAACTACATACACTAGATATAAAACGCAATTGCGTTTGCCGCGTACTGCTGTAGTTTTGTAAAAAAAAAACTGAATTTCAACAGTTATTCCGTATGACTATGAGTTTATTGCAGTTACTGTTTTTATTTGATAGCCCAATAAAATTGTGGTTGTCGGGAATTTGATTTTAGTTGTATAATATATTATAAACAAACCACCTAGATCAAAAACTGAAGTAAAATGATTTATTGAATAGGATTTAGTTCCATTTAGAAAGAGTAGGAATAAAATAAAACTGACTGCTGCACTGCATGTCTCGGGTTCTAAACCAGTACCCTTAGCACGAATTTTCACTCTTTTACTTTACAGTATTTACAGCGTTTCTTGTATGAACAAATGGAACAGCGCCTCGGGTGCGCGAAGCCGGAACTAATTTTTTCCTTGAAAAATGTCAACTTGAAACTGTCAAAGTTCCAGTTTACTTTACGTCTCAAATACTGAAAATTCGTGCTAGGGGTACAGGGCGCCAGTGAATCAAAGATTGACACATCTTTGCTGTGACATAATAATAGCCATAAAAAATAAACAATAGCATTTTTTTGCTGCATTTTATCAAAAAAAAACCTTTCCCGACATCATATTTTTTAATTTAATACATCTAGCCTTATGTGGCCTTCATCATCAGCCTATAAATGTTTCCACTGCTGGAATAAAGGCCTCCCTGTGTGAGGGAGTGGGCCATCATGCACCACGCGGGCCCAGTGCGGGTTGGTAGATGTCATATGACTTCAAATTTTTGGTTATGTGACATGGTCGGTTTCCTTACGATGTTTTCCTTCACCGTTTTGGGAGAATTGCGCCGCACTGAGTTCGAATTCACGTCTCGAAACATAATTTCCTCCTCTTCCATATCTTTAACCTATTTTCCTCAAACGATTCCAAATACCAAAAGCTCCTACAGTAAAGCAGTAAAACAAATATTCTACGTACAAATACAAAACATACATATATCTAAGTGTAAACTGTAACATAATTATGACACAAACACACATAAGTTCAAGACAAACAAACCCAGGACTTTGTTTAAACACACCTGCATCCTATTTCTGTTGGCATTTGTTATGTACCTACTGATTCTACATACTATATTCCGTGGTTTTACTTAGTACTTTCATAGTACTTTTTACTTTCAGTAGGTAATGCTAGTGAAGGAGGAGGCGGAATACGTTGCGTGGAAACGCGCAGAGCGTCGGACATCGCGTGACGATTTCCAGCCAACATTAGGCATCAAATATTATCAATGTTACTTTAACGGTGCGTACAGACTATGTAACATAACATGTTATATAACATTGTTATATAAAATTTTTCATAATGTGGTCATGTTATATAACATTGTTATATAACATTTTACATACATTTGTAGTGTTATATAACAATGCTATATAACATTGTTACATGGTCTGTACGCACCTTAAGTCGCACACTAAGCCCCTTCGTACACTAGGCGACACAAGTCTCCCATACCTTACGACTTTGGTATCCATTGACACGTGCCTGTGTACGAACCTCTATGGATTTGTATTGTGATATGTCACCTGGATACCAAAGTCGTAAGGTGTCGGAGACTTGCGTCGCCTTGTGTACGATGGGGCTTAGGCTGCGGTACGAGTGAGCCTGACTGAGCTAGAATACACATACGTGTCACGTGGCTGGCCACGTAACTCGTATGTGTATGTGCATCAGCCATGTGGTTGGTGAATCGCGGCACAGCTCGTCTCCGCTCTGCTCCGATCCGCCTCACTGAAACTGCAGCCTTATGGTGGTACCTGAGCACTGAAATCAAAATAAATGAAGCTCACGCCATAGAAGTTCCGGTTTTACTCTCAAAATGAACAGTCTTTTAAATTCAAAATACACATCAACGACAGACAAAATAATTTGACACAATCCCGTTAAAAACTTCGTAACAGTAGTTGACATCGTAAGCCGTTCACGTCGCAAACAACTTTCGCCCGCAGGCTTTACTTGACATATTTATTATTTACGAACTCCGGTAGTTTCGCTGTGTATTTATTTCTATTTGATCAGGAAAGGGAAATGTATGTGGGTAGGTACTGAAAGTAGTTATTTGACAGAGGGTTTACTTAGAATTTCTTAACAGAAAGAAAGCTTTTTTAAATCCAACCTGTTCCTTCAATAGCCTTTTACGTTCCAGGCTCACTTCGGCAGGCGTTTGGCCTTCTATAGAGGTTGGAGGGCCCACCAGATTGCTAACAGCTCTTTTTTAGGCGTACGTGGAACAAGAAGAGTTGTCGACCCGGTCATGGTCCATGATCGCGTGAGGCATGAGTTGCAGGCACGCAGAAGACGAGTAATGGGTGACTCACCGTCCACATCCCTCACACTGCGAAACAGCCTCGCGACGTCCGTTGACTTGGGCGTCTCTCGCACTGGCGCATGGCGTGGTCGTGAGGTGAAAGCAGTCCTCTCCCTCACTCATTCTCCTTTGCTAGCATTACTGCTTCGCAGAAGGAGGTGACTGCTTCCTATTCCGTTTCGCCTTGCGGCGTGGTCTCAACCGAAAAAAACAGCTACTTATATTTTGTCTACTTATAAAGACCATGCAAAACGTAGGTTGCTATTATTAAATTTATTCATCATCGACTTGTCAACACAAACTTTTGCACGTGTAATTTTATTCTAGGTCTAATTACTTAATAAAATAAACAGACTCTACGGATAAAGCCAAAAACGAGGACCAAAATAAACCTATTTTGTTTGTATTTTCGTTCGTAATTCCGTCATTTATATCATTAACTTCCCTCATTGAGTTGTTTAAATGAATACTTTAAAATAATATACTAAAAGGTTACCCACTTATTTTCTTCTTTTGTCGATTCGTATGAATGGTTGTTGTTATTTTGAACAACCAATTATGGCGATTAGCTTGAAATTTATTATTTTTGAGCAGCTCGTGGCTAAATAATTACAGCAGCACATAGATTGGTCACAGAAATTGGTCACAGTCACAGTAGATTGGTCACAGTCACACAGAGGTAGGTCTGTGTATTGGTGACGTGTGTAGTTTCCTCCGTGCTTTGGAAAGCGCGTAAAGCCGTTGGTCCCGGCTATCATTTGTAGATCTTTGACAGTCGTTACTGTCTGTCAGAAGCTCTAATAAAGTCTGACAACCAGTCTTACCATGATGTATCGTATTACCCAGTTACGGGTTGTGGAGGTCCGATAGGCAGTCGCTCCATGTGGTTTTCCGCTGCTTCCATTGGTCGTAGCGTGGTTTCATATAGCCTTCCTTGAAACATGGCTTACCCAACACAAAAACATTTTTGAGCTACGCTTCTGCCTATCCCTTCAATGGCCACTGCCATGATGTTATGTAATATAATAGCCTTAGATAGATGTTATGTAATCCGCAAGACGAACCCGTACAAGGTACTTTAGTCTACAGAAACTCTCACGAAGATGGGACGGTAAATTATCCTCGCAAGTTTGGGACAAAGGGCTATTTTAGCGCTGCCGAATTTAGCCAGTCAACTGTCACTGCCTTACCTAGCTAGTTTTGTTGTTATTTATTAGCTAAACTGAATTTACATATTAAGACAGAAAGTTTTGACCTATGTTTCAGTGCGAGATTCTAAATCCCCGAACAAAATCAACTGTACGTAAACGATCTCAAAAGCATAAATTCGTGTTTTTCTGCATTCAATCCAACAGAATCAAATTAAGAGCCATTGCATGTAATTTCATAAAGTGTTTTTTTTTCTTTGGAATTAAACTTGATTAATTCTTTACAATGTTTGTTTGATTGATTGATATAGGTATTGAAAGACTTAGGATTCGAATCAACCACAACAGTAAAATATAAAAGCTATGTTACCACTTTTTATCAATTTACTATTGTTAATTTTTACAGAACACTGGCACAAAAAGTCCGATGCAATTCCCTCCCAGCTCTTCCTGTTTCGAGCTACATCCGTCAAAGAAAGTCGTCAACGGTATACGACTGTCGGGAATTCGATCCCATTGAGAACAGGAAGTCGTATAAAGACTTAAGAAAGTCGACGAGACGTAGAAATTTAATTTGAGCTTCAAATGGAAATGGTAATTTTATAACGTTGTCCCTAGAGTTTATAAGTCTGATGATACTTTAAATTAAGGAAAATCGAGTTTGAGTTTTACCGCGCGAACGAGTGGCGCGCCTTTCGTGCTCTTCGCTCACCGAACCACCTATACTTTTGCTTCGCTGTATCCACCCGTCCGCGCGGACCGACGGTCTTGAGCGATGTAAATGTAATTTTATCAAGAATTAAAGTAACAGATTTGAAGCAATTTATGCTTGTTAGGACCAGATGAATGAACGTGGACAAGGGCTTAGGCTTATGAAAGTATGCTGAGATAAGGAGCCGTTTGGCCTGGCACAGGACTAACATTGTTTATTTTTTGGTTTTTCTATTTACATTATTTTGTTTCTTTTGAATAATGTTGTTTGTTTGGTCCTGTGTGTGGCAATCAATCCCTTTTCTTTCATTTTTTTCAAGTATTTATTTAGGTGGCCATATCAAGATTCTTCCTCCCCCAACACTTGTATGATTGATTTAGATTGAATTTCTCGGGACACAAATATCTATCTCCACACGTATTTCATCTAAAAATATCACCTTAAGTACATAATATTTCTTTATCGTACTCGAACGCTGTATACCTTACTCATAACGACGTTGCCCCACTCTAGGAATTTCTTTCTGTATCGTGGGTGCGTTTACAAACATAGAAACTCACATACACAAACACCCAGACCCGGAACAACTACTTACAGATCATACAAATACTTATTTGTTCCGTGCGGGGATCGAACCTGCGACACGCTCGCAGTAGTCGATCGCTCAGCCACTGCACCGTGTCGACAGATGATTGAATTAATTGTTTCCTTAAGAGGATCGTCTACCGAGCGCTCGTCCATACTAAAAGAGAAAACGTTTCCCTACCCCTAAATGTTATCCTATCTCAATGATTTTTAGATGGCTTCTGACACAGTAAAAAACTAGGTTTATAGGTTTTCTTTTTTTTTAAAGTAACTCTTAGGCGCCTGTAACTTTCAAACTATTATAAATTTTGAAAAAAAGAAATCCTGCAAACCTAGTTTTTTACTGTGTAAGAAGCATTCTAAAAAATCATTGAGATAGGATAACATAATAGGGTAGGAAAACGTTTTCTCTTTTAGTATGGACGAGCGCTCGGTAGACGATCCTCTTAATAAACTACGAGTCTTAACGACGAAGCAAATAAACAGTCTACCAAACATTGCCTTTTTTATCAGTCAAAGTTCCAGCTAACATAGTATTGTAATTTCCCACGGGGTCATGATTTAAGTAATTTATAGCTCTTGGGTATTAATGCTGGGTAAATAAAGATATACGAGTCTGACAGTCCCTCCCGCTCTGCCCTGGGTGGGAGGACTCATTTATTAATTTAACCACGCTCGAAAAAGACAAAAAAATAATATCAGCATTACCTGCATTTTTTTCCCTTTAGTCGATACCCAAAGCATTGGTTTCAATATTGTTTTTAAACTAGCCATTTCAAATTCCTGAAAATTTAGAAATAAATAATTTGAAAATTAATTTTAAATTGTTAAATTTTGATTCCATTTCTATTATACGAAACCCTTTAAACGGGCACTTTGACCTATAAGTCAAAAGCTTTATAAAAAAGTCTGCAACATATTAATTTAACAAAGTGCCTTGTGCGATTATAAATAAACGAGACACTTTGTGAAATGAGGACAACTCGGAAAAAAAACAGTCAATATTTTAATAACAGTAATGTCTGTCGTATAATCATCTAATATAATCTCAATGGGTGACTTCAATGCTCAGATAGGAAAAGCAATGCCTTATGAAAACAAGGTGGCTGGAAAATATGGCTTTGGAAAAAGAAGTAAACAAGGTGATAGATTGATCCAGTATGCATACGAACATAACTTAAAAATATTAAATACCGAATATCAATTAAAAAACAAAAATAGATGGACTTGGATCTCTCCAGATAAGAACACGAGAAATGAAATAGACTATATGATGACAACAACACCACACTTGTTTTCCAAATATGAAGTGTTAACCACCTTTAACTTTGGATCAGACCACAGACCAATCAGAGCTACTCTAAACCTAACAACAAAAAGAAGCCGACGACACTTTAACAAGCAGCAATCCACTCTGAAAACAGTAGAAGAGCAAAAAACCTATATCAATCATCTTAATGACCACCTACAAAATTTACCTATATCACATGAAGAATGCACAATCGATCAACACTCCCATTTAATTGAGAAATGTATAAAAGACAGCCTAAAAAACATAAATGGAAAATCAAAACAAAATATTTTGACTGAAGAGGCTAAGGAACTCATGAGGCAAAGAAGCTCATTACAAGGTAAAGCCAAACTGAGCAAAGAAGACAAAGAGACGTTGAAAGAGCTGTACAAAAGAACAAATAAAACCATAAAAAAATGCTACGAGGCGTACCGAACAAATATAATACGCAAGCACCTAGAAACATCAAGAAGTGCTAAAAAAGCCTATAAAGAGCTGAATAACTCAAAAAACTGGATTCCATTCTTACAATCTGGATCAAATCTAAGTAAATCGCGCGCAGAAACTATTAACATGGCAACGAATTTCTACGCTAAGCTATATGAAACGCCAGACTCGGTGCAGACATACAGCAAAGCTCATACCACACAGTCCAATATCGAATTGTTTAATAAATCTGAAGTATTTGAGAATATACTGAAACTGAAGCAAGAGAAATCTCCGGGACCGGATGGCATTAGGAACGAACATATTAAATATGCTAAGACATTACTGCTGGATTCACTCACATGTCTATTTAATAAAATCCTTATTAAAGAGCAAGTGCCAGAGGACTGGACTAAATCAGAAATTATTCTGCTCTACAAAAAAGGAAATCCGGCCGACATAGGAAACTACCGACCCATAAGTCTCATGCCGTGTCTGTACAAGCTGTTTGCATCGTGTCTGCTGAAGAGAATTTCTTTCGACATCGATAACCATCAACCCTTCGAACAAGCAGGTTTTAGATCTGGTTTCAGCACTGTCGACCACATCCATGCAATAGAACAGATAATCGAAAAATATGTTGAGTTTCGCAGACCGCTATATTTAGCATTCATAGATTATAAAAAGGCCTTCGACTCTATTTCTCACAACAGCATCTGGGAAGCGCTTACTTATCAAAATATAGATAACAAATATATTAACATTCTGAAAGACATCTACAGCAAAAGCACAAGTAGAGTCAGATTAGAGAAGACAGGAGAATGCATACAAATCAAGCGAGGGGTAAGACAGGGGGACCCACTCTCACCAAAAATATTTATAGCGGTATTGCAGAATATAATGAAAGATCTACCTTGGTCAACACAGGGTATCAACATAGACGGAAGGTTCATGAGTCATCTAAGGTTTGCAGATGATATTGTTCTGTTATCAGAAAACCCTGAGAAACTAAATATCATGATACATGACCTGCAACATGCAAGCAATCGGGTAGGATTGGAGATGAATTTAAGCAAAACCAAAATTATGACCAATAACAAAAAGAAACCCATTTTAGTGAATAATGAACCATTGGAATATGTACAGGAATATATATATCTGGGGAAACAACTGTCATTCAAAACAATAAGAAATTCAGAAGAAATAGACAGACGAATAGCTTCAACGTGGAAGAAGTTCTGGGCCCACAAGGAGATTCTAAAATCTCAGCTCCCAGTGAAACTGAAGACAGTTGTTATGAACTCAGCAATACTACCATGTCTAACGTACGGCTGCCAAACATGGATATTCGATAATAAAACAAAGAAGAAAATTCAAGCCACCCAGAGAGCAATGGAAAGAAGTTGTCTGGGAGTCACCTTAAGAGACAGAATAAAAGCCACTGACATACGTGATAGAACCAAGGTTTATGATGCAATAATCTTTGCTCAGAGACTGAAATGGAAATGGGCTGGTCATGTAGCAAGGTTCACTGACGAAAGATGGACACTTAAGACAACGACATGGAGGGGACCACAGGGAACCAGAGGCAGAGGGCGACCATGCTCTAGGTGGTCAGATGAAATAAAGGCAATTGCGGGAAAAGATTGGATTGATAGAGCACAACACAGAGACATCTGGCATTCTTTGGAGGAGGCTTTTACCCGAGAGGGGTCCATGCATGCAACTTAATAATTAATCAATCATAAAGTAAAAGTACCTAAACCAATTTTGTTATTGTTTGACATAAAATACATCTAAATTATTTATTATTATATAACAATAAGCTGTAGCAATGAATTTCACTATTAATTTTATTCTTAAATGTCACAATGAACTGATTATTGTAATTTATTTTTAATTATTTTTTTAGGTATGAATTTATGATTATTAATGATTTGAAATCTTATTATCAATTTTATTTTTTAAATTCACAATGAACTGATTATTGTAATTTATTTTTAATTTATTTTTAGGCATGAATTTGTGATTATTTATGTGATTAATTGATTGATTAATTTTAATTTTTAATTTATTTTTCTAATTGTAAATCTTCTGCATGGAATTAATAAAGCTATTTTGATTTGATTTGATTTTTGAATGTCTGTCGTATGTACCTGCAATACACGTAGTTCTCAACCCATGGGGTTTGACAATGCATCGCTAACCTGTAATTGAATTGCGCTGTCTCAAGTGTCAGCAGTACAATGTATCTGGCTTAGGTATAGTTAGGAATATTTGTTATCAGAAGCATATTTTAAATCTGGAAACCAGTCTTAACGAAAGAAAAAGAAAATAAAGGCGTATTTCTTTAACAATATCCCTAAGCCTCAATCTAGACATTAACGCAAAGATGAGTCATTTTTTTTAACGTGGTAATATCAGCAAATGAGTTATCCCATCCAGGGTGGGACAGGAAGGACTATCAGACTTGTACTGACTAAAATCCACTGTGATCCTTTAGTAGCCCTTTACGTTCCAGAGTCACAGTCACCTGATGAGACAGTACCGCGGTCCCGGCGGGCTTTGACCCTCTACTTCTCATCCCTGACAGAAAAAATGAGTCCTTACATGATTGATGAGAGCTTATCCAGTGTTGAGGTTTTATTGTAAACGAAACGTCAGTTGTCTTGTTGATTTTTAAAAAGAAATAATAAAAATGTCACACTCGAATGAAAGGCATGTTTTATTGACTGAAATCCTGAATATTATTTAATTCCACTAATTCGAATCTGAAAAAAGCATCCAGAGATTCGGCGACGAACGCTGGCCGTTCGTGAGCTTGCTGGACATCTGGCGACCGTGAACATAAGCGATTGTGGAATACCGATCACACGCCACACCGACACAAGATGGACACTGCTGAAAAATGCCCCTCGCAAACAAAAGGATTAGTAAAATGTAAAATGCACTAAAGAGAGAAGCATTCTACGAAGGCTTTTTACTATGAAATTTTTAAAACCGGTGAAGCGAAGATAATAGAATTAAAATGTGAGTTTAACAAATTAAATGACATGAACACATGAATTTCACATTTAGATTAAATAATAAAAGATGAAATATTAGATAACGAAAGTACAGATGCGCAAATCGAAAAAGAGATTTATTATTATAAAAACTAAAAATACGAGATAATCATAAATAAATCTCCTAAATCAAGCACAAGCGAAGAACGCACACAAAATAGATATTTCAAGCATCCAGAGATTCGGCGGCGAACGCTGGCCGTTCGTGAGCTTGCTGGAGAGATAAAATTTCAAAAACTCGATGGTGATATTCGTAATTGGTTATGTTTCTGGGGTCAGTTTTCAAAAATAGACAAGGACTCAAGGTTGGATGATGATGATAAAATGTACTATTTAAAGCATTCTTTGGTATGCGCGGAAAGAATGGATTACTGTATTACTTGCATTAGTTTTAAAAGGAAAATCCAACCTTGTGGAGCTATATGATAAACTGAATGCGAATTTAAGAGCCTTGGAAAGTCTCGGCATCAGTAAATACCAAGCATTTATACTACCTCTTATAGAGTCTGCCCTGCCCCTTGATATTTTGAAGATTTGGGAGGGACTGAAGGGACTTATACAGACCAAGAACCCAGAGGAAGTCCTTGTCTGATGAGTTTTTTAAAGCGGAGATTGAGAGCTTACAAAGAGTTGAAATAACTAGAAATCTGGCTCAAACTGATTCTAATGTCGAAAGACGAGAAGTTGTAAAGAAAAAAAAGATTCAGTTATTGTTATTATTATTAAGTACGACTACTGACTAATAAATATAAAAATATTTGTAATATCTGCCTCTACAACAATTTTCAATTTGTTTTTTTTAATTAACTAATTTTAAGTAGTACTTATAACGTTTCGTTTGATAAGTTTATTTACCTTTCTTGTGTTCGGAGGATGTTGAGGTTTTATTGTAAACGAAACGTCAGTTGTCTTGTTGATTTTTAAAAAGAAATAATAAAAATGTCACACTCGAATGAAAGGCATGTTTTATTGACTGAAATCCTGAATATTATTTAATTCCACTAATTCGAATCTGAAAAAAGCATCCAGAGATTCGGCGACGAACGCTGGCCGTTCGTGAGCTTGCTGGACATCCAGAATGAACACAATCATAACAAAGAAAAAACACAGTGACAATTGTTTATCACCGGATTTGAACGGGTCGAGAAGCATTCGGCCCTGGTGAAACTTACCATCGCCCCTGGGAAAGCTCAGTCGTCACTGCAGCGTGCTATGCGCATGGCGCCATAGAAAAGGGTTTTGTCGACGCGAGAATAGACAAAATGACAGAACGTAAAATATTTTTATCGATTTAAGCATAGCAATGTTTAAAATATAGAAGAGATATGAGTTTCTATTCTTTAATAGTGTACGAATCGTGTCATACTTGTGCAAAAAAACAGTCGATTTGTAAAGGAATAACGACTAAATAACTTTATCTTTTCTTAGTAGAATAGAGATATAATCGCCATGCTACGCGTGGGTTACAAGTAACGACCAGGCGCGGGCATACGAGCGGCGTGTAATATGTGACTCGCTGTCCGATCATGGACCATGCCCGGGTAGACGGCGCGTCGTGTTCCTCGCGCGCCTCAAAGAGCTGTCAGCAACATGATGGGGCCGTCTTACAGACCTAAGCCTATAGGGGTCGCGGGACTATCAGGTAGGTAACCGTGGATCCAAAAAATAAAGAGCTATTGAAGAATCACCGTGGGTCTTAGTTAGCCTAAGTCTGACAGTCCCTACCGTCCTGCCCTGGAGAGTAGGAGTCATTTGATGATTTTACCACGAAAAAAATTGTGGTGGTGAGGCAATTGGCCCTGGTGAAACTTATCATCGCCCATGGGATAACTCAGTCGGCTCAGTACTGTTGCTCGGGGTTGACCGCTTGGAGTTGGATCCCATTCATCCCAAACACAATCATCGAACAGGGCAATTCTACTCCCATTCTAAAAGATAATATAATTAATTGCATTTTCTTGCTTCAAAACCTGAAAAACATGTTCCTCTGAAAATGCAAAGTACTGAAAATAGCATGAATAAAATAAGCTCCAATTGTAAGTTTATACGCGAAAAATGAGACTTAAAAAGGAAAAACGATTTCGGAATGGAGATTACAATGTAAGAAGTTATTCGTGTCGGGCTGTGAAATAAGCGAGCGATTTCATTTGATTTATTTCATTTTTATTTTTGCTTCTTTCTTTCGTGTTTGCATGAGCTGTATACGAGTTATTTTTATGCAGTGACTGAAAAATAGACTAGCTTAATGTTACTGTTTATGATCCAATAAATATGTTTTCTATCTAGATCCTAGTTTAAAATTATTCGCTTTTTTGAGATGACCAACCCGCAGTGGGCCCGCGTATCCCAACAGTGGAAACATAATAAATAATATTCTCTCTGTGAGAGGAAGTGGGCCATAATCCACCACATGGGCCCAATGCGGGTTGGTAGATGTCAACTGTCTTCGAATTTGATGGCACTAGGGCATTACACGATGTTTTCCTTCACCGTTTTGAGAGCAGTGGTGATGAAATATATTACACAAATTAACGCGCTAGGCTGGCTTCGAACCCACGACCTACAACTCGTAAGACTGGACCACCACTGCTCCATGATGATCTGCTGTCTTTCAATTCAGAATTACCCTTTTTGAAACTGGCAACTACTTAACTCGCAAAATAATTGACTAGCTAGTTTGCTGCGGAGTTTCTAGAAGTAGGTAAAGCCTTCTGCGTGGTAAAATCATCAGATGAGTCCTTTCCACTCAGGGCAGAGCGGGAGGGACTGTCAGACTCGTACTGACTAAAATCCACGGTGTCCTTCATTAGCTCTTTACGTTCCAAGGTCACGGTAATTCGTGAGTCCCGCGACCCCAGGTATTCCTTATCAAGGCCACCTGGCCGCTCTTTGCTTCGGTGCTATTTTGAGGCCACAGCAACTCCATAGTAAAGAAAAGTAGTGTATAGTGTAAAAGTAGTTAATATTACCTTACCCCACTCATTTACTGGCCACCCCTATGCAAAACAGCTATGATTTTATCTCGTATTTATATGAACTGGCACATTGCCCGGTGTTGCGGGGCGGATGCATCACAGCCTGCGCCATACATTACCCACTACAGTATCATGTATAATAAGCATGTTAGGCCCATTCCGGGAAGATTGAAGTAGGAGGAAGATTGGTGTAGGTAAGATCAGAGATCTCGCGGTTCCTTATCTCGTTACTATATGGTAAAAGTATTTCTTTTTTGTCTTTGGAGGCTTTTCAAGATAACCGAATGTGTTGCTAAAATAATTATTTAGTTTGATATCCTTAAGGAGCTCGTGGTTAAAAACCAGCAGCTGCACAGGTCAATCTTCAAGCCACGCTTGCCGATGTCGATCACTAACATTGTAGAAATGGGTTTTGTCGATGGAAGAGCCAACAAAATGACAGAACAAAAGGAATTGTGTAGGACACAAAACACATGTAAGGCAGAAAAAAGGGAAGACTCATACCCTATAGCGGATTACCTAAGTTGAAATGTTAGTACAAATGAGCATGACATTCTTGTGTTCCCGGGTCTAGCGAGGCCTTCCACCGCCAGCCGTATATTACAGGTAGCTTGCGGTGCCGTAGCTCAGGGTTACTAAAAAGCCGAAGACTAACTTATAGCTGCAATATCAGAGGCATCACCTACCTGAAGCCTCTTAAATATGCATGGATCACCTGTTGCTGATAAACGTCCCACCTTTTACAAACTTAGGTGTATTAAACGACACCTCAGCAACAAAAGTTATTATAAGAATTCCTATAAACTTTGCCTTTGTCAAGCCTAAGGCAACAAACTTTGTCCTCTACAATATTCAAAACACCGATGGAATACTTTCGCAAACTTACATCACATAAGCCGCCTTGATCTCCAAGTTCCTTCGTAATTATATTAACCGGATTGAGCCGGTTTTCAGCGGTTCTCACTGGTAATCTCCGGTTTATACAGTCTCTAGAGTTTTGTGGCTGTATTTGTTTTAATTTTATGAGAAAGGTTGACGAGATGGAGATTTTTATTTGTTTTTGTTGAAAATGTTGGAGAAATTATATGAAGTTTTACCTTTTTTTTATAAAAAGAGCTGATTAGTATTAGCAGCTTCAAGGATAAGAGTAGTACTTGCCGAGAGTGGTACCTAGCTTCCTCAATAAGCACGTAGCCGTAGGACTCAGCTTTCATTTGTGTATCTTTGATAGTCGTATAGGTAGTCAGTTTGACAATCAGTCTAACACACTAGTATCGTATTACCCAAAGCAAACTTGGTTGTGGAGATCAGATAAGCAGTCGCGCCATGCAATCTGGAATCCAACCCCAACATAGATTGGAAAAGCTTTCCGCGTTGTGAGATAAGGAGTTAGATCATAAAATCGGCATTTCCTCGAAAAACAACGTCATTGGGTACCACGAAAATCTGATATTTATTGCGTGGTAGAATTAATTTATACAATGCCTCTGGCACCATGACCCTGTTCCGATTTCCCATGAAACTGTCACAGTATGGTTACGTTAATGCCAATTTCTTTAGAAATGACGATTCGGTTCTGAATACGTCTGATATGGTGTTATTGAAGCTTTCTGTTTTTTTTTTAAAGAAATGGATATAAATCAGTGGAGTGCAGAGTGGTGCTGACATTACATTTTTGGCGTAGTGGCTGAGCAATTGGCTACTGCGGGGCTATTGCGTATCTCTGTTGACAGTTCAAAATGATGATCACTAGCTCTGATGACCATCAAATAGCTGTCAAAAAGTAAATTTCGTATTGGCTTTTGAATTTGCAATGAAACTGTTAATTTAAATGTTCCCTAAAGTCAACTATTGTAATGCTCTTGAGGCACTCCTCAACTTAGCCTCATAACAGTCGATAAAATAATATAGAGGTGTAAAGCCATCCAGCTGAAACAGCGACGCGAGGCCGCGGCAAACCGCGAAGGAGATGGCGGGACGAGCTGGATGTCTTCCTTGAGAATTGGAAAGAGGTGGCGCAAAGTCGCGAGCGTTGGAAGGAATGGAGGGAGGCCTTTGCCCAGCAGTGGGACAGTTCAGGCTAATAATAATAATAAAAAAGCCATTCAAGTTCAGTTGACAACTGCTGGTCAGTGACTATCAAGTTAGCCAATAGCCCTGCTAAGCTGCGTGTCGCGGTTTCAATTCTCGCTAGGGACAATTAATGACCTACAGATAGCTGTTCCAGATATGGTTGTTTGTGTATTTTATTTTTCCACGATACTAGATAAATTCCTAGTGTGAAGTAACGTTTTACACAAAATAAAAAATTAACTTTTTTTACGTCATTCTAAATGTGCCATCTCTATCGCACTCTGACATGAAAGAGACAACCAGCTCTCTTATTTTTAGCTTAGTTTGCCATTTTTCTATCCATTATTATAATTATCGCTGGTTTCCAGTTCAACGCTGACTAACTAACCGTTAAGATCTTCTGTAGCACAGGATAATGTGACGTACTGGGTTTATTATAACTGTTATAATGCTTATAAGGTTTATGAACATTTTCTATCTCGACAATTTCTAGAAATCATGGAGCTGGCCAATGGATCCTGCAGCGAAAACGTAATAAACTTTAATTTATATAAAAACTTCAAGACCTTGATTCTGAAAACAGTACCTTTTGAAACGGGTCGCAATCTTTTTTTTTATACTTTTGTGTTTCATTATTTTGTAACTTACTTAGAGGAGACCACAATTTTTCTGTAATTTTTTTTTTGGTAGATTTCCTTTATTAAATATTTTTATTGTTACACAATAACATTATTATGTAGGAATCATTTATAACTATAGTAAAACAAGACATAAGCCTCTCCCAGGGAGCGCCTCAGCGCACTATCTCCCGCTTTTTTCATTCTAGCTGACATTGCTAGCTAACTTCTACAACATTCATTCTTCGGCAACATTACACAGTTGGGATAGCACCGCTAGGATGTCGATCCCACGCACCCCAAAAATAATGGTTTTTTATCACGGTAAAATCATCAAATGAGTCCTCCCACCTAGGGAGGGGCGGGAGGGACTGTCAAACTTGTACTGACTAAAATCCACGGTGTCCTTCAATAGCCCTTTACGTTCCAGGGTCACTGTTACCTGATCAGACGGTCCCGCGACCAAACATAATGGTGTGTTTTACACTTTTGCCTTCCAGTTTGAGTATACACACTGAAAGAAAGAAAGCAAATTGTGTTTAATGGTATTAATAAATTTAAAACTATAAATAAAACAAAACAATTCTTTTAATGCCTCAGCTTACATTAATTTCCTAATATGACAAAATACAAAAATAATAAAAAAATGTTTTTGTTATTACCGAAGATTATCTACATAAATTGAATTTAATATTACTCGGATGTATACTCATAATTACGAAGCTGTTAAGTTGATTAAAAGTTAAATGCGATAAGTGATGAAATGTTAGAGGCGTATGAGAAAGAAATATATTATCAGTAATGAAAAATTACATTTGTCCGGAGCTCCACCCGTATGAAGGTCGAGAATTTATCGTACTGTCGCGTCGGTTTAAAAACGCAGTTATCTCTGTTCGGCCTTTATTTTTTTAAAAAACAGCGAAGAAACTTAATTTGTATACAATTATTTTGTTTTCTATTTTTCGGCACTTCGACGGCGCTTATGCAGTTTAGTTCAAAGTAAAGGAACGACAATCAGTTAAGAACTCGACTTCACTGTCACCTAAGTCATTCTTTCTTAGCAAAGATCACTCTTCCGAGTTTCTTATAAGAAAGTTACATTTTTATACTAGTTCAGTTTTAATACGGCAACGACGCCTTTGATACTAATTGTCTAATTAAAATACTCACATGTGTAATTTTGTGTTTCAAAAGGACAATATGTAATTATAGGCAGTGGTGGCCGCAGTATTATTAGAGCCCCTGAACGAAACGGTAACATCGTAGAACAAACAAACAAAATAATATAAACAAAACAATTAATCAAAGCCATAGTTCAAAGTGCTGACAATATTGACCTATTGACTGTTAAATTAATTTCATTGGAAGTTCTACAGCCATTTAACAACGGCCAATCGGACGGAGTCAATATGAAAGTTAAAGTGAACAGTAAAAAGACTAGAGATACTTTCTATACTTTAGTGGCTTTAAATTGGTTACTTAGAGTGTTCAATCTATCATGCATACATCGCAAAGAAGATCAGTTAATAGTGTCGTGGTCACTCACAAGAAACATCATCTATGTCTTACTTTTCGGATTTGTGAATTTCTTTTTTTTACTCACCAAGATTGAAATGTTAGACGTCATCAGAAATAATACGACTTTCCTTACATTTTCTGACACCATACAAATGACTTATCTTATTGGATATTTTCAATACACCATCGATTTGATTTATGTCTACAAGTTTGGAAGAGAGCTCCTCTTGAAGTACTTCAAAGGCTTCGAACATGTCGACCAAATTTTGGGCATGACTTACTATGATGATGTTCGGAGAATTATCTACAGAAGCGTTGTGGCTTGTGTGATTATTTCTTTTTTGACTTCTATCATTGATTATGTCAGCTGGGTCGAAGGCTTCGGTTGGATTTCTCCAACGTTGTACTCTTTGGATTATTTCTATTTCTTTCTAAATACTTTGACTGTGCTTGACGGTTTGTCTCATGTTGTACAATTGGAATATCGTCTTAAACTAATATGGGATCTTCTTCAAGTAAGTACAGTTATTTTTTTTTAAGTTTATTTATAGATTCTATTCTCCTTAACTCTCATAATATTTAAGGCTAAATGTAACTGGCTAAACTAATTTCCGTAGAAATATCTTATCTTTTTTAAATATAATCAGAATCTAAAGTACTACCAAACTTGACTCGCTTCGACTTGTACCGTCGAATAGCTTCTTTAGATTGTACTTATTTCATCAGGGCTACTACACCTCGCCGAGTACTGTAAGATCCATTTCTGAAGACGATAACAAAACTTGGGCGTTGAGAACAGGCACTGGACACATTCGTTTGGAGTCTTTGAAAACCCTCAGCCATGGCCGGTTCATCGAAGTCATCGGATTCAATCGTTGCTACCTTCTTCTGCTTGAACAAACCAATTACATTAACTCGATGTTTGGTTTTCGGGTAGGTTACCTTCTATGCTTATTTTTTTTATATTCCAAAATTTGCATAGACTTCAGAGGCCTTAACATAAGTTTTCGTTATTCTGACGTAAAGTAAACTGGAACTTTGACATTTTCAAATAGACACAAGGAAAAAATTAGTTCCTTCTTCGCACACCAGAGGCGCTGTTCCATTTTTCCATACAAGAAACGCTGTAAATACTGGAAAGACGCTGTGAAGTAAAATAGTGAAAACTCGTGATAAGGGTACTGTAGGTACGCGTATCATGAACAATGTTCTGTACCAAGAATAGACTAAGTTATTTCTACATAATTTTACTCTTTTGTGCCCAAGTATAGCACGATTTGTGACGACTGAAACATGGATTTTCTATCTTACAATATTTTTATCTTTCCATCACTTTTTCTATTTTTATTTACTATTCTTTCAGGTTTTAGTAATCAGTGTAAATCTTCTCGTCAATATGATCAATTTGTTGAACGTTGCCATCAGATTTGCTACTGGATCAATGGTTCGTATTAAAAATAATGTATCTTACAATTTTCATGTGAGCCCACAGCAAAAAAATAATACTTTAAGTGTTATAAGTTAGCTAGTTACTATACCTATAGGTACCTAATAACAGCTACACGGATAGACTTGCAAGGTTTAGCTACACTTGTCTAGGTCGATGACAGGATGGATGACCATCTCTTACAAACCGTTCTAGAGTATCTCGGGAAACACGCGATGGGCTAATGTTATTTTATTTTATCCTTTATTTCAGGCAACTAAGGCCCATTATGTATATAAAAGTATAAAAAATCATAACTTTAAGCTAATACTGCATACATATTTTTTAAAACAATAAACACACGAAGTGACGGCGTCGTGTTGCGCTTCGAAGTGTCGCGTAGCCGGCCTTGAAAACGCCGATACAGCACACCTTCCGGCCAAAAGTCTTCCTTGAGGCAGGTCGCCAAATACTGGGTTGGAATGCGCACCACGAACGGCTTGAAATTAATGTTATGGCGCGCCTCCAACTTCTCCACCCTTATTGAAGGATCGTGGATTTTAGTCAGTATGAGTCTGACAGACTCTTCTGCTCCACCGCTCAGGAAATTTCTCATTTGATAATTTAACCACCATAAAAAAAGACCTTCATCATCACTCTCTGTTTTCTTGTAGGTATCACCAAATGGGCCGTGTCAATACCCAGCATTCTCCAGTCTCATCAGATTCCTGAACTGGGCGATGGTGGGCGCCATCATGGTGCACCGGTGCGAGAGAACCTATAGAGAGAGTGAGAGGATAATAGAAATCATTGATCTGTTGCTGGTCAATAAGAATAACTGTGAGTTTTTATTGTGATTCGTGTTGGTACTGATTACTTGGAATTACGGTGCGAATGAAAGGGGAGTCGGTAATAACAAATGGTAAGGTATGAATGTAGCTGAAGAGACAAAGAATCGAAAAAATCGTCGTAGTCGTAGAACAACGACGGTTTTGATTATTTTCAATTTTTGCTTTTTTACGTAAAATGAACTTATATGCCGTGCTTTATTAGCCAATAGCTCTTTTTTTAAAATATTTTTTAAAATAACTCAGATACTGACTAGGAATACTGACGGATTTGATTTCTTAACGCAGTAAAATGACGTAATATTCTATTCGCCCATGTACTACGCTGCCCCCTACCCCCCGCGCCCCGCTTACGCCCGTGAGCGCCTGTCGGATTGTTAGTTCCGCCCATGTTCTGAGTAAGGCTGCGCGTGGCCTTCGCTTTGCACTAATTATTACGTTAGCTTATTTTTATTTAACTCTTAGGCTATATTGCATGTCCCATAATATTAATTTCTTTGTGCAGATTTTCCTAGAACAACGACGGAAACCACTTTGCGTCATGTAATTTCGAGAAAAATCCGCAAAACAACGACGTATGATAACATACGACACACAAGTTTTCATAAAACAATGATATTTTATAAAATTTAGCCGTTTTACGAATTTATCTTGTTGGTCAGATTATAAAAGTTCAGAAACAGAACAACATGTCCAAATTTCAAGGTTAGCGGATCAGCGGTTTCTAAAATATACCCTTAAACTCCATTAGAAAACTTTAAAGCGCCGTACTGTAAAGTTACTGATTTACAGAACCGTCTTTGTTCTACGACTGTGACGAAATGGATGATGTCTACGACATGGCTCATGACTGAAGATATGACTTGAAAGGACTTATACACTAACACAAAAGAGAATAGATAATAGAGGTAAACCGAGCTGTGATAATTCTATCCAGATTATGATTAAAAACTATAATGATATCAGCGATGTAGACACCGACAGATTTAAATGAAATGGGGAAATATCGGAGACTTGTTAGGGTGGCAGTAAAACTAACAATGATGATCATCATCTTAATTGTAGGCAGAATCCATCTCATAGCGATGCACCACAGGCTAAAAATAATTAACCTGAGTTCAAGCATGTTTAGCTAGGGTACAACATAGCATGCAAAATTTTGTTGTTACAGAATGTGAGAGAGATTAATTTTTCGAGTGGTTAAATGAATGTAAATTTTATAGCTTAAAAGAATTCATGGATAGCTAGGGTACAACATAGCATGCAAAATTTTGTTGTTACAGAATGTGAGAGAGATTAATTTTTCTTATCCATGAATTCTTTTAAGCTATAAAAATTACATTCATTTAACCACTCTTTAATGAAATAATGTTTCTCTTGTCCACAGCCGCGAGTCTGACAACCACGCTGGTTAACTTCCGCAACCTGCTGATCACCAGACCTATTAAGTTTCACGCCATACATTTCTTTACTGTTGAATATACTCTTCTGGTTTCTTTTGCCTCAACCATTGTTACGTATACCATTATTTCGTTGCAGAGTATTAAATGATGTTCTAGACTATTTTTGTGGTACAGTGGAAGGGAACACCCAAATACTCCGAAATATTTTATTCCGAATTTCGATATTCCGATTTTCAAAACTCCGAATATCATAATACCTAAAAATTACAATATCTATTATTAAGAATCTCGAAATTTATTTGACCGAAAGTCGTATGTCCGATTTCTTCTTTTTCCGATTTTCACATATTCGAAAAATGTAATGCTCGATGAGTTCTCATTCCGAAAAACGAAATTCCGAATTTCAATATTCCGAATAAACTGATTTTTTCGGAATATTGAAAATCGGAATTTCGTTTCTCATTCCACAAAGTCAGTGACAGAAACGAATTGGTGCAAAACCGGCTCCACGTAATTTTGTATACCGTACTCCCAGAGTGTTATTTAAACCCGTGTAGGCACGGAGTGGCGAGGCGTATCCTCTTAACTTTCACTGTTTGCCTTCAGGATTTTTATTGTTATTAGGAGAACTTAGAATTCAAGAGCGAGCGAAGCGAGCTCTGGACTTGGGGCACCCCGACTCGGACAGGTTAGGTTCGAAGGGGATGGCGGGGTCTGAAAGACCCCGCCATCCCCTTCGTGTTACGTTACTTTAAACCTTGCTCACTGAAATAGGAGCCCCGCGAAGCGGGGCTCCGTCGACCTACCTTGGTAGGTGGTAGTCAACAAATCGACCAAGGATGTAAGAGCGAGCGAAGCGAGCTCGAGACTGGGGACACCCCGACTCGGACAGGTTAGGTTCGAAGGGGATGGCGGGGTCTGAAAAACCCCGCCATCAAATCGACCAAGGATGTAAGAGCGAGCGAAGCGAGCTCGAGACTGGGGACACCCCGACTTGGACAGGTTAGGTTCGAAAGGGATGGCGGGGTCTGAAAGACCCCGCCATCCCCTTCGTGTTAGGTTACTTTAAACCTTGCCCACAGAAATAGGAGCCCCGCGAAGCGGGGCTCCGTCGACCTGCCAGGAGACCTACTTACTCAGGATGCAATAGCGAGCAAAATGTGTCTTGAGGATCCCCGGCTCGGACTTTTCGACCTGACGGACCCGAATCGGAATTCCAACTATCGGAATTTTAATATTCGGTATTCGTGTTTTTGATGTTTCGGAAAATATGTTAAGTCGGAATTATTGATATTCGGTCTATTGAAATTCGGTATTTTGAAAATAGTAATTTTTAACGTTAGGAATTTTGAAATTTCGGAATTATTAAAATAGGAATATTGGTCCATCGGAGTTGTTATATTAGGAATTTTGAACCATTCGGAATTATGAAAATCGGTATTTTGAAATTCGTATTTATGAATTTCGGAATAAAGTTTTTCGTATTATCGTAGTGTACCTAGAGATGTGCCTGATGGCAATATTCCCACTGCCGGCAATATTCCCAATATTGCCACTGCCGGTAAAATACCAAAATTGCCGGCAACTTTGGCAATATTGCCAAAGTTGCCAGTCAAATAACACCAGTATATTTTATTATTACTGCAGGTGCAGTTTATATTACTGTAGATAATACGTTGCGGCATTCAGTCCGCCTTATAAAAACTACTAAGTTGTTACTCTAAACGGTGATTTACTGATTATGTAAGAATTACCGAAACAAATGCATTAAAATAATGTTATTTTTGTTGATTATTTGTAGTTTTGACAGAGATTTATACTTCCATATTATATAGGTACTTATACTCGTTGTTTTTGCTATGTGATTTTGCATGAAAAACTAGTAGCCCACTCAACGAACAGTTATAAAGGGAAATTCTTGGAACACGATTTTGGACTTCGTTACTTTGTTTGAACTAGTTAGGAGGTGAATATAATTATCAAAAGTCCCCGCCACTAGCCCTTGAGCTGTGGGGGAGGGGGGTTTAAGGGTTCCATTTTTTGATTTTTCACTTATAACTTGGAAACCATGCCTCCTAGCGGCATGGTTTATATCAATAAAACAAAGGCTGAATAAATTTCCTATAAGTTTTATTTAGTAACCATTTCGATGTCTTGTGTAGTTTTCAAAAAACCATATTTACCTTTTTGCATTCGGAAAGTCTTATTTAATATTGCCATAAATCCAGAAAGCAGCAGCAGTCTTTTCAAACTCTCGCTGTAGTACCTACTCCTCCTCCAACTCACACTTGACCAAAAATTAATACTAATAATAAACCTATACGAAAATTGTTTACAACAAAAAAGAACTAAAGTTTCCAAAGATAGTGTTTCCGCATCTCTTATGGGTGCGGATTTCCTCCTACATAGTACAGTCCTACCTAGTCTGTAAGTACCTAGTATAATTTAAAATGAGTTTCTAAGGTAATTTTTACTGCTCCCTCGGTGGGGGAAGACAAGACATCAAGCTTGATGGTGGTCACCGAATTTAAGAACTACTTATACCTGGTGGACATTGAAAGAGACCCGAAGGGGTCTCTCTCAATGTCCGTGGGCCTCCAGATAAAGATCTGGAGGCCCATATCACCTCAAGATGAAGCATGCTGGCTCTGTTCATCGCAGGTGGTGAAGGGAGGGTCTGAATGAACTGCTACTGCTTTCTGGATCTATGGCGATATCAAAAACAACTTTCCAAATGCGCGAAACTAAAAATGTTTTTTTCCCTAAATTACAGACTTTCAAAAGCGGATACCTCGAAAACTATGAAAACTCGAAAACTTACAAGATATTGAAATGCTTACTTAGTAAAACTTACGGAAAATTGATTTAGTTTTTTATTTTGTTCACACACGCTATGCTGCTAGAACGTATGGTTTTCCGAGATGTAAGCGAAAAACCAAAAAATGGTACCTTCAACCCCAAGGAGCCGGTAAAATACCGGCAATTTTGGCAATTTTACAAAAAAAAAAAAAAATTGTATATATTGTAGACCATGGTCTGTAAATGCTAATTTTAAGTGTGTTACATAGTTTTCGCACTCACTTTGACTTAAAATTAAGCAATATTCCCAAATATTTCCACTCCCGGCAATATTGCCGGCAATATTTCCACCTATATTCCCACCTTGGGCAATATTGCCGGCAACGGCACATCTCTAAGTGTACCCACAGTGGAATTTGTAGTTTGTTGGTGTTGTTATAAAGTACCTTTTATAATTCAGTACAGATGCACAAGTTTTGTTCTTGTGACGTAAAGTAAACGTGAACATAGACGTTAATTTCACGGGTAAATTAGTTCTTTGTTCATATACTAGAGGTGGTTTTTCATTGTCCTTACATCGTAATATTTCCAGTACGCTGTACGGCTAATTACTTAGAATTCGTGCTGAGACCTTAGTCTGTTTGTATTATACTGTTTTAAGACTGAGTAAATCTATTCTTAGAAAAAAGATTCAACTAAATGGATTCAAAAAGTTCCCGCTAAAGATTTGCTTGGCCGTTTGAAAAGAAATACTTCAAGTATTTAAACAAGTACGATAAAATACGCAGAATTCGGTAATGTCGTTGACCGAGTTACTAGAACATTCCAGAAGAAGCTTAATGGTTCTGGAATGTTCCAGGATGGGACTCCAATTTGACCGAAGGTTACCAGCTCTGGAACTTTGAAAGATATTTGGTTGATTTTTAATGTTCATGAATAAATACTATGCCTAGATTGTAGCAGTGTTAATTGTAATATTCTTCACGTACTAAAACACGTTCTGCTATTTTTATATTTTTCTCTTTGTAATTAAATATTTGAAGGATTTCCCTGATTAATATATAAGTTATTAGCCAGTGTATTTATTAAAAATTCTTGTTGGAATGCTTTGACTGTCAAAGCATCCATTGTTCGTTGAATATTTTCAACGGATTGCTTTTGTGATAAAATAATGACCTAAATTATTTATTATTCACAACATTAATTTTAACTTGTACAATTTTTTGTCCGCGGATTTGTTCGCGTTCATCAATTCGGATCTTATATGTGGCGTAATTTATTTTCTATCAAATAAAGAAAAGAAAGAAATAACATTTATTGGTACAGACACTTTCTTACAAGTATCTACTTACTTACCTATGTTTTAAAAATATGTTTCACTATTAGACAATAATTAATTGAGTAAATTAGTATGTGTTAGTAAATGAGTGAATTAAAAAAACTTACAGACACAGGGTATAGCACAATAATAAATATGAAAAGAACAAAAAAAGTGTAACCGCCTTCAAAAACAACCACAAAAAAGTGTAAAATAATCTACAAAATAACTTTTCTTTCGGAAGTCGGTGCCTTGGTTTTTTTTTTCTTTTCATTGTCTTTTTAGCCACCGACTTCCGAAAGAAAAGTTATTTTGTAGATTATTTTACACTTTATTGTGGTTGTTTTTGAAGGCGGTTACATTTTTTTTGAAAAAGTTTTTATTTTACTCTTTTTAGTTTAAATATCCAATCCGAATTCTTGTCAAGAACATCATTCTCTTACATGTGCACTAGAATTTTGTAATCCTTCGCACCGGTAATTACATCGCTCATGTACACAATAAGATAATAAAATTCCATATCTCAAAAACCAATCAACCGATTTTGATGAAACTTGCAGTATTCCCTAAGTTTAAGTATACCTAGAACAACAAAAAAAGAATTACTTAAATCAGACTGGTAGTTCCAGAGATATGCGAACACAAACTAAATCAATCGACGCCTACTCCTTACTGTTAAGGAGTTGTGCCTTCCATCATCAGCTCATCCACCTGAAATGATGATTATCAGATGCAAATACTTGAACAGCTTTAGAAAATATATGAAATTGGTACTATGTGCCTATAAAATTTGAAGGTTGCCCTCGATTTCCCTGGGATCCCATCATCAGATCCTGACCTGATGAACATGGGACCACTTGTGAAGTATACCCTTTCAAACAAAAGAAAAATTTTCCAAATCGGTCCAGGCGTCTTCGAGAAATCGGGGAACAAACAAAAAAATAAATAAAAAAAAGGTTGCACTCCAGGAGTGCCGGTAGAAGTGAAAACTTTTTTGTTACTATGTTTTATTTTAAAACTGGAGTAGTACAGATATGAAATTAACTAATTTGAATGACGTCTTACTCATTTTCGATCAGGGTCACGTGACCCTGACGCGAGTTTTAAATTTTTTACCCATTACAGAAAAAGTGTACAACGCCGCTAAAGAAGTTTTCACTTCAAAAAAATCCGACGAATTGAGAACCTCCTCCTTTTTTTAAAGTCGGTTAAAAAGAAAAAATGAAAAAAATAAGACATAAAACTACTTATTTGGTACAAAACTGTTTGCCCTACGTCTGCTCCAAACAGGCCCAGTTCAGCATAAAAATGTCAGGCAGCTAGTGCCTGACGCTGGTTTTCAAATGGACCTGGTTGAGAGGTGTGTACGCCGAACCTATTAAATGAAAGTTATTGTCGTCTTTCTCGGGAACAGTATTTTTTCTTAATGTAAATGTACCCTATATCCGTCTATAGATCCGACAACGTATATACAAAATTTCAGGATGATCCGTTCAGTGGTCGGGCGTGAGAAGGTAACAAACAGCGTATAAACTTTATCATTTTGTTTACAGAGTATAAATATTTTCCTTTTTCTTTCCTGTTGTATTTGATTGTTTAATGTTTGTAAACACATCCACGGTACAAGAGAAATTCGTATTGTGGGACAACGTCAATTTTTTTTTTAAAATATGTATCTTTTTGTGATTACTTATTTCGTAGTTATGTAGCTTGAAATTGAGTGGTTTTTACAGCTCACACCCGTTTTAACCGCTTTTTCTGAACTGCTCAACTGAGTTGTGCCGTTTATATTCCCCACTGCTCAACTACAAACTGCTCTATTTGCATTCGATTCGATTCGTCCGTCTATAATTAATAATAAGATCTATCTCTCTCCCAGTAATTTTATCAATCGACTATCATTTTAATTGGTCCTAAACAATATGTTGCAAAATTGGAATTTGCAATTTGTTGGATGATATTTCCCAGGTAAGTTAGGATACGTAAGTTGTACGTTGAAATATTCTCGGTATGCCGAGTTGTACATTTGGAAAAGGTCTTCATTGTAAAAAATATCATCTCTACCAGACTGTCTTGTCCCTTTTTCAAATATTTTTCTTTATATTACAAGAATAATGCCTAAATTCTTAACTACCGAGTTAGGTTGAGCAGTGGGGAAAAACGGTTTTAACCTGATGTTGCAAAAAACTATACTCAACAATGTACCAATCAATAAGCAACAAAGCTTCGATCGTCAGCAACAAACATTAATTACTTTCGCAATAAAGGAACTAATTCAAAGTAAATTAACGAGACTGTACAAATAACTATTAATTTTCTATGCAAGTAATTTGAGAGCAGATAGCGATCGCCTGACAATACATGCTACGGAGTTATTAATGACTTGCTACACATTATTGTAATGGTCACGACGGAAAGTAGAAGTAACATTGCCTTCGAAATGCAAGTTTAAGTACTTGTCCAAGAGTTGCAATACGCATCTACGGCATAAAAACACAGATAGCGATGAAACGCGAACATTTCGGTAAAAAAAATGGCACAGTGATACTCACCTTTCTTGTTTTTGCTCTCGATCATACCGTCTTGAGAACGCGTTCTGATCCTTAGAATAGATATTATTTTGGTCAAAACTTTGTTAATTTAAAACACAATCAAAAGTTTTACATAAAGGTGCAAAACAGCAGATAACTGAAACCTGAAACTGTGCGCTTAATGTCTTGAAGGTATTGAAACTTGCTCTCCGAACGTTTTGAATACTGTGTTAGTATTAGTGTGTTATACTGTGTTAGTATTCAAAACGTTAAAAAAAATTGCCAAATACAAAAAAAATACATTTATTATTACACTTTCAACAAAACAAAAAAAAAACAACAAAATGTTATGCTTCTCTTAGGTCCGCTATAAAACCGCTGTGTTCACAACACATTTCTGACTAAACCGCAATGCCGATTGCCGATGCAACCTCTTCATCAAGTCGAACCTCGTTATTCTAGTCCTCATTTGGCCATTGCATCGTCACCATCATACCGAGTGCAATACTCATTAATATTGCATTAGTAGATACGTTGCACCAACCGTACAATGTAATATTTCTATGGTTTCAACCGTTTCAACGGATCATCATTTGTATACGTTTGAGATTTCTTTGTAGCTGTGTGTTTGTTTTTTTTTTTGTTTGATAGTAAAACATATTCAAAATACCAATGCTGTAGTATTTTCCCATAAGATTAGCTTTCCACATATTTGTCTTTGAATGGATCTTTGACGTTAATTTGATGTAAAAAATTAGTTCTTCGTTCGATCACTACAGGCTCTTTTTCATTTTCCATACAATAAACGCAGTAAATATTTCAAGTAGGTACTCTTTACATGAAATACAAAACTTTATCAGTTGTGTTTTAGTCCTATGTTATCGTGGGACTGCCTGACGAGGGCATCGCAGTCCAGTTATGCAAAAGGCACGTGAAGGAAAAGGGAAGTAGGTAGTCAGTAAGAGTTTCCTCCAGTCCGTGCAGGGCAGGAGGAAGGATATTTGATGATTTGGTTATGGTTGCAAGCCTATTTTCATTAACCGGCTCCGAGACTGCCATTAAAAAAATTTCAAATGCGAAAAGCCAATATTATTTTTTCCAACTTGGGAATCGAAAATCTTTCTGAAGGAAACTCTTGATGTAACGTCCCCAAGGTGAGGCTGAATAGGTTACTTCTAGGCAGACGTTTTTCAACGTCGACCACATCATTACTTATCATCGGTGGTCAAACGAGAGTCCAATGCTAAATAAAAAAAAAAGAACTTCACAATAATATCAACACTAACCGTGGTGCCACAAAAACATTTAAACGTCTGTTGAACACTTGTCTAAAAAAATGTCAGATTATGACGTTGAAATAAGGTCTAAAGACTGAAAAACGCAGTCACACTTTTTTTAGACAAGTGTTCAACAGGTGTTTAGGTTTTTGTATAAGGCTGTCTGTGTTTAGTTTTGTTTTGTACTTAGTTGATAAACATAATTAAACTCTAGAAAAATACTGTTGTAATGACTGATTAAATTTCCCTTGGTACGAATAAACAGAATGTTTTCTCCATGTCAACATGATGTAATTTTTCCTTCATTATTTTTCTTACTCAAATCTTTGGTAACGCGATAACACAGGTACAAACAGTCTTGTTTATTATTTTGTTTTACCCAATTAGATAAAAGAAAATAACTTCAAAGAGCAACATTTTGTTTTGATCATCACGTTTGCGAAGGTTTTTATTCTTCAAAGTACAACATGGGCCACACTTTGAATTTGCTTGAACTGCACTCAAACAGCCAGACCAGAATAACTAGGTACCTGTAGACCAAAACTCGGGGCGTTTTTATCTATTTATTACATCATTTTATCCAAAAAATGTATGCTTTTAGGATACGTGGTCCTGGTCTGTATGCTTTTTTTTTATTGGGACAAATCCACCACACTATTCCCAAACCACTGCAACTCCTGAAAGCCAGAACCAACAACGGCAACCACCAGAAAAGCGCCGAGACAATGAAGCTCGACGTGTCGTGAAGTTAAACAGAAAAGAATAGTGGAAGAGTAGGAAATATATAATTCCACTTCCCTCCATGCAAGCAGGAGACAGAACAAAAAACAAGGCCAATAGGCACAAAGGGATATTACAACTGGGAGAAGCCCAGTTGCCTAGAACCACGGCTAAATATGACTACTAATATGGTCCTAAATTGTGAGCTGCTATATTTGATTCCAATATACAGGGTGTTTGGTGCATCGTGTGCCAAATTGAAATGGTCGATAGAAGGGTTCATCTGCTATCCTTTCAGATCCCTTAACACCCCTCATGCCCTGTGGATTTTTTTTAATCGACTTTTTAGTGTTTTACTAAAAAAGACCGAAATTTTACATTAAAATACAATTTTCTTTTTAAATATGGGACGTAGACTCTGAATTTTAATTTTATTTCGAAGTGTATTGTTTAAAGGTAAATTGGAATACAAAATTAGTGGCATTTGTCATCTAGTTTTTTTTTTATTCACTCGCAAAGGTAAAACATAAATTAAAGCTGTACATGTTACAGCTGTTTATGTGGCTACAAAATAAAAACCAGAAGCGATCGGGATCTTCCAACTCCCTCATTAATTCTCCAGTCTATCTCCTTGCTAATGATGTGCCACATGCCATAAAAATCTTTTAACAACTTTGTGAATTCCCTAGAATTGTGAATCGAGTCACCTAAGGCTGATATTCAAAATGATGATTTTTAATTATTTTTTTTGCTTAATTGATACTTGACAAACCTATAAATCCTATCTCATTCGTATAAGGTAACATCTGTCTCGTATCTCTATGCTTTAGTGGGATTTACTTGAAAAAAAAATTTGCATTTTTAACATTTATTTCATAATTGTTACAAATCCTGCTCAAATTAGTGACCGATGAACATGTGCCCATGGTATTTCAAAATGACGGCTGTTCCGCGCATTGGCGTTTGACTGTGAAGGAATATCTTAACAATGTGTTCAACACTGCTTGGATTGGTCGCGATGGCCCTATTCCATGGCCGCCACGTTCCCCAGATCTAACTTCGTTACACTTTATGTCTGGGGACGTTCCAAAGACCTGGTATGGGTACGCAACGGACGTTCCAACTAGGGAGGTACTAGTCCAACGCATAGTAGCGGCTTTGAATACCACTAAGGCGGAAATACGACTTCGTACAACTGTCGAAATAGATGTCGTGCCTGCATTCGCAACAGAGGCCAACAATTCGAGCAGGATTTTTAACAATTATGAAATAAATGTAAAAAATGCAAATTTTTTTTTTCATGTTAATCCCACTAAAGCATAGAGATACGAGGCAGATTTTCCCTTACACGAATAAGATAAGATTTACAGGTTTGTCAAGTATCAATTAAGCAAAAAAAATAATTAAAAATCATCATTTTGAATATCAGCCTTAGGTGACTCGATTCACAATTCTAGGGAATTCACAAAGTTGTTAAAAGATTTTTATGGCATGTGGCACATCATTAGCAAGGAGATAGACTGGAGAATTAATGAAGGAGTTGGAAGATCCCGATCGCTTCTGGTTTTTATTTTGTAGCCACATAAACAGCTGTAACATGTACAGCTTTAATTTATGTTTTACCTTTGCGAGTGAATTAAAAAAAAACTAGATGACTAATGCCACTAATTTTGTATTCAAATTTACCTTTAAACAATACACTTCGAAATAAAATTAAAATTCAGAGTCTACGTCCCATATTTAAAAAGAAAATTGTATTTGAATGTAAAATTTCGGTCTTTTTTAGTAAAACACTAAAAAGTCGATTTAAAAAAATCCTCAGGGCATGAGGGGTGTTAAGGGATCTGAAAGCATAGCAGATGACCCCTTGTATCGACCATTTCAATTTGGCACACGTTGCACCAAACACCCTGTATTTCTGTATCTGTATGCTAGTGAAATTCTAGAATGAAAACTATTTTGTTGTTTTCTTGTAAATTCATTTATGTTTGTATGTATTTTAATAATTACCTACGTGTAGAAAGTGTTCTAAGAAAAGATTTTTTTAGTTAAAATAATACGAAAATCGTGGAAATGGTTCACTGAACTTTTCTTTCAAGCTGTCGTTTCTAGGAAGGCCTCAACATTTATCCCTAATCATTTTCATTCCCCACACATTAATAAAATAGGAATTCTTCGGGTTTTCCTTAATTTAGATTTTCTTGGGAAATATCAAGGTTTTTGTACCAAAATGCGCTATTTGTTTACTATTACCAAGAAGGCTGTTCTTATATTTGATGAAGAATAACGGTACTGTTACAATTTTTCCAAATAAAGATTTCTTTGGAAACATGAATATTACTGCAAGTGGGGCTCGAACCTGCATCTTTTCAGATCAGTACTTAACTCCAGACGCTTAACCAATTAAGCCATCGCTGTTCCTCAAGCCAAGCCAAGAGTTCGAATCTTTGTCTTTCAGTGAAGTTGCCTTTTTGAAATAAACCGAGAACCGTCATGCAAAAATACTTTATTTTCAAGGTATAAAGCCCGGTTTCCACTGCAAGCAAAGCGGACACATTAATGACCCAGCGGGTGAAAAGAGTAAAAATGAGCTCGCTCTGGGAACGCAAAAACGATTTGTTGGTGGAAATACAAGTATGCAGTTTGCGCTTGCGAGTTTAAAGGAGTCATTAATGTGTCCGTTCCGCTCGCGGTGGAAACCGGGCTTACCACATGAACCCAGTTTCGCCATGCCCGTCCGTCCGTCTGCCTGCAGCTCGCGGTGAATTTATTGTGGGTTTGTGAAAACAATTTTCGATTTTTTCGATCCGTTTGTGAAATACGAAGCTTCAAAGCTCATATTTTGTTAAAGTCAATACCACAATATCTTTTAAATAGGGTGACACAATGGGCGGTCCTATCGCTAAAAGCGATACCTACCTTTGACTTCTACAAAATTTAATATGAAATCATTTACCATCGTTCTAAGTACTGTACAAAATTAGAAAAACTGTGGATGATAAGTATGGTTTGGGTTGATCTATCATATTAATTAAACGTTGGCATCATCAAATACTTATGAATATACATTTGCGTCATATTCGTAATAATGATATACCATGTATGAACAAAGGAGCATTGTTCATTAAATCAGACAAGTTTAATAATGTGTGCTCAAATAGGAGCAGAAATTCGAGCAAATAAGATGATATTAACACGAGAGCGAGCGATCGAGCGCTGCCTGGTATCACTAGTTATTTTGTGTGCTGGCATACAGAACTTGGTAACCTACAGTTGAAATAACTTTTACTATGTCGCAAGTACTAAAAAAAAAACAAAATACCTACGAGTTTTCATGTTTTTTGTGACGTAAAGTAAACGAAAACTGACGTTAATTTTGATTGATAAAATTAGTTCGTTGTTCGTACACTAGACTTTTTCATTTTCCATACAATAGTTTACGTCGCAATACTTTCATCATCATCAGCCTATGATGTTCCCACTGCTGGGACACGAGCCTCTTCTCTATGAGAGGGAATGGGCCAGAATCCTCCACGCGGACTCAAAGCGGTTTGGTAGATATCACATGCCTTCGAATTTTTGGTTGTAGGATGCTCATGATGTTTTCCTTCACCGTTTTTAGAGCAGTGGTGATGAAATAAATTATACAAAGTTATACGCCTTGCGGGGTTCGAACCCACGATCTACAAGTGGTAAGTCGGGGCCGATACTACAGGGCACAATTGCTCAACACTTTGAGTACGCTTTACGGCCAAAGACGTAGAATTCATACAAAATTATTAAATTAAAATAATTGTACACACACTATAAATAGTGACAAAATGTAGGCGTTCATATTATTAATAAAGTTATCTTTTAGCTAATATAAAATGATTAGTGGAAAAATATAAGACGTGGAAGTGATGTTTCAATGTTTTGTTAGTAGATTAACAAAAACATCCATAGGTAAAACAACTCAAAATTACTTTTAATGAATTGATTTTATGAAAATATCATTTTAATTAAACAACAAAGTCGTAGCAGTTCGTGATGGCCCAAAGGCTAACATACTCGTATTGTCGCTTGAACTTCACTGACATCGGTAGAGGGAAAACATTGTGAGGAAACACGCCATGTTAGAGTCCTCTGAAGTTTCGCAGAGTAACTAGGCGACGCAAGTCTCCGATACCTTACGATTTTGGTATTCATTGACGCGTGCTTGTGTTCGAACCTCTATGGTTTTTATTGCGATAGCCGCTTGGATACTGAAGTCGTAAGGTATCGGAAACTTGAGTCGCCTTGTGTACGAAGGGCCTTAATTAAATTGACGGCACAGTTTACGCAGTAGCTGAGTGATCGACTGTTGCGCAGCTTGTCGCGGGTTCGACCCCCGCACGGAACAAATATTTATATGATCTGCAAATAGTTGCTCAGGGTCTGGGTGTTTGTGTATGTGAGTTTCTATGTTTGTATTCGCATCTACAATACAGTAGAAATTCCTTGTGTAGGGGAAGGTTTTTTTTTTAAAGGTTATTAACTCTGACACCACAGGAGCCTACGTCATCTTCATCAGAAAATAAAAAAAACAAGGAAACGCCTATACACGAAACGAATGATAGATACTATGTTATTGCCAACACCAAACAAAATCCCGTCGGACGTGGAAACCGATTTAAAAATGTGATCTTCAAAGTTTATACACTCTCATACATTATGTACATACGTGGATAGCATATAAAGTGTAAAATTATAGCTTTTTACGTCATTTAGTTGGTTTTAGAATCGACGGCCCCAGGTTTAAGAACAGTTATTTATGCAACTGTTGTTTAATCAGGGGTATTAAAACACGAATGTAGTTTTATCACACGGGGCGTAGCCGAGTGTGTTATTAGTATCACATGAGTGTTTAATACCTAATTATAACAGTTGCATACAAGACTTTATCTATGATCATGATGTGAATCCTCTATAAAAGATTCTCATACCATAGGGTGTTGTACAGTGTTGTAAGAACTATGTAAATTCAAGAAAAGTCAATTAGACTTTTCTTGAATTTACATAGTTCTGTCTGTTTTCAGTTGCGAGCCATGTAAATTAAACAGACCTTAATAAGTAAAAGAATTATTGTTCTTTTTTCAAAATTTTAGCGATCAGGGTGGTGAAATGTCATTGCATGAGCATGTTCTTTTTTTGAAATTCATAATACGAGTATCACGCGTTTGGGTGATAATATAATGATCATAGTATCATTGAGTGTTTTAATGTTGGCAATAAGCTAATTGTTATAGGTTCTTTTATAGAGGAATAATAGCATGATAGTAGATAAACATAATTATTATATTCTACTGTAGTTCATCACAGTTTATGACCATAGGCGCATAATCTGGGTCGCGAGACTGTCTTATCAGTTATCTGGAGCCTTACACCACGAGCTCTTAACGCGATGCAGTTTAGGCTGTAGGAAAGAGACAGAGCTATACAAGTCGTCTAGCGCCATCTCTTTCCCACAGCCTAAACTGGATCGCGTTAAGAGTTCATGGTAGGCCACCAGGTAACCATGACACTGGAACGTAATGGGCTATTGAAAGAACACTGTGGATTTTAGTCAGTACAGGTCTGACAGCCCCTCTTGTATCGCCCCGGGGGACTCATTTGATATTTTGCCGCTATAAAAAAACATAAAGGCGCATTATCTGGTTTTACAGTAATACCGCTTATTTCGTTTTTTTTTAAGTTGCCCCACACTAGGAATTTCTCCAAAAAAAAAAAAAAAAAAAAAAAAGTGTCGTGAGTTCGTTTACAAACATTCAAACTCCCTTATACAAAAACTCAGACTCGGAACAACGGAAAAACTAGGTACTTGCAGATCATACAAGTTGTATATATGAGTATTACTCAATTAACCCACAAGTTTACCCAGTACTAGGGGAAAACTAGCCCATATTGTCAAGTGACCCAAAACACACCATAATATGGAACAAAATATTCTCGACATAATACTCATTTGCTCCGCCCATGATCTTCAACCGCCATATTGTTTGGGCACAAGAAGTAATTACGTAAAGCCTCTCGATTCTTACGAGAAGCAATGTTCCCTTTTGAGGGGTTGCTAGATCGAGTATCTGAATTACCCATATAATGGTACATGGTACCACTTTTTTCTTTAAACTTATAAATTACATTTTTAAATATTTTTTTTTTTAAATAGTAGGTGTCCTGTTGCCCACTCATCAAATATTCTCCTTTCCCTGCGAGCTGTGGCCTAATTTACCCTGTCATTGTGTCCATGCAGGAGAAAACTTAAAAATAATTTACAATACCTTTTAGGTCCTGTTTAATTCATTAACTTGGTTACTAGAGATAGCTCATTCTTCATTATTTCCCAGTTATATACCATTAGAGGAAATTAATAACCACTTTTGTTTTTAGTTCTAGTAGGTACCCTCAAAAAGAATTTTGTTATCTTAATTTTCTTTTATTCAATTTATTCAGTTAAATATTATATTAACTTAGATTTTCCCACAAATTAAAAAATAATTAAGTTATCACTTCTTTCTTAACTATTTATTCTTTATAACTATTAATTTAAAGTTAGATTTCACTTTTATTACTTATTCATTCTGTCCCTCACTCCTTTTCTTTCACATACTTAGCTGTTCCATATCTAATTCCAGGGTGCCTCTGAGGTTGTCTTCAACATGTTGACCCGCAGAGCTGCATCCTTAGAGGAAAAACTGAGGGCTACTTTGAAGGAGCTACAATCTAGCCAAACCACGGTTAGTCAGCTGTTAAAGGAAAGGGAAGAAAGTGAAGTGGAAATAGGGTTAGTTATTAAGAAGAACACTGAGCTTAAGAACCAGTTGGCTGAACTACACGTGCAGCATGTGGATATACTAGACCAGCATCAACAACTCCGTGAACTTGTTGGCAACTTTGAGCGGTGCAGTGACACTTATGATCAGGCTTTAAAACGTATTTCGGAACTGGAAATGGAATTAAGTAAAGCACACAACACTGTAACACACCTAGAAATGCTTAGAGCTAGTGAAGTGTCTGCGAACACCTGCAGTTTGTATGATGAGTTGGTTGATAGCCGGTCCGGACCCGTATGTGTTGAGCCAATTGTGACCATAGACTTAACTAATGACACTATCAATAAATGCAGTTCATTTACTAGTCATAATAAGATTAAAAAAATTATATTAAAATAAATAAGTTTATTAGAAAAATTAAAAAGTCATTAAAAGGTCAAAAATTAAACAAATCAAATTTAAAACTTAGAGAAAAAAATGTTAATTTATTATTAGAATTAAAGAAGTGTAATACTGATTTGGAAATTTGTAGGACTATGTATGACACTGACACTCAAAACCTTCAGGATGAGCTGTTTGTGAGTTCTATGTTTAGTTATGCTGTGCTGTATTTTGTGTGTACATAAATAGTTAAATAAATAAATAAAGGATATCTTTAGCAAATATGAGGCTTCTCAACAAGACCTGAGTAAGCGCATGCTGGAGGCTAATGAGCTGGTGGACTTGGTAAAGTACAATGCAGAGAGATATGAGTCTCTGACCAACAACCTCTCCTGTAGCTGTGCCTGCTCCCAGACACCAGCACCCCAGCATGATACAACCACAACCTTAACGGCTCAACCAGTAGGTACTAATAATGTTTTGAATAAAACTGTTAACACAACTTATTTATTTTCAGACAAATTTGGTAAAGGTTTTGGTAGTTTTTTAAGTCAGTGCTCTCCACAAAATATTATTAATTATTGTTTACCCGGTGCCAGTTTTAGCCAGTTAATTAATAGTCTTAAAATGACAAAAATAAACCCCAATTCAACTGTTATATTGTTATTTGGGAATAGCTTAGCTGTCAGAAAGAAAGATGTAATTGAATGTTTTAATTTAATGTTAAAGCTACACGAGTCCAGTAATTGTAAATTTATTTATTCAGCGTTGCCTTACTCTAATTGTTTGTCTGATGAACAAAATAGGCATATTTATAATTTAAACCTGTTAATGTACAATAGGACTTGTCGTCACAGTGACGCGTTTATATATTTTGATTGTAACAGTTTTATTACATATTACAAGCTAACTGATAGTTCCATGTTTTTGCCAGCTAGTTGTAGGAGACAGATTGCTAATCTTTTAGCATACACTTTACGCGTTTACACCGGTACTTGTATCGTACCTACGTTTTCTGTTAGTGGTGACACTAACGTCGCTATTGATACTTTTCGTACTAACTTCACTTTTGATTCTGTTAGTAATGATGATACTAACATTAGTTTACCTACACCTAGTACTTTAAACTGTTAAGTTCGACAAAGGCTAAGGCGCATATGTTGAATGTTGTGCATCAAAATATGCAAGGTTTGTCCGGCAAAGAATTAGAGTTAAGCTTATTTTTAGAATATTATAATGTTCATGTGTTGTGTTTAACTGAACATTGGTTGAAAGAACATGAAGTAGCGTTTATCAATGATGATTTATTTTCCGTACAGAGTGCATTTGTGAGAAAAAATGCTATACGTGGTGGATCTTTAGTTCTTGTTTCCAACAAGCTAAAATGTAAGCAACGTTTAGACTTAGTTAATCTTTCCATTGAGCGCACCATCGAATTGTCTTGTGTTGAGCTCGAGCGGTATATTATTATTTGTGTTTATAGACCCCCGTCTGGGGACTTTACTAGTTTCGAATTTGTAATGGAGGATGCACTTAATAAGGTAAAATTCAGTGGTAAAAACATAATAGTATGTGGAGATTTCAATGTTAATATTTTAGATGTTACTCCACTAAGTATCAGGCTTCTCAACTTGTTTAAATCCTTTAATTTAGTTAATTTATTTTTCGAACCAACAAGGATCACCGCGTCTTCTTCAACTTGTCTTGATAATATGTTTTGTGATGTTAATGCCGAAAATATATATTAGTGTTAACCGATTTATCATCCGATCACTGTGGACAAATGGCTAGCTTCCCTATGCCATTAAATAAAAAGCCGTACAAAATAGAATGCACGCCTTATACTGTTAGTCGTTGCAGTAAGTTTTTTGTGATCTTTCTAAAGCCTTCGATTGCGTACACCACGATACACTATCCTCGTCCTGCCCATTGTGATTTCAAAATCACAAAACATACTTCACGGTTCCTGCCCACCAAAAATATTGTAAAATTCTAAATTCTGCCCACTGTCCTTCAAAAATCACATATTCAAATTTCGCGCTTAGAATTTGTATTTTCTACTCTAATGTCGTTTTTGAAGTTTCCCATGATTGGCTAGGTTATAACCAATGAGTGAGCCTTAAATCTATGCGAGAAATAGACAACAAACTAAAATCAGAAGCCATTCATGCTTCAAAAATGGAGTCACGTCGGAGAAGAGGTATGTTTAATCTCTTACTATCATTTAAATCGGTGGCTTATCTTTATTAAAAATAAACAGGATTGAAGTTAAATGATCAATACTTTGACTTTTGTAATTATTTTTGATTTTCGTTAATAATTGTATTTTTAATAAACATAAATAATATTATGTGATGCAAAAATCACATTGGGCAGAACTTTTTTAAATTGTGATTTTTTCGCAGAGTTGGACGATGAAGACAACGGCAATTTATTAGAAGACAGTGCTGCCGCACTTCTCAGGCAAAACAATGCCTGTATTGGAAAAAAATAGTCCAGGTGTAGGTCCTGCCATCATTACGACAAAACACACTTTAAATGTATTTCATGTCATTTAGAAACTTGTGCTTAACTAAGCAAAAAAATTGGTTTGGTGAATTCCATTCCCAAATAATATTTAGGCATTGAAATCAGCAAAGCAATTTCTTGCTTTCCTTTCTCCGAATCCTTTTAAAAAATATTATTTTTTTAAGTCTTTGGTTTTTTAAAGTGTATTATCATAAAAAGAAGGTTTTTTTATTTTTATTTTTTGCTTGAATTGTTTAATTACTTTTAAGTACACAAAGGCTGCGATAAAAGTTAGTACATTAAGTACTAATTAAAGAGATGAAAAATCAAGACTGCTTAAGAATAAATAATAAATAACATAAAAAGTTACTTTTGTATTATTTATTCCCATTGTACCCAATGTCTTTTAGGAAGGACAAACAAAATACAGCTGATTTCGGCAATTCTGCCCAGTGTACTGTAAAAAGAACAAAATGTATGATTTTAAAAATAGCGCGAATCGTTTCATTATGATCTATTTACTGCCATAAAAAAATATAAAAAAATTAATCTTATGCGTGACCTTTTTTTTTCGTTCTAATTATTCTGGGCAGGAAGCACCTGTATGATTTTGTACTTTGAAGAGAACAGTGGGCAGAATTACCAAACAGGTTCTAATTTGATTGGGCAGGACGAGGCTATTGCGTAAACTTCGTCATTACGGTGTTCAGAATGAAGCCCTCAAAGTAATTGAGTCATATTTGTCTAATAGACTTCAATGTGTCGATGTTAGTGGCGCGAAATCTTCTGGGTTACCTGTTCAGCTAGGTGTACCTCAAGGCTCAATACTTGGACCGTTTTTATTCCTGGTCTATATTAACGATCTACCATACCATTTGAAGAACATCTGCGATGTAGTACTGTTCGCAGATGACACTTCTCTAATCTTTAAAGTAGATAGGAATAGACAAGTGTTTGACGACGTAAACAACGCACTATCGAGGGTCATAGATTGGTTCACGGCAAATAACCTTGTGCTCAATCCCAAGAAGACTAAATGCGTAAAGTTCGCTTTGCCCAATGTTAGAAATCTGGGTCCCAACATCGTCCTCGGTAATGTGGAGCTTGAAACTGTTGATTCAGCTCTGTTTCTGGGTATAACAGTAGATTCAAAATTACAATGGGGTCAACATATATCGAACCTAGCAGGTAGGCTTAGTTCGGCCGCCTACGCTGTTAGAAAAGTTAGACAATACACTGACGTTGACACAGCAAGATTAGTCTATTTTAGTTATTTTCACAGCGTAATGTCCTATGGTATTCTACTGTGGGGCAAAGCCGCTGATATCCAAAATATATTTGTACTCCAGAAACGAGCTGTTCGTGCCATCTACCAACTTGGTGCGCGAGATTCTCTGAAAGATTTCTTCAAAGAGATTGGAATTCTCACAGTGGCTTCGCAGTACATATTTGCCAACATCGTATATATCAGGCAAAACATTCACCTATACAGTAAAAATAGTGATATCCATAATTTTAATACCAGGAATAAGCACAAACTTCGTGTTCCTTTTCATCGGCTTCATAAGGTGCATAATTCATTCGTTGGGGTTGGTATAACTTTTTATAATAAGTTACCGTCCTCTTTCCTAGATTTGCCATTTAACGTGTTTAAAGCAAAAGTAAAAGCTAACCTCTGTTCTAAGGCTTACTATTCTGTGAGTGATTATTTAGATGATAAGCATAGTTGGTCGCTGTGTTGAACACAAGACATTGTTCATGTTCTTTTAACAAATTATTCTGTAGTATTATCGTATTTGACTTTAGTTTTAATTCGTTATTTTTCTGTGTGTTTATTCTTTTATTTTTTTACGACAGTCGTAGGGTATCATCTAATACTAATGTCGGAGCTGATGAAGATTGTTAACTAACCTTGCATTGTATAGAGTCAATCTTTCTAGTATTATATAGTTTCACAGGAATCATTTTGTGAGTACTATCTACTTTATAACTTTCAATGAGTAGATACCCACGTCTTTTAATGACTTGAATGACCCTGGCGGTTGAGATTATGTCATGCTCACTGTTCGCGCCGTTGCATTGGCGCTTCTTTATTTTAGGTATAGTTTTCCTTATACCCGCCTTTTACTTTATATTTTTTGATTTTTTCGCTGCTTGGTTTTGTACTGAGGGGGAGAGATACGAATGACACCGTCGCCGCGTGGTCGTGTCCGTGCCGCTCCATTTAATACATCATCAATTTTGGATTAAAACCGCTTTGAGGTTGTTCCGTGCCGTGCACGATCCTCACATCGTCCTCGTCATCAAGAAGACCGAGAAGAGCGCATCAAGGTCGCAGCAGCGTTGGCAGGTGGAGCGAGGCCCTGAACTGGACTGCCCGCCGTGGTGCTAAGGTTAGTCAATTTTCTTCCCTTAATCGCGAGACCAGCAGCTCTTCTCAATCTTGTGTTCTTTACCCTTTTCTTTTTTTTTTAATATAACCTATGGAGATACAACCACTAGCCAGCTAGTACCCACCCGCGACATCATTTTTTTGGTCCTCGAGCCGCACGTTACATTCTTTTTCGGCCTCATAGCCGTATATCACATTTTTTCCCTATATCCCGCTATTTGTTTTTCCGCTTAGTTTTCAAAACTATTTATTTTCCGTTTAGTTTTAAAACTATTGTTTTATCTAGTTACGAAGGTAATTTACCTGCTGTAATTACCTACATACCCGCTATAATTTATCTACATCATTTATTCGTGTTCCATTTTCAGACGGATAAATTTCATTCCCTTTAGTAAGTACCTAAACGTATTTATGTTGCATTTTTGTCGAAAGTTATAAGCTAATTAAGGAAGCGTAGGTAACAACGTGTTATCGCCGGCCGTTCCGTGAGTTCTTTTGTTCTCGAAGTCGTCTATGTTGCAGTCAGTATCGCTGTTTCGGATATTTTATAACTTGGATATTTTTTAACAATATCTCATCATGGCCCCGGGTTCTAAGGAAGAAGAAAAGCATAATTCAACCATTAAAAGGCTCAGGGGGAAACGCGAGGAAGTTTATGCTAGGCTTCAGAGAATATATGACTCAAGAAAGGAAATGATTAAGGACCCTAGTGATAGTAAGGAGGAGGATTTTCTATGTAGCATGGTCACCATTGATACTGTGCGTGACGAATTTATAAAAATTGTCGATGATTTAAATATGGTAAGTTTGATGTTAGATCCGGATTTCATACCTAACTATCAAAGTTTGTCTACATTTGAGGACCTATACTGTCGCTGTAAATATGAAGCCAACATAATATTTGCTAGCCGTGATAGGCCCAAAGATGAAAAATTATCTTCATGTTCCAGTAACGGTAATAAAAAATCTAACTTGTATTTGCCCAAACTAGAGTTAGTGAGTTTTTCCGGTTCACCCGCAAATTGGTCGACTTTTTACGAAACATTTAGGACTACTATACACGAGAATATCGATCTTACCAATAACGAACGTATTCAATATTTGATGGGTCAGTTATCGGGCCGGGCACTTGCTACTGTGTCGGGAATTACACCGAACGCTAACAATTATATCTACTTTGATATGGACCACGCTGGTCAAGAAATATGAAGATAAACGTTATTTAGCTACCGCGTATTTGGATCAAATGTTCGAATTCAAATCTTTTTCCGTTGCTAACACTAAGAATTTAGACTCGTTTTTAGAACATTTTGCGTCTGCCGTGTCGAGTCTAAAAACGTTAAAACTTAGCAACTTGTCCGATTTTATTCTTCTTTATCTCGCTTTAAAGAAAATAGACCCGGAGACCGCTCGCGCTTTTGAAATGTTTAAGCGAGAGACTGCTTTGCCTAGCTACGAGGACTTAATCACATTTCTGCGTGAACAATCGAAAATATTAGACCGCACTTCGGCTAACACTACGACGAAGCGCGTCGGTACCGACTTAAACAGAAATGTTTCTAAGTCTACCCACTCCTTTGTAGGTACTAGCGCGCCGTTGCAGACAAAAGATAAAAATAAATCTTGTCCGTTTTGCGAATTGGCAAATCATTTCAACTTGTTTAAATGTTTTAAATTTCAAAAATTACCGCTCGATGATAAATTTAATTTTGTCAAAACTCGTAATGGATGCACGAACTGCCTCAGTTTGTCCCATAACAACGTCGCTTGTAAATCGGAAGTACGTTGCCGCTATTGCGATTGTAAGCACCACTCGCTGCTATGTAGAAAACAACAGCTGACTTCCCCCGCGTCCGGCGCAGCGCCCGCACCTAATAATGTTACTCCGCCGCTGCCGGCATCTACCTCGCAGCAGGTACATACCACTGCCTTATCAGCCCTGTCGTCGCCTCCTCCTGTGCAAAATAATAACCGACGTGATAATAATATTACCTGTCTTTTAGGCACGGTTCAAGTTTTAATACCTGACTCTGCGGGTGTGCTGCACAAGGCTCGCGCGCTTATTGATTCCGGATCACAAAACAATTTTATTGCAGCGACATGCTTAACAAAACTTAACGTAAATTTTAATCGAATAACGCGCGCTGTTGTAAAGGGGATCGGTTCGTCGCCTAATCCGATTAGGGGTTCCGTCAGCATTGATTTGTTTTCGAACAATAAAAATATTTTACTTACACTGGACTCTTACGTCATTGATAAAATTACGGATAATTTGCCTTCTGCTCGTATCGAGCCCGCTTCGCTCAGTTATTTAAACCACGTTCAGTTGGCTGACAGTAGTTTCCATTCGCCTGGGGAAATTGACATCCTCATCGGTGCACCGCAGTTTGCCGAAATTTTACTCTCCGGACGCGTAAACGGTCCGCCCGGGTTACCTACCGGTATTGAAACTATTTTTGGTTACATAATCGTAGGAAATTGTCCTATTAGTAATCCACTGAATCAACAACAATCTACTGAGTTCGTTTCTTTGTGCTCGTTTGTACAGAATGAGCCTCCGTTATCAAATATGCTAGAAAGGTTCTGGCAGCTCGAAGAAATAGCGCCCAACCGCCCGCTGAACGCCGCGTCTAGGGAGTGCGAGAAGCTGTTTGTCTCAAGCGTGTCACGTGATGACACAGGACGTTATAGTGTGGCGTTACCTTTTGTGCGCGAACTCTCTGAGCTCGGTGACTCATACAAAACTGCTATGCGTCGTTATATGTACCTGGAGCGTAAGCTAACCGCTACCCCAGAGTTGCGGGTGGAATATGACGCTATTATTAAAGAATACCTATCGAAGGGTTATATCTCGTTACTTAATAATGCTGGTTCGCTACCTACGGGTTTTTATATACCACATCATGCCGTTATTAGGCAGGATAAAGTAACTACAAAGGTGCGAATGGTTATGGACGCCAGCGCCAAAACTAGTTCGGGTAAATCACTCAATGATTTGTTATATCAGGGTGAGAATTTACAAAACGATTTGTTTTTAATTTTACTTGACTTCCGCTTATATCCCGTGGCTTTTACCAGTGACATACATCAGATGTTTTTACAGATTTTGGTTAAAGAGGATCACAGAATGTTTCAAAAATTTTTATACCGTTTTGATCGTTCTTTACCGCTTGATACCTATCAATTTAACCGCGTTTGCTTTGGATTGCGCTGTAGTCCTTTCCTCGCCATGCGAGTTTTAAGACAACTTTGTGACGACGCACGCGCATCTTACCCGCGCGCCGCGGATGTTGTTGTACATAATTGTTACATGGACGATATTTGTTACTCCGTGCCCACCGTCCAGGACTCCTTGCGGCTCAAGGATGAGCTGTTAGGATTGTTTACGGCCGGGGGCTTTAACCTTATGAAATGGTCAAGTAACTCAACAGAGTTACTCGAGTCATTGCCTGATACTCACCGCTATTCTTCCAAAGTAAATTTCGATGAATCTAATCAAAGTCTAAAGGTTCTTGGCCTGGAATGGTCTCCCACTACAGATGTTTTTTCTTTTTCTGTCACTCTTGACAACCGTCCATGTACCAAGCGCAACATCTTATCGGTTATTGCTCGCCAGTTTGATGTCTTAGGTTTGATCGCGCCGATTATTCTTTATGCGAAATTAATCTTACAAAAGCTCTTTGTTCTCAAGTTGGACTGGGATGACAAGCCGCCCCAGAATGTAATGATCCTTTGGGAAAATTACCTTCGCGAACTGCCCGCATTACGGGACCTAAAGATAAAGCGTCATCTTGAGGTGTTTAGAAATTACCTCGTCACTATTATTGCATTTTCCGACGCGAGTGAACGAGCTTACGGAGCCGCCGTATATGTCAAAGTTCAGCAGGATCCCCATTCCCCACCGGTCGTCAATCTGGTGTGCGCGAAATCTAAAGTCGCTCCGCTCAAAACGATATCGGTTGCCAGACTTGAGCTCTGCGGCATTTTACTTATGTCTAAACTGGTGCAACGAGTTAAGAACACTTATAAACCGCGTCACAAAATTGAAAATATATTTTGTTTCACCGACTCAATGGTCGCATTACATTGGATTCATTCAGATCCCCAAACTTTAAAAACATTCGTCGCTACGCGTGTTACAAAAATTTTAGATTGTCTTCCCGCGGAACATTTCTTTCACGTTCCCGGTACCGACAACCCTAGCGACTGCTTATCGCGAGGTTTGTCTCCTAAGCAATTGTTGTGGCACCCGATGTGGTTCAGTGGACCGTCGTGGCTTCAACGGAGCGTCGATACGTGGCCTGTTACCTCTGTCGACACTAGTGCTATCGATGTACGATTGCCGGAAACCAAAGTGGTTTCATTGCCGGTTGTAGCAAATGTATGTATGTGTAGACCCGCATCCACTTCTTGCATTGTCGCATCGCGTTTCTAAGTGGACGGTGCTGCTTCATTCCGTTATCTACGTTTACAAGTTCTTGGGTAAACTGCCGCGATCTAAATCGATTACCGCATCAGATATGATTTTTGCTGAAAGGATGTTAATTACCGCGTTGCAAGAATTTTACTTTTCTGACGAAATCGCACGATTAAAAGCGAACAAAATTTGTCGCACCGCGTTAAGACGCCTCTCCCCCTTTATCGATAGTGAGGGCTTATTGAGAGTCGGCGGTCGACTCCGTAACGCTGATTTGACCAATGAACAACGGCATCCGTTGCTGCTTCCGCATAAAGACCGTATCACCGATTTGATCGTGTCGCACTATCATCGCCACAACTGTCATACTGGTCCGGTGGCTCTTATGTCAATATTGCGGCAGAGTTATTGGATACTGTCTTGTCGTAATGTCGTACGTCGTATCGTGCATAAATGCAATTTCTGTTTCCGCGCTAAACCCAAGGCCGTGCATCCCTTCATGGGGGACTTACCCACGTGCCGCGTAACGGAAGCTAAAGCCTTTACACGCACAGCTGTTGATTACGCGGGTCCTATAAGCATTATCCCGCAACGTAAACGTGGCGTTCGCTCTATTAAGTCATATCTATGCATTTTCGTGTGCTTAGTTACTCGCGCTGTTCATGTCGAGTTGACTACCGATCTTAGTACGAGTACATTTCTCTCAGCGTTTAAACGATTTCTAGCGAGACGGGGTGCTGTACAAACTATGTACTCTGACGCAGGAACTGTCTTTGTCGGTGCGAAGAACGCTCTTTCGGACATCTACGCTTTAGTCAATTCTGAAGAGTATCAAACCGCGTTCTCTAACGAGTTGGCCGAACGGAAAATAACGTGGAAAATCAATCCGCCGCGCACTCCACATTTCGGTGGACATTATGAGATATTCGTTAAGGGCTTCAAAACTCATTTACATAGGACTATAGGTTCTCAATTGCTGACCTACGAAGAGATGTTAACTGTTTTAACACAAATTGAATGCGTTTTGAATTCGCGTCCGCTCACGCCCCTTAGTGAGGATCCGTCTGAGCTAAGCGCATTGACTCCATCGCATTTCCTGACGTCTACGCCGCTAAAGAGTTTACCCGCTTGCGAAGCCACCGGTGATAACACAAATCTAAAGAAACGATACGCTTTGTTAGATCAATTGGTGCAATCATTCGCAAAACGATGGAAACGTGAATATCTTCACCTTCTACAATCCAGAGGGAAATGGAACACTCATTCAGATCCTATCAAGATAGGTAGCGTCGTGGTTGTAGTTACTGATAACGTTGGACCTCTATCTTGGCCATTAGGTATAATTCTTGAAACCTATCCCGGTAAAGATGGGATCAGCAGAGTCGCTCTTGTCAAGACGGCGACAGGGATCTATACGAGACCTGCCGTCCGCCTCTGCCCTCTACCTTCGCAATAGCGTCTCTTCAGCTCCCCGGCTTATAGTTTAGTGTATTTTTTTTGTTTATTTTAAAACCGATGGTTTTAAAGCCGGGAGCATGTTCGCGCCGTTGCATTCGCGCTTCTTTATTTTAGGTATAGTTTTCCTTATACCCGCCTTTTACTTTATATTTTTTGATTTTTTCGCTGCTTGGTTTTGTACTGAGGGGGAGAGATACGAATGACACCGTCGCCGCGTGGTCGTGTCCGTGCCGCTCCATTTAATATATCATCAATTTTGGATTAAAACCGCTTTGAGGTTGTTCCGTGCCGTGCACGATCCTCACATCGTCCTCATCATCAAGAAGACCGAGAAGAGCGCATCAAGGTCGCAGCAGCGTTGGCAGGTGGAGCGAGGCCCTGAACTGGACTGCCCGCCGTGGTGCTAAGGTTAGTCAATTTTCTTCCCTTAATCGCGAGACCAGCAGCTCTTCTCAATCTTGTGTTCTTTACCCTTTTCTTTTTTTTTAATATAACCTATGGAGATACAACCACTAGCCAGCTAGTACCCACCCGCGACATCACTCACTCTAATGTCTCGCTGGCGGTGGCGCGTGTGTCGGATCATTTAGTTCCCTTCAAAATGGTTGAGCTGAGTGATGCTGAGTGATGCATGTGTCATGTTCGTGAACGGGCGCTGTCAGTCGTGACTGGTATTCTCTTAGCAGCCACGGTTTATTTTAATTATAAAGAATTTTGTCTTTTTTATATTAATCACTTATGGACACTTTTCACTTGCAACATCGTTCTCACAATAATGTACCATCACAAGTTGAATGATGTAACAAAGATTTTGTTATAATTTTGGCGATTGAAAAAGAGTGTCCATGGAGTTTCTTGCCCGTTCTTCTCCATAGAGATCTACGCTTTGGAATGGGCATCTACAGTACTTTCACAGTTTTTATGTCTTGTGACTGGGACTGTAGCACCGTAACTATTTTTTAAACTATTTTATTTTAATTTTGTCTTTTGACAATTCAAAAGTGCCTGTAACTGGCCTACTTGAAATAAACGATTTGATTTTGATTTTGATTTTGTAACCAACGTACCTTTTTATTTTGTGACGTGCTGTCATTTCGCAAAAAAATTACATACCCAAAAAAAAAATATTTACATCCACTAAGGGCGTGGCCCCATGTCTCCGGCGCGGCGCCGTGCCGCGCTACGGCGTCGTGTATCGGCACGTACCCTATGTTCAGCAAGTGTATCCAAAGATAAAAATTACAGTTACGATTTGATATGGACCGCGAAAGACGTATCCTGTTCCTGTTGCTAGTGTATATGTATGTATGTAGTCATACGTATCGCACCCTTCCTGTAAGAAAGCGGTAAGTGAAATCGGACAACTTTTCAGGAGCTTAAAAAAACGTGTTCCACATTGTAAAAAAAATCCCACGAAAACCTTGTAAATAACAAAAGATAGCATTTTGCAGCGGCGAAATGATAGAGTTTCCGATTTTTCATTGTGTTATGTATACTGTGAGATAAGGTCGAATTATACGGTTACGTAAATAATCCCCGAAACTGTTACAAAAGATGCCGGTGTAAAAATGGAAATTGCTTTGTTGTCATCTTTGATGTCCCGCATTGGCTGCGTTAAGTGCAGTTATTCCATTATTCATGCTCCAATTTTAGGTTAGTCCGAAAGTGTAAGTATCACTTACGTAGTTTTTACACGAAGAATTCATTTAAGTAAACATAAATACATACTTTTTGCATGCGAAAGTTTTATTTAGTATTTCTACGTTATACTGGAGCTTCTAAATAAACTTGTTTTTTATTGGAAAAAATATTCAAATAATGCAGTGTAACATCGTAAACTTCTATTTTACTGTTCACAGATTGTCAGGTACAAAAATTGTATGTCAATACAATATAGATTTAAAATAGTTAAAAACAAAATAAGCTGCTGTGTTTTTAATCATATTAATCGATTACATGCTGTAGAAGCCTATGGTATGTAAAATGAAGTGCCTAAAAGCTAAATAAACGGAAATCTTCTATCAATTATTAAAACACAGAAAAAAATACCTTTGGTATTGTTGAAACACTTTGACTCTAATCTGTTATCGAACTTTAATGAAGTAACAGTATTTGTTCACTTCCTTCACTAGCTTATGCCCCTAACCTAACAGCATTCAGGCCCATCCGAAGGAAAAATAAGTAAAGCCGGGTATTTTATACGTAAGAAGTTTTATTCTAAATCGACACCAGGTTTCCGCCGCGTAGGTGAGTATTGGTAAAACTGAGGCCTTATTATAAACGCATATTTTCGTGTGCAGTTTCAGGTCATGAGAGGTCCACACACGCTAGTGAAGCTTTCCAAAAATCCAAAGGCAGCGGCTGCATTAGCAATCCGTTCTGGAATTTCAGACGCCAGTCGATTGTCGTTGGAGACTTGACTTCCGAGATATTTATAATGCGGTACCTCTTCCAATGATACAGAATTCAACTTATTGGTGGTTGTTTTATATCTTGGGTTTTCTTTACGCGTATTACTAGCCAAATCTAGAACAGCAGGCCTGAAAACCTTCAGGCCTGCTGTTCTAGACTATCTTAATAACCATTAAGATAGTCTTGGAGAGTTTCTACAGGGTCAACTGACAGGCATACATCATCAGCATAGATAGATAGATGGAATATACTTTATTGTACACCAAAACTGTTACACAACTATTATAAACATTATTAATTCTATGGTTACAATGGCGAGTGTGTCAAGCACGGGAACCCTAGACGTCTTAGTTTTCGCCAGCTCGACCTAAAGCGTGAGATGTCGAAGACACTTTTATCAGTGCGAACATTGAGTTCAATCTGTCCAAGACTATCCTGTAAAGAATCATTAAGCAGAGCCGATAAATAGAATGAAAATAATGTGGGAGCCATGACACAGCCTTGTTTCACATCGCTGGTTATATTAATTAGGTCTGAGAAATCGTTTTCATGTTGAACACGCGCCGTCATACCTTCGTGAAACTGACGAATCATGTTGACAAATTTCTCAGGACATCCAGCCTTTTTCAACACTATCCAAAGTGGAGCGCGCGACACGCGGCTGAAGGCCTTTTCTAGGTTAACGAAACACATGTACAGAGGACGGTTTTGTTCAAGGCAAGTTTTTCTCTTGAATTTTTTTCACTATGAAAATGCCGCCAACATTTCCTCTGCTGGGTCTAAAACCGCACTGCGTCTCTGGAAGATCTGTTCCACAAGGTTTGATAAGCGGCTATCGGCAATATGAGACAGTACCTTCCCAGTAGAAGACAGGAGATAGATGCCTCTGTAAGAACCACGGTCCAATAATTCACCATTACCCTTATAAATTTTGCAAATGGAGGCATTCTTCCGGTCTTGGGGTACAATTTCGGCTTCCCATACCCTGAGCACTAAGTTGAAGAGCCTACTTTGTATTTGTGGACCAGCATATTTGTAAACCTCTGATGGTAGACAGTCGGCTCCTGGTGTTTTACCGTTCTTCAATCTTTTGACCACTAACATGAATTCACCAAAGGTTGGTGGATCAGCTAAGTCCTCCTTGGTGGGACGGCATTCAATATTTCCAATGTTTGGTAAATCAGTTGTCTGAAAGCAGAGATTAAGAGCGTCATTGAAATGTTCAGCCCATCTATCTAGGATTTGCTTATGATCTGTCAGTTTACAGTCCCTGTCACGAGTACCTTGTGCACTTGGTGCCTTTTTCTCAATCTAACCGTTTGGTTTGTGTCAGCACAGAGTTGCATGTGTTTTACCACCATTGATTTTTTAAGTCACGGATCTTAATTTTAATTTTAATGGATTTTCGTCTATCGTTGTTTGATAGAGATCTCAGTTCTAGTCTGTAGTGTGGCTTTCAAGAAATACTCTGATTTCCTTATCTATGTAAGTCATGGAACCAGTTCTGGTTTTTCTTCAGTGGTTTTGGTATAGTACATGACACGCTATCGTGAAGATGTTTGGCATATAAACGCTTTGGCACCGAAACAACACAAACATTCACTGATTTCTTATGTGCTGTGCGTCGAGGAGCTTTTATTTACAGACGTATCTTTTATCGAATAAGTCGATGGTCTGACCAGCACTCCACACCCCACATAGCTCTTGTTATCAAGACGTGGTTCAGGTCTTTTTTAACATACAATAATGTAATCAATAAGTTGCCATTGCTTGGATCTAGGGTGCATCCACGAGGTCTTACATTTTTCTGCTAGGCGAAAAATAAGTCAGGCACAGGTCAAACTCCAAGCCATTAGCATTGCAGTTCCCAACTCCATGCCGACCAAGGACACCACGCCATGCTTCGTAATCAGTACCAAGACGTGTATTAAAGTCACCCAGTAGGCCAATTTTGCCTTGAAGTGTAATTCCCGTAAGAACGCAGGGCAGGTTCCGATAGAATTTTGCTTTATTGTCATCATTAGCTATTAAGGTTGGTGCGTAGATACTGATGAGGTGGATATATTAAGTATCATTAACTGGTAAGCGCAAGGTCATTATGCGATCATTAGCGAAGTTGTGTTAAGAGTGGCGTAATTTTGTTACGCACTGTGAAGCCAATTTCCGCTCGCTGCTTGCTCTTCTGCTGGTTTTCCAATCCAATAATACGTACCCATCTGCTCGCAAAGATTTCCGCTACCACTAAGATGGGTCACTTGTAGCCGCGATATCCATGTTGTATCTTGAGAGTTCCCTTGCCACCATGACAGTCTTCCTCTCGGAACAAAGGTTAGAGTCATCATCCAAGAGTGTACGTACATCCCATGCTTCTATTACAAAGTTTTTCGAGGTATTCTTATTATGTCTCTTGCGAGCGTAAAGAAGTAAGTGCAGCTACGCGTCAGATGTTTATGACATCTCCCTGGAGAAACTACGTAACGATATAAAACGCAAAACAGTCCCGCAACAAGTTTCGTGCAATAAGTAAGTAAGTGGACTTGCAAGACACGCCTTCGTAATAGTATCCAAGAATAAATGCCTATGTTTATTTACTTTTATAAAGTTATTTTAAACCTTCGTGTTAGTTATGGGTATGTGTGTTTATGGCTTTATACCCAGGGAAAGTTTTAAAATAAATAAATGTATGTATGTATACATCTTTATAAGAATGGAAAACTATTATATTTTTTTTCGCAAAAATACACATTTTTTGTGACAGTACCCTTATTTTTGGCGCTAGCTTCATGAAAATTTGTGAGAAGGTGTATTAGAGTACGGTCGATTTTTTGCATTAATAAAAAAAAATTGACGCAAGTCGAGTTACGCGTTTTTTCCAGGGGGGGTGCGGTATGTCTACATCAAAAAAAAAAAAAAATTCTATGATAAGAATAAATAAGTTAAAATAATTTCTTTTATTTCTTACCTTACGATGCGTACAGACTATGTAACATAACATGTTATATAACATTGTTATATAACATTGTTACATGGTCTGTACGCACATTTATAGTTAAGCATAGCATTTCCACAGGCTCAACAGGTTTCCTGAACACGTATTTCTTCTGTATACGAGGCGCTATTTTGGTTAGCAGTTCTTCAAAACTTGATACGGACATTCTAAAATATTCGTAAAATTTGTCATCACCACAGTTTTTCAGCGCTTCATATTTCCTCTTGAAATTATCTCTATCATGGTTCATTATAGAAAGGTATGGATTTACCCAATATTTTCTTTGTTTTTGTTTTTTTTTTAATTTCTCGTCGTCTTAATAGCAACAGGACCAGGATACGCCTTTCGCGGTCCAAATCAAATCAAAACTGTAATTTATATTTTTGGATACACTTGCTGAACATAGGGTACGTGCCGGTACACGACGCCGTAGCGCGGCACGGCGCCGCGCCGCCCGCCGGCGACGGCGCCGCTCGCCGGCGGGCGGCACCGTGGCTCGGCACGGCGCCGCGTCGCTCGCCGGCGGGCGGCGCCGTAGCTCGGCACGGCGCCGCGCCGCCGCACGGCGCACGGCGCCGCGCCGGAGACATGGGGCCACGCCCTTATCCCAGAAAAAAAGGCAAATATCCTCAGTCTTCCAACACTGTTGTTCAAGGTCAAGTGTCAATCTGTTTGATTAGGATAGAGGATAATGGTCAGCTTCTATTGTTATAATTAAGTAGAGGGTGATTAAAACCTAGTTCGTTTTTGTGATGCCAGTAAGCTCTGCTATCACTATTGTTGATTTAATGTCATAGTCTGCAATCATATTGTGAAATGATAAAGAGTCCATACCAGTTGGGGACCCGGGGTCGCGGTACTCACGAATTACCGTGACGCCGGAACGTAAAGGGCTATTGAAGGATACTGTGGATTTTAGTCAGTACGAGTTTGACAGTCCTGCTATGCCCTGGGAGGGTGGGACTACTGAAGATGATGATTTTACTACAAAAAAATACCAATTGGGGATCAACTTCCCTTTGCAGGCGTCCTAATTTAATTCTTTTCATAATGATTCAATGATTCTTATAGTTAAATTATTTATAGGACAGATTAAAACAAAAAAAGATGCAGCTTCAGCCGCGTTTGTATAGTCCGGTATTTGTTACTGAAACGTAATACTGGGTTAAATAGTATCGTCTGTATTATTCCGGATTGCAGTCTAACTTTAAGCCAAATTTCATTAAGATTCGTTCAGCTGTTCTGACATGAATGAGCATCAAACATTCATCCATCTTAATATCCAAACTTTTTCATTTAAGGGGAATGCTCCAACCAGCCCGCGAAATTCAAATTTTCTTACGTTTTTTCGCAATTCATATTTTGATAAAGTTACAACATGTCACTGGCCTGCAAATTGCAAAAAGCGTAAGAAAATTTGAATTTCGCGGGCAACATCAACGCAATCACCTTAAAGTATTAATAATTATATGGAATAATGAGCTCACACTTTGACCAAGACATTGAACATCTCAAAGTTGTTAAAATCAAGCAAGAAAATTTTCCAAGATAGTTTTGAAGTATCTCTGATTCGGATTTGTCCTGCAGGGCTAACATGCGCAAGTCGACATATCTCTTAAACGAGAAGGCAAAATTTGTCGTTCTCGATTCATTTGTCACTTTTCGTAACATGCGCACCACGCTCGAGAAGATATCTCGTCGTGACTTCGCCTTCTCGACGCGAGATAACCGATGTTACCATTTCATGAAAACATACCATAATATAATTTAGTATCGCCGGTTTCATTCATTCATTCGGTCTAATATTGGTGGGAATTGCGTGAACGCTGCCATATTTGTGAACGCGACCGTACAATTGTCTCTTTGACATTTTGTCAATTCAAAATTTGCTCTGTGGTTCGCTCGTGCTAAATATTTTCGAATTTGAAATAATTGTTGAATTGTTTTTTAAAAGATGGCTTTGGCATCAAAGAAATTGTAAGTATTAGATCAAAATCCCGTTACAGATGGCGGAGATGCATATTAGTTTATTATCACCTATTCAATGTTGTAATTGATTTACAAAACAAACCGTGTAAATAATGGATTTTTCAAAGTTCTAAGATATGTAATCATAATACTATGTAACATTAATTATCTCGATGAAATGTTCTAACTGTAATGTACAAAATCCATACATAAATCAACATTGAATGTTGACTATTCAGTAAGTACAAAGTTCTGAAATTGCTGTGAAACATTATTCGTAATAGGAACGAAAGTTTACTTGTCATACACATGTACTGTACAATAATAGTGCCCTTATTAATTGAAAGAGATAGATTGATAGTTACAAATTGAACTGTAAATGTTTCAGAATACGCAGTACAAAATGCCAGATTAAATATCTTTGTGATTATATGCATCAACATGCAAACTTTGCGGCAGGAGAATTTGAAACTCCGCAGCGTGCCGCTGAATATGAGCGGCAGTGGGAAAGACTAAAAGCGGCCCTCGACGTTTAGTCAAAAAATTAGCCTAATTCAGATTACACTAACAGTAGTTTAGGTGGTAAATAAGTAGATATTTACTTTTAAAAAGGCAGGTAAGCCACAGCCGTTTTGAGGCTCCAAATCGGCTTGGAGCTTATCTATAACGTAAATAGCCATAGGCTTTGTAATTCGCCAAAGGGACTGGAACTCGTTATCCCTTAGGTCAAATGGGTTGCAGACGTCGCGAATCACCTTCCTCTGTATTTTTCTTGCTTCCCTCTCCTCATACACAGTTAAAAGATAATTGTAGTACGGCACCGCCATTATACTTAAAAGTTCACAAAATTTACGCCTTTTCAGTTTTTAGTCACTGTTGTCGCGATTTCTCGTCTTCGAAAACCATCGACGAGAAACTTGTCATAGGAAAATGTCAAAATTCGACTAAATATAGCGCGCATGTTAGAGCCTGACGACAAAAACAGGTTTGACAGAACGTCATGAGTTCTATGTCAGAACGACACGACATAAAAGTGTCACCTGCAGGGCTAACATGCGCAAGTCGACATATCTCTTAAACGAGAAGGCAAAATTTGTCGTTCTCGATTCATTTGTCACTTTTCGTAACATGCGCACCACGCTCGAGAAGATATCTCGTCGTGACTTCGCCTTCTCGACGCGAGATAACCGATGTTACCATTTCATGAAAACATACCATAATATAATTTAGTATCGCCGGTTTCATTCATTCATTCGGTCTAATATTGGTGGGAATTGCGTGAACGCTGCCATATTTGTGAACGCGACCGTACAATTGTCTCTTTGACATTTTGTCAATTCAAAATTTGCTCTGTGGTTCGCTCGTGCTAAATATTTTCGAATTTGAAATAATTGTTGAATTGTTTTTTAAAAGATGGCTTTGGCATCAAAGAAATTGTAAGTATTAGATCAAAATCCCGTTACAGATGGCGGAGATGCATATTAGTTTATTATCACCTATTCAATGTTGTAATTGATTTACAAAACAAACCGTGTAAATAATGGATTTTTCAAAGTTCTAAGATATGTAATCATAATACTATGTAACATTAATTATCTCGATGAAATGTTCTAACTGTAATGTACAAAATCCATACATAAATCAACATTGAATGTTGACTATTCAGTAAGTACAAAGTTCTGAAATTGCTGTGAAACATTATTCGTAATAGGAACGAAAGTTTACTTGTCATACACATGTACTGTACAATAATAGTGCCCTTATTAATTGAAAGAGATAGATTGATAGTTACAAATTGAACTGTAAATGTTTCAGAATACGCAGTACAAAATGCCAGATTAAATATCTTTGTGATTATATGCATCAACATGCAAACTTTGCGGCAGGAGAATTTGAAACTCCGCAGCGTGCCGCTGAATATGAGCGGCAGTGGGAAAGACTAAAAGCGGCCCTCGACGTTTAGTCAAAAAATTAGCCTAATTCAGATTACACTAACAGTAGTTTAGGTGGTAAATAAGTAGATATTTACTTTTAAAAAGGCAGGTAAGCCACAGCCGTTTTGAGGCTCCAAATCGGCTTGGAGCTTATCTATAACGTAAATAGCCATAGGCTTTGTAATTCGCCAAAGGGACTGGAACTCGTTATCCCTTAGGTCAAATGGGTTGCAGACGTCGCGAATCACCTTCCTCTGTATTTTTCTTGCTTCCCTCTCCTCATACACAGTTAAAAGATAATTGTAGTACGGCACCGCCATTATACTTAAAAGTTCACAAAATTTACGCCTTTTCAGTTTTTAGTCACTGTTGTCGCGATTTCTCGTCTTCGAAAACCATCGACGAGAAACTTGTCATAGGAAAATGTCAAAATTCGACTAAATATAGCGCGCATGTTAGAGCCTGACGACAAAAACAGGTTTGACAGAACGTCATGAGTTCTATGTCAGAACGACACGACATAAAAGTGTCACCATGTTAGCTCCCATCGACAAACAGACATATGTCGTCTCAGCACGAGATAATGTGTCGACAAAATTTTGTCGACTTGCGCATGTTAGCCCTGCATGTTAGCTCCCATCGACAAACAGACATATGTCGTCTCAGCACGAGATAATGTGTCGACAAAATTTTGTCGACTTGCGCATGTTAGCCCTGCTGATCTTACAAAATAATCACTTTGTATATCTATCTGCCTAAATACAAAAACGAACCAAAATAAACGAATATGAAATGATCTGTATTTTACTGTAACTAAGGAATAAATTATAAAAGGTTTTATCATCAAAGAAACCTTGGAACATGAATAAGAACTTCATTGAATAAGCTTTAACAGTAATTCTTAAAATAGCTATCTAGCCCTTTTATCTCCAAGGATAAAGAAGTATCAACCTACTTATAATTTTATAAAAAATAAATTGATATCGCATGAGTAGGATCAAAGAAATACAGGGGTAGCAATTTAATTCCCTAAATCTATCAAGGGGATTATGCCTCACAACTCGTAAACTAAACGTAAAGGGCTATTGACGTACACCGTCAATTTTAGTCAGTACAAGTCTGACAATCCCTCCCGCCCTGCCCTGGGTGGGAGGACTCATTCGGTGATTTTACCACGTAAATAAAATGTATCGGCAAACGCGACGTTTGGGGTGTTTCTTAATCTTTATTACTCACGGACATGAGCTTAGTTAATGATACGTACAAAAAAATGGTGACAACATTATTGGACACTGCACAGTTGTCTAGACTTCCGATATGTTTCAGAAGTTATGAATTCAAAGAAGTGATAGGGACAGAGGCGTAGCTACCGCCCGTTTAGCCGCATCAATTATACGGAGCCCCCAAGTTTCAAGGGCCCCCGACGATTGGAATAAAAATAAAAACATAAAATGTTGCTTATCGCGGCCATATAAAGCTCCAATTATCAAACTCCTAAAATTATAGCTCACAATTTTCAAATAGGCAATATGAAGTCGTTTTAAATGAGCTACGATCAGTCGATCAGCATTCTCAATTTTCTGGCTCCCGCAGTAGCATTAGTAACACGAGTCAGGATGCTATTGTTTTTAATCAGCAAAACTATTACAACACTTAGATTAGAAGGGCCCCAAACAAGTTTTGATACGGGGCCCCTTGTGGCCTAGCTACGCCACTGAATATGGAGTAACCCTACTCTTTCTCTTAATAGTTTTGAGTTACTTTCGTTAGTATCTGTGCTTTCGTACCGGCCTCTTTCTTTGACTGACAGAGAGTAGACAAACAATTGAATCATCTTATTACAATGGTACGTTTGGCGCAGCAGTGAGTGGCTGCAGTGCTTGGTATCGTGGTTCCGATCTCTGAATGAAGTAAACATTTATGTAGCTTACAGCGAATGGATGCTAACTGCCTAATATAGTAGGCGCTCTTTGGGGGAAGCTAAAGTTCAGCAGAGGACGACATTGGTTGATATTTATATGGCTTATAAGTGTGTTGAGTTTAAATATTTGTTAGCGCGCCCACGATACATGCGTTAAGTTTATACTAAAGTAGCTGTTCCCCCCGTTGCTGATGAGCTCCTATTTGTCGTGGTGTGGTATTATGTAGCCTACAAGGCTATAATAGCCTTCCTTGGTAGATGGATTATCCAAAACAAAAATAAATTTTGAATTCAAACCAGCAGTTCCTTTGATTAGCGCTGTCAACCAAAAATAAACTCTTCAGATTTATAATATTAAGTAAGTATAGATAAAAAAGAAAAGAAGAAAGTAAAAGGATTTTTTCCTCAAACTACAAGTGAATTTCTACAAAAAACCGCACCTGTATTTCCAAATCCGTTCCATTTGATACTATATCACTAGATAGGCGTCATCCTATGTCCGGCGGGGCTTTCACAAAACCGTTCTAGTCTAGTCTAACAAAAGGGGTGTGATTTCACAAACGGTGAAGGATTTACTGATTCTGTATATTGCTGGTCCAAACGAGAAGAACGTGAGCTTTGAAAAAAATTAGGATCAAAATTGGCTAAATGTTTTTTTTTAATAAAATTGTGTTTTTTTAGAAATTGATCAAAAGATGACTAGGTGTACAAGTTATACTTTTTTTTTTTATCGTCATGAAATCATCAGATGAGTTCACCCAGGGACGGGAGACACTGTCAGACTTGTACTGATTAAAATTCATGGTGATCCTTCAATAGCCCTTTACGTTTCAGAGTCACAGTTACGTGATGAGACAGTCCAGCGCCCTAGAAGTTATATTGTAACGTTTGCTTTACTAATTGCGAAAGTGTGTGTGTCCAGCATAAAAATTGAAAAAAACTGCTCATTTTTTCCCAATTATGTAAAGGTTGATATTCACTGTAAGTAGATACATCTTCATCATCATCATCATAATCAGCCCCAAGACGTCCACTACTAAGCATACGCCACCCTTATGGATTTCCATATAATTATGACCGGTTGTTAGCGGGTAACTCAATTATAGTTAATTATAGCTTATTTTCCTGACAACATTTTAATTTATGTTGAAGTTATGTAATGGTCCACGGTGTATATAGGTTCTCTTTGTATTAAACCATGATGATGCTGCTACTATAAACTCTTTTATTACAATCAGCCATTTGCACAGCCAATGCAAACAAACTTGGACAGAAATCTTTAAAACAAAATCTTCATTTCTCATTATTCATTTCAGATCAATTAAAAGTTCAGCATATTAAAAGTTCATAAAGAACCAATATCTTTCATACCAAATCGAATTAACTCGCTAAGAACAATAGAGGGATCAGAGCGAACTACAATAATTCATTTTCTTGTTTTTCTTAAAAACTAGGACACAGAGATCAAATAGAGTGACTGTAGTTCAATATTTTGTTGGGATAACTTCTTAGTTTCAGCTTTTAACCGAGATATGACTGGCTATGAGCCAAATAAAGATGGGAGTTGTCTTAGCAGATTGACCTAAAGATCTTGGTAAAAATAATAATTCTGGACATATTTTTCTACTGAGCTAAAACATTGACGCTTACGAAAACAGAAAAAGAAGATACGATGCTTGGGAAATATGGAGCTAACAGACTTTTAATTTCATTCAAGCTTAAAGCTTTTTTTTCAAAGCCGAGCCTACAACTCAATGACAAAGAACTTCGGACATGTTTCTGAGGGAGGAGACAGACTAGATCAAGTCTGCGTTGAATAGTCCCTTAGGGATGTATCAGGAAGGCGGCATTGCGAGAGGCATGGCGGCCCATGATGTGAAAACCACGACCACTCTGTCAATATTATAGCGAGTAAGAAGAAATACTGGCAGAAGAGAAAATACACAAAAACTGTTCGAAAATAGAGGGTAAAAAAACTCAAAGAACGATTCTGCTGCTGCCTAAACTGCTTACTCCAAGTTAGTCTGATTTTCTTTTTTACCGACTTCAAAAAAAGGAATAGGTTCTCAATTCGGTCGGTATGTTTTTTTATGTATGTACATCGATTACTCCGAGGTTTCTAGTCCGATTAGTGTGATCCTTTTTTGTGGCAAAAAGACAACGAAATAAAAAAACATAGCCACCGACTTCCGAAAGAAAAGTTATTTTGTAGGTTATTTTACCCTTTTTTGTGGTTGTTTTTGAAGGCGGTTAAATATATATTTTTTTAAGTTTTTTATTATAAATATCACACTGCCTTTAGCCTAGAGACAAAGATAAGAACAAAATAATAAGACTATTTGTATGAACGTCTGAGCGCTTGCGGCTATTCAATTAATCTTTTTTCATTGAGGTGGTTTACGATAAAAGCCTTTACTTACCTTAATTTATTTTATGCCTATACTAACTCTTTTTTCATGCTCAGTAAACCTGTATACTAAATCCTTTACCCAGATTTCATCAATGCAAAATAGCTCTCGCCTTGCAGAAATACATAACCACCCCACAAATATTACCTGTTTATTCATTCATAAAATAATTCTATTGAGAGACGAGAAAGTTCTCTAATTAATTATATTTTATGGGGTTGCTAACGGCACTTTAATTAGGACTTCAGTGCGATGCCGAGGCCGTGAAAAATTGCACGCCACACCTTATCTGATTTTGGTCTACGTTTCACTGAACTTTTGATAAATTAACTTTGTTAAGCCTGCGATTTGAGTTTCCAGGGATTTTCTTATTAGAAGCGTGAGTTTTTTTTCTGTTATTTGTTAACTAGTTTTCAAAAACAACCCTAGGAATTTCTCTTAAATCCTTGGTGCGTTAAAAAGCATTTAATTATACCCACCCGTACAAACACCCAGATCCAGTACAACGACTCGTGGATCATACATTAACTAGTCGCGCGGGCCGGACGGTTACATACGGGAGTCGAATCCGCGTCACGAAGCACAGTAGATCATGAGAGCCTAATGTCCCATTTAGGTACAAGTCAAAGACAGTGGCGAGTAGCGACTTCAAGTATGGTGCCGAGTGGCGAGTAACTAGAAAGGTTACTCGCTACTCGACTCATGCGATCATACCTCAGGAGCCTAACCACGAGCTCTTAACGCGATTCACTTTAGGCTGTGGGAAAGAGACAGAGCTATACAAGTCATCTAGCGCCATCTCTTTCCCACAGCCTAAACTGGATCGCTGTAAAAGTTCATGGTATGCCACCAGGTACATCAGAGAGTCAAATAGCGGTAGAGATGATCGCAAGTGTACAGTCACGAGCAATAACATGTATACACTTAACAAAATTCAAACGCAATTTACTCGTGAAATACTGGTTTCCACTTTGAAATGAGACCTATTTCATAATAGTATGGTTTCCAAAATAGAAGTCTAATGAAAAGGCAAAAGTTTAATCAATATGGTAAGATAAATAGACGGGCCCAAAATCTAGACAACGTAAATAATGCTTTACGTCAGGTCCACGATTGGTTTACTGCAAACAACTTAAGCTAGGTTCATATTGCTGTGTCGGGGTGTGTCGGGGCGCGCCAGAACGCAATCGCTTACGTTCATTTACTATGAATAGATTCACATTAGTAGGTTGTGTTGTGTTGTGGCGCGTTCTGTCGCAGTAAAATCGCTCGACGCCCAATCGCGCCAGAGAGGTGGTGGGGGATCTGTCGCGCCACACTAATGTGAATCTATCATTTACGACGCGTTATTGCGAGCTTTATTGGCCTGGGTGTGCGCTGTGTTGCACACCCAGGCCAATAAAGGCGTAAGTGGAATTCACTAACTTTACAGGGGAGCAAAAAAACTGTTTAACCAGGTATATCTATTTTGTTTTTGACTCTATGATCTATTGTTATATATCAAAAAATAGTAAAAAAACAACCTATTTTTTTGTTTACATTCGAAACACCTTAAATTAAATTGGTAATCAGTATTTAATGTTTAAAGTTTTACAGACGTTTTCCTTATTTATTTAAGACCAATCCTCAAATGTAATGCTTTTTATTCTAATCATCGCTTTCTAAATATTTTTAATACTGTAACTACTCATGCTTACGTCTGTTACGAAGTTCTATACTATGATAAAATACAGAGGCTAAGTACTGCTTAAGCCCTTTTTTGCTTAATTTTATTTTACTTATCGAATTTTAAGATGCATTTACAGCTTTGTTTGTTAAAAAATAAAAGTAAAATATAGTTTTAAGTCTAAATACGGCCTTTTTATAACAGTATGTTCAATTAAACCATAACTGTAAGTAATATTAAGTTTCTAGGTAAAATATATTTCAGTGGTGTAATAAAAAAGGTTTTTAGAAAATTGCACTTTATTATAATAATAGTCATAACAGAACAGAATAATAGTGATAAAAGATAATCAAATTAACAGTGAATTATAATTTTAATTTTGTAATTAAATCAGAACGGTAACTAAATAGAAATTCTTATTAAGACCTCAAAATATTAAAATTAATAATCACAACAAAAATCTTAAAATTATTTATTATTCCAATTACTAAACATTCACACAAAAGAATATTAATCATATTAGTATTGAAAAAAACCCCAAGTGCCCGGCGACTCCAGCAGTTTTGCTGGCGTAGACGGGCGCGAGCACAGCCCTGGTGTCAGGGGAGCTAAGAATCTCCGGCGAAATATTCGACTAACCGTCAAACGACAATTACGGCAAATTACATAAAGGACTCCGGTACACTCAACATTCTTACATACAATGTTCGGACGCTGCTGAAAGATGAGCGGTTGATTGAGCTTGTAAATGCCCTAAAGGATATTAGTTGGGACATTTTGGGACTTTCAGAAGTGAGACGAGAAGGTGAGCAAACAGAGGAAAGAGACGATGCCGTGTTCTTCCACTTCGGTGAAACCAGTGGCCAACACGGAGTAGGCTTCATGGTGGCAAAGAAGTGGAAGGACAACATAATTGAATTTTTAGGATACTCTGAACGTGTCGCTGTGCTCAAGTTCCAACTTACACCTACCAAAACTCTAACTCTTGTTCAGGTATATGCACCAACATCTGCATATTCAGATGAAGATGTAGAAGATGTTTACGATCTTGTTAATAGAGCATGCGACGAAAATAAAGGCACCTGGAACATGGTTATTGGTGACTTTAATGCAAAAGTGGGACGAAGGCAAGAACTGGACTGTGATGACACAGTTGGTAGTTTTGGGTTAGGAGATCGAAACGAGCGAGGCGCTCGACTCACTCAATTTGCCTTTGGACAGAGCATGCACATAGTCAACAGTTTCTTTATGAAGAAACCGCAAAGACGATGGACCTGGGTGTCACCAGATGGCATCACGCACAACGAAATCGACTACATCTTGTCATCCGATAGATATATTATTAAAAATATTAATGTCATAAACAGGATCAAATATAGTTCAGACCATATTCAGACACCCATTCGTGTTAAAATCAGACTAGATTTTAAAATCCATCGAGCCAAATTATTTATAAAACAAATTAAAAGACTGTCTAAAGAGACCCGCGTTAATAACTTCCAACATTTCAACCAAGAACTGTCTAATTATTTTAAGGAACTTGAAATCGATGAAACAGACGCAGAAAATCAATACAATGCAATAGTTACCGGAACAAACAACACCTACAAAATATGTACCTGTAAAATATAATCAATAAATCTGTAAATACCTGTAAAATCATGGAAATTGCCACAAAATATTATAAATCATTATATTCCGAGCATCCATCATACGATAACTATACTGAATATAATCTATCCGATTCCATCCCCCCCATAAATGGTTATGAATTGCACAAAGCGCTTGCTACTATGCGGTACAATAAAAGTCCTGGAGAAGATGGAATTACCACAGAAGCACTCAAAATAGGATCTTCCACTCTGTTGCCCCACCTTACTAACCTATTTAACACCATTTTACGGTCCGGAAAAGTTCCAAAAACAATGTGCCATTCAAACATATTCCTTCTGCATAAAAAGGGCGACAAAAGTGACATCGGCAATTATCGTCCAATAAGTTTAACATCATTCTCACATCTACAAGACTTTCATTAAAGTAATACCTAACCGTATAGATGACAAATTGGATAAACAAGCTGGATTTCGCCCCAGTTTCTCAACAACCGACCACCTGCAGACTTCGAACCAACTTCTAGAAAAATACTCAGAATTTAATAAACCTCTCTACTTAGCCTTCGTAGATTATTCTAAAGCCTTTGACAGTATTAAACACTCCTCAATATTTAAAGCTCTTGAAAACCAAGAATTAGAATCGCAGTATATTGACCACCTCAGAAGTATTTACTAGAACAGCACCGAAAACATCAAACTCAGTAATGAAGGACCCACATTTCAAATTCAAAAGGGAGTCACGTAGGGTGATCCGCTCTCTCCGAATAACGTGGTAAAATCATCAAATGAGTCCTCCCACTCCGGGCAGGGCGGGAGGGACTGTCAGACTTGTACTGACTAAAATCGGCGGTGTCCTTCAGTAGCCCTTTATGTTCCGGGGTCACGGTAAGGAAATAATCCCGCGACCACGGCAGGCTTTGGCCCTCTGAGAGGGGGCCCCGTCAGTATGCTGACGCTCTTTGAGGCGCGCATGGGACACAACGCGCCGTCGACCCGGGCATGATTCATGGTCGGGCAGCGAGTTGCCCTTTACTCGCTGCCCGCATGCCCGCGCCTACGGTGGCTGGAGATCGTCTTGCGACGTCCGTCGCTGTGGGCGTCCACCACCGCGGGTGGAGCGGAGGGAGGACATTGTTCTCTCTCTCACGCGGCCCGCCTCCTCCTTCGCGAGCATTACTGCTTAGCAGAAGGAGGCGACCGCTTCCCACTCCGTCTTGCCCCGCAGCATGGCTGCGACCAATGCTGGGCGCGAGAGGTCTCCGCCTATCGCCACCGTGAGGACACGTCGGTGCTCTGCCCAAGCGGGGCAGTCCTGCACCGTATGCTCCACCGTGTCCTCCGGGCGATCTTCGCAGTGGTGACATCACCCAGGCGTTTCCTCCTTCCGTATCAAACATAGGTACCTCCCGAAGCATCCGTGCCCGGTAAGGACCTACGTCAGGCTGAAAGTAAGGACGCCATGACGTCTCTCCAGCCACTCCTCAAAGAGGGGTCTTACCGCCGCAATCGCGGCGTGCCCGTCACCAGCACACTTGAGGAGATATTTAAAACTCTGGCAGCCTTTTGGGCGACTAAAGGTATAGAAATCGGCAATAAGAGGCTGACAAACCTCCGTTTTGCCGATGACACTGTTCTTTTTGCCCCTACAGCTTTTGAACTACAAACCATGCTTCAAGAACTGAGCACGGCTAACTCCTTGGTGGGACTTGCGATGAATCGGTCTAAAACACAAATAATGACAAACAGCACTAAGCGTAGGGTCGAGGTAGATGGTCAGGATATTAAATATGTCGATAAGTATATCTACTTGGGCCAGTTAGTATCTTTCGAAAACAGGCAAGAAAGAGAAATCGATCGCCGAATCGAAAACGCCTGGAAAAGCTACTGGTCCAAGAAGGCGCTTATGAAGGGTGATTTACCAATCTCCCTAAAGCGCAAACTCATCGACATGTGCATCTTGCCCGTCCTAACCTACGGTGCTCAAACCTGATCGCTTACCGAGTCGCAGAGGTTCCGCCTTGGAGTCTGCCAAAGGGCAATGGAACGCAGCATTCTGGGCATCAAACGACAGGACAGAGTTCGCAACACCACGATACGTTCCAAACCGGGCATTCTGGACGTCGGCAAGAAGGCTGCCAAGCTGAAGTGGGACTGGGCGGGTCACGTCAGCCGCATGAACATTGACCGCTGGGCGAAGGCCGCCACACAGTGGGTGCCTGAAGATGGACGGCGCCGCCGAGGCCGGCCTAGAAAAAGGTGGCGAGACGAGCTAGATTCTCACCGTGAGGACTGGTTCGAAGTGGCGCTGGACAAGAAAACTTGGAGGAGGCCTTTGCCCAGCAGTGAGATAGTGTAGACTGAAAAAAAAGGGATACTTAATTCCGATCAGTACCTAAACACTTCTTTAAACTTCTTTTTAACTCGGAAATACAAATCGTTACGTGCAGTTGTCTCTGAGCGGCGCGTGAGTTATGAAAACTAAACAAATAATCCACACCCGCGCATGCGATGTAAGGGTAAGTACCCAGACCTTTCGATTTATTTATGTGACGAGTTCATGATTACTTCCGCCAACTAGATCAAGAAAGGCGAAAGAAAAAAGGCGTAAGCATGATTATTTCGAAACTGTGTGCGAGTGCACCCGTGAACATAGAAATACGGCTTTTTTTGTTTGATTATTTTTATTTGTGATGGGATGTAATCGGTATTATTTTAAGAAAATCGTTTTTTTATTAGGCATTAAAAAGCATAATACGAGATATAATTATACGTTTTTTGCTTTTTTTGATGGAACAAAAACCTAAGCATGATTAGGTGTATTTTAATGAAATTTTACGTGCTTATGTTGGTTTATCGACTTTATTATTTGAAAAAATATTAAAGTTAAATGACGCCAAAAAATTTTTTTTTGTTATAAAACCTTCATTGTAAGTCTAAATTGCACGGAAAAAATTGAGCACATGTATCTTTACGTATGCCATCCAAAACAGCAATAAAAAAAATTTGACGTATCTGCACTTACGTCTTTGTTGATCTGGGAGTGCGTCAGTTCATGCAATTATTATAATTCTGTTTTTCGTTCTTTAAAATGTCTGATGAACTTATTGAATTAGTACGGCAATACAAAGTTCTCTATGACACGAAATGTAAGGAATATAAGGATCACGGTATTTTTTTATATCCTTTTCAATTGAAGTGTGTAGGTACTAGCTCAAACTGTATTTTAGTAAATCTGAAATATCGTTGGAATCTTTCGTCATCACTTTCTAATTCTCGGACAAGACAGTGAAATGCGCCTCTAGTCTCTCTTAATCTATTTACGGGATGAACCCAATATCTCCTTTTCCTTTTCTTTTTTTTTAGAAGATTCATCAATAGAAAAAATTGAATATCTTCATCGAAGTCATCATCAAAACACGTATTCACTCCACAACTCTTAAAATGAGAATGATCTAAAAATGCGACATATTGCGCCACAAGACAACATATTAGTATGAACACTCCGCGACACAACAGACGGCGACCCGACACACCCCGACACAGCAATATGAACCTAGCTTTAGTATTAAACGGAAAAAAGACCAAATGTATAGAGCGATGACTTCGATGAAGATATTCAATTTTTTCTATTGATGAATCTTCTAAAAAAAAAGAAAAGGAAAAGGAGATATTGGGTTCATCCCGTAAATAGATTAAGAGAGACTAGAGGCGCATTTCACTGTCTTGTCCGAGAATTAGAAAGTGATGACGAAAGATTCCAACGATATTTCAGATTTACTAAAATACAGTTTGAGCTAGTACCTACACACTTTAATTGAAAAGGATATAAAAAAATACCGTGATCCTTATATTCCTTACATTTCGTGTCATAGAGAACTTTGTATTGCCGTACTAATTCAATAAGTTCATCAGACATTTTAAAGAACGAAAAACAGAATTATAATAATTGCATGAACTGTGTTCCCTCGCAATAACGCGTCGTAAATGATAGATTCACATTAGTGTGGCGCGACAGATCCCCCACCACCTCTCTGGCGCGATCGGGCGTCGAGCGATTTTACTGCGACAGAACGCGCCACAACACAACACAACCTACTAATGTGAATCTATTCATAGTAAATGAACGTAAGCGATTGCGTTCTTGCGCGCCCCGACACACCCCGACACAGTAATATGAACCTAGCTTAAGATTTGCTTTACCAAATGTTAAAATGACAAATTATGATATAGTATTGAATCAAGAGAAACTTGAATTTGTCGATAAAACAGTTTTCCTGGGGATTACGCTTGATGCACGGCTACAATGGAGTCCCCATTTAACAACTCTTGCGGGGCGGCTAAGTTCAGCAGCATACGCTGTTCGAAAAATCCGTCAATTTACCGATGTAGATACTGCTAGAATTGTCTATTTTAGTTACTTTCACAGTATCATGTCTTATGGCATTTTATTGTGGGGACGGGCTGCCGACATCGAATCTATTTTCATTCTGCAAAAGAGAGCCATCAGGGCCATATACAATCTCCGTAGACGCGATTCTCTCAGAGAACTGTTTAAGGAAATTAACATTATGACAGTACCTTGTCAATACATCTATGAAAATATAATGTACGTTAGGAAAAATCTGCATCTTTTTAGTAAGAGAGGTGACAGACACAACTATCACACTAGAAATAGGGATCAGTTAGTTCAGCCGGGCTTCAGACTCGCCAAAGTGGACTATTCTTTCATGGGGTACTGTTTAAAGTGCTATAATAAAATACCACAAAATGTTCTTGAATTGAATGAGACTAAATTTAAATCATGTATTAAACGCACACTATGTAAGCGGGCTTATTATAAACTAGGCGATTATATCACTGATAATAATGCTTGGCTCCATGCTGGTCCTGCTCCACCTGACAGTGTAGGATAAAAAAATATTGATAGCGTTTTTTTTTTAGTATTCTTGTTGGAGCTGCTGAAGATTGTACAACTGGATTTGCATTGTATAGACTCAATCTTCCTAGTATTATATAGTTTCATAGCCAGCATTGTGTGAGTACTATGTACCTCGGAGCTATCATTCACTGAGTACCTACGTCTCTTATTGACTTGAATGACCCTGGCGATTGAGAGTATGTCATGCTCACTCAAATGTCTCGCTGATAGTGGCGCGTGTGTCGGATCATTTAGTTCCCTTCAAAATGGTTGAGCTGAATGGTGCTGATATATGCGTCATGTTCGTGAACGGGCGCTGTCAGTTGGGACTGGTCATCCCTTAGCTGCCACGGTCTATTTTAATTATTGATAACTTTATTTTTGAATTGTCTTTTTTATATTTTCTATGGACACTAATAACTTGCCACATCGTTCTCACATAATGTACCATCTGATGATGAATGATGTAACAAAAGATCTGTAATAATTTTGGCGATTGAAAAAGAGTGTCCATGGAGTTTCTTGCTCATTCTTCTCCATAGAGATCTACTCCTTGGAATGAGCACCTACGGTACTTTCACAGTTTTTATGTCTTGTGACTGGGACTGTAGCACCATAACTTTTTAATGTTTAATTACATTTTTATTTGTCTATGACAATTCATAAGTGCCTGTAACTGGCCTACATGAAATAAATGCTTTGATTTTGATTTTGGTAGTAGAAAATTGCTTTTGAATACTGCTTTGTGTATACATACTATTGCTAGTGACTGTACCTACTTGACCATGCCTGGGTCGACGGCGCGTTGTGTTCCGCGCGCCTCAAAGAGCTGTCAGCACAATGACGGCGGGTCCCCTTAGAGGGCCAAAGACTACCGTGGTCACGGGATTAACGAGCTACCGTGACCTCGGAACTTAAAGGGCTATTCAAGGACACCATGGATTTTAGTAATTACAAGTCTGACAGTCCCTCCTGCCATGCCCTGGGTGGGAGGGCGCATTAATTTGATGATTATAAGATGCCAAAAAAAAGTTACCGTACTTACGTTTAATGAGGGATATCCACCTTGCATGGACACAGTTCCATAGAAGAAGGTTCCGGAACGGGACAGAGCCCATTCGTACCCTAAGATTCGCACCCTGTGCCCACTCGTACCCTGGAAGTTTTGAGGGGCCCACTCGTCCCCTGAAGAATATTTATTTTTATTCATTCTTCTAATACAGGGTGACTTTTTTAGCACCGTCCAAAATTTTTCTAGGCGTTAGGTATCAATCACTAAGCCCATTTTTGAAAAAAAATCGATATGTCAAATTGTCATATTTAACCTTTAAGCACCGACGTGCATTTTTTGTAACGTTAGTACCGACGTGAGGCCTGAGAGGCCGCTTATATTAAGTAGTGTTTTTCAAAGAAATTTATGATTTAAATATTTGTCTTTGCGATATGATGAAAAATAAAGGGATTTAAGAAAAAATAAGTAAAGAAAGGAAATATGATTTTATTTTGTTATTTATTTAAGACTGTCATAATATTTGGCACGAATTTTGGGGAAAAACCCGACTATTGGATATAAAAAATAGTAACACAAAGAATAATCCTCTCAGAATAACAAAAAATAGTATTTCTTACTTAAGACTAATATAACTTTAAGAAAAAAAATACAGTAGGAACACCAACCTTCTGAAAAAAAAAAATGTCCACAGTCGGACTACGCCTAAAATTCAAAGCACAGTCAGGGCACACTTAATTCGCGCACTGTAAACAAATATGTTTTTTGAATGAATAGCACCTATACGTCGATTTTCTTTTGAGTTTAGGTTGACACGAAAGACAAGTCTTGCGTGTTTTGATGCCTCTGGCTTATCAGAACCAAGTACTCTTGCCAAACTCATCCTAAGTTCACGAGGCAATCTTAGGTTACAAAATCTTCGCTTCATGTGCTCTAATACCAATTGTTGAGCTAATTTATTTACAAAAGCTCCTCTATCAGTTTATCTTCCCACATTTACATCATGTAAAATATGAGAATTGACGGAACTTATATCCAAAATCCAGTCTTGAGAACAGAACCTCTTCATCTGATGACGATGTCGGCGCGTCCAGGTGTTGAGGTTGAGTTTCCTCAGTATCATAAATATCAGTGTTAGCACCGGTATCATGCTCACTGTGCTCCGAACCAAAATCTTCGCCAGCGTCGTCAACCTCAGATCTGCTAGAATCTTCAGCCGCGATCCAGCTCTCAATCACTCGCGCATTATTTGGGTTAGATGCATCTATACACATCCGAGATTTCTTCGAGTGCTGTAAATTTGTCGCAGAAGTATCTCGTTTACAACCAGAAGGTCCTGGTATATTCATAGTTAACAATATCTTTAAAAATATCAGTTTATTGTAACAAAGAAATAAAACAAAAAACTTACGTAAGTACCGACGTGAGGCCTGAGAGGCCGCGTTGGAATTTCAAATCGTAATTATTCACCATATGCGCGCGCGACCTTACGCCTTCTTACTTCAACATCAACGTGGGCACTGTCCTTGCAGCTACTTAAAAGCGGGAATCGGAATTCCGTGGATAAAGGGGTAAAGAGGCAAGTCAAGTGCCTGCCGGGGCCTCTCAGACCGCACGTCGGTACTTAAAGGTTAATCATTTTCTCATCCGCTCTGCGTGATCACTAAGCTAAACGTTAATAATATACACTTGCCAACGCATGAAACGGGCAGAGCGCACCCCGCCGACCCCCCGCCCCGCCCCGCTACACCTGAGCGACACATCACAGCGCGGTGTCCAGGTTCATCAACTTTTTATAGATAACATTGAGACGTGATATCTCGATATTTTTGTATTGAGTGATACAAAAAGAAAAAACACGTATTCAATGATTTTCGCCAAAGATTAATATATTAAAATTTGGATGGTGACTAAAAAATCATCCTATATAAGTAAATGTACATGTGTATACTGCAGCTTGGTAGTCCTGGTACAGTCGCGCAGAAAAATATAGTAATTCGGATTCGGATTCCCCGCGCACATCTGGAGAGTACTTACCAATTTTCACGCAATTTTTGGAGCAAAACAGGATTGATGTTAGAACGTTGATTAATTATTTTTAACCGACTTCCAAAAGGAGGAGGTTCTCAATTCGGATGTTTGTGTCTGTGCCTTGCTTTTCTGGTGCAGACGTGCAGGGAACTGTCCACAGCTGCTTTTATTTGATCCGTCCATCTCATAGGCGATCTACCTCGTGCTCGGGTGCCTTCAACTTTGCCCTGCACCACTAGGCACTCGATGGACTCATCGCCACGCCGGGATACATGTCCAAAGAATGTCAGTTTTCGAGCTTGCACAATGGAAGACAGGCGCTGCTTGATGTCAAGTTCCTGCATTATGGAGACGTTAGTGCGGAATTCATTCCACGATACCCCAAGCATTCTCCTCCAGCACCAATAGTGATACTACTACAATAGTGAAACTAAAAAGGATAAAATAAAAAACTTTTTCAAAAAAAAAAAATGTAAGTAACCGACTTCAAAACAACCACAAAAAAAGTTCAAAATAACCTACAAAAAAACTTCTTTCGAAAGTCGGTGACAAAAACAAAAAGTTTATTTCGTTAGGCGAACTTCATATAATAAAAGACCAAAGACACATTGAACAGTCTCGTATTCGCAGTCACTTTCAAGAACCAATTATGTCACCGAGGCAGCCATAACATACAAACAAAACACCTTATCTAATTTTGTAACTCGTTTTTTTAACAAGCCATATATTATTATCATGACGGATATCATTCATCATAGCTCTTTTTTCAATGAGCTGTTATGATTTATTAAATTAATTCCGTTAATAAACTGTTCACAAGTGTACTCTGTTAACCGTTTCTTATGTAAAATATAAGCTAATTTTATCTCAGGGGACCAATAGGCACCTGAATAGGTGCCGAATCTTTAACTTATATTGTATTATATTAGAGGGGACGAATGGGTACCTTAGAAATAATATTTTTTATTAAAATATTAATTGGTACCCTACCAGGAGACCAATGGGCACCTATATAGGGGCCGAATCCACAACTTTTATGCTGGGGTACGAATTTTAGGGGACGAATGGGCTCTGACCCTCCGGAACCTTTTAGAAACTTAAAATACACCTTTGGAAATGGTGTAGCCTTCGAATATTATATTTGAAACATAGAAAAAATTGTAAAATGTACTTGCAATACCGTATTACGACGTAATAATTTATCATAATTCACAGAATTCAGTTCCTTTGATTACTTATCCATTTCATAAATTAAATCTCTCTATATAAGACGATTAAACCCACACACCAGTTCATCACATAATGTAGGTACTGTTTATACATAAAGAGATGAAAGAGAATCAACATTAATACATAAAAACGTTTCCCCACGAACGATAAACCTTTTCCATAATGACTGAAACAACTTACTTGGAAAGATTCATGACAGACGAAAAATATTCCGGAACATAACACACGTATGGTCTAATTCCCAAAGTATTTAATGATAGCAGATGGATCGGAAATGAACATGATAATGATTTCCAAATTGAGGATTTTGGTTTGATTATTTGAATATTGAAACTCGAAAATTATAATTAAAGATACAATTTTTAATCACCTTTATGATGGTATTTATCTATTCCGTAGGTACCGAAGGGTCATACTCAAACAAAACTAATATCCCATTGAATAGGAATACATTTTAAAACGTGTTTTTTTTTCGATTCTGAAATAAAAATAGAGATAGAAGTAATCCAATATGCTACGCGATAAAAAAAACTCAATATTAATTGCAAAGTCTTAAATTATAAATCTCATAATTGTAAACGGAATGATTTGATATCTAATCAAAAAGAAGTGTCTAGACACTTCTATTTTATCAGTACCCCTAGCACGAATCACTTTCGAAAAAGTATTCGTATCGTCTTGGAAAGCATTTTGTATGGGAACTTGAACAGCGCCTCCGGTGAGCGTAAATTAAACTAATTTTCAGAACATAATACATAATCATAATTAACAAAACTAATAGTTTAACCATTCAAACACAAACATTTTCTTGACACATGACAAAAACAAGCTACAAAATTAACATTTTCTTTGGTCTTAGCTGGCAAGTATGTAATTATTATATTTAAGTTATCAATATAAGTACGGCAAGTACCACATTCCTAATAACTTATTGAAATCTTTTCCAATAACAATGCAAACTGTTACAGTAATCCTTTATCATATAATAAGTTTTTCTTTATTATTACAGAGTTTCCTTTCACTCGACTTCTCCCAGCGCGGGAGCTGGATCACAAAGTAATTAATTTAATATTCTAACTATTTTATCAAAGTAGGATATTAAAACAGTTATATTAGTTTAATTAATGTTATGATTACTAGAGAACAGGTAAAATAGGTAAGGAAAATGCCCGTCTTAATAGAAAAAAAAACGAAATACCTTCAAAGTACCTACTTAAAATAAGAGGAACGTTGTTGTAGAAATAAATTAAACAGCATAACAGTAGAATCATTTGACATTTATAAGTCAACGAAACTTCTTGAATTTGAGCACTATGTTTTACTACACATATTTTTTTTAAACGATACATTTTCTTGGAAGTTTAGGTAATTCAATGAGATAAAAGTTAAGTTTCAAAAAACGTTGCCTCAGTCATTAGGAATTTAAGGTGGGTGTGTTTACAAAAAAATAAATTCACATACACATTGGGTTTGCTGTAGGTACAAGCAACCAGATACACCTGAAACAAATATTGTTGGTTTTTCAAATAAATCTTCTGTACAAGACTGGAACCCACAACACGCAGCGCAGCGGTCATGTGGTAGAAGTAAATCTTATAATATTTTTCTGAGTCCTGACTCCCGGCCTATCGCTATCTCATCTCATCATAGACCATCCCTAATTGATTCCAGTCAGCCCTTCGTAATTCATCATAGAACAAATTGTATTGTCTTGGAAGGGTCAGTCCCTTACTATTCTGCTTAGGGACGTAAGTTAACGTCATTATATTACTTCCAATTGAGCCGAAGGAATCAGGCAACGTCTCGGCTTCATTTTCTGTGAAAATATTTATAGTAATTTGATTTCTGAAGGATGTCTCAATATTATTATTTCTGTAACGTTTCCTTTACGAAGTTAATGTAAGTCTTTGTGGTTGTGGCCTGAAGGTTTTTGGAGCCCTCTTGAATTCGCTAACTGGCTTATATAATATAAGGAAGTAAATAGGTTATTTTATTTTGTGAGGTTTCAGTATTTGCGAGTAAAGCTTTTGGTATGTTTCTAGTACTATTGACTCCTAATCAGAACAGAACGTTTGAACGGCAGATGGCATTCTGCAAAGTTTCTACATATGCCCATGGAAAAAATAGAAACTTAATGTAAGTAAAGAGTCCGTGGTCGCGGGACTTACGAATTACAGTGATCCGGGATCTTAGAGGGTTATTGAAGGACACTCCCGCTCTGCCCTGGGTGGGAGGACTCATTTGATTATTTTACAACGATAAAAAAGTAAAGTGCCCCTCATTAATATGACCAATATTATACAGCAGAATAGGGGAAGGTACTCAATAATGTTATAATGTTAACCAGGGTTAACTGTATGGAATACGAAAGTCTTAGTCGATTATTTCGCCTTCTGCTGGAGCGATTTCATAGACTACGAAGATACCATTGATTAGTAGTCCTTGGCATTTAGCGAATCGAGTGCAAAATGTGCAATGTAAGTGGTGCTGAAAACGATACTGAATTGGATTTAACCTGCTATTGTATTGCCACAAGAGATGTCATCAAAGAGTTCCTGAAACTACAACAGTATTGCAAGCAAAAAAGCGGAAGCTACTGTCTGCAGGTATTCATGGTGACCTATTCCGGTGGTTTTCGTCTTATATAGATAATCGGACGCAGGCTGTAGTTTTACGTGGATACATATCAGGATGGAAGTCTGTCCCATCGGGAGTGCCTCAGGGCTCAATTTTAGGACCTTTGTTATTCACAATATTTATCATGGATATAAAAAAATGCTTTATAAACTCACGTATCTTACTGTTTGCTGATGACATGAAGGTCCTGAAATTCGTACGCACACTATCCGACATTGAGCTACTTCAGTCAGACCTTGACAGATTTGTACAATACTGCAAAACCAACAAATTGCAACTAAATGTTACCAAATGTTTCCATGTAATATTCACTCGCCAGAAATCTGTCATTGATTCAAAGTACAGACTAGACGGTACTTACATACGCAAAGAAACCATTATCAGAGATCTTGGTGTAGTGCATGATAGCAAGCTGCTTTTTGATGAACACATAGAAACGGTTGTCATCAAGGCGTTCAAAACTTTGGGTTTCATCATTAGAGCTTGCTCTGGCTTTCGTTCCATAAAACCACTCAAAGTCCTTTACTGTTCCCTCGTGCGTAGTCACCTGGAGTATGCTTCCCAGGTATGGAATCCTCAATATGAGATTTACAAATATCGTATTGAGTCTGTCCAGAGGAAATTTCTGCGGTACTTGGACTTCAAGGCTAGGCAATTCTCAGTTGATTATGAACACCGCTGCAAGCGATACCATTTCTTACCGTTGGAATTAAGACGTAATGTTAATGACATCTGTTTCTTAGCAAATATCGCAAACGGCTCGGTTGATTGTCCCGAATTACTAAGTAAGATACTTCTTCGCACTAACCTAAACCTAAGAAAACGGCCACTACTCCATGTACCTTACACATCGACAAAGTACAGGCGAAATGCCTTCTGTATACGGAGTGCTATAGCCTTTAACAGTTTACCATCACACTTAGAGGTTGACTTATTCTGCAGCGCACACAAAATTAAAAAAATATTGAGCAATGAATATTTTGATAATCGCAAATAGCTCTTCTACCCTATTCTTGATGTTGCACGACTTGATATATAGCAAACTATTTTTTAATTACGACTCTTGATAGTATATTATTTCGATTAGTGAATTTTGTAACTAGTGAATTAAAGTCACCAACGGTCAACGCAAGCAACTTGTAATTATATAGACGTATATATGTGGAAGCTTGTCATTAGCAATTGTCCTTATTTATACAAGATTTATTTATAATTGTTATTAGTCTGTAAGCTTTCTTTAAAAATAAATAAATAAATAAAATCTGCTTCTTCCTCCCCTTTTGTCCAACTTTACTCCTCCCTGATGCAATATTATCGAACACCTCATTACCTTTTACAAATACCAGTAGGTAATGAGTATAAAAACGTTTAATTTAACGAGGTTTCATTAAGGGGATCCCCGTCCAATTATAGCAATTATTATAATCCACAAAGCGGGCTTGTCTTCTAATATTGGACGATATAATCGCGTAACACATTTTTCCTCGTCGTTTTTCGCTATTAGGATTCGTTCATGTTGGTAATGTTTAGTACTTAATTCTAGGTATTTCGGTGGCTATATTTTTTAGGGATTTTGTTTTCTGACGCTATCTCGTACTCATCATAATATAAAATTGAAACGAAAAGACTAGAACAAACAAATTGGAAACGACAAACGCCAACGGTCAGTGGATGAAAATTATGAAAGAAAGGCTTAATTTTACCAAAAACTATCACCTAATCAAGCCTTTTGGAGAAATAGGCATCATGGAAGTGGTTTTCCATGGTGTACCCATCGTACTGAGGAACCCTTTAGGGGCATTGAGGGTCTTTTATTTTTAGCGTTGTAAAATCATCAAATGAGTCCTCCCACCCAGGGCAGAGCAGGAGGGACTGTCAGACTTGTACTGACTAAAATCCACGGTGTCCTTCACTCTTTACATTCCGGAGACACGGTATTCGTTATTCCCGCGACCCCGGCAGGGCATTGAGGGTCTTAATAAAAGGTATTTAACTGGTTTATGGAAGTACACGTCAGATACGCAGTCATGCAAAAATATGCCTTATATTCTATTACAATCGTTTTGCCTGAAAGCAACGACGATAATTATAATACTAGACTCCGCATACACGATCTAAGGAACAAAAATTATTCTGTCAAGTCGCTGAGGTACTACGTAAGCGAGGGGGACGGGGTACTGCGTTGTGATTGGCTAACTCAAGCTCTGTTCTGTCTCAACGTATGTTTACGGCTCACAGGATTGGTCGAAATGAGACGAATATAAAGGTGCGTACGGATTGCGCGTACCCTGGTACGCGTACTCAGTTTACGCGTATCCGGAACGCCTAGTCCATACCTGCAGCTACGCGTTCACTCTTGGGGTACGCGTACCGCGCGAGCCAACTCGCAGCGCGAGCCACCGTCAGTCGGTTTTTGGTCGCGCGTCAAAGAGGACGCACGCGGCCGGCTACGCTATATTTGGACGGCAAAATGAATAAACACGCGTGTTCTTCGAGTTTCAATAATGAAAATATTATTAGATTGATTCAACTTTATGAATTTCACCGGGTCTTGTGGGATAGCACACTAACTGATTATCACATCCACACTGTAATCTTTCACGAAACAATTTTTTCATCCACCATCTAGGTTTCCGTTTGTTTCTCTTTTTTTTATTTAAAATGTGTTGAATAATGACTAACGCCGCAGCAGTGGTGGTGCACGCAACCGCTAAGTTTGTCGGAGTCATGGCGAATGACTGGGGCTCGCGGAGCGCTCTGGATCGATTGACCTCGCGTACAGGTTCGCGGCGGTCCGTACAGGAGCTGTACGCGTATCCAATGTACGCGTGGACAGTGTTTCCCAACTACGCGTAACACAGGAACGCGCTATCCGTACGCACCTTAAGACTTTTTTGCCTAATGTGTTGACAGACATCGGTCGCCTGCTATTAGGAGTCTAGTATTTATTTATTTATTTCTTAAACTTTATGCACAGAGTACATGGGCGGACTTAATGCCTGAGGCATTTTCTGCCAGTCTACCTTCGGGTGATGCAGAGAAAAGAGCAGTAGGTGCAGCAAGAAAATTATTTATGAAAAAATATATATATATTATTATAAATACATAAATACATACATACAACAAAATATATATTATAAATTAAATAGAAATTAAAAATGGATGGGAACATTTCACCAACAAAGTAATTTAAGTAGAGTCTGCCAGCTCTTTGAGTAGGTGTTCACGCACTTTTACCTTAAAAGTGAACCTGTTGGTAACCGTCCTGATGTTCAGAGGGAGCGCATTCCAAAGGAAGACCGCCTGTACAGAGAATGAAGATTTAAGAAAACCAGAGCGGTGGGAGGGACATCGTAGAAGACGATTATGGGAGGAACGAAGAATTTTGCTATGCGCAGAGCATAAGTATTGGACATGACGAGTCAAGTAAGTAGGAGAGGTAGGTTTCTCCAAAAGAGAATGCAGAGTCGTCAAAGCCCTCAAAGCTCTGCGCTGTCTGATAGGCAGCCATTTTAAAAATGAACGATGTGCGGAGACATGGTCATACTTACGAAGATTGAAAACGAATCGAATACAGTTATTTAGAAGTCGGTCAAGTTTATTGAGGAGATCTGCATTCAGGTCATAGTAACACACATCACCATAGTCGAAAATGGGAAAGATAAGGGATTGAACAAGCATTGCCTTTATGCGAGATGGAAGAATGTTTTTCATACGATAGAGCGACCGCAACGTTCCGGTGACCCGCTGACTGACAGCTGCAACCTGTTTACGCCAGTCAAGGCAGGTGTCAACGTGCAAGCCTAGATCCATGACGTCGGACCCAAACGGAATGATTTTCCCGTCAAAGGTAATAGGCGGTACAGTTAAACCAGTCAGCCTTCGCAAGCTATAAGGGCTCCCTATGATGATAGCCTGACATTTACTGGGATTAACCGCCACCCCAAAACGACGTGACCATTCGTTGATTATAGCTAGATTCCGGTTTAGGTCCTCGATAGCATCGGATAAGCTATCAACACCTGCCTGACAGTAGAGTTGCAAGTCATCGGCATACAGATGATACGCACACTGAAGTTCGGTGGTAATGAGATCTATAAAAATAGAGAACAGAAGAGGAGATAAAATACCGCCTTGAGGGACGCCCGCTACAAGATCACGCCAGCTTGATGATGAATCACCAGCAGAAACGGACTGCCGACGCCCCTGAAGGTAGGATGAGAACCATTCCAGAACCTCGTGAGAGACCATGCGATAGGAAAGGATGGATAAAAGGACATCATGACTGACGGTATTAAAAGCATTGGAAAAGTCAATCAATACTAAGACCGTAACCTTAGTATCTTCCATACCGCGCCTTATATCGTCAGTCACTTTAAGGAGAGCAGTAACGGTACTATGCCCAGGCCTGAATCCAGATTGGAGTGGACTAATGAGAGAGTTTTTATAGATGAAATCGGAGAATTGTTTATGAACACAAGCTTCAAGTACTTTGGATAAGAAGGGGAGGATGGAAATTGGGCGAAAGTGACTAGGGAGTGTGGGATTAGGAATTTTAGGCAAAGGGCGGACAAGGGCTTTCCTCCACAAGGAAGGAAAAGCACCGGAGTAAAGAGAGAAATTAATGATGTGGGATATAGCAGGAAGGAGCTGGTCGAGAACCGTCACAATCATGTGTCGACTGACATTATCACAACCAACAGCTTTGGACTTAATGGATAGGATTATCTTCTTGATCTCTCCCGGGTCAACTGGGGTGAAGACAAAGGGAGTAATATTGGGTCGCGTCAGACCAGCAAGGTAGCCGAGGGTTTGGCATTTGGTTAGACTATCTAGGGTGGGAACAGTGGAGAAATGACGATTTAGATCATCTAAACCAAATGTATTGGGAAGATCTGAATATCGCGATCTGCCGATACCTAGAGTTCCAAGGAACTTCCAAATATCGGCAGGAGACGAAGAACTGATGTTATCAAGAATATGGCGGCGTTTAGCATTACGTATCATCTGGTTGCAACGATTTCGAGCAGTTTTATATTGGATCCAAAGATCGTCAGTCCGATCCTTTTTGAACCTCCGAAACGCGCGGTCCCTACGCCGCATCGCCAACCGGACACCATCATTCATCCAGGGCGCCGGTGAACGCTTCAGCTTCACTCTCTTGACAGGTGCGTGGGTATCGTACAACTCAATTAAGACTTTGTTAAAAAAAGCAACTTTGTCGTCGATTGAAGTAGCTTCCTCTAGAGGAGCCCAATCAATATTACCAGCGTCAGACCTAAGCTTTTCAACATCCATCCTCGCGAAGGCACGCCTATTCTGGAACAAAGGTTTGGGTTTAGGAGGTTTAAGGACGTAGGACAGGAAGACAAGATCATGATGGGAAAAACCAGGAGCGATAAGTTGACCATGAGAGGACACTAAGGAAGGATTTGAGGTGAGGATTAGGTCGAGCCAAGTGTCATCACCAGCAGTATTATGATGAGTTGGTTGTAGAGGCAATACATGGAGACTAACTGACTCAATCAGATTTAGGAGTTTACGGGTTCGAGGGGTGTTGTTGGCAAGGATGTTTGTGTTGAAATCTCCCATGATGATGTAATGTGCATACTCCGAACCCAGTGATTCAAGGACCGATTCGAATTCGGTGAAGTAATCAAGAGAAGGGGGACAGTACACAACACCAAGAACGGTCTTAGCTCCCTTGACACAAACCTCGAGAAAAAGAAATTCAGCCGAAATACTGTTAGAAGTAGAGAGGATTTTGAAAGGGAAATCAGAACGGAGATAAATCGCTACACCACCCCCTCTTCTACCAATACGATCATTCCTTACAAGGATGAATCCTGGAAGAGAGTAGGTGGTGGAGAGTAGTTCGGGTTTGAGCCAAGTTTCCGAAATCAGGACGGCATGGACGTTGTTGTTAATAAAAGTATCATAATAGCTCATTGTAATGACTTGGGATACTTTGAGCATTTATATGACAAACGTTGAAAAGTCTGTTACAATTGTGGTCTAGCTTTTGGCGTAAAAGGTCACCAAGGGTGTCAGTGATAGAACAAAAACTCTCATCTCTAGAAGAGACAGGAGACTCGTTGGCAGAAAAATAAGATTCATTATCAGAAAAAGTTCCCATAAACTAAGAAAATATATAATAATTAATATAATATAAAATAATAAAAATATTATAAATAATGGACAGAGAACTACACAACAAAAGATACAACGCTTGCATCTCTGCACCACCCGCCAGCTAACATCATCATAAAAGAAAAAAGAAAAAAAAAATTAAGTTGACACAAAAAACATAAAAATAATGAGGACATAATATTAAATAGGAACAAACACTACTAATAATAGTGAACAGCCATATCCAACCAAATAAAAGTAAATAAATGACACAAGCACAATGGCCCAGAAGCCATGCCAGAAAAAAAAAATATGTCTGACAATTTTGTGGTGACAAGACAGTGTTTATGCCAGGGTCCTGTTACTCAGTAAGTTTGCATTTTGTTCTGGGCTATAGTTCTGTAACTGGACATTAGATGGCATGACTGTCTCAATTTCATCTATACTGAAATACAAATAAAAAAAAAAGAAATATTGTTCGAAGATCTATAAAATTTTCACTATTTAAATTTGTTAAAAGGAAAATTAAATAAAATGAAAACAATATTGTATAAAATATTTCTATGACAACACTGACCCGTAGTAAAATAATGATACGTTTCATTTTACGCACGCATTAAAACACAAAACCGAAGTAAATTGACATATTCATTGTGATAATTTTTATTTCTTGCTCTCAAAGAAATATACTGAGCTATAATTAAAACAACTATATAAATTTTAGACTTATTGTAAATTTATAAAATAGTTTTCAAATTACAATTTCAAGTCAAATATTGGCACTGCAAAAAATGTTTGTTACGGAACTTCAATGTCGGCCATTCCGAAATTGTTGTTTTTGTTACCATGGTAACCTGTCCTGTGTCCACTTGTGTCAAACTCGATATTTTATGTTTTTTTTATGTATTTAGAAAGTTTTAACCGTGAATTTCATTTACGACCTGGATAGTGGCTATGTTATTTGAATTATTATGGATTCATTGTGTTCTTTTTACCCGACTGCGCGACGCAAAGAAGGGTAATTACTCGTGCAGTGCCCATGCATTCTCTTGGACTCTGGAGTTTTTCATTGCGAATATCCTGTGACCTAGTGTTATCTGTTGTGTGTTAAGTTGTTTGTTTAGTTTCTACAAACTTAATAAAATGTTGTAATACTCAATTTTGTGTTTTATTCTAAACAAAATAAACATTATATTAATATAAGTGAAGAAAGAAAGGGATAGCTATATAGCTATCCCTTTCTAGAATACTGCACATAAATGTGTGTAATATGTATGTGTCTATAGACACACACATGCACTGCAAGTTCTGTAACTCCACATCAGATGGCGCTTGTCGTTGAGGTCAAGTGAAGTCTCTATACCCCTATATACAAAATAATGTACTCTATGGTTTATGCAATCGAAGCGCGGGAACCTTGAAATAAATAGGCGGTGTTTTTTTTTACTTCTTGTAATTTAATTTCAATTTTAATTTAGTTTGTACATATTTTCCTGTTTTTCTACTAACGATTAACTTAGTTTATAAAAAAAGTAGTTCTTAAAAGATTTAAGATGCCTAAAAAAAGAAAAAAGCCTAAACAAGATCCTGGTGAAGAAATTGTCACTGGTCTTCCGGATTCATCTTCGGAGACAAGTGAGTCTGACTACGTTGACTCCTGCACTGCGGAAGAAAAGGCTGCAGAGAAGTATGGCCCGTATAGGGTTACAGACTACAGTCGCAGGTACCCTGAGGATGCCGTAGCTGGGTATGACTTTATTGTATTTATCGAGAGCACAAATGAAGAACAACCAATAGGCCAAAGAGATATGATGTACCTGAGTGGATGCTTCACTAGATTTGTCAAAGGGATAAAGTACTTGAAAAAAATTAACAGATACAAAATCGGCGTAGTTTTCGATCGCCCGAATTTAGCCAATTCATTCTTGGATAATGTTACTTTTCTGAGAGAACAGTCGATCAAAGCATCGATTCCGGCTGGAACGACAGAATTGTCTGGAGTTATCACATCAGTACCTACGGATATGTCAAACAAAAAAATTTTTAACGCATTATCAAGTTCAAAAAAAATTATAAGCGTTAGAAGAATAATGAAAAAAGTTAGAGTAGGTAGCTCATCTGAACTACAGCCTACCCAAACTGTAGTTATTACTTTCGCTTCATCTACATCTTTACCAGATTACGTTCATATTAAGATGTGGCGGCTTCCAGTACTGCCCTATATCCCACCAGTCAAGCAGTGTTTCCGTTGCTTACGTTTTGGACATTTTTTTTTTTTTTTTTTTTTTTTAGCGTGGTAAAATCATCAAATGAGTCCTCCAACCCCGGGCAGGGCGGGAGGGACTGTCAGACTTCTACTGACTAAAATCCACGGTGTCCTTCATAGCCTGTTAGGTTCCGGGGTTACGGTAAGGGAATAATCCCGCGACCCCGGCAGGCTTTGGCCCTCTGAGAGGGGGGCCCCGTCATACGTTTTGGACATTTAGCCAAATTTTGTAAAAATTCGCAAAGATGCTCAGTATGTACTGAGGGTCATTCCTTCAAGGAGTGCTCTATACCTGCTGAAAAAGCTGTATGTGTTCATTGCAAAGGTAATCATCTGTCCATATCTGGCCAATGTCCCATTAAGAAAAGAAAGATTGCTGAAAGCAGAAATACATTGAAAACTCCTTTTTCGGACTTATTTAATAAAGTTAATTTCCCATCACCGAACAAATCGGAACATTCGACAGATATTATAAACTTGATGTTGTCTAATAGCACAGCATTAAGTTTGCTGACAGAATCTATTGTTAACTTAATTAAGTTAAATAAAACACAAAATGAAAGTATTTGTACACAAACTATAACATCTGCTATTAGAGAGACTATTAAAGGTAAAAATATTATAATATAAAATTCACAAACAAAATTTTAAATATTGCTCAGTGGAATGCACAAAGTTTGCTAAGTAATAGACTACAGTTTCAGCAGTTTCTCTATAATAATGACATACATTTAGCTCTAATTTCAGAAACATGGTTAAAACCACACATACAATACAACATTCGTGGCTATACCACAGTTAGGAATGACTGTGGTAATGATCACAATCAAATGGTGTTGCTATATTTATACGTAATGGTATTGAATTTAGTTTATTAGACACATATTTTGACGATTCTATTCAAAATATTGCAATTAAAATTAAAATTAATAACAAATACATTTCAGTAGTTAGTTTTTACAGTCCTGGAAATTGCAGTCCTACTTTTGAAAAGAACAAATTTGATTCACTAATAAATAGTATACCTAAACCATTGGTAATTGCTGGGGACTTTAATGCCCATCACACTTTTTGGGGTTGTTGTAGTGACGACTCTCGTGGCAGAGCTATAATGAATTCCATGGATGAAAACGATTTGATACTCCTAAATGATGGTCAGCCAACTACTGTAGGGTCTCATCTATGGAGACCAAATGGTCTTGATTTAACTATGGTTTCTTCTTCCTTGGCTTTGTCTTGTGAATGGCAGGTTTATCAGGATTCTATAGGCAGCTATCATTTGCCTACCATTACAAAATTATGTTGTAGATACTGCTAATGATGTGGATCCTTCTAATGTTTCAAACATTCCTCTTCATTGTAATCTGAAATTAGTTGATTGGTCTATTTATAAAAAGATTGTAAATGACATGATGGAAAGTTTTCAGTATAATAACTTGAGTCATATTGATACATAATATAATAATTTGTGTTCAATAATCCTAGAAGCAGTTCAAATGTCAGTAATCAGTTCTAATAAAAACAATACCACTTGTGACTCTCGCAGATCGAGGAGGAAGCTTGGTCTCCCTTGGTGGAATGAGAAGTGTACTAGAGCTGTACAAGATTGTAAGCAAGCATATGTCTTATTTAAATCAAATCCTTGTCTAGACAATTATATAAGTTTCAAACATATGCAAGCTCGAAAAAAACGTATCCTACGACAGGAGCGTCGTGCATGTTGGTTAGAGTTTTGTAATTCTATTAATAGACTCACTCCAATGAGTCAAGTTTGGGCAAAAATGAGGAAGTTAAAAAATGTTTCTACAAATAACAGTTTGTTTTCTAGTTATGAATGGATCTCTCAATTTCTGCATAAGTATACTCCTGATTCAGTTCAAAATGTATATGTCGTAGGATAATTTGATACTTCGAATCTTCGCGGAAATCCTAGGGGTTTTGCGAAAACGCGGATAATTAGACATCGGCGAAAAATTATCCAATCTTACTGGACAAAGTCAGGATTTTTGCGAAAATACTCGTTATTATAGTAAGATTTGATGTGCTCAACACTGATTGGCTACAATTTTGCTGGCTGACTTCTAATTGGTTCCTAGTTTGCCGATGATTAACGTTAAAATTAAGGGTCAAATAAGGTACCCCGACAAGGATAGTTTAGTTTTAAGGATATTATTATGAATTTCAATGATGGGTCCTGTGGACTTTGATCCAAGAGCGAGCGAAGCGAGCTCGGGACTCGTTGGCACCCCGACACGGACAGGTTAGGTTCGAAGGGGATGGCGGGGTCTGAAAGACCCCGCCATCCCCTTCGTGTTAGGTTACTTTAAACCATGTAAGCAGAAATAGAAGCCCCGCGAAGCGGGGCTTCGTTGAACTTCCTTTTTAGGTAATCTTCACCTATACTTGTTTTAAGTATCATCAGAGCATTTTAACATGTTTTTATGCCATTGGTTTTTAATTTACATCCCTGACTGTACTTGTTCACCAAACTCGACATAAAGGTAATAGAAAGCGTAAAATATCAATACTTTGGAGAACAATAGACTTTCAGACTCGACGTAACGGGACTCGACGTAAAGGGAATAAATCAAATTAAGACGTCAACCAATCAGAGACGATCTCTTATTGAACGCGCTGACCGACCAATCAGCGTTCTTATTTCATAACAGCCAGCGTTTCGTTTCGCAATATTGCTGTAATAACGAGTATTTTCGCAAAAATCCTGACTTTGTCCAGTAAGATTTGATAATTTTTCGCCTATGTCTAATTATCCGCGTTTTTGCAAAACCCCTAGGATTTCCGCGAAGATTCGAAGTATCAAATTATCCTACGACATATACACAGTCAATCACAATAACTTACAAAATTGCACAAATAATTTCATGGTGGAACCTTTTACTATTGAAGAGCTAAAATCTGCTTTAAGATCAAGAAGAGACTCAGCATGTGGCTTAGACTGGCTCTCATACAAAATGTTCAAATTATTAAATTCACACAGTTTGTCTATATTTTTAAATATTTTGAATTCACTTTGGCATTGTTCTATTATTCCTGAGGAATGGAAAACAGATTGTTTAATACCTATCCTGAAACAGGGTAAAGACCCTAACAGCGCTGACTCATATCGTCCTATTACTCTAAGTTCGTGTGTTGGTAAAATATTTGAACAGCTTCTAAAACAACGTTTGATATTTTACATTGAAAGTAATGGTGCGAGAGCCGGCTGCAAAAATACCTACCTTATCGGCTACCCCAATAGGCTATATATAGATCGTTAACCGACACCTAAACACGTAAAAAAAATCAGGTCTGCCAGAGCTGATCCTGCCGGGTCATAGAAATAATCGAGATTTTTTGACGTAATTTTTTAGTAAAAATTACGTCATAAGATACCCGAATGAAAGTGCTGGCAGCAGTTAACCATTGATTAGTTATGTAAAAAAAAGTGGGTCTGCCATTGCGCACCCTGCCGGAAGTACTTGGCAGACCCCTAAAATATGCCCTTCTGACTCACTAAACCTACCTCATCGAGTACCCGGATGGGACCGACGCTAAATAATAACCAAGATGCCCCTGATAATGGATCAAAAGGTCTGCCAGGTCTAAGCTTGCCGGAACTTAGTGTTCAAAGCATTTGAAGTTAATAGGGAGCATAATTTCACCTGAAGTCAAAATAACGTTTAATATTTAAAATAACATTTTTTAAACATTGTTTTGTTTCTAATTTTATACAAATTTATGAATATTAAATATTTTTTATCAAAACATTAAATAAAACAACAAGTGTGGAGATAAAAGATGTACATTCAAAATTTAGCAACAATCACTACGAGTTCAATAACATGCTTACAATTTATATACTTACAACTGTCAAAACTTAGTTTAAGTTGGCATTACAATTACCTGAATTCTGTAGGTATATATATATGTAGGTGTAGGTTAGGTTAGAACTAAGTAGGCTTCCGAGTGTAGAACCTGTTATTGCGTAAATCATCGTAGGAACGCCGAAGGGTAGTCAACGCCTATTCAACCTAACCACCACCAGGATCTTTCTAGTCCACCGAAATCAGGTCAAAGTTTAAACAATAATGGTTAGGTTGACTAGCCATTTACTGTCAATACCTGAGTAGGTACGATGACTATATAAATTCAAAAAATATAAGCCATTAAATAACTAGCTACAATGACGGTCAAATGACTGCAAGAACTATTTTTAAAAACATAAAGATGTAAAAAAACCGGCCAAGTGCGTGTCGGGCCACGCACAGTGTAGGGTTCCGTAGTTGCCCATCAAAATACTTATGCGAACTAATTAAACTGATTCGCTGAATTTAATTTTAAAAAGAAGAATTTTCAAAATCGGTCCAGGCGTCTTTGAGAAATCGGGGAAAATACATAAAAAAAAAGATTACGACGAATTGAGAACCTCCTCCTTTTTTTGAAGTTAGTTAAAAATAGTTGACAATAAAAACCTACCTATCCCCAAAACATACCCACCTATTATAGCTGTAAAAATAAAGTTTACAAACTTACATTTGCAGTTGAAGAACATGTTCTGCGATATATTTTGTTTAGGAAAATATGCTATCCAAGTACGTTTTATAAGTTGGTCGACTATTACTCGTAAACTTGTAAAGCCTACTTAGTCATGATAATTTTCCTTCAAACTTCGTTATATATACTACCATTGTGAATTTTTTCACACCCCCAAACATAACCGTTTAGCTGGTAGAGGGGGGGGACACTCGAGTCGAGCAAAACTTAGCACTTAAAGCTTAATATTTCACAAACGAATCTTTTTATCAAAAAATTGTTAATGGAAACTATCAATATTTTTTAAAGACCTATTTAATGATACCCCACACTAACGGGTACGCGAGAAATAAAAAAAACATCCCCACTTTACGTGTACAGGAGGTACCCTAAAAAAAAATATTTTACGAGTTTTTATTTTACCACTTTTTCGGCACAACAAATCCGTATATTTACACTAAATTACAGCTTTCTAGTACTGGGCGTCTCTGAGCTAAACTGCGGACAGACGGACGGATGGACGGACGGACGAACGGACATGGCGAAACTATAAGGGTTCCTTGTTGACTACGGAACCCTAAAAAAATAGAAAATTAGTCCCCGGCAGCTCTGCTATCCCTGCCACGGGTAGCGGTCAAGGAAACGGCGGAGCAGAGTGTTTCACAAGTCCCTCGTAAACAACATAATAACCATCGATAGTGTGTCGAGCAGGGTGGTATACCTAATACTCAGAATTTCCAAAAGATATTCGCTGAAGGTCATTCAGGTATACGCACCGACCTCGTCACACTCCGATGATGAAGTGGAGACTATGTATGAGGACATAAGTAGGGCCATACATAGTTCCAAAACCCACTTCACTGTTGTTATGGGGGACTTTCACGCAAAGTTGGGCAAGAAAAGCGGTGATGTGTTGAGAGTGGGGCAATTTGGGTATGGGCAACGGAACCCTAGGGGACAGAGGCTGGCCGACTTTCTGGAGAAAGAGGAACTCTTCATGATGAACTCTTTCTTTCAGAAGCCGCCTCACAGGAAATTGACCTGGTTGAGTCCCGATGGTTTCACGAGAAACGAGATAGATTTCTTCATGACCGACAAGAAACGGATATTCAGTGATGTCTATGTGATCAACAGGGTAAAAACCGGAAGCGATCACCGAATCGTAAGAGGCTCGCTGAATATCAATTTTAAACTTGAAAGGTCCAGATGAAGACTGATGAAGTGATGAAGTCTACGCTCCGACCTACACGGTCCCACTTTAAAACCCCGAAAGCTTTCAACTCGAGCTCTCTAATCGCTTTGCTTGCCTTGAGAACTTAGTTTCAGTGGACGAGATCAACGACGGGCTAGCGGATACTGTCCGCGCGGTAGTGTCTATGTTTTTAGACCCTGCCGTAAAGATAGATCTCAGAAATCGACCGAGCAAACCTTAAACCTCATGGCTGAACGACACTTGCTACAGTTGCAGTCTTCCGATGACGCTAAGTCATATAGGCAGCTCAAAAGACGTATATCTAAGTCCTTGCAACACGATCTGCGTCTCTTTAATACGAATCGTGTTAAAGAGACCATACAGCGAAACCAAGTCTTCAACCAATGTGTGTTACCAGTGATGACTTACGGGTAAGTAATATATGATATAACTACAAAATCTCTAAAATTTACAAGAGATATCAACTGAATATATAATTTTATTTGATATAACGATCTGTTGATATAATAAACGAATGACATAATTTTATAATGACTAATTTCTATAAGCATAACAATCAATGAATATAAAATCGTTTTGTATAACACTCAAAAGACATAAAACTTATTTGGTCTAATTTTTTTTCTTCCTGGCAAGTAATCTAACACTGATGTTTCAAGTACTAGTACCACCTGCCATGTTGATTGACGGAACCCGCTTCGCGGGGCTCCTATTTCTGTGTACAGGGTTTAAAGTAACCTAACACGAAGGGGATGGCTGGGTCTTTCAGACCCCGCCATCCCATTCGAACCTAACCTGTCCGTGTCGGGGTGCCCCAAGTCCCGAGCTCGCTTCGCTCGCTCTTGGATCCTAGGTCAAATAACTGATTACTACCTGTCCTATTTCTGAGTGCAAGGTTTAAAGTAACCTTCGAACCTAACCTGTCCGTGTCGGGATGCCCCAAATCCCGAGCTCGCTTCGCTCGCTCTTGGATACTTAATTTTTCTAATAACAATAGCAATCGGGAAGGCAAACAATCAAAGTTCAAAGGATAAGCCAAAGTCATCAAAGAAAATAGTTTAAACGTTCAATTATATGTTTCAAACGTTAAATGTAATGAATTTCGCTTAAATAAACGTTATATCAAATAAAATTATATGAAATGAGTTTTAGAGTAACACAAACAGTATGTGTAAAGAAATTATATCAACCGTTGGTATATCTCACGTTGATTATATTATCATGTGAACGTTATTGAGTTGAAAATATATCAAATAACTTTATATGAAATGAGACGCACCCATGACTTACGGCACCGAAACGACACTTGGTCTTTCAGTGTCGGCCTCATCTCAACAGGTTCTACACTCGGAAGCCTACTTAGTTCTAACCTAACCTACACCTACATATATATATACCTACAGAATTCAGGTAATTGTAATGCCAACTTAAACTAAGTTTTGACAGTTGTAAGTATATAAATTGTAAGCATGTTATTGAACTCGTAGTGATTGTTGCTAAATTTTGAATGTACATCTTTTATCTCCACACTTGTTGTTTTATTTAATGTTTTGATAAAAAATATTTAATATTCATAAATTTGTATAAAATTAGAAACAAAACAATGTTTAAAAAATGTTATTTTAAATATTAAACGTTATTTTGACTTCAGGTGAAATTATGCTCCCTATTAACTTCAAATGCTTTGAACACTAAGTTCCGGCAAGCTTAGACCTGGCAGACCTTTTGATCCATTATCAGGGGCATCTTGGTTATTATTTAGCGTTGGTCCCATCCGGGTACTCGATGAGGTAGGTTTAGTGAGTCAGAAGGGCATATTTTAGGGGTCTGCCAAGTACTTCCGGCAGGGTGCGCAATGGCAGACCCACTTTTTTTTACATAACTAATCAATGGTTAACTGCTGCCAGCACTTTCATTCGGGTATCTTATGACGTAATTTTTACTAAAAAATTACGTCAAAAAATCTCGATTATTTCTATGACCCGGCAGGATAAGCTCTGGCAGACCTGATTTTTTTTACGTGTTTAGGTGTCGGTTAACGATCTATATATAGCCTATTGGGGTAGCCGATAAGGTAGGTATTTTTGCAGCCGGCTCTCGCACTATAATAGTCTACTGCCTTACAATCAATTTGGCTTTCGTTGTGGTCGTTCTGCTCGGGAAAGTCTTAGTCATTTATTTTTGGATATACACAGTGCTCTTGACGAGCATAAAATGTTGGGATGTGTTTTCTTCGATATTGTTGGTGCTTTCAATAATGTAAATTTAAGTACATTGTCATCCATTCTCCTTTCACTAAATGTTCCTGAAAAAATAGTAAGTTGGATTTTTGAGTTTTTAAATGAACGTAAATTGTATATAAAAGTAAATAATCAATTAATAGGACCTAGGTATTCTTATAGAGGAGTTTCTCAAGGAGGAATATTAAGCCCTCTATTATTTATTTTATATATTTCTAGATTAAATAATGTGCTAGGTAGTGATGTCTGTAATTTACAGTTTGCTGATGATTTGGTTGTATATTGTTCAGGAGAAAACCTTAATAGCATTCAAACAAAACTCAATGCTAGCTTGGAAAAATTGGGTCATTATTTTGAATGTCTCAGTTTGGAGGTCAGCAATGAGAAAAGTAAGGTTGTTGTCTTTTCCAAAAATGTTGTTAGTTCTACTAGTATTAAAATTTATTACAATAATAGTCTTATGTTAGTAGATAGTTCCATAAAATTTTTAGGTGTTACTTTTCTCAGTAATTTTAAATGGAATGTGTATGTTGATTACTTAGCAAACAGAGCATTAAAAGCTTGCAATATTTTGAAATCTCTCGCTGGCACTTATTGGGGTGCTGATCCAGGGACTTTATTGATTTTATATAAGTCCTTAGTAAGAAGTCACTTCGAATATGCATTTTTTTGCTATAGTGGTGTACAAAAACTAGTAGAAAATCTAGAAAAAGTGCAAAATAGATGCTTACGTATTATTTTGGGAGCTATGTGTTCAACACCTATAGTGTCAATGCAAGTCGAATGTAGTTTGCCTCCATTGATAATTAGATTCAATTTTCTCAGAACAAAATTTTTTATTAGGATTTCTTCTATCAGTGATCATCCTCTTCTATTGCAGTTAAAGAAGGCTATTAATGGGATCAATCCCCCTTTTTTAGTACAAGGTTTATCTGAAATTTTAAAAGATTGTTCTAATCAAAATTATTTTTCTAGCTCCATTTGGCCTTGTTATTTATATTCATATGAATCAAAATATTGTCCATTTAAAATAGTAATTAATGAATCTTTGAAGTTTAAAGAGGATGTTTACAAAATGCTTGAGGAATGGAATGGTTACAATCAATTGTACACAGATGGCTCTAAAAATGATAATGCTGTATCTATGGCTATTTATGACATTCAGGCTCGAACTGGGTTTGGAAATAGGTTGTCTTCAGTAGCAACTGTGTATAGGTACAGCAGAGGCTATGGCAATACTCAGTGCTTTAGAGTATATTGAGTCTAGGCAAGAAAATAAATGGATCATTATCACTGATAGTATGAGTGTATTGAGAGCACTAGAAAATCCCAGTTGTAATGCAAAAACAAGTTACATAATTTATACTATCAGAGAAAAATACAAGAATTTACTTAAGTTCAAAGATATCGTCCTTTTCTGGACTCCTTCACATATCGGGGTAGTTGGAAATGAACAAGTTGATTACCTGGCTAAATTCTTTGTTAATCATCATCAGGAATGTCCAATTTTGCATAATCCTATTCCAAATTCAGATGCGTTGACTTATTTCAAATCAAAATTCGCACGCGATTTTCACAATTTGTGGCAGCACGTAGTTGAAACCAAAGGAAAGTGGCTAGCTGAAATTAAAACAAAGATTTCTTCTCCTTGGTTTACAGGAGGAAATATCTATCGGAACAGAAAGTTTTATACAACGATTTGTCGTCTACGGCTAGGTCACTGTCGATTTAATGCACATCGTTTAGAATTGGCATTCTGTCTTCCCCAAATTGTGATTATTGTAATTCTGCTATACAAACATTGGATCACATTGTATTTGATTGTCCTAATTTTGCTCTTCAAAGGATCATTTTAGTTGATCGCCTGTTAGGTATTTATAAAAATGCTGAAGATATCCCGCGCTCCCTTCAGCAACTTTTGAGGAAAAAAGATTGTTTTTTACCAATTTACGATTTTATTGTATCAACTGTTGATGAAATTTGAATTTGACAACTACCTACCACGACTACCACACTTTTGACATAAAATTATATGATTGAGATAATGAGATATTGAGATACTATTAAATAAAACATGAAAGAAGACTTGGCTCCGGCCTAACAAATGGTACTGAACTTGAATATATTAAAAGAAGACTTGGCTTACGCCTAACTATTGGTTATTGAAGACATTGATAAAAATAAGACTTGGCTTCGGCCCGACTATTATTATATCGAAGACATTGATTAAAGAAGTCATGGTTTCGGCCTTGATTATAATATAGAAAGAGAAAGACAAGAAAGAAAAGAAGAATTGGAAGAAAAAGAAAACTAAATCAGACTTGGCTGTATGGGCTCAGCTCCCCTTGCCTGTCCCAAAGAGGGACGAAAAGAAACAAAAAAAAAATGTTTATGCAATCTGTGATCTTAAGATCTAGAACAACCTTCACAAACATAACAAAAACAATATTGGCACAGAAAAAGAGGAAAACTAAATACAATTAAGAGTAAAACCAAATAATTACACATTCACCATTAATAAGCAATGAAGGATAACGAAATATTAGGTGAGAGAATCAATATTACCTTAATCAAGCATGCAATTACTATGAGTATCTATTCCCAATCACTAAATATCTTCACTAATGAGTCCTACTTTTCAGATTATCACCAGATAACGGATCCTTGGGGTACTTCACCAGCAAAGGACTCAGCTCTTCAAGCGAAGTTACTTTATGCTTGCTTCCATCAGGAGCCTTGATAACGACAACACCGTCCTGAGTCCAACAAGATCGCATGCTGAAGTGTAGCCGTGCCTTAGTGAAAACAGACTGTCGAGTCTTAGTCAGGAACTCTTTGACGGAGATAGACGTACCTTTTAACCTAGTCTTCGCTCTCCAGACTGCAGACCTGTCATCGTAGCTAGAGAATTTAACTAGCAATGGCCTGTGATGGTCTTTATTAGCGACGCCAAGTCTATGGCAGACTTTAATTGAAGAAGCAGTGACAGTACTGAGAGCCAACTTCTTATTGATCAACTCCAGGGAAACTGCGCAGCTGTCTTCACCCTCTACCTCTGCTACACCCTGGAAGATCAGTGCTAGTTAGTATTATATCGTCGTTGCTTGAAAGTCAACTCTGACATTAGTTGATAAAAGATATAATTACGAATTAAGTCTACTCAAATAAACCGTAGTACTCAGTAAACTCCAACCCTACTTATCCACTGAATAAAATAACAATTTCTTCAGGTTCTCAGTATCAGTATGAGTACAGCCTTAGGACACGTTCGTACTAGATAATTATAATGAAGACGCTTGGAATCAATTAGTGCGGCCGTTGAGACGAGTGTCGTCACGGTAGAATGTTTGTATGTATGTGTAGGTGCATGTCTGTGTTATGTAGAATATGTTTGAGTGCGAATTTATAAGATACTAGCTGACCCCGCAAACGTTGTTTTGCCATATAAATTAGAAAAAAAAAGTTTGAAAAATAGCTGATGTTGGCCGATTCTCATAGATACCGGATAAGCACAAAAAATTTCATCAAAATCGGTCAAGCCGTTTCGGAGGAGTATGGCAACGAAAACTGTGACACGAGAATTTTATATATTAGATTAAATTGAGACTGTGTTGAGACTTAAAATGTTGGAAAGTCGCTTAATTTTGATAACTGGGGTAATTGATTGGGTGAAAAAGCTTTGGCATGAAGGGTTTGGGCAGACTCCTGTTGCATATTACCTAGGTATAAGTCATCATCATCATCATCATCAGCAGCCTATAATGTTCCCACTGCTGGGACACGCCTCCTCTCTGTGAGAGGGAGTGGGCCATGATCCACCACGCGGGCCCAGTGCGGGTTGGTATAAGTATAGGTATAGATTAAGTCACCTCTTAAAATGCTGACAGAAACTTGACAGTACCTACTTACCCACGGGCTTATTGTATTTTCGTTGTTATTTCGACCCAAACCCCTTCAGAATTTCCCTTATTATCAGGCTTAATGCTTTTCTCACACGTACCTAAGTATTTTATGCAATCTCAATATTCTCAATGTCAGAAACTTTCTGGTGTACCAAAGGGACTTCACTCTCTACGGCTTAGAAGCAAGCTTTTCCCACTGAGATGGATCTACGTCTTCATGATTTTGAGACTCGTCGCCTTTCAAAATTAGATTCTAAGAAGACGAACAAAAAATGATTTATTCCTTTTATGTCGAGTCCCGTTACGTCGAGTCTGGAAGTCTATTGTTCTCCAAAGTATTGATATTTTACGCTTTCTATTACCTTTATGTCGAGTTTGGTGAACAAGTACAGTCAGGGATGTAAATTAAAAGCCAATGGCATAAAAACATTTATTAAAACAAGTACCTATAGGTATAGATTACCTAAAAAGGAAGCTCAACGGAGCCCCGCTTGGCGGGGCTCCTATTTCTGCAGCATGGTTTATAGTAACCTATTAACCTGTCCGTGTCGGGGTGCCGCCCACAAGTCCCGAGCTCGCTTCGCTCGCTCTTGGATCCCAAGTTCTCCTAATAACAATTCCAATTATGAATGATTCTAAATTATGTGCATGTATACATTTCATTGGACGTGACTGTACCTACTTCTAAAATTATGATATATTAACTGGACATAAAGGTAATAAAAGCGTGGTAAATAAACTCGACATAAAGGGAATAGCAACGGGACAGAAAACTAAGCTCGACATAGGGGTAATAGAAGCGAGACAAGGTTTTCGACTCGACATAACGGGACTCGACATAAAGGGAATAAACCCAAAAAATCCCGACCACAATCGGTAATTTAAGGCACGGGGCACACAGAAAAGACGTAAGACGCAGACGGGGCGGAGACCTAATATGTCTCTTCGGCGCGGGCGTCTCTTTCATACACAATGTATAGAAGCGTCGCGACGTAGAACACACAGAAGAGACGGGGTGCGGACGCGACTCTCATACATTTTCGCTCGTCCGCGACGCGTCTTCCTCTTACGTATTTTCTATGTGGCCCGCGCCTAATGGTGCTCTCACTTCTCCACCCTGTACAATATTTTTTTGTAAACAAGTTTTTCTAGCCACATGAGAGCCCATGCTATACGCCAGTAGGTTAGTGATAAAACGGTCGCCGTAGCCGAAAACAGCATGAAATTTAATGATTACTAGCTGTTGCCCGCGACTTCGTCCGCATCGTATTTGGGTTTAAGGCACCTAAACTAATATTCTCTTTTTTAATTTGTTGAGAAAGTAAGGGTACCTGATGTCCCACTTTAAAGTTTGTTATAGAATCTATAACAAACTTTAAAGCAAATGAAATGAAAACTTCCAGACACAACACTTTATATAATTATACGACATTGGTAGTTTTTCCCTCTGGTGCTAAAATAAAAAGGTGGTCAGCATTACTGACAGGCGAGCATGTGTTATATAGTTGGCCGTGGGAAAAACAGTTGGACCTTAGGTCGACATCAGCTTCCTTCAGGGTCTGTCCTTGGGATTTATTTATGGTCATCGCGAAGTAAGCGGCTAACGGGAATTGTGTGAGTTTGAACTGGAAAGGGAAATTGTTGGAGATGAGTGGTATTCACGGTATCAATGCAGTTTCCCCTGAGCCACCTCCAATGAGAATTTCAGCTTCGCTTAAATTTCTGTGTAAAGGTGCGTACAGACCATGTAACATGTTATATAACATGTGTTATAAAACACTACAACTCTATGTAGAATGTTACCATGAAAAAAGAAATAACAATGTTATATAACATGTTATGTTATATAGTCTGTACGCACCGTAATGCAGTAACTATTAGTCGCATTCCATTGCACAATTTTGGTGGAGTTAGATTTCTTAGAAGCATTATTATTACTTTTAGGTTATTTTATGAGCTCGAGGACCACAGTTGATGAATTTAAAATCTCGAGTGGGTAGTTGCTGGCATCACCCTAATTGACGACGTTATTGTATGATGACTGTGTAAACCACATTATTCCCAACAATTTCGGCTAATATGTTTTCATTTATTGCAGCGGTTCGGTCATTTTTTTAATATCGCACGATCACATAGCCAAGAGTTTTCCTGAAGTGTTATACTTGACGGGACTCCGAATACGTAACTTATCAATTCTTCTTACAACGGGCAGTGTCTGCCGGAATTTTACAGAGAACAGTACCTACCGTGATATTGTCCATGGGTCTATCATCATGGCGAATGTCTCAAAGTGTTCTGTCCACGGCCTCGACGGCATTTTTGTTCGACATGGTACATTCAGACGATTACATTTTTTTAGCGTGGTAATACATCACGTGGAACACAACGTGCACTCTTACTCGCCGCCCGCATGGCCGCGCCTACAGTGGCTGGAGATCGTGTAGCGATCTCTGTCGCCATCGGCGTCTACCGCTGCGGCTGGGCTGGAGGTGGACATTGTCCTCTCCCTCATGCGTCCCGCCTCCTCCTACGCTAGCATGACTGCTTCGCAGAAGGAGGCGACTGCTTCCCATTCTGTCTCGCCCCGCAGCATGGCCTCGACCAACACTAAGCACGAGAGGTCACCGATTATCGTCGTAGTGAGGACACGGCGGTGCTCTGCCCAAGCGGGTAGTCCTGCACCGTATGCTCCACCGTGTCCTCCAGGCGATCCACGCAGTGGTGACACCCAGGCGATTCTTCTTTCCCTATCAGACACAGCTACCTCCCGAAACTTTCGTGTCCGGTGAGGACCTACGTCATGTGGTAGGTCAGGCGGGACGCCGTGACGCCTATCCAGCTACTCCTCAAAGAGGGGTCTTACCGCCGCGGTTGGGGCGTGCCCGGAACTCGGTTGCGACAGTCGCTTTCTCAATATTGCCCTGTATCACGCCGGAGCTCTTTCCGGGAATTCACCCTGGCGATTGTATTGTATAGCGGGCTGGTATCCGCAACTCCACGTCATATGCGCGTATTTTGCGTGCGGATGAGATGATCATTCTCCTGGCGATGCGCCTCGATAGACGCGATGGAGGGCCGTCGCCTCCAGGGGAAGACGACTACATTATAATCCTGAAACACCTTTGCTTTGTCACAGTTTCATGACTACGAACACGTTGAGTGTTGCAGTGTTGACTTAGTCAATTGGGACTTTAAAAAAAAAATACGCATTATACTATTTTAGTGACGTACAACAGAGACTGCTCATCAGGCTGAACAACTTTGCTAAGACGTCATTCCTTTTTATGTTATAGTGTAGCTGGGCTCTTGGAGTTCCACAACAGGTGTTCCAGATCTTCAATTTTTATACGTCAACAGAGAGTGCTCATCAGGCTGAGCAACTCTTGCTAAGACGTCATTCCTATACCCAGGTAGCATTTTTACGTTATTATGTCGTCAGTTTACGGTACTGCTCGACGTGAGAGACGTCATGTCTTGACGTCGGGGGGTCCCATCAGATGTCGTCAATGGGGAAGGCAAGTGTCAAAGTGACAAATGACAGTTTGGTCCCAAAAGAACTGTCAAATCAAAGGAATTTTCTGAAAAAAAAACGATTTATTGATGTAAACTGACTAGATGTTGTGTAAAAATGATGTGAAAATGATGGAACATACAAATTTCCGACAATTCACACTATCAAGAAATAATGGGTAGCTGCTGTGACTGCCTTGAGAACAAAAATTGAATTATAACTAAGGAAAAACTATATAATAAACAAATATCCAGCCTTGCGAAGCCTAGAGAGGCCGTTAGTTGAGTTTATTAATGAAATTCTATGATTATACCATAACTAAACAATCGAATACACTTTTCAAAATAATATCTACTTTTCTATTGGAGGTTAAGTATCAGTATTGCATCGCTCCATAAATCATGAAATGGTTCGTCTGGCGGAAGAATTATCACCTGGAACGAGTTTTGTGATAGTTGTGGTGTTAAGAAATTAAATATATTGTGATATTTCTCGAATCTAAATAGAAAAAAGGGGTAAAATTACTGACTTAAAACATTATGATATTTTATCAAAATAGAAAGTCATAAGCAGCATTATATTCTTGTCATAGGAGAGGACAGGTAAAACATACCTAAACTCAAAAATTTAAACCTCAACTACAAGTAATTGTGGATTTATTACGGTAAAATCAAATGCATAACCACTCAATTAAATCACTTTTTTTCCTCTTGTAGATGCACCGCGGCGTCTTCATTCTTCTTTTAGTATATGCACTTGCATTGACGAATAATTTTCCATATTTGTTTTGTATTTATACTCAATTTTTATAACAATAAATCTTGTTTGTTTTTTGTACAAGGTAGACAGTAATCTGACGTAGGGACCAACTATCGCAGCGCCATCTACGATTAGCTTTGAGTTGCCATCCCCATTTGTCGCAGCCTCAAGACGTCAGTTTACAGACGTTACAGAGACGTCATATACTGAATTTATAGGGACGTTACTGGGCCGTACGTATTAGGGCAGCCACTGACGTTGGAGTGACATCTACTGAATTCATAGGGACGTTACTGGGCCGTACATATTAGGGCAGCCAATGACGTGCAAAACCATGTATAAATCCGCAGGTCTCTTTGGAGTGGGTTGTTATTGGAACACTGTTAACACTGGTAACCTTGACACTTCTATTCAATGTACCGATGCATTGCTCTCAATAACTTCTCAACAAAACAAAATTAATTCTTCAGACCTTATACTATCGGCGGTAACGAAACCATAGCGACTTCTATTTCGACTACAACGCCATCTATCGAGCTAGGCGGTACTATTTTTCGAAACTTTAAATAAATATTGATCGCTGTGATTCCGTTCTCGCTGTAACTTCTAGTAACTAATTGCTCTGCCGATTTTTATATTTTTATGTGTTATCTTATCCTTAAATACATAGTTTTGTTACCTTTTTCATTTTCAAACGTCATTATTTGATTGATTTGACATCAAAATTAAATAATGTTGTTTAAAAAGGAAAAAGTTTTGGATTACGTAACAAAACCTACGTATTTAAGGATAAGAAATCACATAAAAAAATAAAAATCGGTTGAGCAATTTTTCACTAGAAGTTAGAGCGCGTTATGTAAAAAGTTAATTTGGAGTGACACTGAAATCGAAATTTTGTTGGATTTTTATACTTTCCTATTCTAACTAATACATTTAAACAAATACAAAAAGAATTTGAGGCTGAGGAATTTTTCACAGAGAGTTATAAGCAATTTTCATGTTAAGATAAAAAAACGGAACTTCTAGGCTAAAATTTTTTTGGATTATTGTGCATCTGTAATCTGTATCACCTACTCTCATCATATGCCAAATTTCAGCGCCGGAGGAATTTTTCGAAAGTCTTCATACAAAAAAATCCTCGTTGACTGGACTAATGTACCGGCTATACAAATCCTTGTTATAATGATTAGTATTTGCCCATAATATTCGCTATGTTGGTGGTCGACTTCACTCGTGGAATTATGTCAGTCAGATGCATTCCATAAACTGTTGTTTAACCAATCTTTAGCTCTTTGGGTCACTTTAGGACCAGATATGTCATACAACAGTCGTCAACCTGAGGGCAGATTTAGACTAATAAGGGACAAACTGTAAAATGACGTTGTTAGGAGGTATCATTTATGACCTATACAGTACGTACAGTACAGTACTATAATAGTACGTAAGTATGACGTACAATAATGACGTAACTGTGGTGACCCTAAATTGACTTAAGAATGTCGTCATTTTTTAGTCGCCGACGTCACTTGCTACCTGGGTATATGTTATAGTTTAGCTGGGCTTTTGGTGTTCCACATTAGGTGTTCCAGATCTTCAATTTTTATACGTCAACAGAGAGTGCTCATCAGGCTGAGCAACTCTTGCTAAGACGTCATTCCTATATATGTTATAGTTTAGCTGGGCTTTTGGTGTTCCACATTAGGTGTTCCAGATCTTAAATTTTTATATGTCAACAGAGAGTGCTCATCAGGCTGAATAACTTTGCAAAGACGTCATTCCTACATATGTTATTGTGTAGCTGGGCTCTTGGTGTTCCACATCAGGTGTTCCAGTTCTTCAATTTTTATACGTCAACAGAGAGTGCTCATCAGGCTGAGCAACTCTTGCTAAGACTTCATTCCTATACATACATATATGCTATAGTTTAGATGGGTTTTTGGTGTTCGACATCAGGTGTTCCAGAGATCTTCAATTTTTGTATGTCAACAGAGAGTGCTCGTCAGGCTGAACAACTTTGCAAAGACGTCATTCCTGTATTTGTTATAGTGTAGCTGGGCTCTTGGTGTTCCACATCAGGTGTTCAAGATTGTCATTTTTTATACGTCAACAGAGACAGCTCATCAGGCTGAACAACTTTGCTAGGACGTCATTCCTTTATATGTTATAGTGTAGCTGGGCTTTTGGTGTTCCACATCAGGTGTTCCAGATCTTCAATTTTTATACGTCAACAGAGACTGCTCATCAGGCTGAACAACTTTGCTAAGACGTCATTCCTTTACATGTTATAGTGTAGCTGGGCTCTTGGAGTTCCACAACAGGTGTTCCAGATCTTCAATTTTTATACGTCAACAGAGAGTGCTCATCAGGTGGAACAATTTTTGCTATCGCACCATTTTTGTATCTCTTATAGTTTAGCTGGTCCGTTGCGGTTCTGCACCAGGTGTTCAAGTTTCCAAGATAAATTATAGCCTATGTGTTGGCCAGACTTAATACCTATACAACAAAAAAAAAATCATTCAAATCCGTCCAGTACTTTTTGAGTTTATCCCGGACATACATACAGACAAACAGACAAAAATTCTAAAAACTATATTTTTGGCTTCGGTATCGATTGTAGATCACACCCCAAGTATTCTTTTCAAAAAATATTCAATGTACAGTTTTGACTTTCCTACTATTTTATTATATGTATAGATTATTGCTTATACAATACCTAATTGTAACGTGTACGTTACTCCAGCAAGAAAGTATCTCCTAGAGTAATTATAAGAGTAGAACGTATAGTTGGTGCCTTATCTGCTGTAAATGTGCACCCACATAAAAAATGTGTGCCACCTGTCGTTTTGAAAAAAAACGGAAAAACGATTCTTGCTGGGGTAACGTTTTTCTAGCAGGAAAATTCTAAACGAGTGATCGGAGAGAGAAAAATTGTGCATGGCCAGAGAGCTTATGTGTGCCACAATGGGCCCTCAAAAATAAAATCTGTGCCCCTTCAGATTTTCGAGATATTGCGTTTCCTGCTTATGGTAAGATTAAGACAAACGACATCTTGGGAACGACTGGTTTATTCATAAAAGTATGACACATGCAAATGGCTTTAAGTTCAAACATATAACACTAACCACTACATCTCCCTCCTAAACGAAATGAGAAATTCTTTTAAAACAAAAACTTAATTAAATCTAACAAAACTTAAAACTTTTAAACAAAACTAAAACATAACAAATTCCTTAACCTTACTTCCCTTTTTCAATCACAAAAAAAAAATCAATGACAACATACATTAAGTAATTAAATGAGGTACATAAGATTAACAGTACTTAATCATCATCCCATGAATCATAAGTAACGTTTTGATGAATAATATATCTCTAAAACCATTGCATGTGCCCCTGTAGAATGAACATACACGAGTAGCTCTTAATGTGTGCCCCTATGTGCCCCAATTAGATTTAAGAAAATATTTATAGTTTTCAAGTTATCGCGGACATAACTCTAGCTAGGAGATACTTTCTTGCTGGAGTAACGTACACAATTGTAACATTCTTATTGTACCTAACAAAAATATTTAAAGAGATTAACCATGGAGTTTCTTGCCGGTTCTTCTCTAAGGACACGACCAACCCGATTGCCGACGTTGTTGTGTTTTAGCTCGATGGTCATACGCTCAAAATCACTCAAATTCTTAACCTTTTTCTTCGTGGCAAAATACTTCATTACAGACCATTAATTTAATGGAGCCCTCTCGTAATGTGAGAGGTTTCTAGGACCGCTAGGAGCTATCGAGCATCATAGTCATAGGTGGGCACTCAAGATGAAGGCGTTGGGAATCAATTAGTGGAACCTGTTGACTGCTTAGTGAAGTGTCTACTTAACCAACATTGAGGAAACTATAGGCACAGAAAATTATAATTATCCTGATCAGTTAGAATTATACTATATAAAGCTCGATTTATACTATATAAAGCTCGATTACCACTGACTGACTGACAGAATTGTTCTCCCAGATGGTGAAGGGGGAGGTGGGTATATTTTGACAGATTCGTAAACAAGTGACTCTGGTGAGTATGGGAAAAATCCCAAACCTCCCCTTTTCGCCCCCCCTCCCCCCCCCTCCCCATCGTATCTCGGAAACTAAGAGACCCGTGTTTTTTTTTTTTACGGATTCGTATAGAGGAGGCTCAGAAAAGTAAAAACCATTTTTCAAACTCCCCCCCCACTTTCCCCCTTCTCCCCCCTTTCGGAGGATCTCGGAAGTTGACAGACTTGCAACATTTTTTTTTTCAGATTCATATCCAGGGGCCCAGTGTTGGTCAAAATCATTTTTCAAAACTCCCCCCTCTCCCCCCCTTCACCCCTCCCCCCAACGTATCTCGGAAACTAAGAGACCCGTGTTCTGTTTTCTTACGGATTCGTATAGAGGAGGCTCGGAATAGTAAAAACCATTTTTCAAAGTTCCCCCCCCTTGCCCCCCTTCTTCCCCTTTAGGCGGATCTCGGAAGTTTTACAGACTTGCAACATTTTTTTTTTCAGATTCATATCAAGGGGCCCAGAGTTAGTCAAAATCATTTTTCAAAACTCCCCCCTCTCCCCCCCTTTACCCCTCCCCCCATCGTATCTCGGAAAAACTAGGTAGCGGTAAGGCGAAGCGTAGCGTAGCGTAGGGATAAGGTCACGATAGCTTTCCGGTGGTAGGTAGGTCCCGAGTGGAGCGAACCTGCGAGACCGAGTGCAGCGAAGGGGGGAGGTGGCGAGCGTAGCGAGCCGGCGACCCCCGTAGCGTAACGAAGGTTGAGTGGGTGAAGCGTAACTCGGGGGTGACGACAAGCAAACTTACAAGTAACTTTCATGAGTATGGGAAAAATCCCAAACCTCCCCTTTTCGCCCCCCTCTCCCACCACCCCATCGTATCTCGGAAACTAAGAGACCCGTGTTTTGTTTTTTACGGATTCGTATAGAGGTGGCTCGGAAAACTAAAAACTATTTTTCAAAGTTCCCTCCCCCCTTGCTCCCCTTCTCCCCCTTTAGGCGGATCTCGGAAGTTAACAAACTTGCAACATTTTTTTTTTCAGATTCATATCAAGGAACGCAGAGTTGGTCAAAATCATTTTTCAAAACTCCCCCCTCTCCCCCTCTTCACCCCTCCCCCCATCGTATCTCGGAAAAACTATGTAGCGGTAAAGCGAAGCGTAGGGATGAGGTCACTATAGCTTTCCGGTGGTAGGTAGGTCCTGAGTGGAGCGAACCTGCGAGACCGAGTGGAGCGAAGGGGGGAGGTGGCGAGCGAAGCGAGCCGGCGACCTCCGTAGCGTAACGAAGGTTGAGTGGGTGAAGCGTAACTCAGGGGTGACGACAAGCAAACTTACAAGTAGCTCTCATGAGAAGGGCAAAAGTACCAAGCCTCCCCTTTTTGGCCTAACCCCCCCCCCCCCCCCCAATCGTATCTCAGAAACTATGAGAACCGTTCCCAATCGTATCTCAGAAATTAAGAGACCCGTATTCAGTTTTTTTACGGATTCGTATAGACGAGGCTCGGCCATTTTTTTCTGAGTTTTTAATAAGGTTTTAGATTGGATTAGGGGGTTCTTAAGGGGTTTCAAAATCTTTTAAGGCCCTTCTACGCGACGGGCGCGAGACACGTCGTTTTCATGGTTTTCGAGGATGCTAAAGCCGATAGTGAGGTCAGAATCAAAATGGCCGCTGTGATAATTTTCGAAATGTTCATCATGGGTGTCGTTTTCATGGTTTTCGAGGGTGATAAAACCGATGGCGAAGTCAAAATGGGAATCCAAGATGGCGGCTGCTATAATTTTCGAATTGTTCATCAATTTCATCATTGGAGTCGTTTTCATGGTTTTCGAGGGTGCTAAAAGCGATGGCGAGGTCAAAATGAGAATCCAAGATGGCGGCTGCGATTATTTTCGAATTGTTCATCATGGGAGTCGTTTTCATGGTTTTCGAGGTTGCTAAAGCCGATAGTGAGGTTAAAAGCCAAATCCAAGATGGCGGCTGCGATAATTTTCAAATTGTTCATCATGGGAGTCGTTTTCATGGTTTTCGAGGGTGCTAAAACCGATGGCGTGGTCAAAATGAGAATCCAAGATGGCGGCTGCGATAATTTTCGAATTGTTATTCGTGGAAGTCGTTTTCATGGGTTTTCAAGGATGCTTAAGTCGATAGTGAGGTCAAAATCAAAATCCAAGATGGCGGCTTCGATTATTTTCGAAATGTTCATCATGGGAGTCGTTTTCATGGTTTTCGAGGATGCTTAAGCCGATAGTGAGTTCAAAATCAAAATCCAAGGTGGCGACTGCAAAAAATTTCAAAGTTTTCATCATGGATGTCGTTTTCATGGTTTTCGAGGGTGCTAAAACCGATGGCGAGGTCAAAATCAAAATCCAAGATGGCGACTGCAGAAAATTTCAAAGTTTTAATCATGGATGTCGTTTTCATGGTTTTCGAGGATGATAAAGCCGATAGTGAGCTTAAAATCCAAATCCAAGATGGCGGCTGCGATTATTTTCGAATTGTTCATCATGGGAGTCGTTTTCATGATTTTCGAGGTTGCTAAAGCCGATAGTGAGGTCAAAATCAAAATTCAAGATGGCGGCTGCGATAATTTTCGAATTATTTATCATGGGAGTCGTTTTCATGGTTTTCGAGGATGCTAAAGCCGATAGTGAAGTTAAAATCCAAATCCAAGATGGCGACTGCAAACAATGCAGTGTGCGAGGGGCAGTAAGCGCGTACCTAACACAATAATCTTTTAAATACATATCACATTTTTATCTCAACTGAAAAGTTTGTTTGGTTTGGTTTGGAATTGAAAAATTCTATTTGTGATGGATAGTTTTGTGTTTTCATCATGGGTGTCGTTTTCATGGTTTTCGAGAGTGCTTAAACCGATGGCGAGGTCAAAATAAGAATCCAAGATGGCGGCTGCTATAATTTTCAAATTGTTCAACAATTTCATCGTGGGAGTCGTTTTCATGGTTTTCGAGGATGCTACAGCCGATAGTGAGGTCAAAATCTAAATTAAAGATGGCGGCTGCGATAATTTTCGAAATGTTCATCATGGGAGTCGTTTTCATGGTTTTCGAGGATGCTGAAGCCGATAGTGAGGTCAAAATCAAAATCCAAGATGGCGGCTTCGATAATTTTCGAATTGTTCATCATGGGAGTCGTTTTCATGGTTCTCGATGATGCTACAGCCGATAGTGACGTCAAAATCAAAATCCAAGATGGCGGCTGCGATAATTTTCGAATTGTTCATCATGGGAGTCGTGTTCATGGTTTTCGAGGATGCTAGAGCAGATAGTGAGGTCAAAATCAAAATCCAATATGGCGACTGCGAAAAAATCAAAGTTTTCTTCATGGATGTCGTTTTCATGATTTTCGAGGGTGCTGAAACCGATGGCGAGGTCAAAATGAGAATCCAAGATGGCGGCTGCGATAATTTTCGAAATGTTCATCATGGGAGTCGTTTTCATGGTTTTCGAGGATGCTGAAGCCGATAGTGAGGTCAAAATCAAAATCCAAGATGGCGGCTTCCCCCCTCTCAGAGGGCCAAAGCCTGCCGGGGTCGCGGGATTATTTCCTTACCGTGACCCCGGAACATAACAGGCTACTGAAGGACACCGTGGATTTTAGTCAGTAGAAGTCTGACAGTCCCTCCCGCCCTGCCCGGGGCTGGAGGACTCATTTGATGATTTTGCCACGTAAAAAAAAAAAAAAAAAAAAGATGGCGGCTTCGATAATTTTCGAATTGTTCATCATGGGAGTCGTTTTCATGGTTCTCGATGATGCTACAGCCGATAGTGACGTCAAAATCAAAATCCAAGATGGCGGCTGCGATAATTTCCGAATTGTTCATCATGGGAGTCGTGTTCATGGTTTTCGAGGATGCTAGAGCAGATAGTGAGGTCAAACTCAAAATCCAATATGGCGACTGCAAAAAAATCAAAGTTTTCATCATGGATGTCGTTTTCATGGTTTTCTAGGGTGCTAAAACCGATGGCGAGGTCAAAATGAGAATCCAAGATGGCGGCTGGGATAATTTTTGAATTGTTCATCATGGGAGTCGTTTTCATGGTTTTCGAGGATGCTGCAGCCGATAGTGAGGTCAAAATCAAAATCCAAGATGGCGGCTTCGTTAATTTTCGAATTGTTCATCATGGGAGTCGTTTTCATGGTTTTCGATTATGCTACAGCCGATAGTGACGTCAAAATCAAAATCCAAGATGGCGGCTGCGATAATTTTCGAATTGTTAATCATAGGAGTCGTGTTCATGGTTTTCGAGGATGCTAGAGCAGATAGTGAGGTCAAACTCAAAATCCAATATGGCGACTGCAAAAAAATCAAAGTTTTCATCATGGATGTCGTTTTCATGGTTTTCGAGGGTGCCAAAACCGATGGCGAGGTCAAAATGAGAATCCAAGATGGCGGCTGCGATAATTTTGGAAATGTTCATCATGGGAGTCGTTTTCATGGTTTTCGAGGATGCTAAAGCCAATAGTGAGGTTTAAATCCAAATCCAAGATGGCTGCTGCGATAATTTTCGAATCGTTCATCATGGGAGTCGTTTTCATGGTTTTCGAGGATGCTAAAGCCGATAGTGATGTTAAAATCCAAATCCAAGATGGCGGCTGCGATAACTTTCGAATTGTTCATCATGGGTGTCGTTTCCATGGTTTTCGAAGGTTCTAAAACCGATGGCGATGTCAAAATGAGAATCCAAGGGGTTGCGATAATTTTCGAATTGTTCATCATTGGAGTCGTTTTCATGGTTTTCGAGGGTGCTAAAACCGATGGCGAGGTCAAAATGAGAATCCAAGATCGCGGCTGCGATAATTTTCGAATTGTTCATCATGGGAGTCGTTTTCATGGTTTTCGAGGGTGCTAAAACCGATGGCGAGGTCAAAATGAGAATCCAAGATCGCGGCTGCGATAATTTTGGAAATGTTCATCATGGGAGTCGTTTTCATGGTTTTCGAGGATGCTAAAGCCAATAGTGAGGTTTAAATACAAATCCAAGATGGCTGCTGCGATAATTTTCGAATCGTTCATCATGGGAGTCGATTTCATGGTTTTCCAGGATGCTAAAGCCGATAGTGAGGTCAAAATTAAAATCCAATATGGCGGCTGCGATGATTTTCGAATTGTTCATCATGGGAGTCGTTTTCATGGTTTTCGAGGATGCTTAAGCCGATAGTGAGGTTAAAATCCAAGACGGCGGCTGCGATAATTTTCGAATTGTTCATCATCGGAGTCGTTTTCATGGTTTTCGAGGGTGCTAAAACCGATGGCGAAATCAAAATGAGAATCCAAGATGGCGGCTGCGATAATTTTCGAATTGTTCATCATGAGTGTCGTTTTCATGGTTTTCGAGGATGCTAAAGCTGATAGTGAAGTTAAAATCCAAATCCAAGATGGCGGCTGCGATAATTTACGAATTATTCATCATTGGAGTCGTTTTCATGGTTTTCGAGGATGCTTGAGCCGATAGTGACGTCAAAAAAAAATCCAAGATGGCGACTGCAAAAAATGCAGTGTTCGAGGGGCAGTAAGCGCGTACCTAACACAATAACATTTTAAATATCATATTTTTTAATCTAAACTGATAAGTTTGTTTTTTTTGTTTTGGAATTGAAAAATTCTTTTTGTGATGGATAGTTTTTGTGTTTTCATCATGGTGTGTCGATTTCATGGTTTTCGAGGGTGCTAAAACCAATAGTGAGGTAAAAATCAAAATCCAAGATGGCGGCTTTGATAATTTTCGAAATTTTTATCAATTGCATCATGGGACGTAACGAAGGTTGAGTGGACGAAGCGTAACTCAGGGGTGACGACAAGCAAACTTATAAGTAACTCTCATGAGTAGGGCAAAAGTACTAAGCCTCTCCTTCTGCCCCCCCCCCCCCTCCCAATCGTGTCTCACTAAGAGACCCGTGTTCTTTTTTTTTACGGATTCGTATAGAAGAGGCTCGGAAAAGTCAAAACCATTTTTCAAAGTTGCCCCTTATGGCCCCTTCTGAGTTTGAGTTTTTAATAAGGTTTTAGATTTAACCATCCTAAGGAATTCTCAATTTATTTTGTTTTTTTTTTTTTCTTATAATTTACTTTATGGATTTTCAAATTCATTTAAAGATTCTTATGGATTTTCAAAATTGTATTAAGGTAAGGAATACTTCTCCAAAACACGACCCCGCGAGCTGCTTGCAGCTCGCGCAACGCGCAAATACTAGTTAGGATATATAATTCGTCTGTATTGTAATCTTATTATAAATATATGGAAGTAGGTTTGTTTGTCACCTTTGTAAGATTTCTGTAAGACGATGTATTTTTAGGGTTCCGTACCCTAAAGTGACACACCTGACTGTATTTCCTGAACAGTTTAGTTACAGTTGAAATTTTCACGGATTTGTGTTTGAAAAATAAACAGAACAATATAAGAATATTTAAGGGGCTTCCATACAACAGACATGATTTTTTGCAGTTTTTATGGAAAATGGCACAGAACCCTTTGTGCGCAAATCCGACTCGTCCTATCCGTCTCTATTTATAAGCCTCCTCAAAATGAACAAATCAATAATATAATATTAGCATCGCATTTCTCCCTCCATTAGCATCCCTTTAGAATAATAAAAGCATTTGCCACATTTTAAACTTACGAAAAAGGTTAATAATTGAGTAGGTACTGTACTATACCCTGTTTTTTTTTAAAGAAGGCTAATCTATCCAAAAATTTACCAATTTAAAGGTAAGTAAACAACATGCCAAATGAAATGGCAATGGGCACGGCACATCGTTCGTAGAACTTGACAACCGATGTGGAAAAAAGTTTTCGAGTGACGACCACCGACCGGAAGATGCGGCGTAGGTTTCCCACTAGGTGGACCGACGACAACGTGAGAGTGGCCGGAAACGAATCGATGCTAATAGGTACAGGATTACTGTTCGGCGTGGACACACCTTTGTTAAATAGTGGACATCTTCTGGGTGTTGATGAAAGAACATAACCATGGATTTTGATAGAAACAACGAAATAAAAATTCATAATATTTATTGGGGCTTAAAAACAATCACAGAACACAAACGCTCCTTTGCACCTTATTACAAAAAGAAACATAATTCTGTCACAATAATGACTTTATGACAAGTTAATTATATAAAATGGCGCGTAACTTTTGAACCCCATCTAGAAAATGCAAGAATTTGCATGCAATTTCCATTACAATACAGTATATTTTGTTTGATCAACTTAATTCATTGTTCCTCAATAGTGCGCAATGTAACGTAACTTGCGTGCAAGTTCTTGTATTGTCTAATTGAGGCTTTATGAACAGAATTTGGTCAAATGAAAGCAGAAAGGCGGAGACTAGGTTCTATTCGAAAATTAACCTTAATGCATTTGACTTTAATAGGTTAGTCTTTAACAGCGCCTGTAATAATTTCAAAGCAAAATCTAGATTAAATTGACAGTGGAATAAGATTCATTTTCATTTCAGACAATTTTTTACCCTTGCAGTTTTGACTATTTTCCAATTTAAATACGCTTTCTAGCCCAATCTTAATGTTCAGTGGTGTGATGGGGCAGTTATTATTTAACCAGCAATATTCTTTATCCATTATTACTTGACCTCGCTTTGTATGATTTTTCCGTATAATGAGCGGTCAGCTTACGGTTTATATAACTTGCTTTAACAAAATCTTAACCAAAAACTGGAAGGAATTTTGGCCGACAAGCAATGAGATGGGCAGATGACATTATTGCTATGTTGGAGCCTGGATGAGGCTGAAACGTGGAGCTTGTTACAAAGCCCAGCAGTGGGAGAAGTCAGCTTGTTGACAATGACCAAATTCAAATTCATTTCACAACTTCATAAAGTATAATAATATTCCACAACTATCTCACAACGCTATCTAGTCCCAAGCTAAGCAGAGCTTGTGTTATGGGTACTAGACAACTGATATACATACTTATATATTTCTAAATACATACATATTATAGATAAATTACACCCAGACACAGAACAAATGATCGTGCTCATCACACAAACATTTGTCCTGGGTGGGAATCGAACCCACGACCTCCGGCATAGCGGTCAGGGTCACTAACCACTAGACCAACAGGCCAGTCCGATGTTACGATACTAGAAAAAAGTGGAGAAAATAATGAGCAAATAACAAGTTAATATTTATCTAACATACTTATTTTAAACTAGTATAATGTAGCTGGATAAAATTGCACATTAGTCGACAGTGGAACAAAATATGTAAGATCTTAATCGTGCTATTGGATTTTGAACTTTGTACTCTAAGCCGAACGTTGTAAATTGAACAGCAAAGATGAAACAGGCGTTCTGTTCAAATTAATATACGTTAAGCAGGACTTGCCCCTTTTTAGCGAGTGCATCTTATTAAAGAAAAAAAAGATAAATTATGTCTATTCATAAAATATCTAAGTATTTGTTATTTTCACAAACACAAGGCGATAAGTATCTAGATATTATTGCACGCCTTTATTTAAGTATTGCTATGTGAAAATAGGCTTTAATTACGGAGATAATTTATACCTACATTTTAACTATACCTACTCTTGTCCATCAAGTTGAAGGAAGATTTGTTAAGTGTCTATGGAAAATTCATGGATTGAGTTATGTTAATTATTATTGGCTATTCCACTTGTTTCTAGCACCAGGCCTATATAATCGTACCTTGGAGACGCTTGAAAAATTACAATTTTTTTCTTTTTTTTTAATGCCTTGTATAGAGTATTTTAGCTGCATAGTAAAATGAACCGTAACTACTGAGAAAAAAGGCTAAACTATTAACTCCCGGTCACAGAATACTAAACTTAATAGTGCTACGTACAGAAGTGTCACTTCCCAAAAACAAACAAATGTAATATCTATACTCGAGAGAATAAAGTACATTTTGACAAACTTAAGTAGGTACGGAGCGCGTGCGAATCGGCAGCGGCAGCCGACTGTGAAACCCGTCCACGGTGCGCTCGCGTGTGCGACCAGTTTCATTTATTTTTTAGAAAATTATTTTTCTCAATTCTCTTTTTCTAAACATTATTTTCAAATGACAATTGACTTAGAAAGTCATTGACGTTTTCTTTTGTATCGAGGTCGCATAGTACTTCAGTACGTCTTTATTTCAGAATCCCAGCAAGCAGCGGGTTCAATTTGAACTGCCCGTTTCTACCAATTTAGGGAGATTACCCATGACGCGAATCGTGCAATTCGTAATTTATACTAGGTAACTAAAAATGAAAATCGACCTTGCTACTACGATAATAATGATGCAATTCGATTGACTTACGTCGTCGTGGCGAGTGTGTTTTGTTTTTCATCTACTCGTAGATAACCGCACGTTATCTAATATATAAAATTCTCGTGTCACAGTTTTCGTTGCCATACTCCTCCGAAACGGCTTGACCGATTTTGATGAAATTTTTTATGCTTATCCGGTATCTATGAGAATCGGCCATCTATTTTTCGAACTTTTTTTTTTAATTTATATGGCAAAACAACGTTTGCGGGGTCAGCTAGTCTACTATATAAAAATAAGTCAGGTGTCCTGACGCTATAACTCCAGAACGCACGAACCGATTTCCACGGTTTTGCATTCGTTGGAAAGGTCTCGGGCTCCGTGAGGTTTATAGCAAATAAAACGAAGCCATCTGGTGGCGAAACGGAGTTTGCCGGGTTTGCTAGTATTTCATATATGTCGTAGTGGTAAGGGTGATTTTCACTTGTAGTTGGAATCGGTTGAATTGTGTCGCATCGCGTCGTCAGTAAGCACCCTTAGTGAATAGGTAAAAAAAAAATGTAATTTAACAAGCGCAATTACTTTATAACCGACATTTGTAATAGAACTAATCAACTAAACTATAATAAATGATGTGTTGTTTAAAGTTCGTATTTGTTCTTCAGATCAGCTATGACGTCATCAGAGCAGTTCTCGGCGACCTTGCAGTGGTTGAGCAGTTTTGTTAACACTGGAAAAGGAGATTTATTAATAATTAGTCACTGTCATAATTATTTTCAGCTAATAAGCTAGGTGCAAATTCAGTAGGGGGGACATTCAAATCGAACGCAGCGCGCGATGTGACAGAGATTTGAACTAACTGGGGACATCCGTGGAGTAACGCACCTGTCAAGTTTAGTATGCACACCTCTTTATGTACTTTTTGTTAGGTTTTTTTTTCTTTTTAACGAAAAACAAGCCGAAAATGTTTAGTTGGCTAGAATCGGAAGATAGTTGAGAAAAATCTTGAAAAAATTGGAATCAGAGGAGCACAGCTCTCTATATTCAAAGACTATCTGTCTGATAGAAAACAAAAGGTTAAACTGGAACAGTACATCAGCGATGATATTAGTATAACATGTGGTGTACCACAAGGCAGCGTCTTGGGGGCTACCCTTTTCTTGATTTATATTAACGACCTCTGTAATATGAAGATCAAAAATGCCAAAAATTTTTCATATGCAGACGATACTGCCATCGTTTTCTCTGGGTACTCTTGGGAAGCTATTAAAACTGACGCTGAATATGGTATGTCTAGGGTTGCTAAATGGCTAAAGTATCTGGGGGCACGGCAGTGCCCCGCCAAGTCTCGAGCAAAAGGGCACGGCCGTACCATCTTTTCTCGAAGCGATTCGCGGCTGTTTCGCCCCCCCTATAACTTCGACGTGGACAAAGCTAGGAGTTTAGGTTTTCGGTGAATAATAGTAGGCATTAGAACAAGCTTAAGTTCGAAATTACATGCCAATTGAATGAATAGTTTAGGAGTTACGGTCGATCAAAGTTACACCATTTTGTCACTCACTCACTGACTCACTGACCGATCATCAAAAATCTAAGGTACTTCTAGCAGACTTAGAAACTTCAAATTTTGCACCAAGATAGGTCATTAGCCACATATAAAGGAAAAATTATAAAAACATTAAAAAATAATATACCTTAAAAAACAATTTTATATTTGCGGTTTGGCAAGAACATTGTGTATGGATTTTGACTGCATTGTTAACTTTGTTCGTTGTTTAAGTTAGTATTCAATTGGATGAATACATACATAGAATAGAAAGGAATAATATAAATGTAATACATAGACTATAATTAATATAAATTAATACATAAAGTTCATAATTCAATAAATTAATAAAGCTAAAACTCCATTGTTTTGCGATAAATATTGTATGCGCGCTCGATAGATGGCGTTGTACCTGTCTGAATCGCGCTATGGTTTCGTTACAGAGCGCAGTCTAAGTAGTACTTTAAAATAATTCAATAATTTTCATTTGATAGCGCCATCTATCTATGAACAACCATTTCGAAACTAAAAAAATATTGTAGCGATATTCGGAGTAGATTTATTATTGTTACTGAAACAGTTATTTAGGAAAATAGTTTATTAATGTAACATAGACATAGTTACATATCTAGTTGTTTACGTGTTATTTAGTTTAGTTATATTTTTAGTTTGTAAGTTAGCAGATATATATTTATTTAGTTATTTGTTAGTTAGTTTAGTTCTATTTAGTTTGTTAGATAGAGAATGGGTCCTAAGCAAAAAAGTAGCTGAAGTCCAAGAAATTATGAGGACACCTAAAAAAAAGAAAGAAATACACTTACAAAAAATAAATGAGATCCCACCAAAAACATTAAATGTAAAAAATGCCAAGTCTCTCGATGCAGTCTTTCCATCGTAAAAAGTTTTGAGATCTCACAGAAGCCAAGTCCTATTCAAATTATTTTGTAGTTATAAATCAACATTTAGTAATTATATGAATAGTTTTCTTTATATTATAACTATAGCGACTTGGCAATGAGCACAAATTAACTTGCTGCCTGGAATTATGTGCAAATGTTACTGACGAGACCTGTGATCAGATTATTTGTTATGTGTGAATCATGATGGTCACTACCGACTACATGTTCCAATACAATAATTAAGAATACCTTACGGGCCATCGCTTTATGAAAGTAAATGATGAATGTTAAGGGTGTGGGGGACAAAAATTTCTCCATACAAACGTAATACCAAAATCATTCGCGATACGAACATTTTACCGACTTAAAGTTATGTTATTCGGATACAGACGGTATTTATCTAGGTTCCTATTAAACTTTAAAAAAAAAATTATTACTATTTACGAAATGCGAGCGAATTGCATTTCGTACATTTTAACACCGCTAACAGCATGTTTTCAGCTTAATTATTTTGTATTAAAAACATTAATGTTCCTTATATTATTTTAATAGGAACATAGCTTATATTGTCTAGTTGTAGATTATCAAAACTTAAATGGAAAAACATCAACTTTTCATTCATAATTTTTGGTATTACGGAACACAAATAAATTTATCGCAAATCTTGAACGACATACGCGCTGTCGCATCTATCTTATCTGTGTTTGTGTGCGTGTACGCTTGTGGTTGGTGATCGCAGAAACTCACACTTTCGTAAGGTTGTGTCGTGGCGCGGCGCGCGCTCGTCTTTTTCAATGTTACATAGTTATTTATTTGACTGTGCTACGCGTGCGTTATTGTTTGCGAAATTGTCTTTTCACAACATTGTAAAGTTATAAAATCGAAGAGCTGTCATTCCTGTACATTGAATATTTTTATCTTTTTGTATTTTTTTCGAGATACGGGATCGATTCTGAATTCTGATGCCAGATCAACTTTTTTTTTCGATTTTTGTAATGTTTTCTTGTTTTGTTTGATCTATCTCCGAAACAACTGTAAAGTTGTCAATCAAATTTTCCTCTAATGTTCCTAATAATATGCTTCTGTTAATAGTCTATGTATTATTACGCTATTGTCCCTGGGAGATAAGCAATTTAGAATTTTGTAATTTTTTTATGTATGTTTTGAGTTGGATATTATTTATTCAATTTTTCCTTATTAGGGTATCAATAATTACGCTATTCCCCTTGTGGGATTAGCAATATTATATGATTTTCAGTCATTATTGACATTTGTATAAGAACCCCTATTTGAATATCACTGTCAGCAAACCAGCTAGTCTAGTTAGTAAGCCACTTGCCTTTCATGCAATGGGTTACAGGCTCAAATCTTGATCCAACTCGTTTTAGGTTTTTGTGGTCCTATTTTTTATTTTTGACTCCCGTTCCCGTGTGAACGCACAAACCAACAATGCGTTTTTTGGAAATAACTCTTCAATGGCTACATTAGAAGATTTTAGGACATAGTATATATAGTAGGTACCTATAATGTATTTATCTTGAAATTTATCTGTTGTAATCTAACTACTAGTAGGAATGAAAAAAAAAAATATTTGGATAGTCCATATATTGAGGAAGGCTTTAGGCTATGTAACAACACGCTATCACCAATAAGAGCGGAGCAGCAATGATAAATTTTTCAAAATCGGGAACATAATTGTATTACTTTTCGAAAGCTTCCGTTGCGTAAACCGTTAGAGTTACGTAAAAATTATGTACTTACTACGGAATTATTTCTGTTATAGATGAAAAGTTCTAAAATAAAGTCCGCGTGAGCATAATGTTAGTTGATTTTCAGTCGTTGTTGGCATTTGTATAAGAACCGCTATTTGATTATCACTGCTAGCTAACCAGCTAGTCTGGTAAGTAAGCTGCTTGCCTCTCGTGCAATGGGTTTCAGGATCAAATCTTGGTAATTTGTTTTTTCACTTTTTGAGATTCTTTATTTTGTTTTTATTATTATTTATCCTGTGAGAGTTTTCAATAATTCAAAATAATTTGATGCATACTTTAATTTCAATATTATTTGCAATTTTATTTTTTTCTAAAATTTTTCAGTAGTTTTCTAGGATAATTCAACGCTGATTTAAATTGAAGGTAGGTAAGTTGGATATTGGATATTATTATTATTACTGCGATTTTTGCTTTTGCTTATGCAAACAACTGAAACTTACTGACTAAAATCCACGGAAACACAAACCTGTTCTTATGCTGTAACTCTCATCGCGTGAGAGTTTAAATACTTAGAAATAATTTTAATGCATAATTTTGTTTTTCTAATATTTTTCTTATTACTTTTCTGAAAACCACATCAAAATCGCTTCAGCCATGTGTGAGATAATCGCGAACAAACAAACATACATAGTCATACATAATTACATTGTACAAATTGTACAATTGTACAAACATACATAATACAGGTCGAACTGAGAACCTACTTTACATTTTTTTTTAAGTCAGTTAAAAAAGCCACCAGTTTCCATACATTTTTGGTCATTGGCTTTTACTTCGTAATAAACAAGTAAATACAGGTACCTACGCTGTACGGCCTGTACGATCAAACAGGAGGTACGTAGGATTCAAGGTAGGTTTTCTGTATTTGGTCGCGGGACTTATCTCATCACCGTGACCCCGGAAGGTAAAGGGCTATTAAACGACACCGTGGATTTTAGTCAGTAAGTTTCAGTTGTAAGCAAAAGCAAAAATCGCAGTAATAATAATAATATCCAATATCCAACTTACCTACCTTCAGTTTAAATCAGCGTTGAATTATCCTAGAAAACTACTAAAATTTTTTAGAAAAAAATAATTTTGCAAATAATATTGAAATGAAAGTATGCATCAAATTATTTTGAATTATTGAAAACTCTCACAGGATAAATAATAATAAAAACAAAATAAAGAATCTCAAAAAGTGTAAAACAAATTACCAAGATTTGATCTTGAAACCCGTTGCACGAGAGGCAAGCAGCATACGTACCAGACTAGCTGGTTCGCTAACAGTGATTATCAAATAGCGGTTCTTATACAAATGTCAACAACGACTGAAAATCAACTAACAATAATTATGCTCACGCGGACTTTATTTTAGAACTTTTCATCTATAGCATCGGAAGCTTTCGATAAGGAATACAATTATGTTCCAGATTTTGAAAATTTTCTCATTGCTGCTCTGCTCTTATTGGTGATAGCGTGTTGTTACATAGTCTAAAGCCTTCCTCAATATGGACTATCCAAATATATATTTTTTCATTCCTACTAGTAGTTAGATTACAACAGATAAATCTCAAGATAAATACGTTATACCTAGGTACGTACTAGACGTTAATTTTATTAGATTTTAGATAATGTCCTAAAATCTTCTAATGTAGCCATTGTAGAGTTATTTCCAAAAAACGCATTGTTGGTTTGTGCGTTCACTAACGATTCCCCAAATTAGTTAACAAAAATAAAGCAAAAATTGAACAAAATTAGTACAATGAATGTTATCAGTCACTCGCTACGAACACATACACGCACGCACACAGCTGCGCGCTGCGCCGCGAAAAGTCAGACAGAGATAGCAATGTTTCGTCCGATTTTTGTGCTCGCCTCGAATTGCAATTGCGAGCTTCCTCCACTGGCCTCTTAAGAGAATATATAAAGTAAAAGAGAATGTTTACGCATGCGGTGTGTGTAACTTTCAACTCCTCCAAATATGCCGTTTTATTTGTTTTTACTTGTGCTCATTGCCAAGTCACTATAGTTATAATATAAAGAAAACTATTGATATAATTACTAAATGTTGATTTATAACTACAAAATAATTTGAATAGGACTTGGCTTCTGTGAGATCTCAAAACTTTTTACGATGGAAAGACTGCATCGAGAGACTTGGCATTTTTTACATTTAATGTTTTTGGTGGGATAACCTCCTTACGTTAAACACATCAAAAACAAATTACATTTGCTTTACTATCAATAATAGTACACAACCCAGTCAAGATTTCAGATTAAAAATACATGTATGTAATGAAAATGATAGCACAGCAAGAAACCAATGTGATTGCTCATTAATAGAAAAAATGTCTTCTTTTAAATACCTAGGAGTTATACTGGATCAGAGACTATCATGGTACCCACAAGTTGAGCAGATTAGCTCTAGGATAAGGAAGTTTATATGGATGTTTAAATCACTGCGCCATGTAGTTCCAAAAGTTACGCCCAATAACCCCAACTACGAAAAAAACCTCCTAAATGAAATTTATATTGCTTTAGTACAATCCATAATCTTGTATTGTATTGCCATATGGGGAGGGGCTCTCAAAACCCGGTTTTTAGATTTAGAAAGGGCTCAAAGAGCTCTTATAAAAGTTATGTACTTCAAAAAACAACGTTTCCCTACTGTGAGTCTATATCAAGTGTCCAACCTACTGTCAGTTCGAAAATTATATATTGTGTACACCATATTAAAAAAACATAAAACGCTAACCTATGATCCTTGCATAGAAACAAAACGTAGGAAAAACATAGTCACAAATGTTCCTATAACAAAGACTACTTTTGCTAGTATCCAATTCAAAAAACGATCAGCTTATCTTTACAATAAAATTAATAAAATACTACAGATTTTCTCGAAGACCTCTCATGAGTGCAAATCAGTACTGATAATGTGGATAAAAACCCTAAATTATGAAGAAACAGAAAAAATATTGTTATAATAATATGTGGAATAAACATGCATTGATTACAGAAACACACACGCACACATACATACACGAACACATACACGAACACACACACATACACGAACACACACACACACGAACACACATACACGAACACACACACACCTACTGCTGCTGAAACCTACCCCAACTTCTTGGGGCTAGGGAATATTACAGCACACCTTAGCCTAATATTATATAAATACTTACCCTCTAAATTTACTTACCCACTAAATAAAATAAATAATTTAAATACAAAAATATGTATACATGTCTCTTGCTATGCTGCTAATACAATAAGGAAGAGCGGAGCCTCCTAACACAGGCATATTTACATGCCTAAAAGGAGACTCCAGCAACTAATTTTAAGAAGAAAAATTGTTAAAGTAAATAAAGATTTTTGTATTTTTATTTTTTTGTATAGTATGTCCCAATGAAAAATTTAGTCACTAGGTGGCGCTATCATCACGCCCATAACGTATAATAAGTTACGGGTGTATTTTTTATAGTGAAGAATAAAACAGAAAAACTGTTTTTAATATCCACATTGTTTATTCGTGATTTGCCAAAGAAAACTGTACGGGCGGAGATAAAGGTTATGCCACAGCAGATGGATAAACAGGTGTAAAGAAAAATGAAATTCGCTACTTATCTTTGGTAATTTTATGATTTGAATATAATATTTTGACCTTGTGATTTAAAGTGCTATACTAAATACCACTTTAATTTTAGTGTGTCCAGAACTAATACACTAATACATGTGTACAGGAAGTTATTCTGGGATTGGCTCTTTGTGAATAGAAGTTAAAATGTTTGTTGAACTCTCCCTTACTTGTTTCATTAAAAAAATAATGAACTTATAGTACTTACTCTCTTTATCAGTATGTGAGAGGAACATGGCAAGTGCAGAGAATCTCTGCACTTTGCTGATAGCAGTGAGGTAGGACGCGACGCTGCCGGTGAACTTAGCGGGGTGATCGTGCAGGATGCGGATCACGTCAGACACCACGTAGCTCTCCAGCGCGTTCGCGAAAATGGACGGGATCTTTGCTGGATCTATTATCTGGAAAAAATTAAGATAAATATTCATTAGTAACATAAAATATTGTGTACAGAAAATACAAAGTCCAAGTCAAATCATTTATTAGGTACAATTAGGCCTTCAAAAAGGCACTTTTTAACGTCAAATAATATAATTAAAGGGGAAAGGATGGCATTGATTCTAGAATATTGGAAATAGTATAATAGAACTACTAAGCCACTGTTTCTTGTGAGTTGGTTCAATTTTCGTGTCATTAACGAGTTTTCTAGAATTATATATGGGGAATGGAAGATACTGGAAGCACTCAAAAAATTATCTCACAACATAGACAAACTTATTCAAGCTTCTTATTTGAGACATTATCTTCCAAACAAGTCAAGGACATGGCTGAGTGTACACTCAGCCACGCCCTTGACTTATCTTTTAGGGTTTGATTCCCGCTCTGAACAAAATATTTATACATATATTATGATTTACAAGTGTCGGGTCTCACTGTTTGTGTATGTGAGTTTTACAGCCTTACTACAAAAACTTAAACATCTGTTGAACACTTGTCTAAAAAAAATGTGACAGTAAAACGGATCTTATTTCGACGTCATAATCTGACATTTTTTTAGACAAGTGTGCAACTGACATTTAATAGTAGATTATGCACCGAGGGGCTAAAGTTATGTCTTTTGTCACGGGCGTCATATTGAATCTCGAGCGCAATGAAGGATTCGGGATTTAACTCCCGAGCGTAGCGAGGGAGTTAAGAGTTTAACTCACGAGCGAAGCGAGGGAGTTAATACAAGAATCCTGAATGCAGCGAGGGATTCAAGCTAGCCCAAGGCAAAGACACCTTTAGCCCAGAGGAGGATACTCTACTTTTTACACCTACTGTGAGAAAATAATAGCCATAGTACGAAAAACAAAATAAATTAACTAATGTTACAGCCAATTACTATTACCTACGGTATTACGGCGCGGTACGGTATTTGTTATTATTAATGCCAGTTTTAATGTCATTTCATTCCTTTTAAAAAATGGTTCGTAGGTAGTTATCTAATTATTCTTACAATATTATGTCTTCGAAAACATGGCAACGATATGAAGAAGCAATCGTTATGATTTTTTATGAAATCGAGAATATCATCCACGCGTAGTAAGGGTTTCGAGAATAGCTTTCCTCTTTCTGGCACACTAAATCAGACTTGGCTGTATGGGCTCAGCTCCCTTTGCCTGCCCCAAAGAGGGACGAAAAGAACCAAAAAAAAAAATCTACGCTGCATGGGCTAGATAGATCCCTTTGTCTTCCCAAAAGGGAAAAGAAAATTAAAAAAAAAAAAATCTTTCTGGCACCAAAGGGTGTTTGTTGTTTATAAACATATTCCAAATTCAAATCACATTATTGACCAGCGGGTAATAATGAAATCCAGTACAACATTATTGACCGGCTGTGCCCTCGGCCACTAATGACTCACTTTAGGTTAAGGTTGCTTGACATATAATAAGACATTTTCGAGCAGGTGGTGTGAAAAAGTTTTTGTGGTACCACGGTAAATATTTGGTTTTAAGGCCAGGTTCCAGTACAGTCCGCAGCTATGAGCGCACTACCTCAGCCCCCGCAAAGGGGCGGGGCAAGTCGACAGCGGTGCGGGCGGGAGGGACCGTGTGTGTATATGCCACAGCGTAGCGTAATGCAGTAAGTCAATTACGTACGAGTGTGTCTGGATTAGATTTTCGTAAAATGATATTCGAGATAGTTTTGATTTTACAAAGTGCATACAATGGAGTACTTTCTTAGGCAGCAGTATATTTAATATGTGCCGAGTTTGGGCTCGTTTTGTTATGATGACATCTTACCTGCGGACTTGATGGAGTGACCTGAAGGTCTACATCGGTGACTGCCACTGGAACTCGGCGACGGATCGAACTAGATGTGCCGAGTTTGGGCTCATTTTGTTAGTTATGATGAGATCTTACCTCCGGACTTGATGGAGTGACCTGAAGGTCTACATCGGTGACTGCCACTGGAACTCGGCGACGGATCGAACTAGATGTGCCGAGTTTGGGCTCATTTTGTTAGTTATGATGAGATCTTACCTCCGGACTTGATGGAGTGACCTGAAGGTCTACATCGGTGACTGCCACTGGAACTCGGCGACGGATCGAACTAGATGTGCCGAGTTTGGGCTCGTTTTGTTAGTTATGATGAGATCTTACCACCGGACTTGATGGAGTGACCTGAAGGTCTACATCGGTGACTGCCACTGGAACTCGGCGACGGATCGAACTAGATGTGCCGAGTTTGGGCTCGTTTTGTTAGTTATGATGAGATCTTACCTCCGGACTTGATGGAGTGACCTGAAGGTCTACATCAGTGGCTGTCACTGGAACTCGGCGACGGATCGAACTAGATGTGCCGAGTTTGGGCTCGTTTTGTAAGTTATGATGAGATCTTACCACCGGACTTGATGGAGTGACCTGAAGGTCTACATCGGTGACTGCCACTGGAACTCGGCAACGGATCGAACTAGATGTGCCGAGTTTGGGCTTATTTTGTTAGTTATGATGAGATCTTACGTAAGGACTTGATGGAGTGACCTGAAGGTCTACATCGGTGACTGCCACTGGAACTCGGCGACGGATCGAACTAGATGTGCCGAGTTTGGGCTCGTTTTGTAAGTTATGATGAGATCTTACCACCGGACTTGATGGAGTGACCTGAAGGTCTACATCGGTGACTGCCACTGGAACTCGGCGACGGATCGAACTAGATGTGCCGAGTTTGGGCTTGTTTTGTTAGTTATGATGAGATCTTACCTCCGAACTTGATGGAGTGACCTGAAGGTCTACATCGGTGGCTGTCACTGGAACTCGGCGACGGATCGAACTAGATGTGCCGAGTTTGAGGTCGTTTTGTAAGTTATGATGAGATCTTACCACCGGACTTGACGGAGTGACCTGAAGGTCTACATCGGTGACTGTCACTGGAACTCGGCGACTGATCGAACTAGATGTGCCGAGTTTGGGCTCGTTTTGTTAGTTGTGATGAGATATTACCTCCGAACTTGATGGAGTGACCTGAAGGTCTACATCGGTGGCTGCCACTGGAACTCGGCGACGGATCAAACTAGATGTGCCGAGTTTGGGCTCGTTTTGTAAGTTATGATGAGATCTTACCACCGGACTTGATGGAGTGACCTGAAGGTCTACATCGGTGACTGCCACTGGAACTCGGCGACGGATCGAACTAGATGTGCCGAGCTTGGGCTCGTTTTGTTACTTATGATGAGCTCTTACCACCGGACTTGATGGAGTGACCTAAAGGTCTACATCGGTGACTGCCACTGGACCTCGGCGACGGATCGAACTAAATATGCCGAGTTTGGGCTCGTTTTGTTAGTTATGATGAGATCTTACCACCGGACTTGATGGAGTGACCTGAAGGTCTACATCGGTGACTGCCACTGGAACTCGGCGACGGATCGAACTAGATGTGCCGAGTTTGGGCTCGTTTTGTTAGTTGTGATAAGATATTACCTCCGAACTTGATGGAGTGACCTGAAGGTCTACATCGGTGGCTGTCACTGGAACTCGGCGAGGGATCGAACTAGATGTGCCGAGTTTGGGCTCGTTTTGTAAGTTATGATGAGATCTTACCACCGGACTTGATGGAGTGACCTGAAGGTCTACATCTCCGGACGTAAGATCTCATCATAACTAACAAAATGAGCCCAAACTCGGCACATCTAGTTCGATCCGTCGCCGAGTTCCAGTGGCAGTCACCGATGTAGACCTTCAGGTCACTCCATCAAGTCTGGTGGTAAGATCTCATCATAACTAACAAAACGAGCCCAAACTCGGCACATCTAGTTCGATCCGTCGCCGAGTTCCAGTGACAGGTCACTCCATCAAGTCCGGAGGTAAGATCTCATCATAACTTATAAAACGAGCCCAAACTCGGCATATCCAGTTCGATCCGTCGCCGAGTTCCAGTGGCAGTCACCGATGTAGACCTTAAGGTCACTCCATCAAGTCCGGTGGTAAGATCTCATCAGAAGTAACAAAACGAGCCCAAACTCGGCACATCTAGTTCGATCCGTCGCCGAGTTCTAGTGGCAGTCACCGATGTAGACCTTCAGGTCACTCCATCAAGTCCGGAGGTAAGATCTCATCATAACTAACAAAACGAGCCCAAACTCGGCACGTCTAGTTCGATCCGTCACCGAGTTCCAGTGGCAGTCACCGATGTAGACCTTCAGGTCACTCCATCAAGTCCGGTGGTAAGATCTCATCATAACTTACAAAACGAGCCCAAGCTCGGCACATCTAGTTCGATCCGTCGCCGAGTTCCAGTGACAGCCACCGATGTAGACCTTCAGCTCACTCCATCAAGTCCGGAGATAAGATCTCATGATAATTAACAAAACGAGCCCAAACTCGGCACATCTAGTTCGATCCGTCGTCGAGTTCCAGTGGCAGTCACCGATGTAGACCTTCAGCCTTCAGGTTACTCCATCAAGTCCGTTGGTAAGATCTCATCATAACTAACAAAACGAGCCCAAACTCGGCACATCTAGTTCGATCCGTCGCCGAGTTCCAGTGGCAGTGACCGATGTAGACCTTCAGGTCACTCCATCAAGTTCGCATCCTAGCTAAAAAATAAGTGGTCCATAAAAAAAAATTACATCGTTTCAAAATTAGATCACTTGACTATTTTATTCTATTCCCGCAACTAACACGTAATCGCTTGTGTGTGTGACTTTGTTTCCATGTAGTAGTTCAGTTCTATGCCTGCTTACGTAACCGCGCGGGGGGAATTTTTGCGCAGCAACGACGTACGTCCATCCTCTATCACGCCTCGGCGGGTACTGGCAGGGTCCTGTAACTCAGTAAGTTTGCATTTTGTTCTGGGCTATAGTTCTGTAACTGGACATTAGATGGCATGACTGTCTCAATTTCATCTATACTGAAATACAAATAAAAAAAAGAAATATTGTTCGAAGATCTATAAAATTTTAACTATTTAAATTTGTTAAAAGGAAAATTAAATAAAATGAAAACAATATTGTATAAAATATTTCTATGACAACACTGACCCGTGGTAAAATAATGATACGTTTCATTTTACGCACGCATTAAAACACAAAACCGAAGTAAATTGACATATTCATTGTGATATTTTTTATTTCTTGCTCTCAAAGAAATATACTAAGCTGTAATTAAAACAACTATTTAAATTTTAGACTTATTGTAAATTTATAAAATAGTTTTCAAATTACAATTTCAAGTCAAATATTGGCACTGCAAAAAATGTTTGTTACGGAACTTCAATGTCGGCCATTCGGAAATTGTTGTTTTTGTTACCATGGTAACCTGTCTTGTGTCCACTTGTGTCAAACTCGATATTTTATGTTTTGTTTGATGTATTGAGAAAGTTTTAACCGTAATTTTCATTTACGACCTGGATAGTGGCTATGTTATTTGAATTATTGTGGATTCATTGTGTTCTTTTTACCCGACTGCGCGACGCAAAGGAGGGTATCAGGGCACTGCACAACGAGTAATTACTCGTGCAGTGCCCGTGCATTCTCTTGGACTCGTGGAGTTTTTCATTGGAATTTCCTGTGACCTAGTGTTATCTGTGTTGTGTGTTAAGTTGTTTGTTTAGTTTCTACAAACTTAATAAAATGTAATACTCAATTTTGTGTTTTATTATAAACAAAATAAACATTATATTAATATAAGTGAAGAAAGAAAGGGATAGCTATATAGCTATCCCTTTCTAGGATACTGCACATAAATGTGTGTAATATGTATGTATCTATAGACACACACATGCACTGCAAGTTCTGTAACTCCACATCAGATGGCGCTTGTCGTTGAGGTCAAGTTTAGTCTCTATTCGTTGTGTGCGCGATGACAGCGCCCCTAGTGGCCGCAACTATTCAGGACTTGTCATCTGTCAAATCATGTCAACTAGATGATAAGATATCTTTGTGATATTAAATTTCGACTAGTTTTTCAACGAAATTGAAAAAATAGTGTAAAAAGTGAGTGTGTATATTATACCTAGCGATTTTCTTCCTCGTGGAAAATATGGATATTATAATACGCACGGGATTTGAATCGGTTAAGCATAAAATACATTTCCAACCTCAAACTGAGCAAAAAGGGAAAAAATTAGTATTAGCACAGCATGTGAGAGAAGTGGAAGAGCTTAGAACGAACGGGAAAAGTTAAAGTTAAAGTTTTCGTATTAAATTATAAAGAAAGTTATGAAAATAAAGCAACTTGACACATGACAGCCCAGAATTAATTCACATTTCTGCCACGTCGTGCGCTACGATCGATTTGCCGTTCCCCACCACCCACTTCGCACATAGTCAATACCCCTATATACAATGTACTCTATGGGTACTGGCGAGCGCCCGGTGAGCGAAATAATGCCAATATTTTGGGTATTTTATTTCTTGGAGAAAAATTATAACGAAATTTTAAAATTTGCTTTTACCATGCACTTCTAAATAATGAGCTGTTTTTATTTTTATAAGTTTCATATAAATTCATTGTGAAATCTCTAAGCAGTGGATGTTTGAAAATTGTGATTTAGTGTCATGTTTGAGATTTTTTTCTATCGAGCCAATTATTCCAATTCGTGTTTCTATCTTTACCATTCACTCGAGGATATGTTCAACTTTAATATTATGATTTTTTTTTATTAAAAATATCATTTTTAATGAGACTTTCAGACGTTTGAAAATCTTAAAAATTACTGAAAGCCCGCCTTAAAACACAATAGTGCGAGAGCCGGCTGCAAAAATACCTACCTTATCGGCTACCCCAATAGGCTATATATAGATCGTTAACCGACACCTAAACACGTAAAAAAAATCAGGTCTGCCAGAGCTTATCCTGCCGGGTCATAGAAATAATCGAGATTTTTTGACGTAATTTTTTAGTAAAAATTACGTCATAAGATACCCGAATGAAAGTGCTGGCAGCAGTTAACCATTGATTAGTTATGTAAAAAAAAGTGGGTCTGCCATTGCGCACCCTGCCGGAAGTACTTGGCAGACCCCTAAAATATGCCCTTCTGACTCACTAAACCTACCTCATCGAGTACCCGGATGGGACCAACGCTAAATAATAACCAAGATGCCCCTGATAATGGATCAAAAGGTCTGCCAGGTCTAAGCTTGCCGGAACTTAGTGTTCAAAGCATTTGAAGTTAATAGGGAGCATAATTTCACCTGAAGTCAAAATAACGTTTAATATTTAAAATAACATTTTTTAAACATTGTTTTGTTTCTAATTTTATACAAATTTATGAATATTAAATATTTTTTATCAAAACATTAAATAAAACAACAAGTGTGGAGATAAAAGATGTACATTCAAAATTTAGCAACAATCACTACGAGTTCAATAACATGCTTACAATTTATATACTTACAACTGTCAAAACTTAGTTTAAGTTGGCATTACAATTACCTGAATTCTGTAGGTATATATATATGTAGGTGTAGGTTAGGTTAGAACTAAGTAGGCTTCCGAGTGTAGAACCTGTTGAGATGAGGCCGACACTGAAAGACCAAGTGTCGTTTCGGTGCCGTAAGTCATGGGTGCGTCTCATTTCATATAAAGTTATTTGATATATTTTCAACTCAATAACGTTCACATGATAATATAATCAACGTGAGATATACCAACGGTTGATATAATTTCTTTACACATACTGTTTGTGTTACTCTAAAACTCATTTCATATAATTTTATTTGATATAACGTTTATTTAAGCGAAATTCATTACATTTAACGTTTGAAACATATAATTGAACGTTTAAACTATTTTCTTTGATGACTTTGGCTTATCCTTTGAACTTTGATTGTTTGCCTTCCCGATTGCTATTGTTATTAGAAAAATTAAGTATCCAAGAGCGAGCGAAGCGAGCTCGGGATTTGGGGCATCCCGACACGGACAGGTTAGGTTCGAAGGTTACTTTAAACCTTGCACTCAGAAATAGGACAGGTAGTAATCAGTTATTTGACCTAGGATCCAAGAGCGAGCGAAGCGAGCTCGGGACTTGGGGCACCCCGACACGGACAGGTTAGGTTCGAATGGGATGGCGGGGTCTGAAAGACCCAGCCATCCCCTTCGTGTTAGGTTACTTTAAACCCTGTACACAGAAATAGGAGCCCCGCGAAGCGGGTTCCGTCAATCAACATGGCAGGTGGTACTAGTACTTGAAACATCAGTGTTAGATTACTTGCCAGGAAGAAAAAAAATTAGACCAAATAAGTTTTATGTCTTTTGAGTGTTATACAAAACGATTTTATATTCATTGATTGTTATGCTTATAGAAATTAGTCATTATAAAATTATGTCATTCGTTTATTATATCAACAGATCGTTATATCAAATAAAATTATATATTCAGTTGATATCTCTTGTAAATTTTAGAGATTTTGTAGTTATATCATATATTACTTACCCGTAAGTCATCACTGGTAACACACATTGGTTGAAGACTTGGTTTCGCTGTATGGTCTCTTTAACACGATTCGTATTAAAGAGACGCAGATCGTGTTGCAAGGACTTAGATATACGTCTTTTGAGCTGCCTATATGACTTAGCGTCATCGGAAGACTGCAACTGTAGCAAGTGTCGTTCAGCCATGAGGTTTAAGGTTTGCTCGGTCGATTTCTGAGATCTATCTTTACGGCAGGGTCTAAAAACATAGACACTACCGCGCGGACAGTATCCGCTAGCCCGTCGTTGATCTCGTCCACTGAAACTAAGTTCTCAAGGCAAGCAAAGCGATTAGAGAGCTCGAGTTGAAAGCTTTCGGGGTTTTAAAGTGGGACCGTGTAGGTCGGAGCGTAGACTTCATCACTTCATCAGTCTTCATCTGGACCTTTCAAGTTTAAAATTGATATTCAGCGAGCCTCTTACGATTCGGTGATCGCTTCCGGTTTTTACCCTGTTGATCACATAGACATCACTGAATATCCGTTTCTTGTCGGTCATGAAGAAATCTATCTCGTTTCTCGTGAAACCATCGGGACTCAACCAGGTCAATTTCCTGTGAGGCGGCTTCTGAAAGAAAGAGTTCATCATGAAGAGTTCCTCTTTCTCCAGAAAGTCGGCCAGCCTCTGTCCCCTAGGGTTCCGTTGCCCATACCCAAATTGCCCCACTCTCAACACATCACCGCTTTTCTTGCCCAACTTTGCGTGAAAGTCCCCCATAACAACAGTGAAGTGGGTTTTGGAACTATGTATGGCCCTACTTATGTCCTCATACATAGTCTCCACTTCATCATCGGAGTGTGACGAGGTCGGTGCGTATACCTGAATGACCTTCAGCGAATATCTTTTGGAAATTCTGAGTATTAGGTATACCACCCTGCTCGACACACTATCGATGGTTATTATGTTGTTTACGAGGGACTTGTGAAACACTCTGCTCCGCCGTTTCCTTGACCGCTACCCGTGGCAGGGATAGCAGAGCTGCCGGGGACTAATTTTCTATTTTTTTAGGGTTCCGTAGTCAACAAGGAACCCTTATAGTTTCGCCATGTCCGTTCGTCCGTCCGTCCATCCGTCCGTCTGTCCGCAGTTTAGCTCAGAGACGCCCAGTACTAGAAAGCTGTAATTTAGTGTAAATATACGGATTTGTTGTGCCGAAAAAGTGGTAAAATAAAAACTCGTAAAATATTTTTTTTTAGGGTACCTCCTGTACACGTAAAGTGGGGATGTTTTTTTTATTTCTCGCGTACCCGTTAGTGTGGGGTATCATTAAATAGGTCTTTAAAAAATATTGATAGTTTCCATTAACAATTTTTTGATAAAAAGATTCGTTTGTGAAATATTAAGCTTTAAGTGCTAAGTTTTGCTCGACTCGAGTGTCCCCCCCCTCTACCAGCTAAACGGTTATGTTTGGGGGTGTGAAAAAATTCACAATGGTAGTATATATAACGAAGTTTGAAGGAAAATTATCATGACTAAGTAGGCTTTACAAGTTTACGAGTAATAGTCGACCAACTTATAAAACGTACTTGGATAGCATATTTTCCTAAACAAAATATATCGCAGAACATGTTCTTCAACTGCAAATGTAAGTTTGTAAACTTTATTTTTACAGCTATAATAGGTGGGTATGTTTTGGGGATAGGTAGGTTTTTATTGTCAACTATTTTTAACTAACTTCAAAAAAAGGAGGAGGTTCTCAATTCGTCGTAATCTTTTTTTTTATGTATTTTCCCCGATTTCTCAAAGACGCCTGGACCGATTTTGAAAATTCTTCTTTTTAAAATTAAATTCAGCGAATCAGTTTAATTAGTTCGCATAAGTATTTTGATGGGCAACTACGGAACCCTACACTGTGCGTGGCCCGACACGCACTTGGCCGGTTTTTTTACATCTTTATGTTTTTAAAAATAGTTCTTGCAGTCATTTGACCGTCATTGTAGCTAGTTATTTAATGGCTTATATTTTTTGAATTTATATAGTCATCGTACCTACTCAGGTATTGACAGTAAATGGCTAGTCAACCTAACCATTATTGTTTAAACTTTGACCTGATTTCGGTGGACTAGAAAGATCCTGGTGGTGGTTAGGTTGAATAGGCGTTGACTACCCTTCGGCGTTCCTACGATGATTTACGCAATAACAGGTTCTACACTCGGAAGCCTACTTAGTTCTAACCTAACCTACACCTACATATATATATACCTACAGAATTCAGGTAATTGTAATGCCAACTTAAACTAAGTTTTGACAGTTGTAAGTATATAAATTGTAAGCATGTTATTGAACTCGTAGTGATTGTTGCTAAATTTTGAATGTACATCTTTTATCTCCACACTTGTTGTTTTATTTAATGTTTTGATAAAAAATATTTAATATTCATAAATTTGTATAAAATTAGAAACAAAACAATGTTTAAAAAATGTTATTTTAAATATTAAACGTTATTTTGACTTCAGGTGAAATTATGCTCCCTATTAACTTCAAATGCTTTGAACACTAAGTTCCGGCAAGCTTAGACCTGGCAGACCTTTTGATCCATTATCAGGGGCATCTTGGTTATTATTTAGCGTCGGTCCCATCCGGGTACTCGATGAGGTAGGTTTAGTGAGTCAGAAGGGCATATTTTAGGGGTCTGCCAAGTACTTCCGGCAGGGTGCGCAATGGCAGACCCACTTTTTTTTACATAACTAATCAATGGTTAACTGCTGCCAGCACTTTCATTCGGGTATCTTATGACGTAATTTTTACTAAAAAATTACGTCAAAAAATCTCGATTATTTCTATGACCCGGCAGGATCAGCTCTGGCAGACCTGATTTTTTTTACGTGTTTAGGTGTCGGTTAACGATCTATATATAGCCTATTGGGGTAGCCGATAAGGTAGGTATTTTTGCAGCCGGCTCTCGCACCACAACCAAGACACAATCTTAGTGTGGGGCAATATTTAAAAAAATGCCTTCCAATACCCAAAGGCATCAATGCACTTCTAGGCAAGCATGCTTGAACATAAGCCACAAAATCGAGACGAACGAGACATCCACAACAGCTGGTTAAAAAAAAATCTGTGATTTATTTTCTGGTAATAAATAACTATAGTTAAACTCACCCTCCAATATTCACTCTTAGCATCCCAATTATCCTTTAAATACTTCCACTCCGCCATAAACTGAACACTATTAACTGGTGGCACAAAACTCTTCACCTCCTTCTCAGTAACGGTAGCATCGGTGATAAGCTTCACCGACTCTGGACTAGCTAGTATTTTGTCTCCTTCCCCCTTCAACCCATCAATGGGGGTTTCAAGAGTTTTGTTAGAATCATTATTGTTGGAATCTCCTGAGGACAGCTCATCTTCAATCTCTATGATTTTGAGACGAGTTGGTGGCTTTTCTGGAGTCTTATTCCCGAGTAGGACTTCTTGGATTGGTATGGATTTTAATGGTCTCTGGAAATTAATGAAATAGGAGTTTAAAGCCAATATTTAAATTACACTCACTGTAAATCCATTTCTATAATATTATTTAATGTTTTGTAAATTACACAATCAGTCAAACAATGAATTTATTACAATAACTATAGGCTACATTTTTAAAACTGAGCTTCACCATGGACCACTTCTTTGCTTACAATCAGGAATGGTCAACAAAATTTGAAAAACAATGAGTAAGTGAATATACTGCTCAATTTACTACATATTTGAAGTGATTACATTCCTTACCTTCGATCTCAAATGTGGTGGTTTCTTGACAGGCTTGATAACCATAATGTTCTCTCCAACACCATTCCTCCAGTTGTCCGAAGAGGCTACATTTGGTGAAGGTTCTGGTGGTAGTTCTACTATCTTTGGCTGTATTTTGGGTTTAATTATAGGAAGGTTTTCTGCAGTTGGAGTTGTAGACGGTGAGGATTTTGATTTGGACTGAAAAACCAGAAATAAAAGAATTTTTTTTGTTGCATATTAGCTTTCTGAACTGTACCGGAACAAAACAGAATTTAATGCTCTTGGGCCTTGCAAGTAATTTTCCTATTTGCGTTTCAATCAGTATGAGTCTGTAATATGGTAATGGATCATTTAAAATGCACGATAGTGACGTAAGATTGCATTTTTAGGGGTTGATATTATCTTTTCCACTTTTTTTGAACATTTTTTTTGTGTAACTTCTTTCCTATAGCTTGTATCATGAAATGTTTTCATGAAATGTAATGGAAGTGAAACAGTGAACAGAATTGCTCAATTCAGATATCGCGAATGGTGGTACAATGATATCGTCAGATGGTAGCAACTCTTGCCGCCACATTATGTCTATACTTACAGAGCTGAACTTGAAGTTGTATTGCATATTATTAAAAAAAATACAAGTGGCTAACTGGAGTCGCATAATATACATATAATGCTCACTTGTATTTTTTTTTACTCACCCCTTTGGTCCCCATCCTAGCTTTAATAGCATCCAACTGTTTCCTAGCTGCAGTATTATGTGGCTCCAACTTGAGCACTTCATTGAGATCATGGGAGGCTGACCGGAGTGACCCCAGCCGTTCCCTGGCAGTGGCTCTGCGTTGTAGTGCTTTGACATAGGTTGGGTCGAGGCGGAGAGCCTCTGTGCAGTCGGATTCAGCCTGGTGAAGGCTGAAAAGAGAATCAAACTGTTACAGAATGTATAATTTCTAATTTTCTTCCACAGGTCATTTCTTTTCAAGTTTTCATTCTACATGGAGATATTGAGATGCATAGAAGATGATATTGTGCAAATATCATATTTGGTTACACAACTGCAATTAATTTGTGTATTGTATTTTCAAGCTATGTGTGGGAATGAAAGATGGGTATTCAGTATTCTTGAAATTCAGTATGCAACTTCAAAATATCGGGAATTTAAGTGGGGCTCGAACCAGCGAAATTTCGTTTCCACTGTTGTCAACGCCGCTTGTTACTCTTCTCGATTATCTGAACATTACTTGTGTTGGTGAAATAGAGTATCGGTCCCGATTCAAAATGATTTTAAAAACATAAAACAGTCGTTATATGACTCATGCTGCAAAAATGTTTGAACTGTCACACTTGATTCACGGCACTTTTTTAAATTATGTCTGTTTTGAATTGTTCACTATGGCTTAATGTTGAATATTGTTTTGAGATTCAAACACTGCACTATTCAAAACGTTCTATTTTGGATCAGGCTCCTTAGAAACACAAAACTTATAGTTCAATTATTTGTTTTTTTTTGTTTTTCTGGTGAAGTTAGCGTCTAGAAAACGATAAGTCAGCTAATTCCAAGCGTTACTAACACTTTAACACCACTTTCAACATTAGTTAATCGTTAACACTATTTTTAATATTTTTTTTACACGGAGCTAATGTTTACGTGACGACAGCGCCACCACTGATTAAACCCGGTTTGACCCACTGATTAAACACTGATTAAGACCGGAAATTCTTCAAAGACCGTCAATAATGACACAATATAGATATCAAACTAACCTGTCTTTCTTGAGATAGCAAAGTCCTCTATTAGCAAAGTAGATAGCATCATCCTTGACCAAGTCTATAGCTCTGTTGTAACATGATATTGCATCGTCCCATTTTTCAGCCTTTACAAATGCGTTGCCCTGGAAACCACAAGTGTTTTATTAATAATGGATGCAGTTATTAGGATTTTATGGATACAGTAATTGCAGTTCAATAAAAAAAAAAAAAATGCTAATTTCTGAACCTGGACTTAGCTTATGATGAGCTACCAAACATAAAGAGTTAATCTTAGGGAATTGACTATGCATGGCACTTGATTGCATTGGATTGGATGTATAATGGGATAACAAAAAAAAAGAAGGAAAGATTTCTAAATTATACAGGGTGACTTTTTTACAACCGTCCAAAATTTTTCTAGACATTAGGTATCAATCACTAACCCCATTTTTGAAAAAAAATCGATACGTCAAATTGTCATATTAAATCATTTTCTCATCCGCTCTGTGTGGTCACTAAGCTTAGCGATGGGCAACTCGAGTTATCTAACTCGAGTAACTCGGGTCGGACCGTGAGCGAGTCAGCCCGAGTCAATATATCTGTAGCCCGAGTTGACCCGAAGAGCGCGCGCGGCGAGCTGTGCGGTGGGTTTGCGGAGTGTAGCCCGAGTTGACCCGAAGAGCGCGCGCGGCAAGCGGTGCGGTGGGTTGGCGACCCGCGGCTAACCGCCTAGCTAGCCCGAGAGTCGCGATGCCCGAACGATTACGAGCGAGCCCGAATCAGCCCGAACGACCGAACGTGCGAGCCGCGAGTGATAGAGATCGTTCTCGTTGTTTCTTATCAGACGGCAAAGATATTAAAATAATTATATACACGAGCAGTTCTTTCAATTCTTTAAATCTCTCTATTTGTTTTGTTTACTTTTTTGTTACCTATTGTTACGTTGTTTATTGTTTTGTTGCAGTTTTATTAGTTTAGGTGTTGTTTGTTTTGTTAACTTTAATAAGTTAAGAATGGCTAAATGCTAATGGAAGTAAAAAAAGTGTTGCGTGGGAGGAGTTCTTTAGTTTCATATTATTTACTAGGTAACAATGTTACCATTATTTTGCGGTACATGAGTAGTTCGTTTTGTGACGTCTGATTTTTGAACGGGCTCAATATTTTATTTGACTATCATTGACTCGACGCCATCGCCACGCAGCCCGTCGGACCCAACCCGGTGAACCATGATCGTAGCAAACTAGCAACCCGCGGAACGATGCACCGAGTTGAGCGTTTACTGACTCGGGCGGACGACGCAGCGACGCGGGCGGGCAGGCCGGGTCGAGTCAACTCGAGTTGCAGCCCGAGTTGGTTAACGGGTCAACTCGAGCTACTCGAGTTATCAAAACGTCGACTCGGCCCATCGCTAACTAAGCTAAACGTTAATAATATACACTTGCCGACGCATGAAACGGGCAGAGCGCACCCCGCTGACCCCCCGCCCCGCCCGGCTACACCTGAGCGACACATCACAGCGCGGTGTCCAGATTCATCAACTTTTTATAGATAACATTGAGACGTGGTATCTCGATATTTTTGTATTGAGTGATACAAAAAGAAAAAACACGTATTCAATGATTTTCGCCAAAGATTAATATATTAAAAGGAGATGGGAAAGTTCAAGTATGTGCAAAAATTCAGACGGCTATAGAAATGGGACCTAGCACTGTATAACGCTGAATAGCTCAATATTAATATTTCACATAAAAAAAGTTTCTAAAACTTGTTATATCTTCATAATCATGATAAAAAAAAACGTGAACACCTACCATTATAAGTACTACAAAAATTGCAAATATTGATATTGCTATAAACTTTTACTTAGGCGTTTACTTTTATGTATCTGCGATTGTATTTATTTATTGATGACCACATTTGTGACCCACTCAGATTAATTAAACATCTTCAAACTACTTACCAAATAATGTGATACGTGCTTAAACTTAAAATAAAGACAGTTTTCACAGACGATTTATGTAGGTAAGTAGTTGTAATGATAAACAAACGATATCGTTTACTTGATTTACATAGTTGAATACAGTATACCTAAACCTGTTTGGAAGAACTAATCTATCTAATAATGATAACCACATTCTTATTATTATGTTAGTTATATCGGTAAAGTCAAATAAACGCGCTGGGCGCTTTCATTTTGTTGTCGTGATTGATTAATCCTTTCTGAACTCGTTGTTGAACCCTCTAATTAGCTAAGGATACATTTAACAATTTCGAAATGAAACAAGAAAAATAGGAAATACTATATTTATTCGTTAATCTGTGATTCTTTTATATAAAGTCTGAAAGAATACGAAGCGACGGACTGTGTTTAAATGTCATTTTATTACGTGATGATGGAAATCTGGGTGTGATGTTGTTAATTTCTGCAACTTTGAACTGTTTCTTTCCACTACATGGCGATGGCCTTGCAATGTTCTCACAGAACAAGCACAAGTTAAGCACTCCGTTGAATAGCCGAATAAACGAATTTCACCAGTTGCTCCTGAATGCAGCAGTTCATAACAAGGATGACAATGTTGGCTGAAAGATCGGCCTGTGCGGTTATAATTATTTAGCCACGAGCTCCTCTCGAGTGTATATGACGCCGCAGTCTTCGCGTGGATATACCACAGTTTATGCATTGCATGATTCACTGTATACAAGTCAAGTCCTAGTCGAGAAGCGAGAGGTCGGTAGGTTTGCAAGCAGGAAGTCCAATAAACAAGCGGGAGTCAAGGAAAAGCAAAATGAAAGAATCACAACGAACAATAATAATAAGCAGAGCGCAGAGCGTTCAAACGACGTCTGACGTTTGTTTTTTTCTTAAAGATGGGATTGGACTCAAAGTGTCACAGAAGCGATAAAAGAATCGATTGAAATCGTTAGAAAGTAGTATCGATCATACTTCAGTTATTTTTTTTTCTCCCCCACTCCAGCTGGTGTAGCATGGCGCCGTAGAAAGGGGTTTTGTCGACGCAAGAATAGGCAAAATGACAGAACGTAGAAATATTTTTAGCGTTTTAAGCATGATAATGTAAAAAATATGGAAAATAAACGTTCTTATCTACAATAGTGTACGAATGGTGTCATATTTGTGCAAAAAAACAGTCGATTTGTGTAGAAATAACGATGAAATAACTTTGTCTTTTCTTGGTAGAATAGAGATAGAATCGCCATGCTACGCGTGCTGGGCAATATTCTCTTTCCACTCCTACCTTTCACGATGTTGGGCGTCTTCCTTCCAGTTCAGACGGAACCTGTCTAGTTAATATTATTCTGCACAAAATATGAACTAAGATTAAACTAAGAAGCTCATTCCGAAGCTTTTAACGAAAATAATAAAGTTGAGTTTAGTGGACGAATCACTTTAAAACAATCTGATTTTCCGAATCAAAACGCATGAAAACACAATAAAAATCAACGAAACGACTCTGAATCTATCGATTCCAGCCAAATACTGTTTCAACGCCAATTCTTAATTTCAGAAAACAAATCGTTTTAAATCACATTAGTAAAAATCGATTAAATACAGTTTCATTTTAACAATCTGGAAAAGCGTTATTACCCTTCCCTAGTTTTCATTATTTTATCGTGACCAAGTCATCATGTCAATAAAAAATGAGCGAAAAGCAATTCAGATACTTTTTTATGTTTAACATTTTATATAAGTCTTAGGAAATTATTAAACATTAAACAATTCATTAATGAATTTTCAAATACTACGAGTTAAAATGAAATTCTTATAGACGACTGGGGCACTCATTTAGCCATCTCCTTTGGATGCTGACTAAAAAATCACCCTGTATGTCTGGTGTCAGAAATTTCTTTAGAAATAAGCAGTATGCTAGTGCTCACTTATTATAATATTATGTTACTGTATCCTGTGTTGTATATTAGGTGTATAGAAAAAGTAAAATAAATAAATCATAGCCGTACAGAGATTTTCTGGTCCATATTATTTCTAGCAATACAACTCTGCACATTGATCATCCATCATGACTTTGGTCTTCTATCATATTTTTGGAGCATGGATATAATTCAGTACTATCACTGCCATTATTTTGTTCCATTTATGTCATGATGGATTTACTATCACTAAACCCTGTTTCCATCATTCAATTTGAACACCTAAGACCTTTGTATCACTATTCTTGCAGCCATAGTCATTACTATCATAAACCAATAATTTATTATGTTCTAGAACAATTTTCAAGTCAAAATAAATTAAAATCAAAAACGTACCCTCTCCTTTTCATACTGGGCTTCTTCCCTTAGCTTCTCCAGCTTGGCTTGCTGACTCTTCTTGCTATCTAACGAAGTGGGTCCCACGTCTGCCATGTCTACGTCCTCACAGGCCTTATCCTTGATTTGAATAAGGATGAATCAATATGAAGTAGGTATAATAAAAGTGAAACTATTAATAACTAGCTGGCCCGGCGAACTTTGTACTGCCTATAACTAACTTGTTTTACAAATCGTTTGAATGGGAATGTAGATAAGTTGTTTTTAGACTTTATCATGCAATGTTTTTATTTTTTCTCTCCATAAGAACCATCCTCGTACTTCAAGAAATATAATAAAAAATGAATTATCCGAAACGGTCCAGCCGTTTAGAGTAATGCACTTAGCAACACATTTAGCGATCCATTTTTATATTACAGAAGACTAGCTGCTGCCAGCAGTTTCACCCGCTATAACTGGAACATTATGACTGTAATTTATCTTTAATATGTATGTATTTAGAAATATATAAGTATGTTTATCAGTTGTCTAGTACCCATTACAGAAGCTCTGCTTAGCTTGGGACTAGATGGCGTTGTGTGATAGTTGTGGAATATTATCATTCCTATTATTATTATTATTCTCCCATGGGAACATAAAATCAGGATAAAAACTGTCCTGTGTTAATCCAGGTTATAAACTATCCGTGTAGCAAATAAATTATTCTTTTGCATTCAAATTCACCCACAATAAGTTCACCAAGTCACATGGAATCCTGCCATGATAAACAGAATTGTCAGTGCAGGAAACTTCAGCCGACTCTGTTGTTTGTTTGTGGGATTGATCTTACATACAAACTTTCATAATTATTTTATTACACATAGTAAGAAAATGTTCCAAATGCTTGGTTTGTCCTGCGTTAATCCAGGTTATAAACTATCTGTGTAGCATATTTCAAAGAGTAACAAACCATCCATCCATCAAAACAAACTTCACATTTAAAATATTAGTAGGATTTAATGCTAAGAGATTGTGCTACTAAAAAACAAATAAACAAACAAGAAAAGAAACTTAAGCCCACTCTGTTGTTTGTTTGTGGGATTGATCTTACATTCAAACTTTCAAAATTATTTTATTACACATAGTAAGAAGAAAATGTTCCAAATGCTTGGTTTTTGCTATGGTGTAATACTGTTACTAGTTTCTCTTTCACTGGCATATAAGACTTGTAATTTGATAACTTTTAAAATTGAGTTTTCTAGACTAACTAAAAGAGTGTCTTATAAACAAAGTAAGAGGTACTTACAACATCATACTTGTCCCATGCTGTGTAATCAGATCCTCGGATCTTTTTCTCTGGTTTCTTTTTCTGTACCACTGGTTTCTCTTTCTTTATCTTGCTGCGAACAGGGGGCAAGTCCTAACCTCGAAAATAAACAAAAAAATAACTTAAGGAAACTGAATGAATGCTTATTTACAAACAATCTTGACAATTATGCAAACCTACACTGCGCAGATGACTAATACTGTACAAGAATTATACTTTTTAAGTTTCTTTGCAAATGAAAAAACGAACATAACCTAACAAAATACATGACATTGTTAACACAACATTTTTTAACTTTGAACTCTACTGTACGCACACAAATTGTAGATTTACAACAATCATACAGTCTAAGTACAACAAAAAACGGTAATAGGTCTAAACCTGTTCGAATTCACCGTTCAAAGCAGCCTCTTTTCGTTTCATCTCGGCTTCCCAATTCTGCAAGTCTGTCATGTAAGTTTGTAGCGTTTTAACACTTTCTCGAGCGCTTTTCTGTATTTCAAAAGCTTTATCCATGATTCTAGCTGGGAATAGCACAGATAAATCGTTAACGTTACCTGTTAAATCAATAAAATTATTTCGGGTAGCACTCAACGTAAACTTGTCAAACAAATTTTGATTGTCATGGCAATTCGGATTTCAGAATGGCGGGTCGGCGCCAGTTGCGTTCGGAAATGTTTCAATAAGTTTTCGACTTCATAAACACTCTTTTATCATCAAATAATTTCCAACAGAAAAGTTCTATGTAAGTTATGGTCTAGGTAAGGTGCGATCTAACTCACAACGAGACGTGAAGGATTTTTTTCTGCCGGCCGATTTTGATGAAAACCTAAAAAAAGAAAAGAATAAGAACAAAACTTTTATGGCATCTTTCTTTATTTTTCCGCTCACAAACCAGTATCCAAATTATAAAATTGTAGGTAATATTCTTGCATAATTATTATGACAAACTTTTTGAACGATTTTTTTTTTAAAACGCAGGCCAGGGGGTGTATTACAAGCTCTTAATTCCTGTCAGTTTACGCCTTAAAGTGAACTGCCTTGCTTAGTCGTATTACGATCACACAATGACGGCCAGTAAAACGGTCACGTGACCTCATACCGACTTCTGCCTGTGCTTGTGCCTGGAAATTTCGTATTACAAGCTACCTAATGACATTTCAAGGCCGGATTAACTGTCAAAATTGGCATCTCCAAAATCATTCAGTTTACGCCACTTTTTAGTAACTTTTACTGACTTGTTTCTTTTAATTTGTCTTTAAACAGTTGAAACTAACTAAATTAAACTTTGGTATTAATAATGGAGGCACTACAGAATATCTGGAGAGTGCATACACGATATAATCTCAGCTGACGAGCTTTACATAAAAAGACGACAAAGTTTTTACCTTTTACGACACATATACACTCATTTACTGAACGCTAAGCAATAAATATTAATATACGTATACGTAATATTCATATACGTAAACATTTACTCATATAGTAATATATTGTTCTAAATAAAAAACATGTTACTCCTGAAAAAATTGTTTTATTTGTCGTAGTTCCATCAGTGTAAGAAAAAAAATATACAGAGCTTAGATTTGAGACATGGTGACGAAATAAATAATCTTTCGTAGCAATGGACGTAGGGTTGAATAAACCAAACAAAATGTATGATCAACTCAAACACTTAAAATTAATAGCCTCGCGCAGCATCATTCCAGAAATGGTACAGTCCAATGGAGCCAAAACTTGTGTTCAATATTTATTTGGGTACATTGGGCAGTCTTTAATGTATCAGCAGACATTTTTAATTTCACTTCCTCGATTGCTTCTGGTACCACAATTTCGCAGCCAATTTCAAGAGAACTAGGTAGTACACTGTCTTTCGGTTTGAATAAACGTCCTAGGTTTTATCATTCCTTCACTTGTTGAAACATTTCTAGCTCTTGCTTTAAAAATTAGAACATTGTTGTGTTGGAACAGCTCCATTTTTCAAAATTTTCCGCTCATGACTTAGTCTATTTTGTTTCCTTACTTTCTTTGCGGTAGGAAAACGGTGTGCTTCTTTATTAATGCAGTAAAAAGCACTACATAGTGGCATTATAAATAAATAGAATACGATAATCTTGTTTGTTTTGGTAAACAAAACCGCCACAGACTAAAAAAGTATCGCAATACGATCGTTCAGAAACAAACCCCTTTGTGAGAGTTTTATTTGGTTTTAAGTTTTTGCATAAAATGACAGTAAATGTTGGTCAATTTGATTGTAAATATTTAAATTGTTATTAAAATACAGTTTAACTCAAATATCTCCTAAACCTACAATGAAAAAGATTTTTTTCACACACAATTTATAAAACCGGTAATCATCGGTAAATTTTCGATTCTATTTTTGAACGAATTCGCTAGCCCGTCATAATCATCCAGAGACAAGTAATCCAGGATGATTCCTTGCAGAATTACGTACGTCATAATACGAAATAGAACAAGCCTGCTTAAGGCCGTAAAGTCAACTGCTCGAAAACTGCAAGGAATTAAAAAAGGTTGTAATACCCCCCCAGTTTTGATGAAAAACGATTCTGGCGGGAACTTGAAAAAAGCGCGGTTCAGAAATTTTTTTGAAAATTAATTTTTAATAAATTGTTAGGTTTTTTTTAGAATAAAAGTGGAAAAAACGACTAAATTATATAAAGTAATTCGACGAAATGGTGGGTAACGAGGGGGGCGGGGATAACCCGCCCGGCCCCCTAAAGCGTCCTCGGGCTGAGGAGACACTACAAGGAGCGAGAGACTCTGACGGTGGCGATGGCGGCGGTGGTGAGCGTATTGACTCTTTTTCGCCTTTCATTAAGCCAAATTATAAAAGACTATATCCCGAACACTCGAATAACACAGACTTTAAAGTTTTTATTGAATCTAACGGAAAGGACAAGATAGGCAACAAGAGCCCAATATATTTAAACCATATATTCACGAACGAAATTAAAGGTGTGACGGCAATCCAACGCGTGAATGCCAATAAAATAGCCATTATATTCAAGCAATATAATACAGCTAATAATTTCATAATGAATACATCTTTTCTAAATAAACACAACATGAAGGCCTTCATACCAGCTGCACAAATAGAAAAAACTGGCATTATAAGATTTGTTCCTCCTAATATATCCAATAAAGATCTATATACAAAGCTATCATCTATTTATGAAATCATCGCAATAAGAAGATTTACAAAAAAAGTTGGCCAAGAGCGTGTCCCACTACAAACAGTGAGCATTACTTTCCTTTCCAATATTCTTCCAGACAATGTTCAATATGATTTATTTTCCTATAGAGTTTTTGAATATGTGTCCCCTTTACAACAATGTTTTAGATGTTTTAAATTTAATCACTCTGCAAGAATTTGTAATAGTAAACAAAGATGTTCAATTTGTGGAGGTGAGCACTTATATAAGGAATGCGATAAACCAACTGAGGTCTGTTGTATAAACTGCAGTGGGCCCCATCTTGCAATTTCAAAATTATGCCCTATTAAAATGAATAAAATTATTGAAAAGAAAAATAAAATAACTTATGCAAGTGCTACCCAAACTAAAAACATAACTAATACAACTGAATTCCCTCCGCTATCGCCGCCAAAAAGGCAACTTGTACATAATCCTGTAATTAAGCCTATAAATAGTAAAACTGTAAATAATGGTGTAAATAATGTTGTAAATAATAATGTAAATGATGTTGTAAATAATAGTGTAAGTAATGTCAGTGACCTTAAAACTCAAATAATTGCCAACAATGGTGTACTTATGGCCCTAGTACAGACATTGGTGGAGTTGGGAAATAAAGGGGATAAAACCCCTACTACCATTAAAACAATTACAGATACATTAGTTAAAAACCTTAAATAATGGACCCAAATTTCACACAACATAAACTACGAATTGCTCAGTTTAATATTCAAAGTGCAAATAGTAAAAAACCCCTATTAATAAAATTTTTAAAAGAACAAAATATTGATATTTGTCTGCTCAATGAAACATGGTTTAAAGATAACAATTTTAGAATACCTGGATACAATATTTATAACAAAAATTCGAATAATGCTCATAATGGTGTAGCAATATTGATTAGACCATATCTTAAATATAATATAATAAACACGCAATTCTATGAAAATATTCAAACAGTAGCTTTATCCATAAGTACGGTACGCGGCAGTTTAACTGTGCTCTGTGTATATTGCCCGCCAACAACTGCACACGTACGAATTCATAGATTACACGACATAATTCAAGGTCTTCCTAAGCCTATATTTATTAGTGGAGATTTCAATGCACATCATATTGCTTTTGGATGTCTTTCAACTAAAAGCCGAGGTCACGATTTGTTTAATATAATTGATGACTTAGATTTATGTATTTTAAATGATGGCAGTTTTACAACCATTAATAGACCAGGACAAAATCCTTCTGCTATTGATGTTAGCTTCATCAGTTCTAACCTTGCATCATTGTGTGAGTGGACTGTGCATGATGATACCATGGGAAGTTATCACTACCCAACCATTACAGAAATTTCATTACTTGTAGATAAATATCACATAAATCCTCCGGTCAATAAGTTTTTATATAAAAAAGCAGATTGGCAGACATATAAAACAATATCAAAAGTAATATTTAATGATTTAACTCTTAAACTATATGATCCTGTTCTTACATATAACGATTTCTGTTCTCGTTTAGATTTGCTAAAAGAAATAACAATTCCAAAATTATGTAAAATAAACAAGTTTAAAAGTAGACCCCCAGCTCCTTGGTGGAATGACATATGTGAAAAAAGTGTTGTTGCTTCATATGATGCATTGAAATTATATAGGAGGGAGCCTAGTATGGAAAACTATTTAAATTACAAAAGAATAGACGCCAAGAAAAAAAGAACTATCTCTGAGCAAAAGAAAGTTGGATGGAACAACTTATGTAACAGTTTCAATAGAACTACTCCAATAAGTAAGATCTGGAATTATTTAAAGATGTTCAAAGGTATTAGACCTGGTAACAAATCATATAAAGATGATTTTATTTTTCCATTTTTAGATAAATTATCTGATAATACCAATTTAACTGATTCTAGTAATATAAATAACCTTTTTGATATTAACAATGATAATTTGAATTCAAAATTTTTATTAGATCCTTTTTCATGGCGCGAATTTACAATGGCTTTGCAAAGTAGACGAAATACGACACCTGGTTTAGATGACTATCCATACATTATCATTAAAAACTTAGATGAATCTGCCCAACAGATATTTCTTAACATTCTTAATCTGCTTTGGCATACTAAAACTATCCCTCAATCATGGAAAACACAATGTGTGATTCCAATACTAAAACCAGAGAAACCCCCAGAACTTCCTAGTTCTTACAGACCAATTTCATTATCTTCATGTCTTGGGAAAATTTTTGAAAACATGATTAAATTTCGTCTTGATTGGTATGTTGAATCCAATGGTATCATTCCACATGTCCAATATGGCTTTCGTCGTGGCCGCAGTTGTGCAGATAGTTTTATTTCTCTGATTTCTGACCTGAAACATGCAAAGAATAAAAAATTACATACAGTTTGTACTTTTCTAGATGTTCAAGGTGCCTTTGACAGTGTAGATCCTGCAATATTAGTCAAAATTATGTCCAGGCTAGGTATACCTGGACAGTTATGTAAATGGATTTTTAACTTTTTGAATAATAGGACACTGTATATAAGACATAATAATAAACTGTTTGGACCAAAATCTGCTTCAAGAGGCACAATGCAGGGAGCTACACTGTCCCCTTTGCTGTACAATATTTTCACAAGTGAAATTTGTAAATTTGTGAATAATAAAGATGTAAATATTCTTCAATTTGCCGATGATATTGTTATATACAGCAGTAACTATAATTTAGGGATGGCAATTGACAATGTAAATATAGCTTTAAGTCAGTTATATCACTATTATAATGATGTATTACATTTAAAAATCAATCCATCTAAAAGCAATGTAATGATCTTTGGTAATGATAGCTCCACATCTAACATAATTTACAACAATGAAATTATACCCAAAGTCAGTTCTAAGAAATTTCTGGGGATAATAATAGACCAAAAATTGACTTTTGAGACACATATTAGACACATTTCCAAAAATGCTTTAAAAGGTTTAAATTTAATGAAATGTCTAGCTGGTGTATCATGGGGAGCAGACCCTAAAACATTATCATTACTATATAAAGCTATTGTTCGAAGCCATTTTGATTACAGTTCACTAGGTTATATGTACAGCTCACATGTAAATAAATTAGATGTCATGCAGAATAGGGCTTTGAGAGTAATTACTGGTGCAATGTGCTCCACTCCCATTAGGGCCATGGAAGTGGAGACTAAAATCATGCCCTTAAATTTGAGAAGATTATTACTTGCACAGAGATATTCACTCAAATTAATATCCTCTAACAACAGGCAGATAATAAATAAAATATTACCTTTTGTACATGAAAATCCTGAGACGCAAACAAAAGAAGATCTGCTAAATGGTATTTTTCCAAAGTTGTCCAACATCTTACTTGAAATAGACAATAGTTGTTCCAATATTAGAAAACAATGTCCATGGCCATGTTATTCCTTTACATACCAATGTATTTCACACCCTGTAAAAGTTTTTCAAAACACAATCACAAACAATTTAGATATGTTACAGTTCTTAGAACAAAACAAAAGTTACTATACTTTGTACACTGATGGTAGCAAGGGGAGTGGTTATGTCCATGCGGCATTGTATGATCCACAAAAAAAATTCTCTCAAAGCTTTGTTCTACATAAAACTTGTTCAATATTTACAGCGGAGGCATATGCGGTTTATCAAGCATTATTAAGAATACGTTTGATTTGTAACTGTAAATACTTTTTAATTGTTTCTGATTCGCTAAGCATAATAACAGCCTTATCTAACCTTAAAGTGGCATTTAAAACTAATTATATTCTTTATTTTATTAAACAAATAATCTACCAATATCATCTTGAACATATACAAATTGCCTTCTTGTGGGTTCCCTCTCACAGGGGTATTACAGGAAACGAAATAGCTGATAAAACCGCATATGAGGGTCAGAATTCTATAGATGTAAAAATTACAGTTAAGGTCCCTATGACTGATTATTTAGAAAATGTTAATAGGAAAATTAATGAGTTGTGGTATGAAATATGGAAGAAAGACCAAGAGACGAAAGGAAAGTGGTATGGGACCATTCAAGAAAACCTACCTAATAGACCGTGGTATGATCAACTAAAAGAGGCCAGCAGAGATTTTATCACCACGATGAATAGACTGCGCTTTGGTCATAACACTGCACCGTCACACCTTGCAAGAATGAATATTATTCGAAGTAGTTTATGTCCGTTTTGCGAATCAAGAGAAGGAACCGTTGAACATCTCATCTTTGAATGTCAAAACTTCTTGCTTGACAGATTAGTGTTGGCTAGTGAATTAAGTGATGTGAATACAATAAGTGATTCTTCCCGCCCACCGCCGCCCCTTGAACAGTTATTAAAAGACCAAAATAGTTATAAACCTATATACAAGTACATAAAAAATACAGTGAACTCAATTTAAAATAAAGTGAAGACAAAAAAAAGGAAAGTGAAAATAAAAAGACTTGACCTAAAGGTCTTAGTTACCAGGTCATAAAATTCCACAAAAAAAAAAAAAAAAATTGATGAAAAACTTAATGATAATACCATTTACCCTTAGAAAAAAATACTTAAAAAGAAAAATGTAATGGCATTTTATATTGTTTTGGCGCCTAACTGCCAGTTCTTTGTAAAATAAGAAAAAGTTTGGGTTATTAAAACAACCGCTTTACAAGACAATTTTTATTTTTTGTGAGGTACCCTGGGTACCCTAACGGTACCCTTGGTACATGAAAATAACGTTCCGAAATAGGCTTAAAACTATTTATACATTTTTTATCAGAGATATAATTACAGCGACAACAATATCCATCAAGTTCCTGTATTTTCACGAAACCGAATAAAATTCAGTGCGAAAAACAATATTGGCCCGAGTTTTTTTATCGAGGGGTGAAAGGCTATTTGCTTTAAGCGACATTTTTGAAACTTTACAGGAGAGCCATAAGTATAAAGTTTCAAAAAATCTAATAAAAATCATAACAAAAAAACTTCTGCAACTATTTGAATGGGGTAAACTAAATTAAATTTCATTTAAAAGCGTTGAATTGTTGATGCTTACACAAAATAAAACGGACCTTTAATTACAAAGATAAATGTCGCTTAATACAAATTACCTTAAACCCCTATTTTTTAGGGAAAGGATAAAAGATTTAAGCGGCTCTGCTGTATATTTTCAGAAGAAGCCAAACAGCATGAAGTGACGCAGCCCATAATGAACAGTAGCAAGCTATTTATCTCAACTGCCAATTGATATTAAATTGAATGGCGGGCTAATAGACATTATGTAACATATTGTATTGAAAATGTAACGTTTGATTTAACATTTTTTTAACGTCTAATATTATCAATGGCTGTTGAAACAACCTGAATTATCGCCATCATCCAAAATCTCAGGTGCTTATATTAGTAAATAAAGAAAATAGACAACGCAATTTCAGTTGAAGTTAGATTCATTTAGAATAATAATAAAGTAGAACTGTCTCAATTTAGGAACATCAATATTTTTATCAACAACAACATCAGTTAAAGTATTACCCACTTCATCATCATCATCACCTGGAAGACGTCCACTGCTGAACATAGGCCTCCCCCTTAGACCAACACGCTGAACTACAATTCCACCTAGTGGGCGGCCTGCCTACGCTGCGTCTTCCGGCCATTGCCACTTCATCTTGCAAATTTTACGAGCCATGTCGGTGACTCTGGATCTTCGGCGAATATCCTTGTCCCGGATTTCATCCCGCAAAGAAACTCCAAGCATAACTCTTTCCATTGCTCGTCGAGTGATTCTTAGTCTCTCTAAAAAGCTAGCAGTCTACGACTACGTTACATAGCTTAATGTCATCACTGGCAACACACACTGGTTAAACACCTTAACCATCTTAAGACACCGTGGGATCCTCGATGAGAAGATACCACTTGGCTTCCCAACGCTGCACATCCAAATTGGATTCTGGCATGTAATGCACTAAACTCTTCTGTCTTCTGTAAAATCTGGAGGAGCATGTGTATAACTTTCCGTATAACTTGTCAAGCTCTCTCATGATCTCCGGTTTCAACGAAATGATACTGCCGTCGTCAATCTTTAGCTTTGTCATTTGCCCAATAACTGAATTCTTTGGGAAGATTTTTGAATTCTGGTTCTGCTCGATTGCATCTCTGATCCGTGCAGCATTAAAGGCACGCAGGTCACGTCGTATTGATTTAGGGATTCGTCTCAATCCGCTCTTGGATCAACTTGATGGATCCGTTCGGGAGCTTTTGAGGCTTCCTCCGGGGTCTTAAAGAAATTGAACTTCATTGCTTGAACAGTTTCCATCAACCGGTTGTTGATCGCGTCCACAGTTTTGCATTCAGTGCCTAACGGAAACGATCATGCATTTCGAGTTTATTTATTTATCACATGCTTCTTTGCTTTGAGTTGGAAGAACACCTAAGGCTCTGGATGTGAGCAGAACCAGGTCGGACGGTGGACTTCAACAGGCGTGACCGTTCAAGCTTTACATTGATAATTATTCAATGTAATTCTTAAGATTCGGTGATCGCCACAGATCAGTCACATTGTCAGTTTCACCTTGGAGATCAAAGAGACATCACTGAATATTTGCTTTTTGGATGTCATGATGAAGTAAATCTCATTTTTGGTTGTACCGTCAGGGTTTATCCTCGTCCATCTTTATATAAATAGGAGTTCATCAAATGGAGTGCTTCCTTTTTCATTAAGTCGGTCAGCCGCTGGTCGCTATGGATTTGCTGCCCATACCCAAATGGCTGGGGCCTCTTAACTCATTGCCATTCCGTGGACCTTCGAATTGAATTCCCCTATAACAAAAAAATGTTTCGGAGGTATGTATGGCTTCGGATATCTCCTCATACAAGGTCTCTGCTTCATCATCAGAATATGCCAAGGTCGGTGCATGTACCTGTCTGTATGACCTTCAACAAAAACCGGTTGGTTATTCTGAGTATAAGGTATGCTACCCTACTAGACACACTGTCGACTTTCACAACGTTATTAACGAGGGACCTGTGGACGAGAAATCCAACACCACTCTGGGAGTTACGATCTTCTTCCCGGAAGAAGAGCATGTTGCCGGAATCTAGGACTATTGTATCCTAACCGGAAGGGTTAGAATTCAGATAATCTCAAGATATCCCAGCGTATTTTGCTCAATTCTTCCTCCAGTTGGACAATCGGTCATCGCTCAATATGCAGATGTTGCGTGATGCCTGGGCCAAAGTTCGTCAGGGGTTGTACCACCTGCTCCTCACATACCCGATCCGCTACCCAGACCAGGAATAGCGGAGATGCCGGAGACTGGGATCCGTACGCAAAGGTTGTCAATCATATTGAAAGGGAGAGGTTTCCCTGCCCTACCTTTGATGGTTGGTCATAGTTAGACGTACCCGAATTCATCCATCCACATACATCCCGCATTTACATATTTATTAAATTTTCTCTCTCAACCCGTCTCACTCCTTGAACCACTTTGGAGTAGGTACTGAAGCGACCGAGCGCTGCAGTCTGGTTGAATAATCACGATTGTTAACTCCCGGGAGATGGAATAAAGAATGTATTATGTGACGTGAATTTAATGTATCATTTTATAATTGAATGATTTAAAGGTCAACTTTTCTTTTTATCAATACTGAAAAAATGTTTTCCAATTTTATTATGCAAAATAGCTGAAACAAAACGTCTTTTTGGTCCAAGTAGATTGAAAATAGATACAGCTGAAAGAGCTTAAGAGACACTTCATGTCGTATTTGGGTGACGGACAAATGATTTAAGCGACACCACAACGTGTAAATGGTGGAATTCCAAATGATTTAAGTAACATGTTAGTAAGAAATAGAAACATGAAAAATGCTTTAACCGTTTTACAATCATTTATCTGAGAAAGGGTAACTGGTTTATGTCTCAGTTCTTTAATTATTGTATAGTTCAAGTACAACACTGAAAAAAAAATGCTAATTCGACGTCGGATAATACACTGCCACTTTGGGAACAACCCAAAATTAGTGTTGTTTCAAACGCCAAAATTGTGCTCTGATTTTGATGAAACCGGCATCAAACGACGGAGAAAAAAATGCCGATTCCGAATATGTATATAACTCAATATCGCCCAAGATGTCGCTTAAAGCAAATAGCCGTTCACCCCTCGTTATAGGTACTTCTTATGTATTCTTATTTTCACGGATACAGTGCGTAATAGTTCACGCTACACGGGGCCGGCACCGGACCGTCTGCCGTCCGTGCTGAAGTGATTCATTCTTGCGACTCGGAAGGGGCACGTCCGGGGCACGGACGAAGCACGGTCAGTCATCCTATAAACTTCTTATTACATAGGTAGGTACTGGTACTTATAAAATCGTAATTAATTAAAAACCCATAACACTAGGGTAACACGGTAAACCAATCATATTTTATAACGAATGCGTGCTTTCGATAAATGACTTGATTCGGTTCATCATAATATGTCAAGGTTGTGTTCATGACGGTGTTCTGTGATATAATTATGTCGTGATTACATCAACGTTTCTCGATACGCTTAGCGAATTTTTGTTCAACTTGAGTAATAAGTATAGGTAAATAGTTAAAGGTCCTATAAATACATAATTACATATAAAGGACCTATAAATCTAAGCGCACGGTAATAGTAAAGAGAATAGTGCGCAGGCCAAAGTTCTAGCAAAACGCCGCGTGCATGCCGTGCACTTTAAAGACTGGCCTGTTGGTCTAGTGGTTAGTGACCCTGACTGCTATGCCGGAGGTCGTGGGTTCGATTCCCACCCAGGACAAATGTTTGTGTGATGAGCATGATCATTTTTGTTCTGTGTCTGTGTGTAATTTATCTATAATATGTATGTATTTAGAAATATATAAGTATGTTTATCCGTTGTCTAGTACCCAACCCATAACACAAGCTCTGCTTAGCTTGGGACTAGATGGCGTAGTGTGATAGTTGTGGAATATTATTATTATATTACTATAGTGCCAAGTTTAATGCACTTTAAAATTTGATGCATTTCGACCAGATGGATCGGTGACGTGAATAAGGTGGCGGGTAGTGGCTGGATGCGGAAGGCGGAGGACTGGGTGTGTTGGCGAGTCTTGGGAATGGCAAATGTTTACCAGTGGATCAGGCAGTTGATGAAGATCATTATGATCGATTTTAAAGTGCATCTAAACTTGGCATTGGATTGGATTTCAACCCTTTATAAGGCGAACAATTATTAGCCAATGGGAACTTGGCCCCCTTTTTAACAGGCATGTTTTTGATGGGATACCTACCTATTTACCTATACTTATTACTTCAACCTTTTAGAAAAAAACACAAAAATGTTCTGGGTATATAGTCAGCAGGTCGCGCGTTTTTTTTTACCAACATGAATAGGCGTTAATAACCTAAAAAAATCAAGATTTTGTTTAATAAAGTATTTAATTAATTATAAACGGATGTTTTGACTGATCCTTTATAATATTGTTAGTTATCTATTTTGTTGCTTACAAAAACAGTAGGTATTCGTGTTAACAAGCCAATTATTAACATGTTTAATAAAAAGTTCTACGTACCGATAGGTAATCAATCATCATAGAAACGAAAATGGTTCTGTATGTATGGTGTTGACGTCATCTTCTAGACTGGGGGGGGGGGTATTACAACGTCATACAGAGGCGTCTTTACCTATAGTGCAGGGTGTGCGGCGCACGCGGGCGCCGGGTCTAAAGGGGCGCCGAGCGCCCTCTAATGCGACACCTCCAAAGATGCGTCGATGCCGGCGCTCTCAAAGACCCTGCTCTCGTGTTATGGCCGACACTGGGCGCGCGGTAGCAAAGCAAGACTACTTTTTGAAGTGAAAACTTCTTTAGCGGCGTTGTACACTTTTTCTGTAATGGGTAAAAAATTTAAAACTCGCGTCAGGGTCACGTGACCCTGATCGAAAATGAGTAAGACGTCATTCAAATTAGTTAATTTCATATCTGTACTACTCCAGTTTTAAAATAAAACATAGTAACAAAAAAGTTTTCACTTCTACCGGCACTCCTGGAGTGCAACCTTTTTTTTTTTTCCAGATACAGATCAAGACATTTGAATTGTTTATCTTTTTCTGCCTTCACGAGGTTCTCGTCATGAGGGATCGTTATATCAACAATTATTGCGCGACGCTCCGATCGATCTATCACCACAATGTCAGGCTTATTGGCAACAATAGTCCTGTCAGTGATGATAGGTCGATCCCAATACAACGAGATATTGCCATTTTCGAGAACTTTATTCTACAAGATTGTACTTCAAAGGAAGATTTCTTCAGAAATAATGTGTCTTATCGATTCTCCCGGACGGTGGCATGCCCGACATAATTATGTCAACCGTGCAATCCTTCACAATGTATTTCCGGTAGTTATTCGTCATCATATTTAACTTCGTTCATAATCGCACAGACAAAACCTTCGGTTTCCCCAAACAGGTCACCAAAGCGCAGCCAGGATACGGGCGCTAAAAAGTCTACATCGGGACCTGTAATGCCCGGTAAAAGCGTCCGTGAATCTCCTTGCTCTGCCTTACCTCCTTTACGATCATTAGTGTCTAATATTTTAGGTTTGCGCCAGTTTTCGTTAGCCAAGGAGAGCGGAGTAAGACCCTTGTCCACTGTGACCACATCTCGGTGTATCCCCACGTCGGCTTCCAGGAAATATTCCCTGAGACTGCATACCTCACGGTTGTGCAAGGGTCTTAGCATTTAAGAAGACCCCCGCACTTCCGCGGGATATACAGTCTCATCACCGACGACCGCGGGTAATGCATCCGATTTGCAGTCAACAGTGAATGCACTCTCCTATCCAGGGCGTCAAGTTCTGTCTGAGCCCATTTAAGAATACATCAATACCAGCATGACTCAACCGTTGAAAGCGCGCACCTTATTACCACCTGACAAAAGACTTTTGAGTACTTTATTCAGGCGGCCAAAAAAGCTCTCCCTCAACGATTGCTTCATGGCGGCGTTATTATTGATATTATTAGTATTATTTTAAATGTGTTTTAACATCTCGGAATCATGGGATCCCGGACTTTTGAAGGGCGTGACAGGAACCGAAGCTATCTTGCAGAGGCCCATTACGCATTTTTAAATGAAATGAGGCTCTAACCTGCGGTTATCCCTGTATGTACTATTCCAGTATACCCAATGACAACCCCCGGTTGGAGTTGGACTATTGCGGAATATGTAAACAAGACAGAGTTATGGCGTTTGGTGGGTTTGGTGGACTGGTTACATTAAAACTATGGCCCCTGCCTAATCAATGTTTTATATACATAGATACGTTGGCAGGGGGTGACTTGCACACTCAATAAATGGACCCCCAAACATATATTATCCTGAGGTGCTTGAGGAGTGGAGAGGTATTCCACGGTTCTCAGAATTGACCAGGAACCCGGAATTATGGTTGATCCCTACAAACTCTTACTGGCATACGTCCTTCCTCCGTGCACGTTTGCTCTTGCGAATCTCCACTCTAGCCAGCCAGTTAGGGCAAGAAAGAGGTGGGAGGTCTGTTCCTCGTCAGTGTTCACTCTGACCGGCCAATAAAGGCAAGCCAGAGATGAGGGACAAGATATCTCCCAGGAGATCAGGTCCGTGGGGTCGCAACTGCCCAACAGCTCGCCACAAGCTGCCCTGCTGGCCGCGGGGTCGCAACTGCCCAACAGTTCGCCACAAGGTGCCCTGCGGGCCGTGGGGTCGCAACTGCCCAACAGTTCGCCACAAGGTGCCCTGCGGGCCGTGGGGTCGCAACTGCCCAACAGCTCGCCACAAGCTTATTATTTAAAATTGCACCATTTGCATCCAAATTTCCGTTTGAAAATATAACTATTAGTATTCCATTTTGATCCCGCTCCTACTAGACTAGAGGGCGCCAGGGTACTGGTTGCACACGGGCGCCACCAGGGCTAGAGACGCCTCTGACGTCATAAAACCAGGCTTGTTCCGGCGAGTGAAAGAGGCAGAGCTATACAAGTCTTTAGGCTGTGGGAAAGAGATGGATGGCGCTAGACGACTTGTATAGCTCTGTATCTTTCCCACAGCCTTAACTGGATCGCGTTAAGAGCTTGTGGTAAGGCCTCTGATACCGCTAAAGTTCTACTTTAAAACTGAATGGAAATATAATGACGCTGCTTTTTTTGAAGGTGCACCTTCTATGGCCTTTTACTTGACTACCGATTACATAGTTTTTACCTAAATCTATGGGCTTCTATACAAATGCGGGTTGGGAAGGTACGTTTCTGCAGATTATTTACGCACACATCACGGGCGAAGCAGAAGGGCAAATGCTAGTCGTGGTAGGTATCAGATGATAGGTAGATGTGTGATGAACTGCTTAAATGAAAACACCAAACAAATCAACGTTGATTTATCTGCACATGATATGAGTATCTACAATACATTAAAATAATAATGTTTATGTATTTATTGCATATTTTAAGAAACACCACATGAAGCCATTTGATATCTCTAGAGTTCCGCGCATAAATAATAAAACGGGCCACGGGTAAGATATCACGTATGTTTAACTTCCCTTCTTCGCTCGATTCATCGATTGAGGTTTAAAGGGGGTTCTAAAAAGTTCTCTTTTGTCAGAATCATAATAGGATATTGAAATACGAGAAAATTCGTAAAATTGAGTCGAGGACACATTTTAATTTTATGAACAACAGTGTTCATAAATATTATTTCGATTGACAATAATTTAGGGGCCATTTTTTGATGATTATTTAAGCTAACAATTAGTTAAAATCTCATACACCATTTGTTACATCCATACGCTGCGGCAAGTTATACAGAAGACCGAAGAGTATAACTTGCCATTATGCTTAGCGTTTGTGGACTATGAGAAAGCCTTTGATTCGGTGGAAACATGGGCGGTACTCGAGTCACTCCAGCGATGCCGTATTGACTATCGGTACATCGAGGTGTTGAAGTGCTTGTATAATAACGCCACCATGTCGGTCCGAGTACAGGAGCAGAGCACGAAGGCGATTCCATTGAGAAGAGGCGTAAGACAGGGGGACGTTATCTCTCCGAAACTGTTTACTGCCGCAATGGAAGACGCCTTCAAGCTCCTGGAATGGCAAGGACTTGGCATCAACATCAATGGCGAATAGATCACTCACCTTGGGTTTGCTGACGACATCGTAGTCATGGCAAAGTCGATGGAGGATGAACTCAGCATGATGCTCGATGGCCTCGACCGAGTTTCACAACGGGTGGGCTTAAAAATGAACATGGACAAGACGAAAATTATGTCAAATGCCAATGTTGTGCCCACCCCAGTCTCTGTTGGAAACTCGGTACTCGAAGTTGTTGACTCATATATCTACTTAGGACAAGTAGTCCAGTTAGGTAGGTCCAACTTCGAGAAAGAGGTCAACCGCCGAATCCAACTCGGTTGGGCAGCGTTCGGGAAACTGCGCAATGTCTTTTCGTCCGACATACCTCAGTGCCTCAAGACGAAAGTCTTCAACCAATGTGTGTTACCAGTGATGAGTTACGGCACCGAAACGTGGTCTTTCACTATCGGCCTCATCTCAAAGCTCAAAGTCGCTCAACGAGCTATGGAGAGGGCTATGCTCGGTGTTTCTCTACGTGATCGAATCCGAAATGAGGAGATCCGTAGACGAACTAAAGTCACCGATATAGCCCACCGGATTAGCAAGCTGAAGTGGCAATAGGCAGGCCATATTGCTCGCAGAGCGGATGGCCGATGGGGTCGAAAAGTACTAGAGTGGAGACCACGGACTAGCAAGCGCAGCGTAGGACGTCCACCAGCAAGGTGGACAGACGACCTTATAAAGGTCGCCGGAAGACGCTGGATGCAGGTCGCTTCCAACCGGTATAAGTGGAAATCAAAAGGGGAGGCCTATGTTCAGCAGTGGACGTCCTACGGCTGAGATGATGATGATGATGACACCATTTGTTAACAAAAGTTTGGTTAACTACTGATCAATTAACGCGCCTGAACTAGAGGAAGTGCAGCATATTTGGAATACCAGTTTGTATTTTCAGAATAAGTTGAAAAATAAATGGGTTATTCCAATGAAATATACTTTAAATTATTTGAAAATTATTTAGCATTAATAATATAAGCTGTCAAACCAAACAAAAATGAGGAACCTTCTCAAAATTTGAATTAACCTAAAAAACTCCGAAATCGTGATTTGACTTAGGGTGCAGGTAATTTGAAATACAGTATTCAAAATTATATAAAACTATTTTCTTAATCAAATGCTTACTGTTTTCTTAATTAATTTAGATTTTGTAGCAAATTTTACAGTATTTTTTCTTTTTGTAGGTAATCAATATGTGTGTAATCTGTAATTTAAATATTTCTGTAACAAAATCGCCCACAAAAATAATTACTTTGTAATCAACCACATTAGAATAGATCCGTGCTTAGTTTGGACTTACAATTATCCTTACAGTAAAGACAGAAGGTCCTTTACTGATTTCTAGAAGTTTCTTCAGCACCACAAGCCCCATGATCCCATTAGCATTAGTATTCCAAGTTAACAACAGGACATCCTAAACTATAAATCCATTTCTCTTAATTAGTTTTAGAAATAATTATAAAATGAAAACAAATTCACAAACAAATAAGGTCACTTGACAGTTTAAAAATTTCTTTGACGATTTGCGTAAATGATTATTAAGGATTGAATTCGTACCAAAAAAGTTTTCAAATAAGACGTTTCAATCTCGTAGGGCTGTCGGCAGAAATGTTAGTGTAGCGCTCTGTTTTAAGTGCTCACTCACATCCTATATCATGTGACATTATGATCAAAACAAAAAAACGCAGATGGTGTTTATACTAATCGAGATATCGTGGTATTCCAAATTACTTGCTGTATTCCAAATATGCTGACTTTCCTCTAATATTATACAACGTGTAACGGTAAATGCGCAAAACCTCTCGTAACTCAGCCTATGCAGCCCATGTTACTGAACAATGTTTTTTCTAAGACATTTGGAAAAAAAAATGAAATGGTTTTTCATACTGATGGGCCCGATCAATTTCTCATTTTGTATGAAAAACCATTTTATTTTTTATTTTATTTTTATTTACGTTGTAGATACGAAAGTTTATATGGATAGAAGTATCTACAAAATATTATTTATTTTAATACTCTTTCCAGAAACTTCAGAATAGATTTGGATGAAATTGAGTACCTTTTCATTTATTTCGGTTAATACTCGTATGTATGTTGAATTTTTGAACGCATTGGCGAAAACGGGGCAATAAACTAGTAGTTCATATCGATATACAGCATCATAGGATATATTGTACCTATAGCTTTTATCGCGGGCTCAGAGCGCGGCGACTGAATCAAGAAATTCCGTAACGAAAATAAACCTCACACCCAACATCGTGTAACGTTGTTTCAGTTCGGCAGACTTCGGCACGGTGTTTGTTTTTCTTGACGTTTCACTGGTAGACCATAGCCGAAAAAAAAAATGCTATGCAATAGCTTTACCGTGGCAGTCCCCGAGTACCATACGTATTTTTTATTTCGTGTTTCAATTAGATCTCGTAAATAATAATGGGAGAAATCTAAAACAATCGTTTGCCGGTATGTCATCCAGGCAGGGCACCACCAGCAAAAACCACAATACTCGTTTGTCCCTCACAAACGAGTATTGTGGTTTTTGCTCCTGTAGTTTTCCGAATCGGAATCCCTCATTTGGAAATCGAATACGGAATCCGCTCATAAACGACAAGCCATAACACGCAATAAAACACTTGGTTACATTCTGAAGCGCACAACGTTCTTGACTGTTTAAAAACAAATAAACAACAAGGGTGCTATTTCACTATATAAAAGCAGTTATTTCAATGATTCGTGATATTGTACTTGTTCGCTGCAGCAGAACGATTGACAAAATGTAAGTTATTTTAAACTAACTTTGCCCGCGATCTCCGACCACCGCGCCGTTAGGCGCGAACAAGCGGGGGCGGGGAGTACTGGGCGACTCGCAGACTATGAACTTACTATGCCCGCGTCACGGCGCGTTGTGTTCCACGGTTCCACGCGCGCTTTCAAAGAGTGTCAGCATGCTGACGGGGGCCCCCCTTTAGAGGGCCAAAGCCTGCCGGGGTCGCGGGACTCACGAATTACCGTGATCCCGGAACGTAAAGGGCTATTGAAGGACACTGTGAATTTTACTCAGTATGAGTCTGACAGTCCCTCCCATCCTGCCCTGGGTTAAAGGACTTATTTGATGATTTTACCACGCTAAAAACACAAAAAAACGAACGAAGTCGCGGGCACAGCTAGTGCATGTATATTGGCAACAATAGTAGGTACTGTCAGTGATGATAGGTCGATCCCAATACAACGATATATTGCTTTTTTCGAGAAAACATAAGTAATAATAGGATAGTAATTCAAGTATTTAACCCTATACTTGGCAGAGAATTTTACCTTAAGAAAAATTAACTTTTACTAGTTCCCTATGTTAATTAGATCATAAGGATGTCAGGAAAAATAAAACAAAAAATCTCTGAATTTCAGTTTTCAGGATATATTATGTGTCTTCAAGTGCACACTGCCAAGCTCACAAGAAAAAACATACAAAGAAAACTGTGTCTTTACATGCACACTGCCATGTAATCACTAATCTAAAAAAGAAACAATAACATAAAAATAACATTATTCTCGAAAAATATTAAAAAGTTTTGAAATTCATTAGGATCTAGGTTCGATACGGTTACGATATTGACATAGTAAAACATTTTTTTCTATTACTATTTATCACAGTATTCAGTCCTAATGCTCTGAGATCAAAGCTTTCTTACATGTCTATCTAAGAATGTAACAATAATTGAAAAACTTAAATACTATTTATGTACTTAGTGTTAAAATCTATAAAGCAATTTCGCCCTTCAACTATTAGCCCAGTCCACGAACAGTTATAGAGGGAAATTCTTGGAACACAATTTTTGACTATGTAACTTTGTTTAGACTAATTAGGAGGTGAACATAATTATTAAAAGTCCCCACCCCTAGCCCTTGAGCTGGGGGTAGGGGGGGTGGCTGCAGCTACCTTTTCTGTTTTTTTTTGCTTATATCTCGGAAACCATGCGTCCAAACGGTATAGCATGTATGAACAATATAAATGCTCAATAAACCCAGTATTATTCAGTAAGTATTTCCATAACTTGTACAGATTACGAGGTAGGTAACCGCTCTTGAAAGTCTGTAATTTTGGGAAACAACATTTTGACCTTTTCGCGTTTGGAAAGTTGTATTTGATATCGCAAAAGATCCAGAAACCAGCAGCAGTCATTTCAGACCCTCCCTTCACTACCTAAGATGAACAAAGTCAAGTGAAACCTACATCTTGAGGTGGAATGGGCCTCCAGCTAAAAAAGTCTCCCTCAATGCCAACAAGTATAAGTGATTCTTGAATTCGGTGGCCACCATCATGCTTGATATCTCTTATCTTCCTCCCACAGCAGTAAAAAATAGCGCAGAAACTCATTTTAGGCTAGATAGGGAAACACGAATGAACAACTTGTGGAGTGAGGACCCATTTTTTGGGTCCGGGGAACTGTCTTCGGAGACATCTTGATGAGGTCTACACATCTGGAATGCATCTTCCGAAGATTCGCAAGATTCTACATCAGACTTAGCTCCACATAAACGTACCAACGCTAGAATTTTTCAACTTCTAGTCATCTGAAATAAAAGTATTGCAAGCTAAAGCAAAGGAATTTGGTGGAAAGTGTGATACGAATTGTTGTCATGCATTATGAAAAAAACTCTGTCTGAAGAAAGGCTCGAGTATGTAGTAGCACAGCATTTATAAACACAACATTCACAAGTAGTAATCATGTATGACGTTGGCAGTGTGCATTTAAATATACACAACAAATAAATTGTCATTCACACTGCACCAGGCAGTGTGTATTTAAATGCACACCTTACAAAAATCGTGAATTACTGAATATGCAAAAAAGATATCAAAAAAATTATATAAACAGACTATTGCGTAAAGCTTGCAGAAAGTAAAATTATAGCAATGTCATACATTTAACTTAATCTAAGTGAGATATAATACGATACTTACAGAGCAATGCACAGGGTCTGACGGACGGTTCGCCATTTTGTTCACCACTGACAAAGTGTGGGCCAGACAGATATAGATTTCTTTTTCTCACGTAAACAGACGTGTAGGAAATCACTTGGAGTTATAATTAAAACGATACGATGTAATATTTTGTTTAAAAAAAAATCTGAATTCAATGTGCATTTAAGTGCACAATGTCAAGTATAGGGTTTTAAATGCCAAATAATCACGTGTACCTACTAATATCAATCCACGAGAACGCCTACCTTTTATTTATCATTACATAAGTAGCGACGTTACGAGCCGGGACGGGTCGTTAGTATAATAATAATACATATTTGTCGGATCCACCGGTATTGTTCCGTCAGATTCAGGCATCATGTGGGCAGAGTTTGGGTCTCGTGCAATGAAAATACACTGGGTGCGGTTCACTTGGTTATTTTAATTTTAAATCACAAATTAAATCGAACACAATTTAATTTAATCACTCACTACACTTATAATGGGCACAACGAATCGAGTACAGTTTCGGGATGTCTTCACACTGCTGCGGTCAGGCACTGAATGCGCTCCTCGCCGCCCCGATGAAACATCACGACTCTGTATAAGCGCGCGCAGACCACGTGATACTCAAAATGGCGCGCTTACGATTCGTTTGCTGTCCGTACTATTGACCGGATCCGACATATTTATATATTACAGCTGTTGCCAGCGGCTTCACCCGCTACAACTCGAAAATTATCCCACGGGAATATAAAATCGGGATAAAAACTATCCTGGATTAACACATATCCTAATCCTATGTGTTAATCCAGGTTATAAACTATCTGTGTACCAAATTGTAGCCAAATGCGTTCAGTGGTTTTTGCGTGAAAGAGTAACAAACATACCTACATACACATACATAGGTACATACATCCTCACAAACTTTCGCATTTATAATATTAGTAGGATATACTAGCGGCCCGTCCCGGCTTCGAACGGGTGAACATGACAAGATAACCATTTACTCAGGGTGACCAGCTTCATTATAATGGTGATTTTTTTTTATGTACAGTAGTTTTTGAGTGTGTTCATTACATCCATACACACAAAAACACAAAATCTTTCCTCTTTACAATATCATTCAGTGTAGATTATTCAATGGTTTAAAGATTCACTTAATTTTATTTGGTTTAAGGTCGACCGTTGCCTGTTTGTTGGTGATATTCGTATTGTTAAACTTCTCCAAGGCGTTTAAAAGTATTAAAGATATGAATTGGAAGAAAGATCCCTGCAAATCGGCGTGGGGCGCGTGTCTTAACAAAAACTACATTCCCTTTGATCAAAGGAGCGTACTTCTTATCTTAAATGAGGCAAACTATACTGAAAACACGGAAAAGACATTTATTGCTACGGGAGTCTTATTGGACAACAGCCGTATTCTTACATCTTATAATCCTTTTAAGGAATTCATAAACGAGGCCAACTATACTGACAAGATTGTAGTGGTGTTAGCTACTGGAACGACAAATTTTACGATACAAACTGTGCACATACAAGACGTCATCGTGTGTGGCCGTCAAATAGCATTGGCGAGTAATATTTTGGATACACCCTGTCTTATTCATGACTTAATGGTATTACGAATGGCAGAAGAAATTGGAATCGCCAATAGGTCATTTAATTTTGAAATGAACTGGGCTTCCAGTATTAGGCAATCCGGAGATTTTGTTTGGGGTGGGCAAATCAAAGAACGTAACGCTTTGATGTCAGTGCTCGCTGCTCCTGGAGAACGAATACGTGGACCATTATGGATTTGTTCGTTAGTATTTACAGACGAAGAAGAGGAAAAGATTTATGAAACTATAGATACGTATATTTATGATGAAGAATATTCCGTATTGGTTGACTGCGATGAATGGCTTCCACGGCACTGGGGTTTTTTCATATGTATTCGAAATATTTACAACCTGTCAGGGCTGGCTTCTGGATCAACGTTATTTACGAAAAGAAAACTGTTTGGTATTGGCAGCTTTGCTATGTATAAAAACGATACAGGGATTCTTGTATTCACTGATGTACGACCTTACGTAGACCTAATAATGCAAACGTGCGGGGATGATGAGTTCACATGAAGTTTTTGAACTAAGCTAGTGTACCCTATGGAAATTAAACGGAGTCTTGATAAAATGTTGGTTTTATTTTTCTTTAGAATATATTTTGAACATTACCTATTTAAAAACTCCTTCTCATAAAAACTTTTAACATTATATTATACCGACGAAACATAGACTGAAAAGCAAAAACAATATTTCGCTTTTCAGTTCGATTTCACAAATATCCCAAGTTACACAGTCTTGAAGGCTTAAAACAAATCTGTGTATTCATGGTTATTCTTTAGATAATTATAGGCTTTCTAAAGAAGGTTTTAATTCTTGTAGAGTTTTTAAGCTATTGCATAGCTTCTATCGCGGGCCTTGAGCGCGGGGACAGAATCCAGAAATTCCGTAACGAAAAAACCTCACGCTCCCCACTCCGACGGGCAAGGAGGTGTGGCTTGAAGGCCGTGCATCGTCTAACGTCGTTTCAGTTCGGCAGTCTTCGACACGGTGTTCTGAGCGGAGCTGAGCGGAGCTGAGCGGAGCTGAGCGGAGCGGAGTGGAGTGGAGCTGAGCGGAGCGGAGCGGAGTGGAGTGGAGTCGCGACGATTATTTTTGTTGAGTGTATACAGGTTTTTTGTAAATAATAAATAATAAAAAATAATAATAAAAATCAATTCTTAATGAAAAAATATCGAGGTTTTCGTTATGGGTGTCGTTTTCATGGTTTCCCAGGGTGTTTAAACCGATGGTGCAGTCAAAATGTAAATCCAAGATGGCGGCAGCATAAATTATCGAAGTTTTCGTCATGGGTGTCGTTTTTATGGTTTTCGAGGGTGTTGAAACCGATGTTGGAGTCAAAATGTAAATCCAAGATGGCGGCAGCATAAATTATCGAAGTTTTCGTCATGGGTGTCGTTTTCATGGTTTTCGAGGGTGTTGAAACCGATGTTGCAGTCAAAATGTAAATCCAAGATGGCGGCTGCAAAAAATATCGAGGTTTTCGTCATGGGTGTCGTTTTCATGGTTTTCGAAGGTGTTGAAACCGATGGTGCAGTCAAAATGTAAATCCAAGATGGCGGCAGCATAAATTATCGAAGTTTTCGTCATGGGTGTCGTTTTCATAGTTTTCGAGGGTGTTGAAACCGATGTTGCAGTCAAAATGTAAATCCAAGATGGCGGCTGCAAAAAATATCGAGGTTTTCGTCATGGGTGTCGTTTTTATGGTTTTCGAGGGTGTTGAAACCGATGGTGCAGTCAAAATGTAAATCCAAGATGGCGGCTGCAAAAAATATCGAGGTTTTCGTCATGGGTGTCGTTTTCACGGTTTTCGAGGGTGTTGAAACCGATGGTGCAGTCAAAATGTAAATCCAAGATGGCGGCTGCAAAAAATATCGAAGTTTTCGTCATGGGTGTCGTTTTCATAGTTTTCGAGGGTGTTGAAACCGATGTTGCAGTCAAAATGTAAATCCAAGATGGCGGCTGCAAAAAATATCGAGGTTTTCGTCATGGGTGTCGTTTTCATGGTTTTCGAGGGTGTTGAAACCGATGGTACAGTCAAAATGTAAATCCAAGATGGCGGCTGCAAAAAATATCGAGGTTTTCGTCATGGGTGTCGTTTTCACGGTTTTCGACGGTGTTGAAACCGATGGTGCAGTCAAAATGTAAATCCAAGATGGCGGCTGCAAAAAATATCGAGGTTTTCGTCATGGGTGTCGTTTTCATGGTTTTCGAGGGTGTTGAAACCGATGGTGCAGTCAAAATGTAAATCCAAGATGGCCGCTGCATAAATTATCGAAGTTTTCATCATGGGTGTCGTTTTCATGGTTTTCTTAAACAATATTAACTTTTGTTATTTATTTAATAATAGAAAAATTTGTTTTCTTATCGGTCACCACGCTCAAAAAGTGTAACTTGAATTAATATCAAAGAAAAAGCAATACTGCATGAATAAAATAAATAAATAAAATTATAATTGCATAAGTTACAAAATGCTATGCAATAGCTTTACCGCGGCAGTCCCCGAGTGCCACACGTCTTTTTTTTTTCTAAAGCTGGATTATTTTAAGAGATTTTGTTCTATAGTACACTTTTTTTATGTACGTTTATAGGCATATCGAATATTTTAAGATAAAATGCTCTACAAATAGTTAATAAAGCCTAAAGGTATGGTCTAACTTGTAGTAATTTTATAGATAAGATGATCATTATATTAAAAGACAAAACTTACTGCAAACATTCCATTTTAGCTAATGGTACTCTTATCTTCGTTTCTTTATAGACTTAAGTCTAGATAAAATACTTTTAGACATTTTTAAGTTTGTCTAAAAAACTGATAGAGAAATCGTGTTTCTAGTGTATTTTTTCCTAAAAATGCCTTAGTCAGTAGCTAGTGCATTTGTACTCAAAATTAAATTGGATGAGTTTATGCAATAGAGAAAGTGAAAAAAATTAAAAGGTTTGGTGACTTCGTCCAAATATTAAAAAAAGAAAAAAAACCGGCCAATTGCGTGTCGGGCCACGCACAGTGTAGGGTTCCGTAGTAGCCCATCAAAATACTTATGCGAACTAACTAAACTGATTCGCTGAATTGAATTTTAAAAAGAATAATTTTCAAATTCAGTCCAGGCGTCTTTGAGAAATCGGGGAAAATACATTTTAAAAAAAGATTACGATGAATTGAGAAACTCCTCCTTTTTTTGAATTTAGTTAAAAATAGTTGACAATAAAAACCTACCTATCCCCAAAACATACCCACCTATTATAGCTGTAAAAATAAAGTTGACAAACTTACATTTGCAGTTGAAGAACATGTTCTCCGTTACATTTTGTTTAGGAAAATATGTTATCCAAGTACGTTTTATAAGTTGGTCGACTATTACTCGTAAACTTGTAAAGCCTACTTAGTCATGATAATTTTCTTTTAAACTTCGTTATAAATATACTACTATTGTGAATTTTTTCACACCCTCAAACATAACCGTTTAGCTGGTAGAGGGGGGGGACACTCGAGTCGAGCTAAAATTAGCACTTTAAAGCTTAATATTTCACAAACGAATCTTTTTATCAAAAAATTGTTTTTGAAAACTATCAATATTTTTAAAGACCTATTTAATGATACCCTACACTAAGGGGTACGCGAGAAAAAAAAAACATCCCCACTTTACGTGTACAGGAGCTACCCTAAAAAAAAATATTTTACGAGATTTTATTTTACCACTTTTTCGGCACAACAAATCCGTATATTTGCACCAAATTACAGCTTTCTAGTACTGGGCGTCTCTGAGCTAAGCTGCGGACAGACGGACGGACGGACATGGCGAAACTATAAGGGTTCCTTGTTGACTACGGAACCCTAAAAATTAAGAAGAGTTGATCGAAGAAGATAAGAAGAAATTTAATTTCAGATTTTTTTATGGGACCAAATGGCAGGTATACTGCGTCGAACAATAACCCATATATATGGGTGCAAAAAAATCAAAATCAAAATCGAATCATTTATTTCAAGTAGGCCAGTTACAGGCACTTTTTATTATTTTATTATTATTGTCAAAAGACAAAAGTAAAATAAAATAGTTTAAAAAATAGGTTCGGTCCTACAGTCCCAGTCACAAGACATAAAAACTGTGAAAGTACTGTAGATGCCCATTCTAAAGCGTAGATCTCTATGGAGAAGAACGGGCAAGAAACTCCATGGACACTCTTTTTCAATCGCCAAAATCATAACAAAACCTTTGTTACATCATTCAACTTGAGATGGCATATCATGAGAGAACGATGTAGCAAGTGAAAAGTGTCCATAGGAAATTAATATAAAAAGACAAAATTGTATAATTAAAATAAACCGTGGCTGCTAAGAGATGACCAGTCACGACTGACAGCGCCCGTTCACGAACATGACACATGCAAAGTTCTCATCAATTTAAATAAATTAAGTCCAAATGTAAGGTAGCTGCTGTAAACCGTTGAGGAATTCCCTGAACAGTTCTTCGTCTTCATCATCAGACCCCTAATGACAGTTACAACCCATCTAGGTGTAAAGTTGTTATCAATACAAATTAATCAAGCTCAAACACAAGATAGCTGCTGTGAATCGTGAAGGAGTTCCTTCGACTGTCTCTCGGCTCCATCATCAGATCAACTCCAAACCTCCAAAACAAAATAATGCATAGTCGCCCGCGCCCCTACGATTTTAAATGTTCCCCTCGATTTCTCTGGTGTTCCATCATCAGACCTTGATTTCCTTATCATGGGACCACCTCTGAAATATCTTTATACCATAATCAGAGTGTTTAACACAACATGGAGAAACCCGTCTTCACTTTTGTCATTGTCAACGTAACCGTCTCATAGTTACTACTGCATTAACTGTTGAGGACCTCTTGCAACTGAAGTCTGCACTCTCACACCGTCGACGACTGTCAAATCCCAGCTATGTTTAAAGTTTTCATCATGATGAATGAAATTAGGCCAAAAATACGATAATAACAATAATCTCCGGACTCGTCGCTGAGCTCAGCCTCGCGGCCGTTGGGACGTGCCTCATCTGAGTACGTCTTGTCTCCGGTCGCTGCAGATACGTCGATTTCCAGCGACGAGTTTTTCTACCCACCGTCGGCATCGCCACCACTCAAAGCAAAAGCAAAGGACGGTCACCAGCGGGCTTGGGACTTCGAGGCCAACAGGCCCCGAACAGGGTCCCCACTGCGGGTAGAAATGTGTCGCGCATGCGATGGACCCAGTCCATGAACGAAAATGTCATGCGCGCATATTAAGGGGCTACTGAGGGGGTAGCAAATTGACTGTGTACCGTGGTCAGATGCTCTCTCTGTTTCAGGTACTTGAGCCAGATGTCGGCGTGTCGGCGCAACGACTTTCGAATCAGGACGGTGTCATCCAGCATAGAGTTACGCTGAATGACCCCATTCGTTGGATGACACCGTACTTGATCGACTACGCTTCGAATCACGGAGTAAACGAGTTATTCCTGCTTCGACACCACTGATGATCGCGGTGCAACAACAAAGTTAATTCAGTGTGGGGCCGCGACGTTTCACGCACGTCGTCGTTTGACTATGCACAAAAAAATAAAGGCGCTGGTGTGTGCTCTATACTCAGAGCTGTCAATTTGTTTTGACAGCAGTAAAGACCTAACCGATACCCATTCCATATTGTACTGTGGAGCTGTAGCGGCATGTCATGTAGGTCACGTCAAATTCCCAGACAGCGACAGAGCGTATCGACTTCCTGAAGCAGAAGAATTGTGCATGGGCAAACCGTATTCGTCGGTTCAAGCGACGAGTGTATCTAGTCACTCTAAATCGCACATTCCAAAGCGACACAAGATGGTTTTATAGGGCTTGGGAGCGACCGAACCAATATGTTGCTGACACGCACCTGCCGGATATGACGCCATGAGTTCATTCTGGCGCAGCATCTGGTCGGTGCCTGTCAGTCACACTGAGTGCGATTGGACCCGCGAGGTTGAGCGAGCGTGTGATCAGATCCAAGAAATGGGCCCCAGTCACCATCAGTTCTCAAGACGTAGCTTGTGCAGTCCATCCGTTGCCTAATTGGAAATCACCAGGGCAGGATGGGTTGCACAACTTCTGGATAATCAAAGTACTATAAAACTTTTACTTAGGCGTTTAGTTTTTATCGACGGGTAAAAGGCAAAAGGGGTCAAGCACCACAGATCATATTGTTCAGGAGAATAAAAAGAAAGTTTTAATAAAAAATATCTCTTTATTGCTTTATTGAATCACATCACAATCTTGAGAAAAGTTTACTAAAATACAATGTTCTTTAATAATTTTACATCAAAATAAGCCTGAGATCAATAGTTTCAAAGATAGATGTCGTTTGACTCCAGATTTTTACCATGTTTATCGCATTTGCGAGGGGTCAAGTAACAATATTTAATGTTGGAATATTTAGATTTTGGCCTAAGCTTCATGTTAATAAAGTAATATTTTATTTTATTTGGCACAACAGATCATAGAACTAATTCAGATTTTGGCCTAAGCTACCATTATCTTAATACAGTATTGTTTTATATTTGGCACAGCAGGTAGGTAATAGAACTATGAATTATGTATTAAACTAAAACAATACAAGGAACAAAACTGAGATCCAAAAAACAGCAGTTACCTAACTGTTAGTACATACAACAGCATGTTTTCACATTATTTGAGTAAATAAACCACAATAATTTGGTACTAAATCTATATATATAAAAGCAAAAGGTCACTCACTCATAGGACACGAAATTTCGGAAACTACCTTTGCTAAGGGTTCAAAATTTTGCACAGGGGTTCTCTTTAGGACGTAGGTACTCGCTAAGACCAGATTTTGCAAAATTCCACCCCTAAGGGGTTGTTTTTGGGGCTGATAGGTTGTATGAAACTTTGTTACTACAAGTACTAGAAGTTTCAAATTTTGCATGCGGGTTCTATTTAGGGCGTAGGTTCTACTTAAGAAAAGGGTTTTTTGACATTCGGCCCCTAAGGGGTTGTTTTTGGTGTTGATAGTTTGTATGAAACTTTCGTTACTAGACGTGCTAGGAATTTCAAGTTTTGCATTTGGTTTTTTTGGAACGTTGGTGCTCACTTAGATGGGTTTGTGCGAAATTCGACACCAAAGGGGTTGTTTTTGGGGTTGATAGATAGGAGTCTCCAATTTTACATAGGGATTTTTTTAAGACGTAGGTACTGCCATTGACGGGATTTCCTGAAATTCTATCCCTAAGGGGAAGTTTTTTGGGTTTTTAGTTTGTGTGGGAGTGATAGTGGTGTCAAAATAAAATGCATATAGGTTTTTAGGGAGTAGATGCTCACTAATACGGGACTTTGTTCTTGAAAGTTAGAAATATAAAATTTCGCTTATGGGTTTTTTGGACTTATGTTCTACTTATGACTAAACAACTCTTGCTAAGACGTCATTCCTGTATATATTATAGTGTAGCTGGGCTCTTGAAGTTCCACACCAGGTGTTCCAGATCTTCAATTTTTATACGTTGACAGAGAGTACTCATCAGGCTTAATAACTCTTGCTAAGACGTCATTCCCTTATATGTTATATAGTGTAGCTGAGCTCTTGGAGTTCCACATCAGGTGTTCCAGGTCTTCAAATTTTATACATCAACAGAAAGTGCTTAACAGGCTGAACAACCCTTGCTAAGACGTCATTACTGTATATGTTATACTGTAGCTGGGCTCTTGAAGTTCCACAGCAGGTGTCCAGGATCTTCAAATTTATTCTCTCAGCAGAAAATACTCATCACGTGGAACAATTTTTGCTATGACACCATTTTTGTATCTCTTATTGTTTAGCAGGTCTGTTGTGGTTCTGCATCAGGTGTTCAAGTTTCCAAGATAAATTATAGCCTATATGTTAACCGAACTTAATACATAAACAACAAAAAAAAAAAATCATTCAAATCCGTACTAGCAACAGTCTTTTTCGGTCTAAAATACGTCTCAATTTCACGTTTTCGGGAATTGCAGACATGTTTTATATAAAATGTTAATCTGTGTTAAAAACTGCGATCGCGTTTTAAACACGTGTGAACTTGCTTTCACGCACACAAAACATACACCCACTTGCAACGGCACTGGCGCGCGTACTGAGTGGATCAAATGCAACGTAATGAAAATAAAATTATTTAAGAAAGGGGCCAAGCGCCAATTATGTTTAGTTGACAATCTTTACTATTGGTGTTAAGTGAAAAATTATTACTAAACAAATAAAAGGAATATGGATACAAACGACATATTTATTTCTAAAATTGTTTTTAAAATTATGCCAAACGACAAGGCGATACAAAAACGTAATATACAAAATGGTCCTTCAACCAAGCAAGGTAAAGTCGGTGTCGCTTGAGCACTTTTGGTAAGTATCGATTTGGCAATTCAGTACAAATAATTCTTTGGTGCAAGTGACTTTTTTTCATGCTCGAAAAACGATACTATGACCATTCGAAAGAGAAAAAATAGTGGAGTTGGGGTCAATAAAAAAGTTAAGATCGCAAAATGTGTCGCTTGACCCCTTTTGCCTTTTTACCGTCGTTATGTACCTATGTGTGTTGGTATTTATTTTTGAATAGCGACCCACCCAGATTGAGTAAATATCTTTATCTACTCTCGTATCGTTAAATTCAAAATACAAAACTCAAAACGAGTGTATATAGACGTACCTACTTTACAAATAGTATATAGAAATGAAATTTAAAAATTTTATTATGACACTTTTTCTGTAACAAAATTATGTTGTAATATTTTTTTTCATTGCGATACAGGGGCTTTACCACAAGCTCATAAGGCGATCCAGTTTATGACCTAAACTGAACTAGTCTTCTAATTCGTTAACGAATCAATTCAGGCCATGCCATCTGGGTGTCGAGTCTGCTAATTATTAGTCAGAATGGCGCCACAATGGCGTTTCAATTGTAGTGCTTATTCGAACCATTTTTTACTGCTGAGTAAAAAATGGTTCGAAAATTGAAACACCACTGTGGCGCCATTCTGCCTAATAATTAGCAGACTCGACACCGACAGCGATTGTGCCAAACTGAGTCGCTAGTTTTGGTTTCATTAATTCAATTTTGTACTGGTTTCGTACCATGACGTCATATAGCAGCTCAACTGAAACGCTCAAAATGTCAAAATAAGCAATTCAATAAAAGTTACTATTTCTTTAACATAAACTGAAACGTTTGTTGAATTATTGATGAATATCAAGTTTTTTAGAGGTTATTTTTACAAAAACCAACGTAAGTGTACTTTAATCTTTCTTTTTAAGTAAAAATACCGGGTCAGAGCCCATTCGTACCCTAAGATTCGCACCCTGTGCCCACTCGTACCCTGGAAGTTTTGAGGGGCCCACTCGTCCCCTGACGAATATTTATTTTTATTCATTCTACTAATATAAGTACATGTACATGTGTATACTGCAGCTTGGTAGTCCTGGTACAGTCGCGCAGAAAAGGGTAAAATAAAAAATATAGTAATTCGGTAGATATCATGTTTATTTCAAATAAGATTAAGTTTAATAAATGCCTCTAGGCTCTAGGCATTAAGTCAGTCTTCAAAATAATTAATCAACTTTTGGTTTCTTGTACATTTGTAAATATTTAGCAAAATAATTTATGATAACTATAATAATATTTATGCAGTAAAATATAACTGTAACTATTTAAATAAAATCTCAGTATTAACTGAATTTTAGATTAATTTACATCCAGTGTACAAACAAATAACCAAATATCAATACCAATATAACAAAAATAACAATTAATTGTTAGTACTTTGTTCAGTCAAAGAGATCTACAAAATATTGCAATATCACGATAACTTTTTATTAAAGAAATATAAAAAGATAAATCAGTCTTTATCAACTATGTAAAACCAACATTTTTACTAATAACAAATACACATGCAAAATCATAATGTCCTAGAATCTAACAAAATACAACTCTTTTTACAAAAATCAGCCTTGATTGACCATAATTAAATCAACATTAAATATAAAATATGGAAAAAAAAAATAGAACACATATCAACAGTAAATAATCACTTCTTATTTTTTTGTATATTTACCAAATACATACCTACATGCAAAATCATAATAACTTAAATCTAAAAAAAAAAATTTTATCAAGCCATCGTAGAGAGACAATTTTGCATCGTAAGCCTATCGACAGGTTATATTATTATCATGACGGATTATCATTCATCATAGCTCTTTTTTCAATGATCTGTTATGATTTATTAAATTAATTCCGTTAATAAACTGTTCACAAGTGTACTATGTTAACCGTTTCTTATGTAAAATATAGCTAATTTTATCTCAGGGGACCAATAGGCACCTGAATAGGTGCCGAATCTTTAACTTATATTGTATTATATTAGAGGGTACGAATGGGTACCTTAAAAATAATATTTTTTATTAAAATATTAATTGGTACCCTACCAGGAGACCAATGGGCACCTTTATAGGGGCCGAATCCACAACTTTTATGCTGGGGTACGAATTTCAGGGGACGAATGGGCTCTGACCCAAAATACCTATCCTACATACATTTATTTCGGTCAGTTGGACCCCTTCAATAACGTTGATGCCTAATTAGTTAGGCGTTACCTAATCTATCCAAAGAAACAAAGTCTGTCAAAATCATTTGAAATTATTAATTTGAAAATAGCGTTGTTTTTTTCTCACTAAAAACGTTTCAGCTACAAATTACGATCTTTCATTCACTTATAACAATCCAAATATCGCTGAGCGTATTGGACAGGTCGTCAGGGTACGACTTTCAGCGATGCAGTTTATGAACTGAAACTGAAATGTCTTGCTTTTTAATCGTTTTTAATTAGTTCATGGTAGGCTTGCAGATTACAGATCATAACATCTATTACGTTTGTGTTTTGGTGGATAATTAGTGTTTTTTAGTGTTTATTTTTTATTTGATATGTTCGTGTTCAATGAGAGTAGATAGTGTATGAAAGTGCACATAACTAGGTACTATACACTCGTATGATACTTTTAAAAAACTCGCTTCGTTCGTTTTTTAAACTCACACTCGTGTATAATACCCCTCATTTTGTACCAGTTTCGTAAACTACTATTAAAGTACCTACCAGATAATTTGTGTGGTAATACGGGCATAAACTCAGAAATACAGTTTTTACAGACAATAGTCTGTGAAAACTGTATTTCTGTACCCTTAGTACGAGTTTTCAGTATTTGAGACGTAAAGTAAACTGGAACATTGACAATTTCAAATTGAAAATTTTCAAGGGAAAAATTAGTTCCTTCTTCGCACACCAGAGGCGCTGTTCCATTTTTTCATACAAGAAACGCTGTAAATACTGGAAAGACGCTGTAAAGTAAAAGAGTGAAAACTCTTGCTAAGGGTACCGAGTTGTAAGTAAGTAGTTGAAATGATAAACAAATGTACTTAAATTCTGAACGAGCTCATCACGATTTTATAAAATCTTAATTGATTAGGTAATTAAAAAACTAACAAACTATAAAGCTGCTGTGCAATACTTTGCCAAAACGTGACTTCAATGTAAGAGGCATATAGACCGCCATTTTTTTAGATATTCATTTCACAACATTTCTGTTCTTTTTTTTGTAATTTATACAAAGATTTATGAACTAATTACTTTAGTTTTTAGAATAATTAGTGATTGCATTATAATTATTCGACATTTTTTTCGATCTTGAACTTTTGGTAATAAATCTAATAAAAATCCGGATCATTAATCAGTCTGTAGTCTAGCTAGACCGAGTAGAAATAAATACTAAGTAGACCTGAGGGCTGAGACAAGTGGCATTTTACTTTTTTAAACGTTTGTTGTTTCTGAAACTACTTTCAACATTATTGACATTGTCCTCTTGACCGATTTTCGGCTATTATTGCCAACCAAAGTGGGGATAGTCGCACATGAGCAAAACAAATACGAGTAGTAAGTATAATGTTGTTCAGGCAGTACGACCCCCCTTTGAGGAGTGGCTGGATAAGCGTCACAGCTTCCTGACCTACCGCATGACGTAGGTACCTGGCACAGAAGCTTCGGGAGGTACCTGTGTCGGACGAGGAAGGAAGAAACGCCTGGGTGTCACCACTGCGAAGATCGCCCGGAGAACAGGGTGGACCATACGGTGCAGGACTGTCCCGCTTGGGCAGAGCACCGCCGTGTCCTCGCGATAGTAGTGCCTGAAGCCATACTACGTAGGCCCAGGCATAGGACCAGGCCCAGTTCGAACGACGGCTCGTCGTGTTCCACTCGCACCTCAAAGAGGGCCAAGGCCTACCGGGTTGCGGGACTGTCTTTTCAGGAAACTGTGACCCCCGAACGTAAAGGGTTATTGAGGAACCACCGTGGTTTTTAGTCCGACAGTCCCTCCCGTCCCGCCGCGATCAAGAGGACTCATGTGATGATTTTACCACGAAAAAAAGGCTACTCGGCTACGCCGCTGTTTCTAAGGAACTCTAAACATTTACATCCTGATCATTTAATTGGCAGTTAGTTATCATTATAATATTGTGAATGATAACTATAGAAATAAAAACTAAATACTCGTATTTGTACCTCAGCCTCAGCGTCCTTGATAATAATAACAAAATAAAAAACTCACGCGGAATTATGGCAAACGGTTTAAAACCTGTATTTGAGCAAATTGCTATTACTATGAAGGGAGAATTAAAAAAGTCGCCCACATCACTGTCATCGAGGAATTTTCTCGTTGGTTGTATAGTCCCATTAAAAAATGTTTTAGTTTGAAATACCGTTAGCAGCCAAATTCATCAAAATGTAGATCAGAGCGGCTGGCTGCTGTAACTAAAGTTTTGAGAATAGCTATGCTTTTTAACACATTGAGGTGTGAATGTGACAGTCATAGTAAGGTCGGCAGAAGCAATTCCTGTTGCAGAATTGATAAATACCTACTTCGTTTTTCTCAGGCTTTTAGAATGAGCAACTTTTTTGGGATGACATACCTACAATAGCATAATGCCAATCGATAGATCTGCTCAAGCCGATGTATTTTATCACAAAAATTTCTCTTGAGTCTGAGACACTTGGACCTCCGTAGGCTCCAAGTGTGAAAAGTAAAGTGTGTGTAGCATCGCGCATCACTACACACCGATGCACAACACTACGCCCAGGCGCGAGCGGGGCGACAGCCGCGGCGCGGGGGCAGAGGAGGCGACGAGGCCCAGTCCACAGAGTACTTTTATTAATAGGGCATAGAGATCCAACTTCACGGGTTTTTCGAGCAATGGACAACAGCGACATCTAGTGTTCGTCGACGAAAACTTTTCTGTATATAGTTATATAAATATAGGTATATACAAAGCTTGCTCATTCCTTTTAGTGTTTTAATTGACTATTAATAACTATATGCCTACATTAGTAAAAAATAAAACAAATTTGTTAAGTAATTATATGTATTTCATCAACTATGAGGCCTTTTACAGTGTTTTTTACAGTAATTTCTAGCCATTACTTGATATTTATCGGTGTCACTGATAGTATCTTGCTTTCCAGTAAGAATTTTATTAGCATGGAAATAACACACGGATACACTACTTTAGAATAGCACCAAAAGCAGAAAATGCAGGAAAATAACGAACCGCACCAAACGAGAATCAAATTTTTTCAGCAAAGTGCAATGTGACACTGACATTTTATTGACGTATTGAAAAGACATCGCACCTTCGGTGCAACAAAGTCACTAATAGCCAAAACTGCAAAATCGACCTAAGTATGCCAAATTGTTTCTAAATCATGCCTTTACTTGGGGCAACAAAGACATCCGCGAAAGTATCTCGAAACTACACTAGATGGCAGAAGTGCCTTTGTGGTTATTGGCGGTTTTTCCATGCGTTTTGGGCCGACACCGTTTCATTGTAAGTAGTGCCCCCTCGCCCGCGACCTTATATTGAGGTCTTTTTTCGCTCAAAATCTTGGAGCAACAAAGGCATAAAACATAACAGTCATACAAAAAAAAAATACAAAATAGTTTATTGTCTCAATAAGATAATTTTACATGAGTCGTGTTTGGAGCCCACCTTCAGGCAAACAATTCCTGTATTAGAGGACTCCGCTCTTTCATACAATTATTATTGTTACATTATAAACTAAATACATGGAATGCGGTGTAATGTGCGTGATGTGATGAGATGGGTGATATGTGGGGTGTGTGGTGAGGTATGTATGGGGTGTGAGGTGTGAGTTGGAGTGTTTAGTGTGTATTGTGATGTGGATTAAGTCATAAAACTAAATAACTTCTGGTGCAACAAAGACACAGTTCAGGACATTTTTTTTTTGTTATGTCTTTATTAGGATTTCTTTGGCAATTAAATACAAGATTTTTACGTATAACTATAGCCAACTAAAAAACAATTAATTAAATGTAAAGATTTCAAACCTTCTTTAGATAGTTATCCAGAACCGAGGAAAAACATGCAAAAAAAATTTAAAAGTCTTCTCCTGTAAAATTTCAAAATGAGCTGTTACGTCTTTGTTGCACCGAAGGTGCGAATGTGTGAAAATTAAAGTTACCAGTAGGTAGCCCAAATAATTATAGAATTCAATTAATAATTTGGGAAAATATCGAAATAGAAAAACATATTATATAAATATTGAAAAACGACACAATTAAAAAGATAACTAAACATTAAACTAGGAACGTAATAAAATACATGATAAATAATAGTATTTTTGGTATAGCGACATCTCTATAGATCAGATCGAAACTCTCGTATTATAATACTACTAAATTAAAAAATACATCTCTAAGAAGATGTATAAGTTACATTTGGTACTCCACAATTTTTTAGTATAATGATCTAAGTCGTGCCAGGCTTTTAGTTAGAAGATTGATGACCCTGGCCCAGTCGGCCGGCGCCGGCGACAGAGCACCACGAAACTCGTTCAGAGCTGCACGCTACGTCTCCCTCACCGCGACCGCGCTATACTCACGCGTCAACGAGTTTGCATTGTATTCCACCGGTACGCGCTATTAAATCCAACCACCATTGTACAGTGCTAAATTATTAATTCTCATTTTCAATACAACCGTTACTAGTACCAAGTACCTAGCCGTTTTATTTCGACCATCACCAAAGTGGTGACCCCGACGAGTAGTAGGCGAATAATAATAACCGACCACGCTACGTGTCACATAGCATCATGTCGAAGGAAGATTTTCAAGATTGCAACGCGGGCGCGCGCGCGGCTTCTGTCGACCGCGTCGCCGTGAAGCTGCCGCCATTTTGGCCCGACGATCCGGAGGTGTGGTTCTCACAAGTAGAAGCCCAATTCGAGACGTCTGGAATCACGACGGACAGCACGAAATTTAATTTGGTAATACAGCAACTCGAGCATAACTACGCCAAGGAGGTACGTGACATAATCCTGCATCCACCTTCTACCGGAAAATATAACAAGGTAAAAGCTGAATTAATTAAGCGACTATCCATGTCCCGAGATCAAGGCATTCAACAGGCACTTTATTCTGAGGAACTTGGAGATCGTAAGCCCTCTCAATTTTTACGAGCGCTACGATTGCTTGCCGGGACGGACGTGCAGGACGAATTTTTATTCAGTATTTGGTCGGGGCGCCTACCTACACAAGTCAAGGCGATTTTAGCCTCACAGAGGAGTTTGAATTTAGACGAAGCAGCCGACATGGCGGACAAAATTTGTGAAGTGATGTCGATAAACACGCAACATGTAGCCAGTACTAGTAAAAATAATGCCTCGTGCTCGAACTCAAACAATTTTGATGAAATTTTACAGAAAGTTGAAGAACGCGTCATGGCGTGCATACAAAATGGCGTCGTGCAACAATTAGCGAAACTGAGCATGGAGCCACGTGGTCGCGCACAACAAAGAAGTGGTAATACCAATCCTAGAAATAGATCTCAGAGCCGCCGCCGATCATATTCTCAGAGCAGGACGCCAGGTATGTGTTGGTATCATGATACTTTTGGCGGAAAAGCGCGCAAGTGCACCGCGCCATGCAATTTTAAAGCGGGAAACGCTCCCGACAGTCAATAGAAGCGGCGTCTGACTGTCTGCAATCCACCAGCCGCCTATTTGTTTCTGACAGGAAAACCAATATCCAATTTTTAATAGACACTGGTTCGGATCTGTGCGTACTACCTAGAACATTCCTGAAATCGCACGCTAAGCCCACAGAATACCGTTTGGTGGCCGCAAACGGAACTGTCATAAGAACTTATGGGTGTCTTAAGTTGCACCTGGACTTGGGCCTACGCCGAGACTTCGCCTGGAACTTCGTGGTTGCGGACGTGGATAAACCAATAATAGGCGCTGACTTTATGTCTTTCTATAGCTTACTCGTTGATTGCAGAAATAAGCGGTTACTGGATGGTGTCACTGACCTCTCTACACCTGGACAGCCAACAACGGTTCAATGCCAGAGCATCAAGGCTATCTCCGGCACCACTGAATACCATGTGCTGCTCTCCCGGTACCCAAATTTAACTAAACCCGCTGGCATCCTAAAAGAGGTAAAACATTCAACCATTCATTATATCCACACCACGCCTGGACCGCCTGTCTTCTGTAGGCCACGTCGACTCGCACCCGACCGGTTGAAAATAGCTAAACAACAATTTGAAGAAATGATATCCGATGGTACCGCTCGTAGATCTGATTCACCCTGGGCTTCAGCGCTGCACCTGGCTCCGAAGAAGGACGGATGGAGACCCTGTGGCGACTACCGAGCGCTAAATGCTCGCACGATTCCTGATCGGTATCCCATCAGACACATAGAAGATTATTCCTCGATGTTAGATGGTAGTTCTATTTATTCTACGCTTGATTTAGTCAAAGCTTATAACCAGATACCAGTTTTCCAAGATGACATTCAGAAAACTGCGATTACGACTCCTTTCGGCCTGTTTGAGTTCCCCTATATGTCGTTTGGGTTAAGGAACGCAGCCCAATCATTTCAACGTTTCCTCGATGAAGTGTTGCGAGGCCTAGACTTTTGCTTTTCCTATATTGATGATATTTTAGTGTTCTCCAGGAGCAAAGCGGAACACCTGGAACACCTGAAAAAACTATTTGAACGTCTCAACCAATATGGAATTCTTTTAAATGAAAGCAAGTGTTCTTTTGGTCAAGATGAGGTCACATTCCTCGGATACAGTGTGTCTGCCAAAGGTACACGTCCTCTGGACAATAAGATCAAAGCAATTCAGGATTTTCCGCTGCCAAAGACTGCCAAAGGTCTACGTCGCTTCCTGGGCATGTTAAATTTTTATAGGCGTTTCTTACCTCATGCTGCTGAAGCACAAGCGCCTCTGCACGATATGTTGTCTGGTCCACTCATCAAAGGCTCAACAGCCCTGACCTGGTCCAAGGAACAAGCCACTGCGTTTGGGAATTGTAAAACCCAGCTATGCAATGCAACCATGCTTTCTCATCCAGTCCATGATGCACCACTCGCTTTAACTACTGACGCCTCTAACACTGCAATAGGAGCTGTATTACAGCAAGAAATCAACAATGAATGGCAACCGCTCGCTTTCTTTTCACAAAAACTGTCTAAATCACAAATAAAGTACAGCGCTTATGACAGGGAGTTGCTCGCCATCTACGAAAGCGTAAAACACTTTAAACATATGCTTGAAGGCCGACACTTTGTCATTTTTACAGATCACAAGCCCATCACCTACGCATTTCAACAGAAGGACCGCAAGTGCAGTCCTCGCCAGTTCAACCATCTAGACTTCATCTCACAATTCACTACGGATATCCGGCACATCTCAGGTCAAGATAACCTGACTGCCGATACCCTCTCCAGAATTGAAGCCATCTCTACACTGGACCTGTCTACCCTGGTGCAAGCACAGAAAAAGGACCAGGAACTGAAGAACCTACTGGAAGGGAGTACTTCTTTAAACTTACGTCTGGTTCCAATCCCAGGTACGAATTTTGAGTTATTTTGTGATGTCACACAAACCAAGCCACGACCTTTCGTCCCAAGAGATCACCGAAGGGCCATTTTCGACCAACTACATGGTTTGAGCCATCCTGGGGCAGCCGCTACAACAAAACTAGTCACTGAGAGGTTTGTCTGGCCCTCCGTGCGGAAGGACTGCCGTACCTGGGTTCGAACCTGTGAAGATTGTCAGCGTAGCAAAGTTCAGCGTCATACATCTGCACCACTTGGACACTTTAACCTCACCGGCACTAGGTTTTCTCACATTCACATCGATCTAGTAGGACCTCTTCCACCTTCCAAAGGATTCAGATACTGTTTAACAGCAATTGATAGATACACCAGGTGGCCTGAAGTTACACCTCTAGAGAATATGACTGCTGATACTGTCGCGAAAGCTTTCTTCGAAACCTGGATCACTCGGTTTGGCTGTCCGGAAACCATAACAACTGATCAAGGGCGTCAATTCACTTCCCAGATCTTCAAGGCGCTGAGTGAGCTGTGTGGTGCTCAACTGCGGCACACGACGGCTTACCACCCACAAGCCAATGGCATGGTGGAAAGACTGCACCGAACATTGAAAGCTGCCATCATGTCACACAACACGGTTTGCTGGTCAGACGTGCTACCTACCATCTTACTCGGCATGAGAGCGTCATGGAAGGAAGACCTACAGTGCTCGGCTGCTGAACTAGTGTATGGTGAGACCTTGAGGATGCCTGGTGAGTTCTTCCACTCTAAACCTAACACCCGATCACCACCAGAAGATTTCATACACGACCTCAGACAACACATCTCTCGCATCAGACCTAAACCTGCATCAAGACATGGCACTAAGGCGATTTTTATTCATAAAGACCTAAAAGGTTCTGAATTCGTTTTTCTCCGCAAAGACGCTCTTCGTGGATCCCTGGAGGCACCATACACTGGCCCACACAAAGTCACAGCAAAGACTGACAAAACGATCACCCTTCTCTTAAACAGAGGACCCGTGACTGTGTCCATAGACAGGGTGAAACCAGCCTACATATTGTCCAGAGATGAAGAGGACGCAAACCAAGCAAAGACCGGCAAACAGACCGACAACCCACCGATCAGGGTTACACGTTCGGGACGTCGTGTTAATTTTCCTAATTACTTCCAGGCTGGACCTTGATTCTCCCAGGGGGGTGATGTAGCATCGCGCATCACTACACACCGATGCACAACACTACGCCCAGGCGCGAGCGGGGCGACAGCCGCGGCGCGGGGGCAGAGGAGGCGACGAGGCCCAGTCGGCCGGCGCCGGCGACAGAGCACCACGAAACTCGTTCAGAGCTGCACGCTACGTCTCCCTCACCGCGACCGCGCTATACTCACGCGTCAACGAGTTTGCATTGTATTCCACCGGTACGCGCTATTAAATCCAACCACCATTGTACAGTGCTAAATTATTAATTCTCATTTTCAATACAACCGTTACTAGTACCAAGTACCTAGCCGTTTTATTTCGACCATCACCAAATGTGTGTTAAGTAAATTTAAATACTGTTACTTCATCGTTTCTAACATCGTTTCTTTTCAGAATTCCATTACAAATATCAATTATTTTACGCCTATGAACGTTGTTTTTTTAAATTGATAGTTATCAACTTAGAATTTACGAAAATCGAGTTAGTGGTTCCCTATCCTCAAACACAAATAACAGTAAGATTAAAAGCTTACGGCTATACCTGAAACTATCCCTTAAATAAATAAACTAATGTAAAAATATAAAACTCAGCAAGAAAAACGTTCCCACGATTAAAAATTTGCATACATAAACAATCTTTAGTTATAGAGTAATGAGCTCTGGGGACGTGATTCCAATCTCATCGCGAACTGAGACGGTTGTGTCATTGACTTGTACTTGATGGTTACTGGAACTTTGTTAGTAACGTGAAGATTTGAAGGTCGAGGGTTTTGTGAAAGCCAGTTTGCATGTATGTTTTCTTTTTTACTGATTTTGCTCTTCTTCTTTTGGCACAATCGATTATGGCATAATGTACGATTGTACTAAAGGCACATCTTCTGTAGACTTTCTTCCCCATTGTGGTTGCAGGTGTGATTTCTGAGCATGGGTCTTCTATTCGATTCCTGTGCCGTCAAAAAGTGTTGTTCGGGTAGTTTCTTAGTTGTGCACTTTTGAAGTTGGTGGTGTGATATTACCCAAAGCACGAGTAAGCTCGTATCGATCGATGACTGATGTCTCACCAATTAAATTGGAGTCATGCCATCTGACTATAAGACTATAGGAACTGAGAGTGCACCTGTACCTACCCACACACGTGTGTAATTGCTGAGATTGCCTTCCGTGTTCGTCAAAAAATGACAATGCCTAGGCCGACATCTTATAACAAAATCCTTGCTGCCACACCCATGGGTTTATCCAACATCTTATGGAAACAAGACTATTTTGCAAGATTAACGATAAAAAGATTCGATGAGATCATAATGGTCAAAACTCCGGTATGATACGCACTTCAAGTTTCTTCATTATTTTATTTTGACCTTAGTGGAGTGATGAAGGAAGATTAATTGGCATTCTCATACACGTTGCCTGTTTTACTGGTACTCAGCGATTCTTAATTAAATTGCTATAGTGATCCTAGAATTTCAGGTCTCTTAATTGGACTGAGCATCGAAAATCAAACAATGCGTTGTATTGCACTAGAAGCATAAGCATAAAGATATTGGCTCGTTATGGCAAAAACGGAGATGGCACCTACTTTTTTTCTTCTTCAAATTACTTCTCCTCTCGCTCTGGATGGAGTGGAAAGGATTGTTGGATTCTTACTGACACATAATTACTTCTTTCTTTTTTTGTGTCGTGGATTTATCAAATAGGTCTTTCTCCAGCCCTGAGTGCACGGCCTGACTCGTTCTGTCTAAAGCCCCCCCAATTATCCTTTGTATTTCATACGGAACCGTGTTAACTTGCTTTTAACATTCCCTCAATTTTGGCAGACATTTTGGCCCTACTGATTCCTATCAAGAAAGAAGAAAGAAAAAACGTTTAGTGACACATGCCCTAAGTACACACAACATAAAATATTATGTGTGTGTGAACTGAGGGCCCAAACTGGAACGCGCAAAATAAATATCGTAGGATTATCGTTTTGCTGTCAGCAATGCTGTTCTAGTCTACTATGTATATTGAATACTTAATAATCTGTTTCTCATCTACTTAATCTAAAGTCGAACGAAGTTTATCCACATGTGACATGTTTTATTGCTTCCGTTCAAAAGGTTGCCTTTATAAATATCACTAGATTAATGGCTGCATAGGAAAGTTCCTTTACTCCTTGACCTTTCATATCTTTCATTAAAGGTTTTCTAAAATTTAGTTATTCTAAAAGATTAAAATGGAAGATCAATCTGAGCTTTCTTCAATATGTTATGTTTAGTTAAGTCCTATAGTAATTAAAAGGACGAGCTTATTGCCATCTCAAAAATGACACAAATTCGACCTCTGGGCTGCAGCTATTGGGAAAACTAAACCTAACTAAAAATCGAAGGGCCTGCGTCTGAAGTTCCTTCTGGGAAAGCTCACTCTATCGTCCAATTTATCTTTGTCTGCCCTGACATGATAAGAGTGAAAATCCGGATTTAAAAAATCAAGAGAGAAAGAGTTCAAGCCTGAGGTTTAGTGGTCGCTGGAGCCACTGCTACTCTGAAGGTCGCATATACGACCACTAGATGACTAGACCAACAAGGCAGTCTTTAATCATTTCAAATATCTGAGTTTATTCTCAATGACAGACCACACAGCATGATAAATAATCACGATAAAACACTGAACATAAATAAAACCACAAAAACGCCATACATAATTCAATTAATCTTGCATTAACAGCTCAAATTACATGCCAGGAACAAGTACGTATCAAGTGTTTTCCATACATTGCGGAAGTTGGCTGAGTCAAGGTGATGTCACTGACCCCTGACACGCAGCGTAACCGCTATTACTGTGTATTATGAACCAGTGGGTTACTTTTATAAGACGTACATACATTACTTTTGCTTTCATTGGTATTTCTGTGTCTGTCTATCCAAAAGGCCCCAACACGATTTATCAACAGAATGATGAAAGCTGTTCTTATAGACAGTATTTGGAACGGAACTTAAAGAAAATAAATAAGGTACGAGTACATTATTTTGTACCTCGACAGTTTTTGATTTAATGACGATTTGATGAAGTGTCTAGCTAGCGGGCCCCTTATGATTATTTTTTTTGTTTTATACTTTCAGATCGCCTAATAGTGCTCGGAGTTAGCAACTATTAGTAATATGTACCCACGGTATTTCTTCCCTTTGTGAATGATAAGGCCTTTGTTTTATATTTCAGCGTGGTTATATCGTCAAATGAGCTCCCCGTCCAGGATCTAACACGGTAAGGTCTTGTCAAGCGAAAGGTGAGGACACCGCCGCCGTGGAGGCTCTCTAGCCACTCCTCAAAGAGGGGTCTAGCCGCCGCGACAAAGGCGTGTCTAGAATGACTCTTCTTCTTCTTCAACCTTTAGTCACCCAATGCTGAGTGTAGGTGTCTTCTAAATCTTTCCACTTCTGGCGGTTTTGTGTTATGGCTATCCAGTTTCTTCCGGCCACTTTAACAAGATCGTCTGTCCACCTAGTCGGTTGACCCCCTACATTCCTCTTTCCCGTTCGACACTTTCCTGCCCCATCTTCCATCCAGTCTACGGCATACATGGCGCGCCCACTTCCACTTTCTTTTTGCCATCACCCATGCTATGTCTAAAAGTCTCGTTCTTCTACTAATTTCTGTGTTTCTCATCCGGTTGTAGAGAGAAATGACCAACATGGCTCTTTCCATTGCTAGTTTTCTTAGTCTTTCCATTGCTTACTATTGCCAAACGCATTAGGTCGTTTGGACCCGCGGGCCCCGCCAGAGCGGGGTCAAACGACCAAAGAGCCCTAACATCTTGAGGTCTTAAAACATAATATTGAACAAACGATAAAAATTTTGTAGCTCTGCTTAGTGTAGAATCAGCGCATACTATGCTCACAGCTGGGACACAGGTCTCTTCTACAAATGAGGAAATTGGCTATACTCCGCAACACACTGCTTAATAATACTATAGGAAAGCTTGATGATAGTTACAGTTTACGTAAACCTAGCAACCATTTTAAAGCCAATTTAAATTAAACTACCTTCCTGCTAATTTCAGTACCACGGTTGACACCAAACTGTCATCTTACGGAGCGCCAAACACGAGAGATTAGTTGCTGTACTTAGTGAAGATGTTTAAATAATTAACTGCTGCAGTAGGTACTCGTTTAGAATTATTTAGTGCTAACACGTTAAAGTAGTTTATGTACGATATAGTATAAAGTTCAAGTTCTTATTCTGGGAATTGTTTTACCAATAGCTTGATTAAAAGTCGTGTTATAAATCAAGAGTGATTGAGAGTGTCAATGAGTGAAGAGATCTTTCGTTAACGGTGACTTGCGCGGGGCGGCAAAAGTTTATTTATAGAAATATTTGACCACGAGGCGCTGCAGGTGACGAATTCACGTACTTACAAAGCGCGCCGCCCGTAACATCGCTCAAGCTATTGTCAAACAGACAGGCGTGGCGAACGCAAAGTGAAGCGTATTTGTTTGTAATGTATGGGATTGTTTGAAGCCAGTCACATAGACTTTCGGATCGCATTCGCTTCGCCTGTCTGTTTGACAATAGCTTCACTGCTTAGACCAAAGTTGTGATCGAGCCGTAAGGCTAGACAGATGTTAAACATAGGTACAAACAAAAGGGTATTGAACCCTATCCAACAAAAGCTACTCAAAAATAATAACTAGTTATGTATTGGTCTATTTGACAGTATCTACATTTCCCGTTACAGTTTACAGCACTTGTCTGCCCATCCATTAATAAAAGCAACATGATACCTGACAGATTGATAAACATCTCTATTGCTTCGTTTGATTAAATCCAACCTCCTTTGTTTTTAATTACAGGTATAGTTGGACTGCCAAAAAGTAACAAGTAGTTGTTAAGTCGTGATACTAAAATTGGTTATAAAATTAGAGAAATACTAATATTTTTCATTTTCAATTATGAATTGAAGATGCATCCCATTCTTTCACCTAAGAATGGGGTGATTTTTAATGAAATAAAATTGTTTTTTTTTGTCGTGGCAAAATCATCAAATGAGTCCTCCTACCCAGGGTGGGCCGAGAGAACTGTTAGACTTGTAGGTACTGACTAAAATCCACGGTGATCCTGCAATAGCCCTTTACATTTCAGGGTCACAGTACCTCATGAGACAGTCTTACGATCAATAAAACTTGGTAAGGTACTGTCTAAAAACACACTGTCAACGTTAGAGGAAAAAATGAGGGAAGCCTTTCCCAAAAGTGGGGCAAGAAAGCTATTTAAAATAAGGAAGGTACCCCTGTACTCCCCTACACTCATCAGTGTAGGCGGGCTTAGGTTGTGTGAGATGGCATATAAGATCAGAGGCCTTACCACGAGCTCTTGACGCGATCCAGTTTAGGCTGTGGGAAAGAGATGGCGCTAGACGACTTGCATAGCTCTGTCTCTTTCCTACAGCCTAAACTGGATCGCGTTAAGAGCTCGCTCGTGGTAAGGCCTCTGGGCCAATAGTCTCACAGGACTCGGTTAAGATATGTTTCTCGCATGATTTTTTATTTCCAAAGTTGATGCTAACAGACAGCATGGATGACCCGAAGAAGGAAACAATAACATAAAATGACGTCAATTTGCATGTTGCCTGTCATTTAACGTCAGCCTATGTGAGAACCAGTCATAATTATTTAGTATTCCGCTTCCCTGCGATTTTACTATTATTTTACTTCCTTAATCATCTGACAACTTATTCACGCAATGATAGCCGAAAAAATATGACGAAGTGTTCTAAAAAGGCCGTAGCGATAGAGTAGAATAATTTACGATCATCAATTTTACGAAATAAATCACAATTCATTTAATTTCATAATGCTTAACACCCGAAATGATCCCATCACTGGGAAAAAATAGTTTTAAGAAAACAAAAATTTGCAAGTTGAAGAAGAATTCAGAATAAGGTCGCCAAAGCCGCCTTTGCGACGGAACATGTTCTCTGCATTGCGCTACTTTATTAGTTTGCACTTTGAGTGCAAGGCTATTTAATTCTGTCAATGATGCACATATGATATCACTCAAATAAATTAAAGATAAATTGTGGTGGTTCCGTGTTTTAAAAGTCGATCATTTTGAATTTATTGCGTTTCTCGATATAAAATTGCTTACTTATGCAGCATGCTAGATATAATTATATTTTAACGTTATCATGAAAAATAAATGTACGAAAATGATATCTTTATATTTTTTGTTTGACAAATGAATCGTAATTTATTTTTGATACAGGGCCTGTTGGCAATTGCAGATAGATCTTTGACGGTTCGGTTGACCGAACGGACGAATGGAATGGAAATGGGCATTTCTACGAAGAGGGCATTTTTTTTGTCCTTTTATAAAAAACATGGTTAGAAGTTACATAAACATCCCAAAATTTTTAAGCGTACGTCCCAATCTATATCCTAACTGGAGAGCATAACATAAATTCCGTACTACTTCTTAATTTTCCTAAAAAAAAGCTGAAGTGAAAAAACGGGTGTAATTTCACTGATTTTGACCTGTCCCTTTTCCGAAATCGAGTGTAAAATATTTTATATTTTTTAATGGAGCTGAATTTCAAGCAAACTTTTGATATTCTTGGGTATATGGATAGCTAACCAAGAGACATTGACAATAAATAAACCTGTAATTGCTTATTTTGTTATATTTGTGGATGCGTAAAGATTTGTCCCAGTCTAATGAGTCATTTCCGTGTCATACAAAAAACACTTGATTACGATACTAAATACCCGCGAACTGGACATCACCATCCGATTCTTGTAAACTGTCAGGTGCTCCCGAGCAGGCCATGTGAGTGCATGTGTGGTGTGCTGCTTTTTTTTTCGATTTTCGAAGGTGAGAACCTGTTTCCGTGTCTTTAGTTCGGGGTCTTTTCTCAATACCGTGTCAAAGATATCTTCTGAATGTTTTATTTTTAAACATGTTTTGTTTCCCTAGACTGAAGTTTAACTAGACACCAGCATGGTTGTTTCATTTAATTTGTTTGAAGTCGTAACAGTAATAAGTTACTTTGATTAGTACGATATTTTTTCAATTCCGTGGCCCTCAATTTTGTGTCCTGGTGTCTATGGAATTGAGAACGATGGTTTGCCCATGTAACTAATCTCGGTTTATATGAGGTTTAAAGTCACTTGCTTCACAATTTGTCATGGTAAAATAGTTTACGCCATACATTATGTGTCTCTAATGTTGTATAAAAGGTTTAAAGTATCTAGAGTTGACGTTGCAATTGCAAGATCTGATTTTAGCTAACACTACCGCGACTAGCTATTCGAGCCTCGGAAGATCGTATAATGGTAGCCTATATTTTATTCGGATGTATAAACTATATTGCTGCAAAGTTTCATTAAAATACATTCAGTAATTTTTTAGTAAAAAATTGACCTGACTAATATACACCCAAAAACTTCGATTATGTCTATTACTTTCTGCGGTTTCATAAATAAAACTGACTTGACGTCTATACTTCATGTCTCTTGTTTGTAATTTATAGGTTTAACGAAAATGCTTAATAAAATACATTTTACCATATAAGTTTAATAAAAATGCTTATTTAAATGATTTGACTAAAAGTTAGTTAACTAAGCATGATAACTGAAGGAATCTCTCTCAAGGCAGACTCAATATAAACTTACATAACTAAAATACCAAAAACTGCTAAAATATGTTCCTGAATGTTTTTTGTAAATTGAATTTGTCTTTCCCTGTTACGTAGAATATGTGTAATTCTAAATTCTGTGGTCACATTTCTCAATTCCATGGCACTCAAAAATTATTTCATAAACTACTGGAGCAATTACTGGCAAATTAGCACCATTTTGTTTAAAAAAATATGCATTTTATTTTGGTGATATACAATTAGTAGTAATGTGAAAAAAAAAATTGCCCACGGATTGAGCAAAAATCACCGTGTCCGTAGAAATGCCCAAATGGTTCTTGAGGACCAGGCCCGAGTCGACACGCCTCAAGGAGCTTTCAGCAATAGACGAGGCTTGATCCATTTATCTCTATCCTTCCTATGACATGACAAAGACAAATATTTGACCAATAAAAAAGTCCGTGCTACCATTCATGACCTGCAGGAAATTCGAGGTACTGCATTTTTTAATGCAATTTGATGTAAACAAGTAGACACTAGCGTCGCGATGCTAGACACTAACGTCACGACGCTAGACACTAATGTCGACAGTAGACACTAACGTCGCGTCAAAATGTCATGAGTGATGGCGCGGGTTCTAGATAATTATGTCTTTCTAACCCTTCTGTCCAGTTTTATTTGACATTTAGCTAGTTTGGTGGCCCACCGATTGCTTGAATTGCTTCTGCTTTAAGACGTCATTGTTACCCTGCTGTAGTTCATTTTAAACTACGCGGTGAAAGCACAGCTTAGCAACTTTATCTAGTATAATGACCCAAGTGCAAAAAGATTGACTTACCTTATCTATATTATTGTGTGGGGTTGTAATTATGCATCAACATATTTTTTTTATTACGTAGTAATAATCTTGCTCTTGCATCTTGAATAGTTATTACCTAGGCTATTCATGCTTGGATTCAAAAGGTACTTTCTAAAGGGGTCAAAAGTTTTCAATGCAACTTCGAACATCTGCTTAAAAAACATTAGAGCGTGATTGTCCAAGGTTGTGAGCATAATGTATGTCTGCTAATTGCCAAACAACGGTAGCAAAAACAATACATACAATGTTTATATCATTGCATGTATGTAGTCATTAATCAATTGCCACCAAGTTTTATATTTCAATCAATCATTAAGTTTGATGTGTCTTTTATTATTACTGTGCTTGTATATTTTCGAAGCGTATTTCAAATAAGAGCATAGGCACACCACGTTTTTTAAACGCGCCGCGCCGGTGCAGCGAGTTTGACGCGATACGCACGCAAGTCAGACGCAGCCTAAAGCTGGGTATCCATTACGTTCGCGAACCTCTTGCGCTCCGCGCTCCCGCAACCGCTCTGATGGAGACGGTACGCGCATCTCCATCGCATCTCTCTCTCGCGCGTTCACGAACAGACTGAGCACCCCTTTGTGTTCGCCCAATATACCGCCACCGCGCGGAGCGCTGAGCGCGGAGCGCGCACCGTTCGCGCTCCAAGTTTGCAAACGTATCCACTATGCGGAGCTGTTGCAAGAGCGCGGAGCCCAAGAGGTTCGCGAACATAGTGGATACCCAGCTTTAAACAAAACGACAACAAACGTCGCGCTGTTCTAAAACGCGCTGCACCGGCGCGTTTAAAAAACGTGGTGTGCATAGGCTCTAAAGTGTTTGACATTCACACTTTTGTGTAAAACAACACACCCAAGCAAAGACATCTGAGGCGTTTGAGGATTTTTGCATGGAGGGTGACCCCAACGGTGGACCGCCATTTAGATTTTTTTTCAGTATCGCGTATTGCTTTACAATACAAAAATATTGTAAAACATAATGTAATATCTTAGGAGATATCATAGTTTCAAAATTATACCACAAACAAATTAATACCTAATGACTGCCTGGTCATGGCATAAATGCGGCAGTAAGATCCCTCTTTGAGGAGTGGTTGGAGATGCGCTGCGGCGTCCTCACCTTCAACCTGACAAGTCCTCCTGGGCACGACTGTTGCGGGAGGTACCTCAGGGATTCGCTGGCAGGCGAGGGGAATGGGGAGCAGTTGGAACGCGTGATTTTTGATAAACTCAAAAAGTACTGGACGAATTTCAATGATTTTTTTCTCGCTGTATAGGTATTAACTCTGGCCAACAAATAGGCTATATTTTATCTTGGAAATTTGAACAACTGGTGCAAAACCGCAACAGACCAGCTAAACTAAAAGAGATGCAAAAATGGTGCCATAGCAAAAATTGTTACACATAATGAGCATTTTTTGCTGACAGAATAAATTTGAAGATCTGGAAAACTTGATGTGGAACTCCAAGAGCCCAGCTATACTATAACATTATATGTATAGGAATGACGTCTTAGCTAGATTTGTTCAGCCTAATGAGCACCCTTTGTTGATGTATAAAAATTGAAGATCTAGAATACCTGATGTGAAACTCCAAGAGCCCAGTTACACTATGATTGATAATATAAATATATACGTAACCACCCGATGTCTATACATCTTTTTGAATTATATGCATATTATGATAACATTAGGTACATAATTGAATCTATTCAATTTGTACCATTATTATTATTACTTGTGGTTGAAGATTCTACTAATGGCTAAATAATAATTAAGGTATTTGACTGACATTTGAAAAAAAAAACGCGTCCATTATTTTTCTTAACTCTAGACGGACTAACAAAATAGATGCTATGATCATTGATCAAATTGTCCCTGCATAGGCCTACTTTCCTCCGTGACTTTCCTCCTTATAATATTTGTACGCTTGCATGGCAAAATATTATGTCATAACGCCCCAATTGTACCCCGTTATGTAATACCTATCGTCACAGTCGTAGAACAAAGACGGTTCTGTAAATCAGTAACTTTACATAACAGTACGGCGCTTTAAAGTTTTCTAATGGAGTTTAAGGGTATATTTTAGAAACCGCTGATCCGTTAAGCTTGAAATTTGGACATGTTGTTCTGTTTCTGAACTTTTATAATCTGACCAACAAGATAAATTCCTAAAACGGCTAAATTTTATAAAATATCATTGTTTTATGAAAACTTGTGTGTCGTATGTTATCATACGTCGTTGTTTTGCGGATTTTTCACGTAATTACATGACGCAAAGTGGTTTCCGTCGTTGTTCTAGGAAAATCTGCACAAAAATAATAATATTATAGGACATGCAATATAGCCTAAGAGTTAAATAAAAATAAGTTAACGTATTAATTAGTGCAAAGCGAAGGCCACGCGCAACCTTACTCAGAACATGGGCGGAACTAACAATCCGACAGGCGCACACGGGTGTAAGCGGGGCGCGGGGGGCAGAGGGCAGCATAGTACACGGGCGTATAGAATATTACGTCATTTTACTGCGTTAAGAAATCAAATCCGTCAGTATTCCTAGTCAGTATCTCAGTTATTTTAAATAATATTAAAAAAAAGAGTTATTGGCTAATAAAGCACGGCATATAAGCTCATTTTACGTAAAAAAGCAAAAATTGAAAAAAATCAAAACCGTCGTTGTTCTACGACTACGACGCTATGTTTTACCAATAAAATTCTGATTCTGAACTACTAAATAGATCAACGTACTTTGGTCACTAACAAGACAGTCAATACTCATGTCTTTAATAAGAACTAAAATTACGAATTAATTTGAAATCATCTTGAGTCTTAAATGTATCCAAAGAAAGACCATTTTCGTTCGCCATTTTACTACTTACGAAGAATGAAATGTGTAATGCGTTTGCGCAGCCTTCCTTGTCAATAAAATCACGATATCTCTTTCAAATGCACTAAAGAGGTGTTAAGTGTTAGGCATAAAAGAAAATAAAGTACATACCTGAGGCAACATGTTGTGAAATGTGTCTATAATTTTAGATGAATGAAGATGGTACTTTAAAATGTGGGCTAAGTTTATTCACAAGCATTTTCTAACCAATATTACCTACTACATAATACTTTATTGTTAGGAAAGATGAGCTAAGGTTAACTCTCTTCCGGGTCTGAGTGTTTGTATGTGAGTTTTGACCGTAGAATGTCCACCTACAAGGTGGACAGACGATCTGATGAAGGCCACAGAATCGTGCTGGATGCAAGCCGCTTCTAACCGGTCCTGTTGGAAATCTGTAGGGGAGGAAAGTTCAGGTGGTCGTCCTATAAGTGTGGACTAATAATTATGATGATGGTGGTGTGAGTTTAAAAGTGAACAAGCCACGATACCGGAGATTTCACAAGCGAGATGGGCTTAGGTTTAAAAAAAATCAGGTCTAATGGTCGGAAGCACGATACTGCGATAAACATGAGGTCACGGGTTTCAATCCCAGGTCGGACAGAGTGTTATTCATTAGGAAATTCTCAATAGCAGCCACGATGTCTGAATAGGTGCCCAATTGATGACAATAGGACAACATGGGACTTAAAAACATAATTATTATACTGTACTATTAGAGCCTATGCACACCACGTTTTTTAAACGCGCCGTCGACGCGCGTTTATAAAACGTGGTGTGCATAAGCGGCATAGTGCCGCAGACGCGATATGCACGCAAGTTAGACGCAGCCTGTCTGCTCTGTTTGATAAAAACGCGCCGTCAACGCGCCGTCGACGCGCGTTTCAGAAACGCGAGTCGACGTCGCGATTGAAAACGTGGTGTGAATAGGCCCTTAGGTACACCTCTGCTCAATCCTTCGGGAATCACAGGTTTGTTAAGTAGTTTATAAAAAGAAAATCTGTATTGATAAAATGTTTGTTTTATGTAATTTCATAGACTGTATTGATTTAGTACCTTTCATTAAAAAATCAACTTATCTTAATAAATTAATAAAAAAAAACCGAAGAAATGGAAAATGGCTGATCCTAATGGCTATTCTGTGACAAATGTCTACGATTAATGAAAATAAACAGGTTTAAAACGCGTTTTATTATCGTTTAGTGATCAAAGCAGGCTTAGTGATGACGGGGCGATACATTTAAATAACGCATTAGGAATATAAATCATTATATCTTTTTTTTTTCAGAATTTCTAAAAGCAGTCTCTTGTCGCGTGATGTTTATTAATGGGCTTTATTTTTACAAGACATTATAAAATGCTGTCTTCTGATTATGAGAGTAAAAATTTAAAATTATGTTTTTTGTTATCTTTTCAATTTCTCAATCATTCACTCACTGCTGAGAATCCGATTCAATTTTTCAATTATTTTTCTCCATCTGTTGCGGTCTGATGCACAGGCGTGTCTGGTTTTTCCAGCCTCCAGGTGGAGTAACTAGTAGTCTTAAGGCCGTGTGTCAAAGCGAAAGCATCGTTTGATGAGTCGGGAAAGTTGCCACGCACCGCCACCAGCAGGCGCCACTATCGCGAAATGATTGCAATCCAAAGTTTTATGTATTTCATTTCGTCAACTTCAACATTTCATAAAGTGTTCCCTTTACGCAAAATACATGTATTACTCTAGTAGAAATATTTTAATATAAGGATGTCGAAACATTTACCAAAACAAAATGATAGAAATACTTATTGATGTGGATAAATATTTTGTAAATATTTTTATCATTCACAGTCTTAAATTTATTTTATAACATTTTGACACAGATTTTGACGTCCCGAGATTACGAAAAAAACTACTATTTGGTAGAAAATTTATGATAATTGGCATACCTTACGAAAGTGACAATACCCAATTATCGTTAAGCCCCAAACACACGCGCGCACGGGCATGGGCATGTGCGTTGTGTTCCACGCGCGCCTGAAAGAGTGACAGCACAATAACGGGGCTCCCCCTTAGAGAGTCTACCTGTGTCGCGGACTAACGAATACCGTGACCCCAGAACGTAAAGGGCTATTGAAATACATCGTAGATTTTAGTAAGTATTCCGAGTCTGACAGTCCCTCCCGCCCTGTCCTGGGTAGGAGGACTCATTTGATTATTTTACCACGCTAAAAAAAGCCCCTAACACAAGCTCCTTTTATTAACGTGCGTTCACAAAGCTGGTTGCGTGATATCTTTATATGTTCGAGAGTGGAAAGCTAAGGGTGCTTGACACCCTGTCCTCCACCATCTGGTGTTGGTACTATTTTTTGATGCATTTTGATGTAATGACAGACTAGCGCCGCGTAAAATGGACATTAGTCGAGCCGCGGCGTGGATTTAGTAGTTTTTTACTCATATGAGGTACAGGTATAGTACAATAATATAATGTCAGTGACCTCTTTATAATTAAATCTTCATTTTATAATAATCTTATCCACAGTTTTTTTTTTTGGGACAAGGTTGTAATATGACTTTTCTGATAAATGAAACCCTTAGAGATATTATCTATCGACTCCAAAAGCATGAGCCCAGTACTGATCTTTTTTGACTCCAAAGCAATAAATAGAGCGAGAAGCAACTTGTACCGAACACGCGGTAAGACAGCAATGACCACCGATTTTTCATCGTAGTCGCAGCATTATACTATAGGCGATATTTAACAGGGTGGTGGGTGCTATGCCTTATTTGTAGTTGACAAGTAATTTTGAAGTATTCAAAATGACAACAGCAGTTTTCATTTAATTTATTTTAATCCTGTTTCTTCGAAATTGTTATAAATCTGTGACGAAACTAAATAAATAATAATAAAAGTGAAGTGCTTCTTATCCTATATCGCAGTTTGATACGATTAGAAGTTGTTTTCAGTTACCTATATTATCTCAAACTGTTGACTGCAAATCAGTGCATTTATCATTAGTTCATGTGAAATGGTATTTAGATGCATAAAGATTAGATAAGAGGAGGATGGACACAGAGGAACCATCCGACAACAATAGTACGATAACACGATAGCATTCATATAATATCACTGTGAGTAATTTATTATATTGATAGGAACAATTCGTAATGTATAGAATTATACGTATTCTAACATTTCCCTTGTTTTCTCTGTAGGGGTCGTCAAGAATTTCATGCGATGATTTTCAGTTTGGTTTATTTTATTCTTGATTTATTAATGAAAATAATGTGTTACTTAAAATACAAAATTTGCGTGACTTATTTACAGTCATATCCGTTTAATCACGTCCCATTGAACACAGCGAAACATAGTTTTGAATAATCTATAAGCCTACGTATCATTCGTTTTTATTTTCTCGATCTTTTTATCCATTTCCAATTTTATTATTACGAAAATCTGACAGCCGCGATCTGAAAAAAAGTGTCGCAGGTCTAGCCTGTAAGAGCCACGCTGGCTGACTGATTCGTCAAGGAACGAAAGTGATGACACTACTTTTAAAAGGCAAAAGATGAGAGGACGATAGTGAATGTGTGCTCAGAATAAAACGGCGTATGTACCCAAACCTATTGACGTCTTTTTATTAATTAAAATTGTTATTAATTGAAAAAATGTCTTTACAGAATTTAGATACTAGTATTTTCTACAATTTAAAACAACATCATTTCAATAACTCATAGTAGTTATTCCATAAAGTCCAAAAAATAAAAAACATAGACCGAACTTTGCATTTTTTTTGTATCGAGAAAATTTAATTGAATCGTGTTTTCAACTTTGTGAGAATTTAGATCATATAGTCAATAACTATATTCCAAGTTGTAAGATCTGTAGTCCAGATATGTACGAAGAAAAGTAAAAAATAAAAACCGTATTTTTACTGACCAATCCCCTTAAAAAAGGTTTTACTGTGGGAAAGAGATGGCGCTAGACGACTTGTCTCTTTCCCACAGTGGAGTTACTCTCGCTTTACGACGTCGACGTCATGTTAGGCTCCCAGGTCTTTTGCCCTGCACCTTTCCGGTCACCATTAATTAGCCGTTACAATGGGGAAGGCCGGTCAAAGCTAATTGTAGGTGGCGCCACCATAGCTAGGTCCTAATCCGACCAATGAGGTAGTACTATTTTGAAGTACCTATAAGATTTTAACCAATAACGATGCTGGGAACTAGCAGGCTATGCTAGCGCCATTCGTTTCCCAGTTGACATCCTCATTGTTGGTACCTCTACGGACATTGGACAATGAGTTTATAAATACTTCACTATTCTTTAATTAATTAGGGTTCCGTAGTCAACAAGGAACCCTTATAGTTTCGCCATGTCCGTCCGTCCGTCCGTCCGTCCGTCCGTCCGTCCGTCCGTCCGTCCGTCCGTCCGTCCGTCCGTCTGTCCGCAGTTTAGCTCAGAGACGCACAGTACTAGAGAGCTGTAATTTGGTGTAAATATATGGATTTGTTGTGCCGAAAAAGTGGTAAAATAAAATCTCGTAAAATATTTTTTTTTAGGGTATCTTCTGTACACGTAAAGTGGGGATGTTATTTTTTTTTCTCGCGTACCCCATAGTGTGGGGTATCATTAAATAGGTCTTTAAAAAATATTGATAGTTTCCATTAACAATTTTTTGATAAAAAAATTGGTTTGTGAAATATTAAGCTTTAAAGTGCTAAATTTTGCTCGACTCGAGTGTCCCCCCCCTCTACCAGCTAAACGGTTATGTTTGGGGGTGTGAAAAAATTCACAATAGTAGTATATATAACGAAGTTTAAAAGAAAATTGTCATGACTTAGTAGGCTTTACAACTTTACGAGTAATAGTCGACCAACTTATAAAATGTACTTGGATAATATTTTTCTTAAACAAAATGTATCGGAGAACATGTTATTCAACTGCAAATGTAAGTTTGTCAACTTTATTTTTACAGCTTTAATAGGTATGTTTTACGGTATGTTTTTTGGGGATAGGTAGGTTTTTATCGTCAACTATTTTTAACTAACTTCAAAAAAAGGAGGAGGTTCTAAATTCGTCGTAATCTTTTTTTTAAATGTATTTTGCCCGATTTCTCAAAGACTCCTGGACCGATTTTGAAAATTCTTCTTTTTAAAATTAAATTCAGCGAATCAGTTTAGTTAGTTCGCATAAGTATTTTGATGGGCAACTACGGAACCCTACACTGTGCGTGGCCCGAAACGCACTTGGCCGGTTTTTTTTGTTTAATTTCGCTGTAAGATTACCCATTTCACTTGGCAGGTTCATGACACTACTGTGTCTTCGTATCTCGAGCTTCAATTCTTCGGTTCTTTTCTGGCGATAGTCACTGTTGGCTTTCAGAAGGCTAATTCACGTAATTTTATGACGCGCCGATGAAGTAGTAGTGCAGTTGCAGTTACGTTCAAGTTCGAGTGATAAACGGTATTCTTGTAATCTTTGAACTGCGCGTAAGCTGCGCGTGAACTGCACGTTAACTCACAGGAGAGAAAAATTATTGCCCACTAAATAATCAAATGGAATCGATTAAATTTCAATGAATATGACATTAATAAAATATTAAAATAATACCCCAGTACAGATTTTAGTGCTGATTCACAATCAAAATTCACAATCATGTTGCGATCCAAAACACGCACACAAGACGCGCAACAGTAGAATACCGATGATGCGCTCGCGTGACGCAAACTTGACGCGAGCGTGTCTGTCAGCGGTAGAGAATACGAAAAGCGTTGTTTTGATCGAAACCTAACTGCAATTGCACTGCAACAGCACTTATTTAGTTACGTGAATTGAGCTACAGTACTTATTTGCATCAATAAGGAAAAGTGAAGTGGTTAGATTGCTAAAAAACGTTTTATACATTGTAGTATCCTATGTTTACTGGGTTTTATCTATAATTCACTGGCTCTCATTCCACACCAAGCATCGTTTTACTTTCCTCTGTCTCAACCTGCGTGACCTGTGTCCGCGCCATTTCCTAATGACTGACAGATGTCATTTGTGACAGGTCCGAATACTTATGTGAGAGAGATAGTGTTTACATACCTATTATATAGATACGCTACATCCCTTTCCTATTATATTTGTTTTTATTTATCAGAATACTAGAACCAATAGTAACAATTACTTTCTTCTCTCAAACACTCAAACAAAATTGATACCTCTAACTTCTTTGATTTTATCTTATAGGTACTTAACACTGCAGACTGACTGCAACAGATTCTACTCTTTCTTAGTGTACCATGTACCTTTCTCAGGGTTTGTCTAGTTAGCCCATTTCTGAGGTAACAACTTCTCCGTTATCCTGTTTCTGTTAATGTGGAGCTAGATTGAAATTACAAATGGTTTATAACCTGCCGTTTCCTTTCTATAGCATAATCACACAGTCTAACTAATACCTGCATACTTCCTTCCCATTCCTTTTTCTCTTTTGTTTTTTCGCTCAACCCATGACGCATTTTATAAGATTCTATTCCTATCTTTGCTAATTATAAGAACCATTTGCAAACACTCATACGAGGATCTATGAACCTCCGAGTGTCACAAGCCACGTTTGTAACACCCATGTGGAAAAACTAGTATGCTGTAACCGTTCTACTCAATTTGTGCTAGACCGTCCAAACCTTACAATATCCACAAGACCCAAAAACACTTTTTATACGCGTGCCTTACCGATGCCCAATTTCAACGCAACCAGTGGAGTTGTCAAGTTCAACATTACTCCTTACCATTATGTTTCAAGATTCTTTTTTTTTTTGCGTTTATTTACTAAATTACAAGTTCAATCATTTTTTTCAAAGCTTGTTTAGTCGTATAACATTTTTCTCCTGAATACATACTTGAATATTTGTTAAGTCGGTTGTTAGCAACTGAACGTCACTTCTGCTCTTTTATCCAATTACTGGAGTTTTAGAAAATATCGTCTTACAGCCCCGGACAGTGTAAGAGTAAATATTATGATTGTTCTTCTGCATTTTACATATAACCTTCGCAAAGCGGTATAGTTTCCGATCAACAATCCGCAATTTAATGAGTGTTGTATAGGTCTCATTCAACTAAATTCAATTACGTCCAGTCCAATGGCCAGTCTTATTTAATGAATGTCAAATGCTTTCAATTTACTGAATTCCAAATAAGTCGATCTGTTTCAACTTATGCCAAATAGATCCAATTTAATGACTTATCAAATAAATCTCATTCATTTGATGTCAAAGAATTAAAATTAAATTGGAAGGATCTCACCATGCTTGAGCGGTGCGGTGGTAGATGTGCATCCCTCCTACCTGTTGGATCCCGTCACGCCAGTTCCATCCAGGTGTTTTCGTTCATCGTCAGCTTCCAATTTAGTGGATGGAATTTTATGGAGTTTCTTATCGTGCATAAGCACTGCAGGGTAGATGTCAAATACCTCCTGCCTATTGGCTCCAGGTCATGCCGGTTTCCTTAAGATGTTTTCCTTCACCTTCATGCTTCCATTTTTATGGATGCCCATGTTCCAACTTTAATGGAGGATCTTACCATGCGTAAACAATGCATGGTAGATGTCGCATACCTCATGCCCATTGGCTCTAGGTCATGCCGGTTTCCTTAAGATGTTTTCCTTCACCTTCATGCTTCCATTTTAATGGATGCCCATGTTCCAACTTTAATGGAGGATCTTACCATGCGTAAACAATGCATGGTAGATGTCGCATACCTCATGCCCATTGGCTCTAGGTCATGCCGGTTTCCTTAAGATGTTTTCCTTCACCTTCATGCTTCCATTTTAATGGATGCCCATGTTCCAACTTTGATGGAGGATCTCACCATGCGTAAACAGTGCATGGTAGATGTCGCATACCTCCTGCCCATTGGCTCTAGGTCATGCCGGTTTCCTTAAGATGTTTTCCTTCACCTTCATGCTTCCAATTGAATGGATGCCCATGCTTCCAATTGAATGGATGCCCATGCTTCCAATTTAATGGATGCCAATGCTTCCAATTTAATGAATGCCCATGCTTCCAATTGAATGGATGCCCATGCTTCCAATTTAATGGATGCCCATGCTTCCAATTGAATGGATGCCCATGCTTCCAATTGAATGGATGCCCATGCTTCCAATTGAATGGATGCCCATGCTTCCAATTTAATGGATGCCAATGCTTCCAATTTAATGGATGCCCATGCTTCCAATTGAATGGATGCCCATGCTTCCAATTTAATGGATGCCCATGCTTCCAATTGAATGGATGCCCATGCTTCCAATTTAATGGATGCCAATGCTTCCAATTTAATGGATGCCCATGCTTCCAATTTAATGGATGCCAATGCTTCCAATTTAATGGACGCCCATGCTTCCAATTTAATGGATGCCCAGTCTACCATGCGTAAATAGTGCAGTGGGTGACGACACATGCATCGAAGTATTGGTTCTCAGTCATGCCGGTTTCCTCGAGGTGTTTTCCTTCACCTTTCCTTAAAAAGTGATGATGAGTCGAATTTCGACACAAGGCTTGCTTGGTTTTTGGCCCAGGACCGAAGTCGAGCGAAGCCACCATCACTCTTATCACATTTGTCTTAAACGCTGCTTAGAGTACTTAGTAGCAAATATTATTATTTCATAAAATCATTTAGTTAATGTTGTCCAGTTATTGCGCAAACTGTTTATGCAGCAATTAACTTTTAAAATAGTAAATATACTTTAATTTGTTTGTATGGAGTACTTCACTCAACTCGACTGAAATGTTCGTAAATGCAGCAAGTAACTATTGCAGTAAGTAAAAGTACTTCAGTTTAATTGTATGCAAGTACTTTAGTCAATTTCAATGTTTGTAAATGCAGCAAGTAACTCTGACAGTAAGGAAATAAAAGTACTTTTGTTTGTTTGCATGTAAGTACTACTGTCATTAAATTATTTCTTCTTTTGATATTTAATCAAGTACATACTTATGAATATAATACATAAAAATTTGTTCCACATTCAAGTAACGCGGTACACAACATATAATGCTAAATGGAGTACATGTAATATCATATAGATTTACTATCAATTATAATCAACCAAGTACAAGTCCAGACTCCATGTCTGCCACCAAGATGTCTCCCATGAAAAAGCCAACATCACCCAGTTTAACCCAGGAATTGAACCTAGAACTTCATGCTCAGTAATCACAGCCACTGGTCTCAGAAGGCAGTTTTAATTTCAATGTTGTTATTTTCTTTCCTTTGTCCAGCAACCAGGTAGTAATAGACTGGTATTATTTTTTAAAGTGTTAACTACTACATAATTTATATTCTTGAATAATATCAATATAATATACTACTATAATAACATCAAACCTGTAACCCTCAACACGCCAGCCAGGTTGCTTGCACTCAACAGCACGTCCACAATTGGGTAGGCACATGCAAATCCAATGCACTATAAGTAAGCTCACTACTATCATAGTGCACAATTTCAGACACTTCAGTTGTCAGAGGAATTTCTAATAGATATACTCAACAATGCTCCGTTCAACTGGGAATCAAACCTAGAAAAACACAGCCACACTCAATTAATAGGTTGAAAGTAGACACTGTATCCATGGACCACTATATCACTAATACACTAGGCCGTTATGGTGGATCACAGCTCACCCTTTTCCACGGAGAGGAAGCCTATCACCCAGTAATAGGATAACAACGGTTGACTGATCAACTATATTCACATGAAGGACTAAGTGCGGAAACCATAACCCCTAACATAGAACATTTTATATTCACACGATGCATATTATTTTGAGTAGCGGGTAATTTGCAAGACTTAAGTCCAATATTATATTTACACATGCTTCTTACTAATCAATTACGAATGTGAAAGCTTGTGAGAATAGATTATTGTATGTATGTTTGCGCTCTTTTACATAAATTATAACAACTGAACATATTTTGATGAAACTTGGTACATGCATAGTCTGTAACCAAGAATAACACATAGTCTTTCATCCCCATTCCCTGTTTCATGAGATAACCTTCAAATTGTAGAAGACAGAACCACTAGCAACAGCTAGTAATCAAGCTCAAAATATGATTGTTAAATGTACTGGCATTGTACACTGAGGACTGAGGATCATCCCAGTTGCTCCTTACATAACTATAAACATATCAGAGCTACATTGCTGGATATTGTTTTTTTTTTTTGTGATTGTCTGTAATTTCTTAAATGTCTAGAACTGTATGAGATCCAGGATTATAGGAAGACATTTAAAAACAATGACTAGATAAGTTAGCAATACTTCACATCTTAATTTTTATATATAACACACACATCTTAATTTATTTATATTTTTCAACACTACAATTATTATTGTTTTTAAGAACTTGCCTCTGGCCTTATTCCCCCCTTTTTTTTCTTTCTAACCTGAAGCACTTTTTTTTTTTTTTATACATGCTAGTTAAGTAAATGGACTTTAGTGCAGACCAAGCTCTTGGCCACAAATCAGTCTGTTAATAACAAAACTCAAGTTTTCATAAACAATGTTTTTAAGTAAATTAAATTCATGATTTAAATTATTATTATTAACATGCCATTATTCTAATGACTTACTATGGGTATTCCATGTCTTTATAGTCCAATAATGACTTTAGAATGTGGTATTCTTATTTGTCATAAATTAATTTCTTTATTATGATTTCTAGATTATGTAATGGGCTGCTCATATTGAATACTGTATGTTCTACCTCTTCCAATAGTTCTAATGTAAATGTTACACATACAAAACTACAACCAAACTCAGCAGGCTCACTCCCAGCTTCGCTACAGCATTACACTATGGGGAAATAGCACCAATGCCGATATAATTTCTTTAAAAATATGTGAGAATCCTTGAAAATATAAGTGACATGAAAAGCTGGAGACCACATTTCATTAATTAATTCTTGAAATCTGTAGGTATTTGTCAAAAAGTACCACTACCTTTTCTCCCTTTCCTAAGACTAATAAACAAAGTTTTGCACTTTAAAGTACCTATTAGAAAACTGGCATTACTCAGATCCAGTCCAACAATGTTTCACTCCAGGCCCCGTGCCATGTAGTCAAAATATACCTATCAATTTATCAGAAACATTAAAGGAACCAATAGTTTTAACATATTTAAAATTATAGTTTAACATGTTTTATAGTCTTAACATTGTAATAACTTCTATGTTCTTTTAAAGTTAATATGCTCTTGCAGGATTCATGACAGGCACTGGCAAAATTGCTTAACATCTTGTAACTCCAGATGTATGCAAAGTTTGAGTTCGAAAGAGCGATAATTCGGTACAAGTACTTACAATAATAAAACAACCCCATTATTCTTACTCCTGTTTGAAATGCTCCTCCAGTATGTTTCGAATATAATTGGTTTAGGTACTTTATTTACGTTTAATGTCGGCTCAGGTAGGTACCTGTTTTAAGTTCTTGCAAGTTGCATGATGTGTAAAAACTTAAAGGTTATACTCACAGACTTTGGGGAGTGGTCGGCTAAGGGCCACTAAGTATTTTTATTCGTATTTTTTACCTTTATCCTCGTCGCCACTTGTAGTATCCTATGTTTACTGGGTTTTATCTATAATTCACTGGCTCTCATTCCACACCAAGCATCGTTTTACTTTCCTCTGTCTCAACCTGCGTGACCTGTGTCCGCGCCATTTCCTAATGACTGACAGATGTCATTTGTGACAGGTCCGAATACTTATGTGAGAGAGATAGTGTTTACATACCTATTATATAGATACGCTACATACATTATTACTTGTATTGTGTATACCTGCTTAATACCATTGAATAGACTAGACACGTCGCCTCTCTCTATGAGGAGCCGTGTCCTGTACGCACACATTCTCATAAGCAAGAACGATGCGTAATTTAACATGCTTACCCGTTTTAGGCGGGCTACCCGTCTTGGGCTTACCTCCTATACTTTTTTGCGAAGGTTTTGTCTAAAAGAATCGGAAACTCCTGCTAGCCGGACTCCGACAAGATTATGGTCACGAAGAAGGCGAAACTAGTGAGCCCTATACTCGTGCCAGTGGGATTGCTCAGCCGACACCACAGTTACCATGTTGCCTGTGTGCCTAAAAATATAAATAGTAATTACGCCATGATTTTGCTAAATATTACTTCACTGCTGGATTTTTAATTCTAGGTGCTCAAAAACCAACATTTAGGTCCTCTATGTTTTAATTTTTTATCGTGGTATTTAATCAAATGAATCCTCTCGCCCAGGCCGGGACAGCAGTGATTGTCAGGCTTGTTCGGACTAAAATCCACGGTGATCCTTCAATAGCCCTTCACGTTCCAGGGTCACGGTTACCAGATGAGACAGTCCCGCGACTCTCTATAATCTATCTAATCTAATATCTTTAAACGAGCAATTCTTGTATATTTATATATAATCAGGATCTCGGAAACGGCTCCAAGGATTTTCATGAAAGTTAGAGATTAGGGGTTTTTCGGCTCAAGGAATCGATTTATCAAGGTCCCAGGTTCGAGAAAAGCTCGGTTCCTAACATGTAGACATTTTAAAAACCGAGGGAAGCTCGTTCAACCAGATATTGTTACTTTAAACAAGCACGGACATTGAATGATAAATTACAAGGGGTGCTTAGTCAGATTCATCTGTCATCATAACATTACCAAAGCAAATAGCTATACATAATTGTATAATCTCTTATCTAATAGCACGTCACAAATATAACAAATGATTATAATTTCTATGTATATTTATTTAAAGACCGGTTTGCTGAGGTTAACGGCCGTTTAATGATTAGTTCAAGATTATTGTCATTGTTTTAGCGTGATAATATTATAAAACCATAAAATTAGGTATTTATGGTACCTACTCGTATTTATGATTAATAATAATAGTAATAATAATATTCCACAACTATCACACAACGCCATGTAGTCCCAAGCTAAGCAGAGCTTGGGTTATGGGTACTAGACAACTGATAAACATACTTATATATTTCTAAATACATACATAATTATTATAGATAAATTACACCCAGACACAGAACAAATGATCGTGCTCATCACACAAACATTTGTGCTGGGTGGGAATCGAACCCACGACCTCCGGCATAGCAGTCAGGGTCACTAACCGCTAGACCAACAGGCCAGTCAGATTATTAAATTTTTTATTTTTGATTATTAAAAAGAATATAAAATGTAAAAATAGTAATAAAGCATTCTTTATCTCCTAATTAAAATACAATTTTATTGTTATGGAATTCTTTGAAACATACTAAAATCTGGGAAATTGGAAAAGGAAAAGAAAATCGTATCAAAATGATGAATATATCCCAATAAAACGAATGAACAGTGTATCAAAACCAATCATCGAATGAGACCGGACCCAGGGCAGGGTGGGAGGGACTGTCAGACTTGTACTGACTAAAATCCACGGCGTCCTTCAATAGCCTTTTACGTTCCGGGACCACGGTTATATAGACTGGGTCGCGGGACTAACTCCCGCGACCCAGTCTGACACAACTTTCCAGGGTGGAAAAATATATATTTTTTTGTGGATTTTGAAACACAAAAAATGGGCGATTCGACAGGTCGAGCCCACAAATATCAAAAATTTCAGCAGATCAACATCGTAAAAATCTTGCGGTCAAAGTTCTGAATCAACGCGTGCGCACATCGACACACGGTAATTATGTTTGACGCGAGTTACGCTACAGTCGGCTATATTATCGCGTTAACAGCTGCCATAAGGTGAGCTTATAATGATAGGGTATGACCATCGATTGTTCATTTTGTGCTTAAAAAATGATTTGAACTTAATAAAATCATGATAGCATCGTTTTATTGAATTCTAACGTTCATAACGATTTAATCCGTGTGTTTTTTCCACATAAATTATTTAGAGTGATTTTTTGAGGCCTACTGGTACTGCAGTAGTTTTATGGGAATAACCTACCTTGACAATATTCGTTGAGATTTTTGGTCACCAAGTATTGTTTGCCTTTGGTTCTTGGCCATCAAACTTACAAGGTATCATATAATAAATTTGTAGAAAAGTGGTGTCTGTACAATGGAAATATACAAAAAAAAAAGTAGCAGGGGTTGTTATTTTATCGATGCCGAACCCGAAACTGTAATTAATTTTTTTTTTGTCTGTTTGTCTGTGTGTTTGTGCACGCTAATCTTCGGAACTAATAGACGGATTTGAATGATTTTTTTTGTTGTTGTATAGGTATTAAGTTCGATTAACTTAAAGGCTATAATTATCTTGGAAACTTGAACACCTGATGCAGAACTGCAACAGACCTGCTAAACTATAAGAGATACAAAAATGGTGCCATAGCAAAAACTGTTCCACGTGATGAGCATTTTCTGCTGAGAGAATAAAATTGAAGATCCTGGACACCCGATGTGGAACTTCAAGAGCCCAGCTACACTATAACATATACAGGAATGACGTCTTAGCAAGAGTTGTTCAACCTGATGAGCACCTTCTGTTGATGTATAAAAATTGAAGATCTGGAACACCTGATGTGGAACTCCAAGAGCCCAGCTACACTATAACATATACAGGAATGACGTCTTAGCAAGAGTTGTTCAACCTGATGAGCACCTTCTGTTGATGTATAAAAATTGAAGATCTGGAACACCTGATGTGGAACTCCAAGAGCCCAGCTACACTATAACATATACAGGAATGACGTCTTAGCAAGAGTTGTTCAACCTGATGAGCACCTTCTGTTGATGTATAAAAATTGAAGATCTGGAACACCTGATGTGGAACTCCAAGAGCCCAGCTACACTATAACATATACAGGAATGACGTCTTAGCAAGAGTTGTTCAACCTGATGAGCACCTTCTGTTGATGTATAAAAATTGAAGATCTGGAACACCTGATGTGGAACTCCAAGAGCCCAGCTACACTATAACATATACAGGAATGACGTCTTAGCAAGAGTTGTTCAACCTGATGAGCACCTTCTGTTGATGTATAAAAATCGAAGATCTGGAACACCTGATGTGGAACTCCAAGAGCCCAGCTACACTATAACATATAAGGGAATGACGTCTTAGCAAGAGTTATTCAGCCTGATGAGTACTCTCTGTCATCGTATAAAAATTGAAGATCTGGAACACCTGATGCGGAACTCCAAGAGCCCAGCTACACTATAACATATGCAGGAATGACGTCTTAGCAAGAGTTGTTCAACCTGATGAGCACCTTCTGTTGATGTATAAAAATTGAAGATCTGGAACACCTTATGTGGAACTCCAAGAGCCCAGCTACACTATAACATATAAGAGAATGACGTCTTAGCAAGAGTTATTCAGCCTGATGAGTACTCTCTGTCATCGTATAAAAATTGAAGATCTGGAACACCTGATGCGGAACTCCAAGAGCCCAGCTACACTATAATATATACAGGAATGACGTCTTAGCAAGAGTTGTTTAGTCTGATGGGCATTTCCTGTTGTCTTAGAAAAATGAAAGATCTGAAACGTCTGGAATCGTCTCGCGCATCCCGTTGTTTTTCCGTCCCCAGGCTCCTAGAATTCGACATCAGACGTTTCAGATCTTCGATTTTGACGACCCCGACTGCTGGCATAAGCAACAGGATCCGCGTACGAAGTCGCGGGTAGAAGCTAGTCCTTAATTACCTTGATGGATCCCAAGAACCTCAACGAACATCATACGAGGTTCTCCTTAGGCTGAATAATTATAATTATGTCTGATTCAGAAGTCATTTAATCTCGATACTGCTCGTGTTATAATATAAGGAGGTTCTTTCCCATTCTCGAAGCCTCATCTACCGGATTGGACCTTGAACGTATGATTATTTTTCTGTTCATTTTAGGCAGACATTAGCGTTGTGTGATAGTTGTGGAATATTATTATTAACCGTCTTACCACAAGAAAGATTTGAACATATGTTGAACACTAATTGTCTAAAATACTTTAAACTTGAAAACAACATTTCACGTTATTAACCGACTTAAAAAAAAGGAGGAGGTTCTCAATTCGTCGGAATCTTTTTTTTTTTCTGTATGTCCCGTTTTCTCGAAGACGCCTGGACCGATTTGGAAAATTTATCTTTTGTTTGAAAGGGTATACTTTCCGATTGGTCCCATGATCATCACGTCAGGATCTGATGATGGAATCCCAGGGAAATCGAGGGCAACCTTCAAATTTTATAGGCACATAGTACCATTTTCATATATTTTCTAAAGCTGTTCAAGTATTTGCATCTGATAATCGTCATCTCAGGTGGATGACCTGATGATGGAAGGTACAACTCCTTAAGAGTAAGGAGTAGGCATCGATTGATTTACTTTGTGTTCGCATAATCTCCGGAACTACAAGTCCGATTTAAGTAATTCTTTTTTTGTTGTACTAGGTATTATTTAACTTAGAGAATGCTGCAAGTTTCATCAAAATCGGTTCAGTTATTTTTGAGATATGGAATTTTATTAGCTTATTGTGTACATGAGTGATGTAAGTACCGGTGCGAAGGATTACAAAATTCTAGTTCACATGTAAGAGAATAATGTTCTTGACAAGAATTAGGGTTGAATATTTAAACTAAAAAGAGTAAAATAAAAACTTTTTCAAAAAAAATGTAACCGCCTTCAAAAATAACCACAAAAAAGTGAAAAATAATCTACAAAATAACTTTTCTTTCGGAAGTCGGTGGCTAAAAAGGCAATGAAAAGAAAAAAAAAACAAAGGCACCGACTTCCGAAAGAAAAGTTATTTTGTAGATTATTTTTCACTTTCTTGTGGTTGTTTTTGAAGGCGGTTACATTTTTTTTTTTAAAGTTTTTTTGATATAAAAGTCATTTTGAACTGTGCGTATATGTTTATCTTTTGTGGTAAGGCGGTAAAAGTTGTTGTAAAAATGTGTAGAGACGTCTAAAAAAAAATAAAGAAGAGGTATTTCAGATCTACGAAGGCAGTGTTTACTACTTACCATCAGCTACGGTATTCTCTAAAAGACTCTACAACGAGCTTATCGAGCAGCCAGCCGCAGTAGCAGATAATTAAATCGAAGCTGGTTTTTAGGGAATACCAAATGTATAAAGAACTGTCACTTGTCTGCTACTTTCAGTATGCTACTGAGTATGTTCATATTCACCACCGTAACAGCGGTGAGCATTAGTGTCGCTGTCATCATCATGACATCATCTGCCTGCCTTTTCCTAATTATATTAGGGTCGGCTTCCAGTCGAACCAGATGCAGCTGGATATCTATATTTTACATGGAGCGACTGCCTATCAGACCTCTACAACATAGTCATCATCATCATCATCAGCCTATAATGTTCCCACTGCTGGGACACAGGCCTCCTCTCTGTGAGAGGGAGTGGGCCCAGTGCGAATTAGTGGATGTTACATTATGTCTTCGATTTTTTGGTTCTAGGACATGCCAGTTTCCTCGCGATGTTTTCCTTCACCGTTTTGAGAGCAGTGGTGATGAAATAAATTACATAAAGTAATGCGCCTGGCGGGGTTCGAACCCACGACCTACAACTCGTAAGTCGGGACCGATACCACTGGGCCACCACTGCACAACATAGTAACTGGGGAATACTATACCCCATGGTAAAACTGGTTGTCATTATCAGGCTCAAATCTCATCAAAGATCGACAAATGACAGCCGGAACCAACGGCCTTACGTGCTTTCCAAGGCACGGAGGAAAGTCGTTATGACAGATGGTCACCAATCCACAGACCAACCTCGGCAAGCGCGGCTTAACCCGAACGATCAGCCTGTGCGGCTGTAATTATTTAGCCACGAGCTCCTTAAGCGCTAGTGTTGCTGTCAGTAGCTTATCTTTTTTCTGTAGTAGCTTATTGAATATTAAATATAAGTTTCAGCGTTGCGTGGCTATGTTTATAGAGAATAGCTCCGCAACCAGCTTGATTACTTAGAGCTTAATCTATAATTTAAAAATGAATTGCTAAGCGCGAAACTCGAGAGTCTGTAGCTGAACTGATTTCGCTAATTGTTTTTTTATAATATGCCTTGAAGTGCAAGGAATGGTTCTAAAGGAGAGAAAAAAATAATAAATTCTAAATATTTAAAAAATTAAGAACTATTTTTTTTTCAACACTTTTCTATACATATTACCGTTCAAAAGATTTGTAATTTAATAATGTTTAAAAGTCAATTTGAACTTTAATACCATATCATAAAGTTTAAGTTTAGTGGAGCGTTTCCGGGAAGGCAAAACAATTAAGTGACGTTTGTTTTATGCGGTACAAAGTTTGCCGGGCCAGCACACCAGCAGTGTTATAAGGGCTCATGTACACGTCGACGCTGCCGCCCCCGCGAACGCCCCGCAGCCGCGCCGCCCGCGCTTTGCCACCGCGATGCCATTCGCTACCTAGTGTTTTTTTTTTATGTGTGATGGGTTTGCTCTTGACCTTAGTCTAGGTCAGGAATGACTAAGACAAGGTCGACGGTGGAGCGAGCTTACCCAGAAGAATCCTGTTCACTCTAACTTTGAAGAGATTAGGGTTGTATGCGTTCGGAAACACAGACGCAGGCAGAGAGTTCCACTCCTTCGCTGTCCGCATTATAAAAGACGTGTGGAAACGCTTAGTGTGAATTGGCGGTAGAGCAATAAGGTAAGGACGGTAATTTGCCGTGCGTGATTTGCCGTAGATGTTCGATGATAGAAAGGGGCCGGTGGGATGAGATCGTGGAGTTCCTGTTTGATTTATTTTTATTTAACCGACTTTTAATTTAGTCATTTTTGTAAATATTTTACTATTAATGTCTAGTACTCTAGTGGTATGGTAAAATCAAGCGGCGCGAACGCCGGCGCCGTCGTCGTGTACATGAGCGCTAATGATTATTTTGAGAATACTGATTGATCTTTTGAATGAGTGTGAATTTGTTCTTTTTTGAGCGGATCAAGAGTGCAGACTGGTTTATCATTTACAATTCAATAATCTTGTGAGTTCTATTTTTTGTAACTAACTCATTGTTAGTTAGATTTCATCAAAATACAGATTCTATTCTAGCAATACTTTAGCAATCAAGTCTAATTGTGGTTGAAATTTTAATTAATGCAAAAACATTTAGTTCTTTTTCTTTAAAAAAAGACACATCCAATCATAACAGGCTGTATGATATAATTGTAATAATTTGAACACTATAATACTTATTTGATGGTTGGAGGAAAAAAATGGATTTATTTTTGTGTTCATTTACAGAAAACAAAAAAACTTTACCAGTTCCAAAAACTAATACAGGATGAATTTTTCAACTGGGCATGGATGAGTGACTTTGAGGAATGACTCACACAGTGACGACAACAACAAAACCGAAACTGTGAGGAATATAAAAAAAAAATCATTAAGAGTCTCGAGGCCGATTTTGACGTAAACTTAAATTGTATCATTGGATTTAAGTAAAATCTATGTATAAATAAAAATCTAGGTATAGATAAATGAGCTGGTTTTAGAAAAAAATCACACTCTGTATTATTACACCATTTGATAGAGTTGGTTTTAAGGATCAAAATATGGGAAGTAATAATATATATTATGGCAAACTCACTTGTCTATACCAACACACATACTGACAGAAGGCTTCACTTTCAAAGGTCATAATATAATGGTAACCATAATATTTAAATAAATACATTAAAAAAAACGTTGAAATGACTCTTGGCAAAACTCATAAAGCTGATTAGATAGAGGAAAATCCTGAAATTACAGAGAAAAGCAGCTCCAAATATTTATGTTTATAAAGTTGACAAAACATAAATTGCTTTATTGGTTTGTTAGACAAAGGTATGGACCATGCATCCTATTGCATCCTTATATTTTATTCAGATGTGGTCGTTTTTCCGACCACAAAATAAATGTTTTATGTTAATGAGCTTGTCTGTCAGACAGAATAGCTCATTTGCAGTTTTAGTTTCGAAAAGCTCGTCATGATCCTCATACTTTGACATTTTTATAAAAAAACCTATGAATATGAATGAAATTTTATTTATACCAGTGTATCACTTGTTTCTATTACACAATGAAGATTATGGTATTACGAAGAACGTTTGATAGCGTTGCAGACTAGTTATTGTTTTAAATAATATTTGAACTTCTATAGTTCTGTACGCGTAGCATGACCACAGTAGAAACGGTTCATTTTTTTATTTTTGTGGAGAATAGTTAAATCACCGATCTCCAATTTTGGGTGGAACCAAAGGGACTGGCAATTTGGTGATTCCACTATGATAAAAAAGCCTATAGTGTGAAATTGGACTACCAATTTCAGCACTTGAATACCAAAGGAGGGATGCTTTTCAACAAAAATTGTGACACCATTATGTGTGTCACTATCACTAACATTAATTTGATAAAGTCTCCTAGCCAATCTATAAATGAAGACTTATTATACTTAAGATGTTACCCACTATAGAACTAAATGCTTTTGTTATGCTAACTGCGATCCGGTATCCTAATTTATGTGACTGTCGCGCGAATCGCCGTGTTCATAGGTCACTTGTTTATTTATATCGGAGTGAAGACACGTTCTAACAAAATATTTCGGTTTGTTTTTATTACTTCTCGACCACAAGCATAATGCCACAGTATAAATATCTACAGTAGTGGATCTCGGCCGCATGATAGAAATAAATACCTACAGCCGCGCGGTACGTAAACATGCGTTAGGGCTGTCCGACGCCCGTCTCCAGCATTTTAATTACATTTGCCTACTTTCTGTTTCTATTTAGTGTTGTGATTGTAAATATTTTTTTCTTATATTTAAGTAAACAAATAAAATACTTTGTATATTGAATTAACACAAGAGTAAGTACCTACCGTATCATGATTCATTCAGAACCGCCTATAACTTAACTATTTAACTTGCCTCAGTAACTTTCCTTTACTTTATTCATTTTACTGTATTTATTAACCCAAATACCCTTTTTTTCGTGAGATAAAGGAAAATACATAACCATTAAAAAGTCAAACATTATGTACCTACCTACTAGCACGGCTACTAGCTATTAGTAAGTAAAATTATTTTATAGTTAGTACTCACCTTTCAGAGGTTGCAGGTAATTTAAAAAAACTTATGTCTGGATGCGTCATTGTTGACGTTAAACACCCAAACACAGCACAATATTTTCTACTTGTCATATTTGCTAAAAAAAAACAACGCACCGTCCGTTCATCACTACGGTACGGCCGTGACTGTCTGCGCCTCGAGCGCGCCCCGACATCGAGGCGCGTAGGTATAGCTCGCGTTTCGTCCGTTTGTAGGGAGTTCCAATACTGTACATATTATTACCGTGATAATGCTCATGCTGCTAAAGCAACGCGGTAAAGCAGTGGTCCGACCAGCGGCGAGAAAACGAGTAACTATCGGCGATTTTCTCTCTCAAGAAACGTACAATAAATGTAGGTACATTCCGTGTAAACGAAAGATATCTCGTATTAATAGTTGCTTTCTGACTGTTCACACTGCCGGCGACGACTCGCTTTACTAGTTTTGTCGCTGAGCGACGAGCTTTCAACAATAATTTTGCTCAACGATACTCGTTCAGCTATGCTCGCTCGGCTCGCTTGATCAGGTTTGCACAGGATTGAGCGATCGCGGGTGAGTGGCGCGAGTATAATCGCTCGTCGCACTTGCACACTCACTTATAGCCCGGCGACAAAACTATCGAAACTACACTCGCTTTCCGCTGATCGCCAACTCTTTTATAGTTTCTAGTTCTACTCGTTAATCGTTCATCGTCGGCGGTCGGACCACTGCCTAACCTAAAACGGAAAATAAAAACAAATTATTAAATTGTTTTGAGCATCGAGATAATCCTGTGTCGATTTCCGTGCCAACGGTACTCGCGCAAAGGAAAGACGCGTGTTGGCTTCTTCGTACATAAAGGGACTGCGACGCAAGTACCCGATAACTTACGACTTTGGTATCCATTGACGCGTGTTTGTGTACGAGCCTCTATCGAATGTTGAAGGCAAGTGTCAAAGTGACAAGTGACAGTTTGGTCCCAAAAGAACTGTCAAATCAAAGGAATTTTCTGAAAAAAACGATTTATTGATGTAAAATGACTAGATGTTGTGTAATAAGCTGTACAAATTATGGAACATACGAATTTCCGACAATTCACACTATCAAGAAATAATGGGTAGCTGCTGTGACTGCCTTGAGAACAAAAATTGAATTATAACTAAGGAAAAGCTATTTATTAAACAAATATCCAGCCTTGCGAAGCCGAGACAGGCCGTTAGTTGAGTTTATTAACGAAATTCTATGATTATACCATAACTAAACAATCGAATACACTTTTCAAAATAATATCTACTTTTCTATTGGAGGTTAAGTACCAGTATTGCATCGCTCTATAAATCATGAAATGGTTCGTCTGGCGGAAGAATTATCACCTGGAACGAGTTTTGTGATAGTTGTGGTGTTAAGAAATTAAATATATTGTGATATTAGCTGTTGCCAGCGGCTTCACCCGCTACAACTCGAAAATTAGCCCACGGGAACATAAAATCGGGATAAAAACTATCCTATGTGTTAATCCAGGTTATAAACTATCTGTATACCAAATTTTAGCCAAATCCGTTCAGTGGTTTTTGCGTGAAAGAGTAACAAACATCCATACATCCATACTTACAAACTTTCGCCTTTATAATAGTACATAGTAGGATTTCTCGAATCTAAATAGAAAAATGGGGTAAAATTAGGTACTGACATAAAACATTATGATATTTTATCAAAATAGAAAGTCAGAAGCAGCATTATATTCTTGTTATAGGAGAGGACAGGTAAAACATACCTAAACTCAAAAATTGAAACCTTAACTACAAGTAATTGTGGATTTATTACGGTAAAATCAAATGTATTACCACTCAATTAAATCACTTTTTTCCTCTTGTAGATGCACCGCGACGTCTTAATTCTTCTTTGAGTATATATGCACTTGCATTGACGAATAATTTTCCATATTTGTTTTGTATTTACACTGAATCTTTATAACAATAAATCTTGTTTGTTTTTTGTACAAGGTAGACAGTAATCTGACGTAGGGACCAACTATCGCAGCGCCATCTACGATTAGCTTTGAGTTGCCATCCCCATTGTATTATGATAGGCACCAGGTGGCCTACCAATAGTTTCGCTCAGGGAAAGCGATGCGCTATAAGACTTGTAAGGCTCTATCTCTTTCCCACAGCCTAACTACTCACGCTCTTATAAGACGTCATGGTAGGCCACCTGGCCCTATAGACAAACAAGCAGACGACAGCAGAAGATAATCGTTATCGCTCAGCAGTCACTAATACATTTTCAACTTTATGCACTAGCGTATAAAGTTGAAAATCTATTAAAGACTGCTGAGCGATAACGAACGAAACAAACTAAAACGATCTGTACACTCCAATAGATTTTCAACTCTACGTGCTGGGGTATAAAGTTAAAAATGTATAGTGACTGCTGAGCAATAACGATTGTCGTCTGCTGTTTGTCTATAGGGCCAGGATACTTAAGTCGTAAGGTATCGGAGACTTGCGTCGCCTTGTGTACGAAGGGCTTACTTGACGCAAGTTGCATCGCGTGAAGTCAGGTGCAGGCCCTCAAGAATTGCATATTTATTCAAGTATGCATATTACTTTTTTTCTGTAATCTGAACTATTTTAGGTTGAGAATTGTAATGATCAGTTCCTGTAGTCCTTGAGCCAACGCCCGTCACAAGTAAAACATATTCGTCTGATATTTTAAGCCAATCATGTCTCGTTTCAAAATGAAAGTAAGAATCAAGTTAAATACATTGCAGAAGGATTATTTAAAACATAAACCATCTTACCACAAAAAGATAGACTACTGTTTAAAATAGCTCGTCTAAAAAAATGTAATTTCAAAACGACCCTTATATCAAAGTGAAATGTAATAAAAAAATATCTATTTATACAATTTAAATAAAAAGCAAAGCACAGCAAAAATAATATGGCTATACGACATGAATTTTTAGGAGGAATTCATTTTGAATTTCGTACCTAACTCTTATTTTATTGCAAATCCATCATCGGAGATAGACTATATTGCGTAGATTTACACAACTTTTAGAGCCTATGCACACCACGTTTTTTAAACGCGCCGTGTAGCACGTTTTAGAAACGCGCGTCGACGGCGCGTTTTCATCAGAGCAGTTTGTTGTCGTTTGTTTAAGGCTGCGCCTGACTTGCGTGCGTATTGCATCTGTATCGCGTCAAACGCGCTGCACTGGCGCGTTTAAAAAACGTGGTGTACATAAGCTCTTACCAACAGAAAACTCGCTTTACATTCTAAACATAACCAACTTAAGAACCTGCAAAAATAAATAAACGGGACGTGGTATCGCCGTGATGGGTTACCAACCAGAAAAAGTATTCTAGATCCGCCATCGTCACCCTGTGCTACTCTGCCAGCTTTTCTATTTCTCGAGCATTAAATCTAATCTAGTACTTTTCACGTTTTGACTGAATTATATAACTGATTATAGCCAAGCGCCATCGTCATCAGCCGAAAGACGTCCACTGCTGAACATAGGCCTCCCCATAAGACCGCTACGCTAAACGACAATTCGCCACTTGCATCTCTCGGTTGCCCGCGACAAGGCAATGCAAGCTAGGTTCACGCTACAATGTATTGGACGAGTCACTACAAGCCTATTATCAGTTAAAAAAGAAAATAAGTTGAAATGCTTTCCGATTTTTTTCGTAGAGTTTTTCGTAGTAGATGTGTTACAACTAATGCGCTAAAGTTTCTATTTATGTTATCATCTGCAACGCCACAGTTCATACGGATGCAAGACAAGGCTCACATCACAATCAAATTATGTATATGTAATTGCTTGTATTTTGACAAATCCAGACATTGTTTTATAATTCTGGGAACCTAGTATACATAGTCAATGATTAATAGAGCCATTAAAGACGTCACATAATGTAATAATAGTAAGTTTCGACAGGCTGTATTGTCTGGCACCGCCTTTTGACACATTATATCCGTTATAACATGACAAATAAAGAAAAAGAACCTAATAAAGGATATCGATACACTTTTTAAATAGCATATTGCTTATTTCATATTTGAAAATCAAATAGTATCGACTGACATTAAAGCTACCTACTTGATTTGAAAATGGAAGAACACAATAAAGAGTATTCTATTCTAAAATGCATAGACAAAAAAAAATTTCAATCCATATTTTCATCATCTAGTATTAAATACGAATATGTTAAACAATATCCGTTTTTCTCGAATATAATATTATTCTTCCAAGAAAACCACACTAAATAAGAAAAAATGTGATTTACCATATCAAAGGCCTTTGAAGAATCTAAACAATTGGACACAAACAGTAAAAAAGAATCAAAACAAAATTGTCCCTGAACGAGAACCAATATCAATGGAGTCAGGGGTCAGATTCAAAGTCAAAGACATATAAATCCCTATTAAACTATGAAGTGATTGAAATAAACGCCTCCTTATTTTATTTTTATAATCTGCCAAAAATTAAAACAATCGTTTAGGCGCGTAAACCACATATTGTTTGCCATTTGAACTTGGAACCTGACGCATCTTCACAACTTTATCTATATTCTCCTAAAAATTACTACCTAAGAAAATTCAACTCTATGACATTGGTAGAAGATTCATACAAATCTTAGGGAGTGGCAAAGTTATCTCAGTGGAATCATATAAGCACGTTTTTTTAGAAGACATTTCAAACGCTATAAAAAGCAAAAGTTGCTTCTTTGTGCCACCAGTTTAAGTGGGTTCTGCTGAGGAAACGCATCCCTCATAAGGGATAAAGAACGATGATTTGGGTAATAATTACTTTCTTTTGTGTCATTGTGGTGTGAATAAGTGCGTTAAAGTCTAGTTGCGCAAGAGTATATTAGAAATTGGATTTCGAATTGCAAAATTTTTGGCGGCAGTTTTCGGTGGTGAATTTTGACATTACTTGTGACAATGTATTTAATTAGTAAGGCGTGAAAAAAAAATATTTTATTTGATTTTCTACAAAACATAATCTAAGTATTATTTAATAAGACTTATCAAGAAAACAAACTCTTGAACCGCAGTCAAATGAAAAACCGTTGCGTTTGAATCGTTTTTCAACAATTAACATTATAATTATTCGTTATACTTCTATGTATTTTTCGAACTGAAAGAATCTTTTTTAGTTTCAAAGGCCTCTCTTACTTAGTTTTTTAAGTTTTGCAACATAAACGTCGATATTTTAATTAAATCAACAAAATATTAATATGATTTGCATACTAATTTAAATCTTCAAAGCTATTCTCAAACAGACAGGCGTGGCGAACGCGAAGCGAGGCGTTTTTGATTGTAACGTATGGAATAGTTTGAAGCCAGTCACATAGACTATCGGATCGCTTTCGCTTTTCTATGTGACTGGATTCAAACAATTCCATACATTAAAAATAAAAACGCTTCGGATCGCATTCGCTTCGCCTTTCTGTTTGACAATAGCTTTAAAAAAAATTGCATTTATTAAATTCACAAAAAATGTGTTTAGTGTAGTGATGTCTTGCAAATATTAATGCCTTTTTAACAATTTATATTAAATAAATACTATACTATAACGAACTGCTTATTCGGAAACGTTTATAAAAATAATTACAAATCTTACGCTCGAACAAGTTTTATCCGCAAAGTTGTTTGTGTGGTTTGCGTGTTCAAAAATACAGACTGCAGCGAATGTACATTACTTTAAAGAATGTAGTGAAAACGGATAATAATCAATTTGTCGAGTTTGCGAAATTGCGGATCAAATTGACTAAGAAACTGGAATTTAGAAAGACTAAATAAGGTTAAGCCTGGACAGGAAGAGCTCCGAGTTTTTTTTTTAAATACCATTTTGTCTTAAATGAGACTTTGACATAACTGCCAAATATGGCTGTGCTATACAACTCTGCGCAACCGTTTGAAGATTACAGGTGTAATGTGTTCACACCACATACAACCTCTTCTGCAGTTCGCAACTAAACATTATAGATTCGAAAACCTCATAAAATTTTAATCTAGTTTTTATAAACTTTCAAAAAGGAGGAGGTTCTGTAAGTCCATTATCTCCACATTTGATATATTTTGTGGTGAGGGCATGACTCGACACGACACGTTAATTAAGGATACAAAGTTTGATACCGCCTACTCTTAAATTGACAAATATCTAAGTTATAAAAAAGTGGTCAAACTGGAAGGTATTTTTTAACTCATTTACATTTTATTATAAGACGATAACACGTGAACTTTCGACCTCTAAACTTAAAGTTGAATTTTTGTTGATGCGCGCATCCTGTCTTTAAGATAGTCGATCTCTGAGAACTGGACAATTCGAGGTTGACTAGTGACTTTTTTTACTTTTTGTAAAGTGCAGATTTTTGTGCCAGACTTCAGAAACCTGTGGTTTATTTCTTGTTTCCTGATGCTATCAATTTAATTGGAGGAGCTGACTCATGTATATTTAGCCCTTCTCGACTTCCGCCAAAATCTTTGAACTTAATGAACTTCTTTGAACATTTTTATTGCAACAACACTTTCCTTTACAGGTAATATTAACCGCTTTAGTAGCGGTATGTGGAGCAACAAAGCTCGACGCAAACCAACTAGCACCAATATCATCCAGAACTGCCGGAGGTAACCTTGGAGATTTAATAGCTCCCTTAGATGGAAGCAAAGGCTTGCCTTCTGGCAGCTACGCAAATGATGCCCAAGGCGTGGTTGTGGATGCAGTTAGCCCTGGAACTAGGACATCTGGGGTAGAACCCACTGGTCTAGGAGGCCCGAGGGCTTCATATGGTTCAAAAGACTCCAAAGTTGGAGATGCTGCTTTTGGAGTTTCTGGGCTTGCCAGGATAGCTCCCGGATTCGCTTCGTTCGTACAATCAAACGAGCGGCAAGCTGGTCCGGCAAACGGCAATGCTCTGAAGTTTGCCAGTGGATTAGATAACTTTAGCTTTGAGACTGATAATGGAATATCTGTTGGTGCAGACGGTGAGTGATTATTTTGCAGTATTTTGTTTTTTAGACAGGATGATAATCACGCTTTTCTGTAATGTTACATGAATTCTCATTACAAGTGAATGCTCAAGTTTATCAGTTCCTTTAGACGTGTGATAATTTAAAATCATATTATTTCAAATATTTGTTTGTTAAAAGTCGTGACTTATCAATAACAATTCAGTCTAGACTTGTATGATCTTTACCTACACGATACTTTGCGTACCAGTTTGATATTGTAAAAACGTAACTATTTAAAATTGAAGCCGCCTTACCACTAAAAAAGATAAAAGATAAACATCTTCTAAACTCTTGTCTAAACAAGTGTAACCGCAAAACGACCCTTATATCAACGTGAAATAAATGTAACTTTGACGTTGACAATATTTTTAGACAAATTGTTCAACAGAAATGTTTTTCTTTCTTGTGGTAAGATGGTAAATATTTCAGCTTTAAAAACAAAGAAGTATAATAAAACAAGTATTAAGTAGAGATTATCCCCCACCGTCGTATCTCCACGTTGACGTCGTGGTGGGGCTTGCAAACCAAGAGGGATACACCGGGGAAAGGCGCGCCGCCTGGAGGATCGAGCAGTTGGCTCGAGCTTTCAGGCGGCGCGGGCCCAGTCGTCTGAGACTGGGTCAGGGGGGGGAAATGTTCACTTCCGGTACGCGTCTAGTCTATAGACGTAACCGTGAAGTGAACCGGGGAGGGAAATTCGGGGATAGGGTATAGAGGAACTCACCTCTTTAAAAAAGTGAATCAAATCATGAAGAAGTCGTTTAAAAATGTATTACCCCAGGCGGGTACCAGCTGCTCCGCAGCTGGAGAATCCCGCACCGGATCCGTCCGGTCAGTCCCACCGTACTCTGGGGGGGACAAAAGCCACTTCTATCCTGATTTCGGCCCGGCAGTCGCCGCATCGAGCCAGGGAGGCTCACGTGCCCGTGAGGAGGAGTCACTGGACTTGTCCAGTACGTGCTCCTCACCGGCACCAAACGTCGAGCGGGCACAGGGTGCCGCTCCGCGGAAGGGGGGGGCGCTGGTGCTCGAGTCGGACTCCGACTCGGGATCAGACGCCGTGAGCTTCCAGAGCGTAGGCTCTGGGAGCGCAGCGAGGAGGAGTGAGGGGAGCGCCAACAGGAGGAAGGAGTTCCTCAAGCGCCCCCGGGAAGAACTATCCTCGTCTGAGGAGGGTCCTGCCTCGGGCCCCAAGATCCCGACAAGTGTTCGGGGTAAAGGCCGAGGCGGGACGTGCGGCAGAGGGAGGGAGCTCGATCCCTCTGTCGAGGTGGAAAGGCGGGTGCAAGATGCCATCCGCACCCTGGGCCGTCATGGCGGGCCCGGGAAGAAAGGAACCAAGGATAAGGCCATGATCAAAGCCAAAGCCACTATCATGGCAGCGGTGGCGGACAGTCTCGGCCGGCCTCCCCCCGCATCGACAGCAGCGGACGAAATGTCCCAAATGCGGGAGGAGGTCGCCAAGCTCACGGCGGCGATGGATGCTCTCCGTAAGGAAAACATCCAGCTGAAAGCGGAGCTGGCCGGACTGCGGAAGGGGGGCCGCCGAGAGGAGGTCCCGCAGGCGCGAACGCAGACGCAGGCGCAGACGCGGCAGAAGGAGCCGCCGGCGAAGTCCGCACCAGTAGAAGACAGCAACGCTGTCCTAAATCTGGTGCGGCAGGAGCTAGCGGCCTTCAACCAGCGCTTTACAGCGCTGGAAAACCGCGTCTTGCGCCCCCCGCTCGCTTCCTCCTACGCGGCCGTAGCGGCTTCCGCGCCGCCCAGGCCAGCCCCGGACAAGCGAGCCGCGGCGAATGCGAAACCGGCACCGCCCAAAAAGGCCACGGGAAGAGCGGCTCCGGCGGCGGCGGCACCGGCAGAGGCGAAGGCGGCCCAGCAGAGCTCGGCTGCCTCCAAAAAGAAGAAGGGTGTTCCGGCGGCGGCGGCGGTGAGCCAGCCGTCCCGACCTGTCCCGCCTACGCAGCCCTCGCGTCCTCCCCCAGCCGATGCCGAATGGCAGGTGGCGGGAGAGAGCAGGGCCGCAAAAAAGCAAAGGCGGCGACAGCGACGGAAGCAGCGGAAGCGAACCGTCGCGGCGAAACTCCGCGCCCCTAAGACCGCGGCTGTAGTAATTACACTGCAGCCGGACGCGGTGAAGAGGGGCGTGACGTACCGCGACGTGTTCGCGAAGGCGAAGGAGGCTGTAAACCTCCGGGAGCTGGGAATCGACGGGGGTCTCCGGGTGCAAGTCACCGCGACGGGGGCCAGGCTGCTGTCGATTCCCGGCGCCTCCAGTGGTCCGACCGCTGACGCTCTGGCCGAACGGCTAAGAGCGTCCTTAGATGCGGAGGAGGCTCGGGTGTCCAGGCCCGTAAAGCGCGCAGATCTGCGCATAATGGGCTTGGACGACTCGATCTCGGAGGGGGACGTGGTGGCCGCCGTCGCCAGGGTTGGGGAATGCCCTGTCGACCAGATTAAGGCTGGCACCCTTCGCCCGGACTTCGCGGGGCTGCTGTCGGTGACAGTGAGCTGCCCCGTGCCCGCGGCTAAAAAGATAGGGGAGGGCCGAAGGCTCTTGGTCGGCTGGGTGTCCGCGCAGGTGAAACTGCTGGAACCCAGGCCTCTGAGGTGCTTCCGCTGCCAAGTGGGTAACCACACGGCATGCAAGTGCACCTCAGAGGTGGACCGCAGCGGCGATTGCTTCCGCTGCGGTCGGCCCGGTCATAAGGCCGGCTCATGTAACGCCCCGCCGCACTGTTTCCTATGTGCGGCGGCTGGCAAGCCGGCCGATCACCGGGCAGGGGGCAAGTCCTGCGCCCCGCCCGCCAAGACCAAGAGCAGAGGTAGGCCCTCTGCCACCGCTGTCCCCGCTACTGCCGCCGCCGCCGCAGCCCCTGCTGCCGCCGCCGCCGCCGCCACCGCCGCCGCCGCCGCCGTCGCCGCCGCCGCCGCCGTGGCCACGCCCTCGAGGAGGGCCCTGGAGGAGGCCGCAATGGATTCAGATTAATGTCTCCATTGCGCTTCCTCCAGGCGAACATCAACCACTGCGCCGCTGCTCAGGATCTCTTGCTCCAGAGCATGGCGCAGTGGTTGATCAACGTCGCCGTGGTCTCCGAGCCGTATTTTGTCCTGCCCAGGAATGACTGGGTTGCGGACCTGGACGGCTCGGTGACCCTAATTTCGTCGGCCGCCGCCGGTACCCCGCCCCTCGATCGTGTCGAGAGAGGGCACGGGATTGTCGCAGCCCGGTTCGGGGAGATCGCCGTGGTAGGCGTTTACTTCTCCCCGAGCCGATCTATCGCCGAGTTCCACGACTCCCTAGAGGAGCTGGGAGACATCGTCGTCGCCCTCGGTTCCCTCCCCGCGCTTGTCCTGGGGGACTTCAATGCCAAAAGTCCGGCTTGGGGTTCCCGGAACACGGACTATTCGCGGGGCAGGAAGCTCGAGCGCTGGGCCCGTGCGCATGGCCTGGTGATTGAGAACCGGGGTTCTGTCCCCACGTGCGTGCGGTACATGGGCGAGTCGGTGGTGGACCTTACGTTCGCCACCCCCAGCCTGTCACCGCGCGTCACTGGCTGGCGCGTTGTGGAGGAGGTGGAGACCTATTCCGACCACCGGTATATCCGGTTCGACGTCTCCGCCCAGACCTCAGACGCGCCGGTCTCAAGTGGACGGAACCTAAGTGGTCCGCGATGGGCGCTGAAGCAGCTGGACCGGGAGCTATTCCTGGAAGCCTCGATCGTGCAGGCCTGGGTGTCACCACCGGACAGGCCTGCTAACATAGACGACGAGGCTGAGTGGTTCCGGGAGGCCATGTCGGAGATCTGCGACGTGGCCATGCCCCGGGTCCGGCAAGGACGCGCCCGGCGTCAGCTGTACTGGTGGTCAAGCGAGTTGGCAGCGCTGCGCGAAGCGTGCGTTGCTGCGCGCCGCCGGTACACCAGATTCCGCAGGCGCCGCACCCGACCTCCGGATGCGGCGACTGTAGAGGCAGAGCTACACGAGGGCTACAGGGCAGCGAAGGCCGCCCTCCGCGACGCGATCTGGCGGGCCAAGGAATTGGCCCGCGAGGAGATGCTGGGGACTCTGGACGGGGACCCATGGGGCCGCCCCTACAAGTGGGTGAGAGAAAAGCTCCGCCCCTGGGCTCCCCCGTTGACGCAGAGTCTCCGGCCTCAGTTCGTGGAGGACGTGGTGAGCGCCCTGTTCCCTTCGCGAGGGGACCATGCTCCCCCGCCCATGGCTCCGTCTCCGACGGAATCTGAGGAGGAAGCTGACGCGAACGCGGACCACAGCGACGACGATGTCTACGACGCTCCAGAGGTGACCGAGGTAGACCTGAGAGTGGCGGTACAACGGCTCAAAGCCAAAAATACCGCCCCAGGACCCGACGGCCTGCCAGGAAAAGCCTGGGTCCTGGCCTTCGGGACTCTCGGGCCTCGACTAGGGGGGCTCTTAAGCGCGTGCCTGGAGAGGGGCCGGTTCCCGCTTCCTTGGAAGACGGGGAAACTGGTCCTGATCCAGAAGTCCGGGCGCCCTGCGGACTCTCCGTCCGCATTCCGGCCCATCGTGCTGCTCGACGAGGTGGGCAAGCTCTTTGAGAGAGTCATTGCAGACCGCCTCGCCGGGCACCTGAATCGAGTGGGCCCGAACCTGTCGGAGAGCCAGTTCGGCTTCCGCAGGGGGCGCTCGACGGTGGACGCAATCATGCGCGTGAGAGCCCTCACGACGGGGGATGCAGTGGCCCGGGGCAGGGTCGTCTTGGCGGTGTCTCTGGACATCACCAATGCCTTCAACACCCTGCCCTGGAGTTGCATCAGGGAGGCACTCCGGTATCACCGGGTGCCGACCTACCTCCGCCGAATAGTCGAGGACTACCTGACGGACAGAGCCGTCATCTACCCCGGTCACCGGGGAGAGTGGAACCGGCGAGAGATGTCGTGCGGTGTTCCACAGGGTTCGGTCCTGGGACCGCCCTTGTGGAACATCGGATACGACTGGGTGCTGCGCAGCGACCTCCCTGACGGCGTCAGCGTAATTTGTTACGCTGACGACACGCTCGTCCTTGCACAGGGAGAGTCGCACCAGGCGGCGGCCGACGTGGCGACGGAAGCGGTCGCGACAGTCGTTCAGAGGATCCGGCGGTTGGGACTCGACGTGGCGCTGCACAAGACGGAGGCCATGTGTTTTCATGGCAGCCGTAACGTGCCACAGTCGAGTTACAGCATTACGGTGGAAGGAGTTCCAATCGGCGTCAAGAGGACGATGAAGTACCTGGGACTCGTCCTCGACAGCCGGTGGAACTTCAAGGAGCATTTCTTGAGTTTGGCCCCAAAGCTGAACCGTGCAGCAGCCGCCCTCAGGCGACTCCTGCCCAATCTCAGCGGGCCAAACGCTTCCTGCCGTAGGCTGTACGCTGGTGTCGTGCGGTCCATGGCCCTCTACGGGGCCCCTGTGTGGGCCCTGAGCATCCGGACGCGACCACAGAAGCTGGTCGCATGCCAGAGGGTCATGGCTATCCGAATGATCCGGGGATACCGCACGATTGCCGGCGAATCGGCCAACCTGCTTGCCGGATTGCTGCCTTGGGATCTGGAGGCGACTGCCCTCCAGCGCGTCTATGAGTGGCGCGTGGAGGCGCAGCGCCGGGGCGTGACCCCGCTGCCTCGCGAAGTCGAGGCGCGGCGCGAAGACCTCCGGCGCGATCTCAGGGCAGTATGGAAGGAACGACTGTCGCGACCGACGGCCGGGCACGCCGCAATTGCGGCGGTAAGACCCCTCTTTGAGGAGTGGCTGGAGAGAAGTCATGGCGTCCTGACCTACCGCTTGACGCAGGTCCTCACCGGACACGGAAGTTTCGGGAGGTACCTGTGTCTGATGCGAAAGGAGGAGACGCCTGGGTGTCACCACTGCGAAGATCGCCCGGAGGACACGGTGGAGCATACGGTGCAAGACTGCCCAGCTTGGGCGGAGCACCGACGTGTCCTCACGGCTGCGATAGGCGGAGACCTCTCGCGCCCGGCATTGGTTGCGGCCATGCTGCGGGGCGAGACGGAGTGGGAAGCGGTCAGCTCCTTCTGCGAGGCAGTAATGCTCGTAAAGGAGGAGGCAGGCCGCGAGCGAGAGAGGACAGCGTCCTCCCTCCGCCCCAGCCGCAGTGGTAGGCGCCCACGGCGACGGACGTCGCTTGATGATCTCCGGCCACCGTAGGCGCGGGCATGCGGGCAGCGAGTAAAGGGCAACTCGCTGCCCGACCAAGGACCATGCCCGGGTCGACGGCGCGTTGTGTCCCACGCGCGCCTCAAAGAGCGTCAGCATAATGACGGGGCCCCCCTCTCAGAGGGCCAAAGCCTGCCGGGGTCGCGGGATTATTCCCTTACCGTAACCCCGGAACATAACAGGCTATGAAGGACACCGTGGATTTTAGTCAGTAGAAGTCTGACAGTCCCTCCCGCCCTGCCCGGGGTTGGAGGACTCATTTGATGATTTTACCACGCTAAAAAAAAAAAAAAAAAAAAGTAGAGATTATCTTCCTCAATTTTAAATTATTCAAGCAATAGCATGATAATTTTCGCACTTCCAGTATGAGCATATTTTTGTGGGCGGTGTTGTTAAATCCTGCATCCAAGGCTGGATCTATTTGCAGAGCAACACCTGCTTCCATTACTTAAAATAGGTGTTCTCTATACACCTAAAACACAACTTTTTTTTTGAATTGGTTGTCAACTGTTAGGTATTGTTGCCTTTGTCCACTGCACGCTCTTTATATCATGTCTTTGTGTTTGTTTTTCCGGCAGTCCACTTGACGCCCCACGCACCTTGCCGCCTTAACTCCCGCGTTTCCATAAACGAGGCCTAACCACGAATGAAAACATTTTATGAAAAAAAAATTACTTCCTTAGTGGCTCTGTGGAAATATCATAATGTAAATTTTGTATCAATTTGCTGCATAAAATTGCACAGGAACTTGTGCGTAATTTTTACCTCACCGTCACCGCACCATTACTTATCATGAAAACGGTTTTTAACCGACTTCCAAAAGGAGGAGGTTCTCAATTCGGATGTTTGTATTTTTGATTATTTAATTTACATTGTCAATGTGTTTTCCTGAAGCATTATGGTGTGCCTATGCTGTGTGTATAGTAAACTATAAACGTAGGGGAACAGTGTATAAGACCCGAGGTATAGTGGGCACATACACTCTTTAGGCATACTTAACACAACACTAACGTAGCGCAAGTGCCATCAGGAGCCTTACCACGAGCTCTTAACGGCATCTAGTTTAGGCTGTGGGAAAGAGACAGAGCTGTACAAGTCGTCTAGCGCCATTTCTTTCCCACAGCCTAAACTTCATCGCATTTAAGCTATTGTCAAACAAACAGACAGGCGAAACGAATGCGATCCGAAGCGTTTTTATTTGTAATGTATGAAATTGTTTGAATCCAGTCACATAGAAAAGCGAAAGCGATCCGATAGTCTATGTCACTGGCTTCAAACAATTCCATACATTACAAACAAAAATGCCTCGCTTCGCGTCCGTCACGCCTGTCTGTTTGACAATAGCTTAAGAGTTCATGGTAGGCCACCAGGACGTCATTTGCAAGCGGCCATTAACAAATGGCGTCCTCTTGGCGCGTCCCCGTCTTAAAATACACTGTTCCCCTAGTTGGTTGATAAACTTGGTCAACAATATTGACAAAGTTTAGAACCCCATTTAGTTTAATTAGTTAATCTTTAAAATCCAAGAACACATCTTACAAAAAGATATCTCCAAAAAATTACTAGTTAAGTGTGGCCGTACCATAATCGGCAAAAAAAATCATGTCTGTTCTATGGGAAACCCCTTAAACTTTTATTCTATTTTTTGTATTTTGTTGTTAAAGCGGCAACAGAAGTAAACGATCTTTGGAAATTTCAACCACCTACTATAATGGTCCATGAGTTAAAGCCTGGTGACAGATGGTTAGATAGACAAATAGACGGCCAGCGGAGTTTTAGTAACACGGTCCCGTTTTACTCTTTGCGTACGGAACCCTTTTAAGACCGTTTTTCAAGATGCCACAAACATTTCATCCACAAATTCGGTAACATCTCATTCAAATCTCAATGGCTTTTGCAATCATTGACAAAATGTATCTCCAACTTGACAAAAGGTATCAATCATTGACAAATTGCTAACAACTTTCGTTTTTATTTACAGGCTCATACAACGCAATTAAAGACGAAGGTGACTCGAGCAATAGCGCGGGCAGCATCAATCAAGTCCCGAGCCGGTTTGGTAGTCAACCTCAGGGACCTGACAATTCATACTATTATGATAAACCATCAAAGCCTTTAACTCTTCCAACTGTATTTTCTACTGGGCAATACAATAACCAAAATTCCCAGTTCGTTTCTCAGTCTAACCAATTTGGCTCTAAGCCATCAACACAATTTGGTCAGCAAACATCCACTCAACAGTTTGGTCAGGCATCGACCAGCCAGACTTCTGACAGCTCTTTGTCGCCGACACAACAAGGCCTAATTTACCAGTCAAATAAGCCAGATAAAGTTAAATTTGATACAAGACTAAAAGATACTGCCTTTGCCCAAGCGACAGCATCTAGTGGGAAGCTGGGACAGGTTGGAACTGATTCGAAGTTCGGAACTCAGCAAAGTTCATCTCAATTTGGCTCGTCTGGTTTACAGTTCGGTCAGAACTCTCAGTCAACATTCGGTTCTGGATCAGTTTCATCCACCGCTAAACCAATTAGTTCCTCATACCAACAAACTCAAGTGGTTTCTAAACCACAAACAACTCAGCAATCTAGTTTTACTTACACTCAATCCACAGGCCAGACTTCTCAGGTTGGTAAGAAGCCCGCGAGCACAACTCTATTCGGAACGTCTGGCTCCCAGTTTGGTCAGAACTCTCAATTTGGCTCATCTGGCTCCCAGTTTGGTCAGAACTCTCAATTTGGCTCATCTGGTACCCAGTTCGGTCAGAACTCTCAGTCAACATTCGGTTCTGGATTAGTTTCGTCTACTGGTAAACCAATCGGTTCCACTTACCCACAAACTCAAGTTGTTTCAAAACCACAAACAACTCAACAATCTAGTTTTACTTACGCTCAATCTACAGGCCAAAATTCTCAGTTCGGTCAGAAGCCCGTGAGCACAACTCAATTAGGAACCTCTGGTTCCCAGTTCGGTCAGAACTCTCAATATGGCTCATCTGGTTCCCAGTTCGGTCAGAACTCTCAGTCAACATTCGGTTCTGGATTAGTTTCGTCCACCGCTAAACCAATCAGTTCCTCATACCAACAAACTCAAGTGGTTTCTAAACCACAAACAACTCAGCAATCTAGTTTTACTTACACTCAATCCACAGGCCAGACTTCTCAGGTTGGTAAGAAGCCTGTAAGTCCAACTCCATTTGGAACCTCTGGCTCTCAGTTTGGTCAGAACTCTCAATTTGGCTCATATGGTTCCCAGTTCGGTCAGAACTATCAGTCAACGTATGGTTCTGGATCGGTTTTGTCCACCGGTAAACCAATCGGTTCCACTTACCCACAAACTCAAGTTGTTTCAAAACCACAAACAACTCAACAATCTAGTTATACTTACGCTCAATCTACAGGCCAAAATTCTCAGTTCGGTCAGAAGCCCGTGAGCACAACTCAATTCGGAACCTCTGGTTCCCAGTTCGGTCAGAACTCTCAATATGGCTCATCTGGTTCCCAGTTCGGTCAGAACTCTCAGTCAACATTCGGTTCTGGATCAGTTTCATCCACCGCTAAACCAATTAGTTCCTCATACCAACAAACTCAAGTCGTTTCAAAACCACAAACAACTCAACAATCTAGTTTTACTTACACTCAATCCACAGGCCAAACTTCTCAGTTTGGAAAGAAGCCTGTAAGTCCTACTCCATTTGGACCCTCCGGCTCCCAGTTTGGTCAGAACTCTCAATTTGGCTCATCTGGTACCCAGTTCGGTCAGAACTCTCAGTCAACATTCGGTTCTGGATCAGTTTCGTCCACCGCTAAACCAATCAGCTTCACATACCAACAAACTCAAGTGGTTTCAAAACCACAACAAACTCAACAATCAAGTTTTACTTCCAGTCAATCCACAAGTCAAACTTCTCAGTTTGGTAAAAAACCTGTAAGTACAGTTCCAACTCGATTCGGAACCTCTGGCTCCCAGTTCGGTCAGAACTCTCAATTTGGCTCATCTGGTTCCCAGTTTGGTCAGAACTCTCAGTCTACATTTGGTTCTGGATCAGTTTCGTCCTCTGGTAAACCAATCGGTTCCACATACCAACAAACTCAAGTTGTTTCGAAACCACAAACAACTCAACAATCTAGTTTTACTTACGCTCAATCTACAGGCCAAAATTCTCAGTTCGGTCAGAAGCCCGTGAGCACAACTCAATTCGGAACCTCTGGTTCCCAGTTCGGTCAGAACTCTCAATATGGCTCATCTGGTTCCCAGTTCGGTCAGAACTCTCAGTCAACATTCGGTTCTGGATTAGTTTCGTCCACCGCTAAACCAATCAGTTCCTCATACCAACAAACTCAAGTGGTTTCTAAACCACAAACAACTCAGCAATCTAGTTTTACTTACACTCAATCCACAGGCCAGACTTCTCAGGTTGGTAAGAAGCCTGTAAGTCCAACTCCATTTGGAACCTCTGGCTCCCAGTTTGGTCAGAACTCTCAATTTGGCTCATATGGTTCCCAGTTCGGTCAGAACTATCAGTCAACGTATGGTTCTGGATCGGTTTTGTCCACTGGTAAACCAATCGGTTCCACTTACCCACAAGCTCAAGTTGTTTCAAAACCACAAACAACTCAACAATCTAGTTATACTTACGCTCAATCTACAGGCCAAAATTCTCAGTTCGGTCAGAAGCCCGTGAGCACATCTCAATTCGGAACCTCTGGTTCCCAGTTCGGTCAGAACTCTCAATATGGCTCATCTGGTTCCCAGTTCGGTCAGAACTCTCAGTCAACATTCGGTTCTGGATCAGTTTCATCCACCGCTAAACCAATTAGTTCCTCATACCAACAAACTCAAGTCGTTTCAAAACCACAAACAACTCAACAATCTAGTTTTACTTACACTCAATCCACAGGCCAAACTTCTCAGTTTGGTAAGAAGCCTGTTAGTCCAACTCCATTTGGACCCTCTGGCTCCCAGTTTGGTCAGAACTCTCAATTTGGCTCATCTGGTACCCAGTTCGGTCAGAACTCTCAGTCAACATTCGGTTCTGGATTAGTTTCATCCACCGCTAAACCAATTAGTTCCTCATACCAACAAACTCAAGTTGTTTCAAAACCACAAACAACTCAACAATCTAGTTTTACTTACGCTCAATCTACAGGCCAAAATTCTCAGTTCGGTCAGAAGCCCGTGAGCACAACTCAATTCGGAACCTCTGGTTCCCAGTTCGGTCAGAACTCTCAATATGGCTCATCTGGTTCCCAGTTAGGTCAGAACTCTCAGTCAACATTCGGTTCTGGATCAGTTTCATCCATCGCTAAACCAATTAGTTCCTCATACCAACAAACTCAACTCATTTCAAAACCACAAACAACTCAACAATCTAGTTTTACATACACTCAATCCACAGGCCAAACTTCTCAGGTTGGTACGAAGCCTGTAAGTCCAACTCCATTTGGAACCTCTGGCTCCCAGTTTGGTCAGAACTCTCAATTTGGCTCATATGGTTCCCAGTTCGGTCAAAACTATCAGTCAACGTATGGTTCTGGATCGGTTTTGTCCACCGGTAAACCAATCGGTTCCACTTACCCACAAACTCAAGTTGTTTCAAAACCACAAACAACTCAACAATCTAGTTATACTTACGCTCAATCTACAGGCCAAAATTCTCAGTTCGGTCAGAAGCCCGTGAGCACAACTCAATTCGGAACCTCTGGTTCCCAGTTCGGTCAGAACTCTCAATATGGCTCATCTGGTTCCCAGTTAGGTCAGAACTCTCAGTCAACATTCGGTTCTGGATCAGTTTCATCCACCGCTAAACCAATTAGTTCCTCATACCAACAAACTCAAGTCGTTTCAAAACCACAAACAACTCAACAATCTAGTTTTACTTACACTCAATCCACAGGCCAAACTTCTCAGTTTGGAAAGAAGCCTGTAGGTCCTACTCCATTTGGACCCTCCGGCTCCCAGTTTGGTCAGAACTCTCAATTTGGCTCATCTGGTACCCAGTTCGGTCAGAACTCTCAGTCAACATTCGGTTCTGGATCAGTTTCGTCCACCGCTAAACCAATCAGCTTCACATACCAACAAACTCAAGTGGTTTCAAAACCACAACAAACTCAACAATCAAGTTTTACTTCCAGTCAATCCACAAGTCAAACTTCTCAGTTTGGTAAAAAACCTGTAAGTACAGTTCCAACTCGATTCGGAACCTCTGGCTCCCAGTTCGGTCAGAACTCTCAATTTGGCTCATCTGGTTCCCAGTTTGGTCAGAACTCTCAGTCTACATTTGGTTCTGGATCAGTTTCGTCCCCTGGTAAACCAATCGGTTCCACATACCAACAAACTCAAGTGGTTTCGAAACCACAAACAACTCAACAATCTAGTTTTACTTACGCTCAATCTACAGGCCAAAATTCTCAGTTTGGTCAGAAGCCCGTGAGCACAACTCAATTCGGAACCTCCGGTTCCCAGTTCGGTCAAAACTCTCAGTCAGCATTCGGTTCTGGATCAGTTTCGTCTACTGCAAAACCAATCGATTCCACATACCAACAAACGCAAGTTGTTTCAAAACCACAAACAACTCAACAATCTAGTTTTACTTTTACTCAATCTACAGGCCAAACTTCTCAGTTAGGTAAGAAGCCCGTGAGCACAGCTCAATTCGGAACCTCTGGCTCCCAGTTTGGTCAGAACTCTCAGTCAACATTCGGTTCAGGATCAGTTTCATCCACCGCAAAGCCTTTCGGTTCCACATACCAACAAACTCAAATTGTATCAAAACCACAAACAACTCAACAATCTAGTTTTACTTATAGTCAGTCCACAGGTCAAACTTCACAGTTAGGCAAGAAGCCCGTGAGCACAGCTCAATTCGGAACCTCTGGCTCCCAGTTTGGTCAGAACTCTCAATTTGGCTTGTCTACTTCCCAGTTCGGTCAGAACTCTCAGTCAACATTTGGTTCAGGTTCAGTTTCGTCCACTGCAAAACCAATCAGTTCCACATACCAACAAACTCAAGTTGTTTTAAAACCACAAACAACTCAACAATCTAGTTTTACTTATACTCAGTCCACAGGTCAAACTTCACAGTTAGGCAAGAAGCCCGTGAGCACAGCTCAATTCGGAACCTCTGGTTCCCAGTTTGGTCAGAACTCTCAATTTGACTCATCTGGTTCCCAGTTTGGTCAGAACTCTCAGTCAACATTCGGTATCGGATCAGTTTCATCCACCGCAAAACCTGTTGGTTCCACATACCAACAACCTCAAGTTGTTTCAAAACCACAAACAACTCAGCAATCTAGTTTTACTTATACTCAATCCACAGGCCAGACTTCTCAGGTTGGTAAGAAGCCTGTAAGTCCAACTCCATTCGGAACGTCTGGGTCACAGTTTGGTCAGAACTCTCAATTTGGCTTGTCTGGTTCCCAGTTCGGTCAGAACTCCCAGTCAACTTTTGGTTCTGGTTCTCAGTACACTCAGGGCCAAACCTCTCAGTTTGTTCAAAAACCGGTAACAACTTCAGTAGCTGGTGTAACTTCTTCATCAGGCCAAAGCTCTTTTGTCCAAAAGCCTTCTTCCTCAGGTAGTTCTTTCTACCAACAGTCGCAATTTGAATCGACTGGTACTAGGTTTGGTCAAAAACCCCAAGCATCACAGGGTTCTTCCTACTCATCAAACACAGGGTCAACAGATCAAATTGCGCAGACGACACAGTTTGGAGTAGCTGGTTCATCCCAGAATTCAGGATCTAGTTTCCAACAAACTCAGTCAGCTGGTTCTTCTGGATCCCAGATTGACCAAACAGTCCAAACTACCCAATTTGGTATTAAACCTGTTGCCAGCGTGCAATCCACGCAAGGATCTACACAATTCGGTTTAACTCCATCTCGCTTTGGTGAGACATCTCAAACTATTGTTCCTATAAGCACAATATCGCAAAATGTAGAACCCGTAGTTGGGCAAAAGCCTTCCCAAGTCCAATTTGGTTCATCAACGGCGCACTTTGGACAAAAGCCACAATCACAAGTTAGTACATTTGCCTCCAGCTCAAGCTCTAACGTAGCTCCCTTTAGTACTACGCAAACAGGTCAAGTTTCGAAGTATGAAACTTCTCAATTTGGAGTTCAAAACAAGGGTGTTGTTTCATCTACGCAAACACCGATTAGTAGTCAGCCCCAGAAGCCTTTAGGATTGTCAAGTTCATCTCAGTTTGGTCCAGTTAAACCAACCGTATTCAATGGTCCAGTTATTCAGACATCTTATAATCAGTTCAGTGGAAAGGGTTCTAGTGTTCAGGGCCAGTCTTCAGCGGTCGCTTCTTCTCAATTTGGTGCCCTACCAACTCCGTCAACAGAAATAACCAGTTTCAGTGGCAGGCCAGAATATAGTATCATCCCTTCTCAAGGATTTGATTACACCTCGGGTGTTTTTAGTAGCTCCCCAAGCACCTCTTCAAGATTAGGTTTGAACGTTGACGTAACTAAAGTGTCCAGCAGTCAGGCTCCAGCCGTACCTGTCCCGGGATACGAACTAGTTTTTAACCAAGGGTCCAGTTCGTTTGCAGGAGTAGGAGAAGAATTCGGAGGTCCCAGGGATCCTCCTAGGTTCGATGATAAAACTGGATATTATTATTGAACAGTGCCATATAGACTTGTTATGTAAAATATGAAGACATGGATGTGAAAATGTAAATGAACTGCTAGAGACAGGCAAAATAATTTTAATTTTAAAAGCATGGCTGTTGCTAGGAAATATTGTTGTCCTGTTGAGATATTGTTAGATATGCAAATAATGATTAAAAATATGTTTTTCGAACAATTTTGTTCGTTTTTAGCAGTTCATGTTTTAGTTTTAAACAAGTAGTATTTTTTTGTTATGTAAAAGAACATTTCAATAAAATGTATTATAAATTCAGCATTTTTAATGTGAAAGAAATTGTAAATAAGTTATTAAATCATTTTAAATAAAAATTGTGTTTTGTTGTTCCTGAAAATTCAACCTATTGTTCATAGATCACAGATTTAAGCTCGCCAGGCTTACGTATTTTTTTTCCTATGATTTTCAACTGCCTTTCATCCTCTTCAAGCTCATTGCTATATTTGGAAAATGTAACATAAATATGGATCTTTATTGATTACTACATTATTTCATCAAATGACATAATATAACTAAAGTCAGCCAATTCAACTGAACAGTTATTTTTTATTAATTTTTTTTTTTTCATACAACACAAATGGACAAAAATAATTGTTTTTAGAACTATTGACAGAGACCCCGATATTATTTCTTGTACATTTTCCATGTATGGACAGCGATAATAATAATTATAAGTGTAGACTTGCATTCTTTTCAAACCCCAAATATCCAGTCGCCATGACTGCTAATGATTCCTGATAGATGAAACCCTGAAACACTATGCCCGACCTGGGAGTTGAACCTAGGACTCTACTCTTGTTCAGCAGTTGCGCTTGCACCCCTATTGGTAGTAGATATTTTTACTACGCTCTGCTAGGCATCATATTCTTAAAAAAAAATAGTGACTGGATACTTCCAGTCTACTGTATGATACAAAATAATCATGCAAAAAAATCAGTCAAGCAGTTTTGAAATTTTCATCTAATATTTTAAAAATTTATTATTTTCTAACTACATTTAGGTAATTTCATAACCTTTGGTGCAATAAAACTTTGATGGAGACAGGTAAAGACGTGAGTACATGAACCCACTTTGTCAATTTTTCCCTATCGCCTAAATAACCCCCTCTCAGAGGGCCAAAGCCTGCCGGGGTCGCGGAACTTATTCCATCACCGTGACCCCGGAACATAAAGGGCTATTGAAGGACACCGTGGATTTTAGTCAGTACGAGTCTGACAGTCCCTCCCGCCCTGCCCGGGGTGGGAGGACTCATTTAATGATTTCACCACGTTAAAAAAAAAAATCGCCTAAATAAACCTTCTCCGCCTTACCACAAAAAAATAAACAACAGTTGAACGCGTGTCTAAGGCCTAAAACTGCGTTAAACGGGCGACCGCGACGGGCAACCGTCGCGTGTCTACGCGCGTGGTCACGCGCGGGGTCCCGCGCGTGGACCCGACCGTGGACACACGGCTGGTGTCCGTGGATATGCGACGGTCCCCGTCGCGGAGACCGATTTACGAAGTGTCGCTAGTTCAATTTGAAGATTTTCATTAGGGTTCCGTAGTCAACAAGGAACCCTTATTGACTGAAAAAGCCCACGCGTGACACCGCGCGTGGCACCGCGCGGGCACCCGCGCGGGCGTCCGTAGCACGGATGCGGGTCCCGTTGCGTGGGTGAGGGGCGCACCGACCCGCGACCGACGCTCGCGCGGGTCCCCGCGACGGAGCACTTTTGTATAGAACCGCGCGAGCATCCGCTTAACGCAGTTTCGGCCCTAAAAGAAGTGTAACTGCAAAACGACCCTTATGTCAACGAGAAATGCTATTTTGACATTGACAGTTCTTTTAAACAAGTGTTCAACAGATAGGTATTTATATAATCCCCTCCCTGTCCGAGAAATATTCTGTCTGTGTGGATGTGGTGTATATTTTTATGTTCTAACCATTATTATATTCGAGTAATTTATTTCTTTGTTTGTTTCAGTCCCCTACTAACCCCAGCTGGTCTACATTAAGTTCAACTGTATCACCGAACGGAAACCGTTCTATTTTGGTTAAATCTATTTTTTTTTTGTTATATACACACTTCTTGCTTGTCCAATTAATCTCGACGTCGACATCAGCTTTGCTTGCCATAATAAGAAATAGAATAGAATAGAACAGATATTTATCTTTTTTTGTGGTAACACGGTCTGAGTTTGTGTTAAAGTTGAAAATGTCTCAAAGAAATTCGACAAGGTAGATGTGCTGGTGATCTGTAAAACATTTAAATAGTGTGTCGAAAATATTAAATACCTACTAGTTTCTTGTTGATTCAGTCTAGGATATAATACAAAGTTCACGGCAACACAAAAATCAATATTCAAACTAATTTATATATCCGGGATTTATAAAAAAAAAACGTGACTAGTTAGTTGTTTGCCTAAAACTGCTTTATTTTGGTAATCTAACTAGACTGAATCAACAAGAAACTAGTAGGTATAGGTATTAATACCAAAATGAAATATAATACGATGACACACGGATTAATTCGATTCATTTAATCTTATCTTATTTAGCCATTCGGCTAAAATGTTAAGAAGGTACCTTATCTTTGTAAATCACGGAAAATATTACGATTCGAGTTTGGAAAGGATTAATTTTTTCTTAAAAAAAATCGTTGTAACTACAACACACCCACGTTAACACACACCCACGGTACAGGTAGTAATTCCTAGTGTGGGCACTAGGAATTTCTACCTGTACCGTGGGTGTGTTTACAAATAATAGAAACTTACATACACAAACCCCCAGGCCTGGTACAACTACTTGAGATCATATAAGTATGTTTATCAGTTGACTAGTACCCATAACACAAGCTCTGCTTAGCTTGGGACTAGATGGCGTTGTGTGATAGTTGTGGAATATTATTATTATATATTATTATAGAAAATATTTTGTTCAGTGCGGGGATCGAACCTGCGTCACGCCGGCTGCGCAGTAGTCGATCGCTCAGCCAGTGCGCTAACCGTGTCGTCATTTGTTTGAAGACAGTCGTTTTGTACTTTACTAGCTATTCCCCTGCGGTTTCACATGCTGTTCGGTTCCTCTCGGTAGTAGCGTGATGTTTTAAAGCATTCCTCAATAAGGCATTTGTCAAACAGACAGGCGATAGCGAACCGAACCGAATCATGTCATATAAAAATGCGAAAGCGATCCGATACTCTATGTGACGGGCTTCAAACAATTCCATACATTACAAACAAAAACGCTACGCCATGCATTCGGTTCATCTGTCAGTTTGACAAAGGCTTATATGGGTTAACACATTTTTTTTTTCAATTTGAACTAATTGTTCTTGAGATCGCGTTCAACCAAACAAACTCTTCTACTTTAAAATACTAGTGTAGATAAAATAGAAGCAACTGGATCATGATGAAGATAAATGGTGTTTCAAACCAATCATCAAGTTTGTGAGGATGGATGTATTGTTTGTTATATCACACAAAACTATACCCTTAGCACGAGTTTTCACTCTTTAAAGCGTCTTTCCAGTATTTACAGCGTTTCTTTTATGAAAAAATGGAACAGCGCCTCTGGTGTGCGAAGAAGGAACTAATTTTTTCCTTAAAAATTGTCAATTTCAAATTGTCAAAGTTCCAGTTTACGTCTCAAATACTGAAAACTCGTGCTAAGGGTACAGAACTGATTTCGATGAAACTTGATTTTCTGATAATTTATATTACGGTGCGTACAGACTATGTAACATAACATGTTATGTAATATTGTTATATAACATTTTTCATAGTGTGGTCATGTTATATAACATTGTTATATACCATATAACATACATTTGTAGTGTTATATAACAATGTTATATAACATTGTTATATATTACATTACATGGTCTGTACGCACCTTTACGTACACGTAGGAGGACAATGTCATGCTTGCAACAGATTAATCTATATCTATGTCATAATCTAAAATTGTAGAAAAGTGGTGTCTGTACAGTGGAAATATATAAAAAAAAGTAGCAAGGGTTGTTATTATATCGATGCCGAACCCGAAATTGTATTGTCTGTTTGTCTGTTAGTCTGTGTGTTTGTGCACGCTAATCTTCGGAACTACTGCACGGATTTGAATGATATTTTTTTTGGTGTATAGGTAATAAGTCCGGTTAACATATAGGCTATAATTTATTTTGGAAACTTGAACACCTGATGCAGAACCACAACAGACCTGCTTAACTATGAGAAATACAGAAATGGTGCCATAGCAAAAATTGTTTCACGTGATGAGCATTTTATGGTCAGGGAATAAATTTGAAGATCCTGGACACCTGATGTGGAACACCAAGATCCCAGCTACACTATAATATATACAGGAATGACGTCTTAGCAAGAGTTGTTTAGTCTGATGGGCACTCTCTGTTGCTGTATAAAAATTTGAAAATCTGGAACACCTGATGTGGAACTTCAAGAGCCCAGCTACACTATAACATATATAGTAATGACGTCTTAGCAAGAGTTGTTCAGCCTGATGAGCACTCTCTGTTGTCGCATAAAAATTGAAGATCTGGAATACCTGATGTGGAACTCCAAGAGCCCAGCTACACTATAATAAAAATATACAGGAATGACATCTTAGCAAGAGTTGTTTAATCTGGTGGGCATTTCCTGTTGACTTACAAAAATGAAAGATCTGGAACGTCTGGAATCGCTCATCCGGGCCCGTTGTTTTCCCGTACCCAGGCTCTTAGAATTTTACATCAGACGTTTCAGATCTTCGATTTTGACGACCCCGTTGCCGCTGGCATAAGCAACAGGATCCGCGTACGAAGTCACGGGCAGAAGCTAGTTAAAAATAAAAGCAAAGAGAAAAGTTGTGTAACTAAAGGTGAGATAATGATAATAAATAAAATAACGATTCATAACGAACACTATTATCATAATTAATGACTTTATAATGAAGATCACGGCCAATTTTAAATAATATTAATACACTAGCACTCCTCCTGCGACTTCGCTCGTGAGGATTTCATATTTCCCTTATGTTTTTCAATTACCCTTTTTGGGTTGCCAAAAAATAAGAAACACATTTTTTTTTTTCAACTTTGCTGTTTACAATCGAATGTTTACATTCATTTTCATACAAACTTACATCCCATTTTCCCAGCGGTGGTGGCCCAATGGTATAGACCCCGCTTTGCAACTTGTAGGTCTTGGATTCAAATTTCGAACCAGTTTCATCGATCAGTTAGTCAGCCAGTCAGTTTCTTCTTTTATTATGTTTAAATATTAGATACAAAGATTAGTTGAGGTTAATCACTCCATGTCTTAAAAACATTAAGATATAATCAGCAGGTGATTGATCAGGCTAACTAATACGAACAAATTATTGTATTTATGATACTATCTTAAATTATTATAAATTGGTTTTGAATAAAAACTAATAATTTATTGAAGAATTTATCAATGAATAGGATAAAAAAGGCAATTCGACTCAGATCAATATACTAAAGGTTTAAACATTATATTATTTTTACTAGCTTCTGCCCGCGACTTCGTACGCGGATCCTGTTGCTTATGCCAGCGACGACGGGGTCGTCAAAATCGAAGATCTGAAACGTCGAATTCTAAGAACCTGGGGACGGGAAAACAACGGGATGCGCGAGACGATTCCAGACGTTCCAGATCTTTCATTTTTGTGAGTCAACAGGAAATGACCATCAGACTAAACAAATCTTGCTTAGACGTCATTCCTATGTATATTAAGTATAGTGTAGCTGGGTTCTTGGAGCTCCACATCAGGTGTTCCAGATCTCAATTTTCATAAGTCAACAGAGAGTACTCATTAGGCTGAACAACTCTTGCTAAGACGTCATTCCTGTATATGTTATAGTGTACCTGGGCTCTTGAAGTTCCACATCAGGTGTTCCAGATCTTAATTTTCATACGTCAACAGAGAGTACTCATTAGGCTGGACAACTCTTGCTAAGACGTCATTCCTATATATGTTATAAAGTAGCTGGGCTGTTGGAGTTCCACATCAGGTGTACCAGATCTTCAATTTTTATTGGACAACAGAGGTTGCTCATCAGGCTCAACAACTCTTGCTAAGACGTCTTTACTGTATATGTTATAGTGTAGCTAGGCACTTGGAGTTCCACATCAGGTGTTCCAGATCTTCAATTTTTATACGTTGACAGAGAGTACTCATCATGCTGAATAACTCTTGCTAAGACGTCATTCACTTACATGTTATAGTGTTGCTGGGCTCTTGGAGTTCCACATCAGGTGTTCCAGACCTTCAATTTTTATACATCAACAGAAGGTGCTCATCAGGCTGAACAACTCTTGCTAAGACGTCATTCCTGTATATGTTATAGTGTAGGTGGGCTCTTGAAGTTCCACATCAGGTGTTCCAGATCTTCAATTTTTATACATCAACAGAAGGTGCTCATCAAGCTGAACAACTCTTGCTAAGACGTCATTCCTGTATATGTCATAGTGTAGCTGGGCTCTTGGTGTTCCACATCAGGTGTCCAGGATCTTCAAATTTATTCTCTCAGCAGAAAATGCTCATCACGTGGAACAATTTTTGCTATGGCACCATTTCTGTATCTCTTATAGTTAAGCAGGTCTGTTGCGGTTCTGCACCAGGTGTTCAAGTTTCCAAGATAAATTATAGCCTATATGTTAACCGGACTTAATACCTATACAACAAAAAAAAAATCATTCAAATCCGTCCAGTAGTTCCGAAGATTAGCGTGCACAAACACACAGACAAACAGACAAACAGACAAACAGACAAACAGACAAACAGACAAACAGACAAACCGACAAACAGACAAAAAAAAAGTTAACTACATTTTCGGGTTCGGCATCGATAAAATAACAACCCCTGCTACTTTTTTTTTTGTATATTTCCATTGTACAGACACAACTTTTCTACAAATTTATTATAAGTATAGATAGATTAGCATGCACTGGATGCGTAGCATGACCAATTCTAATTTTACAGTCATCATTATATTTTCGTTTCAGTACAAAACTATTTATTTTTTAGAAAATCCTTTGTTTATTTTCAAGGCTCCGTAATTCTGTAGGCAATCGACTAAAAAGCGAGTGCACTTGCTTAGTCACAAATTAAACACTTAAAAAAACTTGTAACGTAGTTTTCAACGAAAAATGCATGTGCTTTAATCGCAGACTGAAATACAGTACAAAAAATTTGCATGTTAAGGTGTGTGAATTCAGCGTTTGGCATTCAGTAAAATAAAATCCGTCATTTATTCATGCTTCAGTTTTCTTAAGGCGCTCTATCACCGCGAGCATTTACCTCTAATTTAACGTTACAGATTCCGGGCATTTCGTCAATGAAGGAAGAAAATTGAGCATCACAATGCGCACCTTGAAAATGATACAAAACGAGTTTACATCAGTGAAGGAGGAGAACCGAGCATTAAAATGCTCACCTTGTATCAAATCTATACTAAATGTTGCGAATGGTCGTCAGTCAGGGATGTAGTACTGTAATGTAATGCTCAAAGTCGAATCTATAATGTTACATTACACCCCGGTGAGGGAGCACTTTAATAACACTTTTGTAACTTCCTATAATAATTTTGAAGGTAACAGAGTCGTATACGATTAATATCTTGACTCAAATTACATGGAAGATACAAAGTAGATCTACTCGTCTTTCACAGTATAAATTGTATTTTATATATAACTGAGAATCGTTATCAGAGGGGTTGGGATATCGAAAATAATCCTCACAAAATCTTCGTTAACACTTTTAATTACTTGCTAACACACACCAAATACAAAATAGTCAAGGAGGCCCGAGATATCGCTCGATTAAAAACTTAGGAACTCGGGAAGTTAAGCATAGAGGAGCAACCAAGATGTCTACCCAGCTTGCCGGACCGATTCAAAGTCCTCACTTCACTCGACTACCACCGCTTATGTGGCCTACCCCACACAGGTTAGCCAACATCTGTCAACGTCACTACCTGTCAACGTCGAATAGCTGATTAAACTTCCGATCGACATTTTGACTCGACCACTCGCTCGGTGTTGCCATTGCTCCCCACGCTAACCTTCCCCAAGTCTATTCATGAATAACTTGAGTTCCCAAGCATTATCTGTCAAATTTAACTACATAGTTCCTTCAATGAAAGATAGATGGCGTTATTCTAAATTAACAAAAATCAATTGAGATTCTAAATTGTGTTTCTGTTTTGATTCCACTGCAACGATAATAGATGGCGTTGTTCTAAATTGTTGTGCTTCTGTGTTGATTCTCCGACATATAGATATTTGCAAAAAATTAAATACATATTTAAAAACGAGAAACAAAAAGAAGATATAAAAAAGAAGAAAAATTGAAACAATCATAGATCATAATAATTATAATGAAAGAAGTCGTTTGTCTATAAATAAATATAATTTTACCAAATCAAGTTTTATTACAAGAGAGACGTGATCTCACCGAGGTCAAACTATCATCAATCCGTATGTATTTATGTACTGTAATAAAGTTAAACGTGTCTGTTTGTGTGGCAGTGTTGATACTGTGAACTGTTAAACCTGAGAGATTAATCGGCAACATCTTACAAATCAACGTTATTCTAATTTTATTTTCAGCTTCGTTTAGATTAATAACTGTTTTCAGTGGTGTATTTTTACAGTATTTTTTAGTGTAGGTATTTGTAAAGATGGTATTTTTTTAACAATAGTTATAAATAAAATAGTGATGTCAACTTTTTGTTTTTTGTTACCACTACATGCTGCCCACTGCACAACAATAAAACTTTTAAATATATTCTTCACAGCACTATAGCGCTAAAGATAAAATCATTGCCCAAAAATAAACGTATTTCAAAATGAACAATATGGCTAGAATAATAAGAAACAGGATTTGTTTTAACTCCAATAAATAATAATGCAGACTACCATATGGCACGTTTAAGTGTTAGACCCGTCTTATTAATTTTAAATCAATAAAAATATGTCACAATGATCTATGATGGTCACATCATTAGATCATTCTTATTTTTAAAAAGACCTAGGAATTACCAATCCATAATATAGATATTCCTAACTATTATATTAAAAATACGACATTGTGTCTGTTTGTTTGTCACGCTTTCATGCCTAAAGCGCTGAACCGGATTAATGAATTTTAGTGCAATGGTAGATGGGATCCTGGAGATGATATCAGGCTATAGAGGGGAGGGTCAGGCAAAATATTGTCTCGTAGAAAAAATAATTTGAACTGTAATTTTCATTGAAAAATAAAAAAGTGTTGCCTCCACACTAAAATTTTCTTCTGATAGTGGGTGCCCTGGATCAATGAATTTGAGTTCGTCAAACACCTAGACCTCAAAACATTCTTTTATGTCATACAAATATTCTACTTATTTTGGATCAAAGTAATCAATATACCTACTCGTACACAAAAATCAATGCCACTTTTCGATGTAATTTTATATCTCAAGAACGGGCTCACCTATCCAAACCAAATGATTTGGCTTTGTTCAGACTATTTAGTAGTTAATTTCTGTGAAGTTTGCAGAAAATCGGTCGAGCGGTTCTTCATCTATGACATTTTTTGTATACGTAGCGCAGCACGTACCGGACTGCTAGTATAACATATAGGAAACTGTAAAGAGCAGTAGCTTTTCAAGCTCTGTTTTTTTTCTTTTTTATGACATTCAAAAAGTGCATGAATGTGAATCAGTTCTAAGTTTAAATAAACATTTTATTCGTATATTCAAAACGAATCTAAATATATAAAACTCAAAGGTGACTGACTGACATAGTGATCTATCAACGCACAGCCCAAACCACTGGACGGATCGGGCTGAAATTTGGCATGCAGGTAGATGTTATGACGTAGGCATTTGCTAAGAAAGGATTTTGATCAATTCTACCCCCAAGGGGATAAAATAGGGGATGAAAGTTTGCATGAAACTTTGTCAATTTGATAAAAAATACATTGTTAAGTTCCGACATCCACGCGAACGAAGTCGCGGGCACAGCTAGTTTCATTTATAAACATTATAATAATTATTCTTTTTTTGTGATATAAATACAAAGCGATGATTTATGTTTGCTTTTGAGTATTTTTTTAAGTTTCTTATTTTTTTGCTAAGTATACAAACTCTTTTATTGTTATAGGGTGTGGCCCATAATGTAAAATTTATTCAGCACGATAGACCAGTATTTGTACAAAAAAAAAGGTTGCACTCCAGGAGTGCCGGTAGAAGTGAAAACTTTTTTGTTACTATGTTTTATTTTAAAACTGGAGTAGTACAGATATGAAATTAACTAATTTGAATGACGTCTTACTCATTTTCGATCAGGGTCACGTGACCCTGACGCGAGTTTTAAATTTTTTACCCATTACAGAAAAAGTGTACAACGCCGCTAAAGAAGTTTTCACTTCAAAAAAACTCTCAAATAAAGTGGCGCGCGTTTATGTCTTTTCTAGGACGTTTCTGTACCGGAGCAAAATGGGCACGGACTTTTGAGAACTTCATTATAAAACTCGTTCAATGAACCTGGGTTACTATATTAACTGAAGTTTAACTTATCTCAAAAAGTACTCGTAAATGAAATAACTAAGTTACGACTGAGTTACGCAAACGTAAACTCCGATTTTAAAATTGGAATTAGATACTCTTTTCCCATGTGAAAGAATTATAATTTTAAAGAAACTAATGATTTTGGTTTCTGCAAAAAAAAATTACCTAAATGGTAATCGGTACTTGAATTATCGATCAAAAAGACTGATGATTTAATAAGCATATTCCTCGTCTTTTTGCCGTTTCCAAACTATGTCGCGGTTCATTTCAGTTTAAACGGATGCAGCCGACGCTAGTATTGTACACGGTAGTGACTCCCTGTCTAAATTCCGAACCCACGACATGCAGCGCAATAATCGATATTTCAGTCACTACGCCAACCGGGCCGTTAAAGTCGTGATGTTAGATTTCTCTACTTTAATGGGGATGGAAAACATCTAAAGGAAATAATGATCTCATTGATTTAGTTGTTGCAAGAGCGACCGCTGACCATGAAGTCCTGCATTGGATTCCCAAGTCGGGCCAAGTTTATTAGGTTTTCCTATTATGAAGTTCTTAGTAAAAGCCAGGGATTTGTGCCTGTTTGATAGCAAGAAGGTCGCCCCCTTTCACATGAGGCTTAACCCTTTGGGGATAACAGGCCTGATATTATGAAAACTGAGTATCTGGAAATGCCTGAAAAGCTATATGGGCTAGGGAAGTAAAAACAAAGTATAGAACTAGATAGAAATCGGTACCTTTTGAAAGTTGTACATTACATGAAATTGTCACACGTCACGCACTCTGAACGTATAACAAGTAAGTCTGAAAGCATCTATCTTGTGCAAACGTGGTGATTAATGCCCTTAACATCTCCTTATGTATAGAAAACCTTTGTTCATAAGTAGGACATTGACATGCTAGTAACAGATCATTATTACCGTATCATCTAGATCGTTCAAATGACGGTAACAATACTGTGTCAAATGCATTCACTTTTTGCGACACCAACAAACAGGAAAGCTCGAGAGAATGGCACGATTTCTCTATGTATTTGTTAACGATGTGCTAATAATATGAAAGCGTGGAATTAGATTTATTTATTTCTTGAATCATTATCTGCCTAGCCTTTTCCCAACTATATTGGGGTCGGCTTCCAGCCAAACCGGATGCAGCTGAATATCTGTATTTTACATGGAGCGACTGCCTATCGGACCTCCACAACCTAGTAACTGGGTAATACGATACCCCATGGTAAGACTGGTTGTCAGACTTTAGAGCTTCTGACTAACAGTAACAACTGTCAAAGATCTACAAATGACAGCCGGGACCAACGGCTTTACGGGCTTTTGAAGAAGAAAGAAGGAAACTCGCTATTATTATTATTCCATTTATTGCAGGCATCAATGGCCCATATAAAATATAATAAAAAAATAAAAATAAACAATATACTTATACATAAAAACATGACAATAACTTAAAACTACGGCACTCGAAGTGACGGTGTCGTGTTACACTGCGCGGTGTCGCGTAGCCTGCCGCGAAAACGTCGGTAGACTACACCCTTCGGCCAAAACTCTTCCTTGAGGTACGTGTCGAGATGCTGTATTGGGACCCGCATCACAAATGAGTTGAAGCTGGTAATATTACGCGGCTCCAACTTCACGACCCTCAAAGTCCAGTTGGTCTTCACTTTCACATACTCCACGATCTTCTCAACCTTCGTGGAGTGATGTAGTCGGGACACATACAGCAACGTCGTGGGCTATGTCAGATGGTCACCCATCCACTGACTAACCTCGGCAAGCCTGGCTTAACCTGGAAGATGGGCCTGTGCGGCTGTTATTATTTAGCCACAAGCTCCTCGTTTTATTTATTTCTTGAATGAAGTGCGAAAATGAAATTGAAGGAAGGAAAGGTTTACTACCTTTTGCTCGTGGTTTGTTAACCCCCTAATTTTCACCTTCCTTTAGGTTAAGTCGAGAGTGAACATGGTTACTTGTAGGCAAGCGTGCTTCACCGTCAACCACACCTTCGTTTTTCATCAGGCAATATAGTGGTCAAACGTGAGCCTATCATGAAATAGTTTAAAAAAGTTGTCTGTCGTTGGCCAATTGTTGAATTAGCCAGATCGTGATATGCCTAGGATGACCGGCATCTTATAATGTGGCCAATAAAAACTCAGGCATTACAACGAAGTGACAAAAACTTACGGAATACTAGTAACAAAGCAAACTACCTCAGGTTTCTCTGTCTAAAAAAATAATGAGATATAAGACCCTTCATTAAAAAAAACAACAACAATACGTTACTAATGTTCATAATTTATAGCTTTTCCACAAAGTATACTATTAAAAAGTATTTAACGTCAGAATACAATTTTGTGAACAGTCGCGAAAGGCCATAAGAATACATGTTAATTTAAAATACAAGTTTTTTATGTTCTTGCGTAACCTTGAACTTGGACATAAAAGATTATAAAGGTGTGTACTCACTTCGCTTTAGATAACATTTGATGAATATAATACATATTAGTATTTTTTTTATTTTTGTATAATAATTTAGACATGTTGAATGGCATACGAGTATCATAACGAAAATTGTTACCGAATAGAAATAAATCAGCCATCTCAATTTAAACATTTTTTAAACGTTTGAAGAAAAACGAAACCGTTTGTCGATCCGTAAAAATCTTTCATCATTTGCTATAAGTTGACTGTAGCTTGATGCCAGTATTTTACATAGCGTGACTGCTAATCTGACCTCCATAACCCAATCACAAGACTTTATAGGACTTTCACAAATATGGTATAACAGCCAGGAGTAACGGTACTTGTCACCGGCTTATGTTTGAAATTGATAATTTATATTAATGAGTTATCGTGCATCATAAACAAGTTAAAAGTACCGTAAACAGTAAGGGAGGTAAGCCAAGACGGGTAGCCCGCCTAAAACGGGTATGCATGTTACATTACGCGTCGTTCTTGCTAATGAGAATGTGTGCGTACAGGACGCGACGCCTCTCCCTATTGAAGAGCCGCGTCCTGCACGCACACATTCTAAATCTTCACATTCTAATTCATAATTTAAAATGCATACCCGTTTTAGGCAGGCTACCCGTCTTGGGCTTACCTACCTTAGGTACTAATCTTTTCCCGCAAATCGTAGCTAGCAAGACTTAATTTTTAATCAAACAATTAATATAAAAATGCAAAAAGACGCAAGAGAGCAGTGTACACCTACCTTTATATTGGCCATGAACTTGTTGGAACTATACACAACACAATAGTTATGTTTTCGTTTTAAATTATTTCATAACTTTATGCAAAGTTATAGGTTGGCAATTTATTTGAAAAAAAAAAATGTTATTCGGATTTAATAACCTCAGGTCAAACACGTTTTAAAACTATTTGTTGAGCATTCACGCTTAAAGCTCATCTAAACTACCAATTCAAGCTTTTATGTTAAGGTGAAAGCTCCAACCAGCCCGCGAAATTCAACATGCATGTTGTAACTTTATAAAAATATGAATTGCGGCAATAAAAAGTATAAAATGAAAAATAAAAATGATCAAAACATTCACTCCATCAGCTCTCACATAGAAAAGGTGCATGTAAGTAAGATTTTGGAGATTTTAATTTACACCTTTTGATCATTTTTATATTTCAATTTATACTTGTTATTGCGGCAATTGATATTTTGATAAAGTTACAACATGTCACTGGCCTACAAATTGCAAAAAACGTAAGAAAATTTGAATTTCGCGGGCTGGTTGGAGCATTCACCTTAACTAAGAATTAATATTTAAACATATAATGAACGAAATATTTACAAAAGATACTAAATTAAAACTTAAACCAAAAATATTATACATAAAAAAAAACACAAACAGGCAGAGGCATTTAGGCGTCAAAGTACTCCTCCGCATCGCTGTCATCTGGGAACGTGCCCAGAAGACTGGCAGCATTGCCACCTTGGATGGTAGTGCTTATTCTTTGGCCAAAGAAATAATATTATTTGAATATTATAATTATTTGAAGTTCTTCATAATTGAATACCTAGTTGTCTAATTTTGGCATTTATTGTGACGTCTCAATAACATTGTACCGACATCGTTGCCTAGGGATTATTTTTTTTGTACAAAATGTTAATATTACAATATGCTCGCTTGCATTACGATGTATATTAATCAATCATCTAAATATATATAACTCAAAGGTGACTGACTGACATAGTGATCTATCAACGCACAGCCCAAACCACTAGACGGATCGGGCTGAAATTTGGCATGCAGGTAGATGTTAGGACGTAGGCATCCGCTAAGAAAGGATTTTGATCAACTCTACTCCCAAGGGGATAAAATAGGGGATGAAAGTTTGTATGAAACTTTGTCAATTTTATAAAAAAAATACATTTTTAAGTTCCGACATCCACGCGAATGAAGTCGCGGGCACAGCTAGTTGTATTATATAGGCCTTTATGATTAGGAAATCTTATGATATTATTAATTGACAACAATCGATCATAACTTAGTTCATCTAAGAGAAGGAGTGTCGCATAGATATTTATCACATATAGTGTAAGAGATAGACAATACATCGTAATAATTTATAATTTAGTATTTTGAAATCTATCTGCATTGTAACATTTCGAAATTATTATAAATTAGGTTTAGAACATTATTCTCAAAATATATATTTAGCGTATAAAATAGTTTTACTAATGATAATTATCTCAAAGTAAGATTAGCTTTTATGATTTTGTTTGTGAAATAAACTACTAACATCTCGAACACAGTTTTTACAGAAATTGCAATAATTGGAGCTGTAAACATCTCATCATCATCAGCCGGAAGACTCCACTGCTGAACGGCCTCCCCCTTCCCAGAACAGGAATAGCGGAGCTGCCGGGGACTGGGGGCCGTGTGCTACTATTGTCAATCATAACGGGGGGGGGGGGGTTGCCATAATCCCCACGCTTGGCAGACGGCTTGGGGATCGCAGTAGGGTCACCGTAAGTTTGCAAAGGACGCTGCTGCCTGTCCTTCGGTGGCTGGACGTAGTTTAAGGACGTACCCGGGTCCAAACTGTAACTGTAAACATCTACTGAAAAATTAATATTTGGCTCAAAACTGTTGCTATTGAATTTGCGCAAACAAAAATTTTATTATGGCATATAATTATAAACTATAATATTTAGTTGCAAAAGGTGGAAGGAGTGGCATTTGTCCATAAGTGGAATAAAGCAGCTTAGAGAAACAAAAAAGTGAAATATGTACTGCAACTTATTCAAGGGATAAAGGTGAGGCGTGTTATACTATTAATTTCTCCTGTGGGTGAGTATACAAACATACAAATTCACATACCTACACAAACAACCAGACCCAAAACAAATACTAATAGGCAATAAAATATTTATTCCGGGCGCAGCAGCGGTAGCCGATCACGATTACAAAATCGGATCCAGAGAATGCTCAACAGGAGACTCTCAAGGCGCCCCTGTACTTTTTTACAGCTTTTTTTTGTTACGCCTATAATAGTATGACAGATAGCGTGGTATGAATGTGTTAGAGTGGGGATCACGAAAGGGAAAATGGAATTTTGGGATAACAGCCGACAACATTTAGTTTTTTGTTTTGTCGTGGTAAAATCATCAAATGAGTCTTCCCATCCAGGGCAGGGCGATAGGGACTTTCAGACTCGTACTGATTAAAATCCACGGTGTCCTTCAATAGCCCTTTACGTTCCAGGGTCACGGATATTGGAAAAGTCCCGCGACCAACGGCGCACAGCTTGAGAACCCCTTGTTTAAATGAATACCACCACACAGTTACTGGGTTCAAGAGAAACAGATCCGGGGTCGATGTTTTGGGGCGCACATCTACCAATCGATCGATCCTCACAGTCAGAAGCCACGGATCCATCTGCGTTAAGCTCAAGATAAATTACTTATATTACCAAAACAGCCATAATTATGATGGATAGATTTATAATTAGTTATTTAAGCATCTCTTTTTGCACTACAAAAATAAATGCTTATGAAACTATTTCATATACATAAGTCAAGGATGATGCATACGACATGACATGGTGATTTACCTGGAGTAATTGAGAGATTGGAGGTTATATTAGCGTTAAATACTATCTAAAGTATTTAATGTAATTAAGTTGTAGACACTGGCTTTTACCGCGACTTTGGTAACGCTCTTTTATTTTTTAAACAAAGATCATCACGACTTGCGTCTAGAAATGCGTGGGCGCAGCTAAAGTGGTCACTCTATTAAGCTCTAGGTCAGTTGTCTATTATTAGATTGATTCATTATTGTATTGACCTTATAACCTGTGATGTCGACGAAGAACATTTTATGACAGACATCAACGGATATTCTGAACTGTCAGCAGAGAATCCCAAAAGCTAATGTCAAACAGATAGGCGAAGCGAATGCGATCCAAAGCATTTTTATTTGTAATGTATTGAATTGTTTGAATCCAGTCACATAGAAAAGCGAAAGCGATCCAATAGTCTATGTGACTGGCTTCAAACAATTCCATACATTACAAACAAAAACGCTTCGCTTCGCGTTCGCCACGCCTGTCTGTTTGACAATAGCTAAAGAGTTTACAGGACATACAGATGATACAAAAAGTATACAGCGCCATCTTTGACGTGAGTGAAAAACTAAAATCAAAATCCTTCATCTGGAAATGAGAGTTTTCACGATTGAAGAGCGTATTGGAAATTCCGTAATCACATCACTATTAGTTGATCGTAACGTCACTATTACTCGTAGCTCGAAAATTTATGAAATGGTCGAAAAATCGATGAAATAATTATAATTATTGTGGGACTTGAAGCTTTTCCTTTTGATGTCTTCCAACGAAAGCGAGCTTAAAATTAAGCTGAATTTAACTGTATTGGATTCCGCAATGAAGTTTTTTAGAAACGAATAGCGTAGGAGTAGCATAAACATAATTTTCAGTTTTTTATTATATAAGAAGCAAATATTATGAGGACGTTTTTTTACATGGTTAAATCATGAAAATATGAGTACCTACTCTCACCTAGGGCTGGACACGAAAGGCTGTCGAACTCGTACTGACTAAAATACCTACATGGTGTCTTTCAACAGCCCTCTTCCGAGATCACAGTTTACTGATAAGACAGTCCCGCAAGACCGGCGGGCTTTGGCCCTCTAAGAGGGGCTCCGTCAGATGGCTGACAGCTCTTTGAAGCGGGCATAGAACACAACACGCCCTCGACCCAGGCATGGTCCATGATCGGTCGGCAAGTCACCCATTACTCGCCGTCCGCATGACGAAGTTAGTGTGAGCGCAGCCAGAATGAACTGGAACTTCTGCGCATCGATGGAACACAGTTAAAGCTGTTTGGCGTCAGGCTATGGCAGGATGGTGGTCGCAACCCAGGCAGCCCTGCCCCCAGACAGGGCCAGGGCTTGTCTACAGAGCCTGTACAACAGATATTCTTGTTCCATCAGTTTTAGCCTTCCACGTCCTTGAAAGTGACGCTGTTACCCCATCACTGAATACGGTAACCTTTCTCCAAACAGTTTGAAACGTGATCGTCTTTCCTGCGATCGCAATCAACTCAGTCCAAATATTAGGACAAGATAATTCAGGCAGATAGCTTCTTATAAAACGGCCTTGGTAGTTTGACATTACCTACTTTGTTTGTAAAACGCTTAGCTTAATTTATTGAAAGGAATGAAATGGATCATGATTCTGTTGTGAAATGGTGACATTTAAAATCTTTACAAATGAGATCGAAATAATTAAAATGATTGTTTGAATCAGCAGCGCAGTGCAGCGCTCACGTTTTTTGCATTAATTGGACTACATTTGTTTACTGATGACGATCTCACAAACATAATAACATTTAATTATAAGAAGGACTAGTTAGTTTCTTTAACAAGAGTTTGATTTTTTAGTAATAAATGATCACTGATAAGAAACAGCCGAAATAAACTCGGTAGTCATTTTCAATTCGACCCGTATGTATATGTTAGTCTATATCAGCGTCTGAACAAATGTGCCAAATTTCAAAAGTGTATGTATGTATTTTTTTATGTGTTCTCTTTTAAAGTCCAGACATTAAATAGGTTAAGTCATGTGAGGACCCTGCAGGTTTGTGTCTGAGAGAGCCTTTTGAAGAAAGAAGCACCCAGATTTGAGTGGACCCGTGCAGTAGTGCAAGCATTTGCCAGTTATCGTTTAGCTCGTCATCTCATAAGTTTTTGGTGTGTAAAATCATTAAATTAGCCCTTAGGTTCGGTGGAGTGGAAGTAACTATGTGTTCACCCTGTTCTTTCGCTTGCCCTTTTCATTCCAGTGCCTGTCTAGAAAGTGCTGAGTCCTTTGAGGTACAGACAACGTCAACGTTATGGTTACATACTTTGAAAGCGTAGGTACAATCGAGAAAGTTGAATCATGACCCACCATAAGCTTATTTTCTTACAGACTTCCAAAATACAATTAGGTCTACATTCGCGTAAACATACATATCCATGGTAACGACATTGATCTTTGTCAATTTGACGGATTCAAACGATTTATTGTCAAAATGGGTCATGATTCAACTTTGTCGATAGTACATTTTACGCGTAGGTGCTTTTAAGGGGCACAACTATACCGTGGGGCTATTTGTAGCCTCCCTGGTAACAGAAAATAATCATATTAACAATGCTGATAACGAGTTAAATTATAGCCTGTTTAATTGAAAATGTCGAAATTCCATCCATCTTCTTTAGTTGCTGACTCACTGGCTATTCAAGCAAACAATTGTCTTCTCATCTCGAGACAAAAGACGAAACTATTAAATCGTAATAATCTGAATCACTTACATTACCTAACTGTGGCTTACTAAATGTAATATAAGTCAATAGGTACTAGGGTTGGACTGAGGTTCGATTTCTGGTCGAAATTGAAGCTGATAATTCAGTTTTTGTCACAATCTTCTCGGCCGAATGATTTTCGGCCGCATAATCGGCTTTTTATTAGTTCCTTTAGTTCAAGGTTATTTAACAGGATTATTCAATTTCAGCCAACCGTTTAAAGTATTACTATGTATTTTGAATATTTAAATTAGAGAAGTAATGTATTAGTGTAAACAATTCAGAAAAATTATTAAAATTACCAAGCAAATTAGGCATCAAAATAAATAACATTTCGATTACTTAAAATCCAAACGGCCCATTTTGATCGCAACCGAAGTTTTGGCCGAATGTGTTTATTTTCGCCGAAACCGAAAGTTTAGTTAGACTCTACTGAATTGTAATAGATACTGACCTGAGCAAATAATCAGAACATAATAATAGATTGTCAGTCAAACTGATGGATGGGTGGCATTCCATTTGTTCATGTATTGACTGATGGCAGCAAAGTTGCCTATTGACAATTTGATGACGATACAAATTAAAGGCTACTACGATACGATATAGAGCAGTGGTGGCCCCGTGGTATCGGTCCCGACTTACGAGTTGTAGGTCGTGGGTTCGAACCCCGCCAGGTGCATTAGTTTGTGTAATTTATTTCATCACCACTGCTCCCAGAACGGTGAAGGAAAACATCGTGAGGAAACCGGCATGTCCTAGAATCAAAAATTCGAAGACATGAGACATCTGCCAACCTGCACTGGGCCCGCGTGGTGGATTATGGCACACTCCCTCTCACAAGAGAGGAGGCCTGTGTCCCAGAATTGGGAACATTATAAGCGATGACGATACGATATTACCCAAAGTATTTTCTCTTTCATGAAGCTATAATTTTATGGAGGAATTATGGAGTAAAAATCTGCCACACTTTTTATGACTATTACGCCGATGGAGAATAAAAATGAAAAATGCTGCTAATTGAAAGTTTCAAATGACAGTGACAGATTCACATATCACCAGAAGTGGCCGATTGTAAAATTGGGTGAATAGGGACGCAGGGGTGAATCAGGACAAACTTTTGAAAGGGATTTTAACGATAAATTATTATGAAATGTTGCCAACAAAGGACTCAAAATAATTAATGTATTCAATAAATGATTTTGAGTAGTTGTTGGTAACCTATCATAATTATTAATTCAATATTAAAATCCCTGTTAACATTTCGTCCTGATTCACCCCTGCGTCCATATTCAACCCATTTTACCGATACTTCCCTTTTGAAGTTCTGCTAACAGGCTGAAAGTGTCAATATGTCACAACAATCATGACACTGACACTTCTTAATGTAAATAAATAGATGACTTAAAGTTTCGTTGTTGAAATTCACCTTTAATAATATTGACCTTTAGTTCGCAACAATTACCTCCTGAAACACAAAATAATTGGTAGCCTGTCAAGCGTCTATTATTGATGGACAAAAGAACAAGGTTCAAATTCTGGACAGTTTCCTTTCATCTTTTCCTCGTTTCCTTGAACAAAAAAATAACACAGTAAACCTATATCAATGATAACTTGGGTTGCCCCAATTTAGAAAAGCTTCAAGTCTAGAAAATGAGCCAGATATCGTCAGTCAATCAGAAAAGTTCTTTTTTAATATTTTGCCAACTCTAGGAATTTCTTTCGTTTCGAGGGTGCATTTACAAACATTTCAATAACACAAACAGCACAAATCCAGATCAACTACTTGTAGATTGTACAATTTTTGTTACTTGTAGGAATCGAACACGCGCCAAGAAGCGCAGCAGTTGATTGCTCGACAGATTTTGGACTACTACTAATATTTTTTTATTGTAAAAACCAAAAAAAAAAACAAAAACCAAAAAAAAAACCTATTCCAAAATTTTTATTTGTGTTATTTTGTCTCAGTTTCACTCTTCGTCACAATAGACTCAATGTTATTATCACTTTAAAAAGTCTTTACACCTAATAAACAATGCAACAACAATTACAACCTTCAAAAAGTAATTAAAGCAGATCAAAATCGGGCGACAGGATGCTATAAACATAATCATGATTTTGATAACCGAAGTAAAAAATCTGCGTATGCGCACGACGTATCGTGAACGTGGTGCAAATGACCTGGACTGCCGTGCCGATCAACTTATTGATTTTGACCAAGTACTCATCACGCGTCGAGTATGAACCAATCTAGTTTGGTTCCGTAGCTAATAAACGTATATTTTACAGACAGACGATCTGTGAAAATCACAGGATCAAACTGGTTGCACGCTGCTCCCCATTGATCGTATTGGAAATCTATTGTGCAGGCCTATGTTTAGTAGTGGACGTTCTACTGCTGATATGATGACGACGATGACGTAGTTTTTAACCCTCGATCCGTCTCGTATGGTAAAATTACAATACGTTTATGGATTCCTTACTTTCGGTAGCTTCTCAGAAAGCAGTACACTTCACTCTCCTGCCATCGAAGCTGAGTCTGCGTGCGCGCCCTTCGAGTTATAGACGTCTGTTTCTACGGAATGCTGATCACCGAATAAGTCGTCATTATGACGACTTGTTCGGTGTTCTCATCAACTAGTCATTCTATTAAGTTCCCACTGAGGCATCATTTAAAAGTAAAACAACCAGATAAATGGCGGAAATGTCTCAATGCAGTAAATTGTAGATGATTAAAGCTATAATAGGATATAGGTACCATAATTTGCCTTTCGATAGGCACATGTGATTTTGTGAGTATTTTACAAGTACAAGCTTCGTCTGTAATTTTATTTGAACTCATCGATCGGATTTATTTTTGGACGGATGTGAGAATGATCAGAGTTTGAGCTATAAAGGTCATGTTATTTAAGAATAGTGACTTTTTTTTGGTGGAAAATCATCAAATGAGTCGTCCCGTCCTCTGAGTAAAGCGGAAGAGATTAGTTAAAACCTTACCCTTTTTGTTTGGTGTCCCTTTGAGTTTCAGCATTGCGGTATACTCTATAGGATATAGAAGGAACTGAGTTTCACATTGTGAGGAACAAATACGGGACTGTCTTTATAAACAGAATATGAAACATATGAAGGAAGAGAGTGGTTTTTATTTAAGCTATTGTCAAACAGACAGGCGTAGCGAACGCGAAGCGAGGCGTTTTTGTTTGTAATGTAAGTATGCAATTATTTGAAGCCCGTCACATAGACTATCGGATCGCTTTCTCTTTTCTATGTGACTGGATTCAAACAATTCCATACATTACAAATAAAAACGCTTCGGATCGCATTCGCTTCGCCTGTTTGTTTGACAATAGCTTTAGTTGGAGTCGGTCCGTCTTCTTCGCTGCACCTGGGGCAGGCGGCTGATTTGATGACACCCCGTGTAAAGAGAATCTAATGTCGCTCATGTTACATGGTGTCACTGGCAATATTACTGGGTTGTTTGGTAGTCGCTCCATAAAAATACTGGGTTTCAGTTGTATCGGATTAGAAGCTCATCCATTCATTACTGGGAAAATGTTACAGAGATGATTATTTTGTTTATCGAATAATACGTTTGCAGAAAAAACTCAGTAGCAATGAAAAACACGGTGTACAACTACATAACGTCCTAATATGTAGTATTACCTACTGATTGATTTTGCAATTCTTAATCAAGTACATCAATAAGGCTTCAAGTTTAGACAGAAACAGGCTGTACTGCCTTTTAGAGAAAGACTAATTGCGATGGATTATTGACGTCAATGATGGACGCATCCTCAGAAGGAATGTGGAATGATGAGTACGTACTTGAGCTTTATCAATAAATATTTGTTTTTCTTGGAAATCATTGACATCGGAAACATTGAAACCTGGACTTATACACAACTAATTTGGGATATCACAGCATTTAAAAATCACTTCGGGTAGTATCTCCCGCTTCAATGAAGCCTTAACACTCCATGCTATCTCTCTTCTCTTCTTCAACCTTTGACCACGGGAGGGGCTGTCAGACTTGTACTGACTAAAATCCACAGTGTCCTTCAGTAGCCCTTTACGTTCCGTGACCACGGTTACTTGGTAAGACAGTCTTGCGACCAACCTAGTATGGGTCAGGAATGACCTTAGTCATTCCTGATCTAGACTAAGGTCAAGAGCAAACCCATCTCACATAAAAAAAAAACTTTAGTCGCCCTACGTTGAGTGTAGGTCTCTTCCAAATCTTTGCACTTCTGGCGGTTTTCTGCCATTGTTTTAAAGTCAGACAGACAGTCAGACAGATAGACAGACAGACAGACAGTCAGACAGAACTTAAACAAGATCGCATGACTACTTAGTCGGTCGAGGGACTGTCTCATCAGGTATCCGTGACCCTAAACCGTAAAGAGTTATTGAAGGATCGCCGTGGATTTATTCAGTACAAGTCTTACAGTCCCTCTCGCCCCGCCCTGGGTAGGAGGGCTCTTTGGATTATTTTACCATGACAAAACAAAAAACTAAATGTCGGCTGTTATCCCAAAATTCCTCTTTCCCTTCCGTGATCCCCACTCTAACACATTCATACCACGCCATCTGTCATACCACTAAAGGCGTAACAAGGCATATAATTTATTCTATTGAGTCTTTAGAGATATTATTAAAATTTCCTTAGCGCCTTAGGCTTGGATTATTATAATATGGGACTTCAACATACCTGGTGAAATGTGTGTTCTATTACGTACACTTCTGCCTGACCTTTTGGGGATTACATGCGTGATGTTATGTTATATCTGCTATTACCAGCGGCTTTGTATGCGTGTCACTGGAAAATTATTCCTACAGGAATATGATACGGGGATATTTTGATATCCGTTGTGTTAAACAAGACTATGTCCTATCTCCATCAAAATCTGTTAAAATTGTAATAGAAAGTAACCTATTATTCATCCATGTAATAATAAAATAACTTTCTGTGCACCAAATTTCATTCAAATCCGTTTATCCAACCTCACAAACTTTCGCATTTTATAATACTATCCTATGCCATAGATTTTCGGGCGGTGGGAGGACTCATTTGATGATTTTACCACGCTAAAAAAATCCGTATAGATTTTGCTCCCTACAAATGGAAAATATAACAAAAAGTGAATTTCGTCCATTTTTCTTTTGTGTAAAAGAGTTACAAACATCCATCCATCTGATTATCCCGACAAACTTTCGCATTATATTTAGATATATTATTAGTTACATACTTGTATTAAAGGTAGAAGTTTAGGTAGGTAACCTTCACAAGAAAACTCTTAAGTAGGGTTTTTAATTATTGCTTTCCAAGATGGGTATGGAATGATTGATGTATATGGAACTTGTACGAAAATGTTCTTTTATATGGTGCTAATTATGTAATCAGGAGGCGCAGCATGCTAATACCAAAGACTTTTAATTGCTTAAACTAAAAGACGATTAAGAACAACCTTTTCTTGTTGAAAGGTATTGTATTTAAATTAACAGAGTCATTCAGAGCTAATTTGATCAATTGAACACGATCAGTCAAGTCTAGAGATGTGCCTGATGGCAATATTCCCACTGCCGGCAATATTCCCAATATTGCCACTGCCGGTAAAATACCAAAATTGCCGGCAACTTTGGCAATATTGCCAAAGTTGCCAGTCAAATAACACAAGTATATTTTATTATTACTGCAGGTGCAGTTTATATTACTGTAGATAATACGTTGCGGCATTAAGTCCGCCTTATAAAAACTACTAAGTTGTTACTCTCAACGGTGATTTACTGATTATGTAAGAATTACCGAAACAAATGCATTAAAATAATGTTATTTTTGTTGATTGTTTGTAGTTTTGACAGAGATTTATACTTCCATATTGTATAGGTACTTATACTCGTTGTTTTTGATATGTGATTTTGCATGAAAAACTAGTAGCCCACTCAACGAACAGTTAAAGAGGGAAATTCTTGGAACACGATTTTGGACTACGTTACTTTGTTTGAACTAGTTAGGAGGTGAATATAATTATCAAAAGTCCCCGCCACTAGCCCTTGAGCTGTGGGGGAGGGGGGTTTTAAGGTTCCATTTTTTGATTTTTCACTTATAACTCGGAAACCATGCCTCCTAGCGGCATGGTTTGTATGAATAAAACAAAGGCTGAATAAATTTCCTATAAGTTTTATTTAGTAACCATTTCGATATCTTGTACAGTTTTCAAAAAACCATATTTACCTTTTTGCATTCGGAAAGTCTTATTTAATATTGCCATAAATCCAGAAAGCAGCAGCAGTCTTTTCAGGCTCTCCCTGTAGTACCTACTCCTCCGTGTATTTTTGTGGGCAACTCACACTTGACCAAAAATTAATACCTACCTATACGAAAATTGTTTACAACAAAAAAGAACTAAAGTTTCCAAAGATAGTTTTTCCGCATCTCTTATGGGTGCGGATTTCCTACTACATAGTACAGTCCTACCTAGTCTGTAAGTACCTAGTATAATTTAAATGAGTTTCTAAGCTAATTTTTACTGCTCCCTCGAATTTAATTCACCGAATTTAAGAACTACTTATACCAGGTGGACATTGAGAGATACCCGAAGGGGTCTCTCTCAATGTCCGTGGGCCTACAGATAAAAATCTGGAGGCCCATATCACCTCGAGATGCAGCATGCTGGCTCTGTTCATCGCAGGTGGTGAAGGGAGGGTCTGAATCAACTGCTACTGCTTTCTGGACTATGGTGATATCAAATACAACGTTCCAAATGCGCGAAACTAGAAATGTTTTTTCCCCTAAATTACAGACTTTCAAAAGCGGATACCTCGATAACTATGAAAAGTCGAAAACTTACAAAAAAAAGAAAATTGATTTAGTTTTTTATTTTGTTCACACACGCTATGCTGCTAGAACGCATGGTTTTCCGAGATGTAAGCGAAACACCAAAAAATGGTACCTTCCACCCCCCCCCCCCCCCAGAGCTCATGGTTTTGATATGTTCACCTCCTAACTAGTCCAAACAAAGTTACGTTGTAAAAAATGTGTTTCTAGAATTTCCCTCTATGCTTTGAGCATTCGTTGACTAGATTAAACTACAACATTAAAATAAATTATTCGAATTTATGCCTTTTTATTCAATATTTATTCAATATACAATGATCGTCAATTCTTATCTCAAAATGTATGGATAATTTCTTATATTCACAGTCGTGTGCGGCAACAATGGGCAATATTGCCGGTAAAATACCGGGAATATTGCCAAAACTGCCGGCAATTTTGGCAATTTTACAAAAAAAAAATTTTTTTTTGTATATAATGTATACCATGATCTGTAAATGCTAATTTTAAGTGTGTTACAAAGTTTTCGCACTCATTTTGACTTAAAATTAAGCAATATTCCCAAATATTTCCACTCCCGGCAATATTGCCGGCAATATTTCCACCTATATTCCCACCTTGGGCAATATTGCCGGCAACGGCACATCTCTAGTCAAGTCTCAACAGAACAATGTTCTAAAATTGTCAATGCTATATTGTTGCTTAATTTTCACACCCCGTAAATACTTTTAATAAAAAACATCCTAGTATACATTAAGACTTAAATATTTCAGTAAATCAAGCGCTTGTACTAGGACTTTTTCACAATAGCTAGTAGTTAAGCTCGGTCAACCAGGGTATCGAGTCTGTTAATTATTCGTCAGAATGGCGCCACAATGGCGTTTCAATTGTATTGTAAAATTGAAACGCCATTGTGGCGCCATTCTGAAAAATAATTAGCAGACTCGACACCCAGGTACTAAACTTTTATACGACAAGCTTAAAAAAAAAAACAGAAAATAAAATTGATCAAGGGTTTTACAAAGAAGAATTTGGAAAGAAACTAAATCTCTATGACAATGATTACATGAAATTTACCTAAAATAAGTAAGACATTTTTCTGTTGATGTCCCAAGAAACCAAGAATGCAAGGATGATCGTGATCCTTCGAATATTGAACCCGGACACATACCATAATAAACTTATAATCTCGCAATTATAAAATAATTAAAAATAAACAACACACCAAGCAAGTACGAATACCATACGCATGAAGTAGATACGGCAATTAAAAAAAAAAATCAGCATGTAAAATTGTTTTTTATTACGCACAATTATATTTAAATACATGATGCGTAAATTATTTTAAAAATTTGTAAATCGATGCATATTTTTATTTTAATTTATTAAATTATAAGGTCCGTGAAATGAAATTGTAATGGCCCTTAAAGTGGTCTGCCGAATAAGGCTCGTCGTGAAGGCAACACAATTGTTTTACCCAACAGCACGTGGATTAGGCAGAGTAATAAACCAAACATACATTTGACCAGTTATATTTACATCCACTGTAAAAAAGGGGAAACCTATTACCATTAATCCAGACTTTGTGGCTACTACTTATGGCGTTAGTATAAAACACAGTAAAAGAGTACACATAGAAAATATTTATTTATTTTATTTACTAACGACACACAAATTAAATAAACTAAACAGCAAATTTCACCAGACATCTTGGAGCCCCCATTTACAAACCATAGTAAGTACTAATAGTACTTACGCTGAACTTGTGGTTTTATCTGGCAGACGTCTGCTAAATATTTTGTCTGTATTGAACTTAAGGATAGTATGCCTCTGTCAATAAATATAAGGACACAGTGATTGAAACGTTTTTAATTTACCAATTTATCTAAATAAATAAAAAATAACAAAACATAAACGATAGAAATTCCTTCATTTTTATTATTGTCATGTAACCCTCACTATTATAAAATAAACAAAGTCTAAGAAAACTAGCAATATGGAAAAAAAAAACTAATCAACAAAACAAAAGCAACCTCTATTTAATTTTGTAAAAATAATCACAAACGTAATACTACGATTATTGAACCCCACCACATAGTTCCGGACATAAGACACCAACATCCACTAAAACTTCGACGGATCTCCAATATAAAATAAACAAAGTAATCCCTCATACATGGAGTACTTACACACACGCTCACAGTAATTAGAGTATCAGTTATATTGATCGAGTTATTGAGTAAGAACCCACACATACATACAGACACTGTGGAATCTTCACTATTAGTACTGTCAAAGGTTAGGTCCGTGCACACAATTTTGAGTAACTTAGCATGGTGAACGAATTAAATTAATATAAATAGGATGCAGTTACTCCGTTATGCACATTCGGTGATCATCCCGTGGTAGCACAACAGCTTAGAAATGAAGCTGGTAAATAAATACATTTAATAAATAAATAATAATTATTATTTATAAAAAATACTCGTTTGATAAATATTTTTTTTTAATTTAAAATTTTAAAAATAACGGTCATTTTTTGTGTGTTAATAATTCGATATTTAAAAAAAGTTTTTGATATAAAAATGGATTGCAGTGAAAGTTTACAATTTACAGTGTGGCGGTTGATTGAAAAGTTCATTTTCAAAATTAAACTTTAACCTCTATTATTACAACAGTCTGTAAACTAAATGACCCATCAAGGGCTTACCTTTCTAACTGTGACTCAATTTAGATCTATGACAAATCAGTGCCTTCAATTTGTTGTAATTCGTAACCTCCCATTATTTCTATTAAGTCTAACGATTTTAATTTCCTCTTTTCAGCTCATCATCGTAACGATAATAGCGTGCAGCTATGCTGACAAGCTTGACAGGACTTACTTGCCTCCTGCAAGTGCTGGAACAGCTGGTGGCAGCCCAGGAGCTTTGACAGCTCCTGGAGGCGAGCCTGGCTTTGAACTACCCAAAGGATCTTCTCCATTTGGCCAGCCTGCAGCCCCTACTGGTTCTGCCGGATTTGGACAGCCCTCAACGCCTGGAGAGAGTGGATTTGGCAAGCCTACTTCCCAGTACGGTGCTCCAACCAGCGGTGCCGCTTCTGCTGCCGGTCAAGGCTCTGCTGGATTTGGTCAGCCTGCTTCTCAATACGGTGCTCCCTCTAGTATTGCTGGTAGCCCAGCGCCTGGTCAGGGACCTACTGGATTCGGACAATCTACTTCTCAATACGGTGCTACCAACGGTGCTCCCTCTGCTCCCAGTCAGGGACCTTCTGGATTCAGCAAACCCGCTTCTCAATATGGCGCTCCTGCTGGTGGTGTTGACGGCCCAGCTGCTGGACAAGGCTCTTCTGGATTCGGTCAGCCTGCCTCTCAATTTGGTGCACCCACTGGTGCTGCTGGCAGCCCAGCTCTCGGTCAAGGCCCTACTGGATTTGGCCAAGCACCTTTCGCAGCTCAAGGATCCGCAGACGCATCTGCTTACGCTGGTCAGCCTCAGCCAGAGCGTGAACGTGCCTCCATCGACAAGAATGCCGAAATCCTCAGATACGAGAACCAGAACGATGGTGAAACTTTCTCATACAGTTTCGAGACTTCCAACGGAATTTCTGCTGAAGAATCTGGTGTAGCTACGAACGGTGTACAGGCTCAGGGTGGCTACTCTTACACTGGTGATGATGGGCAGCAGTACAGTGTGACGTACACCGCTGATGAGAATGGCTACCAGCCCCAGGGTGACCATTTGCCAACTCCTCCTCCCATTCCTGCTGAGATCTTGAAGTCCCTGGAGGAAAATGCGAGAGCTGCAGCAGCTGGCACGCAAGAAGGTAAGCCTATGAAACTATTTTAATTATTACAATCACGTATTCATAAACCTATTGTTTACTTGCATTCGTGGGAGTATTTGTCAGTGTTGTCCTAACGAGCGATCAAATGATAACTTAAAGTGGTCTGATAAATGCAAAAATCTATTTTTTGCAACACATTCTGCAACACCGTGCGTGCACAAATCGTGTAAGACTTGTATTTATAACTCAGACAGGAAGCAACTATCTGTAGGCCATTTCTTGTTACGTGCGGGAATCGAAACAGTGACCCGCTGAAACACTGCACTAGTTTTTGGAAATAATCTCGATACATTGTTGTAATTGTAGTAATATTTTACATAAGTGACTGATGGTAACACTAAGCCTGAAATACAGTCACACTAATTTGTATCGCTTACGAGTTCAGCTTGCCGCAATTGATCTAAACTTTACTATCACGAAAGTGTAAACATATCTGTTTGTCTGCTTGTTACCTTAATATGGAGCCCAACGAATTTCTGAAAGCGTTAGACATGACCTATGGTAGGTTAGTTTTTAACCCCAGTAGTACTTCTTCTTTGTTTAATCCGGGCCTGCGGGGCAAAGAGCTTCCCCAAATACACATATATTACTATCGGTAGCATGTTCGCAAAAGAAAAACTACTGACTAAAGGTAGTCTAAAATTGTAATAGCCAACCATAACACCCGAGGCGCTAGCACACTTGCGAACTAAACTTCAAGTAAATACTTTGATTTTAAAATGGAAAATAATTATTTACTATACAATATTCGCTCAATAATATGGGTTTATGTATAAAGGGTACTAATCATACATTTAGACAAAATCACGACCAACATACTTTTTTCTTTTATATGGTAAAATCATCAAATGAATCCTCCCGCCCTAAATAGAGCTGTAGGGACTGTCAGATTCTTTCTAGTTAAAGTCCACCTTGTTCCTTGGATTTCCCTTTAAGTTCCAGGCCACGGTTTTCAGATAGTGTCGCGACTCTGTAGAAAAACATGCTAAGGGCTACATACATTCTCGATACAAAAATCAGAGGCTTTGTCACGAGTTTTCAAGTTTTGCGACATAAAGTAGACGTGAACTTTGACATTAATTTGATAGAAAAATTCATTCCTTGTTCGTACAGTAGAAGCGATTATTCGTTTTCCATACAATTTACGTCGAAATACGACTAAATATATAAAAGTCATGCTAGGATTTCAGAGTCTGACGGGGCTCCTATAGAGCGCCAAACACCTCCCAGGGTCTAGGGACTGTTAATAAGCAATCGAGAACTTGCGCCGTGAAGGGCTTTTGAAAGAACATTGTTGATTTATAGTCAGTACGAGTTTGACAGTCCGCTCTACTCAGGGCGGGAGGACTCATAAGACGATTTTACCACATAAAAGAAAAAAAGGGCCTCAGAGTATTTACTTTACATGTCCGTCACTCACGTCAGACCCTCCATGCGCTACAATTTCAACAGTCTGTTCAAAGAAGACATTGACTGACATTGACTACTGACACCATTTTAAATCTCCGAGTGAAGTAACGAATTTAATTACTGCCATTAATATTTTAATAGCGGTAAATCACCTTTGAACCAATATTACGTTTTCGCTAAATTACTGTTACTCGAGTGTTTGCACGATATTTTACGTGAATATGGTGTAATCATTGAGTAAGGCAAGGTCAGTTGTAGGTGGTAAGGGTGAATCAAATAGAATTAGAACATACCTAACATGTATGTTTTAGACTTTATTTTTCTTGAAGCAAGGTCGCCTCATAATAAGAATTTCTCCCGCATCGTGACTAACATTTAAACTCACATGTAGGAAACACACATTTAAACTCACATGTAGGAAATACGGAATAACTCTATGTAACCCATGCAAGTCTTTATTACATGTGACAATTGAACCTACGATACGCGGTGCAGCAGTTGACTTTTCAACTACTGCGTCACCGCGCCGTCTTATTGTGAACCTCCAATCTGTAGAAGATGTTTGTTTTTTGTTTTTTTTTTTTTTAATGTTTTTGTTTTGTTTTAAAGTGAAGCAATTAGTTATATTACGGGAACTGTTCTAAAATAATTCAACACAAAATATAAAATAAATTATCCCTTCGGCTGAACGTCGCTGTAAACGAGTTCACAAAAAGTAATCAAAGCTAAAACATTTTTTTTTTTTAAATAAATTGAAAGGTTTTCTTATTAACATAATTATAGTTGTAGGAAAAAAGGAAAACGTCGGTAAATCATTTAACTCTTTAAATGTTATGCAGTTTAAGTTTATTTAAGCTAAGCTATCTGTTACAATGTTTCAGGTGCCTACAACCCTGATGAGGACTCCAGCCCGATTCCCCAGCAATACAACGGTGCCGCTTCCCCATCATACCAGGCCCAGGGTCAACCAGGGCAGTCTCCCAACACCTTCCAAGCCAGCCAGGGACCTTCTTCTCAATACGGTGCTACTGCTGAAGCCGGACCTGCTGGCTCTCCCGGAACTCAAGGTTTCCCTGCCCAACGTGGCCAGGGACCTACTTCTCAATACCCGGCTCCTGCTCAAGATGGACCATCCGGAGCTTCTGGTCCTCAAGGATTCCCCGCTCAGCGTGGTCAAGGACCTTCTTCCCAATATGGTGCCCCTGCTCAGTCTGGCCCTACAGGATCATCTGGCTTCCCTGCCCAACGTGGTCAGTCACCCGCTTCTCAGTTTGGCTCTCCTGCTCAAGCTGGCCCTACAGGGTCATCTGGTTTCCCTGCCCAACGTGGTCAATCACCCGTTTCTCAGTTTGGTTCTCCTGCTCAAGCTGGACCTGCAGGAGCAAGCGGTCCTTCTGGATCTGCTTTCCCATCGCAGCGTGGTCAGTCACCTGCATCCCAATACGGTGCTCCTACCTCATCTGGATCTCAGGGTCCTTCATCTGGTGCCCCTGCACCATCTCCGTTTGGCCCATCTAGGGCTACTGGTTCTCAAGGCGGTCGCGACTCTGGTTATCAGTACAATGCTCCTAGTGCGTCTCCGACTGGTCCTCAGGGTAGCCAAACCTCTGGTAACCAATTTGGCGCCCCTTCACCTTTTGGATCAGCCCGCCCATCTAGACCTCAAGGTTTCTCGGGTCAGGGTAGCCAGACACCCTCGTCGCAGTACGGATCCCCTGCTGGACCATCAGGAACCCAGGGCAGTCAAGCCCCAGCCAACCAATACGGTGCTCCTACTTCCGCTGGATCGTCTCGCCCATCTGGACCTCAAGGTTTCCCGTCTCAGGGTGGCCAGGCATCCCCATCTCAGTATGGATCCCCTGCTGGACCTGCTGGTCACTCTGGACCTCAAGGTAACCAATCTCCATCTAACCAATACGGTGCTCCTACTCCCTCCGGATCTGCCCGCCCATCTGGATTCCAGTCTCAGAGCACTCAAGCCTCAGCTAACCAATTTGGTGCTCCTACACCCTCAGGATCTCCTAGGCCATCGGGACCTCAAGGCTTCCCTTCTCAAGGTAGTCAATCAGCTGCTTCTCAATATGGTGCTCCTGGAGCCTCTCCTTCTGATTCTGCCAGACCTTCCGTTGCACAAGGTTTCCCATCTCGGCCTTCTGGTGTAAACCAGGGTTCTTCATTTGCCCCCGCTGGACCTTCCTCAAACAATGGACCTTCTTCTTCTGGACCTCATGGTCAGGGAGCTGGACAAGATGATGGATACCAGTACGACAGGCCTCAGTTTGGTAGACCAAGCCAGCCTAGACCATTCGGCCAGCAGCCTCAAGCTCAAGGACCTGCTTTCCCCAGACCTAATGGACAAGGTTTCGCACCATCAGCCCCCGCTGGCTCTTCAGGACCAAGTGGATCCCCTGTTACGACAAGCCAGGAGCCCGTCTTTGGTAATGGTCCCGCCGGCCCTGTTTCAGGCCCTTCTTCCTCTTCCCAGGGTGCAAGGTTCCCCGTATCATCTAATGCTCAAGGATACCCCAGAGGTCCCATTGGTTCGCTCTCTGGCAATGCCCCAACTGGGTCAGTAGCCGGTCCTATTGGTCAGAGTTCTCCATTGAGGCCCAGTGGCTCAGTCGGCCAGTACACACCATCAAGCCCATCTGGTTCCACCGGCGCCATCTCTGGTTTCCCCAGGCCTGGTGTCTCTGCTGGACCTACGTCTGGTTCTGCCCAGGGACCTTTCGGACGTCAGCCCTCCGGACCTAGCTCTGGCATGTCTGAATCAGGCTATGACTACAACCGACCAGGATCTCAGGGCCCTCAGACTGGATCTGCTCAACGTCCTCAATCTGGTTTTGGTCCCGTTGGACAGAACAGACCAGGACAAACTGGCAGTCAATCTGGCTTTGGACCCGTTGGTCAAAACAGGCCTGGTCAGGCCGGCTCTCAACCTGGTTTCGGCTCTGCAGGAAAAGAAACCTTTGGTGGACCCCGCCAGCCCCCGAGCTTCAGCGACGAGGAAGGATACAAGTACTAAACCAAGGATAGATTAATTTATTTTTTTAATTAAGTTCAAGCAAATAGATAAAATGTAAAAAAAATGTTGAACTACGCAGTACGCTTATAAAAGTATTTTGTACATATTTATATGAGATGTATAGAATATAATGTGGAGTCACTATGTGATTGAAATGTTAAATTAAATAAATAAATGATGCAAAGCTGACTTAGCTTTTACATTTAAGAAACATCGTGTTTTAATTATAAAATTCCTATAAAGACAAACTGTTTTAATAGTCCTAAAATATTGCCATTTCGTTATTTTTATCATATTTTTTGAGATACTGGCAATAAATACAATTTAATGCTGTTTTTGATAGCCGTGTCATGAAAGTAAACATCAAAATATATCTAACGATTTGATAAAGTCATTTGAATTCCAATTAAGCTTAGTAAATACTGTAACCTTAATGGTTGCTACAGTTTTGAGCCGTTTGGGGTCGAAACGCTCGGGTCATGGGGTCCGAGTGCGCGTCACCTTTTTAAGGAAATTTCGCGCCGACTGATCGACAGCTCGCGTGACCAGAGGGCTGGTTCCTTTTTTGGTCAAAGAATAAGCATTGCCATCCAACGTGGCAATGCTGCCAGTCTTCTGGGCACGTTTCCGGATGACAGCGATGCGGAGGAGTACTTTGACGCCTAAGCGTCTCTGCTTTTTTAGTGTTTTTGTTTTTTTTTTACTTAGGTATTTGGTTTTAGTTTTAGTTTAGTTGTAAATATAATTTTAGTTTTATTTATTTTTATATCAAGTTTTAGTTACCTGTGTACATATTACTATATTTTTCAATAATTTAATTAAGCTTAGTAGAGCTTATCATGACTAAAGTGAAGTAAATATTTTATAGAACCAAGTACGAGCCTGAATCAAGTAATACGAAAACTGATAAGTTTTACTTCAACATCATTCCAAAAACGATTACCTCTGAATACTAAACGAGCAGTGGTGGCCCAGTGGTATCGGTCCCGACTTACGAGATGTAGGTCGTGGGTTCGAACCCCGCCTGGCGCATTACTTTGTGTAATTTATTTCATCACCACTGCTCTCAAAACGGTGAAGGAAAACATCGTGAGGAAACCGGCATGTCCTAGAACCAAAAATTCGAAGACATGTGACATCCACCAATCCGCACTGGGCCCGCGTGGTCGATTATGGCCCACTCCCTCTCACAGAGAGGAGGCCTGTGTCCCAGCAGTGGGAACATTATAGGCTGATGATGATGATGATGACTAAACGCAGGCAACAAAAAGTACATAAATTATCGTCTTCAACTTGCTTTCATTTCCACACTACGCATCACTTGAAAAATCCAAAACAACCCATAAAAAAATAAAACTTAACAAAAATGTAATAACATAAAGTTAGAAAAACGATAACCAGCCTCAATAATTGGTAGTAAAGTAAAGTAAAGTAAATCTAAAGTAAAATAATGTGTGAACCGAACATAAATGAACATTACAGTTGCATCACTAGTACAGTCATGTCGTGAGATGTTCCACTGTACTGCACACGGCGAGGCGTGGCATGTGATTAATATTTTTATTTATGACTTTTAATGGAAGATGTATGGGCTGTGGATTTAGACGAAGTGGGCTGTAATTAGATTGATATTTATGAAGGCTTCGATGATTTTTTGATTTATTTGTTGGTCGTGATTCGTGGTGGCCTGGGGGTTAAGTGGACTAGATTTTTAAAATGAGATGCAGATTGGAATAGCTATAAGAAGTGCACTATTGCAAATTTTGTTTTATATGTCACGGATTCTTCTCTCAGGTGTTTAAAAATAATTCGTGCTATTTATACTCATTATGTCAGAAAAGTAGTCAAAAATCGTCAACCAAGTTTTGGGCGTTATTTATTTAATTGTCGTTTTTCATTTATTTATTTATGATAATTTATTTACCAACACATTTTAAATATTCAAAAAATATTTACACCACCTCCAAACTTAGCCGAAATTAAAAAAAAAAAAAAAACTTTCACTGCCGACTATAGGCATTGAACCAATTTGGGCTTAGTTTAAGTGTAAGTTGTTGTTTCCGTACATGTGCTGATAAATTATAATAAAACACGAGTGTGAAATACGCTGCAGGTTGAACCTAATCGTAGTGCGATAAGGGGTAGTTTTCGAAGAAGTCTATTAAAAAAATATTTACCTATTGTCTGTATTCAAAAACCAAAGCGCATAAATGTGCAAAAATGATCATACGTAATATGAGATTTTATTTTGAAACACGCCAATATGCAACGTCAACACTGTATAGTTAAAAAAACTTAAAAGGTAATTGTGCAAAGGCGTTCTAATAACAGTGATCACGCTATCGAGTGTGACGTTGATTGCACAGATAATATTGTGTTAGGGCCTGTGCTCACGATCCAACACTTTTAAAATTATAATGTTGTGAATCTTGGTCTTGCTGCAATTAATTCTGAAACATTTACATGAAAATTAGACTAGTATAGAATAAATTTAAATTGATATGTAAACAATAAAGAACACAAGTAAAATCTTATCTTACGCGTGAAACATTTTTGTTACTTAACGTTCCAACATTTTCCGAAATACATCATTCTATTGATTTTTCTTCAAATTTTAAAAAGTTTTTGAAAACGCCGTAACAAATATGTGGATTTTGATGAAACTTGGCACACGTATAGTTTAGAACCTGGATTTTAAGAGGATCGTCTACCGAGCGCTCGTCCATACTAAAAGAGAAAACGTTTTCCTACCCCTAAATCAATGATTTTTTAGAATGCTTCTTACACAGTAAAAAACTAGGTTTATAGGTTTTCTTTTTTTCAAATTTATAATAGTTTGAAAGTTACAGGCGCTTAACTTACTTAGGCGTTACTTTTGAAAAAAGAAAACCTATAAACCTAGTTTTTTACTGTGTCAGAAGCATTCTAAAAATCATTGAGATAGGATAATATTTAGGGGTAGGAAAACGTTTTCTCTTTTAGTACGGACGAGCGCTCGGTAGACGATCCTCTTAATGATTGAACCAGGGTGGTAAAGCTATAAGATTTTAGAAAAGTTTGGTATTCGTCATTAGTAATTTATCTGCAACATTATTACTGTCCCAAATAACAAAATTGTACACCAAAGTGTGGATTTATATTGTTATCTATACTACTTTAAGCTTCGTTTGAAAAAAAAAAGCATTTGCTTGTTATTGTGTTAAGTTATTTTTTTTATGTTAACTCAAACAATTTATTCTTTGACGCCCTTTGAATGTTTTTTTTTTACATATTACTAGTAAGTTTTTATTTATAGTTTGTATATAATTTTAGTATAATTATATTAGTATTTATATGTAAAATATTATATTAATAAATATGTTAATTAAATAAATAAAAAAACTCAAACATAAACAATTGTTTAGTTGGTTCGTGTACCACAACACTAACAATCTAACCCGTACATCACACGTTGTTCTCCAAATGATGATAATGATGAACACAAGCTCGTGCTTTGTGTTCGAACACGGTATTGTGAGAGCTTTTAATACTGTTAATAGTGTGTGTGGCGTGATTCATTCAATTAGGTTCGTTGTATAGGGTTGAACGGATTTGTAGCGTAGACAATGTATAGGGATTTATTTTCAAGACTTTCTCCTTTTGTATAGGGTTGAACGGATTTGTAGCGTAGACAACGTATAGGGATTTATTTTCAAAACTTTCTCCTTTTGTATAGGGTTGAACGGATTTGTAGCGTAGACAACGTATAGGGATTTATTTTCAAGACTTTCTCCTTTTGTATAGGGTTGAACGGATTTGTAGCGTAGACAACGTATAGGGATTTGTATTCAGGATTTTCTCTTCGGTGTTCAGGAGGGACAGAAGTCCCGCTAGAAGTTTTTTTTTAGGTTGTAATAATCATTAGATGCGGAAATGACAGTCATACTTTGCGTTCCTGTGTTGCTTTTGCCGATTTGTTTGTTTGTCGGTGGGTTCGATTTCCAGGTCGAGAATTTTACACTGAATTCCTCAGTAGCAGCCACGGAGTATGGATAATTTTGTACTCGGTTGGAGAAAATAGGCTCAACTAATTGTGCCCCGTTGTTGGTAAAAGGCTCGCCTCTTATTATTATGTACTTGTGACTTAAACTTGAAATTCCTAAAGCCTTTGGATAAAAACATTTCTAGAACAGGAATTCCGACAGTAGAACTACTAAGTTATTATTCTGATCTTGGTGGCATGCAGTAGTGCTGCCGCTGAAAGTAATCTCAAATTTACCTATAGATAATAATTTTTATATTATTATAATGATGGGGACCAGTACAACTGTGGCAGTTTAAAAAAAAGTAATTTTGTTTATTTTTTTGTTATTGTTGACGTGTTAATAATATTTTTTTTTGTTCTGCGTGAGTTAAATAATATACTATTTTTCAGCACTACTGCGTCCTGACAAGATATCCACTGGAGTCCAAAACCTTGGAGCCTTCAGTCTGTTATTCAGTATGGCTGAAAACGGAACGAAAAATGTTATGAAAATAGAGGACGAGCATATAACACAAAATAAATAGACTCAAGCTTGCGCTGGCGCAATACAAACCGATCATCTTACAGACGGTCTACAACTGACATGTCTCATCTCCGTGTGAAGTTTATTTATCTAGTGCGATCCCCCCCTGTGCGAAGGCATCAATCACTCATACCGTAATGGAACCTAGTAGGAACGACTGGCCATACGATACCGAAGTAAAGAAAAACACTGAACAATACTGTAGCCAATTTAAGTATTCTAGAGCGTATTATGCAGAAGAATGAGTCTCATTTAGATAGATTCCTTTTATTGAATGGAATGAATAAAAGTAGATTCTGATATGACAATTGTTTTATAAGATGAAACCACGTGAATTCTGACAGTAGAAACTGGCAGATTCATTTTATAATAAACTGGTTGTTCTTTATTTCTCTTTACTCTTAAATTTTTTTGAACATTGCTGGTGTGTATTATGTTGGTAGAATTTAGAAAAAAATGCTTAGTACTGTTGCACGTATTTTACATCACCCTAAGGTTGACTGGTACGAGTACATAATGCCCAAGGCATTTAATCCATAATTATAAAATTATTTTTACTTGTGCATTAAAGTAGGTATAAATAAATCATTAAATTTATCAAAATAAATCTTTACTTGATCTTGGCACGAAACATAGGTACCAACCAACAATTACCCTGAGAAAAAAAAATGTTTGGAGAAAAATTATTTAATTTACCTACATAAAAAGTGATCCACAAACATAGTGCATCAGTAGTTTCAATCTCAGTGTGATGTCTATTTATCTAGCGAGATATGAAAGAGATGAAGTCATAAACATCCATTAAGAAACGTTGCCCCCTGGGCGGAGGCACCCGTCACTCATGCTGCAATAAAACCTATCACGTTTAGCTGTGGGGGTCCGGAGTGATTCAGTTAGCTTCTGCTGCAGATTTATAATTACTGTAGAAGTGTTTGAAATATTACGTTATATTATGGTATTGGACTGAGGTGGAAAAAGTTAGGCTACTTAACGTGAATATGGGATTCGTTGATTACCATTTTCCAATAAATGACAAAAGTAATCAAAAATTAGACGTAAAGCGGTACATAACAAAAATGAAGTACTTCATAGTGTAGCCAGCTAAATTATCTACAATAATAAAAGTATAAACTAAGGGTATCTAGGAATAGAATAAAAGCTCTTGAAAATTTAGGTTTTTCAGTGTCGACCATACCACGTTGAAATAACTATTGTTAGGGGTGCCTAATGAAATGAGAACGACAATATCTGAAACTCAAAACTGATAATTAACATGGAAAATATCTCGCTATGAATTCTGATCACATCGTCTAAGTAGGATACTGTGGCCTGGAACGCAAACGGTAACCGAAGGAACGTGTTGGACTTTTAGTCAGTTAGAGTCTGTCCCTTCCGGGTCGACGGCGCGAGAGCTGTCAGTATAATGACGAGCCCTCACAGGGCCAATGCCTGCCGGGGTCGCGGGACAAACGGGTAACCGTGGCCCCGGAACGTAAAGGGCTATTGAAGGACACAGTGGATTTTAGTCAGTAAAAGTCTGACAGTCCGTCCTGCTCTGCCCTGGGTGGGACGACTCATTCGATGATTATACCACGTAAAAAAAAGAGTGTGTATAATTTCATTTTTCCGGGCCTTCGTTGAGCTTCGTCGAGCTATGCCATCGCCACTGTTGAATCTGGGGTTCAGAAGTTGCAGTGGTTTGGTATAATATATAATAGTATACAACGTGTAACGTTTATAGCGCAAAACCTCTCGTGGGGTAACTCAGCCCATGTTACTGAACAATGTTTGTTCTAAAACTTTTGGAAAAAAAAATTAAAAAAAAATGATTTTTCATACTTACTGATTGGGCTCAATCAATTTCTCATTTTGTATGAAAAATCATTTTTTATACAAAATGAGAAATGTAGTCCTTATGTATTCAGTTATGTAGTCCTTACCGCTCCACCAAGGAACGGAAGACTCATTTGTTGATATTTATTTTATAAGAACGTTGTCCCCACACTAGGAATTTCTTCCTGTATCGTCGGTGCGTTTACAAACACATTATAAACTCACATACACAAAAACAAAACCATGGCGATCTCAATGTTACAAAATGTAATGATGATTTATACACTTGTTAATATCCTTCATAGTAATTTAAAAAACAACTTATTATCTAGGCCAAAAAAGTCAAAGTCAAGTGTTAGCTTGGGGCCTTTGTTTTAATTTATCGTCTCTCTCTGCTAAGCTTCATCTAAACTAGGGGTCAGCCTGTCACAGTCAGTTATCTTTGAATGAGTATTCATTATTTGACCATGGCTTGCTCACCTCCTTCGATCAATCAGCGCAATTGTTATATAACTAAAAGCCCTCAGAGAAATAGCGTGAATCATAGTAACATTAATATGACAGTGAGACGCTCGTTGCTAGTCAATGACAGTAAGATTGGCGCAGTGGTTAACCGATTGGCTGCTACGTTACGTGTCGCGGCTTCAATACCTGCATGAAGAATATCAGTTATTGACACTTTTCTTTACATATAATAAAATCGTAGAGCTGTCATTGAATCCTGTACATTGAATATTTTTTTCTTTTTGTATTTTTTTCGAGATAAGGGATCGATTCTGATGCCAAATCAACTTTTTTTTTTCGAAATTTTTTATGTTTTTTTTTTTATTTGATCTATCTATTTCTATTTGATTATTATCTATTTTATTTTTTCTATTTGAAACTATCAACACCTGATAAACATTCTGAGGGACTAGAAACAATCAATAGGTACGTTGACCTTCCAGTTGATCAACAAGAGGATAATGTTCAAGAGGTTGAACCTCAACCACAGACTAAGAGAGTCAGTAAATCACCGCCAATCATTCTATATGGAGTAGACGATGTCCACAAACTCACAGAACTCTTGGAATCTGCAGTAGATAAATCACAGTTCACATTCAAAATTGTTAACAAGAATCAGCTGAGAATAATGACAAACGAGGTCGAGGTATATAAAAAGTTGATATCAACAGTCAGGGAAAATGGGCTTATAGGGCATACCTTCAATAGGAAAGAAGAAAGAGTTTGCAGAATAGTTATCAGAAACCTCCATCATTCTACACCGCTTAGCGAAATCAAAGAAGTGTTCGAAACAACAGGCAATGTCGTCACAGGTGAAATAATTAACGCACGGTATGGACCTGATAAGAAACCCACTTCAACATTCTTTGTCAATCTACTTCCTGGACCACACAACATAAAAGCAAAAGAAGTAAAGATGATCTACCACCAAAAAATAATTATTGAGGAACCAAAGAAACGCAAATCAGTTGTCCAGTGCCAAAGGTGCCAACAATATGGGCATTCGAAGAATTATTGTATGAGACCATACCGCTGCCTCAAGTGCGCAGAGTCTCATCGCACCAAAGACTGTCCCAAAACCGATAGAAGCTCACCGGCTAAATGCGCCTTGTGTCTTGGTCCACATCCTGCGAACTACAAGGGCTGTGCAGTATACCTAGAAATATTGGAAAGGAAAAGCCGTAAACCCGCGACACAAAAACGTCCTACGACTACTAATAACTTGGCCAGCTGGATACAATCAGACAACAAACATCATAAAACGATACCAGAAACTCGAGAAACCGCAGACAAAAGACCAACATATGCACATATAACCCATCAAAAGCCAAGGCACGAAGAACAAACCGCTCAACAAACTCCACTCATCGGAAAAACAAAATATTCCATAGAAGACATGTTTTACAAACAGACTGAAAAACTGGACCTTCTCTTACAACAAATGAGCACACTACTGCAGCTCATTACAGCCCTTGTCAGCAAGCAATCAAAATGATTGCGTTCAAATTAGCTACTTGGAACATAAACGGGCTATCTCCCAACAAAGATGAAGTAGAGACCCTGCTAGACATACACGGTCTCGACATTCTTCTTATCTCAGAGTCTCATACAACATCAAGCAGTCTTTTGAGGATAAAGAACTTTAATATTTATAGAACAGATCATCCGGATGGCACTGCTCATGGTGGTACTGCCATCATAATAAGATCCTCTATCAAACATCATGAGCTACCACACTTTAAGACGGAGCATATTCAAGCAACATCTATTACTGTCCATGATAAACAGGGAGACATAACAATCTCATCTGTCTATTGCCCCCCTAAACACAAAATAGTGGAATCTCAGTTCACTGAGTTTATAGCCACCCTTGGTAACCGCTTCGTAGCTGGAGGAGACTGGAACAGCAAGAATGTTTACTGGGGCTCCAGACTCAACACAACCAGAGGTAGAGAGCTTCAGAAATGTATTGAAGTTAATCATCTCAAAACAATTTCAACACCTGAACCAACTCACTGGCCGAGTGACCGAAATAAGTTGCCAGATGTTATAGATTTCTTCGTTACTAAGGGAATATCTAGGCTATTTTTCAAAATCGAACCTTGCTTAGATGGATCGTCGAACCATACACCAGTCCTACTCACTGTTAGTTCAACACTATTACCCAACCAGAAAAACCCGAGACTATACAACCGTCATACTGACTGGGAGTCATTTCGTGAATCTGTAGAAAAATCACTAAACCTAAAAGTGTGTCTTAAGACGGAAGAAGATATAGACGATGCCACTAAGACCTTCACAGAAATTATTCAGAGAGCATGCTGGGACTCCACTATAGACAAACATAATTCAAACCCCAGGCAAAAACCGGTTCCGACTGAAATCAGAGACCAAATATTAGAAAAAAGAAGATTGAGGAGGGTCTGGCACACCAGTGGCCACAACGATGATAAGAGAGCTTACTACAAAGCCATGAAGGACTTGAAAGAAGCAATCACTCAACTTAAAAATGACACGATGGATGCTCAGCTCTCTTCTCTCTCAGCCAATTCAACTACGAATTACTCACTCTGGAAAGCTTGCAAAACACATAACCTTCCCGTAAACCCCAAACCACCCATCAAATTGGAAGGTAATAGCTGGGCGAGATCAAAGCAACAAAAAGCAGACGCCTTTGCAGATCATCTTTCCAAAGTGTTTAGACCAAATGAAGCTGCAGATGACCATGATGATACACAAATCAGAAACATATTACAACAAGATCTTCAGCTCAACCTTCCACTAAAATCAGTAACACCTTGAGAAGTAACAAATACCATCAAAACCATGGACGACAAAAAGGCTCCTGGATACGATTTAATTGATAAGAAAATATTAAAAGAACTCCCAAAAAAAGCCATAGTTTATCTGACTACCATGTTTAATGGTATACTCAGAATTGGTTACTTCCCATCACTTTGGAAAGTGTCGACTGTGATTATGATTGCGAAGCCAGGCAAACCGCCAAACGAACTAACATCTTACAGGCCTATAAGCTTGCTACCTATCCTCTCTAAGCTACTTGAAAGATTAATTCTAAGCCGACTCAAGGACTACTTATCTGTCAACTCGGTAATCCCAGACCACCAGTTTGGTTTTCGGCAACACCACGCTACTACAGAACAAGTCCATCGAGTGTGCTTTGCCATCAGAGATGCCCTGGAACGGAAAAAGTTCTGCTCAGCTGTGTTCCTGGATGTCCAGCAGGCATTCGATAGGGTTTGGCATGAAGGCTTACTTTGCAAAATCAAAACACTTCTACCACATGCTTACTTTGGAATCTTGAAATCGTACCTTTCCGATAGAATATTCCAAGTGAAGGAAGACGATTGCACCTCCGCATTCTACGATATTAAGGCTGGAGTCCCGCAGGGATCCGTTCTTGGTCCTATACTGTACACCATCTTCACAGCAGACATGCCGCAGACACCTGGGCTGACAGTGGCAACATTTGCTGACGACAGCGCCATATTGGCCTCTCACGAAAGCCCAACACAAGCCTCAAATGCTTTTCAAGAAGGCCTAAATGAAGTAGATAAATGGCTCAAACTATGGAGAATAAGTGCCAGTGCCCAAAAGTCTGTCCACATCACATTTACCCTAAGACAAGGAGACTGCCCACCAGTCAAACTAGGAGATCACTTTTTACCGAAATGTGAAACAGTCAAATACCTTGGCATTCACTTGGATCGCAGAATGACTTGGAAAAATCACATCCAAGCAAAAAGAGACCAGATGAATATGCAATTTAGAAGATTACACTGGCTGCTTGGTCGCAATTCCAAGTTGTCCATGGACAATAAACTTCTAATCTACAAGACTACAATCAAGCCAATTTGGACATATGGGATTCAGTTATGGGGCTCAGCCTGCGATTCCAGTGTGTCCATTATTCAACGAGCTCAAAACTATATGCTCAAACAAATCTCCAACACTCCCTGGTTCATAAAGATCTCAGAGGTTCACCAATACTTGAACATCAACACAGTAAAGGAGGAAATCCGAGCCCACTGTGGGACTTACAAGACCAGACTGGAAAACCATCCCAACCCAATGGCAGTTCAATTGACTATGCAACAAACGCTATCAAGGCTGAAAAAACGGAAGCTAATGGACTTCAATAGCATGTCCTAACTACATATAGAAGGAATTTACGATCAGAAGAAATTCCATCTGCAAGTCACCTCATACTCCAAACGCATCTGCTCATAGTCTTAGGACTGATTGCATGATAGGACCAGAAGAAAAAAAAAAAAAAAAAAAAAAAAAATTTGATCTATCTCCTAAACTACTGTTAAATTGTCGATCAAATTTTCCTCAAATATTTCTACTAATATGCTTCTGTTAATAGGCTATGTATTATTACGCTATTTTCCCTGGGAGATAAGCAATTTTGAATTTTGTTGTTTTTAAATGTTTGTTTGGAGTTGGAAGCTAAACCACTGGATATTATTTATTCAATTTTTTCTCAAATATTCCTTAAACTGCTCTTCAATTAATAGGATAATTATGTATAATTACGCTATTCTCCTTGGGGGATTAGCAATGTTATAATATGTTGATTTTCAGTCATTGTTGACATTTGTATAAGAACCGCTATTTGAAATCTACTGCCAGTGTACTAGCCAGTCTGGTTGGTAATCTGCTTGACTTTCGTGCAAGGGGTCTCAGGATCAAATCTTGCAATTTTCTTTTTCACTTTTTGTGTTTCATTTTATTGTTTTTATTTGTCCTAAGAGTTTCAAATAATAAAAAAAAATTGTGCATACTTTTACTTCAATATTATTCGCAATTTTAATTCATTACAATTTTTTTTCAATAGTTCTCTAGGATATAAATCTACACTAATTTTAAATTGTAGGTAGTAAGTTGTTTTTTTTTTAAACTGTAATTGTTTCGAGGTGTAGGAATTTGACAGATTCGAAAACAATCAGTGTTTCTATTATTTTGTGTTTATTTATGTTTTGAATTGGTGCTCAAACCAGTGCATAGATTCTGTTTGAAACGACGACAAGTTGTACTCATCGAGTCAAATAATTAGTTATTTTTTAGGTATCACGCGGTATGCTAAAGGGAGAAGAGCAATGCTATCGTACGTTCAATTTGCAGCGATACTGTAAATCGACCAAAAAATTATGGTCTAATGTTTAAGATAAACACGGATCTTTGAAATTAATGTCGCTCAAATAAGGATGTTTCCTATGCACACTATGTACCTAGGTATAACATTATTGATCTAAACTAATAATAAAAATGCAAGTATGTTTGTTTTTTTACCTTTTCACGCATTACTACCTACTGAATCGATCGTCCCAAAACTTAGCATATACGTTGTCAGGAGTATAGACACGGATATAGGGTATCTTACATCCCGAATAACAAAAGAGAGCTGTTGCCGAGAAAACAATTACGTTCATATTCCAGATGGCGCCACTTACACGATCCGTATTGTTTCTCAAATTCTAAATTAACGATAGCGAAGCCGCGGGCAAACACTAGTCTTATATTAAAACTAAAATAAACTAAAATTATTACCTAAATTGCATTTAATTAGCGAGCATTGCAGTGTTTGTGGCTGCCACAACAATACTTAACGGTCACTGCAGGATTTATTGTATGTCGCCGGGGTCGCGAGACAGTCATGAAAGAGCTCCTCGGCCCTGGAACTTAAAGGACGTGTGATGGAACAGGGTGATTTTTAGTCAGTAAGAGTCTAAGCAGTGGTGGCTCAAAGGAATCCGCCCCGACTTACGAGTTGTAGGTCGAGGGGGTTTGAACCTAGCCAGGTGCGTAACTTTTTGTAATTTATTTCATCATCACTGCTCTCAAAACATCGTAGGGCAACCATGTCTTAGAACAAAAAAAAATCGAAGATGTCACATTCTACCAACTCCGCACTGGGCCCACGCGGCAGATTAAGGCCCACTCTTTCTCACAGAGAAGAGGCCTGTGTCCCAGCAGTGGGAACGTTTCAAGGCTGATGATGGTAAGAGATTGACAATCAATACCGCTCAACTTAGACTGTGTGGACTCATTTGATGATTTTAACACACTAAAATAAGGTTCACGGCATACTACAACACGTGTCTACTAAATATAATGTGCGATGTAGAGACAGGACAAGTCTCCTAGCGATCATAAACGGCGGGCGGCGAGTAATGGGCGACTCGCTGTCCGACCATGGACCATGCCCGGGTCGACGGCGCGTTGTGTTCCAAGCGCGCCTCAAAGAGTGTCAGCATGATGACGGGGCCCCCTCTAGAGGGCCAAAGCCTCCCGGGGTCGCGAGAATTATCAAATTACCGTGACCCCTTCTTTTGTGGTGACCCCGGAACGTAAATGGCAATTGAAGGACACCGTGGATTTTAGTCAGTACGAGTTTAACAGTCCCTCCCGCCCTGTACCCTTAGCACGAATTTTCAGTATTTGAGACGTAAAGTAAACTGGAACTTTGACAATTTCAAATTGAAAATTTTCAAGGAAAAAATTAGTTCTGGCTTCGCACACCAGAGGCGCTGTTCCATTTTTTCATACAAAAACGCTGTAAATACTGGAGAGACGCTGTAAAGTAAAACAGTGAAAATTCGTGCTAAGGGTACTGAGGACTGATGTTCTGATGATTTTACCACGATAAAAAAAAGCGATCATCAACGTACAGAATTGAATTATAAGCTGAGTTCAACACGATTCTAGATCGTTATCAACATTCATGCATGACCACCGTTCTATTTAACAAGCAAGACGAATATAGCATCATTTATGAGTCCTTTGTGTTCTGAATATCACTGCTTACCCACAAATTAGAGGCTAAAACAATCTTTGTAAGGTAAACAGATTTATGTCACGACGCGGGAATTGAACCTGCGACCATGATCTCTAAAAGCGGATGCCGTGGAGTTTATAATGAAGCCACGGCTCGTTTGATTTGTATCTAAGTTTAGTTTACGAATAAGATTTAAATTAGTTATGTGGGTACCAAAATAAGCTCAAGAACTTTTTTTATTGTTAGGAATTTTCCTAGTATCGTGGTTTCGTTTAGAAATATTTATTTAAACTCGCATACACGAGCTGGCCAGACCTGGAACATTGTAGATCATACAAAAATATTTGTTTCGTGCAGGACTCAAACCCGCGACACGCAGTACAGCAGTTGGTTTTCGGCCACTGCGGACAACCATGCCGTCACGTTATTCGTAGTACTGGGAAACAAGCCACCTCATTGTATGACAGTGTTGACTTTATTTCACGCAGTGCTACTTTTTGTGTTCGCCACAAAAATTATTCACAAAAAAAGTTTTGATCCTATTCTCCTAGTACTGTCTGTTCAGATTCCACATTGTGTCCTCGTTTTCGGTAGTTTTGTGCTGGATTTTATTATTTTTAATTGTTCTGCTATCCATAAGGAAAAAAGAAAAAAAAAACTTTTGGCTAATTTATACATGCTTTTTTCGTGGGGAATTGTTCTTGTGGCGAAATTACAACAACCCCTTTTTGTATGCCTAAATCGTCGATTTTTGGGTTCAGGACATGCCTGTTTTCCCGGGGACTGTCTGAACAGGTACCCGTAACCCTGGAACATAAAGGGCTATTAAAGAAAGACCGTGGATTTTGTTCAGCACGAGTCTCACAGTCCCTTCCACTCTGGGCAGGAGGACTGATCTGATGATTTTACCTCATTAAATTTTTTCCTTAACAGTTTTTAGGAGCCCTGTTTTTACAAAGGAAAGTACCTATCAAGATTCCAACCCATGACCTAGTACACGTGCTGTGCGATAGTTTGTATTAGGTTTTTTGATTAATTATTATTTGTGCAGCCTTCCAGGTTTCTTTTTAAACGTTCACCTTCATTTCAGCGCGATATTATTCTGTGTATGAATAGAAGATAATGATGAGATTGTCAAACTGAATAAAATTAGCCAATGAGTTTGACAAGTAGCTTATAGTAGCCATACACCATCCTGCCTATCGACGATCGATTTGACGCTTGCAATTGTTTCAAATTGCAATTGTTTAAAAATACCAATTTGATGGCATGACATGCCAATTTGATAGGTCATCAAATCGATTTGACACAACGTCAAATCGGCAGCAGTGATGCATTTGGCTATTATTCGGTGACGACAGCTACAATTTTATAAATTTGTAGCTATCGGTCACCGAATAATAGCTAGATCTAGCTATAAAGTTGCTAAGTTGGCATCGCTGCTGCAGATTTGAAGTTGTGTCAAATCGATCGTACGATAGGCAGTATGGTGTATGGTGTATATGGACGAACTGCCAATTTGAAAAAATTGCAAGCGTCAAATCGATCGTTCGATGGGCAGGATGGTGTATGGCTATCATTAGCTATTTGCAATAAGGTCTAAATTTAGTCGCGTGACTGTCTTATTAGGTAACCGTGACCCTGAAGGGCTATTGAATGAAAACCGTGGATTTTAGTCATTATGAGTTTAACAGTCCTGTCCATTCCGCCCGCCCTGGCTAGGACTCATTTTTTGATGCTTTTACCACGAAAAAAAAACATTTTGAAGGCAACTGAAATTGCAAAAGTAATTCTATCATTACGACCAATAGTTTCAGACTGAAGTTACAGTTTCAGTTTCAGCCAGCTTCGCCAAAGATTACGGCTACGTTCAGTATCCGCTGGGGTTTTGACTTAACTTCCGGGCAGCCTACGATAACGTCGAATTTTTTAATTAGCTGTCACCAACTTTTCGAAGTATTAGCAGTGTAAAGTATTATCAGCATAGTATTGGGAGCAGTGGTGGCCCAGTGGTATCGGTCCCGACTTACGAGTTGTAGGTCGTGGGTTCGAACCCCGCCAGGCGCATTACTTTGTGTGATTCGTTTCATCACCACTGCTCTCAAAACGGTGAAGGAAAACATCGTGAGGAAACCGGCATGTCCTAGAACTAAAAATTCGAAGACATGTGACATCTGCCAACCCGCACTGGGCCCGCGTGGTGGATTATGGCCCACTCCCTCTCACAGAGAGGAGGCCTGTGTCCCAGCTGTGGGAGCGTTATGGGCTGATGATCAAATCAAATCAAATCAAATTCTTTAATACGAATTCTCAAACTCGCGGCGCACATACAGGTTTAGAATTTTTTCTCGGCGCTCAAGCTAGTTGATTCCAGGTGAATAATAAAACAATAACACCTGGTACCAAACTCCACGAAATCAGAGCACGCGGTGAATCTGGGTTAGTAGCTGCAAAAGAGATGCGCACCAGGGCGTCGCGACGCACAGTTTGGGAACCCCTGCATTAACACATAATATACTTGTTTTAACCTCTCGGACCCCAATGCGCCCCAATGGCACAATTTTGAGCCACCAAACCCCGACCGATTTTAAACTGTATTTTTGGATAAATAAGTCTTAAAATCGTATAGGTTTTGGTGGCAAAAATTTTTTCCCGGGGCTCGAGATAGTCATAAGTTGCCTGTTTTCGTTTTGTTTAGTTGTCTTTGCACAATCAATAATTATTTTTTTTTCTATAATCACCTTAGACCATTACTTAACATTTTTACAGTTTAAAACAACCCGACGCTGGTCGCGAATGGGTCATTTCACGCAGGCTCAATCCTTTACTAATTTCGGTGGGATGGCAATTTCGGTGGCTGTCTTATTTTCAAAACAACTCAGTTGTTTATTTCATACTAAGAATACTAATGTGTTCCAGAATAAAACAAGAATATTTTTTCATCCAAAAACCTACAAATTAAAAAATACACCGAAATTAGTAAAGGATTGAGCCTGCGTGAAATGACCCCAATAGAGCAAGTAAAATAAAGCTTCCTATTCTTTACTGTCGTGCATTGCAAAAGCATCTGCGGTTAAAACAGATTGAAGATCAGGTTTTGACAGCAACCACTATGTACACTTACAGGCAATTACAAATAATGATGAAGAATTTACTCTTTACAAGATAGCATCTTAAAACAACTTCACTAATGAATTTAATTGAATTCTCTTCAAAACTTGAACTAAATTAACCTTTTACGAGAGAACTTGATCCAAAAATCTAAATATTTCGTAAAAGGCCAATTACTTTGTATAGGTTCATGTGCATGATGTATTTAAATATTGCTTTGAAACGGTATTAGTTTATTATTTAGTGGCTAATATTTGGCAAAAGTTAATTAATCACGATTTAGACCGCTATCGACGTGATCGTCGGAAGCCGATCTTTATTGTAAGGTCATATCGGTGTAGGGTGACCATGCGTTAGGATGCAAGTGATATGAAAGTGAATGACAAAAGCTCAGGCGGCACGGTTGACGCATTGGCTGAGCGATCGAACTGCTGGCTGTGCCGCTTGTCACGGGTTCGATTTCCGCACGGAGCAAATATAATATGATCAGATCAAATATTATTATGGCAAGTTAATTTTGTGTTAAAAACTAAATTCTTGCATATTAGTGTTCGTTAATCAAAATCGATGTTGGCCATCATGATTCCGTTAATAATATAGAAATATAATAATTTTAAGTGTATTTTATTCAATTAAAAACACTCAATCAAACAATTACAATTCTTATGTATTGTTCGATAATTACTATGTAATTTATGTACATACCATTTATTTATTAAGTCATTGATTTCCATTTAAACTTGCTTCATTTAAGTAAAAAATAATTTTGCCCTCGTATACAAAAATAATAATATTTGTAGAGTTAAGCATTATTGTCATGAATTATATCCTCACCAACTCTATGAAGAAACGGTAAGATTTTAAATATAGTATTAAATTATTACGACTTTATGTTGTACAAATTCAAGTTCAAACATTGTAATCAATTTAATAATTATTTTAAAAAATTTGAAACGTAGTAAACGTCATTATTTCGTAGACAATAATTTATGTGGCTTTTTTAAAATATTCAATATCTATTATTTTTCACCCACTTGACTTAGACAGCTACCGGAGAATCTGAAAGCCTGGTCACCCTACAAGAGAAGCTCGCATTGGAATTTGTAAGCGGGCAAGGTCGAAAATTGATGCTCGATCGAGACCAAGTGTCTGTATGTACGGTAATACGACCATTGAAATAGGATTTGTATGTCAAGCGTGTTAAGTGAGAAGGAACCAAGATGGATTCTAAATTCCACGCACAAAATGAAGATTATTTTAGAGGGAACATGAACTGAAGGTAACAAAAGAAGCAGAGAAAAGAAATAAATGTATTATGTTCTGTTTATTTTGTATTATTTTCATAACTACATAAAAACGAGTAAAATAAAGCCCTCTATTTACTCCATAGGTAATTATAATATAGATAAAGCCATGTTTTATCCATAAAGTATCTGATAGGTATTAGTATAAGGAGGCCGCTCTGCCATTCTGCTTACCAGAAATATTTTTTTGTCTTTGTTGAATGTATGTGCATGTCTGTGTCGAATAAATTAATTTTTCTTTCTTTCTTCTTTCTTTCAAATATGTTAAATATTAACTGGACCTGAAGCAAGACACAATTTATTACCTACCTAACTAGTTCATTTATTTTCTCCAAAACTTCTCATTAAGTCTATAACATTGATTTGGCTGTAACGTCAACGTGTTGTTTAGAAGTAGTTAACAACTGTGTCAAGAGATGGCGCTACGTTACCAAAACGTTCGAACGCGGGAATAGAAAATTCAGCTTGTAAGTGTGAGTTACGATGGTCTCATCGATAAGGCGTCTGAAGTACTTATCCATAAGACGCGGGTCCAAACCCCACTTTTAACTGAATTTTTCTTTCCTCAAAAATATTATTTACGATGCTCGTCGCATGTGTTATTGTGTTAAAAAATAATAAAAAAGTAAAACAGTCTGTTACAATTTTTATTGCAGTGAATCGTATTTTTTACGAATTCACTAATATACAACGTGTAACACCAAATACGCAAAACCTCTCGTGGGGTATATTTTTGTTCTAAGACTTTTGGAAGTTCGCAAAAAATAATGGTTTTTCATGCAAAATCTGGGGGCACGGCAGTGCCCCGCCAAGTCTCGAGCAAAAGGGCACGGCCGTACCATCTTTTCTCGAAGCGATTCGCGGCTGTTTCGCCCCCCCTATAACTTCGACGTGGACAAAGCTAGGAGTTTAGGTTTTCGGTGAATAATAGTAGGCATTAGAACAAGCTTAAGTTCGAAATTACATGCCAATTGAATGAATAGTTTAGGAGTTACGGTCGATCAAAGTTACACCATTTTGTCACTCACTCACTGACCGATCATCAAAAATCTAAGGTACTTCTAGCAGACTTAGAAACTTCAAATTTTGCACCAAGATAGGTCATTAGCCACATATAAAGGAAAAATTATAAAAACATTAAAAAATAATATACCTTAAAAAACAATTTTATATTTGCGGTTTGGCAAGAACATTGTGTATGGATTTTGACTGCATTGTTAACTTTGTTCGTTGTTTAAGTTAGTATTCAATTGGATGAATACATACATAGAATAGAAAGGAATAATATAAATGTAATACATAGACTATAATTAATATAAATTAATACATAAAGTTCATAATTCATTAAATTAATAAAGCTAAAACTCCATTGTATTGCGATAAATATTTTATGCGCGCTCGATAGATGGCGTTGTACCTGTCTGAATCGCGCTATGGTTTCGTTACAGAGCGCAGTCTAAGTAGTACTTTAAAATAATTCAATAATTTTCATTTGATAGCGCCATCTATCTATGAACAACCATTTCGAAACTAAAAAATATTGTAGCGATATTCGGAGTAGATTTATTATTGTTACTGAAACAGTTATTTAGGAAAATAGTTTATTAATATAACATAGACATAGTTACATATCTAGTTGTTTACGTGTTATTTAGTTTAGTTATATTTTTAGTTTGTAAGTTAGCAGATATATATTTATTTAGTTATTTGTTAGTTAGTTTAGTTCTATTTAGTTTGTTAGATAGAGAATGGGTCCTAAGCAAAAAAGTAGCTGAAGTCCAAGAAATTATGAGGACACCTAAAAAAAAGAAAGAAATACACTTACAAAAAATAAATGAGATCCCACCAAAAACATTAAATGTAAAAAATGCCAAGTCTCTCGATGCAGTCTTTCCATCGTAAAAAGTTTTGAGATCTCACAGAAGCCAAGTCCTATTCAAATTATTTTGTAGTTATAAATCAACATTTAGTAATTATATCAATAGTTTTCTTTATGTTATAACTATAGTGACTTGGCAATGAGCACAAATTAACTTGCTGCCTGGAATTATGTGCAAATGTTACTGACGAGACCTGTGATCAGATTATTTGTTATGTGTGAATCATGATGGTCACTACCGACTACATGTTCCAATACAATAATTAAAAATACCTTACGGGCCATCGCTTTATGAAAGTAAATGATGAATGTTAAGAGAATATATAAAGTAAAAGAGAATGTTTACGCATGCGGTGTGTGTAACCTCCAAATATGCCGTTTTATTTGTTTTTACTTGTGCTCATTGCCAAGTCACTATAGTTATAACATAAAGAAAACTATTGATATAATTACTAAATGTTGATTTATAACTACAAAATAATTTGAATAGGACTTGGCTTCTGTGAGATCTCAAAACTTTTTACGATGGAAAGACTGCATCGAGAGACTTGGCATTTTTACATTTAATGTTTTTGGTGGGATAAGAAATTGATCGGGCCCATCTGTATGCAAAAATGTTTTTTTTTTTGACAATTTCCAGAAGTCTTAGAACAAAAATAATGTTCAGTAACATGGGCTGAGTTAACCCACGATAGGTTTTTCGCATTTGGAGTTACACGTTGTATTATGACCCCTGCACGTATATCAGATTTTTTTTTTTGGAAAAAGCTGATTCCCGGGGTACGCCAGAAAAACTCTTATGTTAACAGCTGGCCTAACATTATGTCTTAAAGTGAGAGTAATTCCAGTGTGGGAACGAGATGACGCTAGACTACTTGTATAGCTCTGTCTCTTTTATTATAAAATTACAGAACTTACTTGGTTACTTACCGATAATATCTCTTTTTAATTTCTTTTTTATATTGTCTGTTTGTTTATTAGTGTTTTTTTTTCACTTATGTACTTACAACACAACTACACTTGAATTTATTTATTTTTGTCAAAAATCAGGGCGGTAGGCGTTGTCAACTGTGACACAGTTTATTCTAGTACAGTCGGCTTCGTGACCTCTTACGACCATATCTCTACAAATTCAAAATCTTTGTATTATTGTTCTAGCTTAGGAGAAACTTGTACATTTAGTTGATAATAAACGATTACTATTATTATTTTCCTCACTGGAAATACTCTTTCTTTAAGAAATCATGGTAGGCCGCCACCTGGTCTTCAACATAATGAAATCGAAAGCACAAAGCTGCCTTAACAAGACGGCTCTCATAAAGCCATCCACTACAATTAGAGGCGTCCATCCTCGGGCACATCATAATATCATGATTATGAAACATCGACCACGATTTGTGGAGAAGTAGATCCACCTACACCCACCTATAAATAGAGTAATGATAGTAGGAGGTTATCAGTTGCATCCTCAGCTTCTGGGTAACAAGTTCATTGTAACAATAGAAATAAATACAAGAAAAATGAAATTGGTAAGCTTTTAAGAGTTACTTTGAAAAGGTAACAGTGTAAAAAATATTGCAAATTCAACAAAGTAGGTAAAAGTGATCTAATTTCCAAAATACTTACTACCACTTTACTAAATTCTTGTAAAGAAATGGGGTACTAAAAGTGCCATAAAAAAACCTGGGTTATGAAACTATGGACTTTAACCAGAAATACAATAAAATTAATGGCATCAAAGTGTCAAGTGGCAAATATTCCAAGCTAATTTTCAAAATCATTTTCCAGTTGATCATCCTAGCTGCCGTCACCTTGGCCCATGCCGCCAAATTGGATAGGATCTACCTCCCACCCAACGCTCAATCGTCAGCTGGATCTTCCTTCCTGGAGACTCCTCGCCAGTCAAATGGATTCCAGGATCAGACCAACGCTTACTCTAACAATGGATTCTCCGGCCAAAACGCTTTTGCCCAGAACGGAGCTTACTCAGGCTTCGAAGCTCGTCCCGAGCGCGCCCAGGCCGCCTTCGAGAGGAACGCTGCTATCCTTCGTCAGGACAACTCCAATGATGGGGAGACTTACGCGTATGCTTATGAGACTGAGAACGGTATCTACGGCGAGGAGAACGGAGTGGCGACCAATGGAGTCCAGGCTCAGGGAGGGTATTCCTACACTGGTGATGATGGCAAGGTCTACTCTGTGAGGTGAGGGTTCAAAATTACCACAGTGATGCCAAATCTTAGTGCTACGAGTATGTCATCAAATTGATTTAACTTTTTTTATCTTTCAGGTATACAGCTGATGAGAACGGCTTCCAGCCCCAAGGAGATCACCTCCCCACTCCTCCCCCTATCCCTGAAGAGATCCTGAAGGCTCTGGAGCAGAACGCACGTGACGAAGCTGCTGGCATCTTCGATGACGGTAAGCACAATGCTGCAATTTTTTACTAGAACGATTATTTTCAAATGAGATAATAATTATCATTGTCATATTTCGTTTCGTTGCAACTACTAAATAGCTACCATTTGTCTTGCAGGTTCTTACAGCGAAGGTAAATACGACAGCAACGCCCAACAACAGTACTACAACAACAACGCTCAGTCCAACTACAACAGCGGCAGCGCTCAGTCCAACTACAACAACGCTCAGTCCAACTACAACAATGCTGACTCTGTTGTCACTGCAGACAACGCTTTCCTCCGCAACGCCGCCTCTGGACGCGGCAGCTCAGTCGCTGGAGTCCAGAAAGCATACCTCCCTCCCGTCGCTCAGAGGAGACAATCCTCCTTCAACGCTAGAAACGGCTACCAATATTAGAGACTGTTGATTATTTCTTGTTAAACGACTTATTAAATAATAATATTTATAACAAAAACGAGAACTCCTTTGTTTCATTTGATGTTTGTATCGATGATACCTGGTTTACTATATATGTATACCTACTTATAATCGTACACAATTTAAACAGAATTTAATAAACCATAATTATTATTGTTAAAAGTTGTAAACGGAAAACATTTCCCGATGCCAACCAATACATTTTAAATAATTATAAAACAAGTAGGTACCTTACACTACGTAAAAAATGTGGTTGGGTAATGTGTTTTTTTGGTGTTAATAAAAATCATGCTCAACTTATTTATTGCACTCAAGAAATTTCTGGGGTCACAAATACATTTATAATGTCCATCTAAGTGCGGTTAAAAATTATACTCAATACATTTTAATATGTGTAACCAAAACATATGAAAGATAGGTGTGTGTGTGTGATGAAAGATAATGTGAATGTTCTATTAAATTGTATAAAATCTTGGTTCTTCTAACCGTATAAACAGATGTGTTGCTGGGTAGTTTGTTCCGCCACTTCTTCTTTCCAGCCAAAACACTAGGAAGTGTCGCTTTGGGGGACTAGAAGGGAGCGCTTTGGGGGACTGTCTTATGTAAAAATTTATCTTCTAAAAGTGCTGATAAATCAGCCTAATTTGAAAAAATGACTTTTGATTTTGATAGAACCTTCAATAACCTAATTAAAAGTTTCCGATGCAATAATTGTTCTAGACAATAAAAAGGAACTAGTGCATCATGACTTCGTTTAGAATATTTTTAAACAGGAAAAAAAGTCTTCGTCGTGCCTGTTAGTTAAGGCACAGTATGATAAAGAGATCAGAAAAAGTAAGTAACTTGTTATGTGGCAAAAATCGCACGGCGAAAAGTTAATCAGACCAACTAAAATTAGTTACTGATTGACTGAATTATGAATGAGTCATTCGACTTAGAACTTAAGTTCCCAATTTTTGAAGTGAAAACTTCTTTAGCGGCGTTGTACACTTTTTCTGTAATGGGTAAAAAATTTAAAACTCGCGTCAGGGTCACGTGACCGTCAGGGTCACGTGACCGTCAGGGTCACGTGACCCTGATCGAAAATGAGTAAGACGTCATTCAAATTAAAAATAAAACATAGTAACAAAAAAGTTTTCACTTCTACCGGCACTCCTGGAGTGCAACCTTTTTTTTTTACGTAGAATTATTTAGCATTTAGGACGTAAAAGAGGGCCGATAATTTCTGCAGAAGCACAGACGGGCCATGGAGGAGACATGTGTTAGAGTGGAGATTGTGTTTGGGCAAACATAGGGTGGGACGCCCCGTGACACGATGGATCGCTGATCTACAGAAGGTGGCGCTGACAGTGGATAGATGCGGACTGCCCAGGATCGGGATGATTGACGTTCTTTGGGTGGCTCGTCTAGCAGTGGACGGCAATGAAGACTGACTAAAACCCGCTAGAATAAACAGGTGACAGATGGTATTTGACACTCTCATGGTAATCAAAACCTATATAATAGTCCTTCTAGTTCTGGCTACTAATACTGTTATTGCCTATACAATTAAACTGTTGGGCAAAGGCTTCCAACTATTCCAATCTAGGGATAACGTGAGACGCACAAACGTGCGGACATCGAGTAATCGCTGACACACCATCCGATATCGATCATGCCCGAGTCGTCAGCGCGTCCCGCCTCAAAGACAGGGCAATATTTTGAATGGGCTCCATAGAGGATTAGACGGCTGCTAGGATCGCGGAGCTATCCAAACTGGTAGCCGTACCCCTGGAACGTAAAGGACAATTTAAGGAACATGGTGTATTTTAGTTAGTACTAACAGTCTCTTCCGTTCCGCCCAGGGGAGGGCTCTTCGAGGACTTTGCCACCTAAACAAAAAAGTCGTTAACTCAAGCTAATATTAAACCAAGATAGCTGGATCAAATGCCGACATTAATGCAAACACGAGCTGTCAAACTATCGGAATGACTTATTGTGTATTAAAAGCATACGATTCATAATACATAATCCTGCCAATTATCATTACTATGATCTGATACAGTATTGATGACTGGTCAAGGTAATCTGATGCTTCCGGCTATCACGTCCAGTTATTGACCCATCTTCTTTTTGTGCACGAGATTGTTATAAAAAATGTCGGTCAAGGATGAGTTTCTATATATTTTTTTCTTGTGACCCAATTATGAGAGCTTTTGTGTTTTTATTTTAGGAACGAAGTTCTTAACATAATCTGTTTTCTTTCTACAAATATGGGATTTGTAATACTTGGAGAACCGATGGCACGGACTTGCCATCGGCCGGTAATGGCATGCCCCGCAGCCTGGATTAGCCCCTCTAAATAGCATTACTAAAAAATTCGCACATCCACGTCCACATCGCTCGTAGAACTGACAACCGATGGGGAAGAAAAGTTCTCGAGGGCGACCACGGACCGGAAGACGCAGCGTAGGCAGATCTCCCACTAGGTGGACCGACGACATCGTGAGGGTCGCGGGCAACGGATGGATGCAAGTGGTGAATTGTCGTTCGGCGTGGCGGTCTAAGGGGGAGGCCTATGTTCAGCAGTGGACGTCTTCCGTCTGATGATGATGATGATGATGACTAAAACAATCACAATAAAAAAACTTGACATCAGTCTCACAGTTCATGCAACTGCAAAATTGATAAGCCAGTAAGTGTAGGCAGACGTTTCTAATAATTTAAATTCTAATAATTCGTATCGTAAATTTTACATGAACACTTAAAATAACTACCTAAAAGGACCTAGTAAAAACAGTACATCTTGTGGCATGCCATAATCTTCTCTCCGTCTTGCAGAGTGTCTTGTACCGCACTTCCTGTGGGGCTAAAACGGACACTTAGCAATATTTCAAATGGATAGCCAATAATGTTGCTGGAGAAGCACGAAGTGAACGTAACGAATATTTCTTTAAGTGGCTGCTTTAGACCCGCTGAATTTTTTCAATAAGATTGGGTTTAAATTCCAAGTATTTTTGGTCTGCCTAAGGCGTGATTTAGTATGAAGTTAATCACAGTATAATTTTGTATGTAAAGTGAATCGCATAACACATTACTTAAACTTCCAGCCTCAACCACTTGAGGTCATCCACAATTAAACAAGTCGCTCTCGGGCGTACCATCATACGGTGATTAAGAAATTCATTCATCGACCACTACTTATGATATAATTGATCGATCTACAAGCCACCTATAAATACTGTGATAACACTGTGTGGTTATCAGTTGCATCTACAGCTTCTGGGTAGCAAGTTTAACCAAGCATTAAAAAAAAGAAATTAAAATGAAAGTGGTTAGTTCACGAGTGCTTCTTTAGTTTTTACATTTTTTGTGTGTGAAAAATTCTAAATCGTGATCAATGTTGTTTTTTTCTACATAAATTGACAATGAAGATAGATTGTCTTACATCTAATTCTGAAAATAATAATTTCTCTTCTCCTAATCAGCAGTAAGATTAGAGGACAGTGAAAATTGAGCGCTTTTGTCAAAAATAATAAATGAATAATATTTTTTTCAGTTCATCGTCTTAGCAGCTGTGGCTTTGGCTCAGGCCGCCAAACTGAACAGGATCTACCTCCCACCTAATGCTCAATCATCTGCTGGGTCTTCCTTCCTGGAAACTCCTCGCCAGTCAAACGGATTCCAGGATCAGACAAGTGCCATCTCCAACAACGGATTCGCCAGCCAAAACGGAGCTTACTCTGGCTTCGAAGCTCGTCCCGAACGCGCTCAGGCTGCCCTCGAGAGGAACGCTGCTATCCTTCGTCAGGACAACTCCAATGATGGAGAGACTTACGCGTATGCTTATGAGACTGAGAACGGTATCTACGGCGAGGAGAATGGAGTGGCGACCAATGGAGTCCAGGCTCAGGGAGGGTATTCCTACACTGGTGATGATGGCAAGGTTTACTCTGTAAGGTGAGGATCCAAAATTACCACACTGATGTCAACCTATAGTGCTGTGTCATCAAATTGATAAAACTTGAATACCCTGCAATTTATTTTTCAGATACACAGCTGATGAGAACGGCTTCCAGCCCCAAGGCGACCACCTCCCCACTTCTCCCCCCATCCCCGAAGAGATCCTGAAGGCTCTGGAGCAGAACGCTCGTGATGAAGCTGCTGGCATCTTTGATGACGGTTAACACTCCCTACTGTTTTCCACACAAAGAATTTTTTTTAGAATTACTTATTTTATGTTTCAATACATTGGAGTTTCTTAATAAATATTATTTTGTCTTGCAGGTTCTTACAGCGAAGGCAAATACGCCAGCAACGCCCAACAACAGTACTACAACAACGCTGAGTCAGCTGTCTCCAACAACGCTCTTCCCAGCAACGGCGCCTCTGTCGCTGGAGTCCAGAAAGCGTACCTCCCTCCCGTCACTCAGAGGAGACAATCCTCCTTCAACGCCAGAAACGGCTACCAATATTAGAGACTGTTTATTTTTGTTAAACGATTTAATAAATAATGTATTTATGACCAAAAACATTTGCTTTTTTTACCTAATGGAAAAAGCTCATCAATCATGCATTTTATTATTTTTTTCGTAAGATACTTAACAACAATTAAATTAAATTTCAAAAGTATCAAAACTACTTGTACCTATCTTGTTCTATTCTTGTTAAGAATAAACCTAAATGAATAAAATAATAATTAACGGATATTTGAAGTCTACTCAAAACAGGGTTTTGAGTAGACTTCAAATACACACTTGCCTGAGTTCTCCACAAAATAAATAAAATACAAGTGGGTACCTATTTAGTATAATAATATTTTGAAATCACATTGTTTTAAAAAAAAAACCTTTTTGGTTTACTAAATTAAATGAACTTTGGGCTAAAATAAACACAATGGATAGCACTTTTTTTTTTTTAGCGGGGTAAAATCGTCAAATGAGTCCTCCCACCCCGGGCAGGGCGGGAGGGACTGTCAGACTTGTACTGACTAAAATCCACGGTATCCTTCAATAGCCCTTTATGTTCCATGACGCGCCGTCGACCCGGGCATGGTCCATGGTCGGACAGCGAGTTACCCTTTACTCGCTGTCCGCATGCCCGCGTCTACGGTGGCCGGAGATCGTCTGCCGACGTCCGACGCCGCGGGCGTCTACCACTGCGGTTGGGGCGGAGGGAGGACGCTATCCTCTCTCTCTCGCGGCCCGGCTCCTCCTTCACGAGCATTACTGCTTCGCAGAAGGAGGCGACCGCTTCCCACTCCGTCTCGCTCCACAGCATGGCCGCAACCAATGCCGGGCGTCTCCGCCTAAGGGTGCTCCCAAACTTATCGACACGGAACCGGCTTAAGCCGAGTGCGTATCACCACACTACTCGGCTTACCGCCGATCAGCTGCCGCGACGGATTTTCGCATGCTATCGGAAGTCGATTGCTCCGAACGGCCGTCGCGACGGCTGTTCGCATCTGTTCGGCGCCGCGCCTGTGCCCACAAGCCCTGTGCACAGTGTTTTATGAAGACCATTTTTCGGACATTGATTCCACGCAAGTGGGATGTGGTATTTTTTTGGTGCGCAAGGAAAATGAAGGGCATAATTTCAGTTTCACAAATACGACGGAACATCAAAGAAAAAAAACAAAGACTAAAAACCTCGTATAAGTCTGAATCTACTGAGTACTAAAATATGCAGCATTTAAAACTCCGTCGATTTTTCTAAGGTCATAATTATTTTGCGTATCATAATTATTTAGTTTCAAAAATTTTTTTTTTTCTAAATGGCTTATTGAAAACTGTCGATTTTCAAAAAAAAAAAATCATCTCAAAAACTAGACATGCTAGTACAATGGGGATACAAAGTAATTCATTTAAATAATTTAAACTATCAGATTTTCACATTAAAAAACTTTTTCATAAAAAATTTAACCGCCTTCAAAAACAACCACAAAAAAGGGTAAAATAACCTTCAAAACTTTTCTTTCGGAAGTCGGTGACCTTTTTTTTATTAATTTCATTGTCTTTTTGCCACCGGTTACATTTTTTTTGAAAAAGTTTTTATTTTACTCTTTTTAGTTTAAATATTCAACCACATTTTTGTCAAATACGAGTACATCATTTTCTTACATGAGCACTAGAATTTTGTAATCCGTAACACCGGTAATAACATCGTTAAAATCTCTTACATTCATAATTCCCTATCTCAAAAACTACTGAACCGATTTTGATGAAACTTGCAGTATTCCCTAAGTTGAATGATACCTAGTACAACAAAAAAAGAATTACTTAAATCCGACTTGTAGTTCCGAAGATATGCGAACACAAACATAATTTACTAAATTAGTCGATGCTAAGTCCTTACTAGAGGAGTTGTACCTTCCATCATCAGCTCAGCTACATGAGATGATGATCACCATACGCAAGTACTTAAATTACTTCATAAAATTTGCGAAAAACTGTGTGTAGGCCTATAAAATTTGAGGGTTGCCCTCGATTTCCCCAAGATCCAGTCATCAGATCCTGACATTTTTTTTTTTTTCCGGTTCCGGTGTTCGAATACGTCAGACGCTTATTGTAACGCTCCCGTATTTTAATTAGTGAACATAGTGAAATTCCATTATCTCAGTGAACAAGTGCGAAGAAGACGATTTGTGTACGGTTGTGCCACGAAATCCAAAATAAACACGACTAAAAACACTAAATAACGTGCAAAAATCGTCATAATAATCTCAATACCAAAACAGAGGTTAGCTGTCAAATCGAAAAACCATAGACACTAAACTATACGAACGAATGAACGAAGTGTCATAGTACCAACCTAACAGCAAAAAGTTTCGTTCAGAAATCTACTAAGAACCAATAACGTTCCGTTTTACTTTTGCGAAATGGAAACCCATCTGTCACCAGAGATGTCACTACTATTAGAAAAAATGAAAGAACAACTTAACCTCCAAACGAATATTATAACGGAAAACATTACAACGGCGGTACTTCTTCAGGTTGACGAAAAAATTAAACCAATACTAGAAGAAAATGAAAAATTTAAAACTGAAATAGAGAAACTCAACAGGAAAATAGAAAACCTAGAGATAAACGGAAAGAGAAACAACATAATAATACATGGGCTCCCGGAACCCCAAAATGAGAGTCAAGATGACTTAAAAGTTCTAGTTACTTCGACATTGAAAGAAATAGATGTTACACTTAAAGAAGAAGAAATAAACAGAATGCAGAGACTAGGAAGAGAAACTAAAGAAGGGGGTAAAATCAGACCAATTCTACTCGCTACAACAACCCTACAAAAAAAGATTCAAATTCTAAAAAATAAGAAGAAGATGAGTCCAAACACCTACATCACACAGGATCTGTCGAAAGAAGCTCAGAGTAAAAAGAAAGAAAAAAACAACAAAAATAAAAAAGAAAGTGAAAAAAGAAAGAGATCTGAAACCCCTAGCCCCAAAAATCTAAGAAATTCAAACAATACGAAACTGATAAAACGAGATGCCTTTCAGTACATGCGGGAGAGATCTCATTCACTCTCGGAAAAATACTCACACCGAAACGAAAAAACGGAAAACACTGACCGGACAACCACAACAAGCCAATGAACAACAACAATTGCTGAGTCTCCCACCACGGCTGGTCCCCGCGGGAGTACTAGACCATCACCCTCCAACAAAAAGGAGTGAGGTACTTCATATTGCAACATTAAATACAAGAACGCTCAGAACCCAAGAAAGTTTACTAGAGTTGGAACACTCATTGACCAATATAAAATTCGACATTTTGGGAATAAGTGAAATGCGAAGACTGGGCGAAAGAATAGAAGAACATGCTAGCTACATATTATACCACAAAGGTGAAACTGCCGGTCACAGAGGGGTTGGGTTTCTCATAAAACAATCCCTTAAGAAAAACATACAAGAATTCATAGGAAACTCCGACAGGTTAGCGATATTGAACATAAAATTACCAGGATACAAGAAACCGTGGAGTATCATACAGGCATATGCACCAACCGAACAAGCTGAACTGTCAATACTCGAAGCTTTTTACGATGAGCTTTCATTGGCCATAAAAAACAATGCCTGTAAACATATTATCCTAATGGGTGATTTTAATGCACAAATCGGAACGAGGCAAAACATAAATGAGTATGTATTGGGTGAGTTCGGTTATGGAAAGAGAAGTCGCAACGGACAGAAGCTAGTTGAGTTTTTAATGGAACACAATCTACTGGCACTAAACTCGTTCTTCAAAAAAAACCAAAGAAATAAATGGACATGGATTTCCCCTGATGGTTCTACCAAAAACGAAATCGACTACATAATGAGCAACTACCCTAAAGCTTTCACTGACACCACCGTCATAAGTAATCTCAACTTTAATACAAACCACCGTATGGTTCGTTGCTCTCTTAGAAAATCACAAACAAAAATGTCTCGTAACCATACCAAAATCAATACAAACCATCAGTCGAGACAAACCTGCTTCAATAAATGCAGCTCTCTCAAAGAAATCAAGAAACAAATTTCCAACGTAAAACTAGACACCTCACAGAAATATGAAATTCTAGAAAAAGAACTACAACATATCAATACTACAAGCAGTATCTCCCAAAACTCCAATAAATACCAACTCAGTAAACAAACTCTCCAACTAATCGACGAAAGGAAGAAGCTTATAACCACCCAATCCAGAAAAGAAAACAGAAACTTAATTTCCGACCTAAGCAAAAAAATAAAGGAAAATATACGAAAAGACCGCAAAGCCAAGCGGTTGGAAACATTAGAGCTCCATATTCAGAAAACAGGTGGGCTGAAAAAAGCCCTGAAAGAACTTCGAGAATCGGGTAAAGAGTGGGTACCCAAGCTCAAAAAAAGGTCGAAAGATATCACGATACGCCATTAAATCAAAGATTTAGCTACAAATTTCTATCGTAATCTTTATGCCAGACAAGATACCGAAACAACAACGAACCACAGTACAACTCTCAGAGATCAAACCTACCAAGCGACTTTGGAACCAATAGCTGACATTTTACCATGTGAAATTGAAAAGGCAATTAGAAGCCAAAAAATGGAGAAGTCTCCAGGACCTGACAAAATCACCAATGAATTGATGAGAAGAACATTAGAAGAACTGACCCCAATCCTAACAGCTATCTTTAACGAAATTTTACGAAATGGCCACATTCCAGAACAATGGGCAAAATCCCACATCATTTTAATACACAAAAAAGGCGATAAGGAAAACATAGAAAACTACAGACCGATAAGCCTGATGTCAAATGTATATAAAGTTTTTGCAAAAATAATATTAGACCGAATTAGCGCACTATTGGACGAAGCACAACCAGTCGAACAAGCAGGATTCAGAAAAGGCTTCTCTACTATCGACCATATACATACCATCAAGCAGGTACTGGAAAAATACAACGAATATAATAAGAAAATTTACCTAGCTTTTATAGACTACGCCAAAGCCTTTGACAGCTTAAACCATGAGTATATTTGGAAAAGTCTAGAACAACGAGGAATACCAAAGTCTTATAACAGTATAATAAAAACAATTTATTCGAATAGCATGGCCAAAATTCAGTTGGAAACGCTTGGAGAGGAATTCAGCATACAAAAAGGTGTGAGGCAGGGTGACCCACTATCACCAAAATTATTCTCAGCAGTACTATAAAGTATATTCTGCAACTTAAATTGGGATAAATACGGTATCAATATAAACGGAAAAAAACTACACCATTTAAGATTCGCGGACGATCTCATACTTCTTGACGAACACCCTGAAGACCTCGAATGTATGATAAACAATTTGAACGAGGAAAGCATAAAAGTCGGGCTGAAAATGAACACCAGCAAAACTAAAGTAATGACAAACGCCACAAAAGTCGACATCAAAATCAAAAACGACGCTCTGCAGTATGTCGAAGACTATACCTACCTAGGTCAAGTCATTTCTACTAAAGATCAAAATGACAAAAGAAATCAACGTCAGGATAGCTACTGGATGGAAAAAGTACTGGGCGCTGAAAGAAATCATGAAATCCAAAGACCTTGGCATGTCAACAAAAAGGAAGACATTTAACTCTTGCGTACTTCCCTGTCTAATTTATGGATGCGAAACCTGGACACTCACAAAAGCATTAAGACAAAAACTTGCCGTAACGCAGAGAGCAATGGAGAGGAGTATGACCGGATATAAACGCCAGGATAGGCTTAGAAATTGCGACCTTAGATCAATAACAAAACTCACCGACATACTTACCCGAGTTGACCAACAGAAATGGAGGTGGACAGGGCATATGATGCGTGATAAAACAGTGAAGTGGAGCAGGGAAGTGACGGAGTGGTACCCTAGAGACGGAAAAAGGAGTCCAGGGAGACAGTACGCTAGGTGGGAAGACGAGATGAAGATGACGGCAGGCCCAAACTGGAGAAGGGTCACCCAGGACAGACAGCAGTGGAAATTGTTGGAGGAGGCCTTTGTCAACAGGCACGCCGAAATCAGAGATATCTTATAGTGAAAAATTTGTAAATTGTTTATTTTTAATTTCGGAATAAAGGGCTTTATTATTATTATTATTATTATAAGTCCTTACTAGAGGAGTTGTACCTTCCATCATCAGCTCAGCTACATGAGATGATGATCACCATGCGCAAGTACTTAAATTACTTCATAAAATTTGCGAAAAACTGTGTGTAGGCCTATAAAATTTGAGGGTTGCCCTCGATTTCCCCAAGATCCAGTCATCAGATCCTGACATGGTGACAATGGGACCACTCCCGAAGTATCTCCTTTCGAACAAAAAAATAATTTTGAAAATCGGTAAACAATTGGCGGAGTAATCAGGTAACAAACACACAAAAAAAAAAAAACATACCGTCGAATTGATAACCTCCTTCTTTTTGAAGTCGGTTATAAAAGCTATGTCCGAAAAATGGTCTTCGTAAAACACTGTGCTATGCCACCATCGTTGGTACTCGGCCATCTCCGGCGCCGTTCGGCTGCCGTCGTAGATGTAGGTACATGCGTTCGGCCATCTTCGGCGCTGTTCGGAAGCAGTTCGACGCCGTACGCAGCCGTACGGATGCGAACAGCTACCGTCGGAGATGAAGGCATGCGTTCGGCCTTCTTCGGCGCTGTTCGCGGGAAGCAGTTCGACGCCGCACGCAGCCGTACGGATGCGATCAGCTAATCTACAAACGACTCGTTCTGCCGTCGGCCGAAGTCGCGTCGCGTCGTCCGAGCCGAGCCGGTGCGAATGGCGTTGGTGTCTCGGTCTAGCAAATGGCAGTTCTAAGCGACAGAAAGAGAAAGGGCGACGGAAAAAGCTGATTCCGCGTCGATAGATGTGGGAGCACCCTAAATGTATAGCACTGACGTAGACTTGCTGCAAACTTCGTAGTTCGTAGTTGTCTTTGGCAGTATAATTAATGATGGTTAACAGTAATTGAACTGTTTTGGCATGTGCTCGTATATAATCTTCAGGGGCCAGGAAATGAATTATATTTTCAGCATATAATTATGCAGGCGTCAAATTATGTAGTAGTTAAATGCTCTGATGAAAATTGTAGTTTGTTTAGATTTCAGCCATAGTTTTCACATTGAACTCAAATTATATAACTTACCATACCAAATGTTAGCGCAACGAATAGTAGCAGCGCATTAGATTCGCTTTACTATAGACCTAACCATTCGTGAATTAAAAGTAATACCATCCGGTGCAGAGCGTCCTACGCGCGAAGACAGCCCCCAAAGACGGCAGCACTTACAAACTTGTGGTTGCTAGCCTGATTTGTCCCCGTACCCCTTGATTAATGGTGACATAAGCAAATGCAAAGGTATTATCCCCTACTGCAAAAACCAGCAACCTTGAATGTGCCCACTGCTGGAATACAGGCTTCCTAAATATGACAGGAAATACACTCTAATCTACTTTGAGGCACCTACGTCAGTTGGTACATGTTCTCTTTTACCGTTATGAAAGCACTGGTGATGAAACCAATTACACAAAGCCCTTGTCTAAGTTTGAATCAACGCCACTGCTTAGGTTAAATCTAGCCAGAAGCAAAGATGAGAACTAAGATGGAGCGATCTAGAAGGGATTAGAACTCCTGTACACTGACGAAACACAGTAAAACTGTTTGGCATTGGAATGCGACAGGACGGCTAGCCAGGCAGCCCTAATGAAGTCTACCATCGTCAGTGGGATTGCTCATAGGTTAAAAGTAGCCTGTGGTGCTGCTACCCGGGGTGGACTTCTAGGAAGTTGGTCTCACCTACTCCAAAAAACTTCTCAACCTATCTGACCTCGCGGGCATGCGGACGGCGAGTAATGGGCGGCTCACCGTACGATCATGGACCATACCCAAGTCGACGGCGCGTCATCTTCTACGCGCGCCACATAGAGCTGTCAGCAATAGGACGGGCCCCCTTAGAGGACCGAAGCCTGCCGGGCTCGCGCGTCTGTCTTATCAGGTCACCGTGGCTCTGAAACGTAAAGGGCTATTGAAGAACACCGTGGATTTCAGACAGTACAAGTCTTAGGCCCTCCCGTCCTGCTTTGGATGGGAGGAATCATTTGATAATTACGAGTATAATTTCATTTCATTTCATTTCATTTATTCTTAACAAAAATAGATTTGTGTCGAATACGGGATCAATAATAATCACACACATTACAATAATAATAATCACACAATTATCACAATACTAATAATCAAAAGTCACAACAGAAAAAAAGTCAAAATTAAAAATTAGTAAAAAAAAAGTTACAATCAATAATAATTATGGATACAATGTCAAAATTTATGTAATAATCAAGAATTAAGGTAATAAAAAAAAGAAAAACAAACATTCAACTTAATCAAAATAAAACACAATAACAACTTACACTGTGGCATTATTTTTTTCTCTAAAAAACTCCTCTATAATATAGTAGCACTTCGTCAATAGGAATGAGTTTAATTTGAATTTAAATATTCTTGGACTATTAATGATTTTTAGATTTAATGGCAATTTATTGAAAGGGGTTTGCAACTTTTTGGCATCAAATTTTTTTTTCTTTCGCCAGTAATGAAATCTTGGTCATTAGTAGACCGTAGCCTAAGAAGTTCGCAAAAAATAATAAAAAATATCTAAACCGTAACCAACCAGAGATATGACGGTTTTTATTTTGTTCAAATCTGGAGTTACTTTTAGTAGGAATCAATAGATTTATTGATAGCTAGCTTTTGCCCGCGGCTTCGCCCACTCCAACCACCTTTATGTGTTGCCTATAACCGTCTCTAAAGTCCTATCTATCTCTGTAACAAAATTCATCAACAAGTGTTCAGCCGTTTTGACGTGAAAACTTAACATACCTACATACATATTTCGTATTAATGTAATACTAGTAGGTTTTGTTTTTTTTTAGCGTGGTAAAATCATCAAATGAGTCCTCCCACCTCAGGCAGGGCGGAAGGGACTGTCAGACTTCTACTGACTAAAATCCACAGTGTCCTTCAGTAGCCTGTTATGTTCCGGGGTCATTATGCTGACGCTCTTTGAGGCGCGCGTGGGACACAACGCGCCGTCGACCCGGGCATGGTCCATGGTCGGGCATGACGAGTTGCCCTTTACTCGCTGCCCGCATGCCCGCGCCTACGGTGGCCGGAGATCGTCTGCTGACGTCCGACGCCGCGGGCGCCTACCACTGCGTTTGGGGCAGAGGGAGGACTTCACGAGCATTACTGCTTCCCAGAAGGAGGCGACCGCTTCCCACTCCGTCTCGCCCCGCAGCATGGCCGCACCAATGCCGGGCGCGAGAGGTATCCGCCTATCGCCGCCGTGAGGACACGTCGGTGCACTGCCCAAGCTGGACAGTCTTGCACCGTATGCTCTACTGTGTCCTCCGGGCGATCTTCGCAATGGTGGCACCCGGGCGTTTCCTCCCTCCCTATCAGACACAGGAACCTCCCGAAACTTCCGTGTCCGGTGAGGACCTGCGTCATCCGATAGGTCAGGACGCCGTGACGTCATTCCAGCCACTTCTCAAAGAGGGGTCTTACCGCCGCGATTGCGGCGTGCTCGTACCTCGGTTGCGACAGTCGTCCCCTCCATACTGCCCTGACATCGCGCCGGAGCTCTTCCCGCCGCGCCTCGACTTCTCGAGGCAGCGGGGTCACGCCCCGGCGCTGCGCCTCCACGCGCCACTCATAGACGCGCTGGAGGGCAGTCGCCTCCAGATCCCAGGGAATACTAGTAGGTTTACGAGAAATAATGAGTGATTTGTTTATAACACTGTCAAGAAGATATTTTTACCGACTTCAAAAAAGTAGGAGGTTCACAATTCGGCGGAACTTTTTTTATGTACGTTCCTTTATTTCCCAATGACGCCTGGAGCGATTTGAGTAATTCTACTTTTGTTTGAAGGGTATCTTAGCAGATGGTCCCATTATGGTTTCTCGGTCATGACGGAATCTTGGAGAAATCGAGGAAACTTCAATAAATGACAGCAAAAATCATCTGCGATTGCTGCTATCGCAAACACACAACATAATAATTATTACGCCTGTACCTAATAAGAAGGGTAAAACAAAATCTTCTTGTTTTCTAACTTTGATTTTTTTTTGTAAAAAAGGGAAGCAACTTCAAAACCAGATTTAGATAATATTCAACAAAAATCTTCATATTAATCGGCGTCTTTGAATATCTACAATCCTAATGAGCAACAAAAACGAATCTATGCGGGCAACTTCACAAAATATCAATTATAGTTATATACGAAAACCTTCCCCAGAATGTAACGAACACTTTTCTGAAAACCCCATCAAAATCGGTTCAGCAAACCACGAGATAATCGCGGACAAACAAAAATACATATACTGTATGTATCACAGGTCGAACTGAGAACCTACTCTTTTTTGAAGTCGGTTAAAAATAATCAGAAAGTGAGTTTCCCCTCCCTGGGTGGAGCAGAAGAGACTATCAGACTCGTACGGACTATAAAAAAACTTTAAAAAAGAAAAGGGAACCGACTTCAAAACCAAACACAAAAAAACGATAAAATAACTTTTCTTTCGGAAGTCGGTGGCTTTGTTTTTTTTTTTTTATTTCATTGAGTTATGGCCACCGACTTCCGAAAGAAAAGTTATTTTATCGTTTTTTTTGTGTTTGGTTTTGAAGTCGGTTCCCTTTTTTTTTTTAAAGTTTTTTTATTTTTCCCTTTTTAGTTGCGATATTCAACAAAAATCTTCATAAAATCGGCTTCTTTGCAAACAAAAACGGATCTATGCGAGCAACTTCACGAGTTATCCATTATTGTTATATACTCAAACCTTCCCCAGAATGTAACAAACACTTTTCTGAAAACTGCATCAAAACCGGTTCAGCCAAACGCGAGATAATCGCGGACAAACATGCAATCGTCCCTGAAAATCTACGATCCAAGTAAGCAAAACGGATCCACGCGGGCAACGTCACGGGATATCTATTAGTGTTATATACTAAAACCTTCTCCAGAATATAGAGAACACTTTCCTGAAAACTGCATCAAAATCGGTTCAGCCAAACGCGAGATAATCGCGGACAAAAATGCAATCGTCCCTGAAAATCTACGATCCAAGTAAGCAAAACGGATCCACGCGTTCAACGTCACGGGATATCTATTAGTGTTATATACTAAAACCTTCTCCAGAATGTAACAAACACTTTCCTGAAAACTGCATCAAAATCGGTTCAGCTAAACGCGAGATAATCGCGGACAAACATGCAATCGTCCCTGAAAATCTACGATCCAAGTAAGCAAAACGGATCCACGCGGGCAACGTCACGGGATATCTATTAGTGTTATATACTAAAACCTTCTCCAGAATGTAGAGAACACTTTCCTGAAAACTGCATCAAAATCCGTTCAGCCAAACGCGAGATAATCGCGGACAAACATACATACATACATACATACATACATACAGGTCGAACTGAGAACCTACTTTTTTTTTTGAAGTCCGTTAAAAATCCACCGTGGTACAAAATGATGACGGGATAATGAGGAAATCTAGGAAAAAAACTTGCAGAAAATCAACGGATATTTAAGCATTATTTACTCAATCTGAAAACAATATACTATGGCTGTACCCACTTTGTCGCGGGGCTCACGAATTACCATGACCCCGTTACGTAAAGGGCTAATTGAAGGACACCGTGGATTTTAGTCAGTACAAGTCTGACAGTATGGGTGTCCCGGATTCATTTGATGAATTTACCTCGGTAAAAAAAAAGCGTCATTGAGAAATCTAGGAACATACATAAAAAAAGAAATATTGCGACGGCTTTTGTGAACCTCCTCTTTTTTTGAAGTCGGTTAAAACGATCTTCTCAACATTATTTTAAACAAACCACTCATTATTCTTCGTTAACCTACTAATATTACAAATACAAAATTAAGTCTATAAGTCTGTTCCATTTTTACGTCAAAACGGCTGAGCCGATGTTGATGAATTTTGGTACAGAGATAGATGGGACTCTAGATATAGTTATAGACTAAACATAAAGGTGGTTGGGGTGGGCAAAGTCGCGGGCAAAAGCTAGTACATCAAAAAATCGATGGATTCCTACAAAAAATAACTCCCGATTAGAACAAAATACGAACCGCCATAACTCTGGTTGGTTACGGTTTAGAAACTCATTTTTTTTTTCTATGGACTTCTTAGTTAGTAGTCTAATTATGCCCAAAGTTTCATCACTGGCGAAAGAAAAAAAAAATGATGCCAAGCTCCGTACTAAAAATTGCAAACCCCTTTGTACAGACTGTACTTTAGAGCTATGTTTGACAACATTTAATTTTGGCTGCAAATAATTAGGCAAATCTTTCCTGCGTGTTTTCACCCTAGTTTCCCTTTCTTCCTTTGTTTCATATTTATTTAGGTTTTTTAGAAAGCTACATATTAGAACCAAAATATAAAGACAAGGCACAGGTAGAATTTTTAATTTTACAAAATGCTCTCTACATGATTGAGTCTGGTCTAAGCGAAGAATAGTTCTGATGGCTCTTTTTTGCATAACAAAGGCTGCATCCATATTGTATTTATAACTGTTACCCCATAGTTTAATACTGTACCTCAGCTTGGACTCAACTAAGGCAAAATAAACATTTCGTAACTGAGCAATGGTTAGTTCGTCCCTTAAACTTCTCAAGGCATAGCATGCACTACTGAGAGTATTTGTGATTGCTTCCAATTCCTGTTTCCAGCTTAAGAGCGCATCAATTTGTATCCCTAAAAATCTTAAGTTTTCTAAAATTTCGACTTTATTTCCCAATGAAGCTATTTTAATACTATCCTTATTCCTCACGGTTGATTTGAATAGCTTACATTTAGTTTTCTCCACATTGAGTTTTAAATTGTTAGTGGAAAACCAATGTTCAAAAGCAAACAGAGCATGATTCACTTTATTTTCTAAGTCCCTTACAGATGTATCGTTCATAACGGCACTTGTGTCATCAGCAAAAATAACCATTTTGATGTCTGGTACTTTTTTATGCATATAGTTTGGTAAGTCGTTAAGAAATATTATAAAAAATATTGGACCTAAGACTGAGCCCTGTGGGACCCCTTTATGTACTCTTACAAGCTTAGATTTGTTAATTTTTTTATGTCCGCTTTCAACTGACTTAATTTCGACGTACTGTGATCTGTTCTGTAAATAAGAACTGAAAAGCTTTAAAACATTATCTTTTATTCCATAGTGTTCTAATTTGTCTAAAAGGATTTTATGTTCAACAGTATCAAAGGCAGAGCTAAGATCCAGGAATAGTCCTGCCACTTTTCTCTTATTATTTAGTTTACTAACCACGTCATCCAATAATGAGTCTATTGCATCAATAGTTCCTATGCTTCTTTGATAACCGAACTGTTGACAGTTAATGATATTGTGTTTGATCAAATGTTTGACAAGCCTATCTTTTATTACCTTTTCAAATATTTTGGAGAATACTGGTAGTAGTGAAATAGGTCTATAATTTGTTGCATCCAATTTAGAGCCTTTTTTGAATAAAGGCAGAACACGAGCAATTTTATATTGCTCAGGGAAAACACATTGCTCAATACATCTGTTTATTTTTTATACCACGTTAAAAAAAATATCTGACCTATCCCGAATTCCAACCTGTATTTAGATATTTATATAAAGCTACTTTTACCATAAACATGGTGTTTGATAACCGGTCAAGGTAAACGAGGTTTCCGGTAATTGCGATACAGTTATTGACCCATCGAATTTTTGCGCATCTCACGAAAATGTAATTAAATAATGTCGGTTAAGGTTGAGATTCCATTCTTTTAACAACTCGAACTATATTTTATTTGGAAAAGGTTTTGCCATTTGCTATAATCGGAATCATAACATTTTTTGTTATGGCAAAATATCAAAAACTGTGTCATAAAAAATCACAAAGGCATAACTTTGCTATCGTTGTAGCCCCTTTTAGAGTGCTAAAGCCTACCGGGGTCACGGGACTCACGAATTACCGTCACCCCGGAACGTAAAGGGCTATTGAAAGACACCATGGATTTTAGTGAGTACGAGTCTGACAGTCCCTCTGCCCTGGGTGGGAGGACTCATTTGATGATTTTAGCACGCTAAAAAAATTTTACCTGGTTGTCCATTCAAAAACCCTCGTACAACTCGCGCTTTCCGTGTACGTACACTCCTTGATAATAGATTGGCAACAAGTATCTAACCTTATAGGAATTGTAGTGTAATTATGGTGATAAAAATTAAAATATTTATGGGTCAAACAAAAACATGGTGTAAAAATTATTGGAATGGATTCAGATACTGATTCTGAACAAACTAAGTATGTTTTGGTTATTTAAAAAAAAAGTTTTATAATCTCCAAATAGGTGTTCCAGGTCTGAGTCTTTGTGTATGTGAGTTTAAATGATGTAAACGCACAGTTAAGAGTAATTGTAGAATGAACCAATGGTTTAAAAACAAAATCGCAGTCACGTAACTATTTCCTCATTTAAAATTCACCCCCTATTATTTTTATCCGCCATCTAAGTGTCAGGTACCATCTTGGTTTACAGCATCAAATGTAGCAAAAACATCTAATCAGATCTTCTCAACTTTCTTAAAACCCAGCCTCATCCGCTAAGGTCACGATAAAACAAAGCGATCCTCGGGCATACAAACACATGGTCATTAAAACCATTGAATACTGCACTACACGATTTAATTGATCGATGTTATACCTCACATATAAATACAGAATGAACATTGAGAAATCATCAGTTACATGTGCAGCTTTAGGGTATCAAGTAGTGGAATCGAGTTCAATCAGTTATCAAAATTCAAGGAAGAAAAATGAAATTGGTTGGTGTAAAAAGTTTGCATACCTACCTATCATATTTATATTTTTTCACAGTAAAATTGATGAGGTGGGCCAGTGATAAAGACATCGACTGATGCGTTGTAGATCGGGGTTTCGAACAAAGCAAGATCCATTACTTTGTGTCATTTGTTTCACGTGTGAAGGAAATCGGCATGTCGTAGAATCAAATATTACGAAGCTTATTGTGACATCTACCAACCCGCACAGTTATCGCGATAATAACTCATTTGATCACACATTAGTGTAAAGCCTCATTTAGACGGAGCAAGAACTCGCATGCGAGTTTCACTACATTGCGGTATTTGTTTGATCAACTGAATTCGTTGTACCTATAAAGTCCGCAATGTAACGCAACTCGCATGCGAGTTCTTGCATCGTCTAAAAGAGGCTTTACATTAGAAGTATCAGCAGTGGAAACATTATAGGCTGATTATTGAAAATAATATCTCAACGATAGACAATCCTGGTTAAAATATCGTAACATTATAATAAAATATTGTATTTACTTTCATTTTCAGTTTCTCCTCATACTTGCCGTTAGTTTGGCACAAGCTGCCAAACTGGACAAGACCTACCTACCTCCTAATGCTCAATCATCAGCAGGATCTGACTTCCTCGAGACTCCTCGAGAATCTGATGGGTTCGAAGATCAAAGCGATACTTACTCAAACAACGGATTCTCCAGCCAAAACACTTTTGCCCAGAACGGAGCTTACTCAGGCTTCGAAGCTCGTCCCGAGCGCGCCCAGGCTGCCTTTGAGAGGAACGCTGCTATCCTTCGTCAGGACAACTTCAATGATGGAGAGACTTACGCGTATGCGTATGAGACTGAGAACGGTATCTACGGCGAGGAGAACGGAGTGGCGACCAATGGAGTCCAGGCTCAGGGAGGGTATTCCTACACTGGTGATGATGGCAAGGTCTACTCTGTGAGGTGAGGGTCCAAAATTACCACACTGATGTCAAACGATAGTGCTGTGTCATCAAATTGATATAACATCTTTTATCTTTCAGGTACACTGCTGATGAGAACGGTTTCCAGCCCCAAGGTGACCACCTCCCCACTCCTCCTCCCATTCCCGCAGAGATCCTGAAAGCTCTGGAGCAGAACGCACGCGATGAAGCTGCTGGCATCTTTGATGACGGTAAGCAATCGGAGTGATGATAATAAAATATGCGTAACAATTGAATTACCCTCCTGGATGTATCGGATTCGTTATACATAGTCAATGCTTTTGGAGGTCTTTTGAACACTCATACTATGCAAATAATCTAGCGCGATTTAACAACTATTAATCCGTAAAACAAAGGTTAAATTGGCCAGTTATCTATACTAATATTATAAAGAGATAACATTTGTTTGTAAGTTTGTATGTTTGTAAGTTTGTATGTAGGGGGTAATCTCCGGAAGTAATGAACCGATTTAAAAAATTGTTTCACTGGTAGAAAGCTACATTATCCGTGAGTGCTATAGGCTACAAATTATATAGATATCATACATATTAGCCGAAATACTGCCCAACGAAGTGGGCACGGGTCAGCTAGTAGTTAAATAAAGTTTCCTCTTCAGAAAGAAACTTCTCTTTCTATTTCTAAAGAATTTTTACTCTTCCCCAGGATCTTATAATAAAGGCAAATATGACAACACGATTCAACAACAGTATCACAACAACAATGGACAATCCAACAACGATGATAGAAGTGCTGGCGCACTCGATGAATTCCAGAGAGCATACTTACCTCCATTTACTCAGCGTGAAAACCAAAATAATGAAGTGAGTCAAGTTACCAACAATGACCTTTCTGGCAGCGATGAAACTGTTGCCAATGCTGGAATTCAGAAAGCGTATCTTCCACCTTTCGTTAAGCAAGGCAACCAGAGAAACGGAGTAACCCAAGCCACCTTTAACAACAATGCTCTTGCCCACAACAGAGATACTGGTAGAGCTAGCATCTTCAATGGAGTTCAGAAAGCGTACCTTCCTCCCTTTGCTCAGCGTAACAACCGGAGAAATGGAGTGAGTTTAGCCAATTTTAACAACAATGATCTTGTTGGCAACAACGCTGAGAGGAGTAACTCTATTGCTGGAACAGAAAATGTGTATCTCCCACCCTTTGCTCAACGCAACAACCAGAGGAGCGATGAGACACAAGCCATTTTCAACAACATTTCTCCTGCTCGCAACGATGCTGATGTAAGCGGTAACTTTGTCGCTGGTTTCCAAAAAGCATACCGTCCTCCTTTTGCTCAGCGTGAAAACCAGAGAAGTGAAGAAAGACATGCTACCTTCAATGCTAATGTTCTGGCCGACAACGATGCTGTTGATAGAAAAAGCTCTGTATTTGATCTCCAAAAAGCATACTTGCCTCCCTTCGGACAGCGCAACAGCCACAGAAGCGATGTGACCCAAGCCACATTCAACAACAATGCTCATATTCGCAACAACGCTGCTGATAGTGGAAACTCTATTGCTGGCGTACAGAAAGCATACCTCCCTCCTTTTGCTCAGCCCAACATCAAGAGAGCCAAAGCACGGCAACCCATCTTCAACAACAATGCTCTTGCCGGTAATGCTGCTACTGAAGGTGATATCATTAATGGAGTTCAGAGAACATATTTACCTCCAGTTTCTGAACAAAACTACGCTTCAGAAAGTGGTAGCCTTAATACTAGACTCCAAAATGCATATCTTCCACCATTTGGGTCGCGTCACACTTAAGACATTAAAAAAAAATCCCAACAGTAGATAAATAACCCTTCTGGCGCAGTCGGGTAAAAACCTGTAGTCACGAACATTTTACCTACCTCCAATGTTGATTCGTTACTAAATATCTATGGCTTTCAGTAAGAGATTGGTGCACAAGTAGAAAGGAGTTAATTTGTATAATGTAGTATTTATTATATTTAATAAAGTTTTTAAATTTATTCCAGTGTTTTATTTATTTAAATAAAGTTATGCCACATATTGTGGTATTAAGTTACAAACACATCTTAGTGTGACTGTCTGTCATGAACCCTTGTTTGTAATTCAGAATAGGATATTTATTTTAAATCACCAAGTGCATCTGGGCCGCTTGGAAACACATTAAATCTTTACTTTATTACCCGACAGCCAATAAATAATAGAACGCGCATACTTATTTTGGAGAAGTAGAACAAAAAACTATTCAATTGCTTTGCAAAGCATAAATCCTTTATTCTTAAAAACTATTGACAGACGTTAACTGATATTTTAGAAGAATTCTAAAAGAAAGATCTTACATCTTAGCTTATCTGCACACGTGTTTGTAATTTAAGTTTCACGAAATGGCCAAAACGATCCTTTTAGAGTAATTGAGACGGGCACAGCGCAAAAACAAAAGAGGTATTCGGGCTAACAGCCCTCATAAACATGCCACGGTGTCGTGGGAATTCCGAAGGGCTTGGCGAGTCCCTTAGCAGGTAGCTGGACTCAAGGGACGCTGAGGATTACTCAGGGCAGTTGGGCTTTGAACGTCTTGAGGTACACACGGGTGGACCCAGGAGTAAGTTCGGGAGATTCGGTTGGCGTCGGCCGAGAGACCGGGCGCGATATTACTTTGTTGTTCATTTGAATTATGTTTGGTCCAGTCATATATTAGTAATTAAAGTAAATCGAGTGCTAGTGGGCGGTGGAACGCGAGAAGGTGAATCCAGAGGGCGGTCTGATGTTGGAGATCATACGGGTGGTACTTGAGCAGAGTCTGTAAGTTAATTATAGACTAATTCTCTCCTAGGAACACTTGGTAAGTGTTAATTAATTGTAATTAACTTTATAGTAGCAGTTTGCTGAAGGCGCTGGGTGGCTGTTAATAATCATTTATTTCAGTACAGCGGGGCGACGCCTGAGCAGTACCTTATTTTATATTATTATCTTACGTCTTATTTGTTATGACTCCTTATCCCGTAACCCAGCAGTGATGTATCATTGGTGTTTGGTTATAGTGACACGGGGAAAGCCTTTGGCTACACTCTACATGCATCCCGCGCATTTCGTCTCGTACTCTGTACAACGACTCATCTGACTCCTGACGAATATAGACTTTTACGTGACGTCTCAAATAAATCAAAGGCAGAACCATGTCCATAGTTCGATTATACCAAGTTATATTATCACCAGCCAATGCGGTGATAATGTAACTGCCGGTGACAAGTACAATCGATAGTAACAAGCATTGCTATTAATTGGCAAACTAACCAAATGCTGTTGATGATTACTGTTTCCTGCAGTCTTGCTCAGAGACTTTGCGTGTTGGTTGATGGATGCGCATTTCAAGTTGGGGTAGGCACCACCAAGTATGTACCTGTATCTCCTATGATTTGCTAGCTCCGTTCCAAGAGAACGCTAGGGACTGACAAACGTGTCCCGCTAAAACAACTATGGCTAATATGCCCAACATTGTCGAATCGACACTATTTTATTGGCACGACACGTTACGACTGGGGGGGCGCTTAAATACGAAATGTGAAGTGACGATATTACCCACTTCGGCGTCCAGCAATACAAACGTAAAATGTTCTGCTATAGACTGATTCTACGAAGCGCTTGCGCAAGTTGTTTGTTGTGATTGCCAATGGGGTAGAGCCGTAAGGGTATTACGATAGTGCGCGTGTGTAGGAGATTAAATGGAAACGTGTCTTCCTCAATGACAGATGAACTTCTCAGATCTTTGTCTTAGGTGTTGGGTAGGACATGTAGAATAGAGTATAGGGAGCGTGATCTGTTAGGATTCGTAGCAGTGTCCTTAGTGGAGCTATGCGCTTAGGCCTAGCGGTCGCGTACTGGGGCAGTTATTGTAACCGGATTTACATGCCATAGAAATGGGTTAGCTTTAATCAAGTGTAACTTGTTAACGTAACTTAATTAAGCGCAAGCGTGACGTTTCCCTATCACATTTCTATATTATATCTTTGCTGTCCTCTTGTCTTACTAGCTTCATAATTATTATTTGATTTGTTAACATGACTTGATATTATTCATGTATGTATTACTGTGAACTCTCAGCACTAATCTACTTTGGTCCCCTCCCCTTTGCTGAGAGTTCAGTCCTCTCTGTCCCGGCGGAGGTCGCAGTTGTCAATGGTACGTGCACCACGGAGGTTGGGCGGAGGCGGGGCCCTACCTCGGCCCCCCCAGGGGGGGGGCCCCATCTTTCATATTTTCCAGTATATTAATGTAATTTAGGAAAAACGAAAATTTTATCAGCCTAGGGTATTTTATGAACAGTCACATGTGGTGCCGTGACCAGGATTCTCGTCATTAAATGTACTGATTCACTTCAGTGCAACGAGAAAGAACAAATTTATGGGTTACTACAATAATAACACAACGTAATTATATAGATTCTCGAGCTTGCGAGAGACGGCTTTAATTTACAGCGACAACAAAAAGTTTAAACATTTTGATCACCATATTATATTGAATGAATCAAACATTGGTATCGGGTTCAACTCCCGCGTAATTTATCAATTGATGTGTTATATTTTGACACAAAAATAACACAACACAATTTGTACCACTCATAGCGGGTTCAATTCCCGTGCAATTTTAAAGAGAGTGAATTAGTTTACGTTGCCATCGAAACAATACAACGTAATATTAGAAATCGTGAGAAACAATTGCGGAGTACATTTTAGGAGCTGTAATAAATTATAGTTGATTAGATATAATGGTCTGACGATGGATTCTTCAACCATTGACTGCGGGTTAAATTCCTGCTTGATTTATTTGATGTTGATGAGCTTGCGCTACTGTGTCAATGATCTAGTTAGACACAATAGCTGATGAGTGATAAAGTTCCTGTGTCACGGCTTGTGTTCTAGGCTTTCACAGAAATGATTGATCGGAATCATATGCCAGGAGGCAATTTTTGAACTACATGAAATGAGCGTTTGTCAGAGTTACTGCGCTACTTGTTACAAGGGTTCAACTCCCTGTTGACGTAAGTTTGTTGTTCGACAAATCAGTTTATTGATTATGAAATGTGCTTGCAATTACACGGGTGTTTGTCACGATATAATTGTGATGCGCCCTTAATCTCGGGATATATTTCATATTGTTACAGCTTATACAGTAAGAAACATGTAGCTTTAGTATTACAATTGATTTACTTGTCATTAGGTGTTACCGTAAGAGATTAACCTTTCAGACTCTAAGGAATAAACCATATAGATGAATAGATACTCGTGTGGCCTAATTTCAAATTCCAGGTTGATTGAGACTTCGATGGGCGTCACTTCCCTTTGTCTTAGCGTTTGGGTTACACGTAAGCACGAGTCAAATGTAGCCGACATCTGCGGACTTCCAGGGCAGCTGTGTCGACGGCAGCGTGACTTCTTTTACGAAGCTAAGTTTCACTTTTATTATACTTCACAGTTACACGATGTCATGTGGTTTGACCTCGACATTGCAGTAAAGGTACGCGTAGTATTGTTTGAATTTTTAAGACAATGCACCTATTCAGTGCCGGCAGACAAAGGAACCTACAAGGGAGAGTAGATGTGAACATTATGTTGAAACGATTGGCGGAGTGGCTGAGTAGTCAACTGTTGCGCGGCGTGTCGCGGGTTCGATCCCCACACGGAACGAATGTTTTTGTGATCTACGGGTCTGGGTGTTTGTATATGTGGGTTTCTGTGTTTGGGAACGCACCCACGATACAGGAGAAATTCGTAGTGTGGGGCAAAGGCAATGTTCAATTAAAAGAAACGACTGATTTTCAATAATCAGATTTATTTTGTTACATCATAGAACCAGTAATTGTTTGACCAATCTGGGATGCACATTTTTTTAAACTAAAGGAAAACCTATTTTTTTTAATTGTAGAAGTGATCTTCAAGTTAAATAGCGGAAAGTACTATTTATTTATGTTAGTGGCACGGTTGACACATTGTCTTACTGACCGCTTGCTTTGCTGGGTGTAACGGGTTCGATTCCCGCATGGAACGAAGATTTGTAATTAACTGCAGGCAGTTGTTCTACATATTTATGGCTGTTTGGGTATACCTACGGATTTGGATGTACATCCACAGTACGTGAATGCATCCACGAAGGAGGAGTAATCCTTGATGTGGAGCGACGCATTGTTGCGAGAAAAGCGTGCACATATTAAATAGTACACGTTACAGATGATGCTCATTTTCTGATAAAATCTTCCGCACTAGTAAAATCACAGGACTGATCCTTCCTCTCACTAACGGAGGGGGGAGGCTGATCGGGATTAAAAATACTTATAATAACATATAGGCGATAAATAAGATTACATAACATTAGTTTTTTAATATGACTTCTCAATTCTAGTTGGAATCCTGGAAATGCTCACTCCTCTTAGAATCGGAGGGGGGCGACTAATTGGGATTGAGTCTAATATGTCTATGTGCGGACTATTTCAGCCACCGGATACAACAGCGAGCAGCGGGTTGAGCTCGCCCAGCGTAAAGGAAAGGCCTCTGTCCAGCAGCAGCTGCGATAGGCTGAATTAAGGACGAGGGAACACCGTAGAGGTAGCGTCAATCACAAATACTCTTGAAAGAGACTCTGGTATGTAAATCAACATTATAAGCATGCACAGGTCTTTTGAAATAAATTGGATCGCGGTTTAATATACCTACAATTTAATTACAATTGAGTATTTGACTGGAGGACCATTTAGAAATTAATTAATTACATTTATGATTGAAGATGCTTATGCAAAATAACTCAAATTTATGGCAAACTATGCATCTTATTAGATTCGTGTTCCAGCTGAAAAACTTACAGTAACAGGTTTATATCAATATTAGTAGCGGGTGTGCGCATATAGTATCATAACGTCATGGAAATGCACAGGTTTACCCTAATGTGAAAGCTCATCCGCTGAACTGCGTCACGCGTCTGATTTTCAGAGGGGGGAATGTGACTGTCTGTCATGAACCCTTGTTTGTAATTCAGAATAGGATATTTATTTTAAATCACCAAGTGCATCTGGGCCGCTTGGAAACACATTAAATCTTTACTTTATTACCCGACAGCCAATAAATAATAGAACGCGCATACTTATTTTGGAGAAGTAGAACAAAAAACTATTCAATTGCTTTGCAAAGCATAAATCCTTTATTCTTAAAAACTATTGACAGACGTTAACTGATATTTTAGAAGAATTCTAAAAGAAAGATCTTACATCTTAGCTTATCTGCACACGTGTTTGTAATTTAAGTTTCACGAAATGGCCAAAACGATCCTTTTAGAGTAATTGAGACGGGCACAGCGCAAAAACAAAAGAGGTATTCGGGCTAACAGCCCTCATAAACATGCCACGGTGTCGTGGGAATTCCGAAGGGCTTGGCGAGTCCCTTAGCAGGTAGCTGGACTCAAGGGACGCTGAGGATTACTCAGGGCAGTTGGGCTTTGAACGTCTTGAGGTACACACGGGTGGACCCAGGAGTAAGTTCGGGAGATTCGGTTGGCGTCGGCCGAGAGACCGGGCGCGATATTACTTTGTTGTTCATTTGAATTATGTTTGGTCCAGTCATATATTAGTAATTAAAGTAAATCGAGTGCTAGTGGGCGGTGGAACGCGAGAAGGTGAATCCAGAGGGCGGTCTGATGTTGGAGATCATACGGGTGGTACTTGAGCAGAGTCTGTAAGTTAATTATAGACTAATTCTCTCCTAGGAACACTTGGTAAGTGTTAATTAATTGTAATTAACTTTATAGTAGCAGTTTGCTGAAGGCGCTGGGTGGCTGTTAATAATCATTTATTTCAGTACAGCGGGGCGACGCCTGAGCAGTACCTTATTTTATATTATTATCTTACGTCTTATTTGTTATGACTCCTTATCCCGTAACCCAGCAGTGATGTATCATTGGTGTTTGGTTATAGTGACACGGGGAAAGCCTTTGGCTACACTCTACATGCATCCCGCGCATTTCGTCTCGTACTCTGTACAACGACTCATCTGACTCCTGACGAATATAGACTTTTACGTGACGTCTCAAATAAATCAAAGGCAGAACCATGTCCATAGTTCGATTATACCAAGTTATATTATCACCAGCCAATGCGGTGATAATGTAACTGCCGGTGACAAGTACAATCGATAGTAACAAGCATTGCTATTAATTGGCAAACTAACCAAATGCTGTTGATGATTACTGTTTCCTGCAGTCTTGCTCAGAGACTTTGCGTGTTGGTTGATGGATGCGCATTTCAAGTTGGGGTAGGCACCACCAAGTATGTACCTGTATCTCCTATGATTTGCTAGCTCCGTTCCAAGAGAACGCTAGGGACTGACAAACGTGTCCCGCTAAAACAACTATGGCTAATATGCCCAACATTGTCGAATCGACACTATTTTATTGGCACGACACGTTACGACTGGGGGGGCGCTTAAATACGAAATGTGAAGTGACGATATTACCCACTTCGGCGTCCAGCAATACAAACGTAAAATGTTCTGCTATAGACTGATTCTACGAAGCGCTTGCGCAAGTTGTTTGTTGTGATTGCCAATGGGGTAGAGCCGTAAGGGTATTACGATAGTGCGCGTGTGTAGGAGATTAAATGGAAACGTGTCTTCCTCAATGACAGATGAACTTCTCAGATCTTTGTCTTAGGTGTTGGGTAGGACATGTAGAATAGAGTATAGGGAGCGTGATCTGTTAGGATTCGTAGCAGTGTCCTTAGTGGAGCTATGCGCTTAGGCCTAGCGGTCGCGTACTGGGGCAGTTATTGTAACCGGATTTACATGCCATAGAAATGGGTTAGCTTTAATCAAGTGTAACTTGTTAACGTAACTTAATTAAGCGCAAGCGTGACGTTTCCCTATCACATTTCTATATTATATCTTTGCTGTCCTCTTGTCTTACTAGCTTCATAATTATTATTTGATTTGTTAACATGACTTGATATTATTCATGTATGTATTACTGTGAACTCTCAGCACTAATCTACTTTGGTCCCCTCCCCTTTGCTGAGAGTTCAGTCCTCTCTGTCCCGGCGGAGGTCGCAGTTGTCAATGGTACGTGCACCACGGAGGTTGGGCGGAGGCGGGGCCCTACCTCGGCCCCCCCAGGGGGGGGGCCCCATCTTTCATATTTTCCAGTATATTAATGTAATTTAGGAAAAACGAAAATTTTATCAGCCTAGGGTATTTTATGAACAGTCACATTAGTATTATGGTTTTAAAAGAGACCATATGACATTACAATCATATTCACCACGTGAGCTCAGTTGAAAACCGGTGTCGGGCTCCAGTTGTCCGGCATTTGCTGAACTGGGTCACACAATATTTAATGTATAATTGTAAGTTTTCTATTAATTATTTTCTTTCCTTGTTTATGTTGTGTGAATTTATGGCATAACTGTGTCAATAAACGTTATTATTCCTTTCTTTTTTTATAGTTTTCAAAGCGTTTAAAGTTTGACATGAAATACCTTTGTTTGTTTTTAGCTTTTTATATTGTCAGATAATGATCTGAAAAACGGTTACCAAAGCATGTCAGTAATGTCCAAAACAAACTGATGTAATAAATCACGCTGTTTGACATTGTATCTTGAATGCAAAATAAGATCAATAATTAATACGAAAGAAATACTTACAGCTAAGAAATACATATGTTTTAGATCGTAGACGAAGCTGTTTGGAGTTTTTATAAACAGTGATCTTATCTTACTTTTTACTTACTTATATGGATGGGTGGATGGTTTTCTTTTGGTTGTTGATCTTTCACATAAAAACTACTTAATGAAATTGGATGTTCGATACTCAGATAGGTAGTATGGATAACTACTTGCATTAAAACATTAAGGTACTTTTTATCCCAGCAGTGTGACGTTCCTCGTTCACATCATGCGGGCTACGCCAGAATTACCAGAGAATTGATGTTTGCTAAGCGCGTCAATACCTCGTTAGTCAGATTGCAGAAGTCAGGTGTCTTCGTTGGTGTCGTCTCTACCTTATTAATAAAACGAGAAGTAAAGTTACGCCAAGGCAAATCCTTAAAAATGTATGGTTAGTCCGAAGATTATCCTGGTTGTAACTTTAGTCGACGTTTATTAATAAGGGGGTACATGTCTATGTGGTAAGATTAAATTCCTGAAATAAATCAATGATCCATACGTTAAGAGTTTTTGGAACGAAGTTCCTTATCGCGCGTTGTGAAAGGGGGCTGGACGGAAATTCTTACGAAAAGTTGTCACGACACTTTTATCCGACTGCGCGACGCAAAGGAGGGTAATGTGTTTATTACCATGGAATGGAATGGACTGGACTGGACTGGACTGGACTGGACTGGACTGGACCGGAACGGACCGGACCGGACCGGATCGGACCGGACCGGACCGGACCGGACTGGACCGGATCGGACCGGACCGGACCGGACCGGACCGGACCGGACCGGACCCGACCGGACCGGACCGGACCGGACCGGACCGGACCGGACCGGACCGAACTGGACTGGACTGGAGTAGAGTCGCGACGATTATTTTTGTTGAGTGTATACAGTAACTTCGTTCCATCCGGGTGTCCCTTGACACCTCTCAAGTTTTTTTTTTTTATATTTTGCAATAAGAAATTCTACTATATCGTGAGTGCGTTTAAAAACGACGATGAAGAAGATACAAGGCCATGCAAGGTGTCAGAAATAGAAAAAGGAATTTCTGCTTCCTTATTTGAACTCTTTCACAACTAGCTTCACTTTGCAAATTACTTAAAGATAAGATTGGCACGATACGTCTAGTGTAGCAATGGAAGTTACGTCTAAAATTTAAATTCAATTTTAAGATGGATCTGTTGCATAAACTGATGAGTAGCCTACTGTCTAGATCAGCCTTTATCAGTGTGGCTTGTGTAATTTTATAATAAGTAAGACAACCACTTAGAAGTAGGTAATTACACCATTTTATGAGGTAATTCAAGTGCAGAGTCTCAACCGAAGAAAAAATTCTTACAAGGAGGTTTTTCCCATCTATATTAGGTCGGTTTCCAGTCTAAAAAAAGAATTAAACAAAAGTCATCATGCAGCTGAATATCACAACCCAGTAACTGGATGCCAAAGCCCCTTTGGTCGTCAGATTATCGAGCTTCTGACTAATAGTAATGACTGTCAAAAATCTACAAATGACAGCCGGGACCGACAGCTTTATGTGCTTTCTGACTTTTTACTGACTAAAATCCACGGTGTCCTTCAATAGCCCTTTACCTTCACGGTTACCCGATAGTCCCGCGACCCAAGCAGGCTTTGGCCCTGTAAGGGGGGCCCCGTCATATTGCTGACAGATCTCAGAGCGTGGAACGCGACATGCGCGTCGACCCGGGCATGGTCTATGATCGGACAGCGAGTCGCCCATCACTCGCCGTCCGCATGCCCCAGCTAACCAAGCTACCTTAACTAAAAGTCTTGCTTCCTCTTTTAGAGAAAATAACTTGTCAGTTTTAATCTTTATCTTGATTACATCATTAAAATTCTTATGTCAATAACTTATTTACTACAAATGACTCAATTTTAAAGCAACGAATTACTAAACGAACAAATTGTTATTATTTATCCCACGATAGGCGTGGGATGGGAATTATTATAATTTAAATTTTATCTGATGCACTTTCAGATATAATAAGTGTTGTTTTTTAAATATTTAAATTGTTCTCGTTAACAGCTTGCTTAAATATTTTTCTAGTTTTATATATAGGATTCACCTTTAAAGGCACCACAGTTTAACTGTCAACTTGTATTTTTTACAGTGTATAATTATTACTAGTGTAAGTAAGTGCAAAGGAGTTCTAGTTCCTACTGAGTAACTTCGCTCCATTATAGGCCTTATCTTTGCTTCTGGGCTAGTTTTAGGCCAAACCCGTTTTATTTTTTTAAGTCGATCTAAATAAGAGCGAGACTAAACATAACATCAATGATAAAATGAACTAATACTCAATCTTTGCCAAGATTCATTTGTTTAGAAAGTACAGTTCATCTGATTCAAATTGCAGAATTGACACTGAATATATTATTCTTGTAGATATGATTGAACTGAATTTGGAGAAGAATTTTCACGTAACTTCAAAAAAATTAAACGGCAAAGTAGGTGGTTTCAATTATATTACATAATTATTTACATTTTAACATAATTATCAATTTACATTCAACAGTCTCAATAACGGTAGCCACTCCTCGCGTTGAAGGAGGGTTGCCTCCTCTGGGCGACGGGAGGGAGGTACGCTTTCTGGACTCCAGCGACGGCGCTATCGCTTTGACCGTTGTTGTTGTAGTACTGTTGTTGGTTGTCAGCGGCTTCACGGTAGGTTCCTGGATAAGAAAACAACGTCTATTACATTACAAAAACCAAAAAAAATACATATAAAATCTGGCAATCAGTACGGTTGATTGAATTTACTAATTTAGTTATTGTCGAGAATGATAAATATAGTTTCAAAAATACTTGTTACTCAATAATTAGCAACATTGCAAACTATAAATCATAAAAGCATTGTATTTGTTGTAAAATGCTGCAAAGTCTTCTGTTCTGTTCCTAAATAAATTGTTTTGTTTGATAATTTTAAATCGTGACTTATGTTTACCGTCATCAAAGATGCCAGCAGCCTCATCACGCGCGTTCTGCTCCAGAGCCTTCAAGATCTCTTCGGGAATTGGGGGAGAAGTGGGGAGGTGGTCACCTTGGGGCTGGAAGCCGTTCTCATCAGCTGTGTACCTGAAAGATACAAGGAATTTTATCAGTTTGAGGACATAGCACTATAAGTTGGCATACTTGTGGTAATTTTGGACCCTCACCTCACAGAGTAGACCTTGCCATCATCACCAGTATAGGAATACCCGCCCTGAGCCTGGACTCCATTGGTCGCCACTCCGTTCTCCTCGCCGTAGATACCGTTCTCAGTCTCATAAGCGTACGCGTAAGTCTCTCCATCATTGGAGTTGTCCTGACGAAGGATAGCAGCGTTCCTCTCGCGGGCAGCTTGAGCGCGCTCCAAGCCTGAGTAAGCTCCGTTCTGGGCAAAGGCATTTTGGTTGGAGAATCCATTGTTGGAGGAAGCACCGGACTGAAGAGGAGTTTGGAGGAAGGCTGATCCTGCAGAGCCCTGGGCGTTGGGTGGCAAGTAGGTCTTGTCCAGTTTGCCGGCCTGAGCCAGAGTAACGGCAGCTAAGACGATAAACTGGAAAAATATTGATAATTTAAAATTTTAAAAGGGTGTTTGATTGAACTAATTAGAACACTGACAATACAATACATTTTTGTCTTCTAATTAAAAAAAAGAAAAAAGCTTTGCTCCTCACTAGAAATTTCTTCCTAAACCGTGGGTGCGTTTACAAACATAGAAAGAAACTCACATGCACAAACACGCAGACCCGGAACAACTACTCGCGGATCATACAAATATTTGTACCGTGCGGGGATCGAACCCGCAACACGCTGTGCACTACGCTAACCGTGTCGCAATCCACCTCTATCGAAGTCAAAGAACACCCAATTTTTTATAGTTTGTTTAATTTTCTTTTCGTTATTTTGGCAATTGCCCGTAACTCACCAGTTTCATTTTTGTTTGTTGAATTGAACTTGCTGCCCAGAAGCTGTGAATGCAACTGATAACGTTACTGTATCAGTACAGTATATATACTTAGTTAAGAAGTGCTCGATATTTCATCATTCGACATTCGGGGATGGGCTAGTCTAATTGTAGATGACCTTAGTGATGCTAGTCGAGATAGTTTTTGTATTAAGAGGCGTAATGATGACATTAAACTGTGTGATGATCTAGTTTCTTCGCAGGTTAAGGAGGTCAGAGGGAGGAGACGTCAAAAGATAATTGAAACCTTCATTCTTAATGAACTGGTGCACCTTCTCACTGTAATTAAAAACTATCTATGTTATATGCGTATGTCATTTCAATGGCCTTTGATCTGTGAAATTGCTATTTATGATTCTACGACAGGTATATGAATCATAGTGTGTAGCTGATTTAATTACGTTGCAGTATTGAATGTTTTGCTTATGAGCTTTTGAATAATTTTTCGATATTTATCAATATGTTTGTTGTGTTGTTACTGCGAATCATTAAACCAAGAACACATTTTATTTTTAGATTTAATTTCAGTGCGTAAGCATATACTTCTGTATCTACATAATATGTTCCTCTATGATGGCAGATTTTATGATCATATCTATTCACAGTTTTTGTTTTCACCACGCAACTATTATTATCAATCAATATTTTTTGTTTGGTAACAGTTGCTAGTGTTGCTACCAAGCAAAAAACTTTCAATATCACTTTCGCTCTTGATAGCGATACTGAAAGCGATAGTTCTGTCGCTCAATCCAGGAAGCTTCTCCACTCGCGCAGTGAGAGGAGACAGGACAATCTGCTTCAGCGCGAGTGATGGCTAATAAGACTGATTCCTACCGCTAATAAGACTGATTCCTGGCCAGGATTAATGAATTTTGCAAAAACCAATGATGCAGTTTTAGTTTTCGTCAAAAACGGAGAAGTAAAAGATTGTGTGGAAACCGGCAAGACCTATTATCAAAAATTCGAAAATATCTGAACCATACTTAGAATATGGCCACACTGGCCCACTGCAGCAATCTCGGGTGGGCCTGTGTGGTGGATTATGACGCACTTCCTCTCACAGAGTCGAGGACTGTGTCCTAGCAATTTGAACATTTTATAGGCGGATGATAATCAAAGCACGAAAAATTTGGCAAGTTCTGCTTGCTTTAGAAAATCGACTTCTTCAAAACGAATTCGTATTTTTTGGTTTAATCGTACTCACACTTTTAGGATTTCTCTTGTATACTCGGAGAAACTATTTGTGTGTCATCCAAATAGTTCCGTGCAGAAATCAAACCTGCGACACGCAGCATAAGTCGTTTGCTAGACTACTGTGGCAACTGTGCCGATAATTCATTGTATGGTGAAGAAATTAATGTTTCTATAAATTAATATTTCTTCACACTCTAATGGCCGTTTTGAGATCCTAAAATATCAACAGTCTTACCTCAAAAAAGTTAATCATCTGTTGAACGCTTGTCTTAAAAAAGTGTAACTGCAAAACGACCCTTATAACAACGTGTTAATTTCGTTTTGATGTTGACAGTTTTTTTTTTTGTGGTAAGCCGGTAAGTGTTTGGTTCATTTAATATTAGTTAGGACTAGGATTAATTTAAAGTTCATTACGTACTTTAATTCTTGTACATTATGTTTTCAGTCAAAAGTTTTTTTTCATTCCTTCACGTTTGAAAATTTATTTTAAAATGAACTGAACTTGAAAGTTTTTATCATCTATTGCTAGGATATCTTGTACACAGAATCTATTGGTGTACCTTTTTGTGATAAAACACGTATGTCTGGCAAGACGTAATTCTGTAAGGTTTCTTCGTGCTTTGTTCCGTTCATCCTAAACTAACGTCCGGTCGGCCGTTGGCAATACAAAGTTCAGTTTGGCAGTAAATTTTTTCCTTTACTTGTACCGGGTAGGCAGGAAGAGGTGTCCTGTTCGTTACTTAGATTGTTATTATTAGTGAATATGGAATGTGGTTGTTTTTCATCATCATAATTACCTCCTACATTTGTTCATTACAGATGTTCCTTAACAACCGCTTTGAGGCTTCGATCAGGCCACATTCCATCAAACAAATTTAGATATCTAATGAAGAAAATAACGTCTCCTAATTGCAATGAGTTTGTGTGTACGGAACGAGGCATTAAGGACACACTTGTTTGCTGTAACTCGTTTTTTGGATGTCGGAGTGTGTAACAGCGCTTTGGCTCAATCGGTATCCGGTCGGGCCAATAATATGTTGTACAAACTCGCAGAATTAGCCCTAAAGAAATAACATACTGTTAGTGTTAGATTATTTTGTTTAATGTTTAATTTTATGAGATTATATTCCACGGGACGACATTATCGCACAGCGACAAAGCCCTCAAATAAAGGGAAAAAGAATTTTTTTCAATATGGAAAGTAAAAAAGTTAAATAAAATTTATGAAAATACAATAAGTGCAACACCTTTTTTTCTTATTTTTAGCGTGGTAAAATCATCAAATGAATCCTCCCACCCCGGGCAGGGCGGGAGGGACTGTCAGTCTCGTACTGACTAAAATCCACGGTGTCCTTCAGTAGCCCTTTATGTTCCGGGGTCACGGTAATGAGATAAGTCCCGCGACCCTGTAACTTTTAAAACTTATTGGAGAAAATCAGATGATTTTCGATTTTGGAGCGGCTTGTGACCCTTTCTAACTGAAGGTCTAAAATTATAGCAATAAAAAAAAAATAAACAAAATGAAATAGGTGGTTCAGAGTATTTCATTAACATTTTTTATTTTTAACATTCAACAGTCTTAATAACGGTAGCCATCCCTGGCGTTGAAGGAGGGTTGTCTCCTCTGAGCGACGGGAGGGAGGTACGCTTTCTGGACTCCAGCGACAGAGCTTCCGCTTCCAGCAGCGTTGTTGCGAGCAAAAGCGTTGTTGATGGGCTGTCTGACTGCGGTCCTCTGGTTGTTGCGCTGAGCAAAGGGAGCGAGGTACGATTTTTGCGCTCCAGCTACAGAACTACCGATTCCAAAAGCTCCGTTACGAGCGAAAGCGTTGTAGTTGAAAGTCTGTTGTGGGGCAGCAAGTTGGTTGTTGCGCTGAGCGAAAGGAGGGAGGTACGCTTTCTGGACTCCTGCTACGGCACTTTGAGCGTTGTTGTTGTAGTACTGTTGCTGGTTGTTAGCAGCATCACGGTAGGTTCCTGGAACAAAATAAATAATTATTATGTTGGTAAAAGCCTAGAAACGAAGAATGGACGGTGTTTTATCGTAAGTTCTATTAGTCCGAGTTTCATCCATTTTTCATTGCTTACCATCGTCTAAGATGCCAGCAGCCGCAGCACGAGCATTTTGCTCCAGAGACTTCAGGATCTCTGCGGGGATGGGGGGAGGAGTGGGGAGGTGGTCGCCTTGGGGCTGAAAACCGTTCTCATCAGCTGTGTACCTATAAGATGTTAGGAAAGATATTAATTGATGACACTGCACTATGGATTTGCATAATTATGATAATTTTGGACCCTCACCTCACAGAGTAGACCTTGCCATCATCACCAGTGTAGGAATACCCGCCCTGAGCCTGGACTCCATTGGTCGCCACTCCGTTCTCCTCACCGTAGATACCGTTCTCAGTCTCATACGCGTACGCGTAAGTCTCTCCATCATTGGAGTTGTCCTGACGAAGGATAGCAGCGTTCCTCTCGAAGGCAGCCTGAGCGCGCTCGGGACGAGCTTCGAAGCCTGAGTAAGCTCCATTCTGAGCAAAAGCGTTTTGGCTGGAGTAAGCACCGGGCTGAAGGGGAGTCTGAAGGAAGGATGATCCTGCAGAGCCCTGGGCGTTGGGTGGGAGGTAGGCCCTGTCCAATTTTCCCGCCTGAGCCAGGGTGACGGCTGCTAAGACGATAAACTGGAACAAGAGAATAATAATTAATAATTGAAATATAATAAACTGTAAAGATACTTTACTTAGATTACTTGTCGGATAGGATTCAAATGATATTAAACTTGTCCCGTCTTCTTTTGAAGTTGAATTGTGAGTTCTACATTTTACTATCCACTCGCTGAATTAAGTTCAGATCCAAGATTTTATACACCCTTTTATTTAATTATCAGTTATGATTGTTTTTTGAACATGTCATCACAACTCGGTATCTCACCAATTTCATTTTTGTTTTTTGAATTGAACTTGCTGCCCAGAAGCTGTGGATGCAACTGATAATGTTACTGTATCGGTACAGTATATATACTTAGTTAAGAAGTGCTCGATATTTCAACATTCGACATTCGGGGATGGGCTAGTCTAATCGTAGATGACCTTAGTGAAGCTAGTTGAGATAGTTATTGTATTTAGACGCGTAATGATGACATTAAACTGTGTAATGATCTAGTTTCCTTGTAGGTAACTAAGGTCAGAGGGAGGAGACGTCAAAAGATAATTAAAAGCATCATTCAAGATGAATTGACACGCCCTCTTCTAAAAGCGCTGAAATAGACTTTGACCTCTAATCAAATTAACATTCAGGAATTTCAATATTTTAAATTCTTTTGATGATTAATTTATTTGTATAATTGGATGCATTAATTAACGTTTTTCTAGTGTGCACTAAAATTATTTTCGATCGGAAATCTAGTTAATAAGATGGAGAGTCCCATAAGAACAATAATGAATTATGTTTGTGTTTTCACATGACATGACACTTTAAACAAGTGTTGATATACTCGTACAAAAATAGAAAAAAATGGTAGACAATTATAATCTCTATCATAGCGTTATGTATTTTAAGAGACCTTTCAACAGAATTGTAATGCCTAAAATGATTTCATCGTTATCATTTTCTCGAATCATAAAAATAATGTTTCTGTGCCTGGTAGGTAACGACCTGAGGTTTTCTCATTTTATAATTATCATTATTGATGGAAATATGAAGTATTTTATGTGCATAAATATAAGTATCATCATTATCATCTTTCTAACCGAATTAAACTGATTATCACACCACAATACCTCCACAACCCAATAATCATGTAACATTCCTTGGTGTAGTCCTTGTTGAGACTGGTTGTCAGACTTTTTTTGCTGTTATCATCATCAGCCTATAAATGTTCCCACTGCTGGGACACAGGCCTCCCCTCTGTGAGAGGGTTGGTGGATATCACATGTCTTCGTTCTATGACATGCTGGTTTCCCTTACGATGGTTCCCTTCACCGTTTTGAGGGCAGTGGTGATTAAATAAATTACACAAAGAAATGCACCAGGCTGCGTTCGAACCTACGACATACAACTCGTAAGTCGGGGCCGATACCATTGGGCCACCACTGCTCTCTAACCGACTGACTTTTAACTATTATTATGTGTAATTTATTTCATTTCAAATTAACTATCATTGCCATCAAGGATATACCTCCCATCTCGAAAAGAAGAAATCTTGAACCAATTTTAGTTTCATATCCAACAAACTTATCCATATATCCAACCCTAACATCAAACCTGATACACGATCATTATTTGAGCATTACTGTTACTGAAACTATTGAAGTATTGCGCCACTGATCTTTTGAGAGCACTCGTAATCATTATAATTGCGGTATCATCACGCATCTTATTGAGGTAAGAAGAGTAAGGCAACGAGGTGAAGGTCGTTTCGAAGTATTATGTTCGTTCTTGAATGGTATGATAGATGGCGTTAGTTTTATCGATGTTGTTCGAAGTTCTTTTGAAGAGCTTTATTTATAGTTTTTATCTGGGATGACATGTGTCATGTCAACGGCATGACACTAAAATTTTTTCAATCCCAAAATTATTTTTGTGATCATGATAATATTCCGATATAAATGGCTTCTAAATATATTCCATAATTTGAGCTGGTGCCATCTATAAAGATGGAGTATGCGCTTTGGCCAAACGCGAGATAAATAAAACGATGGTGACCGCCTCTGTACGCACTTCGAGTACTACTACTCGAAGTAAGAAAAAGCTCGACGAAGCACCGTTTGCATGAAGCAGGGGCTGGTAGTCGGCCAGCTCGCGTCTTTAAGTGTGACGTGTGCAGCCGGTGCCGTGTGTCGCTGAGTTCGCAGCGCCGCGCCGTGCTCCGGAGTGCGACACCTGCAGCCTTGTCTTTGTGAATCAAACAGTGATACTGCTCCTGACTACCGTTTTAGTGTTCATTTTTGTTTTAGTTCCTTTATATTCCAGTTACTTTCGTGTGTTTATTTAAATTTAGTTTTTATAAGTATCTTAATTAATTATATTTATTTTTAAGCCCTTTTCTTTTCAATAACTCATGAGTTGTAGCGGCAGCGATGTGGTGGGTGATAGTGCATGTCAATCTTCAACATCGCTGACCTCCCTGGAGAGATGCCCACTTTGTTCCCAGGCACGATTTTTTAAAGGTAAGCGGGGTCTGAATGTTCATATAGGTAAAGCGCACAAACCGCAAAATGTACCAGCTTCGGACCCTGTCTTACCCTCTCCTCCTACAACACAAACATTACCTTGTTCTGACCCACTTTGGAAAATACTTTCAAAATTCAAAAATTCTGTCCCTATATTAAAGCGAGTTCCCCGAGGCGCCAGACCTCTTGTTGCACAAAATTTGGCTGGTTGTGTCCGCCTTGCGGTCCGGGAGAACTCGCTTAGTGCTTGGGTAAAACTGCTCACCTTCCCTTATAGAATTCTCCACGTTCAAAAGAATTTGGCAACCAAAAAAACTTTAACTTCTCAAATTAAAGAAAATTGTAACGTTTCGGCTCATTTCGACCCCAAATTACTGACTCAGAATTTTAATAACGCTAGAAACATATCCCACTTGGTGGAATCTAAGTTAGGGGAAGGTGACATAAGTGGTGCAGCCAGGATTCTCTTCAGCAGCGATGTGCTGGCACCGTGTTCTCCAGATACACTGGCAGCCCTGGAATCTAAACACCCTGCCCCAGCTGATGACCTTTCTTTTCCCGACCCTCCTGACCCGGACATTCACTGCCTCACCATTACAGGTCGAGAGGTGATCTCAGCCGTTTGCTCCTTCCAGAGCGGCTCCGCCGGCGGCCTCGACGGCCTAAGTCCCCAACATCTTAAGGACCTTATCTGCTTGGGCGCCGGGGAAGCTGGTGAGTCGTTGTTGAGGGAGCTTACGGCTCTGATTAACCTCATGCTCTCCGGCAATGTGAGCGAATCTGTCATCGACGTTCTGTATGGGGCAAATTTATGTGCCCTGCGCAAGAGGGATGGCGGTATTCGCCCCATTGCCGTGGGAACAACCTACCGTCGTATGGCAGCCAAGATTTGCTGCAAATTGATTGGTGAGGCTGTTTCGGAAAAATTTCAGCCCCTGCAGCTAGGTTACGGCTCTAAAGGGGGCTGTGAGGCTGCCGTACACGCTTTGTCGACCTACCTAAATTCTGGCAAAGGTGAGGTCATCTTGAAGGTTGACATTAAGAATGCTTTCAATTCGGTTAACAGGGACACCTTGTTGGCTGAAACTAAAAAAGAATTACCCCAAATTTATAGTTTTCTTTGGCAGTGTTATAGGCACCCATCTAAATTACTGTATCGGGACAACCTTTTAGAATCTGCTGTTGGTTGTCAACAAGGTGACCCCCTCGGGCCAGTGATTTTCATCCCATTGTTTGACAGCTAAATTCTAAATTCAACGTTTGGTACCTCGATGATGGGACCTTGGGTGGCGATGTTGACACCGTTTTGAATGACCTAATTTTTTTGAAGAATGAACTTCTTTCCATTGGCTTAGACCTCAACCTTTCGAAATGTGAACTTTTTTTAACGGACAGCACCGACAGACAATTAAAAATTCCCAAATTTAACTCAATAGCCCCAGACATCAAAATTATTGACAAAATGTCTCTTCGCCTCCTGGGGTCACCAATTTTCGAAAATTCTTTTCCTGACTTCATTGACGAAAAAATTCAAAATTTTCTTGATATTTCAGGTAGATTGCTCGAAATTAACATGCATTCGGCCATTACTCTAATTCGCTATTGTTGTTTCGGCCCTAAATTGATATATTTCCTTCGTGCTTCCCATTTATGGAAGTTCAATCATCTTTTGGACAAAATTGACGTCATTATCAGAGAAACACTTTCATCCATTTTAAATGTGGCTTTGGACGACCGAGCTTGGATCCAAGCTACCCTTCCCATTCGCATGGGTGGTCTCGGCGTTCGCAAAATTTCCAGTATCAGCTTACCGGCGTTCATTTCTTCGGTCCACGGCACTGAAAAATTAGTTAGGAATATCCTGGCTTCCACACTAACTGATTTTGATGTGCCGTGCTTCTTGGAGGCTTTGGACGCTTGGAAAATTGCTTGCCCGAATACCGATTTACCCGGCAATCCATCTTCCCAGAGACAGTGGGATGAGCCGCTCTGCGGTGTAGTTCAGAATAACTTACTGAACACTTCTGCTACTACTGCTGAGCGTGCGCGCCTACTGGCTGTGGGTAAGTGGGAGTCGGGTCTTTGGCTTCATGCACTGCCGTCGTCGAGCATTGGTACCTCACTCGACGATACCACCTTCCGGCTCGCTGTTGCTCTCCGCTTGGGATCCCCACTCTGCTCTCCTCATCGCTGTCACTGCGGTGAAGCCGTCAACAGCCTCGGACATCATGGCCTGTCTTGCGGCCGCAGCGCGGGCCGTTTTGCGCGCCACGCGAACATAAACGACATTATTCGACGAGCTCTTGTTACCGTCGGCGTTCCAGCTGTTTTAGAACCCAACGGCTTGGCACGCGACGATGGCAGGAGACCGGACGGTATGTCTTTGTTTCCTTGGAAGATGGGTAGGCCTTTAGTATGGGACGCTACCTGTGTCGATACTCTTGCGCCATCCCATCTTCCAAGTTCATCGTGCTCTGCTGGCTCTGCTGCTGCGGTTGCTGAGAACCTCAAGCGGCGTAAATATAGCAACCTTAGTGGTAACTATATATTTGAGCCGTTTGGGGTTGAAACTTTAGGGCCATGGGGTCCGAGTGCTCACAGCCTCTACAGAGATATCGCAAAAAGACTTGTTGACGCTTCCCGTGACCCAAGAGCTGGCTTTTACTTTGGCCAGAGGCTAAGTATTGCTATTCAAAGGGGCAACGCCGCCAGTCTCTTGGGCACATTACCAGCTGACAGCGTTGAGGATGAATTTTTCGATGCTCTGTAATAGTTTAGTTTAGTTTTACTTTAATTTAGTATTTTATATTTATATAGTTTAGCTTAATCACAGAATATTTTCAAAATGTCTTCCATAAATAAAAAGAGTATGTTTTTATCTTGTAAGTTCTTTTCTTTTAAACAGTACCCTTTGCGCGAGTTTTCAGTATTTGAGACGTAAAGTAAACTGGAACTTTGACAATTTCAAATTGTCAATTTTCAAGGAAAAAATTAGTTCCTTCTTCGCACACCAGAGGCGCTGTTCCATTTTATTTTTTCATAGAAGAAACGCTGTAAATACTGGAAAGACGCTGTAAAGAAAAAGAGTGAAAACTCGTGCTAAGTGTACAGGTAAGGGGGTTTGGTACCTATTTGCATACTTTTTATTATTTTCTAATAGTTATTTTAGGGGGACGATTGTTGCTCGCGTCCGTAGGATTTACCACCTTATCCAGGCCCACCCTACACGTGTCCCCCGGGTGGTGCAAAACGAGCACAACCCCGAGTCACAGGCGGCGGTTCAAATAACCTGTAGAAAAGACAGCAGGATTAACAATCCTGCCGAGTGAAGGTAGGAAATGATCTTCACAAACGGTAACTCTGCTATCACAGTAGAAATCGTGGCCTTGGCTTAACCGCCTGGACTGAGAGGAAACGCCTATGAATAGGAACTATTCCTCTATAAACATTCTCCGACAACACCCCCTATCCTACGGTGGGCAACGCGCCAAAAGGATACTCATAAACATCCAAATGAGTGGCTAGTGGGAAACTAGTCATTAGCGCCAACCTTGGCGAACCAGGCGAATCACCATTGTACATAGCCTTCTCTCAGGAACGGCGTCACCCTGAGAGTGACCTTTTTATCGTCCATACTCGTGGGAATCATATGCAGAATACCGAAAACAAACCCCAAAAAACTTATAAACAACAACTACTCCACAAAGAATTTCTCCAAACAAGACCGAGATCCTTTTCTTTTAGTGGTTGCCCAACTAATGAAAAGCAAGCTGAAGATGCAGATCTACGCAGTCTGACAGGTCGGACGAACATTTTAGAAAAACAAAAGGTTGAACAATCGTGTAATGAATGGCAGCGAGACAGTGTACCAAATAAAAAACGGAAACGACACGGTAGCCCAATGGAAAGTGTAAATAAACAGAAGAACACAGGAATGGTCAACTACAAAGTTCCTGTTCGCAACCAATTCGACATCCTCAGCGACGAAGACCCTGAAACTGCAAATAAATCAAAAGAATATATACCAAAACCTGAACCAATCTTCGTGACTGGTATAGTTAACATATCACCATTAAGGGAGCTCATTGTCAAATCTGTGGCTATAGACAAGTTTACCATGACTACTCTAAGATCAGGACATATTATAAAACTAATGCCGGTCGACATCGAGACCTACAAAACAATAAGAGATAACCTAATTAAAAATAACATCAACCACTACACGTATAAACTTAAATGCGAAAGGGCGTATAGAGTGGTGATACGAGGCTTACACGCGTCAGAAAGTACTGACGAGATCAAAGAAGAATTACAAGCCAAAGGGCATGTGATACGACAAATAGTCAATGTATTGCATAGATCAACAAAAGAAAAACTACCCCTCTACTTTGTAGATCTAGAACCACAAGCCAACAACAAGGAAATTTTCAACATTAAATACATCAATCATGTCAAAGTTACAATCGAAGCACCTTACAAGAAAAAAGAAGTATTGCAGTGTAAGAGATGTCAAAGATTTGGGCACTCTAAGAATCAATGCTTCAGACCTTTTCGATGTGTCAAATGTGGAAATGATCACCCAACAAGTACATGCACGAAAACTCCTGAGACAGACGCAGTGTGCGCAAATTGCCAAGGCAAACACCCGGCTAGCTATAAAGGGTGTTTAAAGTATAAGCAGTACAAGGAAAAAATCCTGAACCTTAAACCTACCCAACAACCCAAACAAACACATTTTACCACACACGTAAAACAGAGCTTTAACGAGAATAACAAATCAACGCGCCACACAGGACTTAGCTACGCCAGCGCATTGAAAAATAGGGGTGACAATCCAGTTACTCAATCACGCGATCGTACTTACGACGAGAACCAACAGAATATAACCAGCTTATTAGATACAATGTTCGATAGATTTCAAACAATCATGAAAGACATGATGGACAGCATGATTGATCAGATGATCAAGCTAATCACGCGACTTACCGCACAGAGGGCCTAAATGTTCGCATTATTACCTGGAATGCCAATGGGCTGACCGACAGACGGCAAGAACTTGAGCTATTCATGAATACCGAGAATATTGATGTTGCTCTTGTATCTGAAACAAGACTTACTCCCAGAACACATGTAAAATTTCAAAATTATACAATCTATAGAACTGATCATCCTTCTGGAAATTCCCATGGTGGGACTGGGGTGATATTAAAAAATAACATAAAGCATTACCCTCTCGAACCATATAAAATGGAAAAAATTCAGGCAACATCAATTAAAATACAGCACAAAACCACTGAGACCACACTCACTGCAATCTATTGCCCTCCACGTCACAAAATCGAGGCTGATGACTTCAAGCTGTTCTTCAACAAACTGGGCCCAATATTTATCTGCGGTGGAGACTGGAACTCCAAACCGACGGTTAACCACCAAGACCTCCTAACTGACATATTTTGACAAATTGGTTTTTTCACGGATTCTCTTCATAAATATTGTATCTCACATAATAGAAAAATCTTCTATTTATAATTCGTAATATTTCGGGTAGTTTTACAATCATGGAATTATCTACTAACTTTACGAGCGCGAACTTTGGTGGCATTTGCTGCTAACTTCAGCGTGTGCCTTACAATTTGTACGAATTCGTCGCATGTTCGCGCGCTCTCGGCCTTAAAAGTAAGTTTTACTGTATTTTTTGTTAAAATTTGTTAATTTTTCGTTATTAGACTCACATGTTAGTTTAATCCAAACGTTATTTCCGCGGTAGTAGTTTGTTCTTACTTATAAATCAGCCATAAATACGAAATACGTAGATAGACGGTATTAGTAGTAACATTTTTTCGTCTCTGTTCAGGATATTACGGTGTAGGTAGCAGTATTTAGGAGTTTTTATACTCAAATGTTTAAGTAATTAATATAGATTTGTTTTAAGAAATGTGTAGTTTATATTTCATGATGAGTTCTCTTTGATCAAGATCAACTTGGTCAAACTTTATTTGGAGTCTGAAAAACAAGACGCAGACCCAAAACAATGCCAAAAGCCATCATCCACAGAGCTGCTCAAGGCAGGAGAACACCTGTCTTGATAGAGCTTGTAAAGCTCGACGTATTATTTTCAAAAAGGGCGATAACACGCTTCTTAAGAACAACCGCCCCGTTTGAGTCCTGATTCATGTCTACAAGTTGTTTTCGAGAGTTATCTCGAAACGTCTTGACTTCCAGCCGCCACAGCAGGCCAGATTTCGAAAAGGCTACAGCACCGTGGACCCCATACGTACCCTCAGGCAAATAATCCAAAAGACCGAGGAATATACCTAATCAGCCTCTCTGCCTAGCGTATGTGGACTACGAGAAAGCCTTCGATATTGTTGAGACCTGGGCTGTGCTGGAGTCCATGCAGAGATGCCTCACCGACTACCGCTACGTTGAGGTGATGAGATGTTTGTATAAGGCCGCAACAATGACCGTGCAAGTACAAGAAAAGAGCACAAAACCGATACAACTGCGTCGAGGGGTAAGACAGGGAGTCGTCATCTCTCCGAAACTGTTTACAAACGCATTGGAAAACGTTTTCAGGACGTTTGATTGGAAAGGACGGGGTGTAAATATCAACGGTCAGTACAACCCACACCACCGATTGGCGGATGACATTGTCATCATGGCAGAGTTTTTGCAGAACCTGGAAGTAATGCTGAGAAGCCTAAGCGATTCTTCAAGGCGTGTGGGTCTCGAAATGAATTTAGACAAAACCAAACTCATGCTCAATGGTCATGTCATCCCGAGATCTGTAATCGTAAATGGTGCTGCCCTAGAGGTTGTGCAAGAATAACAGCTTTGGTGTCCTCGATTCACCTGGGTGATATCACCCAGGTGGTATTTTTCCGAAGTGAATCGAGGACATCAAACTGAAAAGGAAGCAACCAGAAGGATACGCTTGGGCATTCGGGAAGCTGCGTCATATCTAAACCAGGTTTAATAACCAGTGTGTCCTGCCCGTAATGACTTCGAAGAAGAAACGTGGACACTTACCATAGGCCTGGTCCACAAATTTAAGGTTGCTCAGGGTGCAATGAAGAGAGTAATGCTCAGAATTTCTCTCACATGAAATGCCAAAATCTCCTATCTACATTCATTCATCCAAAAAAAAAAACTAAAATATCTGCTATCTTACCTACCCATTTATTAAAATAAATTAAAACAATAAATTTATCATAAAACAGTAAATAAACATATTTAAAACCAACTATATTTTTGCTTTAGTCATATTTGTCCTAATGTCAAAACTACAAGGTTTTTTGTGCCTACTGAAAAGTTTTGAGATATTGAGTTAGAAGTTCTTGGTGGTTAACCGTCGAAACATACTTTTTGGGGTTCGAGATTAATCAACCCTAGGGGCAGACAGCTATATAAAGCCACTCTGGATTTAAATCTTGAATGTGTTTCGCACGGAGAACCAACATACTGGCCAACGGACCAAAACAAAATTCCAGATTTGCTAGACTTCTATGTCATAAAGAATATCGGGCTTAATTACTTGCAGATCGAGAAATGTGAAGATTTGTCGTCAGATCATACTCCAGTTATCTTAAATATGTATAAACAGGCCATTTTCTCTAAGCCTCTCCCCAACATCTATAACAAACATACAAATTGGGACCAGTATAGTGACTTTATAAGTAGTAACATTGACCTAAATATTAGACTTAAGACAAACGATGACATTGAATTAGCTATTGAAAAATTTAACAGCATCGTACATCTGGCTGCCACTACTTCTACTCCTAAAATAAAGAAAGCTGAAACAAAACAAAAGGAATATCCAAGAAGCATAATCGCAAAGATCAGTGAACGTCGCAACTTAAGAAGAGAATGGCATAGAACCAGATATCCCTCCGATAAAACTAAATTAAACAGGGCAACGAAAGAACTGAAAGACATGATAAAAAAGCACGAAAATGAGTACGTACAAAGTCACCTTTCTAAACTCACAGCTTACAAGGATACTAATTATTCTCTATGGCGCGCAACCAAGAATCTCAAGAAACCAATAGACCATATCCCGCCCCTGAGAAAACAGGATGGAGGTTGGGCTAGAACTGATGTAGAAAAAACAACAGCATTCGCGGAACATCTAGAAAAGGTATTTACACCATTGCCTTGTTCTGACCCTGGCAAAGATGACGACATAGCAGACTATATTCAGTCACCAAATCAACTGTCGCTTCCTTTAAAAGCAGTAAGTCCTAACGAAATACGCCGAGAGATAAAATCTCTATCACCCAATAAAGCTCCGGGGTATGACCTAGTGAACTCTGTGCTGTTAAGCAAGCTCCCGAGAAGTGGCATAATGTTTCTTGTTATACTCTTCAACTCATGCCTGAGACTCTCCCACTACCCGTTCCAATGGAAACTTGCTCAAGTAGTCATGATCCTCAAACCTGGAAAGCAGCCAGAAGAAGTTTCATCCTATAGACCAATAAGTCTCCTTCCACTGGTTGGGAAATTGTTCGAGAAAGTCATCCTCAATAGAATGCAACCTCACTTAAATTCTATTCTTCCTGGGCATCAATTTGGATTTAGACAGAAACATGGAACCATTGAGCAGGTACACAGATTGATAGATACCATAGGCCACACGTTGGAAAATAAGAAGTACTGTTCGGCTGTGTTTCTGGATATAAGTCAAGCTTTCGATAGAGTCTGGCACGACGGTCTCCTGTTCAAGATCAAGAAGCATCTACCTCATTCTTTCTACTTTTTATTGAAAAGCTATCTAGATAAAAGATGCTATGAAGTTAAGCTAAATAACACTTCCTCCGATCTGTTCAAAATCCGTTCGGGGGTTCCCCAAGGGAGCATCTTAGGGCCCGTATTGTATCTCATCTACACTGCCGACATCCCTGTTGATGATCAAACCCTTATTGCCACCTACGCCGATGATACTGCAATAATGTCAGTGAATGCCAACCCAGAAATTGCATCAGCAAAACTCCAAAAACATGTAACCGAGATAGAGAAATGGCTGAAGATATGGAGAATAAAAGCTAACCAAAGCAAATCAGTCCATGTCACTTACACTCTGCGAAAAGGCGACTGTCCACCAATCATACTGACTGGCCTGTTGGTGTAGTGGTTAGTGACCCTGACTGCTATGCCGGAGGTCGTGGGTTCGATTCCTACCCAGGACAAATGTTTGTGTGATGAGCACGATCATTTGTTCTGTGTCTGGGTGTAATTTATCTATAATATATATGTATTTAGAAATATATATGTATGTTTATCAGTTGTCTAGTACCCATAACACAAGCTCTGCTTAGCTTGGGACTAGATGGCGTTGTGTGATAGTTGTGGAATATTATTATTATTATACTGAACGGAGAACAAATCCCACACGATGTCACCACGAAATACCTAGGCATGCACCTGGATAGGAGGCTGACCTGGCAGAAACATATCTGGAGCAAAAGAAAAGCCCTGGACACAAAACTACGATCTATGCACTGGCTGATTGGCAAAAATTCTCAACTAAACAACGAAAGCAAAATTGCAGTCTACAAAACAATTCTGAAGCCAGTTTGGACATACGGAATTGAACTTTGGGGAACAGCAAGTAATAGTAATATAGAAATCCTGGAAAGGTTTCAGAATAAAGCTATCAGATCCATGTTCAACATTCCAAAATGCATCCACAACAAATATATTATACTGCACGACCTGAGACTCAACTCAGTAAAACAAGAAATTGCTGATCGAAGTGTAAAATATCAACAAAAATTAACCACTCATGTTAATGCTTTGGCTGCCACTTTAACGGGTTCCGGAAGTACCATTTACACAAGACTGAGAAGGAATAGTGTTCCAAATCTTATAAAACGGTTCGCCATAGAATAGTGAGAGTGGTCATTGGACAACTCCACCTGTTATGAAAACAAAATAATCAGAAATAGCTTCAGACAGACAAGCATCTAAATGTCTACGACAGATTGCTGTGCTATGCGGGATACAAAAAAAAAAAAAATCTAATAGTTTTAATGGAGACTTTAACTAACCCATATTAATTTTAAAATATCATCGTTTGTCACGCAAAGGTTTCCAATGCGGTTTTCATCAATAGACAGTCTGATTCAAGATACAGATTTAATGTAGGTAGAGTATACCTACCCATGCAAGTTTGGGGTATAAATTATCAAACATGGGGTCTATTTTTTAATTAAGTTGAGGGGAATAAATAAAAAATATCTTTTAGCTAAAGCATTTATTTTTTAAATTAAACTGTATGAATAATTAATGTTTTAATTTAAATTCTCAACTACTTTAAATCAATTGAACAAAACAAACGGTAAGTGATTCACATTGGCCCTGGATAAACACCTGTAAACAATGGTTACAGGCCTTTGTCCAACAGTGGGACAGACTTGGACTTGCAGCTACCAATAAAAAAGCATCATCAAATAATTTGACCTTCTCATGTCCAATTTAGCAACAAAAACCTAGATCAAATAGATACAAATCACTGAAGATTGATTCACAATCCTTTTATTACTCATCTCAATTTGATATCTATAAGACATTACTGTTCAAATATGGTTGTGAAATCGATTCATCATTGCAACATGCTTTTAGGAGAAGGAATTCCGATTAAGGAAAGTCAGCATATTTGGAATACTGCAAGTAATTTGGAATACCACGATAATCTCAATTAGTATAAACACCATCTGCGTTTTTTTGTTTTGAACATAATGTCACATGATATAGGATGTGAGTGAGCACTTCAAACAGAGCGCTACACTAACATTTCTGCTGACAGCCCTACGAGATTGAAACGTCTTATTTGAAAACTTTTTTGGTACGAATTCAATCCTTAATAATCATTTACTATGATATGCAAATCGTCCAAGAAATTTTTAAACTGTCAAGTGACCTTATTTGTTTGTGAATTTGTTTTCATTTTATAATTATTTCTAAAACTAATTAAGAGAAATGGAGTTATAGTTTAGGATGTTCTGTTGTTAACTTGGAATACTAATGCTAATGGGATCATGGGGCTTGTGGTGCTGAAGAAACTTCTAGAAATCAGTAAAGGACCTTCTGTCTTTACTGTAAGGATAATTGTAAGTCCAAACTTAGCACGGATCTATCCTAATGTGGTTGATTAAAAAAGTAATTATTTTTGTGGGCGATTTGGTACAAAAATATTTAAATTACAGATTACACACATATTGATTACCTACAAAAAGAAAAAATACTGTAATATTAGCTACAAAATCTAAATTAATTAAGAAAACAGTAAGCATTTGATTAAGAAAAAAGGTTTATATAATTTTGAATACTGTATTTCAAATTACCTGCACCCTAAGTCAAATCACGATTTTGGAGTTTTTTAGGTTAATTCAAATTTTGAGAAGGTTCCTCATTTTTGTTTGGTTTGACAGCTTGTATTATTAAAGCTAAATAATTTTCAAATAATTTAAAGTATATTTCATTGGAATAACCCATTTATTTTTCAACTTATTCTCAAAATACAAACTGGTATTCCAAATATGTTGCACTTCCTCTAGTGAATATCGTATGACTAGTTCATGCCAGCGACTTTGCTTGCGTGGTCGTTGATAATCCTAGGGGATTAGATTGCCATAATAAAAAGTTCTATCAGAGGCCTCAGCACAAGATTTCCGTATTTTACGTACAGCGTACTTGAAATATTTAACAGTGTTTATTAAATGGAAAATAAAAAAGCAACTGTAATGATGAACTCATTTTTTTTTTCATCCAGTCAAGATCCGTTTACGTCCCAAAAACGTAAATTTCGTGCGAGAGCCTCCGTTAATCCAGACTACCGTATACCTAGTACCAGATTAAAAAAAAATACGTGTGACACTCGAAGGCTGCCGCGGTTAAGCTTTTGCATAGCATTTAAAAAAAAAAACTCCACAACCCTGAAACTGGGTAATATAATACCCTTGGACAAGACTGGGTGACTGACATTCGGACTTCTGACTAACAGTAACCACTGTCCGTGAAATTCAAATGACAGCCGAGACAGACGGCTTTACGTGCTTTTTTAACCAAGGAGGAAACTATGATAGATGGTCACCTATCCTCATACCAACCTCGTCAAGCACAGCTTTACCTTGAAGAGTGAGCGGCTTATTGTTATTATTTAGCCACAACTCTAATAATAATGCTATTTATTTTTTTAATTTTGATTTTATGGCACCTATCGTTTCATGAAAAACATTTCAGATGACTATCAACCTAAAAACAATGCTGAAATCCACATATAAAAACAGTTGATTGCTGTGCGGCCGGATCTATTACAGCACGGAGCAAATATTTGTGATAAGCAAGTCGTTTTTCAGGTTTTGGGTGTTTGTGTATGTCATTGTGAGTTTAAATATAAACGCACCGACAATCTGGTGAAACTCTAACCGTCTTAATACAAAAAGTTAATCATTTGCTGAACACTTGTCTAAAAAAGTGTAACTGCAAAACGACCCTTATATCAACGTCAAATGCTTTGCGTTTATTTGCAGTTGACACTAACACGACACGTGTGGGGCAAAGTTTTTTTATCTATACAATGTATAGTTCCTTCGATTATCATCTCGCTCTTCGCTGCATTATGATTATGACATCGTATCGGTCGGTATTCGATCCGATTGACTCGTTTCATCACTGACCGCACATTTTTATAACAGTCGACTCATTCATGAAGTTAAAGTCAAGTCACGTTATTGAAATTAATACCTTATATTCGTAATAAGTAGGTAGATTTAGAGAACAAGTTTTCTTTCGACTTGCACTAGGATTATCAAATTGAAAAAAAAAAAACCGTTGTTCTAAAAAACATAAGAAAAAAATAGACATTGTTTAAAAAATCTGAATTTTAAAGTCTGCCTTAGTTTACGTGTGTTATCTTGATGGCAAGGTTGGCGCAGTGGCGAAGCGATCCACTCAGCGTGTCGCGGGTTCGATCGCCGTACGCAACAAATATTTGCATGATCTGTAAATAGTTGTTCCGGGTCTGGGTATTTGTGTATGTGAATTTCCATGTTTGTAAACGTACCCACGACACAGGAGAAATTCCTGGTGTGGGAAGGCAGAAGTGGTATCAACGGATTTAATACAAAGTCGCAAAAGTCGCTGTCATGATAATGATAAGAATCACCTTAATTAATGAAGATTTCTGACACAGTAGCACTTCTATTATCAGACAATAGGATTGAAAAAGAGACTTAATTCAAATGCAAGTACAAAATACGTTCAAGAATTAATAAATGTAACTTTAGATACATACTGAATTACTTTAAGTACTTCAGTATATGATAACCAAACTTTGTGCTAAGTAGGAAATTCGCTTTGAACGTGTGTTCATCATCATCATCATCATAATATCAGCCGGTATAAGACGTCTACTGCTGAACATAGGCCTCCGCTTTAGACTTCCAGTAGGACCGGTTGTAAGCGGCCTGCATCCAGCGTGATCCTGTGGCCTTCATAAGATCGTCTGCCCACCTAGTGGGTGGACGTCCTACGCTGCGCTTGCCGGTGCGTGGTCTCCATTCGAGAACCTTACGGCCCCGTCGGCCATCAGTTCTGCGTGCTATTGGCCTGCCCACTGCCATTTCAACTTGATAATTCGTTGGGCTATGTCGGTAACTTTGAACGTGTGTTATGCTGAAGTATATAATATAGAAATTCAGAATCTTAAGTTACATTGATTAATTCTTGAACGTATTTATGCTTACGTTTGAATAATCAATTCAATACCTTTTTTAAATTTATTAATTGTTGATTTAGGAAAAATTGTTGACCGGACAACAACAAATTTTTGACAATTAATTATTTGAATAATTAAAATGCAAGTTCAAGTATCACTAATTACACCTAAATACTTACTTAACAATAAAATAGTGACCCTACAGCGATTACCGGTAATTAAACTACAAATAAACCTTAAAAGCAAGTTCACAGTTCACGGTCGAGCAAGTAATTATGAAGACAATAACGATTATCTTACGAATGTCCGACGAACAATCGTGTATCCGACGACCTTTCACTGCATTTGTTCTTGTAGGCCGGACTTTAATACTTAGGGTGCTTGTACATGGCACATGTAACCCGCGCAAGTAAAGGTGCGGGTTTGCGGTTTACCTGCGCGAGTAACATGCGCAAGCTATGTACTTGATCAAGCTACCCGCGGGGTGCTTGTACACGGCGCATGTAGCTTGAGCATGTTGAGGCACTTGCGCGGGTTACATGCGTCGTGTACAAGCACCCTTACTACAAGTATTATGTTAAATGCTATTTTCTATGATACCTATTGTATTATTCTTGAAATTACGAGTATGTTCACACTTCATACAATTTCAGTATAAGAATTCACCATCCGACTTTTCAGTGTAACGCACCTCTGATTTTCAAATAAAACAGCTTATATTAGTAGCTTAGGACTTTCAGGTGACACGTTACCATTTACTACGCGGGTTTGCGAACGGCGACTACTGGGTTTCTCGCCATCTGATCAAGGACCAGTGCCACGTCGTGATCCTTTCAGCAAACTGGTGACGCCACTAGGGCCAAATGTCAGCCGGAGACGCGGGACTCTTGGAACGTAAAGAAAAAAAAAATGGTGATCTAAGGAACTGGGTAGATTTTTAGTCAGTGAAAATCTGACAGTACCTTTCACTCCACATAAGGCGGGAGTACTTCTTGGATCATGATTCTAACCAATAAAAAAACGCACCTGTGGTTTAGCCATGCAAATCAAAGAAAGAAAGAAAGAAAAAACATTTATTTGGCGCAAATGACACATTATAGAAAGCAAAAAAAAAAAAACATATCTAAAACAAGAAAAAAATAAAAGAATAGGTAACTTTTGTGTGTCTCACGGCTGCGCCAAAAAGGCCCAGTTCAGCAAAAAGTCGGGCAACTAAGTGCTCCACGCTGGTTTTCAACTGGACCTATGTTGATGTACTACACACATCAAAAGTGTCTAGGGATCAAGCATTTTTATGCGGATTTCTTGAGATTGAGATGTGGCTTTGTAATAAATTTATGATTTTATAAATTTATATGGATCCTTTTTGGTGCATTTCATAATTTGAATCAGGAACTGTAAATCAAATTCGAGTAAAAGATGAAAATCAGCTGTCAATATTTTCCCTATAAAAACATACAACGCATTGAAGACATTATTAGTGCTACTGTTTCCCTACTACTGATTAAAACCAACGTTATTATGGAGCGGCGACGTCATTTAAGCAGGGAAGAAATGCTCAGAGCCGTGGGAATGATAGAAGCTGGTTCCCGGCAACGTACTGTGGCTTTAGCTCTGAATACAAGTCAGAGTGTTATCAGTCGACTTTGGACACGTTACCGAAGCACTGGTACCGTGGCTGAGCGCCATGGAGGACGGTATCGCTGCACCACACGGAGACAAGACCGATACATTCAAATCTTAACTCGAAGAGCTCCAACAATAACCGCCATGATGTTAGCCGTGAGGCTTCATCACTCTTCAGGGAACTTAATTAGCGACCAAACAGTCAGAAACCGCTTGCATGAAGTGAACCTTCATTCCCGAAGACCGCTACGGGTACCACCTATAGCAATGCACAATCGTAGGATTCGATATCAATGGGCTCTTGAACACAGAAATTGGGCAGAAGAACAATGGCGTTCCGTGTGCTTTTCTGATGAGTCTCGTTTTGGTATGAGACCGGATACAAGACGTATACGACACTGGAGAACCCCTGGACGCCAACAGCGATTAAAATCCTGCCAGGAAGTCCATCCTTATAGTGGTGGAACCATCATGGTATGGGCGAGTATTTGGATCGGCGGAAGAACTGAGTTGATTTGGATCAGAGGCAACCTCAACGCTCAAATTTATGCTGAGGCGATTGTATCAGACGTCATCGTTCCTCTACAAGTGCAAATCGGTCCCTTATTTCAGTTAATGCATGATAATGCACGACCGCACACCGCAAGAGTTGTAAGACAGACTCTCGCCGCAGCTAACATCAATGTCCTGCCCTGGCCTGCTCAGTCGCCAGACTTGAACCCGATTGAGCATGCATGGGATATGCTACAGAGAAGAGCTCTGCCGAATATGGAGGGTATCCAGTCGCAAGAAGACCTGTTTTTGTTGTTGCAACGAACATGGGCGGCCATTCCACAGCGTGATTTGGATGAACTCATTTTGAGTATGCCAAACCGATGTTCTTGTGTTGTTAGTGTTCGCGGTAGAAACACGGATTATTAATTGTTTAAGTTACCCAATAAAATTTTAAAGAAAACTGTTATTTCAGTCTTTTTTTCGAACTTTAATGTTAGTGGTTCAAATGTCAAAAATCCCTTTATTAGGAAAATGGCAAATTTCTTTATGAATGCAAAGGTGACTTGGTTTATCGTTACTGTGACAAACGATAACACTTTATTTGATGAATCCTTAAAGAACATTTTAATTAATATCAATCAGGAGAAAAGTTATTGCAAAAATATATGTTGATCCCTAGACACTTTTGATGTGTGTAAATCACATAAGTAATCGACTCAAACATGCATACAGGTCGAACTGAGAAGCTACTTTTTTTTGAAGTCGGTTAATAAAATATGATATGAGATGGAAAATAAAATTGTCTTCAAGTGTCTATTCTCTATTTCCGTCTGGCCTTATGTCATGTGATGTGTATGGCCAGTTACATCAAAATGGTCATCATCAATCACTATAAGGAATCCTTACTATGATAATATTCTCATGCAATCTCACACTGCATTACTTTTATAATTTATCTCCGTACATAAAGCACTAGACTAGACTATTTGAACTATGATTTATTACTATTTATTTTACTAACCTTTCAAACAATGGCTAATTACTGCAAAACAGATGATTAATTAGATGTGTTACATGTTTGTACTAATGATTCATCTTGTTCTTGTAATTATGAGATTCTTATCAAAATGTTTTTATAGTAGCAATGTTACGTGATGAAACACTGACATAATATATTTATGTAAGACAGGTTGGATGCAAATAATTACTAAAAGTATTTATTCTTTGGGGTCTGGATGTTTGTGTATGTGAATTTAAATATTCGTAAATGCAATTACGACACTGGATAAATCATGTAGGGAAAATAAAAAAAAAATGTAATGACAGCTTTAATTTCAGAAGATTGCCGCTTATATATTGAAAATTGTTTTAACTAACATGTGGTTATTACAACAATAGTAAAACAAGATCATCAGTATAATAAAGAATAGTAGGAAAATGACACTGATGGGGCTTAAAAACGTCTCGGTTTTTTGCAAGGTTGACTCAAGTTTTCCGGTGAAATAAATAGTACAATTTATAACAACTTTTCTTACTCATCTCTTCATCAACCTAGATTTTATATTAATAAGTAAAAAAAAAAATATTGCAATCATTAATATCTACTATACACGCTGTTTTTTTGCATTTTCGTCAAACTTCAGGTGGTTGTCACAAAAGTCCTAAATAATCAATTGAGAGTACAGTACCGGGCAAAACTAATAAGGGCTGCTTTTTTTTTGTTGTTGAAATTTTACAGTATTTCAGAATTAAACCCTTAATTCAATACAAATGAAAGAGAATCACCCGACTACGTAGTCCGCGCGTACGCACACAGCGATGAGCAGCTGGTGTGCGTGAATTGAATCTACTACTCTTGAAGATAGAAAAAACTAGAAAGAAACTAGAAGAAACTAGTTCACACTTACGGATTTCAGTAAAAAGGAAAAATAAAATAAAAAATTACCTACCTATTTTATTGTTGATTTGGGTCGAGAATCATGAGTATAATCACGTCCTTGACTAGGTTGCAGATCAGCACATTGTATAAAAATAAGTCGGGTTTTCCTTCCTGACGCTATAACTCCAGAACGCACGAACCGATTTCCACGGTTTTGCATTCGTTGGAAAGGTCTCGGGCTCCATGAGGTTTATAGGAAAGAAAATTCAGGAAAAATTTCAACAGAAAAGCGGGAAAATCTTTTATCACATACAGAAATGTTACATAAAACGAAGCCATCTGGTGGCGAAACGGACCGACAGCCTCAAAAATATTTGAAAAAGCGATGTGCAATCGAGTTTATGAGTTTTGCGAAAAATATCAAATATTTAACGACTGCCAGAATGGCTTCCGCAAAAATCGATCCACAACCTTAGCTGTGTATAAATTTATTCAAAAAGCCCTTGACATTATTAATAATAAAAAATACGCTATAGGATTACTTTTGGACATGACAAAGGCATATGACAAAGTACAATTTGACATATTACTAAATAAATTATACAATATAGGAATACGCGGTAAATGTTATGACTGGTTCGTATCCTATTTAAAAAATAGAGAACAAATAGTAGAAATAGAACATTACAACCATCACAACAATGAAATTGAATTAGTTAGATCAGACAGTAAATTAATGACCGCTTCAATCCCACAAGGCACCGTAATAGGTTGTCTCATGTTCCTTGTTTATGTAAACGACCTCCCTAATAACATAAATGAGCCCTGTGTGCTATTCGCGGATGACGTATCGATTTTGACCTCATGTGAAAACAACACCAGTATTCATGAAAAATTAAATTCCATACTTAACTCAACAATAAATTGGCTGTCCGAACATAATTTAGAAATCAATTTTAACAAGACTAAATTAATAACTTTTCACCCCCGACAAAAAATACCAATTAATATCAACTTTATTTTTAACAACATTAAATTAGAAGTAGTTAATAAATTCTCCCTATTAGGCCTAGATATTGACACAAATATAAATTGGAAGTCACATATCCAAAAAATAAAAGCTAAGCTATCAAAATTTTCATACGCCCTCCGTGAGATCAAAAAAACTACAGACCTTAAAACTGCTCTGGTAACGTACTACGCAAACGCCCACGCATGGCTGAAATATGGTGTCGTTTTATGGGGCAATAGTACCGACGCGCCCACACTATTCACTTTACAGAAAAAACTGCTTAGAATTATAGTAAATATTGAAGAAACAGACAGTTGTAAGCCCCACTTTCAAGAAATGAAAATTCTTTCACTACCCTCCCTCTATATTTTCGAAATTTGCAAATTTGTACGAAAATACCCAGAGTTCTACACCAAGAGGGAAGACATCCAAACCAAAATAACACTCAGGCATAAAAATAGGCTCAATCTACCAACATCACGACTAAAAATGCACTCTGACAGTGCCTACGTTATGTCTATAAAATTATACAATAAGCTGCCGGAATCCATTAAAAATATAGATAAATATAATATTTTTATAAATAAATTGAAAACATTCCTAATAAATAAAACCTATTATAGTGTAAATGAATATTTAAATGATAAATTATAAATATGAACATTAAATAATTTTAATATTAAACATACAACAAAATATATTATATTTACATAACAAACAAATATAATATAACGAAAACTTAATAAATAAAATATTGATATCATATAATACAATACTTACAATTAAACCCCACAATAGTATAAAATAAAATAATGTAAATATCAATTTATATTATAATATTATATATAAATATAATACCTACCTATATGAGTATTAGAAATTTTAGCATTAAATTAGATTAGAAGTAAACACTGAGTGCTCTTCCTCCTCTCTCCCATGATTATTCTATGCTGTGCCCGACAGGGTCCAAAATTGTGTCGATATTACAACCCACCAGCTAATGTAACTTACATAATTATGTACATTTTGGAATGCAATAAAGAAATTGAGAATTGAATTGAGAATTGAGTTCGCCGGGTTTGCTAGTTTTTTATAAAATACCTTCTTATGAATTGTAAAACTATTAAATGAGTCGTTCCGCCTTTGTGGACCAAAAGGGACTGTCAGACTTGACTATAAAGTGGCAATGTGAACAAGAAATGACAGTAATCGTCAGCAATACCGGGATCAGCCGTTCATCAGCATCCCCAAACATTTTACCTGTAACTACACTAACACCCATATTCCTAAAACTGGAACACATTAATGCTACTTATTGGAAAGTATAGAAGTACTTGCTACAGCATCTGTTGAAAAACTTCAATATTAGGTTGTTCTTATTTTATAGTTCCTAGACCGCCAAGAAATAGATTCACAATTCAAAAGCATTAACAACCAAATTATGTCACTTTCAAACCATGGGCAAGCGTTTGTCACCAACAAATTACAGTGCTGGCCATAAAAATGCCAAGGCCCTATAATTTTACCATATGATGTAATAAGAAAATAAATACGTTTAATACGTTGTTTGTAGTGACAGCAACAATTAGGGGTTTGTCACGCCGTCTGTCAGTCACGTACCCACGAACATCTAAATGGTCATTGATGCGTTTATGGGTGGTATAAATATCATTTGTTTTTTTGGGATTACCACACATCTCAATTGAGTCCTGGTGAGGATACAACGACAGAGATGAAGTGGTTCTTGGTAGGTTTTACAAAATATATTTACATTTATAAAAAAAAAATGTAATTAATACAATCAAGAACAATTAATACGTAGGTATATTTCGGAAGTTAGATGATTTTTCTTAGTATTGATGACTACATAATGAAAATAGCATTCATAAAATAATTATTTTAAAATTACTCACAATTATATAATACTATGTTGTCATCGTTTTCTCAATACTCGAGAACAGTTTCTTGGCAAATGTTTTTATTTAAAAAAATATGTTCTATCTTAGTTACACTTGTTTGCGTCCCGCACTGTACATTAGACGGAAACGAAACTGCTGGTGACAATACTGACAGTGATCTCATAATCATAATCATTAGATTGATCCAGTTCTGAAAATCTACTATTTTTCTTAATAACACAATAAGGTATATATTTTGTATTATTTGACAGTAAAGAATACGGCCTACCAGCTTATGGCTTGAATTTGAAGTTTTTTTGTATAAAATACACCAACAATTTGTGAATTGATGTGGTCACTGGTAAGGTCACATCAATTAGTAAGTTCAAAGCAATCAGGATGGTGTCAATTTATAACATTAAAATTTCTATTTCAGATTACCCTGGCCATCGGCCTCGCAGTTTCTGATAAACTGGACCGCACCTATCTACCACCACCAGGTGCCCATCTTGCTGGAGGAATACTTGGAAGCCATGATGCTCCCTTGCAACCTCCTCATCATCTGCATTCAGGACAAGTACCCGTGATCCCAGAACAAGAATCCCAACGCAACTTCGGAGTCAATGGTGAACCTGTGAACTTCGGTGATAAAATACCTAAGGTTCCAGTGACAACAACATCTTATGCTTTCTCCCAGACAACGACTTATCCACCTGGTGAAGGCTTTGAAACTACACCATTGCCTATAAACCCAGTTACTGGACTGCCTATTCAATTAGACCAAGGATTGCAAAACTTCCCTTATGGACCTCAAGGGCAGCAGAATGTGCAAAATTTGCCAGGCTATTCTCAAACTCTAACACCAACGTATGAAACCAATATTCAACCTGGTCCTAAAAACCCAACTTCGGCACCCATCAATGTTGGCAGTACAGGTTACCCAGGTCAAAATCAAGGTGAGTTACAGTATCCTGGAGGGCAGAGTAACACGCCATCACAAGGATTTATTCCTACTGGTGCCTTCGATAATCAACGTATGGATCAACATCCTGGACAAGATTTAGTTAATGCTGGTGATGTCATTCAATTTCCTGGTGGAAACCAAGACTTGGTGCAGTATCCTGCTGGTCAGACAATAACAGGACAGCAAGGATTCACACCCACAACTGGATCTCAAATAAACCTTCAACCAGGTGGTAACCAAAATGGTGTGAACTATGACGGCACACAAGGATCAATTCCCCAAGGAACTTACTCCGGACAAGCGATCAATGTGCCCAATCTGGGTGGCCCTCAACCAAGCCAAACTTCATTCCAAAACCGGGAACCTATCAACATTGGAAGACCACAATCACAATATCCTAGTGGGAACCAGAACTATGGAACACCTGCACCTACTGGATCTGAGAACCCATACCAACCTGGGTCTGTATCTTCCACCTTTCCTTCTACTTACAACAATGGCATCCCAAGTACAACTGCTCATCCTGGGGTTCCATCATCAACCACATCCTACTCTTCAGTGGGACCAGTTTATCGACCGGAAAGACTTCAGGCCGCCGCTGATAGAGACGCTGTCATCCTTAACTATGAAAACATTCGTACTCCAAATGGATACTCATACAGTTTCGACACTTCAAATGGAATTCATGCTGATGAAAATGGCATAGTAGATAATGGAACCAAAGCTCAAGGAGCTTATTCTTACATTGGTGATGATGGAAAGGTATATAGTGTTATTTATACTGCTGATGAGAACGGTTTTCAACCTCGTGGTGATCATTTGCCTACTCCTCCACCGGTTCCTGAGGCTATTCAGAGACTGATTGAGCAAGCTGCTAAAGATAAGGCTGCTGGAATTGTGCATGACGGTAAGTTGCAACTCATTAAATTAGTTTTACTAAGCTTACAACATACATATTATATCGTGAGAATTTAGAATGCAATCAAAGAAATGGTAACAATTATTTTATTGTAGATCTAGACGGTATATTACTCAATTATTCAATCACACTAATGCATTATTTCTAGTCGCATAATTACATTTCATTTCATGTCAGTATTCACGATTAATATCTCATCCTGTAAGAGTAGCTGTAGCTACACCTTTTATTGATATGTTACTCTATCAACTAAAATCAACATGTTATTTTTTACAGGTTCTTACGATGAAGATAAATATGGTGATCATAATTATCAAGAAAACGCAAGTCATCGTCGCCTACAAAACCAACAAGCCAACCAATTTGACAAGGACCATTTCAACAGAACTCAAGATGGTCTCATTAAACCTATCGCAGGGTTAAAAGACGAAAAGTACGATGATGATGAGGAAAGTTCAAAGGACCAGTTTAACAATAATCTTCCTATAACCGACACAAATAAAGGTTCAAATGGAAAATTGTTAACAACACGCCCTGCAAATCAAAACGGTGGGAAAAATAGTCAAGACATTTCTGAAGGAAATCGAAGAATTTCAGGAGACTTTTATTCACCGAGGGGAGATTTTGATGGCAATAGAATGCCAATAGTGGAAGACGAAATTAATCAACCCAACCATTTTGGCTCGACGAAACAAAAACCTGCAGTACAGCGTCCAGGGTCAAGTGGAAATATTTTTTCTACAACAAGGGGCAATGATTTCAATAATAATAATTTATCCGGATCTAAAAATGGTAGGCCTTCTGAAAGTCGCCCAATATCAGATGATGCAGAAGATGTTTCGGAAAAATATCCTGGATCTAACGTAAACGTAGGTGCTACTGACGAGTCAGGAAATGCAGGAGAAGATATTTATGAAGGCCAAAATATCGATTTTGGTAATCCGACTGCAGCTGATGGACCTGGTGAAAATATTAATACCAATTACGACAGCGTTACAGGTGCTCCAATAAATGAAAACAAAAAACAAAAGCTGAGACAACGAATTAAAGGCAATCGAAGACCTATTTCAGCTGACAACAGAAACACTCAAAAGAATAGTGACCGGTATCAAGGTGAAACTTTCGCTCAAGACTATTACAAAAAAGGAAATGCACACCAACCTTCAACTCAAGAAGGCGATACTGGATACAACTATCAACAACCGAATACCAAGTTTGAACAAAACACATTCCCAACCCGATTCAATCCCCAAGAAGCACCTTCAACCACACCTGATCAGCGTGGAAATGAATACGTAGAAGGTACGACAAGAAAGCCTTTTATGACTCCGAATGTTTATCACCAAAATGGAAGGAATAACCAAACAACTCTCAGCGTATATAACAAGAATGACAGAAATAGTCAAACGACGACGAGGAGACCTTATACGACACCTTTCAATACAGATGATTCTTACACTGATTATGATGACGGTGAATATGCAACTGATCAGGATATTAGTGACGACAGAATTCAATCCACTAATAAACCAGCAGACAAACGTATTACGTCGCGCCCATATCAGTCAACACAAAATACATCAAGGCCTCAAACGGTTCCAGGTGGTCAAAGAACTGATGTCAATAAAAAAGGTGCTGTATCTCCTGGTCGTAGAATGGAATACACAGGAACTGAGTCGTCAGGATATACATATGGGCCAACTACTCAGATGCCTTCCCATTATTCCCGTTTCGGAAGTACCGAAATTCCCCGCAGAATGAGACCTCAAGAGCGCAGGCCGTCAACGACTGTCCCTGATTCTACGACTGCTGTTGGCAGACTTGTAACAACCCAGTCTCCTTTAGCAACTGGACAGCCCAACTATAGATATCAGAATACGGAACCTTTCTCTAAATATTCTAGTGGAAATGTAGGGTCTGGCTATCCAACCACTGGTTTCTTCCCTGGTACCGGCTCGATGTCTACCACTCCAGGTGTATCAACTCCTCAGGATTATTATACTACTACCTATAGACCTTCACAGGGTTACTATAGCACCACGGCTGTACCTCCAACTTCTGGATATATTCAAGGTTCTAGCTCTCAAATTCCATCTAGCGCTCCTGAATCATACCAACCTACACAGGACGGAACTTTCCATACTGGTTACCATTATGGTCCTCCCATGTCTGGTTCAGTAAATCTTGATGGTCCCGGTTTTTCTACACCGACTGGAACATCCGCAGTCTTTCCAACTTCGCCTAGTGGAACTTATCAAACCACTTACCAACAAGGTTTCCCGTCTACTACCTTTGTTCCTGCAACATCTGGTAAACAAGGCTCTCTAATCCCATCCCAACCTGGAACTTTTACTCCAGGCACTTTTCCAACCGGTTCATATCAAGGAAACTACCAAAATGGACCCTCTACGCAAAACTATGGTACTACTATTGATTCTTCAACGCCAGGAAAACCTGTCTTTGTATATCCAGGGCAAACTGGAGCTACGGATACTACTGGTTTTGAATATGGACCGAGATATTCAACTACTGACTCCCCTTCAACTGTAGGAACAACTCCTGGTTCTTTCATACCGACGGGAACTACTGGTCTATCCCAAGACTATTCAACTACTTATCGTCCAGGTGTCCAGTCAACCCAGGACACATTTGTTGGTAGGACTGTTGATGGTTTTGGAAGACCAGTCATAATAGGCCAGGGTGGTTTGCATCCTGGATTTGTTTACCCCACACAGGGACCATCAGGGTCTGTTACCAATGTGGGGCCAAACTTCGGAAGTACTGATCAGTCCAACATCTATCCTGGTTCATACGATCAGACCAGGGTTATTGGTGAAGACTTTAGTGGTCCCAAACAACCGCAAAGATTTGACCCTAAGACCGGTTATCATTATAAATAATTGATGTATTCTGAAAATATTTATTTCTGGTAATTTATTAAGTGAAATATTGATAAATAAATAAGTTTCATACATAACCGAAGTGTTTTTATTTCTGATCTATTTCTTCACAAAATAATAATTACTATACTTCAATGTTATTAAATATGTATCAATGATAATTTACTGAATAGGTAATCTTTCAATGTCTCTGTTATCCTGAACTTTGCATACAAAAAACATCTAATTACATTCTAAAACATGTCATAAATCAAATCGAGCATCTGTATCAAAAGTAGCGACGTTCAGCTTCCTGTATCATTGCGATTACTCCACATAAACAAAGTAATTACTAAATACTGTAAATGTCAAGAGCAAAGATATAAAATTATTTGGATCATTTTCTGACTCACGCATTCACATACTAGTCAATCATATACGACTCAGTTGCATACATTAAAAGCGCATTTAATTTACACACGAAAAAATTACATAACTTATCATCATCTATATGTATAAAAGCAAAAGGTCACTCACTCATAGGACACGAAATCTCGGAAACTACCCGTGCTAGGGGTTTAAAATTTTGCATAGAGGTTCTTTTTAGGACGTAGGTACTCGCTAAGAACGGATTTTGCGATATTACGCCCCTAAGGGGTTGTTTTTGGGGTTGACAGTTTGTATGAAACTTTGTTACTACAAGTACTAGGAGTTTTTAATTTTGCATGCGGGTTCTTTTTAGAAAGTAAGTGCTACTTACGAAACGGGTTTTTCGAAATTCGACCCCTAAGGGGTTGTTTTTGGTGTTGATAGTTTGTATGAAACTTTCGTTACTACAAGTGCTAGGAGTCTCAAATTTTGCATGGGGGTTGTTTTTAGGACGTACACACTACCTAAGACGGGGTGTTTCGAAATTCAACCCCTAAGGGGTTGTTTTAGGTGTTGATAGAAAGAGGTCTAAAATTTTGCATGGTGATTCTTTTAAGGACGTACGCGCTACCGAAGACGGAGTTTTGCACAATTCGACCCCTAAGGGGTTGTTTTTGGGGTTAATAGTTTGTATGAAACTTCGTTACTACGAGTGCTAGGAGTCTCAAATTTTGCGTGGGGGGTTGTTTTTAGGACTTAGATGGTCACTATGAAGGGGTGATTCGAAATTCGAACCCCAAGGGGTTGTTTTTGATGTTGATAGATACAGGTTTCAAATTTTGCATGGGGATTCTTTTAATGACGTAGGTGCTCAATAAGACGGGACTTTGTTAAATTTCACTTCAAAAGGGTTGTTTTTGGGGTTGATAGTTTGTACGAAACTTTGTTATTACAAGTACTGGGAGTTTAAAATGTTGCATTAGGGTTCTTATTATGATGTAGTGCTACTTAAGACGAGAATTTGCGAATTCGACCCTTAAGGGGTTGTTTTAGGAGTTGGTAGTTTGTATGAAACTTTGTTACTACGAGAACTAGGAGTATCAAATTTAGCTTGGGGGTACTTTTTAAGACGTACATTATACTACTTAAGATGGTATTTTGCCTAATTCAACCCCTAAGGGGTTGTTTTAGTGTTGGAAGTTAGGTGTCTCAAATTTTGAATAAGTAATGGTTTCTTTTTAGGAAGTAATTACGCACTACGGCGAGATTTAACCCCTAAGGGGCTGTTTTTGGTGTTGATAGTTTGTATGAAACTTTCGTTAGTATATGTGCTAGGGGTTTCAAATTTTACACGGGATTTTTTTTAGGACGTTGGTGCTCACTTAGATGGGATTGTGCGAAATTCGAAACCTAAGGGGTTGTTTTTGGGGTTGGTAGACAGGAGTCTTAAATTTTACATGAGGATTTTTTTTAAGATGAAGGTACTAGCTATGACGGGATTTTCTGAAATTCTATCCCTAAGGGGATATTTTTGGGGTTGTTAGTTTGCATGAAACTTCGTTATTGCAAGTCTTGGGAGTGTCAAATTAAGCATAGAGGTTTTTAGGGAGTAGATGCTCACTAAGACGTGACTTTGTTCTTGATAGTTAGAAGTTAAAAATTTTGCTCATGTGTTTTTAGGACGTTGTTTTCTCCTCAGACGAGTTTTGGATAAACCAACCCCTAAAGGGTAGTTTTTGGTGTTGGTAGTTTGTATGAAACTTCGTTACGACAAATTCTGGGAGTCTCAAATTTTACGCGGCAGCTGTTTTTAGGATGTAGATGGTCATTAAGACGGGGTTTTGAAGTTGTTGAAGTTGGACCCCTAAGATTCCCCCCCTAAGAAGGGTAGTTTTTAACTTCAGAGTTTGTATGAGACTTCGTTACTACAAGTGCTACGAGTCTCAAATTTTCCCTGGGGTATATCTTTAGGACGTAGATGCTTATTAAGATGGGATGTTGCGAAAACCGACTGCTAAAGGGTTGTTTTGTGGTTGATAGAATTTTAGTTGCATATTGATTTTCTAAAAGTATTCTATAAAGAGGGTGGCGGGAGAAGAAATTCACAGAAGCAAAGTTCGAAATAAGCGCGGACGAAGTCGCGGGGCGAAGTGCTAGTTTTAATATAAAAGCAAGTCACGTTTAATAAATAAAATGATGGTCAAAAGTAAATTAAAATACTTTTACTTAGCTATAGGCGGTGAAATTATTCCGATGTGTGTGAAATTTTCTTTATTTGTTTAATTTTACAAGTACCTGACTTAAATTATGCCATTGCATTGTACTCGTTTTGTTTTTGGGTAAATACGAGTATCTAGATAACTATAAAATAATTTAAGAGCTCTCTCGGTGGAGTGGATGGGACTGTCAGACTTAACTGACTAAAAACCACCCTATTCCTTCAATTGCCCTTTGCGGTCCAGGGCCGCGGTCGGTTCTCTTACAACACAAACGTGACCCTTTACTTGAGTTATAAATTCATAAAAAAGTCATCCCACTTTGGGTGTAGCGGAATCTACTGTCAGACTCTTACTAGCTACAAATCCACCCTTTTCCTTCAGAAAACTTTCCGCTCCTGGATCGCGGTAACCTTGTACTTGAGATATTTCCACAACCATGGCAGATGTACTATTACATCTGTTTACAAAATGGACACACTTCATCATCATCAACCTAAATTGTTCCCACTGCTGGGACACCTCTCTGTTAGAGGGAGTGGGCCATAATCCACCACGCTGGCCCAGTGCGGATTGGTGGATGTCACATGTCTTTGAATTTTTGGTTCTAGGACATGCCGGTTTCCTCACGATGTTTTCTTTCACCGTTTTGAGAGCAGTGGTGATGAAATAAATTACACAAAGTAATGCGCCTGGCGGGGTTCGAACCCACGACCTACAACTCGTAAGTCGGGACCGATACCACTGAGCTACCACTGCTCTCACTGGGACACACTTACAATCACAAAAAATATAATATAACTACTTATTTTGAATAGCGTGATGATAGCTCAACAATACAAAGCTCCATCTACACTCATACTTTGAAAGCTAACCAATCTTAATAGTAACTGCTCACACGCAAATCACTCACACATGCAAATCAGCTTTTAGTTGCAGTCGATAGAAAATAGATGGCGTTGTTACTACATTATTTAAACAATCACACAGTATAAACATTATCATTGACGCATTTTTTATCGTGGTAAAATCATCAAATGACGAGGTCTCATCCAGGGCGGGCCGGGAGGGACTATTAGACTTGTACTGACTAAAATTCACGGTGATCCTTCAATAGTCCTTAACGTTCCAGGGTCACGGCTACCCGAAACGACAGTCCCGCGACCCCGGCAGGCTCCGTTAGATTGCTAAAAGTTCTTTGAGGTGCGCATGGATCACGACGCGCCGCCCGTCGCGTCGGTCGACCCAGGCATGATGCATGATCGGACGGTGAACAGTAATAAAACACCTACTTATCTATCAGGAAGATCTACCCACTCTGAAACATGCATTTATGTTATTTTTCATTGAATAGATTTTTCTGTTATTTGAAAAAAGGTTGATATTGCATAGCCTTCACTTCTGATAGAATATAACACTGAGAAAAAATCCCAACCATACATTAATATTACTAGATTTCCCATGGAAACTAAACCTACCATAAAAAATCTTGTTCACATCTATACCTACAAGGCCAAACTCAGGTGTTATAAAAAAGTACTTTATCTAAAACCTATATTGCTACAAAACGATACACTCGATCATTTACATTAGGCAACAAAACTATTGTTCTAATAGTCCTCACAATAAATTGATCATCAACATTTCTGATGTGATATCGTGAGAAAACCTACACGTTTATAATAAACGGCGGTCGTGTGTGAGAGTGACGACAGCGCTACCTGTGAGACGGGGTGTTACTAAGTCAATGTGCACACGGGCGTTTTTTTAGCTCTTATAAAACTCCTGACGTTTTTTCGCCGTGATGGTTACTAGCAAGCAGTCAGCAAGCAAGCAAATAGCTTCCTAGTAAAAGCAACTTTTTTTTTTAGCGTGGTAAAATCATCGAAAGAGTCCTCCCACCCAGGGCAGGGCGGGAGGGACAGTCAGACTTGTATTGACTAAAATCCACGGTGTCCTTCGTTAGCCCTTTACTTCTATCTTCGAATAAGTCTCGCGACCTACTTCTTAACACTAGGTATGGGTTTCATTATTCATAGGTCTATAAAATTGGTATTTGGATTTCGGCCACTTTTTTTAGTAGCAGGCCGTAATCCACATTATGTGCTGTTTGATTACATTAGTCATAGCACATTACATAGGAGTTAAACATTAGTGACGAGTGGCAACATACAAATAATTTGCATGTGCCTCTGCGTCTAAAAGGGATTATAGGGTATGGTTGAGATAATGTGTTTTTCAATTAATTTGAACGGACCGAGAGTGTTAGTCATTTTTTTCATCTCAAAATGAGTAACACAAATATCGGGGCCTGCTTGCCTTTTGCGATATTATTATAACAAAAAAAATTATGGATAATGAAAAGACATGAGGTTTTGGCTTCGCAAAGCTTGCAACAACGCCGAGGGATCAAAATCGAGGGCGGTTAAAAAACGTCGCGTCAAAAAAACGCTCGTGCATATTTAGGCCTAACTGGCGCCAGCGCAGCTTGGTATCGTTCACTCAGGTGTTGCTGTAATGCTATCCCACGTCTGGGTACCCTTTCACTGCTATCGCTCCTTTGATTGCGTGGTTGTGAATCTTCAGTCTTTGGGGTAATCCGAGCTTTAGATAAATTATTACAGTCACCTGCAATAGCGGCTTGCAAGGAATTGCTATATTTTTATGCAGTTGTTTTTTATGTAGATGTTGCCCTGCGTGTACCGTGATGTTTTATCCCCGTGCGTGTGACCGTAATTTTGTATAACCTACACGTCAACAAAAATCGAGGGAAAACTTACACATAATAATGAAAACAAAAAACCCGACTGCGTAAAAAAACTAAAAAGTAAGAAACAAGCCCAGTAGTTTAGAATTCACTCATTCACACTCACAGTCGGGGCCCATTCAAATTATACCAATCAAATCTTCCAAAAGGGCCCCGACTGTGAGTGTGAATGAGTGAGTTCTATACTACTGGGCTTGTTTCTTTCTTTTTAGTTTTTTTACGCAGTCGGGTTTTTTGTTTTTTTAAATATTTATTTTATTTTACTATTTTTAGTTTTTGTTAGCATTTATCAGTCCAAATTAAATTGAAACATATAAGATAACTGTATTTTGGTAAACTATTTTTAAAATCCTTTAATTTGATACCCCACTTGATAGAACGTGAGAGATTTAAAAAAAATATTTTTAGTTTGGAACCCTTTGCACGCGAGTTCGACTCGCACTTGGCCAGTTTTATGTACCCAGTGACACTCTCACGTTTAAGACGAATCTAACGACACCTCTCAAGTTAAAATCCATCAAGCCGTTTAGGCTGCAGAGCAACACATAGAAATATACATACATACATACATACATACCCTCGAAAAACAGAACCCTCCTGGCGCAGTCGGGTAATAACAAAACCACGACGTTGCTGATATCAATACATTTTTTTATCGTGGTAAAATCATCAAATGAGTCCCCCTTCCCTTACTTTCAGACTTTTACTGACTAAAATCCATGGTGATTCTTCAATAGCCTTTTACGTTCCAAGGGCACTTGATGAGACAGTAACGCGACCCCGCAGGCTTTGGCCCTTTAAGGGGCCTAGAACAATACAAACTGAGTTAAAAATTAGTGGTCGTAATTTCCATGCAAAATCTGTAAACTTATTAATTGATGTGTCGGCCTGTTATATCACGTTGTGTCATGTATTGCGGGTGCGATTGCAAATATTTAAACTCACATACAAAAACCCGCAAAAAATACCTTTAGGCCATTCAAATAATCGTTGCGTTCGAGAATCGATGCCGCGACACGCATTACTGCAGTCGACCACTCAGCCACTCCGCCAACCATCCCAATTATAAAGTCTCAAGCCCCCACAACAAAAGTTACAGACCGAAAAGAAAAAGATGGTCCTAATAACACCAATTTCCCAAAAAGCGATAAAGTAATAGAAGCCTATTAAAATAACGATTACCTAATACCTAATAACGTCCAAATTATATGATTTAACGAGCACGCATCTTTTAATTTGAACAAATCATAGTTTACGATTGTATGTTATAGTTTTTTGCGGGTCTCGAGTTTTTTGTGGTGCAGTAATGGCTTCGGATCAGATCCGGTTCCTTTTGGGCTCAAGGTTGAAGATGGGTAGTCGGTTTTTTCTTGCAGGTTTCTAAAAGGGTTTTTGTAGTAATGTGTAGGTAATTTTGATGAATATTTACGGTGAGGTGATGATGGCTGTAGTAGCTCTAGCAGATGAAAAAACTGGACGCTGCGCTGGGTGTTGAGACATGGGATTGCAGGAATGACTTCAAAGAGCACTGTAGTCCTGGAATGCATTACAGCTACCGAAGAAACGGGGTGGACTTTAATTAGTTTTTTTAAGAGATTGACAGTCGCATCCACTCTACATAGGCTGGAAAAATCTTTAAATGAGTGCTGCAGGACTCATTTAGAGTTTTTAGCAGCCCAAAAAGAAAAACAAAATGGGAGAGGGCTACGGCCAATGGAATCAATTAATAGAGTTGTAAATTGTGTTATTTCTAAGCTAAGATTTAGCAACATTTTTAACAGTCAGTAGTAATTTGAATGAAAATTTCTTGGAAGTCACGATTATTTGGTAATTGTTTTGTTAGAACTTTCACAGACAAAAAAAGCGATATGTAGACAGCATTATTGTGATAGATACAACCATGCTGATCACAGTTTAAATAATTCTTAAATAAAATTTATTAGCTACCGCTTTCAACATAAACCATAACAAACAAGTTCTAATTCAACTTGCAAACATACAAGCTACTCTTCTAGAACCAATTAGTCACAAATAAATTAATGACAAACGCAACAAAATCGACTACAAAAGGTCGCAAAAGCAATGACAGGTTAGTATCCAAACGCCCACATTCGCAATTAGTGCATAATTCCCGCCACAGCACAGCGTGGGTTAAGCAGAGGATGTTACTAATAAATAATAGAATACTGAATAAATCTAGTCGTAAACCTAGGTATCCTGAATAAACTCTGTTACTACAATAATTGTAATGATAGTTGAAGACTTATTATGACCGGGTTTGGTAGTTTTAGAAAATGGAGGTACAGACTGATGCTGAAATGTTTTTGGTTTTTCAGACAGAAATTAAAACAAAATAATAACGAAGCATCCCATCTGACAGAAATAAATCGTTTTTACTTCTTCAACAAAAATGTCATTCCAGTTTATTTGGGGTTGGCAGAACACGTTTTCTTCTTTCTTTCTCCTGTAAACAAAGGCATCATTTACTAATTTTACTTTCTAATCATTCCTCACACAAAATTATCTATCTTTTCTTCGACTTTCATCTTCCATTCATCAAAATGTATACTTTAGCCACTTGTATCTCGGAGCGAATTCTTATCCGACCTCCATAACCTAGTAACTGGGTATTACGAAACAATTTAGTAGTGGTTGTCAAATTTTCGAGTTTCTGAGTAAATGTAACGACTGTCAAAGATCTATCGATCCTATGATCTCGATCGACTGCCGGGACTAACGGCTCATCTTTTGAACACCAGAACAAATAATTATATATTCATATGAGCAAAATAGTGTATCATGTGAATATAAAGAGTGCGGCTATAAGATACTCCAATACAGGGTGCGGCTCCACGATACGGAATCAAATCTTTAACATCACGTTCAGAATGCATGACCTGCATCAACTGAGATGAAAGGACCGCCAAGGTGAGGGCAGAGGTTCTTATATAGTGCATAGTATTTAGTTTTAAATACATGTGTAGCCAGCCTTATACTCGCACGTACTTATTTGGTAATCTGTGGAATGCTGTGTTTGAATCTTCGCCGGCACGATTTGTTTTGTACGAAAATAGCTCGGGTTTTGAATGGTGCAATGATTAGTTAGCTGGCAATGTAGTAATTTGGTGTGTATTCGAATCTATGGCACAGTCAGTGTGCTCTTACATAGCTCATCTTTTACAGCAGTTGTGGGTCAAGTAATGAGACCACTGACCGTACTTTTTAGATCAACTGACGTCTTCAATGTTTGATTCCCAAGTCGGGGAAAAATATTTCTGTTTTCACATTAGGAATTTAGTAGTAGCAAATTTGAGTGTAGAATTTGGCGGAATGATACCCTTGTGCTACCTAAATCCTCTTTTCTTTGATTTCGATAAGATGGGCCGTGTAATGATGCACTGACTGTGCCATAAACTTGAAAACAGACCAAATTACCACATTGCCAGCTAACTTTGAGAGTAACCATATTATGAGCAGAGATTAGCTCTGATCAGACATCTGCAGTCTGTTGCTTCTAAAAAACAGTGAGAGAACACCTTATATCTGTAGAAGAACACGTCAACCGAGTTTCTCAAAATTACACGCATAAATAGTTACTTACAGCATTCCAACTATTGCGTTTGTGGCTGATATTACTTTAGCCAACTATCAACAGTAATACTAATAAGTCAATGAAACAAACTTTTAATGAATTGAACTCACGTTCGTTATTTTTTGTCGAACATCAATGCTGCCTTCACCAATGCCAATGTATATAAAATACTTGTCTTATAAAAATAGCATCGATTTTAAAACTAAAAGGTACAAATGTAAGGAGCGGCAACATGAATAAAGAATCTTGCTCTGAGTGAGACGTTCATGTTTTAGATACGTGACTAGCATCAGTTATGGAATTGATGCTAGATGAAAGAGCCGTCAAGGAGAGGGTGGGTCCTAAAATAGACTGTTATTTAGTTTGTTGTGTTGAGGAGCTCGTGGCTAAATAATAACAGCCGCTTAGTTTGATCCTGAAAGTTAAGCTGCGCTTGCCGAGGCTGGTCTGTGGATGGGTGACCATTTATCATAGAGAGTCCGGCCGTAAGGCCGGTCCGTTGGCTGTAATTTGTAAAACAGTGTTTACTATTAGACAGACGCTCTAGAGTCTGACAACCGACCAGTCTTTCCAAGGGGTATCGTATGACCCAGTTGCTGGGTTGTGGAGGTCCGATAGGCAGTCGCTCTATGTAAAATACTGATGACAGCTACATCTGGTTTGACTGGAAGTTGACCCCAAAATAGTTGGGAAAAAGCTAGGTAGGTGTTGATTAGTTATGTTCTGTTTAGAAATTCTACATATTGATGAAGAGTTACAAAGCATAACATTATGGTAAAAGTTTTAGACTTGTGATTCCTGGCACAGGAACGGGTCGCTTCGTTCTAGCAGCGAGAGGCCAGCAGTGGATAGAATTGGGAGATGAATGAATGACAATTGAAAGCCACTTCTTGAGAAACGATCAATGTTATCTAGTATAAAAAAAAGGGTTGAAGGCATTGAAAAGTGTTTTCATTTGATCTAGATTTCTATCGCAAGTATTGGACTTATGACCTGAAAAAAAGCAGAGACTTAATTAAAAAAGCGGGAGTTCCTCAGCGCACTATCCTCGCTTTTTTCATTACAACAGTGCAAGTGCAGACAAGGAGTGCCTTGGGAGAGGCCTTCGTCCAGCATTAAACTGCAATAGGTTGAAATGATGATGATAAAGATGTATTATCTAACTAAATAAGTGATAGACAAATACAATATTAGAAGGAAATATCACCCAGCCATTTCTTAAATAAAACGTGAGAACATCAAACCACAACCTATGATTCACTTTAATTCCAGAACGAACCAAAAGTAGGTACCTGTCAATATCTGTCATACATTCATACAATACTGATCAAAATATCAAGGTTGGTTCAACAAAAGATCTTGCACAATCGCCTCACATTGTGGCGAGTTCATTTTTGTTGGAACTTGACCCCTTAGGCAACCTTACTCCGAATGAATGGATATAGATCGAATAACCGTCTGATGATTCCGATGGTCACATTGGTAAAGCTGATATCAGATACTTCATTTCTTTGTCTCTGTGTTTTGTGAAGTCTCAAGTGAAATTTTCAAACACAATCCGTCTTAATATAAGAAAGATAAACATCTGTTGAACTGTGTCCAAAAAAACTGTCAATGTCAAAACGACATTTTTTTTTTGTTGATGTAAAGTCAGTTTTGCAGTTACACTTTTTTAGACAAGCTTCCACAGATATTTATAATTTTGTGGAAAGGGGAATATTTTTAGGAGGTAAAATATGACTTTATTAGTGAACAGATGCGAGGATTATTAATCTATCGTTTATAGAATAATTGAACAATTAAATCAAAGAGATCCATGCATTTGCATTTCATTTCATTTCACACTGTTGTGTGAGCGTGAAATGAAAGGAAAGTTAATAATAATAACTCGAGGGTAGAGTCTGATTTATCAGCTTTACAAAATCACGATTGATAAATCGATTGTTTTTCTTTGAACAATAGATACGCTATTGTTTCTCTTTGTGTTATTTATTGTAAAGTTTAACGGCGTTATAATGTCTCAATTCATCGAAATTATAAATAGCCTATCAATAGTTCAGTGTTTAATTGATATCAAACAGATTATATCAGATGAAGGAAGATCTACAAAGTACAGCAACTCTTCAAAAACCCGTTTATGCTCTGTAACGTCAGACACGTCGCAACTTCCGCCTGACGCAGGTCCTCACCGGACACTGATGTTTCGGCAGGTTCCTGTGTCCCAGTGGAAAGGAAGAAACGCCTGTGTGTCACCACTGCGAGGATCGCCCTTAGGACACGATGGAGCATACGGAGCTGTGATATTCTATTGGGACAGAACACCACCGTGTCCTCGATCATGGACCATGCCCGGGTCGACGGCGCGTCGTGTTACACGTGCGCCTCAAAGAGCTAGCTCAGCGATCTAACGAGGCCCCCTTACAGGGCTTTGAGCCTACCAGGGTAGCGGGACTGTCTCAGCGGGAATGTTTAAAAATACAAAGATTCAAGCCCATCTATCAAGGCAGTATTGGCAACATTCCAAGCAACACCTACTACCAATCAAGGCACTCGCCGACTTATAATGACGCACAAAACAACGATGATCTACATTGCATGGCGCAACTTTACTAAAGATCCCTCGATCCAGTAATCGGTTCGATATCGTTGTAGACGAGCGATTTTTTGGCCACCAAAAGACTTATTTAAAGTACGTAAAAATGTAACAAATTTAAGGATAATAATTGTATCTGAGATTCTTTTAGAAAGGTCAAACAAGTAGAATGAAGATTTTGAAGATAACTGTCAACATAAAATGGTTATACAGCGGCAATAATCTCTCAATAAATTGCAAATCAAAGCCAAATCATTTATTTCAATTACTTAATTAATTATTCAAATTAAATTAATTAATTATTTCAATTAATGTTTTTATTGACATCAAAAGGCGCTTTTAAACGTTGAATATTAAAGGAAATGGGATGGGATGGGACTTACTCTTTTAAACATGAATTTGAAACATGGAACCGTCTGTAAAAGTAACCGTGACCCTGGAATGCAAAGAGCAACTGAACGAATAGGTTGAGATTTCAGTAAGAGTCTAGTCCGTACCGTCCCATTCAGGGCGGAGTGACTCATTTGATGATTTTCATTAAACCATTTAAACAAAAAAAAAACAGAGAGAATCCTTAAATTCAAATCTTTGTTTTGTGCCCAGACAATAAAAGTACTATAAAAGATTTTTTAATGAAATGGCGTCTTCCTTTTCTGTCGTCTACCATGATGAACATTCACAATTTACGTTCCATCATACCAAGCGAGTTCAATTACAAATGACAACGTTCGACATCAGGACAGGCAAAGCCAATATGTAATGGGTCGGTTGCAATTTGTCTGTCGTAAGAAGTACGGTTATAGAAGGAATTCTAAACATTTACGATGCCATCTTGATTTTACGTTATCTTGGTAATGTAATAAATGTAATGGTTTGGCTGATTGGACAGTTTGATCTTTGTCAAAATTCCTGAATTGATGTAACTATCGACTTTAGTGATTTGGATGGAATTCGGTAAAGAGGTGGACCTTGATTCCGAATGTCTTTATTGAGGTTGTTATATTATGGGGAAAAGCTGTTATTTCTTCATATAATAAATGGTTCACTGTTTATGCGTGTTTCAGTACCTACTTTGATTGTATTACTTAATTACTCATTTAAAATTACATACAACAACACAGATACATAGATTGTGTTTGGATTTTAATATTTTTGTAACAGTGAAATTAATCACGCTTTAATAGAACTCCCATCACTGTTTTACACCAATGGCCCTGTGAAGATCATTACCATAATTATTTGTAGGGTTGGTAAAGCCCTGAACTTATTCCTTCCTGCTTTTTTATCGTTGTAAAACCATCAAATGAGTCCTCCTCCATACTATCAGACTTGTACTGACTAAAATCCACACTGATCCTTAAATAGCCCTTTACGTTCTTGGGTCATGGTTACCTAATGAGACAGTTCCGCGACCCCGGCAGGAATTCCTCCGTGTGGAGCGGAAGGGAGAGGATTTCAGAGGTGGAGGTTCTAAAAGTGCACTTTGTTCCTTCGGATTCCCTTTAGTCTTTTACCTTCCAGAGTAATTGTAACTTGCCTAAGTAGTCCCGGTAGACATCATTGCTACGCCTTAGCTGTGTTCGAAACTTCTATAGATACATAACATGGTATTTCAATTGGTCACGGCACAAAATCAATAAGTCACTCCTGTGTAGGCCACATTGGATTAACATATATGATAACCTCCACTTTCATTTTCTCATAATAAATAAGATGAACCAGTTCGGGCGCAGCTACGGTTGCAGCTAGTACATTATGTATCGACACAGTAATTTAAGCCTCTGCCATTTGTCAGCACGTTATCGATTTGTTGCGATATGTTTGTGTCTATTTTATCAATTACCGGTCGATTTATGCAGAATATATTATAATATCTTACTAGACGCTCCTAAGCCTTAAACTCTAAGGGCGTTTCCGCACTACGTCCAATCCGAATCCGATCCGAACCCGTGAAAAAATATCACGGACAGAATTCGGATATTGCTTAAGCATCACTCCGATCTCTGACAACCAGCCGCATACTCCCCGCCCGCCCCGCTGCCTCTCTGCTCGTACGCAGCTCGGATTCAACTCAGATGCAGTGCGCGAGCGTTCATACAAATAATACTATGGCTACTTCGGTCCGTCATTTTTTCTCCGAAACGGAGATTCTCGGATGACAGAAAGAAATCGGATGACGGAGATCGGATCTAGTGCGTAAATTCTCATAGAAATAGTTCTACGGCTACGACGGATCGTATTTTCACGGGCTCGGATCGGATTCGGATCGGACGTAGTGCGTAAACGCCCTTACGTGGTAGAATAAAGTATCAAAATACTATAAAATACTATGGACATTGTTTTACATAATCTGTTCCTTTATTTCCAATATAAATAATTTATGATATCCTACGAGGAGAAAACATAGGACGTAATCTTCTTTTCAATTTTTCTCGTAAACGAAACGTACCGTAATGTTTCATTGCGAGTCACAATGCAAACAAGTGATGTTATTCATTACCATTTTTTTTCAGGGTCATTTAGGGTCGGTAAAATCATTAAAATTAGTTCTATCACCTTCGGTGGAGCGAAAGGGACAGTCATATCCTTACTGACTAAAACCACCCTAATCCTTCACATTTACTTTTTATTCCTAGGCCAGCGATAACCGAAGAAGAAGATAGAAGTTATGAGGGTCATCATTTTGGTGACAGTCTTTGAACGGACGGCGAGCTTCCTATTACTCGCCGTCTGCAAACCTAGTTTGCCCTTAAGTTCTGCCATGACACCCGTTTCTCTACACTCTCTGTGTCAGTCACCTTTGGAAAGTCGTCGGTCTCCATCCTAACCTAATAATAATACCTAACAAAGGAATTACGTTTGGAACTCTCCCAAAAGTCGTCGGTCTACCCAGTCCGACGCATGCGCTCAACCGCAGGCTAAACACCACAGCACGAACTATTACATACCGCGATACACACCGCATTATGAGTTGCAGCAACTGCCCGAATGTAGGGCCAAGGAGCTTTGACCTTTCTATACGATAGCATTATGGTTGATTTATGAGTTTTATTTTTAACCGACTTCAAAAAAAAAGTAGGTTCTCAGTTCGACCTGCATGTATGTATGTATGTATGTTTGTCCGCGATTATCTCGCGTTTGGCTGAACGGATTTTGATGCAGTTTTCAGGAAAGTGTTTGTTACATTCTGGGGAAGGTTTTAATATATAACAATAATGGATATTTCGTGAAGTTGCTTACATAGATCCGTTTTGCTTAATAGGATTGTAGATTTTCAAAGACGCCGATTTTATCGTATGAAGATTTTTGTTGTTGATTATCTCAACTAAAAATTAAAAATTAAAAAAACTTTTTGAAAAAAAAGGGAACCGACTTCAATTCCAAACACAAAAAAACTATAAAATAACTTTTCTTTCGGAAGTCGGTGGCCATATGTCAATGAAATAAAAAAAACAAAGCCACCGACTTCCGAAAAAAAGTTATTTTATAGTTTTTTTGTGTTTGGAATTGAAGTCGGTTCCCTTTTTTTTCAAAAAGTTTTTTTAAAAGGAAGAAAATAATAAGTGTTTGCGCGTTGAAGTCTTTTTGTGGATGATCGATTGCTAGTACAAAAGACATCAACGAAAGATTTATTCAAAATCGTGACAATGTAATTTCATTTTTCATCTTTATTTAACGTCGTTTTCTTAAAAAAAACTTTTTTCAAAAAAAAATTAACCGCCTTCAAAAACAACCACAAAAAAGGTAAAATAACCTACAAAACTTTTCTCTCGGAAGTCGGTGGTTTTTTTATTAATTTCATTGTTTTTTTGCCACCGACTTCCGAGAGAAAAGTTTTGTAGGTTATTTTACCCTTTTTTGTGGTTGTTTTTGAAGGCGGTTAATTTTTTTTTGAAAAAAGTTTTTTTTAACTCTTTTTAGTTTATATTCAAACAAAATTCTTGTCAAATACATCATTTACCTACATGTGCACTAGAATTTTGTAATCCGTAGCACCGGTAATAACATCGTTAACATCTCTTTCTTTACTTCCCTATCTCAAAAACTACTGAACCGATTTTGATGAAACTTGCAGTATTCCTTAAGTTGAACGATACCTAGTACAACATAAAAAGAATTACTTAAATCGGACTTGTAGTTCCGGAGATATGCGAACACAAACATAATTTACTAAATCTGTCGATTCCGAGTCCTCCATCACCTTCCATCATCAGCTCATCCACCTGAGATGATGATTATCAGATGCAAATACTTGAACAGCTTTCAGAAATATATGAAAATGGTACTATGTGCCTATAAAATTTGAAGGTTGCCCTCGATTTCCCTGGGATCCCATCATCAGATCCTAACCTGATGATCATGGGACCAATTGGAAAGTATACCCTTTCAAACAAAAGAAAAAAATTCCAAATCGGTCCACGCGTCTTCGAGAAATCGGGTAACATACATAAAAAAAAAAAGATTCCGACGATTTGAGAACCTCCTCCTTTTTTTGAAGTCGGTTAAAAATAAACATGAGTACTTTTCAACAGAGTTGTCCACAAAGCTAAATTATTATTAGTTTATCACTAGATATTTCTCTTGCATCGAGGTCCCGTTTACAAACATCAATCTCACGTACAAAAGTTTTCACACTATGTTTTGTTTGAGGTTCCAAATTCAAATCACATTATTCCCATGGGAATACATAGACGTACTAGTTATTCCTTACGGTTCCCAAACTAAGGAAAATTAGCAAAAACAAAACATTCATCTGTAGTTTCAGCTATAATGTTGTAAGTAATAAAAAATCAGTGTTAAATATTCAAGTTATCAGTTCGATTTCGCAACATACCTTAAATATAAAAATAGAGTTACTTCAAATATACCTGCTCTTAATTACTTACTAATATTCAGTTCTGTAAGTGAAGGATAACCGCCGGAGGGTTGTCGGTAATTGTGGGTAATGCTCAATATGCTCATCAGTGTCATAAGTCAGAGTTATATCATGTCAGCAGTCAAACCCACGGCTAAGTTCTGACAAGTTGGCTTAATTAGGTCTAGAGCCCCGGGGCACAACTTTTTGCCACCAACCCCTGACCGATTTTAGGACAAATTTTTCCAAAAATACAGTTTAAAATCGTTCGGGGTTTGGTGGAACAAAATTGTGCCATTGGGGCGCTTTGGGGCCCTAGAGGTTAAGGTTCTCTTATAAGAGTGATATAGTAAGATTTTGTTTAATAAATCTTTTTTTTTCCTGATAATTATGTTAATGACACTTCTATAGTTCGTATAACCTATTTTATTATTAGCCCAGAACGCTACAGCTTTGGCAAGGCAATGACAATATTGATAAAATGAATATAAATCAAGAATACAACCTTAGCCATCCAGCAGTCAAACTTATGTAGTTCAACCTTATGTTTTTAATAACAGTAAATATGTGTAAATGTATGTTGTTTAATAACAGTAAATAAAAAAAATATGTGTAGGTGTGATACAGTCATTATGCGATAATAACAGCTTATTTTTTTTATTAATGTCAGTTATCTGAAAGCTGCTCTCAAAACGGTGAAGGAAAACATCGTGAGGAAAGCGGCATGTCCTAGAACCAAAAATTTGAATACATGTGACATCCACCAATCCGCACTGGGCCCGCGTGGTGGATTATGGCCCACTCCCTCTCATAGAGAAGAGGCCTGTGTCCCAGCAGTGGGAACATTAATAGGCTGATGATGATGATGATGATGTGTTCAGTCATCAGTAACTGTCAAGAAAAAATAATTTTTTATTTGTATTTTCGTTTGAATGATAAAATGACAGTCTAGAAAAAAACTAATTTAACTAAAGAAAAGGTAATTATTTAGAAGAATAAACACATATTTAAATCACAAGAAAAATAAGAATCAAAGCTGGTTTTTCTCTCGAACGATCGTCCTTTAGAACGTTTTAGAAAACCAACCCAACTTGACCTAACCTTTCAACTTACAAGGCGGATTTTTTACAATTCCCTTGGATGGAGATGGCTCCATTAAAATGTAAGTATTACAGTCATCTTGTGGCCCAATTGTATATGATTAGTGCTGTATGGGTAAGGTTTAACAATTCACACATTCACGCCGTATAAGTTGGACTGGGAAGGTCAGACAAATAGTCTCATCTCATTAATTAGGGCTAAGATTAAATAGGTGCTAAGTTATTGAGTATAGAATTGAAGGCGATATGATAGACAAATGATTATTTTCTCCCACTAACAATATGCTGGTTGAAAGTGATTGCTGACTTGTGGCAAAAGTATTGTAAGCATTACCAAGTAAACGTTTCTAAAAATTTTAATCCGTTAAAAATCATACTCCTTCTTTAATAAATATCATTAAGGCGAAAGTTAAATAACACGTGGATGTAGCTGTTGGCAACAGCTAGTGTGATATTAGTTAAAATGTGATTTTTTTTTACGTGGTAAAATCATCAAATGAGTCCTCTCTATCAGGGCAGGAAGGGAGAGACTGTCAGATTTGTACTGACTAAAATGTACGGTGTCCTTCAATAGCCTTTTCGTTCCGGGTTCACGGTAGCTCGTTCGTCCCGAGACTCCGGCAGGCTTTGGTCCGATAATGAAGGCCCCGTTATTATACTGATACTGCTATTTGAGGCGGAACACAACGCGCCCTCGACCCCGTGAAATTATATGCAAGATGTAATAATTCGAATTGTTCCAATTTCGATGGCGACTGATCGGTGACCGAAATCAGCTCTCCAATACTGTTCTGCTGGCCCCCTCGGTCAATGCGCTGAGGACGCTGCTTAAGATTTGCGAACGTTATGCATCCGAGCATGGTCTTAGGTACAACACACAAAAAAGTGAGGTGTTGATTTTCAAGGCACAAAATCAGAGACCTAGTGTTGTGCCTCCGATCATGGTTGATGGAAAGGCCTTGAAAATTGTAGAAAGTTTTAAATATCTGGGTCATCTGGTCACTGAGGACTTAAAGGATGACCTGGATATAGAAAGGGAACGCAGGGCGTTGGCGGTAAGGAGCAATATGCTGGCCCGTAGGTTCGCTCGATGTAGTAAGGAAGTAAAGGTAACTCTTTTTAAGGCATATTGCCAATCTTTCTACTCGAGCAGCCTATGGGTTCGGTATACGCAACGAGCCTTCAACGTCCTGCGTATTCAGTACAATAATGCTTTCAGAATGCTGTTGGGGTTACCGCGTCATTGTAGTGCGTCACAAATGTTTGCCAATGCACGCGTTGATGGCTTCCACGCTATTATGCGTAAGAAAGTGGCGCCATTATTCCAATGACTGCGCGGTAGCACCAACAGCATTTTGAAAATGATTGCTTCCCGCCATGACTGTCCCATGCAGGCCCACTGGGTGGGAATAGTGACGGGAAGAAATTAAATACAATATTTTAATAGTTTTATGTTGTACATACATTTATTTACTAACATAGTTTTTTAAGCAAATTGTTTTACTAACACTTATATGGATTCTGTCCGAAATAAATAAATAATAATAATAGTGATAAATAGATAAAGTCTTATCTGATTTCCTTCTACGATCTACGGTGATGACTAACGGGTGCAGGCAATGCTGTTATGTGCCATCGCCGACGTGAATGGTATAATAGCACTATGTGTGAATGAGAAACTACTTATTGATATCTAATTGGCCTTATGCGGGGGATTGAGTTGTATAAATTAATGATGAATTAAAGCTAAAAATATTTGCGTTGCGTGATAATTACATTATTTGAATTGCAAATGCATAATTATTGCGAAAAATGCTTATATCTTTTAGTATCGTTCTTATTTTTTTGTGTTTTATTTTTGAATAACTTAAAATTGTATTAAAATTGGAGCAATATTTTCGCTTAGATACTTTGAGGAACAAAAATTTTTGCATCATGTTCCCACTGCTGGGACACAGGCCTCCTCTCTTGGAGAGGGAGTGGGACATAATCCACCACGCGGTCCCAGTGCGGGTTGGTAGATGTCACATGTCTTCGAATTTTTGGTTCTAGGTCATGCCGGTTTCCTCACGATGTTTTCCTTCACCGTTTTGAGAGCAGTGGTGATGAAATAAATTACACAAAGTATGTGCCAGGCTGGGTTCGAACCTACGACCTACAACTCGTAAGTCGAGGCCGATACCACTGAGCACCACTGCTGGATAAGTACTCCATTGTAATAGTTTATTAACGAACATAGATAGTGATACATTTTTTCACATTTCGACTCTTCTTCGACTTCTTCTTTCATTTCAACTCATTGTCGTCAAATTCTGGAATAGTTTACTTTGACATCTGCATCTGATTCCAACTATGTGAATATTAAACCATAAGCAATACACAACTCTCATCAAACCTCATTTCATAATATTTCGGGAGTGGCATAGACTAATAAACTACAATTATTATTTAAGAGCATCATCGTAAATCTTAGAGCATGTACCATAAATTAGTGTCCAAAGTTAATGCCGTCAAAATAGTTCAACTATTATAATTGTAGACTAAACTTAGTTTTAGTTTAGAACGTGCAGACGAAACGTGTGGGAGCGGTTAGTCGCTGGGTTTTGTGGAATCTGTAGGGATGGGACACTTTCACATCTATCATTAAAATGTCAAAATTATTTATCGCTAAAGTTGTTTCAAAAGTAAAATAAAAGTTCTTATACTTTCTTCGTGACGTAGAGTAAATGGCAAAAGTCTTTACAACAACATACGAATTACGCTGGGTAATTATAACTGATCTTGATTGCTATCATGATCCCGAGTTTTGTTTGCGACCAATCTTAATTTGAATTGTAAAGAAATCCAATCGTAAAGAAGGGAACGGGATTTGGTGTGAGATAGAAAATTAATTTGGGACTTAAATAAGTATAAGAATAAAAAAGTTTTCCAACGATTTTGTCACTATTACTGTTCTAGTTCTATCTTTAGGAAAAAAAAATCAAAAAGTTTGGCAACGATTTTGCCACTATTACTGACATGTTTCCGCGATATTAAGTGTGCCATTTTTTATGCCATATTCAAACTTCTAGGTCGTCCGACCTCTAAACTTCAGCCAGAACAGATGATTCTAATTTTTAAATAATTATTTTGTTGGTCAAAAGGTCGCTGCACTGAAATAGGCTTGGGCTGGCAACGTCTGCCGCATGCCCAATGGCCAAAATATCGATCTTTTTGGAGCCCTGACACAGCCAGAAGACGTCGCGGCAGCCCTCGTAGAAGATGGCGGGACGAGCTTGACAAAACCAATGACCAGTGGTCCACTTTTGCCCTGGATCGTGAAAAAATAAAGTCATGGAGAGCCCTTTGCCCAGTAGTGGGATGATGTAGGCTAGCAGTATTTTGTTTCAGAAGTCTGAATTTCTAGATTTAAGAAGTTCAGTCATGAAATTAACCTTCTACTCGTAAGTGACATTGTTGCTGTCAAGATTTGCTGACTGTTATGTTAGATACTTTATCAAATTACATTATTGATATCCAATGATATCAAATATCCAAGCATTCCATCAAAATGAAATCAGCTAAACAATACATATTTCACAATACTTTGAAGTACCATGCAACATGAGCAGTGGTGGCCCAGTGGTATCGGTCCCGACTTACGAGTTGTAGGTCGTGGGTTCGAACCCCGCCTGACGCATTACTTTGTGTAATTTATTTCATCACCACTGCTCTCAAAACGGTGAAGGAAAACATCGTGAGGAAACCGGCATGTCCTAGAACCAAAAATTCGAAGACATGTGACATCCACCAATCCGCACTGGGCCCGCATGGTGGATTATGGCCCACTCCCTCTCACAGAGAGGAGGCCTGTGTCCCAGCAGTGGGAACATTATAGGATGATGATGATGACCATGCAACATTGTGAGATGAAATTTCAACCATTCGAAGGTAAAATGATATAAAATTGAATTATTGTCTTCCTAATGTAGTGGTATTAAACTAAAAATTTGTACATACATTACTGAATCCCCTACAGCCATATAATGAATAGCTATTATTTTATTATTTTGAACTATAATAGAACAATTGTGTCGGTATTTGTTGCCTTAAGCGATAGTACTATTTCCATTGTTACTGTCGATTGCGAAGATTTTTGGTTTACTTAGGTATCATCACGCCGAATACGTAAAAGGGTGAGAGCACGAGGTGTGCTAATATAAAGCTGGTAGCCACAAAAGGGAGCAATAAATTGGATGTAAAGGTTACTGGGTCGTTTTAGGTCTAGATATATCTTTTGGTGAACAGTGATGAAAATTGTTTGTGTTTAAACATAAAAAACCGGCCAAGTGCGAGTCGGACTCGCCCATAAAGGGTTCCGTAGCAGCAAGTTACATAATATAAAAGTTCTTGTAGTTGGTTGTTACTTTGAACGGTAAATTGCGGCTTACGATTTATGACGTAGGTATTAAAAAAAACTTATAACTTGATCTCGTTCAAACCAAGTTTCGCTGGAAGTTTGCATGGTAATGTACAGTCGACAAAGTGGAATCATGACCCATTTTGACAATAAATCGTTTGAATCCGTCAAATTGACAAAGATCAAAGTCGTTACCATGGATATGTGTGTTTACGCGAATGTGGACCTAATGGTATTTGAATGTCTGTTGGAAAATAAGCTTATGGTGGGTCATGATTCCACTGTGTCGATTGTACATTAAATTATTTTTTCGTTTTATCATTCTCATATATTACAAGTTACAGGGGGGCCCCCTCAAATTTTACCACTTGGAAGTGTCTCTCGCGCAAACTGTTCAGTAAAAAAAAAAATGATAGCTATACAAACACCAAAGGTACATCACTACCACATCCTACACTCAATAATCGAAACACGAAGTGTGATTGCGACGCTAGTGTTGTCAATCATCCGCTCTCGTCCCGAATTATCACAACTATTACAAAATGGCGAATTGTTTGAATTTATAGTATTGTGATGCAGTTTTGTGGGGAATTTATGAATGTGGTGGTCGTAATTAACTAATATGTTAAAAGTATTTTCTTTTAAACATTAGAATTGCAGATACAAATAATAATTATGATAATTATACAGTTCAAAAATCTTTGAGATGAAAGGAAGAGACGATAAACTGGAACAATCAATAACGGCCCTTCAGAGCCAACAGGAAAAAAATGTAGGTCTAACATGTTTTTTTTTTAATTAAATAAAACTTTGGCGATTAGTCAGTATATGGGCAGTTATGTAAAAATTGTTTCTACCATTCTACAGCCAATCATAGCAAAGAAAAAAAACTCCTTTAAATTACACTAATTATTAGGTGTAGCATTCCGGAAAGACCCTTAATTATACCAATCAGTAAGAAAATAATGCACATCACTGAATATTAACAAATCTCATACATATAAGTAATAATTATAATAAATAAGATTACATTTATAGACATAAAATAAACTGACCTTGTGTATGAATTGGAACATAAATAATGCTACACATCAATTAGATTTCAATAGATACTCTAAAGTTCATCTCAAACTCTTATTGGTATTTTAAACAGTGTATTTGGTAATGTATATGTGAATTACAATTATTATTGGAATAAAATATACAGAAGTTCAACTTTATACAGAATTATTTACGAACTAAACTCTGGTAAGGGCCACGTCTAATTTTATAGTTTTTATAGTATTACAATACGCCAGAGGCGCAGCCAGTGGCAATTTCGCGTACTTACAAAGTTATGTATATCTCATTCGTGCCGCCTGCGTTTGCGTATTCATAATCTTATAACAACGACGTATCTTCGTTTAATTCTTATTATGTGTGAGAAAAACTAGGATATAGCCACACATAATTATCTATATACATTAACATACAGGTAAATTATGATTACTTTGTACGGCTTTAAAAACACTAAATTAAAAAAATATTAAATACGGCAAGAGTTGAATGACATACCGATTAAATTTATAAAATTATCATTGATCAATAAAAACAATGTTACGATGTATTATAAGCGAAAATTATAAATAGTCGTATTAAAGGTTTTTTTTTTTTTTAGCGTTGTAAAATCATCAAATGAGTCCTCCGGCCCCGGGCAGGGCGGAAGGGACTGTCAGACTTCTACAGACTAAAATCCACGGTGTCCTTCAATAGCCTGTTACGTTCCGGGGTCACGGTAAGGAAATAATCCCGCGACCCCGGCAGGCTTTGGCCCTCTGAGAGGGGGGCCCCGTCATTATGCTGACGCTCTTTGAGGCGCGCGTGGGACACAACGCGCCGTCGACCCGGGCATGGTCCTTGGTCGGGCAGCGAGTTGCCCTTTACTCGCTGCCCGCATGCCCGCGCCTACGGTGGCCGGAGGTCATCTGCTGACGTCCGACGCCGCGGGCGCCTACCACTGCGGTTGGGACGGAGGGAGGACGCTGTCCTCTCTCGCTCGCGGCCCGCCTCCTCCTTCACGAGCATTACTGCCTCGCAGAAGGAGCAGACCGCTTCCCACTCCGTCTCGCCCCGCAGCATGGCCGCAACCAATGCCGGGCGCGAGAGGTCTCCGCCTATCGCCGCCGTGAGGACACGTCGGTGCACCGCCCAAGCTGGGTAGTCTTGCACCGTATGGTCTACTGTGTCCTCCGGGCGATCTTCGCAGTGGTGGCACCCGGGCGTTTCCTCCTTCCCCATCAGGCACAGGTACCTCCCGAAACTTCCGTGTCCGGTGAGGACCTGCGTCATCCGATAGGTCAGGACGCCGTGACGTCTCTCCAGCCACTCCTCAAAGAGGGGTCTTACCGCCGCAATTGCGGCGTGCCCAGTCGTAATAAACGTTGAACAAATATTTGATATAATGTTAAATAACTTTATTTAGGCTTACGTCTGTTGTTCCACTGGCTGGACAAATGCTATCTATTTCTCTTTTCAATCCTCTATAATCCATTTCGTATGAACTTATTCACATGACCAGTAAAAAATAAATGTTTAAGTTATAGTGTCTGTGCTTGGACAGCAACGAATCTTCTGTGTATGACTTTGTATTGTGGCTAAACTAAAAGTGTTGACCTTAATCAACAAGTGCAGAAAAGTAATCAATTTCTTTGATCGTGCATGTCACGAATCTAGTTCGTATGTGGTGTAGCTTCGATTATACGAATGTGGATATGAAATGAGATTATAACCTACAGTTCCAGCAACTATTTTATCTATCTCATAATTTATATGTTCTACTTTTTCACTTGGGTAAAGAAAATCTGTAAGGCAAGAGTACCGGAGTTTTAAATGCAAAAGGCAAGAGATTTTAATTTTAAATAAGATTTTGAGGGTCCCTTGCACTCCATCTAGTGTGGAAGGACTCATTTATTGCAGGAAAAAAGCTAATTGTATAATACTTTACGTTATTCTTCTTCGAATAGGTACTTATCGTCAGCAATAGCTGGTGTTACTTCAGTACATTGTCATCTAAACAAATCTCACAGTAAGTTAATATTACTACAATCACGCTTCAACTTTTCTTAAGCTTTTCCATGCATTAAAAAAAATCTAAAGAAAAATACGAGTCCGACAGTCCCTCCTGCTCTGCCCTGGGTGGGAGGACTCATTTGATGATTTTACCACGCTAAAAAAAAAGCTTTTCCTGCATTAGTTATTCTAAATGATGTACTCTCACATCTGCCATCAGAGGTCACAGGTGCGATTCCACAGACAGCCTTGTGTCTGTTCTGTTTCACTTTACCTATAACACGACACACTTCAGAGGTTACACCATCATTTTGGATCACTGTTCAGTGGGTAATACCTTAGTAATTGTCGGCACGGTTGGCGCTTTGGATGAGCGATCGACGGAAGCGCAACGTGTAGCTGGTTCGGTCCTGCACGGAACAAATATTTGTTTGACCTACAAGTACTAGTTCTGAGTCTGGGTGTTTGTGTATAATGTGTCTTTCTATGTTTCACATCACGTGACACAGAAAGTAATCCTCGTAGTAGCTACGTTTAAAATAATGTTTGTTCAGTATGAGAAACTTTTATCGATTTCGTTGGTAAAGATAATGTTACAATAAAGTAAACCAGTGTTTTTTAAGCTTCTGACTTACAGTAACGATTGTTATTTAAAAAAATACTGCTGCAACAAACGGCTTTACAAGGTTTCTAAAGCATGGAGCAAACTAGTTATGATTAATGGTCATCGATCCTCAGGTCAACCCAGGCAATCGCGGCTTAACCTGGAAGATAAACCTGTGAAGTTGTTATTATTATCCACAAGCTATCCATGTGTCACCTGGACCACTAAAATACAACGTGGGTGTAATATGATAATGAAATTATAGGATGCATCGCCGGTAATTGTAGATTGCAGCCATTTATAGCTTCTTGGAGCTTTATTATTGAAAATAATTTAAAATTAACGATCATCCTACTTAAATCGTAAAGTATGTAGGTGCTTAATATTCTACGGAAGTTGTGAATATATTAAATTAATGGCGTTAATATTACATGGGATATGCGTTTTATCTTGAACATCTTCGTATACCTATAATTAAGGTAAACGATGACCAATTTTGGAGAAACAACACTGAGTTGGTAAATAATTTTGTTGGAAAAACTTCCATTATTAAATCATTTTATAATGGGCACAGCAAAAGAGTGGAACTGTTTAACCTTTTTTTTTTTTGACTGGGAAAATCCTCACGGGTACCCTCCGACTGGGGCGAGTGGAGGGTTATCTCGGACTCAAACCGACTAAAAACCCACTATTCGGGGGCCCGGGATATATATGAAACATTCGCGCGCAACCCCAACTGGTATTTGCCCGCTATTCACGGCAGACCTATCTCCAAGTGCAAGTGTTCATCGCACGTTCTCCTTGAAGGAAGAACTCTTTAACCTGTTTTGATGAGCTTCCGAACCCATACAACCCTAATCCCTTCTAAATTAGATTCTACAGACTTCGTCTGGGTAAGCTAACCCCATAATTTTTTTGGTCTCTGCCACCTCAGACCTAGACTAGAGACACTAGAGTTAAGAAAAAAACCCATATTATTTAATAAAAACAGTTATACGGTGTTTATAATAGATATTAAAAAGTAGAAGAAAATTGTAAATAAACAGACTTGCTGAAGTAAATATTTCTCGATGAAATAGATATTATAAACTAAACCCATGTAGGTTATCAGAAACACGGGAGTAAGTAATTGAATAAACCTCAACAAATCTATCACTACCAACGTTCATCCTTTACCAGCTGTCAAAATACACGATTACTCACGATTTCAACGAGCTTGACCGATCGCACCCGACCTATGTAACTTCTACCTCATGTCGCGCAGCTGATCAACACTAACTTAATTAATTACGAACATGTCTATTCTGTCACCGAAGTCTCATCGCCGTTCGTATATGGTATGATCACTTGTATTTAGATCTATTTCATTGAGACCGGTTCATTCTAAATTGAATAAACTTGAATATGCATGTAGAGATTTTATTAGGTTTAAATTAAGGCTTTGAAAGGTGGTGTCTCAGTGGCAATGCCCCGACTTACGTGTTGTGAGTCGCGGGTAATTTTTTCATCACGATGATAATGATTCTCAAAATGGTGAAAGAAAACATTTTCAAGAAATCGGCATGTCATAGAACCAAAATATTGGAGAGTTGTGACATCCACTAACACAGAATATAACTTTACTAGATGTTGCCAGCGACTTCGCCCCTGCAACTCGAAAGTTATCTTACGAGAACATAAAATTGGGATAAAACTATCCCATATAATAATTAAATCCTATATTATCCTGTCCAGATTATAAACAACGAGTATGTATCTGTGTACCAAATCCGTGTAGTAGTTTTTACGAGAAAGAGTAACAAACATTCATCCATCCATATCCACACAAACTTTCGCATTCATTATATTAAAAAAAGTGTTTCGGACGTGTATGTGAAAAAAAAGTGTTTGCTAAAACCTATTTGCAAAATAAATAAATCATTTATTAGTTAGATTAGATTACTGTGATTAATAACTTATTAAATAATCTGATTCTGTTTTGTGGTCGACGTCTCATCGCCGTTCGTTATCGGTTGTAGGTATTTAGATCAATTTCGATTTATTATTAATTTTATTCGGAGTTTATTCTAGAATTGAATAAACTTGAATAATTATGTAAGAAGATTTTATCCCTACAATGCATGATTTTTTTTAATCGTGTCAAAAAAATGTATGTGGTCCTATATGGTGTCTAGACATAATAAAAAATAATAATAAAAATTAGAATTCATTAATTTTGTAGATATTTATTTTTTAAATTCTGTTCCATAAGTGGTACAGTATGCATTAACACTAATATTTGGCTCTTTAATAAGAACAATGAACATAATTATATATTTAATTTTATATTAAGAGTAGCTCTATTTATGAACGAAATTAATTTAAACTATTATTATCTTTGTTCAAACAAAAATTAACACGGCACTTTTCGCAAAATATCTAATATGTTCTTCCTTTACACTATGAATACTTACAGGGTTGTCTCTTCTCGTTCCGGAGTAATCATCATCATCATCATATTTATATATCAGCTGTAAGACGTCCACTGCTGAACATAGGCCTCCCCTTTAGACTAGTAGGACCAGTTGGAAGCGGCTTGCATCCAGCGTGATCCTGTGGCCTTCATAAGATCGTCTGTCCACCTTGCTGGTGGACGTTCCACGCTACGCTGCGCCGGTGCGTGGACTCCATTAGAGAACCTTACGGCTCCATCGGCCATCAGTTCTTCGTGCTATATGGCTTGCCCACTGCCATTCAACTTGCTTATTCGTTGGTTTTGTCGGTAACTTTGGTTTGTCTACGAATCTCCTCATTTCTGAGTCGATCGCGCAGGGATCCTGGAGTAATGCTCATGAGCATTACTCCGGAAACCTAAAAACTTTTTTAATTCGTATGTGGTGATATAAAGACGGTCTTAGGTGGGTCATTTTGGATGCAGAATTCATGCATTTCTTCAACTTCTAGGTTGTCATAAAAAAATATTGCAATGGAGCATTCAAATTTGTGATTGGTGGCTCTAAATTTATATTTGAGATGATCTTTTGATGATGATAATTGGGGATGATCAGACTCTAAACATTTGTTTTCCAAATGAAATTTACTTTCTTTCTTTTATTAACATTATTAGAAATTCGAATTCTTTTAACTGGCATAGTGGAAGAACTTCTATTGTGGCGTGATGAAGTACTTGACCCTAAAATGCTGGCTTGAAGATTTGTTGATTCTTCATTCATTCATTCTTCATTCGGCGAGGGTAATACCACAATTAGTACAAGAAAATGCTGCAAACCTGGTAGGCTCAATATCATTTTCAGAGCCACTATCTTCATTCATTTGGTGCAAATTTTCTTTGATGATGCTCGCCATGTCATCATCACTTTCTGCATTTGAAAAGTCTTGACCGTCTTCATTCCTAGACGGTATATCTAAATACTGCTCCATCAACTCGTCAGACAATACCTTCTTCGCCATAATCTGTAATAAAATCCAACCGAAACAGAATGTTGGAGGTGAACTAATGCATGGTGTACCATATCTGGAACATTTAAATAAATTGATATTACTAAAACATTTAACAGTAATAATAAAAAAAATTACTTACCTCCATTTAATATACAGTATTTCCAATGTAAATCTATTTTTTACGCTTCCAAATATTCAAAAAACTATTTTTTAAAGAATTTTCTATTTACGTAAACCACGAGTTTGCGCCGATCTTACAAATTGTGTACAAATCACAATATCAATCGATACCTAACAATATCTGGTGACACTTGCCATTACTAAACCGTTGCTAAGTGTGTAAAGATTATTCCGTCGGTCGATTAATGACACTAGGTGTCTCTAAATAAACAGTAGATTTAATTATTTTGATTGTCCCAGATATGGTACAGAATGCACTGTAGGGTTATTGGTTTCAAATTCAAAGCGTTTTTTTGTTCCTTTATGTGCGTGCACTTAATCTGTTGATAGATGTCAATCCAGCTTGATCAAAAATTATAGTTGTTTTTTACGATGGAAGCAGCATCAGTTTGGTCTCACGTTGAAGTTTCGCATGGTTACATTATCAGTACATATCAAAAACGGGCTTTTGCTATATAGCCAAGACTCTGTCCACAGAACAAAAGGACGAGGGGAATTATTTAATGACATGATTATGTACATAACCATTTGGTGTTCAACTTTTCATTTAAAATGGTACCTAGTTTTGTAAATTATTTAATTTAAAGCGTAGCGTTCGACAATTCGTTATAATTTATGAGATAGGGTGTTCCCGGTGTTTGCAAACAAAATAATGATACATTTCTCAACCTAAATTAATAATAATTGAGTCCTCTGTTGCAAGTCTTACGGAGTATTTTTATAATAAAAATTCAGGTATAGGTACTTTATTATTATTATTATAAAAAGTAGGTAAAAGTTTGGTAATGCTCTTTTTTGTGACCGGTCAAACTTGTTAGCATTTTCAAATAACGTTGTCTTACAAAAATGAAAACAGTTATTTATTTAATCCTACTAATATTATAAAGGCGAAAGTTTGTAAGTATGGATGTATGGATGTTTGTTACTCTTTCACGCAAAAACCACTGAACGGATTTGGCTAAATTTGGTATACAGATAGTTTATAACCTGGATTAACACATAGGATAGTTTTTATCCCGATTTTATGTTCCCGTGGGATAATTTTCGAGTTGCAGCGGGTGAAACCGCTGGCAACAGCTAGTAATTATTATATTAATAACATCATCGTCGAACACGACGTAATTAATGTGTTAACGATGTAAACTTTACTGTATAATTATTTAATCACTTCGTGTTATAATAATAATATTTTCTACCGATCTTCGCACTTTAGTACCATGATGAAATGCAATAATTAGTTGCTAAACAGATTTGGTAGTAATAAATACTTAAAGATACAGATTATTAGTTAACAGAGGCCGGAGGTTTCATGATCTTTCTGCCCTTATTTCCATTCTACTTCGGTTCGGCGTAACCCGTTTTCTTCTTCCATTTTGCCCTGGCACGTCACGGCATCATGTATTTATTTTTTCTTTTATAAAATACTTCACCCGGTCGAAAAAAGGAACACATGAAAGTATATTAGTTAATTATATTGGCTCCAGCTTGTATACGAAACTGTAACAGGCAACGAAAATGTTTATTGCCTATATAATTATATTTTATACGCTAAGCAAAAACTATGTATCTATATTTATGAAAATTGCACGAACGCTGTTGTAGGTGAAGCACAACTTAAAGTTCTATAAGAGTGCAGAAAGTTACGATTGATTTTTTATGGAATTTCATTAATATGGTCGAATTTTAATCTCTTCACGAATACTACTTGCTTTAATTTATGAAATAACAGACCAACTTAGCCAACTTTAGAAACACAGGTAAGATTTATAGATATAGATTACTATAAATCTTATGTTTGTTTGTAATGTTCGCAACGTTTCAGTAACCCTCTCCATGGTTTGCAAATCTATTGCGCAAATAAATTTTGGTGAACTTTACTCCTAATTTTTCGATGATTGCTTATTGCCTGTCTAGCATTGCACTGTGAAAGTCTGATCAGATTGCAAAGCGTTGGGATCTTGCCACCTAATTATTCACTCACGATTTTTTTTCTGAACTCTACCGGTAAGTAATGATGATGAAATTTTATGCAATTTGATATTTCTCAATACTTTCAAAAACTCGACCATCCCACGACCTGTGTACCCGTGCTTTATTATATTAGTTGAGTAATAGTTTGGTAATTGTAAGTACGGCTTAAACTGTTGCAAAGTCTTTTGAGATAGCGAAATAGCTTGTTTCCTGATGACACTTGAGCCTAAGTACTCGTCATTTTTTATTCAAGATGTTTTAAATGTCGATTAAATCCGATAATAAGCAGAATCTCCTCGCCTAGGAACAGGCCTCTGCTGCGAGATGTGGACTAACCCGCCAAGTGCGACCATTAAGGGTTGTTGCAATAGGATTTTTTATTTCTCGAAAATACTGTTGCCTGGTTTCTGTCACCGTTTGAAAAACTACACATACTTGAACTAGTTAGAGGCATGAAGGAATACATAAAGTCACGTTCTTTTTCCATGAGGTAGGCAGAAACCAACTACTACAATCTTTGCACACTCCTTTCGTTTCATCAACAAAAAAGTTCATTATTTAACAGACCTACAACATAAAGCTTTATTTTTTCATTATCTTATTACCTGATTTTTTCAATAAACATTGTCAATCAATTACTTACAGTCAGCTTTTCAAACAAAAGCCATGAAAAAGAACTCCAGTTATATCAGTTGCCAGTGAAACTATATAACAAACGATTATTACAATATAGTAACATTTAATTACAATCTTAGGCGAGAAATTAATAACAATAATTGCAACACAGAAGGGCAATAAAATGCTATTAATTTAGAAACTTTATTACTCGCAAAGTCTTATTAAGTTAAATTAATTGCAATATTAATTACAATTTGTTCACAATTATCTCGTTTGCCTCTTTGCCTCGTTATTCCGCAGGCTACGGGCAGTCCCAACACTATACTGCAGTCGATAGCCGCCCGGGCAGACAGACCACAAGTGTGGGCCCTTTGAACCGGACACGTTCCGTTTTAACTATGTAGTCTGATTAAATATTGATAAATAAATAGCATGCGTATGTGACTGTCAAGTACCTATAATATAATACTCGTTATGAAATTCACTTAACACACCCAATATTGGTGTACACTTGTACCTATCATTTCTTGGAAAACAGCCGTAATATTACAATTATAATAATTCATATTTCCATAAACGAACAATGACGGTTATTTGTAATACTTCCCATATTTATATGGTAATATCCTTACAAGTTACATAAACAGCTGTAATATCTTAATCTACTAATTTACCATCACAATTGTCACTTCTGCACTTGTAAGCCTAAATGGTCTTTTATGGTATCTTTATTTGTATTTTAATGGTGTGACTGTTCGTCATGGAACCTTGTTTTAATAACAAATATGTTATTTATTTTAAAATCACCACGTGACATCGGGCGCCTTAATTCACACTAACTTACCTACTTCATGGCCTGACATTTCCTTGTGATAAATAGCTGGTTTAAAACACCCATTCCTTTATTTCAATAGCTACAAAAACTAATGACTAGGAGAGATTTCTAAAAGAAACGATCCTACAACTTGCTTATCAGCACATGTGCTTGCAATAAACCCGTCTCCGGGCGAACACTCAATAGGACCTCTTAAACAATTTAAAATTATGAATTCTAAGAAGTTTAGAAATCTTTCGCCAACTAATATTAAAAATACGACATCTGGCAATCCTTACCCAACAGCCATTATTCAATCCTGCACTTAAAAACAAAGAGATATTCGGACTTGGGGTAATACAGAGACCGTGAGAAATTCGAAGTGCCTTTGCGAGTCCCTTAGCAGGTAGTTGGAGTGAGGGGACGCTGATGATTCCTCGAGGCAGTTGGGCTGAGAACGTCTTGAGGGACACACGGGTGGACCCGGGAGAAAAGTTAAGGAGATTCGGTTTGAGACGCCCGACATGCGGGACGCGATATTATCGAGGTGTTTGATGAAGTCATACTTGATACGTCGAGTATCAATAGCTGAAGTAAGTGTTAGTGGTCGGTGGAACGCGAGAAGGTGAATCCAGAAGGCGGCCTGATGTTGGAGATCATACAGGTGGTAGCTGAGCAGCGGTCCGTAAGTGAAATACAGACAAATCCTCTTCTTTAAGCACTTGGTAAGTGTTAATTATAATAACTTTATAGTAGCAGTTTGGTGGAAACGCAGAATGGCTGTCAATATCATTTATTTCAGTATGGCGGGGCGGAGCCTTCAGATTATTATATTTTATATTATTATCTCATATTTATATTATTCATTCTGAGACCCTGTTCCGTAACCTCACAGTAATTAGTCATTGGCGTTTGGTTAATAGAGCACGGGGAAAAGCCTTCGCTACACTGAGTACAATGACTCACATGCCAATGACGCCTGACGCATAATGACTTTACTTGACGAATGTACCACGTATCGAAGGCAGAACCATGTTCTTAATTTAGTTACACAAAGTATATTCTTCCAGCTAAGCTATTGTGTGCTGATGACAGGAATTTGCAACTATAACAAATATTGCTATTTGTTTAGCAAAATAACCAAATGCTGTTGATGATTACTGTCTCCTTGCAGCCTAGCCCAGAGACATTGCGGGTGGTTGATGGATGTACATTTCTAGCTATGGGGGTAGGCTTCACCAAGTACTGGGTTACCATTTGGATAACTCCGTTCCAAAGGAACGCTAGATTTAGCGGCTGTGTCTCGTTATTAAACCGGCCGCTGGTAGGCCTATATCTGAATCGTCATTATTTAACGAGACACACCTGTCGATAAGGGCAGATTTAAATGTGAAATGAATGGAGTGCCGATGACATCCACTTCAGCATTCAGCAATACAATCGCAATATGCTCTGTTACAGGCCGAGTCCACGGTACGCTTGAGCAACTTGATTATTATTAGAGAAAGGGGATAGGCAGCCGTAAGGGTGAACTATTTGAACGCGTGTGTACTTCTATGGAGAAATAAAACTTGTCCTTTTCAATGGCAGTGAATTCACGACTCACTGCCTCAGGATTGGAAAGGACATGTATAACGTGCTTAGGAAACGTTCGCTGTTAGTGTTCGTAGCAGAGTCCTTCGCAGGGTAATGCTGGTAGGACTAACAGTAAACGCACGCCGGGTAAACGTTGTAAAACAATAGCATGTTGTATAACATGGAATTGTTTGCGTTTGCAAAGCGGCATCCAGTACATTGGAATCAAATAAGTTAACGTAACCGTAATCATCTATAATTCTCTTAAGCGCAAGCGTGACGTTTCCTTTTATATTATATCTTTGCTGTCCTCTTGTCTTATTAGCTTCATAATTATTATTTGGATTGTTAATATGATTCGATATTATTCATGTATTTACTGTGAACCCTCAGCACTAACTTACTTTGGTCCCCACCCCTTGCTGAGAGTTCAGTCCTCTCTGTCCTGGCGGAGGTCGCAGTATGTCAATGGAACGTGCGCCACGGAGGTTGAGCGGAGGCGGGGCTCTACCTCGGCCCCCCCAGGGGGGGGGCCCCATCTTTCATTATTTTCCACTATATTAATGTAATCTAGGAAAAACGAAAATTTTATCAGCCTAGGGTATTTAATGAACAGTCACAATGGTAATTCCCTTATTAGAAAGATATAACTTGAAGAGGCATAGATAGTTGTATAAGAATTGCAGATTTATATTTCTATTGCAATTATGGTAAAACACCATTATGGTGTTCAATTCGAAAAGATGTAATGTAAAACCTTCGTTTTAAATAGCCGTATTATTTTGGCTCTTTATTTGCAATTTATGCTGTCGTATTATTGGTCTAAACATCATTGCAACTGCTGATCATGAGATCCAGGGTTTTTTCGTTTTTGGGTTATTTCATTTATTTTTTGTTTCTCTAACAGGCAGGTTGTTCGAATTATTGCCTATTTGCTAGTTACAGGCCCGATCTTAAATGTCACTCAAACATGACCCGCGAAATTTGGCTAGGTATATTCTTAAATCTGTTAACCTAAAAGCCGGTTTTTTTGTCCATAAATCATCAGTATCATCAGCCGGAAGACGTCCACTGCTGAACATAGGCCTCCCCCTTAGACCGCCACTTGCATCCATCGTTTCATGAATAGTTAAACTATTTAGATGGAAAAGCCAAAACAAATACTAAACGTAAATATTTACTTGCTCCTCAAAAAACCCCGCGAGGCAAAAACGATTATAAATAAAATAAATGTAGCACGTAGCCCGAAGATCCGCGTAATGGCAACAGCAATATTATGAATACTATGAGAGTGTATCTGATGTGTTCCGGCAATATTCTACAAGGCTACCACGATCACTTGTTACGGCTGATTTGAGATTGTACTGTAGAAAAAGCGATGAGATATAATTTTGAAACTTTAGTTTTCTAATAAGTTTTGTAAGTGCTCGGAATTTTATTTACTCGGAATTATATTACTATGCAATGAGCCAAGTATACAAAATTACAAGTAAGGAAGCAGAAAGAACCACTTCTAACTAGCTTATTTGTGCGTTTCCAGTTCGAAAACTACCCCGCGAGAACGCCTTACCAATAACAAATATTCTATGTATTAATCCAGGCACACAATTGAAAAGTTTAATTCATCCACATCTGTTCATTATGTACATTTTGTGTGTAAGAGTATCAAAAATCCATAGCCTTTCTCTAACTTCCCACAACCACTATAAAAGGCCACCGCATAATTTTCAATTGCTTTTCCATAGATTGAAGTTAAGAAGACGTTCAATAATTATTGTCTTAAATTATGATTTTTAAAGAAACTTCATTAACATTTTTGTTCATGGCTATAAAATGTTACATAAAGTCGATTTCAGGGCAGTCATGTTTTCGTTAGCATCGTTTTGTTCGCTTAGCTTGCTCTGCGCGACCACGCTGCGTACGGCGGTGAGCGGTCACATTATGAGCTATTAACAGGCCGCTCTTGATCCAAAGCGTTCTATTGCATGATCCACTAGGATGTTCTTATTAGATCCTTGTGCATACCACGCTCATTTGTCTGTAAGAATTATGATTATTACTAGTTTACAACGTTCAGCTGTTTTAAATTGTAATTGGATTTTTGGTTTTTGAAGGCGGAATACTTTTAGTTGTAAAATATATTTTTTTTACTTTTAATGACTATTTATGGATACGATTACGGGTATGTGATGACATAATTTTTAATTCTTTTTTTATCGCTATAAAAACATTAAACGACTTCTCCAACACAGGGTGGGACAGGAGGGACTGTCAGATTTGTACTGACTAAAATCCACGGTGATCTTTCCATAGCCCTTTACGTTCCAGGGTCACGGTTACGTGATGAGATAGCCCCACTACCCCGACAGGCTTTGGCCTTCTAAAGAGGGTCCCGTGATATTGCTGACACCTCTTTGAGGCGCACGTGGAAGACAACGCGTCGTCGACCCTGGCATGGTCCATGATCGGACGGCGAGTCACCCGTTACTCGCCATCCTCATGCCCATGTCATCCTCATGCCTATGTGTATAACCTAAAAGCAAAAAATCATGTGGCGTCCTTTTTTTGGGTGTCTTCTTCTTCTTTTTGTGTCTTGCTATCGTTTATCTTCCAACCTTCACTGGACCCACGTGGTAGACTATGGCCCACATCCTAAGACTATATCATCACTACATAGTATAAAACAAAGTCGCTTTCTCTGTCCCTATGTCCCTTTGTATGCTTAAATCTTTGAAACTACGCAACGGATTTTGATGCGGTTTTTTTTAATAGATAGAGTGATTCCAGAGGAAGGTTTATATGTATAATAACATCCATTAAATAGTGGAGAAGTACTGTTATTTTTGAGGTTTCTAATGTGATGTCGTAAATAATTACATTTTTCCGCTTACATTGCAAACGCAGGCTGAACCCTACGAGTTTTATCAAAATAATGTACTAAGTATTGTACACATTGAAAAGGTCTACAGAAAAGTCCGTGATGGTATAATTATGTCTATCTCTTATGGATAACCCACAATAACTTTTTTTTGTCATTTACTTTTTACGACAAATAATGGCTAATTTTCGAAGCGATTTTAACCAATACAGCATTAATCCTTAACCAATTAAATACCTTGAATACACTGTTCATTTAATATAGATCTGTATGGCCCTTTACATCGTATAATTTAAGTGAATATTTTCGAAGATATTACAGATTTAAAAATTGCGGGACGTAGCGTTTGCGCAGTTTTTCTGTAGTGTATTTAGTATCAGCATTGCACCCGTGCGAAGCCGGGGCGGGTCGCTAGTAATATAATATTATAAAGCTGAAGAGTTTGTTTGTTTGTTTGTTTGTTTGAACGCGCTAATCTCAGGAACCACTGGATGGAATTGAAAAATTCTTTTTGTGGGCTATATAACATCACGCTATCACCAAAAGGAGCGGAGCAGCAATGAGAAATGTTTCAAAATCGGGAAAATGTATTCCTCTTCGAGAGCTTTCGTTGCGTGCGCTGCGTAAACGGTTAAAGATACGTAAAAATGATCTACTACGGAATTATTCCTCATAAAAAGTTCTAAAATAAAGTCCGCGAGAGCATATACCTATCTTTTAAGATTAAGCCACTATAACCTTTTTTATGGAAATCAAATTTGTTTTAAAGTTATGCATTATTTGCGAAGGTATTTTCATTAATATGATATTAATCCTAATCAAAATAAATACGTTAATCATCACAAGCATTTAATTTTGAACAAAATTGCCCTTGACATCGTTTGATTTCAATGAGTATCTGAGATATCATAGTTTCAAAATAATGTCACAACAAAATTATTACTGCCTGGGCAATACTGAGCATAAAATAAAAAATAAATGCGCGTGAGGGAAAGTGCACCCTCTACCTCTCACCCGAGCCACCGCTGAAGACGCCCAGGGCGTCGGAAATAATGGGTCATATTCCAGCCGCATACGGACGGGGAGTAATGGGTAGCTTGCCGTCCGATGGCATGTATTTATAAAGAAGCACTGGCCAATCCCCGCTGCATAGACAAGTCGAGGCGCGGCGGGAAGAGTTCCGGCGCCATCTCAGGGGGCGGTATGGATCCTGTATCGAATGGGGAAGGAAGAAACGCCTGGGTGTCACCACTGCGAGGATCGCCCGGAGGACACGGTAGAACATACGGTGCAGGACTGCCCCGCTTGGGCAGAGCACCGCCGTGTCCTCACAGCGGCGATAGGCACTGGTCGAGGCCATGCTGCGGGGTGAGACGGAATGGGAAGTGGTCGCCTCCTTCTGCGAAGCAGTAATGCTAGCAAAGGAGGAGGCGGAACGCGTTAGGGAGAGGACAGCGTCCACCTCACGACGCAGCCGCCGCGGGAGACGCCCACGGCAACGGACGTCGCAAGACGATCTCCGGCCACCGTAGGCGCGGGCATGGGGGCGGCGAGTAATGGGTGACTCGCCGTCTGATCATGGATGCCCGGGTCGACGGCACGTTGTGTTCCACGCGCGCCTCAAAGAGCTGTCAGCAATCATTGCTGACAGCTATGATTGCTGACATAGCTATGATTGTTGACGCACTTAGTCAACGTGCCGTCGACCCGGGCATGGTCCATGACGGGGCCCCCCTAAGAGGGCCAGAGCCTGCCGGGGTCGCGGGACTGTCTCACTCGATAACCGTGACCCTGGTACATAAAGGGCTATTGAAGGAACACCGTGGATTTTAGTCAGTACAAGTCTGACAGTCCCTCGGAGGACTCATTTGATGATTTTGCCACGATAAAAAAAGGGGGCGGTATGGAGGGAGAGACTATCGAAACCGAGGTTCGGGCACCCCTCAATCGCGGCGGTAAAACCTCTCTTTGAGGAGTGGCTTTAACCTCTCGAGCCCCGGGAAAAAATTTTTGCCACCAAAACCTGTACGATTTTAAGACTTATTTTTCCAAAAATACAGTTTAAAATCGGTCGGGGTTTGGTGGCACAAAATTGTGCCATTGGGGCTCATTGGGGTCCGAGAGGTTAAGGTGTCACGGCGTCCTGACCAACCACCTGAAGCAGATCCTCACTGGACACGGAAGTTTTGGGAGGTACCTGTGTCGGATGGGGAAGGAAGAAACGCGTGGGTGTCACCACTACAAGGATCGTCCATAAAGGACACGGTAGAGCATACGGTGCAAAATTGCCCCGCTTGGGCAGAGCATCGCACATGTCCTCACAACGGTGATAGGCGGCGACCTCTCGCGCTCGGCATTGCTTGACGTGAAATCGAGTGGAAACCGGTAGCCTCCTTCTGCTAAACAGTCATGCCAGCGAAGGAGAAGGCGGGACGCGTGAGGAAGAGGACAGGCGTCCACCTCACGACCCACACCCAGCCGCCATGGTAGACGCCCACGGTGACGGACGTCGCAAGACGATCTCTGGCCAACAGGCGTAGGCATTCGGGCGACGAGTAATGGGCGACTCGCTGTCTGATCATGGACCATGCCCGGGTCGACGTCAACGTTGTGTTCCACGCGTGCCTCAAAGAGCGTCAGCACAATGACGGGGGCCAAACCCCTTAAAGGGGCCAAAGCCAGCCGGGGTCGTAGGACTTACGAGCTACCGTGACCCCGGAACGTAAAGGGCTATTGAAGGACGCCGTGGATTTTAGTCAATACAAGTCTGACAGTCCCTCTTGCCCAGCCCTGAGTGAGAAGACTAATTTGACGATTTTATGACGCTAAAAAAAAGCGTAAAGAAAATGATTTGTATCGGTGTCCTCCCACAGCGCTTCGCACTAAAAAATATATTGTTAAGTTCCGACATCCACGCGAACGAAGTCGCGGGCACAGCTAGTAATATATATAGTGTCTGGACAATATTTCTCTGGTGTACAAACATTTTCCCTCAACTATGAATGAAGATAAGTTATAGAGGTTTTCAAAAGGAATTTTTTTACAACCTAGTACTGGGTAGTTCACTAAGAGAACCTAACTTAATAGGTTCTAAACACAAGCTACCTAAATAGCTAAACGCTCACATAAGCAACATATCTCAGCAGTCAATATTAGGCACGGCCACTTATTGCCACTAATTGCTCCCCTCACTTCTGAGATTATCGCCGAGTAATTAAGATGTTATGGGTGCAAATTCAGGCAAGTATCAATGTGACTTTTTCCATTCCTAAGTACTTTCTATGTTTATCTTGGACATCACTCGCAACGGTGAAGGACAACATCGTGAGGGTACTGGACCACCGATCATTGATCAACCCTACATTTATACAATTACAAGATTATACATTTAATAAAAATTCCTATCTCTTTAATTTATAATAATTATATAGATTAAAATATACCGCTTTAAAACCCTTTCTTGAAAAATCTAAGCGTTTAGACGGCGGGCGGGAAGCGACTTTTTAAAACATCGCGTCGTAAGAAAACCGGCATGTCATAGAACCAAACATTTGAAGACATGAAAAATCTACCAACCCGCACTGGGCCCGTGAATTTTCACCTTTATCCTGTAGGAAATATACTTGAAAATCTATTGAAGACAAACTGTAAACTCTGCGCTACCGCGGCGCTAAGTTTCATAGAGAAACGTTCAGCTGGTGAAGCTTACCACCGTCAGTGGGACAAAGACCCTACCATTAGCACAGGAAAACACATCTGATTCACTTTCCTGTGCCTTCCATAAACAAGCAAGAATAAACTTTTAAAACTTATTAACATAAAATAATTAAAGCAGGTAATTAAATACATCCTGCAGGTAATTGTAAACGTTACTTAGTAAAGGTTAAAGCTCGTTTTAATTTAAAATTGTTACAATTATGCACTTAGGTATTTGCTGGGTAATTATCTTCCTTATTGGGTTTATTGAAGAATCTTGGTCAGGCGGTATGCCTTTGACTGTGTGGATTTATTTATAGAATTTGGGAAAATCTTGACATTTAGGTACTCGTGTATTTTTGTAGGCATGGATATTTTTAGATTCATGGAAATATTTTTTATGTAGGTACTTATTGTTTGTAAAGCCCGTCTACCACTGCGAGCAGAGCGGCCGTTTAATGACTTTTTTTTACCTCGTTAAACAAAAGTTGCTTACGTCGTAAAATGTGTTTCTATCAACAATAGGGTATGACTGAAAAAGTCATTTAAGTCTGTGAGTTCGATTATAAAAAAATATTTGTTTTTTGATATGAGATGGGTTTGCTCTTGACCTTAGTCTAGGTCAGGAATGACTAAGACAAGGTCGACGATGGAGCGAACTTACCCAGAAGAAGCCTGTTCACTCTAACTTTGAAGAGATTAGTGTTGTATGCGTTCGGAAATACAGACGCAGGCAGAGAGTTCCACTCCTTCGCTGTCCGCATTATAAAAGACGTTTGGAAACGCTTAGTGCGAATTGGTGGTATAGCAATAAGGTAAGGATGGTAATTTTACTTTTGTTACAACTATAATAGACGAAGATAAGTCTCTTTAAAATTGTCAATACGCCACAAGTAGAGTTTTTACTTGCTTCTGACGTCACGAGCCCCTACTGTAGAATATCGATGCGATTGCAATTTATTGATGCTGTCAACATGCCTCAGTGGGCAAAGAAGGCAGTAAAAATGAGAATCAGACGACTTACTCTTTCTTGGAAAAGCAAACCTATTTCTTTACATGGCCCTTGTATGACTACCAATTTAAAATAAAAAAATCAAAGCATTTATAGTAGGCCAGTTACAGGCACTTTTGAATTGTCATAGACAATCAAAGGAATATTATTAAACACTACAAAAGTTATGGTGCTACAGTCCCAGTCACAAGACATAAAAACTGTGAAAGTACCGTAGATGCCCGTTCCAAGAAGTAGATGTTTTAATGTCTGGACTTTAAAAAAGACAGTGACCTCTGAGTTTGTTTCAGCTGTTTCTTCTCAGAGTAGTCAGGTACGAAACATCGGCTTTGTCTAGTTTGTAAAAGACGGCGTGTAAAATTGTTGATATTAACCTAGGTACTTGCAAAAATAAATATCATTTCATTTCATTATTTATAAAGAAGTTAGTTTTCTTTCCCTTCGCGGTGGAAATCGGACTTTACACGACGATGAAAATGCATACCTAATTGCAGCTTTCAAATTGCATAGCATAGCCGTCTTAAATTTGTTTTACTAAGGTTTACTGGTAAAATTCGGTAATTTTCCATTAAGTAGGCATTAAGGAGATTGGATGTCATTGCTAGTACACAAACCTTCTGTCTATGACCTGTCATTGACAGAAGGTTCATGTGCTGCTGCTCAATTACGGCCCACTCCCTGGAGCGGGCCGTAAGTCACTAAACGAGCCTAGTGCGATTGTGTTTGAAGATTATTATAATCCTTATTTGTATAGTTATTGTATAAATGAAAAAATTAAGTTTTCACGTCCAAATCGCTGAAGAAAATTTGTCGAATTGTGTCAAAACTTCTAAACAATAGATGTATTACACGAAACTGTTATAGGCTACTTTTCTGCAAAGAAATAGTTGAAATGGGGGATAGTTTCAACTTATTTTTTAAGTGATCCTCAAGACAGTTATATAAGCTACTTACTTCTTTTTGCAAAAAACTTTGAAAGTGGGGAGGAAAGCAAAGCCACGGGAAAACAAATTTATCAAATGCAGGGTTGCAAGTTTCAAACACGGAAAAAACGCAAGTTTTTTAATTAAGATTACCAAAATACGAACTTACTTAATGATGCTTCACTCCATTAAACCATAATTGAAAAGTAAACCAATTAATCTATTTTTACAAGGATATCTTTACATAAATTCAAATGCAAGTAATTGTAAACAATTATAATAATAAATTGATGCTCTGAATAAATTATTTTAGTTTAACCCTTAATTCGATATTGGGAAGTATACTGGACATGGACTTTGAAAAAATCTGATGTATTTATTTTAAACCATATTAAAGATTTTTTGCATCAGATAGGTTGGTTATATCCTGTATTATTACCCTAAAAATAACTGTCTATGGACACCTGCACCCGGTCAGGCAGTAGTCTCCGCAATGTCAAGCAGGTCGAACGACGTTTACCCGCTCTTGATAATTCTGGAATTACCCGACTTTTTTGTTCTAAAATAGGCAATGGTTTTTTATTTATACCTTTCAGATGGTATATACCAACGTAAACACACACTGCAAGCATTGTATATATCATAGATTTTGCAGTATTCTTTGTAAAACTTGCATGTCCAGTATACTTCCCATTGCCAGGTTTGCAGTAACGTAGTATGGTTTAGTTATGTCCAGTATACTGGACATTGCCAATGATACGGACATTTCATTTCAATATGATATTATGTAATTACGTCCATGTTATGTGTGTAATTCATAATTTCTTGATAACTCACATTCATGTAACTTAAACGTATTCAAAAAAACTCAACACGCCTCAAAATAAGTGACAAATAAGCGCGCGTTAACAAGGGATGGCACTCCTGAAGACAGTTTTATGGCTCCATAGGTTCTAAAAACTGGTCTTCCCTGCAACAAATGGCTGCATAACTACCATGCCAACTGCAGCATTACTTATAATACTTCAAATAATACCTCTTGGCCTATTCTCTTATCAGGAAGCAAAATAAGCTGCTTTATTACTTATGCACCTAGACCTTTTGGGCAAAACCTACACCTGTATACTGAATCAGCCGATAGAGATTCCACCACTTATTGGTTGCTTGCTATATACGGATACCAAAAAGATTAATTTTCAATAAAAATTACGATATAAAACAAAAGGGGACAGAAATTGAACCAATAAATAATGAACTGAGTACACACCTACACAGGATTCTCAAAAACCAATATGATTTAGAGCTGGTGTTATTCTCTATTGCCCTCAAGAGGATCTTTGACATATCTGCAATTAGGCACTTACATCTCGACCTTCCAGTGCGAGTGAGCTGCCCTTACAACAGCCTCAACATCTGTCAGGCCACTGTGAATGCAATACTATGGTATGCGATTTCTATTTGAGAGCACAGCCGTATCAAAGCTCTAAAAAGCAACGAAACTAACAGCAATATTATCCTAAAACCCTGTCCTCGACGGAACACCTTCCACTGGATCGAAGGTCACAGTGAATCTTAGATAACGACTCCTCATATGAACTTGCTAAGATATATTCCGAAATTGTGTGAAGCCCAAATTTGCTTCTCCCCTTACTATTGTCAAGTTTCTTACATGAAAACGCTAGAGATGTACAGAACTCAAAGACAGATCCATGTTTTCTGAAATGCGAAGCCTTTTTGCCTTCTTTAGCATTCCTAACAAAACAAAAAACCGTTGAAAAGAGGGATCATTCTTCAAAGTTGAGCCTTCACGACACTTCTTTACTTTAAGCATGACTTTGTAAGCCAAAACGCATCGAACAATATACATTAAATAGCATATTTGCATAAAAAGAGTTTCTATAAAAGTAAAAAAAACATACCCTTAATTCGACAATGGGAACTATACTGGACATCAATATTTTTTGTTACTTTTCAGAGAACCTGGCAGTGTCCAGTATACTGGACATGCATTTACTGAAAATCTAGATATACTAGATTTTTTTCATTATTTTTCCTGGTTTTAGGAATATCTAAGGATGACATAAATAAACAAAAAAAACAAAATTTCGAGTATTTTTGCTCTTGCCGAATTAAGGGTTAACACCCACGGTTGTAATTCATAATCGGCTAAATGTCATGATCGAGACTTGAAGTAACATTAATTTTACTTATTTGGCTTATAAATATTTATTAAAAGATGTGTAATTAGCGAAATAAGATCATAAAATAGTCGATTAGTCTATTTATTGGGTCAGTTATTTGAACTTGTTATTAAGAAAGGTTAGTTTATGCCTGTGGCTCTACTTCGAAAACGTCAATCAAAACTTTAAAAAAAGCTGAAACATTTTCATACCTATACGAGTACATGATGTGCTTTTTTTTGTATTTTCTGTTTTCAAACACATTTTAAAATGTAATACAGTAGGAGAATGTAAGTGTTCATTGGTTTGTCGAAAGATTTTACAGAATAGTTTTCGATGATATAATAATTTTAGAAAATTTCAAATCGTTGTAATGTAACTTACTGATTATCTGATATTCATTTTATTTTGTGATGATTTTTATTTCCATTGTATTTAATTATCATTAAATCGTAAAATACATACTCAACGCTGTCAGCTGGTAATGGACCCTAGAGACTAACGGCGTTGCCTCTTCGACTGGCTTTGCTTAGCCTCTGGTCATGGATAAATTTTTACGATGCTTTGTATTATTCTAGTTTTATATTTCAGTATTTTATAATTCTCTAGTTCATTTTGTTCCTTATTAGGGAGCTTTGGTGTGGGATGCAACATGTGTCGATACCCTTGCGCCATCCCATCTTCCTAGTTCAGCGTGTTGTGCTGGCGCCGCTGCTGCATGTGCTGAAAACTCCAAGCGGCGCAAGTACATTGGCTTAGCTAGGAGCTATGTGTTTGAGCCGTTTGGGGTTGAAACTCTGGGGCCATGGGGCCCGAGTGCCCACAACGTTTTTAAGGATATCGCCAGGCGTTTAGTCGACTCTTCAGGTGACCAGAGGGCTGGCCTATTCCTAGGCCAACGAATCAGCATTGCCATACAACGTGGCAATTGCTGCCAGCAGCGTTCTGGGCACTGTTCCCGTTGACAGCGATGTGGACGTATTCTTTGACGCCAATTTTTTCTATGTTTGTAAAAATTAGCATACATAATCTACGCATGCATTATTATCTATGCATTTAATAAACTTCGTGATAATATTACTAAATCCATTGTAACTATGCAAAACCAGGAAGCAAAATGCTCCAATAAACATAAACAACCGAACAAACAAACGTAGATGTATGAACGAGTAATATTAATTGCTCCATTTGCTGTACGTACACTAGTTAACTGCCGATGATAATTAGTGTAAATTGAAATTCTGTGCGGCATTCAACATCCTTGAGTATCTCCCTTCTTATTTTGGATAAAGGTTATATACTTACTGGTAATTTTGTTAGGTATGCGGATTTTACGTTATAAGAGAGAAACTTTTTTAGGTTACCTGAATTACCTGAAAAAGTGACAACAAAATTGGGCAATTAAAATTGGATATTGTCTCAGAAAATGCGTTTAACCATCAGTATCGGCAATCTATCAGATCATTAACCCGACCCATTATCATAAAATTTATGTTTATAGCATAGTTGCCGTATTTACTGCAAAAATGAAAGTTTAGTTTCTATTGTCGAACGAGGAACAATTTTTTTCATTTAAATTGAGGTCAAATTTCTAGCTAACGTCAAAAAAAAAAAACGGAAAAAGTCATGATAGCCTCCGGTAGTCTGAAAACTAATTAGAATCAGGGTTGTGGAGATCAGCAATTATCTGCTAAATGTGGAATACGTGCATCAAGTTAAATTGAACGTCAACCCCAACATTTTTTGAAAAAAACTCGGCTAATTGTTGTTTTTAATTGTCAAAAATGTGTCTTTTTTTTTGTTCCAGCCTCGGGTAAGAAGACTTACTGGTCGTAAAGCCCGTTTATTATTATTTCTTATTATTTATATATCTGTCAATCATGCAAAAATAATCTTGTTTACCTCAGTTGGTGTTATGGAAACACCGTACATCGTGTCCATCCCATACCAGAAAAGCCTTGGCTACCAATACCATCACACTTCATATTTACTGATGACTAGCCACAAGAGAATGCTAATAAGTAACCTACCTTGTTTACAATATAAAGTTAAGCGTCCACTGCTGGGGTGCTAACATGAAGATATAGGTTAAAATTTCGAAAAAATTGGAATGGATCGTTATCAATCCGTTTGGGGAAAATCTAAAAATATCTGCACTTATAAAATCAAAATAAAATCACTTATTTCAAGTAGGCCAGTTACAGGTACTTTTGAATTGTCTAATAGAAACATAACATTACTTATAGTGTAATTCCCTAATCGGTTGGGCCGAACGGGAACGAAAGGGTCAATAACATCTTAATTGTGGCGTTAGGACAACAATAATCGGGTGAAAATGTCAGACTTGTCTGACTAAAATCAAAAATGATCTTTCAGTAGCCCTTTACGTTCCAGAAGCAGGTTTACCTAATGTGATATTCCCGCACGGCCGAGGTGTACTTAATTGCAAATTTTGCCACTCATGTTCAAGTTCAAAAACAAGACTTCTTTTTTGCAGTTCCCAAAGATTCAGTACCTATATGAAAGCTAAAAAGCGAAGCTATAAAATCTACTAGGTACATACTAGATGAAGGATGTACAAAGTAGTTCGCGACATTATCAGTTTCGCAGCTTTTATTTACTGACCACGCAGCCAAATATAGCGTGGCCGGTCACTGACTCTCATACCAAAGCTAAGTTCACGCGCATAGCTTAGCTACGTACTACTGTGGACTAACACCTTTACACCTACTTAAGCAATTTTGCTCCAGGCAATTTGTGGATCGACGTATGTGTAATAATGATGGTTAAATGTGATACATCTTTTGAAAATTTCATAAAAGAAGAACGACTTTGAATATAAAGAAGGAATAGCTTTAGGCTCTAAATGGTTTGTGCAATTATATGTGTTGATTTGCTCTTCATATTGGAGATCAAAGGCCAAGGAAAGAATTTGTGATCGATTTTTTTGTGATGCAATTTGAGAATAATATAGTCTATCATTCATAAGTTGTGTTGGAGTATCTGATCTAGTATTTAATTAATTCAATTATTATTAAAGGAGCTTGAAAATAACAAAGCTTGGATAGAATAATCGCCTCTTAAGTACCTAGGGCAGAGCATAAGGACAAAGCATTGTTTTTACTTAAATAGGTTCGTTAGACATTGCCAAGGGACAGGGTAAACAGGGTACTGCTGACCTGGAATTCTAAGGGCAATTGAAGGGACTGGATGGTTTTTAGTTAGCTCGAGGACTCATGTTTCTATTTTAACTGTTGACGGTAGTAACTTCTAATCGTTTTTTTTTTTATTATTTTTTTTCTTTCCTAAAAAAGGTAGGTAAATAAATATCTAATGAAAAAATAAAAGATGAATTCTATTTTCTAAATTTATAAACCTAAAATAAAGTGAACATTTCCAGTAATATCTAGATCAAGAACTTAACTCAGTATACCACCGCTACTAGAATTCCGATCAAAGTTGACACACACCTTATTAGATCGTTGATATACTCTTAATCATTTTCTAGTAATGTTATAATTAATTATAAATTAATTACACCATGTACACTATGTTTCTTATTTATCGTCATCGCGTGGCTGTGAGATGAACTAATCGACCTTTGTTTATATTGTCATGGACCTGACGTTTACTAATACCTAGTTATTATTGCTTTAAGATAAAGATCTATTTATTTTCTTATTCGATAAAAATATACAACTTGACAGACATCTAAGACCAAAAATTTTTATTACAAAAATTGTTCTGAAGTGTTTTTAGGTAATTACAACTAAAACAAGCTTTAATGTAATTAACGTAAGAAATATTGAACTCTCAATTTGTAGGAAAAGTAAATCATCAGTTTTCGTATCAGTTTCTCTTTTTCAGCTGAATCAGCATTACGCACCCGACTGTTAAGTGTGGTGTTGCTTGCAGGACATGGATCAGCGAACGACCATCATTGATGAACCCTAACTTTCAACGCGAATTCGAAGAAGCATACTTTACATCATAAAACTTACCGATAAAATCACTGATAAGAATCGATTTACTTGAATGAATGATTACGATTCTCATAAATAAACTCACAAGTCATCATTACGTTATGCTTTGTTTCCTTCTACGGTCTAACACAATTGAATCACGCAATTTGCTCTTTAGGCTAAAAATCTCATTGTTGTATTAGTAATGTACTGGGTTAAAGGTTGCTAAAGTAGTGTATTTGGCAATATTTTAGCCTAAAACTATATTGACTGTGGCATAATTCTGTGTTGGTGCAGGTGTGTGCAAGGATGCTTTCAATTTATTATTCTTTTTGGGACGATCCTGCTTATAAAAATATTGTGTTTATTCATCTAGATGAAGTTATGCGAGCTGACTCTCTAATCTTTTCTATGTTAATGACGAATTAATTTTAAATACTAACTACTAATAGTTTATATACTAAGAAATTTTGAGTAATCTGCCTGAATTTAAGTTGAATAGATGAAAAAGTCCTGAAAGCCAAAGAAATTAGTGGACGCTTTTAAAAAACTAAGTAGGCAGTTTCATAGCTTGATGGCAACAACGTATATAATTATGTCTGCTTGTCTGTCTGCCCGTCTTACCCACTTAATCCCACAGACTCGGATGCCAGTCCAAATATACTTTATATGCTGCAAAAATTATGTTGTACGTACGGAAACTGAGATCACCAGTCAAGCAAAGAAGCAAACCGCTCAAGACTGTTCCAATCAAAGTCGAAGTATTTATTTTAATTACTGTTTGACTTTGAATAGCGCCGTCATCAGCTTTCAACTATTTCACAGTTGGAACTCTACTTCAATTAAATAGGAATGTTAAGTGTGACCAATTAACCTAGGGTTTATAGAATGCTGAGAAGTCACAGGAACATCTCATGATCAACGGATACTCCTCAAGTTGAAGAGGAAAAACACACTTACAAGACTCGTAGTACTGTAAGTCAAGTATAAAATCACTGGAAAAAAGATGGCATCTAGTACCTACAGAGGCCTTATCATGAATTTTCAGTTTTTGTGACGTAAAGTGGAACTTTGACATAAATTTTATGGAAAAAACAGTTCATTCTTCGTACACTAGAGGCACTGTTCCATTTTCAAACAATAATCGCAGTGAATACTTTAAGCACGCTGTAAATAAAATACTCAAACCTTGTGATCGAGCTACAATTAAAAATATTCAGAAGTAAGTGTTAGGTTGGTCTTGTTAACATAAAAGATGAAAGGCAAACGTTAGTCTTAACTGTCCGGACGGTGGGACTTCCTAAGCAGGATGTTTTCTCCCTGCAACTCATTAAGCAGTTGAAGGAACACGATGAAGTTTCAGTCACTAAGAGTCTGACAGTCCATTTAGTTCCACCCAGGTAAGGAGGACTCAGAGAGCGATTTTAGAACCTCTAAAAGTAACCGTTGATCTTGGCTACATTTATTAAGATGAAGAGAGATAATACTCAAAGGATGAAGACAGGAAAATGTTGATGGTAACTGTATCATAGTTCAAATATAGAAGAACGTACCGTATTCTTTAAATATTAAATGATTGTATAATAATTTATTAGAAGGAATTAAAGTTCTGAATTCATAATAACACAACAGAAACTTACGCCATCAGAATATCTGCTTAACTCGATCTTTTGACCCTTCCACTATAGTAACATGAATTCAAAATAACAGCTCCACATAAAATTAAACGGCTCAATATCTTTGCTATACATTGCAAAACTTTACATACTCTGTTAACGTCTTTACAAGTTCGTCACGGTTAGTCAAGCTTCAAGATTGGGATTCGAGAACATGAGTAAATAGGTAATGGAGACCACAGCTTCATTGGTTTTATTCTGATTCACATTACAATCGTTTTTAAGCTATTGCATAGCTTCTATCGCGGGCCTTGAGCGCGGGGATCGAATCCAGAAATTCCGTAAAGAAAAAACCTCACGCTCATTTAATTAAATTATTCATTTATTAAACATATAACAACAACAACAACAACAACAACAACAACAAAGTTGATACAAAATGCTATGCAATAGCTTTACCGCGGCAGTCCCCGAGTGCCACACGTCTTTTTTTTTTCTTTTAAGCATAGGCACTGGCGCGTTCCCGTAACAGTTGTGAAATCTTTTTAGGTTGGTGATCACCTCCGTAATTTACAACGAGCGATGCTTAGCGTGTACTTACTTACATTTTCCTGTTTCTGTTAAACTGGATGTTCAAATTGGAGACACCTGTCTCTATGTCTCTCTGACGGTTACATCTGTCTCTAACAACAGTATCTATTTAGGTCAAAGCATTAAGTAATTAATCATAACAATCATCTGTATTGGTCTCAGGAGAAAGATTAGATCCAAGTAAATCTTCTCTATATAAAACGATAAAATACAAATAAGATGAAACCTTATAGCTAAATATTCGTATCACCAGTCTGAAGCTTCGCTTCTGATAAATTCTATTTACTCTTTGGTTACATGATCTAAGTACGAGTACATTGCCCGGATTCCTAATGTTTATCGTATGGGATTGGTATTGAAGTTACGTAATAAATTCTATTGCTTCATTAGTTATTCATGAATTAATTAGGTTAAACAGTAATACATAATTATATTGATCCTGTTAATGGATAATTAAAATCTCTGTGGATAGAACAAAAGCACGGCCGACTGGTAAAAAAAAACACCAACAAAAGTACTTAAATAGGATAGATAATTATTTACAATCCAAAGGATATCTCTGAAGCTTGCCGTCCGATCAAGGACCACGCATGCCTGTATTGACGGCGCATCGTGTTGCTGTCTGCAAAGAAGCTGTCAGCAAAGTGACGGGGTCCGCCATAGGGCCAAACTGCTGCCGGTAGTGTTGCTGTCTGCAAAGAAGCAGCAAACTGGCGGGGTCCGCCATAGGGCCAAACTGCTCCCGGTATTGCGGGACTATCTTAGCAATTTACCGTGATACTGCAACGTAAACGACAATATTAAAGGAACATCGTGGATTTTAGTAAGTACAATTCTGACCGTCCTTTTCTCTTCACCCAGAACGCAAGGGCTCATTTGATGATTTTATCACTTAAAAAAATCTGTATCCATATCCATTGACCAAACATAGACTCCATTCAAGTTAACTACAGTAATCTACATTTCAAAATGAATCTTAGGGCTCCCGCACACGACCACAAAACGCCGCCACACGCTACTCGCGTGATTCCGGACCCCTCTCTCTCTTACCTCAGTAAGCATTGGTTAAAAAAAGTAGCAGCCAACGACTGCAAGTGCGACCACCGGCCACAATTGGCTGTAGCGCGCTTCAGCTACCTCTGTAGCTGCTTCTAGCTTCTCGTGGTGGCGTTTGTGGCTGTCGCGAGTGGCTCGTGGGCGGCAACATTTATTCATAAGATTAAAGTTCAAATAGCTACATGCGCAGCAAATAAGTTTTGCAAACTAATATGATCCATCTCAGAAACATAAAAATTTATGAGCCACCCAATAACTATCTTCCTATAGCAATTTCCTGTTTTGTACTCTCTTACGGCACAGATGAACTTATTGGTTTAAGCTATTGCTTCCAACAGGTCACAGTTTCTCATAAATTCCGATCGTAATACCAATAAATCGATAAATAAAGATAACTCGACGAAGTAACATCATCATTAATTAATCCTTCTTTAATTAGTCTTTTTTTTTTACGTGGCGAAATCATCAAATGGGACTGTCGGACTTGTACTGACTAAAATCCACGGTGTCCTTCGGTAGCCCTTTGTGTACCGGAGTCGCGGTATACGTATGTCCCGCAACCCCGGCAGGACTGTGGCCCTCTATAGGGCCCCGTCATTATGCTGACGCTCCTTGATTATCTCTTCAACTGGCTAAACGATCTCTCATTGTAAATCATGTGCAAGTGACTCATGAGGTGGATTATGGCTTACTTCCAAAAAATCAAATCATTTATTTCAAGCAGCCCAGTGACATAGGCACTTTCAAATTAATGTCAAAAGAAAGAAAATAATTAAATCAAAAGTAGGGGAGCCCGGCGCCCCCACTCATTGGAAATATTAACGGCTAGGTACCCAATTTTTCAAATATTATTGCAATGCTCAAATAATAATTATTATTATACAGGACTGCACTACAGGGTAAAAGTGACTGAACTGAGGTCATACTCGACCAGTGTGCTAAATTGTTCAGATTTTTTTTCAACTTTTTATGCATGAAAAAATAGGAATACATAATAGAATAAAATTTAATCAAATGGATACGAACTGTCTAATGGAACCAAGTCGTTAAACACGACAGTTAAAACCTAAAGGTCTCGCCACCATAACTCCTTAGACTAATTAAAGAGGGCATGCGGGCGGCGAGTAAAGGGCAACTCGCTGTCCGACCATGGACCATGCCCGGGTCGACGGCGCGTTGTGTTCCACGCGCGCCTCAAAGAGCTGCCAGTAAAACTGACGTGGCCTTAGAGGGCCAAAGCCCGCCAGGGTCGCGGGACTGTCTCATTAGATAACCGTGACCTTGGAACGTGAAGAATATTGAAGTATCACCGTGGATTTTAGTCAGTACAAGTCTGACAGTCCATCCCGTCCCACCCAGGGTGGGAGGACTCATTTGACGATTTTACCACAAAAAAAAAACAGAATATCATCACTTTTTGAATCAGTCGATACTGACTACTTTAAATAGTCCGTGTATAGCCGGCCTAATATTTAATTTAAATTGGGTTTTTGCTCTTGGCCTCAATAAAGCCCAGAGGCAAAAATAAGGCCTGAGATGGACTGGAAAAGTGTTTTGTGGTTTTTGAGCTAAAAGAACGACTGAAATTATTATTTTAATTTCATGTGATTTTTTAGTTTTGACTGCCGTTCGTCAATTGGTCGCAAGCGCGACTGCTCGACAAGAGTCCCGAGTTGAATTCCCAGGTTGGGCAAAGCGATGATGGCAATAGGTTTTCCCCATAATACATGGGACTTAGAAACACAACAACATTGCATGTCCGCAGTCTAAAATTTGGCCAAAATGACAAGCAATTTCACCAATATCAATTTTGGAAGACTACACACACTCATCCTTCTCAAATAGCTTGTTGCTCTATTTTGCAAACTTATAATCTGACCTCTTTCAACACAACTCATACAATTAGGCTGCATTCATACTGCGCAAGTCGTAGTCAAGATAATCTTTCTAGTACATGCCCATAACAAAATATGTAGTCTACTTGCCATATAAGTGAATTATCTGAAGAAGTGTTGCTACGATAAACCTACCACAAATATGGTAATATGGCATGCCTAGAAGAATGATGGCTATTTGACATTTACGTGCGATCTCGAGTGAAGGTGATGTGGACAAAGGACTTTGGGTCTAGGGTGTGTTTGTATGGGGCGAGTGGAACGCTTGATTTTTGCTAAAGTTTAAAATAATTCGAAAAAAAAAACGCGTAATATAGTACAGCTGCAACTTACAAGAGATTTTACAAACCGTTTAGAAAATACGTTCATGGTGTGCAGATATGGAGTGGAATATCCTGTCCAAGTCAGTGTTTTCTGATATCTAAAAACCATCCACCATCTTGAAATGTCATCTGGCCAATGGTTTCTGAAAGTAAATTAAAAAATACAATAATATTTTATTATAATTAAGATGTTTGGCTGATAGGTTTTACGAAATAAATTACTTAAAAATAAAGTTAAATCAATTAGTTAACACTCTGCAAAAAAACTAGATTTAAATGTAGCATGATTTTCAAACATATTTTTATAGGTACAATCTAGATTCTACACTCGGTTCCAAAAATTACGGGTCAGTCACAAAAATTGAAATACCTCCATGTAAAGTTCATTGGATTAGTCGAGTAATGTCATACCACTAGTTGGCAACAGCCGGTCCGTGTCTATGACCAAATCTTCATGTTGTCTATGAAGGAGCGTCGCTTCTTGGATTTTTCGAAAAGACCCGCCAGTTTTTTTTGTTAAACTCTTAATTCATTATTAATATTAAAAGTAATTGTATTCTCTTGAATTCCGTGTTTTGTTTGAGATTCCCCTGAGCTGTCATAGCTCAGAAGTGGGATCACAGCAAAAATATACCGTTTTTGCTACGCCCACGAACCATCAACAAGTTCGAAGTTCCAGATGGATGGAGGACAGTACGATGACGTTGGGCGACGGCGACTTGAAACTCCAGCCAGACGGTCGCCACAGCCGGATGAGCGGAGTATGAGAGCAAGCGAGGGGGAACGTCGCAGCCGCAGCCGAACGAGACGTGACGACCGGCGAAGCAGCACTCGTCATCTTCGGAGCAGGAGCCGAACCACACGTGACGCAGGAGGTGGAGGGCGGCGCCTTGGGCTCAGTCGTTCCCGTCGTGAATCTCATGATGATGACGATTTACGCCAGAGGTTACGACTTTTGGAAGAAGAGTTACAGATACGAAATAAACGACGTACGCGAGAAATAGTTACTCCTCCACGGAGTGACGTCAGAAGCCCCGACCGGAAGAAATCGAGGTACGCTGATCAACCAGACTTTTTTGAAGAGTTTGCAAAAATTTTTAGAAGCAGAGATCGGGAACCGTTTCTGTCGTCTTCATTAAATAACATTATCCCAGAGTTTGATCCTCTTTCAAAAGAGCAAACTATTGACGTATGGTTGAATAAAGTAGATGAGTGTGCGGAGATTTACAACTGGAACGATAAGCAAACGGCCCACTATGCCCTGCCCAAGCTGACAGGACATGCTAAAACTTGGTACCAGGGTTTACCTTCTATCAAGCATTCTTGGTTAGAATGGAAGCGTATATTACAGGAATCTTTTCCCTCAACTGAAAACTACGCCGAACTACTGACGGAAATGCTTAATAGAAGGGCACGCCCTGGTGAATCTTTGGAATTATATTATTTTTCAAAAATCAATTTCCTCAACCGATGTAAAATATTTGGGAAACAAGCAGTGGATTGTATTGTATTCGGTATAGAGGATAAAGGCGTACGGTTAAGTACACAGGCTGGGAAGTTTGACAAACCCGAGGAAACATTAGAGTTCTTTAAAACGGTTAAAAATAATCAACCACGAGACTCGCATGACTTTAGGAGGGACACACAGTCGAAGGATACGCGCTCTTCGAACGCCACCCCGTCGTCGAATAGTGTCGCTCCGAGAGTTAACGGCATGATGAGGAATCGATCTAAGGGAAACTTAACATGTTTTAACTGCAACGATCCTGGACACATGAGTTGGCAGTGTCGTAAGCCCATAAATAAATGTACGGATTGCAATTTTTTAGGTCATAATTCGAATAACTGTCCAAAAAAATCTAATAGCGTTAACAATAACGACAATTCTCAAAATAAGAATGCTCAGAATAAAATTAAAAGTGTCCTTGAAGTTGTAGTTGATGACGATGAGAACGACAAATATAAAATTGTTATTAAAGTAAATGGCATACACACTCCTTGTCAGGTAGATTTAGGAAGTCAAGCTACCCTGATCCGTGAAACGGATGCTCATAAATTAGGACTCATATATGAACCGATACAAGGGCCAATGTTGAGAGGTTTAGGTAACATCCACTATCTTCCCATTGGTAAAGCTTTTACATGCATTGAGGTACAGGACGTGAAAGAAGAGCAAGTAGAGATATATATCGTTGAAAACTCTCTGATTAATATGCCAATTTTACTAGGTCATAGCTTTACAGAACGTCCTGGATTAAGAATTGTTAAAACCGCGACCGAATTACGTTTTGAAAGGTCAGGATCAGGTACTAATGTAAAACTGGCTTTGATGGCGACCGATGATATCGATATTGGGGTAGGTAAGCTGGAAACAGTAATGGTTAGTTCTGATGGTAATTATACTGGTGGCATTTATGTAAATGGATCTATTAGAGGAAAACCAGGAATGGAATATTATTTATTACCAGGTGAGTATCAACTGCATAAAGGTATAGGTCATGTATTAGTCCAAAATATTGCTCCCCAGCAACTTAACTTCAAACGAGGTTCTCTTATATCCAGGGCAAGGGCCATAGAAAACGGAGCGTTAGATGTCTTAAACATCCAGGAAACCGAGAAACACTCGTTACCTATGGATATAAATTATGGGAAACAACTTACACCTCTTGAGAGGCAGCGGTGCCAGGACCTATTATCCAAATATAAGGATTGTTTTAGCTTTGGTTTACATGATTTAGGGTTCACAACAATTACAGAAATGAAAATTCATCTTCAAGACTCTACTCCTGTCGTATATCGACCGTATAGGCTATCATTTTCTGAACGTGAAAATGTTAAGGAGATGATAGATCAGATGGTGCAGAATGGTATAGTCCGCGAATCTAGCTCGCCATACGCAAGTCCGATAGTATTGGTGCAAAAGAAATCTGGAGAAAGGCGTCTATGCGTGGACTACCGTGCGTTAAACAGGCGCACTAAGCGCGACCACTATCCATTACCACGCATAGAGGATCTCTTAGACCAGCTTTCAGGGCATTCTTTATTTACGACCTTAGATTTAGCATCTGGTTATCATCAGATAGCCATTGCTGAGGAGTCCAAGGAGAAAACTGCGTTTGTCACACCTGATGGACAATACGAGTACAATCGTATGCCTTTCGGGTTGGCAAACGCTCCCGCAGTATTTCAGCGGGTAATCCATAAAATACTTAATAAAAGCAGGGTTCCATACGTAATTATATATATGGACGATATTTTGATCCCCTCAAGGACCTTCGATGAAGGATTAGAGCGTCTTGAGGAAGTTTTGGGATTGTTACGTGAGGCAGGCTTGACTCTAAAAATGGAAAAATGTTATTTCCTTTTAGAAAACATTGTTTTCCTAGGTTACGAAGTAGATAAGTCAGGCATACGTCCCGGAAACCAAAAAATCCAGGCAGTATCAAATTTCCCCACTCCGCGAAATCAGAACGACATCAGACGGTTCCTCGGACTAGCTGGCTTCTTCCGTAGGTTTGTACGAGGCTTTGCTCTTATAGCCAGGCCATTGACAGATCTACTTAGAAAAGACTCTTGTTGGCAATGGTCTAAAGAACAACAAGACAGCTTCGATAAACTAAAAAGGGTACTTATTGAGCGACCAGTACTTGCACTGTATGATCACAATGCAGAAACACAGCTACATACAGATGCCAGTAAGTTGGGGCTGGGCGCCATTTTATTGCAAAGAACTGACACTGATCCATGGAGACCTGTATCTTATTATAGTCGGCAGACTAGCCCTGATGAACAGAAGTTTCACTCATTCGAGCTTGAAACACTTGCAGTAGTTAGTGCCCTAAACAAATTCCGGACTTACCTCTTAGATATTAAATTCACTATAGTGTCAGATTGCAACGCTTTGCGATCCACCTTTACGAAGCGGGACTTAGTACCCCGCATTTCGCGATGGTGGATACAGTTTTTAGAGTATGATTGTGATATTCAGTATCGTCCGGGTGAGAAAATGGCACACGTGGATGCCTTGAGCAGGGGAGCTACGTTAGAAGAGCAGGAAACTATTCACGTGTTAGATATACTGTCAGTAAAAGTTGACGACTGGATCGCAACCGTCCAATCGGCGGATGACGAAGTCAAACGCATCAAAGAAATTATTCAGGATACTGAAACTGCTAAAATTGCTGCAATTCACAAGGAGTATCAGGTGAAAAATGGTCGAGTTTTCCGTGTAATTGAGAATGAAGAATTGAGGTGGCTAGTTCCAAGGGGAGTACGTTGGCAGGTCCTCAAAGCCAATCATGATGACGTGGGTCATTTCGGTTTTGAGAAGACCTTGCAGCGGATTAAGTCGTCGTTCTGGTTCCCGAAAATGCGTAAATTTGTCAGAAAGTATGTGATGGCATGTCTGGAGTGCGCACACCACAAAGTCCCATCGGGAGCTAAGGAAGGAGTTTTGCATCCAATCCCAAAAATCGATATTCCCCTGCATACATTACACGCCGATCACCTCGGACCCTTTCCAAAGAGTAAGCGAGGCAATTCATATATTCTTGTCATTATAACTTCACTAAATACGTTTACCTGGCAGCCGTACGAAGCACTAAATCGAAAGCAACCATCAAGGTGTTTAAAACATACTTTAGTTTATTTGGTTCTCCAAAACGCCTTATTACTGATCGCGGGACCAGCTTCACTAGTAAAAGGTTCAAAAGATTTGTGCAGTCAATCGGAACGAAACACATCCTCAACGCTGTTGCGACTCCACGTGCAAACGGCCAGGTCGAGCGGTGTAATCGCACAATCTTAGCATCGTTAGGTAGTTTGACTCACGGGAAAGCGGACGATACTTGGGACATTTTCTTACCAGACGTACAATTAGGTATCAATACCGCGGTACATGACGTTACAAAGAGAACACCCACTGAACTTCTATTCGGGCACAAGATAGGCAACCCGTCGGATGGAATTTTAAACGTTATTTCTGAAGAGATAAGCGAATGTGCAAAGGCAGAGGATATTCAGGAAATAAGAGCGGATGCGCTAAAGCGTATAGAGCAAAGCCAGGAAAAGAGTAAGGTTCGGTTTGATAAACATCGTAAAGCGGCAACGGAATATAAAATTGGTGATTTAGTCAGGGTAATTAGAAATATAGTAGGAGGATCAGGAAAATCTAAAAAGTTAGAATCCAAATGCCAAGGGCCTTACCGAATTAAAAGTGTGCTTCCTAATGATCGATACCTCATTGTTGATACGCCGCTTACTCGAAAGGGTAAACCGTATGAGAACGTAGTTTCTGTAGATAAAATATATCCTTGGATGAATTTTGACGCCCCTGCTTGTTCCTCAAGTGACGATAGTGACGATAATTAATTATGATTACTAGAGATTATTGTCGAACTTTAAGTACACGTTTTTGTAAGAAGAAGTATATGATGATTAGAGAGAAGAAAGATTATTGCTGATAGAGACTGTCTACATGACTCAGAGCTTGAGCAGACGTGAGCCGAGCATGAGAGTTATGTATGGCAAACCTCATCAAATTGGATAGTGAAAGAATAGAAGTAGCTATCCTTTGTTGAGCTACAGTGAGAATATTATAGCGATAGTGATTTATGATTTTGTTGATTAATGAGATCTATAACAAAACAGTAGTAAAATAATAGAAATAGCACTTTTGTTTACTTTATTTATGCTTGTGTTTAGAACAACTATGGGTATAAAACTGATTGAACAGAACTTGTTAGTAAATTGTTATTTAGCATTTATGTTTTTAGTTAATTATATAGGATAAGAAATATTTCATTGCTGTGTTGGATGATACATGTTAATAAGCTAAGGTACCACTGAATTGTACAAAGCAACGAACGAAGGGACTCGTTACTGTGACGGATGGCCGACTGTAAAGTTCATTGGATTAGTCGAGTAATGTCATACCACTAGTTGGCAACAGCCGGTCCGTGTCTATGACCAAATCTTCATGTTGTCTATGAAGGAGCGTCGCTTCTTGGATTTTTCGAAAAGACCCGCCAGTTTTTTTTGTTAAACTCTTAATTCATTATTAATATTAAAAGTAATTGTATTCTCTTGAATTCCGTGTTTTGTTTGAGATTCCCCTGAGCTGTCATATCCAGAACTGTAAAAGTTAGATCAATGAAATAAAAAACAGAATAAAGACTTTTTAGTTGCGCTTCTAATAGCATATTATTTAAACGGGTTGATGAAAAAAACTTCATTAGAAAAACAAAATTTAAAAAAATGACTATTTTTAAAAACAATATTTTTGTTTTATGTTGATGCTTTCCATTATGTATGCTTTCCATTTCGATTCTGTCACAAAAAAAAATATCGTGAACGTCTTCCACGTGCATAATTATTATTCTGGGAAGTGAAGCATGGCAGTCACGCTAGAGGAATGTACCAGAATCCTAACTTTTTTGGAACTTGGGCGGAGCCAGCGTGAAACAGCCAGAAACATTGGTGTATCTTTTGTTGACGAACAGGGGGTTTTTAAAGAGCCGACCTTCCTAGGCCGTGCTCTCAGTTACCAAAACCCCTGGGCCGGCATCAAAAGGTGGGTATTACTGCACGCCGACAAACAAGCCTCAGCATGGTTCGTGGTGGTCAGCGTCCCTGAGGACCTAATACCGACCCTCATGAAGGCTGGACGCCGCCTCGCATTTGGTGTGGGGCGCGTCTACCTGAAGTTCCGGGGTCCGAACGGCCGTTACGTCGACGTCCCTCAGGGGTGGGATCCAGCGACGAACACATGGAGGTTACCTACACAGAAGGTAGATCCTCCTCCGAAAAACATCCCGGAAGCAACCAGGACCGCACCGGAGGCTGCATCTGCAGCCACACCAGCGGTTCCACCTGCAGTGGCGAGCACATCGGCCGCCCCTGCCGTCGCCACCGTGGAAACCATCCTCTCGTCCGATGGGGAGCCGGATGATGGCATTCTGCTGTCACCGGTTTCGCGTCCGGGGGAGGGTGGTTTCGACGAGGGCGACCTGTTCGCGGGGTTGCGTCTGGAGGAGGACGAAGAGGGTTCGACCAGTGATGGCGTCCCCTTCGTTGGCCTGTAAGGTCCTACAGGCAAACCTCCACCACAGTCAGACCGCGACGGCTCAGCTGCGGAAGTGGATGGAGACCCAACAAACGGCCATCGCCCTGATCCAAGAGCCGTGGATCAGAGCCGGCCGCATCCAAGGATACCGGTACCGGTGCCGGAGTCTTCTCTGAAGACCTCAACATCCGCATAGCCAAATCACTGGGGGTCCACAACACAGTTTTCCAAGCAGAATGTATGGGCATCATTCTGGCAGCGGCAGCAGTCGCAGCCAGAGAGGTAAAGGACCACTCAATTCGCATACTGTCAGACAGCATGGCCGTGCTGCTGGCGCTTGACAGCCACACGGTCAACTCTGGATTAATATACGAGTGCCACCAGAGCCTAAACCAGGTTGGTGAGCATAACAATATAACCATTCAGTGGATCAAAGGACACAGCGACTCTCGAGGCAACGACGCAGCGGATGAACTCGCTCGAAGGGGATCTAGCTTGACGGCGGTGGGACCCGAGCCTATACTGCCACTCCCCTTCGGTCACATACGTACTCTGGTCAGGGAACGCACAGGTAATTTACACCGTTGCCTATGGCAGGATCAGGATGAGTGCAGACAAGCCAAGGAGGCACTACCCGCCATCAATAGCCGCTTCACCAAACTAGTGCTCAGGTTAACCAAACAGCAACTACGAACAATGACAGCCGCCCTTACGGGACACGGCTCCTTTAATAAACACCTCTTTGTCCTAGGTATTACAGACAGCCCCCTGTGCAGAGCCTGTATGGCGGAGGACGAGACAGCAGCCCATGTGCTCCTAAACTGCCCTGAGATTGCTTCATACAGGGCAAAGTACTTCGGTAACCCAGGTACTCTCCGCGAGATCGTCGGCAACACGAAGGCGCTGCTGGCTTTCCTCGGCGAGCTGGGGTGGATCGAATGATTTCTTTCCCACCCGCACGCAAAATACGCGCATATGACGTGGAGTTGCGGATACCAGCCCGTTATACAATACAATACAATACAATGGTGTATCTTTGTCGACTGTACAGCGGGTAGTCCAGCGGTACCAAGAGACCGGATCACACCTTAGAAGACGAGGAAATGGCAGACCAAGATGCACAACGGCCAGGGAAGACAGACAACTGGTGGCTACAATGCTCCGAAATCGTTTTCAAACTGCTGTTGGTCTAAAAACTCACTTTATTCGCTTTGGAGGTGGCAATTTAAGCGCTCAAACAGTAAGAAGACGTCTTGCTGAAGCAAATTTGAAACCATTGAGGCCCGCAAATGGCCCCAAACTGGAACGGGGACATCGAAATGCAAGACAGAGATACGTGCGCGAGCACCTATACTGGACACTAGACGATTGGTCTAGGGTAATGTTGACGGACGAGTCTAAATTCATGCTTTATAAGCATGATGGTAGGCAGTTGGTGTACAGAAGACCAGGGGAGCGCTTACATCAAGCGTGTGTGGAGGAAAAAGTGGCGTACGGTGGAGGCTCCGTACAAGTTTGGGCTGGGATTTCTGCTGAGGCCCGCACCGAGCTGGTACTCATTCAAAATGGAACTCTAAATGCAGAGAGGTACGTGGAAGAGATCCTTCATGAACATGTAGGTCCTTTCATGGCCAGGATGGACCGGCATGGCATATTAATGCATGATAATGCGCGTCCCCATACCGCCAGAATTGTACATAACTACCTTGAAGAGGTCGGTATCGAACTCATGCAGTGGCCAGCGCGAAGCCCGGACTAAAACCCCATCGAGCACGCCTGGGACGAGCTTCAGAGATGCGTGAAAGGTCGAAACACCCCACCAATCACGCTTCCCCAGCTCAAACAAGCACTGGTGGAGGAATGGGAAGGTATTCCTCAGCACCGGCTCCGAAATTTGGTGTACAGCATGCCTAATCGCCTGGAAGCTGTCAGAAGAGCTCGTGGAGGCAATACAAAGTATTAAATGAAGAAAGCGATGAAAAACAGCAAAAAAACAATCATAAAAAAAATGTAATCTTAAGGAAAATATGACTACTTTAGTTTTTTTTTTAATTTAGAGATTGATATTGTGGGTGCAACTAAGTTTTATTTTATTTTTTATCTGTATAATTAAATTCTCAATTGAACAGTCTTCGTTTCATTAGGATGGCATACGTAGTTCGGGAGATATTCGGGTTTATGTGACTGACCCGTTATTTTTGGAACCGAGTGTAGTTTAATGCATGAAAAAGTAGGCTGGGTAAAGTAGACATTTTTATTCAATTAAACCATAAATCTTACTTTATCATAAAAACTTCAACTTTACGATAGAACTTAAATTATAAACATAAGTTATTTATGTGAGACAGAAGCAGCAAAACGTTAGTAAGTAATAGGTCATCGGTCCATAACCTACAGACATGGTTACGAGCCATTTTGTACACCTTCGTGAATCGTTAAGTAACTGATAAGTTTTAAACATTATAAAATGATATAAACGTTCGGTCCAGTATCACACGGGTTAAATTTTCAACCTGCCAGGTGGATTTTCTGAAAACTTTCTTTTAAAAGCTTTATCCTAAAACTAAAGACCGCAACAAAAAAGTAGTCACAGTAGCTAATGAAAATGAATGCGGCTGAACTTGAGATAGAAAAAAAAAAGTTTATAAGCTCTAGAGAAATGCGTAGCAAACCTTAAAAAATGAGAATACGTAAGAGAATATTTAGAACATAATATTACGACAACGTAGCGGTACTATTTAACAAAATAATGCATTGTCCAAGTTTTATTATGATAACTCTAGCATAATATATCTATTACAGAAATAAAATAATTATTCTGCCAATAGGAATTAACTTGTGCGGTAGAATTTACATCACACATAATAGTACTAAAATGTCAGAATTCCTGCTACCCCATTCACCAAATGACACCAATCTTAGATTGTAAATGCCCTACCTAATAAATAATTAAACATTGGTCAATGTTTAAGTGGACTTAAAACCTAAAGGCGATTTAATATCTCATAGCCTCTTCAAAACTAATTTATACAGAACGAAGACTCATCAAGTGGATGGGCTAATTAAAAAGTCTATTTAGCAGGCTAGACGTAACGAAGGCACGTAGTTGAACCGATTGCTAAAATTGAAGACGAAGTGATAGTCAGAGGTCGACCACTTACAAATTAATAGTTCATAATTATTTACACGTTTCTTCGTAATAATATTATTTATTGACGATATTTGGATCGGTTTCAACTGTACCATTTGCGTGGTATGAAGGATTGATTATAGAGCCTAGATAATATAGAGGCATTCTATCCTATCGTTATCCTAACTGGTATTATAAATTCAATAGTAACTTTGTTTTTTTTTTGTGACTTTATCACTTTATGCCTGAACCACTGAACCGATCATCCTGAAATACATAATTTAATTAATACTTTAACACCAAAAAAATTACAGGTTGTCTTTCATCCCGAGAAAAAGTTCAGTTTCCAAGAAAAACATTAATAACGTTTATGATCAATGTCGATGAACAGTTGGACACGTTCAAAATTAAGCAATGATAATGGCTTATCATTGCTTCTGTAAATAATACTGGCAGTGAAGTCTAAAATCATAATCTACTGGCTTAGTTCCGCGGTTTTTCTCGTGTTAATTTTGAACGTGTCCAACTGTTACAAGAAAAGGTTGGGTTATGATCGCTTAGAGAACCGTTTTTTAACCACCTTCAAAAAGGATGTTCTCAGCTCGAGCTGAATGTTTGTCCTGGTAAACCGATTTTGATGCGGTTTTCAGAAACTGTTCCTTCCATTCTGGTTCGCGGTAAAATCATCGCTGACTCTACCGCTCTGAGTGGAGACTGGCAGACTCGTAATTACTGAAATCCAAGGTTGTTCAATAGCCCTTTACGTTCCAGGGTCACGGATACCTGTTTAGGCAGTCCTGTGACCCCAAAACAATGAGGCTACCATAGTCGTGAAGAAATACACCAATTTGCCAACTACTTAGATTGTACCCATCAATCCATCAAGTCAGAATTATGCTCATAATTTAATTAAGGGGCATCCAAATGTCGTCATAATGTTACAGTAGGCAGGTTGAAATATAAATTAAATAATTACCAGGTAGGCATGTAACCATTAATTGAGGAGCTAGAACTGTTGTAATTACTTAATCAGAGACTTATAGAAAATGTATTGCTTGTATGTTATATTGTTAGTTTATTTTCCTCTCTGCTTATTTGATCTTAATCTTGACCTTATTTTCTATTGTATTCTATTGAAATTCGAATTGAATAAAATCAAAATCAAAAGTCATTTATTCAAATTAGGCTGATTTATCAGCACTTTTTGAAGGTCAAATTTTACATAAGACAGTCCCCCAAAGCGCCCCCCCTTCGACACTTCCTAGTGTTTTGGCTGGGAAGAAGAAGTGGCGGAACAAACTCCCCAGCAACACATCTGTCTGTACGGTTAGAAGAACCAAGATTTATACAATTTAATAGAACATTCGCATTGTACATCAATCCGAGATTACACCTCAATCGTGACTAGAAGGCACATAAAGATAAACTAGGACCATCCATCAAAAACAACTATAGGGACATGAATAGGGACATGAATTGGATAGGAGTAATCTTAAGAGCTACCGCAGCCCTGAAGAGCAGAGAGCAATTGAAGTATTAAGAAAAGATTCAGTCAAGTCTGAAAATCCTTTCTGTTCCACTGAAAGATCAGAGGTAAATAAATATGGCATGTATTTAATGCGGTAACTAAGTATAATGAATATAGGTTGAAAAAAAAATAGACTGGGTAACAAACATAATAGGTTGGCAGCTAATAAGGAGTATCGTAGTAAGTAAAAGATGGCATATTAATATATCAGATATAAGCTCCGTTTTAATTTAAACTAGCATCAAGTTTTTCTTTTGGGAACTGAATTAATATCTAAGCGAAAACTTAATGATGAAAATAAAATAGAAAATGGGCATACATAAATAATACAAATCAGATTCTATTTAAAATTGTTTGTATGAAGAATAAATATAAACTAGCTTAAAATTGTGTGACTTTTAATAGCTTTGAATTAGTACCACCTGCCAGAATGCTCGACGGAGCCCCGCTTCGCGGGGCTCCTATTTCTGCGTGCAAGGTTTAAAGTAACCTAACACGAAGGGGATGGCGGGGTCTTTCAGACCCCGCCATCACCTTCGAACCTAACCTGTCCGTGTCGGGATGCCCCAAGTCCCGAGCTCGTTTCATTCGCTCTTGCATCCTAGGTCAAATAACTGAACTACCTGTCATGCTGGCTCACAAAATAAACAAAACTAAACACTAACGTGTTAGTTGCACACATTACCGGCGAATGCCACCCTACTAACATTATTAGTCGCCAAGTCATTATATACAGCTCCTCGCCTAATATTTCAATTGACTGCCCAAGTAACACAGTCTGGAAGTTTTAAAACCAATCTGTCTATAGACTGTCTATTCAGGGTTAATCTTTAGATACGGGCTTTCTAAAGATGGGTTTGATAAAGAACATTTAATCTTATAGAGTTTTTTATCTAAAGCTTTATTATTTTAAGAGCATTTGTTCTATAGAACACTTATTTTAAGTACGTTTATAGTTATAACGAATGTTTCTAGATAAAATGCTCTACAAATAGTTAAAAAAGCCTAAAGGTACCTATTTTGAAGTAGTTTTATAGATAAAACGATATATTTGAAGACAAAACTTTCTACAGATATTCTATTTTAGCTAATGGTACTCTTATCTTTTTTTTCTATAGATACTTCAGTCTAGATAAAATACTTTACTAGATATTTTTAAGTTTGTCTAGAAAACTGATAGAGAAGTCGTGTTTTTAGAGTTTTTATCCATAAAAGTGGCTCAGTTAAGTGCATTTGCACTAGAAATTTAAATTGGATGAGTTTATGCAATGGAAAAGATGAAACAAATTAAAAGATCTGGTGGTTTTCGTCGAAAAATCCGCAAGCTTGTATTTAAAAAGAAAGAAAAATGAAGAAGAGACGACCGAAGAAGAATCGAAACTTCCTAGTAACTTCCTCCAAAACGTAGAAAATTGTTGATGATATATGGGTATCAAAAATGAAAAGGTTTGCTGTCAAGAGTACGAAAAAAAAATCACATGACTTAAATCCAATATCCGCCATATTGGATTTAAGTCATGTGATTTTTTTAAAATACACCCCCATAATATGGGTATCAAATGAAAGGGTTTGCTGTCAGGGATACGAAAAAAATGGTCACGTGACTTAAATCCAAGATGGCGGTCTGGCTGTTTGAAATTCACCCCTATGATATGGGTATGGGTATCAAATAAAAAGGTTTGCTGTCAGGAATACGAAAAAAATAGTCACGTGTCTTAAATCCAATATGGCGGACGTCCAAGATGGCGGACAGGCTATTTGGAATGCACCCCCGTGATATGGGTATCAAATGAAAGGGTTTGCTGTCAGGAATACGAAAAAGTAGTCACGTGACTTAAATTCAAGGTGGCGGACTGGCTGTTTGAAATCCACCCCCATAATATGGGTATCAAGTAAAGGGTTTGCTGTCAGGAATACGAAAAAAATTGTCACGTGACTTAAATCCAAGATGGCAGACGTCCAAGATGGCGGACAGGCTATTTGAAATCCACCCCAATGTTGTGGGTATCAAATGAAAGGGTTTGCTGTCAAGAATACGAAAAAAATTGTCACGTGACTTAAATCCAATATGGCGGACAGGCTATTTAAAATCCACCCCCATGATATGCGTATCAAATGAAAAGGTTTGCTGTCAGGAATACGAAAAAAATTGTCACGTGACTTAAATCCAAGATGGCAGACGTCCAAGATGGCGGACAGGCCATTTGAAATCCACCCCAATGTTGTGGGTATCAAATGAAAGGGTTTGCTGTCAAGAATACGAAAAAAATTGTCACGTGACTTAAATTCAAGATGGCGGACTGGCTGTTTGAAATCCACCCCAATGATGTGGGTATCAAATGAAAGGGTATTAATGTAATTACAATTATAATTATTATTTCTCACATTGTTTGTACTTAAATAAATCAGAAATACTTTTTACTCGGGTACCCTCTTGTATTGATTAATTATATTGGTTTGTTACTGCATAAAATGGTCTTACGTTCACAACACATGAAATTACCTATTCACTGAAGAACGTCTAGAAATACTGTGACAAGATAAAAAGGAATACAGAGTGACAGTTACTAGATAATTTTAAACCACTCTTAAATCTGTTTATTCTCTCACTAGATAGTTTAGTATGTAGTAAGTAAAATTATTCTAGAGCCATACTACAAAAAAATCTCTAGACTGTTTGTTCTATATAGATCGGTTTTCTAGTAAATTTTATCTGGACGCCATTTTTATTGCCTATTTTTTGCTTCAAATAATTTTTGTTACGTATTTTAATGTTTTTATCATTAAATTATGTCTAATTAGACATTTTATATGTTTTAAATTACTATATTTTAAATAAAATGAGTATTTTAAGCATTAAAATGTAAATTTGAAAATTTGCATATACCAAATAATATTCACATTTTGAAAAAAAAATGTTAAATCTTACATTTACAGCGGGCGCTCTTATTTTACAAGAGTTTTACATAATATTCAACGATAGAATTTCAATCGCATATTGATTTGCTTATTTAATCATTATTAAAATACAAATTAATAAAAAGTAATAAATTTGTTACGCCATGATGCAAATATTATTAAGTAAAATAACTCTTGTAAGTTCCACGCCATTATGCGTCACTAGTAAAATGTTACTTAAAGTTGTTAGTCTTAAGATCATTTGGTTTTAAAACTTGACGAGCAATGATTCCTTTAAAGGTCTTAACTCTATCTATAAACTATCTACTAGTACGCTACTAGATAAACGTGCGGTCTATAAACGGTTTAGAGAGACACTAGAAACATCTCTTAAGTCAATTTTATCTGAACTCTATCTAGTCATGTTTTCTTAACTCATTCTTAAGAGAGGGTACAAGAATGTGCCCACTTTTACTAAACTCTGTCTATAAGCGTTCTAGAAGATTGCTTATAGATATTTTATTCTTATGGTAGACAATTCAATTTAATTCTATAAGCTATCTAGTAGTACGTTTCTAGACACGTTTGTGTTACTTGGGTGGTATAGTTTATTTGCTACCTAAACGCAGCTGCTAGTTTTTAGTTTTTATAACACCCTTAATTTTGAACCTTACGTAATATAATAGTCGCGAAAATATTTAATCGCTGGCAAGTTATTTTATTTGTTGCAAACATTTAGTCGACTTTTAAGTTATTAGTCACTCGGAAAATAATAAGCTAATAAATATATTGAGCGAAAAAAAAAAACAAAAAAATGACGATAATTATTATAAATTAACAACAATAATTTATTTTCCCATTTTAACCATTGTGAAAAAAAACCAGGCATCCATTGGGTTGACGATATTATTATCGGCAACTTCTGAATACTGATGCCTCTACTTGGCAGTGGGTGATATTAGTCTGAAAATATAATGACGTAATAATAAACCGTGATGAAATATTTTTTCTTAGTTACGAAAGTTCTTATTTTTTTCCATATCGGGTTATAACTCGAACAAACTTCCGTGCGTTCAAGCGTTTTTGCCATACCTATTATTGGAATCAAATATAGCAGCTCACAATTTAGGACCCATTAATATTAGTAGTCATTTTTACCCGTGGTGCTAGGCAACTGGGCTTCTCCCAGTTGTAATGATCCTTTGTGCCTATTGGCCTTGTTTTGTTCTGTCTCCTGCTTGCATGGAGGGAAGTGGAAACATATTTTTCCTACTCCTCCACTATTCTTTTCTGATTAATTTCGTGCAGGATCCAAGACAGGTAAATTCATTCTCCGGGACACGTCGAGATTCATTGTCTCGGCGCTTTTCTGGTGGTTGCCACTGTTGATTCTGGCTTTCAGGAGTTGCAGTGGTTTGGGAATAGTGTGGTGGGTTTGTCCCAAGTAAAAAAAAAAAATAATAATATCGGGTTATACCCAAGTAACATACAAAAAGTTACATCCCATAATTTGGCATGACAAATACCAATAATAACATTCAAAGGTCTTTCATCCTAACCCAGGCATCAAACTGCGTCAGCCCATAATTTTATTTCGAGCGAAGCCGCGGGCAATCACTAGTTCAATTGACGGAGTTCAATAGGTTAGTTCACCATTTCACTATCATAAGACATTTTAAGTGGCCATAAATTTTGTAACCAGTGATGCTTCTCTATTAGTAATACTTCGACCGCATATTTGAACATTCACCTTAGTTAATTCATTCATTGAATTTACTGTTTAATTACCTACCTGGTTTTATTAATTGTTCCAAGAGTTTTGATGAAAAGGAATAGTAGGAATGTAGGCGTTATTAAAACAGATAACAGTGCTTTTGTTGAATTGTAATAAAGTCATCTAACTCACTGATCTATATTTCAAACCTACATCTACATAGTGTCAAAACAATATTCCCACGTTTTTATAAACTCACTTTTCTTGTTTTTTTATTTGTTTGTTTGTCGTTCCGGTTGGACTTTTTCAACTCAATTTTGAGGCACTTCCCGATAAGCTAGCAGGCTGAAATTTTGCACACAGGGTTAGTGCAGGTAGGGTTATTTTCTTATTTTTAGGACATTTAAAAACGTGGGTTTTTAGATATTTTTATTTTGTAGCATAATGAGAATTTAAGTATCATAAGTTTTCACTTAGTGGGATGGAATGTATCAATTAAAGGCGTCATAAATGGCAGGAGCAGGGGGGCGCGGTCACAAAAGGCCTTAGGATGCAAAGGTCGATTAAAGGCACAGGATGGTTTTTAGTCAGTCTAGTACAAGAGTTCCTTCTACTCTAACAAGAGCGGGGAGAACTCAGATCATGATTTTCCACGCCTAAAAAGGACCATTGTTGGAGTGATACATTAATATAATATTATTATTATTCCAGCTAATGCCTAAAATTCAAGGGGGCTAATCGATCAACTTTAACAAAAAAGGGCAAGATCCAAAGGGTGAGTTGAGCCTACACTATATTGACCATTTATTCAAAGTAATTAAGTCTTTCCCAAATAAGATAGCCGTCTCAATCTCGCTCTGCCTCTAGTATTACAAGTACCACAAAACTAGTGTTGTCTCAACCTTTGCGTGACAATATTGGCACATTTTATCTTTAGTTTAAATCATTTAAGTAAGTATTGGTTGAAGAATGGATTAAGGAGCGGCACAAATGTACGCATCTAATTATGAAGCCTCCTAGAGTACGTAATTAAAATTAAATGGAACTAATTTAATTATAGCTGCGTTAAGTTAACTCATCGATGTTTTCATTGCTGACATAATAATTTAAATTGTCTTGTATTAAAATGATGTTCATTCAGATAAAATAATGTCTGTATATTATTATGTTGACACTAACACTGGATGTTATTCTTAATTAGTGATAAAATGCCGGTTTCGGTTAAATGCCGGTGGGATCTAATCTTTGAAACATAATTATCTTTTAAGGATCAAAAGAGAATGCCAAAATCTATAATGTATCCTATATCAAATAAATATTTTTCTATTCTATTCTATTCTATAATAAAAAACAAAAAGCCCACAAAACTAGAGCTTTCCTAACTCAAGATTGATGTCAGCAAAAAATCTGATCCAGCCGAACATTGGCCAATGATTGGATCAATCATTTGGCCAATCAATTGTACTACATTATTTACAATGGCTACTGAGAAGTCATTACTGAGCAGATGAGTATTAAAAGAATGTTTCAAAATGTTTCGTGTTCTCACGATGGTTGGAAATATACGGGAGGATTCTCTGTCGAGCTAACCGTAGGTTGTATGATAAATATGGATTTAGATTAGGAACATTTCTACCAACTGTCATTACCGGAGCAAGATGTCTGTATTATATTTGGGTGAATCTTGAGAGGCTAATTTTACGTTGTCCGAAGAAAAAAACTACCCGTAGTATTTAAATTAGAAACCAAAATATTTTTTTTATGCCACTATATTGTATGATATTACTGTTGCACGATAGTTTTTGTGTCTAATTTGGTTCTAAACAGTCGAAAAAAAATCCAAAAGTCTTAAAAATTGATAACCCTGGCGCGTCCGCTGCACATTTCGCAAACAAAATACCAATAAAACTCTTACTTACGAACGTAAACAAAATAAACAGTGTGGTCTAATCGCTACCAGGATTGTTGTAGATATATTTAAAAAAGATACAGCATGTATATTTATGATAGTTTTTTAAAAAATTATAATATAAAGTTTGTCCGAGACTAAACAGTGATTCCCATGGCGCGTCACAAATCTTCGTATATCTTAGTAGAATTTTATAGAAGATTGTCTCCGTGCCTTCGCATGTGCGCTGCTGGTAGAGCTTCGTACGTCTTTGTGAAAGATTACGCCGCTCGTTAGTCCAGGACGGAATTATGAACATAAGTAATTGATTCCCCTGGTTTTGGTTTCGCTAGCTCGTTGATTACCCTGACCACGTTTTCAAATGCAATTTGTGATTTAACGATTTGTGGTCGGGTATTGAAAGTGATAAATTGTTAACGAGACTGATTAGTATTATATAGAGGCTACTTTAAAATAGTAATAAAACTTGATTTTCCACTACCTTTTTTTGATTCCCCTGGCCAAAAAAAATTATAACGCAATATATTGGGAACCATCCCGCCTAAAGTGATGCCAATTCGTTTAATCCTACTAATGTTATAAAGGCGAAAGTTTGTAAGTATGGATGTATGGATGTATGGATGTATGGATGTTTGTTACTCTTTCACGCAAAAACCACTGAACGGATTTGGCTAAAATTTGGTATACAGATAGTTTATAACCTGGATTAACACATAGGATAGTTTTTATCCCGATTTTATGTTCCCGTGGGATAATTTTCGAGTTGCAGCGGGTGAAACCGCTGGCAACAGCTAGTGTGTTTATAATGAAGCTAAATTTTATATTACATTGTTAGTTACAAAAAATCTGTTCAAATAAATTTCGCCAAGGGAATCACCTAAATATGCCGAATCTCAGGATTCACCCATTTACAGTGTACCTACTAAAAGTATTTACTGCTTTTATTTTGTATGGAATGGAAAAACGAAAGAGCGCCGCTAGTGTACGAATGAAAAAAAAAAATTTGATTGATTTTGATTAAATCAATGATTATTATCGAAATCAACAGTGGTTTTCGGGTAAACGTAACCCTAATGTTAGACTTAATCTCAGAAATTTCTGGTTCGAATTGATCTTTTTTTTTATGTTGGATATTCCATTTATCGAAGAAAGCTATAAGCTTTAAAACATTACGATACAATTGAAAAGAGTTGATTATCGGGGATGAAACCACAGAGCACAGCTGGTAATTTCATATGCATCACTTATTGCGTTTCTCGTAGTTCACAATGTCATTATTATCATCAGCTGCAAGACGTCCACAGCTGAACAAAGGCCTCCCCCTTAGACGGATTATGGTAATATTCGTCCAAGTGTTATTGTCCACATGTCATTATGTTAAAAAGTCAAAAATTTTGTTATAAAGATCAAGTGACAAAATGTCCTTATGACATAAAGTAAAAATGATTTCGTATCAACAAATTAAATTGTTTAACGACACTGGAACGTAAAGGGCAATGGAAAAACAAAAAAAAAGTAAGATTGTTCTATTATCTAACGACAAAAAAAAATTCAGGCGTCGTTTTATCACAATACCTAGCATTTTGAATCACGTACAATATGACATTTGGACATTCTAACAATTGTTGATTTTTGCAAAACTTCATTCTAACAAAATAGAAATATAACATCAGGTTATTATGACATGTAGACAATTTAACACTTGAACGAATGTTACCATAAACCCCTTAGACCACCACGCCGAACGACAATTCACTACTTGCATCCATTGGTTGCCCTAACGAATTCGAGAGGCCTACAGTGCGTATTCGGGGTGACAAGTTCACTATAAACTTTCAATTAAATTCTAACACTTCATAAAGATAATTAACTCTTAGTGACATTTAACACTACATCTAACACTTCATAAAAATAATTAACTCTTAGTGACATTTACTAAAGGAATGGAATGATAAACAGGTGTTACTAACTTACATTCTTTGACGATCATAGTAAAAGATATAGCAATTATTAAGATACCAGAACACTGAATACTCCATCTACGCAGTAGCTACCACCTGGCAACCCTAAAAAGGATAAAAACCTTAATCATACATAGAAATACTATGAACGTACATAAATAAAAATGATTTTTAACGCGGTTAAGAAGGAGGGGTCAGATCCCACAGGAGCGTACTATTGGAAAAAAAATGTCCTATGTCTAAGTAAGGACTTAGATCACAATCTATCCCTGCGCTATATTATAGCAAAATATTATAATGTACTGTTTTAACATGAAAAAGTGACAGAAAGAAAATCTTGAATGATCATTGTGTCGACAGCTGTAAGATTCCTGATAATTCACCAAAACGAATGTCCCTTTAATTGTCGGAATAAAGTTCCATCCTTCTTTCTTCGCATACTCAATAAAAGCTGCAGGGCACCGGCACCACGTAGGGCATACCCCTTGTGTTACAGGCGTCCATAAGCTACTGGGGACCGCATTCCATCAGGCGGGTCATACGCCATCATGGTATGAAAAACAGGTGAAGTTATTCAAACACACGCCTTTTCAGACAGATATTATTACTCTCGCTTTTATAATTATCAGAATAGATACTTTATTAATTAACAAATAAGGACTAAGATCTTTAACGGATATCCTGGGATGAATAATAAGCTCATCTGAGATCATAGCAGAATCGTGATCTCATGGCGAGGTCAAGTTAGATCTTAATCTAGAAAATATCTAATTCTTGTTCCTAGAATGTTGTTGTGTTATTCTTTAACGCTCTGAAAGCTTACGAATTAGACTAACTCACACCCGCGACTCCGTCCGTATTAAGTCAGGGGTCTACTTCCGTTGTCGTCAATGGAGGATATTATGGAGTTGATCCGATGATGGAACTAGAAATTGACCATAGGAACTCTATAGTGAAACGCAGCAAACCCATCTTGTTCAGTCTCGTTTGATTCGTCTTAACGAGTACTTTGTCTAACGCAAGCATTCTTTTAGCAATAAAAACTGGTTCAAAAAAAAAAATTAAATTACTAACTTGTTTTTATAATTGAATCATTATCTCCTACACACAAACAAATTTCCCCTCTTAAAAGTATTAGTATGGATAGAAATGATGTAATATTTAATCTTAAAGAAATATTTAAATGTAAAGATGACTTGCAAATCGAACCATGTAGCTGTCAACAGATTCTCATCTCACTTTGTGTGAACATATAAAAAATTGCGAGTTCTCATTGGAACTGGCAACACTAACATATTGTGGATTAGATAAGGACACTGACTTAAACATCGTTCAAAATATAAAACTGTATATTAATGTCGTATCCACAAATTCCAAATGTGCAAAAAAAATGTGTTTTCTTTACTTCTTCTCTCTGATTTTATGATCAAGTTCCTTCTGGATGCCTTCACTTTACATTTTTTATCGTCAAATCATCAAATGATTCTTCCTTCGCCTCCATTCGACCTGGGTGAGACTGTCAGATTTGCGCTGACTAAAACGGTGTTCATTCAAACTATTGAATGAACACCGGAAAGGACTACCTTTACGTTCGAGGGTCACAGTTGCCTGAATTAGACAGTAACGCGACCTCACTCTACGATCTACAGTTTCATCTTAGCTTTTAGATTGAGGCCAGGAGTAAAGCCGCAGTATATTAAAATTTTAAAGAGAAAACTTGGTTGGAAAATCATTAAGTCTTGGGCGGAAGCAGTATGGAAGGAACGACTGTCGCGACCGAAGGCCGGGCACGCCGCAATTGCGGCGGTAAGACCCCTCTTTGAGGAGTGGCTGGAGAGAAGTCATGGCGTCCTGACCTACCGCTTGACGCAGGTCCTCACCGGACACGGAAGTTTCGGGAGGTACCTGTGTCTGATGCGAAAGGAGGAGACGCCTGGGTGTCACCACTGCGAAGATCGCCCGGAGGACACGGTGGAGCATACGGTGCAAGACTGCCCAGCTTGGGCGGAGCACCGACGTGTCCTCACGGCTGCGATAGGCGGAGACCTCTCGCGCCCAGCATTGGTCGCGGCCATGCTGCGGAGCGAGACGGAGTGGGAAGCGGTCGCCTCCTTCTGCGAAGCAGTAATGCTCGCGAAGGAGGAGGCGGGCCGCGAGCGAGAGAGGACAGAGTCCTCCCTCCGCCCCAGCCGCGGTAGTAGACGCCCACGGCGACGGACGTCGCTAGATGATCTCCGGCCACCGTAGGCGCGGGCATGCGGGCAGCGAGTAAAGGGCAACTCGCTGCCCGACCAAGGACCATGCCCGGGTCGACGGCGCGTTGTGTCCCACGCGCGCCTCAAAGAGCGTCAGCATAATGACGGGGCCCCCCTCTCAGAGGGCCAAAGCCTGCCGGGGTCGCGGGATTATTTCCTTACCGTGACCCTGGAACAGAAAGGGCTACTGAAGGACACCGTGGATTTTAGTCAGTAAAAGTCTGACAGTCCCTCCCGCCCTGCCCGGGGTTGGAGGACTCATTTGATGATTTTACCACGCTAAAAAAAAAAAAAAAAAACTGACTGCCAGGTGCTTTTAGTTTCAATAAGTACTCGTTCCTTTTTTGTGTGGCTCAGCGATTAACTGTTGCATTGCGTACCATGGATTCGACGCCCGAATGGAAAAAAAAACTACAAGTAGTTTTCCGGGATTGAGTGTTTGTGTATGTGAGCTTAGATATTTGTAAACGCACCCACGAAACAGGAGAAAGAAAAAGCAAGGATAATTATTGTCGTCACAATAACTTAATAGATAGCACAAGTTCGCGTCTGTGCGGTTTCCTAACGTGACTGCAATGGACGCTTATTTATAGGGTTCCGTGCGAGCGCCATCAAAACGCTCTAACTTTATCATGAGTAAACTAATTTTACATTCAGAGCTGTCATTGCAAAATTATTGTTGTTAAGTGTACAATTTAAAATAAGTTTGAATGTTAAGATCTCGTCTGCAATAATTCCAAGTTTTTTTGTTGTGATTTATGGAACTACTTACATGGAAAGAAAGAAAGAAAAACGTTTACTGACAAATGCCGTACACACAACATTAACAAAGAAGTAAACTATTAAAAAAAAACTTACAGCAAAACATTAAAGCTATTGTCAAACCGACAGGCGAAGTGAATGCGATTCGAAGCGTTTTTGTTTGTAATGTGTGGAATTGTTTGAATCCAGTCACATACCGGGATCCGTAGAGACAAACCCATAGAAAAGCGTATGCGATCCGATAGTCTATGTGACTGGCTTCAAACAATTCCATACATTTCAAACAAAAACGCTTCGCTTCGCGTTCGCCACGCCTACGCCTGTCTGTTTGACAATAGCTTAAATTTTGTGTGACTCACGGCTGCGCCAAATAGGCCCATGTAATAAATATCCAGACAGCTTCATCATAGGTAATTTTCAATATCAATGTGCGTGACAGTAGTTTAATTAAATTTGATGGTTCAGTAGCTGAGCGATTGGCTTACTGCATTTAGTACTCAGTTTAGATACCCGCACGGAACGACGTGGATAGGTCGAGAACACTCATAGATAATGTTACCGCGATAAAAAAAGCCCTGTCTATGGTTGCTGACCGACTGTGAGGGTAGGTAACCACGACAATGGAACGCATGGGACTACTGGTGAAAGGACTACTTGTGAATGGACTACTGGTGAACAGTCAGTAAAATTCTGACAGTCCTAAGGGACTGTCAGAATTTACTACTGGCTCCACCCATTGCGGGAAGACACATTTAAAGAGAAGAAAGTCCGTTTTATGATCTTATTTACCTACCATACTAGCTGACCCCGCGAACTTCGTAGCGCCACAGAATCAACACGACTGCACTACTAACACAACTACATCAACTGTTACAAATAATGTGATAAATGAAGAACCGCTCGACCGATTTTGTGCAAACTTCATAATTAAACCATCTACTAAATAGTCCGTACAAAGCCTAAACGTTTGGTTTGGATAGGTAAACCCGTTCTTGAGTTACACATTTACAACGAAATTTGGCATTGATTTTGCATTGATTTTTATAATATAGAAGATAACAATAATGTTATCATGATAAAATTAAAAATAGCCTATAAGATTTTAGTTAAATATTTATTGGAATCGACAATAGGGCACTATGGCTACGGTCGACTGGCTATTGAAAGGTCACAAGTACAAATCCTAGTAAATTACATAACTTAACATTTCAACAACTAGTAACTTAAGTTATGATCCCAATCTTAAGTTTAAATGTAAGTTTAACTAAGTTTAAACAATTGTTAGGTATTTTGAAAACAAGAGATTTATAGTGCCTTCTTATTTTGAAGATAGTGCACATGCTACAAGAGTTATAGTTACACAAGTTGCTGATATTAGTTATTATTACTACCTGAAATGAAAACTACATAATTATTATTCTTACTATTTTGGAAATTTTACACGACTAACATTTACACGCTATAAATAAAAATATACTTTTTAGAGTACCTATGTACAAAAAAAAAATTATAAACATTCAAGTGGCGTCATTTCATTTCATAAGAAGCCTCTAGACGACCAAGAAAATAAAAATAGAAGCATTACATACTCCCACTAAAAAAAAAAGTAGGCCCGACAAACTATTACTATATTATGTTTCGGCTAACAGCAAATACAAAAAACTTAATAAACCACGTTTCTCGAAATAAATAAAAAAATGACATACAGATCCCCCCGGGTTTCAAAAACATAACAACTTATTCTTGAGCAATAGGTTGGACAGTTAGGCTCGACTACTATCCCACTGATTCTGATCCTCATGTGTTAGTGAAATAAACTATGCCAATTGCTAAAACTTTTGATTATAACCAATGCATTTTCTGCCTAGCATTCTCATCGCCCTTTATTTATTTTTCATGGAGTGTTGTACTACACTTAGGTACTGTTACAGTGTTAGAGTAAGACGTGATGGTCACCCACTTTGGTCCTGGGTTCAATTCCCAGATGAGGTAAAAAGTAGTCCATAGTGGCAGCACGGAATTTACATTTTAGTAAAAAAAACAAATTATTTTTGACAGTGTATCTTAAAAGTTGTTTCTGTATTATTTGTTATTAAAAATTAATATAATAATATACATAATATAAAAAAGACACGTGTTGCAATAAAAAGACGTACGAAAAAAAAATCTATGGGGTCCTCAACCAACACCAAAAAACAAACAAATCTCTTCTCCAATCTGACTTAATAAGCAGTTTGCAATATGATGGACAGTTAGCGAAAAAATAGGCAATATGAAGCGGCAGGTTGGTCAGTCGCCTCGGCTACTGACACACTGATTTTGATCGTCATGTGTTTCTCGCATTTTGTAACGATTCATCTTATCGTAGGTTTGTTGTGAAGCAATGTTAAGTGGTTAGGATGAGAACAGGCTGTGAGTTTTGTTCCCATGCGTAATGGAGTAATGAGGGTCTTTTTCAGGGTTGAGGCTGTTTTACGGTTAAGTTCAAAGGGAAATGGACCTTGGTTGTTGCGGAAATTGAGTAAATTAAAGAGATTATTTTTTCAATGTCCAAGGTGAATACAAATCATAATCATTCGGGAAAGGTATGCTCGTCATTTTGCATGTAAGTAATACTTCTAATAGAATAAAACTACGTAAACTAAAACTAATCAGTTGTAATTTGTATTTTATATAATCTAAACTATTTTAAGCGCTTATTGTTCCTTGAGACTCGAACTTGCGGCAAGCAGCGCAGCAGTAAACTGTATAAGATCTGAGTTTTTGCCAATGTCTATCAGGATATAACAAAATCACAAAAATTGCAAAATAATTTTGAAAATTATTGTGTTTTAGAACGCAACTAATTATGTTTACTTAACAAACTTACTATCTCTTCAAAATCAAATTAGCATACAAACTACCCACATAAAATAAAAACTTAACTCCATTTCAAACTTAGATAACAATCCCTCAGTTCTCAGCAGCGATTTGATCTTAAAGAGTTCAAGCTTAGCACATAATTCAATAGGAGCAGCGCAGTGGCAGAGAATGTCCGATTGTGCGCCCGCGCCGGGTCGCGGGTCAAAGGCATTAGGTTGATATTCCATGATTTGTTCTGATTTTATAGAAAAGCTAAGTTAGGCTAGCGGTTGTAAGTGCGGCTGCTTTGCTTGAGGTTTTAGATTCGATACTTTAATCCTACGATATTATATAGACCACAGGATCGCGCTGGATGCTAGCCGTTTTCAGCAGGTATTGGACATGTTTTTGGTACGTCTATGTTCAGCAGTCAATGTCTGACGACTGTTATAATGGTGATGAGTAACCTAACCATGACAAAGAATCACATTACAATAAGTCAAGTGGAAACATATTTTTTTCTACTCCTCTACTATTCTTTTCTGATTAATTTCGTTGCAGGATCCAAGACAGGTAAATTCATTCTCCGGGACACGTCGAGCTTAATTGTCTCGGCGCTTTTCTGGTGGTTGCCACTGTTGATTCTGTTGGTTTGGGAATAGTGTGGTGGGATTTGTCCCAATTAAAAAAAAAGTCAACTTGTACTTTATTACTCATGCCGACTCATGCGTCTACCACGCAGTGGCTGAACGATGGACTACCGCACTGAGTGTCGCAAGTTCATTTAGCATGGGAAAGATGGCCTTCAAGTAGTTGATCCAAGCCTAGCTGTTTTTGACGTAGGTATGTGAATTTATTAATAAACTAACTAAGCACCCACTATATAGGGGACTAGTATGGATTAACAGTTTTTGTTTAGGTAATTCGCGGCGCGTTTGTTGCTATTTATCAAGCTTAAACACTGCTAGACCTGAGATTCCAGGCAAAATGATGACTCCTAATAAATCTAGATTATAATCTTCCAGTTGTCTTAGATTAAAACATAATTCAATAAGAGTATTGCAATGGAAGAGAATGTCCCATTGTGTGCCAGAATAGTTCTTGGGTCAAAGGTACGTGTAATGGTTCATATTTTGTTCTAGTTAAAAAAAAGTAAATAAGCAGTTGTAAGTCAGATTACCGTATATGGGTTTTAATTAATTAGAATGCTTCCAAACATAACTTTTGCTTTATCTCCAAATATTACGGCAAAGATCTGTGTTTAACTAGCGACCTACCCCACCATCACACGGGTGCTAATATACCTAGTATTTTTTAATTCCTATAAGCCTTCTCATTGAATCACTGTCTACTGATGATAAACACTTTAAAATAAATTACGTAGTTTGTACAATTTATGCGTACAGACACACGGTGGGTAGCGACTTTTTTTAAAAGGAAATTGCCCTTCAATGAATTTCTCCTGTATCATGGGTGCCTTTAGGAACTAACATAATAAACTCACATACACAAAAGCCCAGACCCGAAACAACTACATTTAGATCATACAAATAATAGCTCCGTACGGGAATCGAACCCGCGACCCACAGTGCAGCAGTCCAATTGCTCAACCATTGCCCTTTTTTTTCCACATGGAGAGCAGAACAATAAAATAATAAAATCCAGCACAAAACTACCAAAAAAGAGGACACAATTTGGAATATGAACACAAATTACTAGGAGAACAGGATTCGGGCACGCCGCAATTGCGGCGGTAAGACCCCTCTTTGAGGAGTGGCTGGAGAGAAGTCATGGCGTCCTAACCTACCGCTTGACGCAGGTCCTCACCGGACACGGAAGTTTCGGGAGGTACCTGTGTCTGATGCGAAAGGAGGAGACGCCTGGGTGTCACCACTGCGAAGATCGCCCGGAGGACACGGTGGAGCATACGGTGCAAGACTGCCCAGCTTGGGCAGAGCACCGACGTGTCCTCACGGCTGCGATAGGCGGAGACCTCTCGCGCCCAGCATTGGTCGCGGCCATGCTGCGGGGCGAGACGGAGTGGGAAGCGGTCGCCTCCTTCTGCGAAGCAGTAATGCTCGCGAAGGAGGAGGCGGGCCGCGAGCGAGAGAGGACAGTGTCCTCCCTCCGCCCCACCCGCGGTGGTAGACGCCCACGGCGACGGACGTCGCTAGATGATCTCCGGCCACCGTAGGCGCGGGCATGCGGGCAGCGAGTAAAGGGCAACTCGCTGCCCGACCATGGACCATGCCCGGGTCGACGGCGCGTTGTGTCCCACGCGCGCCTCAAAGAGCGTCAGCATAATGACGGGGCCCCCCTCTCAGAGGGCCAAAGCCTGCCGGGGTCGCGGGATTATTTCCTTACCGTGACCCGGGAACAGAAAGGGCTATTGAAGGACACCGTGGATTTTAGTCAGTAAAAGTCTGACAGTCCCTCCCGCCCTGCCCGGGGTTGGAGGACTCATTTGATGATTTTAGTACGCTAAAAAAAAAAAAAAAAGGAGAACAGGATCAATACTTTTTTTCGTGGGGAATTTATTTTGTTGCGAATTTACAACAACCCATCCCATCTATTTTTGTACTGAAATACATCAGAATTGATTAGATAGGCCGAATGAAGCCGCGGGCATTAGCTAGTAAGCTATAAGCACGCTTGCTACTGAGAAATGAAGGGTGCTTACCGGGAACCGATCAATTTACCGAATTTCGTTTGTTCGAATTTCATTATACCGAAAACTATTGACCGACATCTCTTTTGCTATATGCATTATTTGACATATTTTCAGATCATCGAAGTTTCATTAGCCATAAGTATTATTTTACCGAAGTATGTTCCGCCGATTAACAAAATAACTTTTTACTATTGACCGAAGCCTCTTTTAAACTTTTTTCAGTTGCCATATGATTTATTTGCCATATTTTCACAATACCGAAACAACATTTTACCGAAAAATTAAATTACTGTCATAAAAATTCAATATATTGTGCTACAAAACATTGTGGCGGAAACGAAATGCTGCAAAGCCGACTTTACGTAGTCTTGTCTGCCCTACCCCTAGAGTGTAATTTAAAATCGCGTAGGCGCGGAGGGGTGGGGTGCCACCCAAAACCCCGCAGTGCCGGAGCCATGACAGAAACAATGCTTGTTGCATGTTGCATGCTTGCTTGGCTGCGTGTTTGCTGCATCTTGCATGCTGCATGCTTGATTGCATGCAACATGCTTGCTTGCTTGCTGCATGCTTGCTTGCATGCCGCGTGCTTGCTTGCATGCTGCATGCTTGCTTGCATGTTTTTGTGGTGCTTGTTTGCATGTTACATGTGTCTGTTTGTATGCTGTATGTAAGTGTATCACAATACAAACCTTTTTACAAACACAAGAACAATAACAAATCACAAAAGAGTATCAAGAATCACACTAAACGCGCAAAAAGATTCGAACACACGTGCGAGCCAGAACATCCCTAGTAGTCCAACTATGTAATTAACAGCAAATGTCATTAATGATAATACAATACCCGTCAGAGTTATATTATCGATGACATTTGCACAATTATTTTGTATTATCTACCTACATTTCAATGGCGCCTGTAAAAATGTATCAGCAATAATTATTGTGCACTAATTTCTAGGCTTATGGTGAAATGAAAATATGGCAATTAAAACAGTGGTATACTGAATGTTAGGAAACATAATACTTCGACCAACCATCGTTTCGAGTAAGTGTAACATCGGTAAAAAGTTTTTCGGCCAAATGAAGTGTTGGAGTAACGAAAAAAAACGAATAGATAATAGGTTAACTGAAACAGTGGCAAACGTGACTTCGATGAAGTAAAAAAAAAAACCAAATGTAAATAGTTGAAAAGTTTTCGGTCAAATGAAATTCGGTCAAACGGTTTTCGATCTTATGATAGGTAACCGTGCTTACCCAATAAATCTAAATAACAAAGCCTCAGTTGAGTCATAATTAAGAGTTAAAGCTTAGCACATAATTTAATAAGAGTAGAACAGTGGCAGAGAATGTCCGATGGTCTGCGTCGGGTCTCGAGTCAAAAGTTCGTCATAATTCAGCCTATTAATGTTCCCACTGCTGGGACACAGGCTTCCTTTCTGTGAGAGGGAGTGGACCATAATCCACCACGCGGGCCCAGTGCGGATTGGTGGATGTCACATGTCTTCCAATTTTTTGGTTCTAGGACACCGTTTTGAGAGCAGTGGTGATGAAATAAATTACACAAAGTAATGCGCCTGCCTGGATTCGAACTCACGACCTACAACTCGTAAGTCGGGGCCGATACCACTGGGTCGCCACTGCTCTCAGTGAAAGGTTACGATATTATATTCTGGATTGTTCTACTCCACCATTGTTCGTTTGCGTAGTATTATATTATTATCTAATTACGAGTATATTGGGGACTGACTGGCTTAAACTTGGAACATAAGAGAAAAAGATTTTTTGTAGATTTATTTTTACTTTAGTAATCTTATATTGAGGCCTCCTTTAAGTTCAAATTATTTGTGCTAGGAGACCCCGCACTCTCGGGGCCCCCTCTAGAGGGCCAAAGCCTGCCGGGGTCGCAGGACTTATCGCATTACCATGACCCTGGAACGTAAAGGGCTATTGAAGGACACCGTGGATTTTAGTCAGTACGAGTTTGACAGTCCCTCGAATCCCGCCCTGCCCTGGGTGCTCATTTTATGATTTTAATACGATAAAAAAAAAGCTGACCTCGCTCTACTGAAACCCAAAAGTTCGCGTGAGACATTTTCCAATAAATAATTGTACATTATGATTCGAATAGCCTTACTGTTTCTTCTTTTAAGGGTGTCATCAATTGTGCCTGCCTAGGGTAGATTTGAAGGGACTATCAAACTTACTGACTTTTACTTCATTTGTCATTTTCATTTCAGGGTTACGATAGGCAGCTTGAACAATCTCGCAAAGCTATAACACTAAAAAACAACAATGCAAGCTATAGCATATCATAATTTTTCATATAACATCTCTAACGATATCCACAAAAAATACCAGAGGACTTACTAATAGACTGTTACTAAAACTCATTGTTACTTAATTCTCATGTATTTATTTTTAATAACGGCCATGATTAATGGCCATACTAAAGAGTTTAGACAGCGTTCTTCAAAATATTGGATGTGATTTATTATTTTGTTCATTATGTAGAGGTTAGTGGTATAAAAACGTGTGTTATTGTTAGATTTGTTGTTATCCGACTTTAAAACACCTGTATGTCATAGATCCTTTAAAAGGTACGAAGGGCAGAATCGCTCTGGATGCAATCCGCTTCCAACTGGAATCATATTGGAAATCTATAGGGTAGGCTTATGTTCAGCAGTGGTGGACGACCTACGGCTGATATGATAAAGATGCTGATGATAAAGACACGAACCGTGCGTAAGCAAACGGCATGTTGGACTGATAACCTGAAGAACGTAGCTGGCAGTCATTGGAAAAAAAAGGAGATCATACTCTGTAATAAATGATAGTGATATTTATTTTGCAAATAGGTTTTCACAAACACTTTTACAAGTCAAAACATTTTTTTTAGCTAGATGAGGCCGGTGTTTCGTACCTGACTACTCTGAGAAGAAACATCCGAAACAAAACTCAGAGGTCATCGTCTCTTTTAAAGTCCAGACATTAAATTGGTTAGTTAAGTCATGCGAGGACCCTGCAGGTTTGTGTCCGAGATGGTCTTTTGAAGAAAGAGCCATACAAATTTGAGTGGACCTGTCCAGTCAGTGCAAGCATTTGTCAGTTATCATGAAGCTCGTCTCATAACTCAAGGAGCTCAACTGTAGCGCTTCTTGGGAGTAGCCTAGGTCCAGCAGTGGACTGCAATAGGCTGAAACTGTGAGAATCCGCAATTCAAATTGCAATGCAGTTGGAACCTATTATTGAGGGTGGTCTATTATATCCGTCTGTTTTTTGCAGAGTTGTATCTTTTGTAACGTTAAAGGAAATCGCATGTAATGTCACAGCCTGATAATGTATTAATGTAGACGCTATAACGACATTAACCCTATACTTGGCAGAGAATTTTACCTTTAGAAAAATTAACTTTTACTAGTTCCCTATGTTAATTGGATCATATGGATGTCAGGAAAAATAAAACAAAAAATCTCTGAATTTCAGTTTTCAGGATATATTATGTGTCTTCAAGTGCACACTGCCAAGCTCACAAGAAAAAACATACAAAGAAAACTGTGTCTTTACATGCACACTGCCATGTAATCACTAATCTAAAAAAGAAACAATAACATAAAAATAACATTAGTCTCGAAAAATATCAAAAAGTTTTGAAATTCATTAGGATCTAGGTTCGATATGGTTACGATATTGACATAGTAAAACATTAATTATTTCTACTATTATTCATCACAGTATTCAGTCCTAATGTTTTGAGATCAAGGTTTTCTTACATGTCTATTTAAGAATGTAACAATATGAAAAACTTAAGTACTATTTAAGTACTTAGTATGAAAATCTATAAAGAAATTTCGCCCTTCAACTATTAGCCCAGTCCACGAACAGTTACAGGGGGAAATTCTTGGAAAGTTGGAACCCAATTTTTGACTATGTATCTTTGTTTAGACTAGTTAGGAGGTGAACATAATTATTAAAAGTCCCCGCCCTTAGCCCTTGAGCTGGGGGTAAGGAGGGGGGGTTGTAGCAGCTACCTTTTTTGTTTTTTTTTGCTTATATCTCGGAAACCATGCGTCCAAACGGCATAGCATGTATGAACAATATAAATGCTCAATAAACCCAGTATTATTCAGTAAGTATTTCCATAACTTGTACAGATTCCGAGGTAACCGCTCTTGAAAATCTGTAATTTTGGGAAACAACATTTTGACCTTTTCGTGTTTGGAAAGGGAAATTATATGTGCGGCAACAAAAGTTTTCTTTAGCACCTGCAACCTAGCGTCTTTTTTTATATGTGAGCGACGAGTTAATAGAACAGCTTCAATTATATTAATTCATCATCTTTACTATTCCAACAAAATATCAAGAAACCAGCGTCAATTTACGAGCGTAAATTAATATGACTCCGAGCTACCGATAAATATATTTACTTCTGATTTGATAACTCAGCGACTAATGTTGTAAGTGAGCTACTTTATATTTTTTCAAAATATTTGATGTCGGATAGCCTTCTCGTTGTCAGAGGACACCAAATATACTGAATGTGCACCAAATCTAAAACTCGCTTTAGCAAGATTTCAGGGACACCCCGAAGTTCGGTTTGGTTAGGTTCCTTTAAACCTTGTACACAGAAATAGAAGCCCCGCGAAGCGGGGCTTCGTCGACCCTGCTTAGGTAGATTTTTTTTATTACACCTCGTTATGACATATTTTAATGAACATATTTTGGTGCACATTCAGTATATTTGGTGGAACACAGACAAAATTAGGTAAATAAAATGGGAATAAATTGAAGTACTTTTAAATAAATTGAAGTACTTTTAAATACCATCCATAGTCAATTACTTATGGTAACATTATAAATAGATAGGCGAATACATGAAATTATAGCTTTTATTGACCATTATTTGATGACAATATTAAGGAAATTTTATGTTCAAATATAGTAGATTCACTCATCAATTACTTATGCTAAAGTATAAAAATAACGGTGACTCTATGAAATTAGAGTACGTTGATATTATTTTATAGATGAAGTTGATACACTTATTAGAAGCTGGCAATGAGTAGACATATCACAAATTTAGTTGCTTAAGAATTATCACCATGTTGCGTCATATTAACAGTAGCTTGTTTTACAATATATGGTCGCTTATAAACCATTTATTAGACGCTAAAAGTTTGTCGCTGACCTATTAATTCATTAGACAACTAAATATATTTGCAGACGAGAATGACATTTTAAAGAAGCTGCCTTAATTAGCACCCGTTTGGAAAGTTGTATTTGATATCGCAAAAGATCCAGAAACCAGCAGCAGTTATTTCAGACCCTCCCTTCACTACCTAAGATTAACAAAGTCAAGTGAAACCTACATCTTGAGGTGGAATGGGCCTCCAGCTAAAAAAGTCTCCCTAAATGCCCACAAGTATAAGTGGTTCTTGAATTCGGTAGCCACCATCATGCTTGATATCTCTTATCTTCCTCCCACCGAGGGAGCAGTAAAAAATAGCGCAGAAACTCATTTTAGGCTAGATAGTGAAACACGAATGAACAACTTGTGGAGTGAGGACCCATTTTTTGGGTCCAGGGAACTGTCTTCGGAGGCATTTTGATGAGGTCTACACATCTGGAATGCATCTTCCGAAGATTCGCAAGATTCTACATCAGACTTAGCTCCACATTTAGGCACCAACGCTAGAATTTTTCAACTTCTAGTCATCTGTAATTAAAGTATTGCAAGCTAAAGCAAAGGAATTTGGTGGAAAGTGTGATACGAATTGTTGTCATGCATTATGAAAAAAACTCTGTCTGAAGAAAGGCTCGAGTATGTAGTAGCACAGCATTTATAAACACAACATTCACAAGTAGTAATCATCATGACGTTGGCAGTGTGCATTTAAATATACACAACAAATAAATTGTCATTCACACTGCACCAGACAGTGTGTATTTAAATGCACACCTTACAAAAATCGTGAATTACTGCATATGCAGAAAAGATATCAAAAAAATAATATAAACAGACTATTGCGTAAAGCTAGCAGAAAGTAAAATTATAGCAATTTCATACATTTAACTTAATCTAAGTGAGATAAAATACGATACTTACAGAGCAATGCACAGGCTCTGACGGACGGTTCGCCATTTTGTTCACCACTGACAAAGTGTGAGCCAGACAAATATAGATTTCTTTTCCTCACGTAAACAGACGTATAAGAAATCACTTGGAGTTATTATTAAAACGATTCGATGTAACATTTTGTTTAAAAAAAAATCTGAATTCAATGTGCATTTAAGTGCACAATGTCAAGTATAGGGTTAAAATAATAAAATAACGAAGTTATCTGCTACATGGCGCTTAATTTTGCATGGAGTGCGCACCAGGACTCAAGTACTTTTGACGCGGTATCGGCGCAAGTGTCTATGTTATTACATCAAATTGTATTACAAGAGGTTAGTACCTCGAATTTTCCAGTGGTGGCGCGGACTCTAAGTTAAGACACTGCACTTTCAGACTGGACTATTCGCGATGGGCTACTATTTTTATCTTATTTATTTTAAATATATAAATCAAATTAAAAGAGGTAATAAAACAGAATCCTAACCTTGATACTTAACATACAGTTATAGTTTCTATTGTTACACTTGACAAGGCTATAAGTTCCAAAAAGCGATGCGTTATCGATGTAACTATCGACTATGAGATTGGAGCATTCATAACAAAGCGCACTTGATTGTGACCTTATTTTTTGTTCACGAAGTAAAACATCACGTTTTTATGCATCGAAGGGCTAGGTGGGATATAACTATTATATTATGTGCAAAGTCGGTCGGGCACGCCGCAATCGCGGCCGACCGAAGGAGGAAACGTCTGGGTGTCACCACTGCGAGGATCGCCCGGGGGACACGGTAGAGCATACGGTGCAGGACTACCCCGCTTGTGCAAAGCACCGCCGTGTCCTCACGCCTCCCGCGCCCGGCATTGGTCGAGGCCATGCTGCGGGGCGAGACGGAGTGGGAAGCGGTTGCCTCCTTCTGCCAAGCAGTCATGCTCGCGAAGCAGGAGGCGCGCCGCGTGATAGAGAGGACAGCGTCCTCCCTCCAACCCAGCCGCAGTGGTAGCCGTAGATGTGGCAGATATTATGAACTAACTTTTAACTAATTAAAATTTCTAGTTAGCAAGAATTGACAGATATTATTGTCCCCATACAAAAATTGTCACTATGAGACACTGTCATCGCACTACATCGACAAGGGGAAGTGCGCTTTATACACACATATACTTACAGGCACGTAATATTTCGGGTTGATACTGACAAAGTCATAAAATATGCCAAAAGTGCCAACATTTCACTTGGTGTTCACAAAGATCGAACCCATTGACCTCTTAACAGTCGTGCTCGTTACTGGATTATCTTGTATGACATGATTAAAACCACTTAAACTTAAAGAAAATAAAGACCGGGTCCATTTCCGCGTCTAATAGCAAAATGCTATTGATTATGGTTATTAAATTTCTTTGGAACTGTTAACCTTTGTTGTGTTAACATTGTTTTCCTTGAAACAGCAAGGATTCCCTTACATCTCTCTTTATTTTGTTTAGGAGCTCGGGGCTTAATAATTGCAGCCACACAGGCCCATCTTTAAAGTTAAGCCGTTGTTGCCGAGGTTGGTATGTGGATGGGTGACCATCTAGTTATTTCTTCGTTCCTTGGAAAGCACGTTAAGCCGTTGGTCCCGCCTATCATAATTATGTATGTAGATCTTTGACAGTCGCTACTGTTAGTACTGACTAACAGTAGCGACTTGCAAAGATCTACAGATGGGGGGGGTTTTGGTTTCCGCACTTAGTCCTTCATGTGGACCATTGTGCGTCCCAAGATCTACAGATTTTCGAGCTACTGAGCTCGAAAGTCTGTCAATAATCAGTCTTCAGTATTACCCAGTAACTGGGTAATGAAAAATACTGAATTGATATCGATCTGCATCCAGTTTGACTGGAAACCAACGTCGACATAATTGGGAGAAGGTTAGGCAGAAACGAGGTGGGAAAATAGTAATCTCTTTTGAAGCGTCATGATCATACAGTTTATAATAATTTAGATATTCTATGCCAGTACTAAAAATGTTATAAGACCTTCTAATGTAGGTAATCCTAACCTAATAAACCCTAAGTATTGCCATAAGCAAAATTACGCCATCTTGTTAAAATATTACTCCGAACTCTATTTAGCCTCACTGTAACAAAACGTGATCAGCCTTAGCTTCTAAATAGTCGTAATATTTTACTAAGTATCTGCGTCATAAAGGTTTCACAAACAAATAATGTATCAAGCGATATTTGAGACTACAATAGAATATTTCGGACTTTAAATAACTGTCTCTTTGGTTTATTAATCGCAAGTGCAACTGCTCAGCCTTAAGTATTGCGTTTTAATACCAGGACTAGCAAAGTATTGGCGAGCGAAGGAAGAGCCATATGTAGTTTCCGAACGCATACAACCCTAATCTCTTCAAAGTTAGAGTGAACAGGCTTCTTCTGGGTAAGCTCGCTCCTTCGTCGACCTTGTCTTAGTCATTCCCGACCTAGACTAAGGTCAAAAACAAAAAAATAAGCCAAAACTAGTGAGGGAGAGTCTATACTCTTCAACACGAACCAGCCACCGCCAGAGATCCCCGGGATGTCAGAGATCGTGGAGCTAATTGCGTTAGCGGACGGCAAGTAACTGCAGCTCGCTACATATATGCGTTCGCGTGTCGCTCCTCAAGGAGATGTCTACGAACTGGAAGCCGGCTCGTCTACCCTAATCTCTAATTTATGTTTAGCTTGAGCAGTTATTTGATGAACATCCATTCCCAAAAAAAGGCATAGTGAAATTCAATTTTTTCATTTGGAATGTCGCATTAGCAGCCATACAATCTAGATTTATGCTTGGTTTACGGCGCACTCTACATGACATAATTTCTCTGACGGCGCAATTAGCGCAGTGGCCGAGCCATCGATTAAGCTGGGTCTAGACGATGCAGACTTGCGCTGCGCAGACTGTTGCACGGACAAAAGTATGTGCGACTCATATCGTCCACACGATACAGACATGTTAGTTGTTCTTTAAATGTCGTGGTGTGCGGACGGCTGCAGTGGCAGATATCAATCGACAACGTCGTTTACTAGAACTAGCTGCTCTTACGTTTTTTTTTAGGAAAAACACATACCAAGCACTATAAATGGTCGAAAAAGTGGTTATTATAATAAAACAAAGCAAACTATGAATTCATAAACAACCAAAGTTGTCGTAAGTTGACCCACAAGTCTGAATATGCGTCCATACAATGCAGTAGTCTGCGCAAACACGCATGTCTGCGCCGACTTTTTCATACCAAGAACAAAGATGCACAGATATCGTCACAGACTTGAGATTTCACGTCCACACGTCCCATTGATACCGACTTAAGTCTGTACAGACACGCAGCGCAGACTAAACTCTGTGCCGTGTGGACCCAGCTTTAGGTACAATACTACGTGTTGCGGGTCCGATTCCTGGATGGAACAAATATTTCACGATCTACAAGTAGTTGTTCCGAGTCCTACTCTTTGTGTATATGTGAGTTTAAATGTTTGTAAATCTGATACAGAGAAAATTCCTTTTGAAAACACTTTCCTTCTGAAAAGTACTCATAATGATAACAAAGGATTCAATGAAAATAGGAAATGGTAATTTAATACCTAAATTAAGGTAGACTTTTGCAGTTTACTTACACATAAACAAATTGAAAATCTGTTTAGTAAGTCAGTTATAATATCGAGAAATAATAAACAAGTATATTTTATGTTTTTTTTTAAAAGGGGGCATGGGGCTTGTTACGCCATGACGCCTTCAAAATTATACCGACCCAGTAATGTTTTGTGATTTTTGAAGTGACGTAGGTATCTTCGTCAAGTTTTGTTTTACGTAACATTTTTTTTGCTATTCTATCTTTATACTATTTTTTTTTTGAGTGAAATAGCTTATTGGAATTCAACAAAAACCAATCGTGGACGAACTTGGTAATATTACATGAGATTGCTATCGAAATTTAGTTGAACTTTTTGGTACACCTCTACCTAACCTTTTGAGGATTGCAGGTGTGATGTTATGTTATGTAAATAATAACAAGTTGTGACCAACATTACATGTTGCTATAGGCGTTATAAAGATTAATGTGATTATAACTAGCCTGGTCTTATTTGATTGATTGAATGTACCTAAGCGGTTGTGAGACGTCGTCGGTGTCCGTAGATTGAGTTGGACGAAAGTTTATATATTCTATGCATAATTATCATATTACTACTTTTATTGTGGTTGGAAAAGCATGTATACAGCTATATAACTATTAGTCGTCTTTTTAACCGACTTCGGAAAGGACGAGGTTTTCAATTCGGACGGTATTTTTTACCAACTTCAATGATGTGTTTATAATTAAAAAAAAACCCCAAAAATTTCAGAATAATTTTTCTCTCGGGATTCAGTTACAAACGCCAATGAAATAAAAAAAACAACGCTACTGACTTCCGAAAGAAAAGTTATAAGTTGTAGACGTCCTACAGCTAATAAAATATGATTATCCAGACCTTATCCAGAAAAACATTATTGTAAACTATATTTGTCAAAGCAACAAAGCAAGAATCGAACCTGCCTAACACATTAACTTTAGCATTCAGTCAGTACTTACTGTGCTAACCGTATCAATTTGTTAGTACATAACATCACGTCTGTGTTTCTTGGAAGATTAGACAGAGAAGTACCTCAAGTACACCTACATTTCACCATGATTTAGTCTCATGCAATAGAAGGCAAGCATATTTCCAAAAATAGAACTCCATTTATTTACAAAAAAAACTTAACGTTAGAAATAATAACCCCTAATTTTTTTCTCGATCCGGGCATTGAATATCAAAAATATTACCCAAAGAATATATACTTCCAAACATATTTTTTTATGATAAAATCATCAAATGAGTCTCCTACCCAGGGCCGGGAGAGACTGTCAGACTTGTACTGACTAAAACCGACGGTGATCCTTCAATACCCCTTTACGTTCCAGGGTTACGGTTGGTTACCTGATGAGGCACTCCCGAGAAAAGACGTCTTTTTGGGGTTGAAAATCATCAAATGAGTCCTCCAGCACTAGGCGGAGCAGAAAAGACTGTCATAATCGTACTGACTAAAATGTAACCGACTTCAAAAACAACTACAAAAAACCTACAAAATATCTTTTCTTTCGGAAGTCACACACAAAAAAATATACCGTCGAATTGAGATCCTCCTCATTTTTAGAAGTCGGTTAAAAACACCCCACCCTGTTCCCCTAGTCCCCTTTGCGATCTAAAACCGCGTTCATCATCATCATCATCAGCCTATAATGTTCCCACTGCTGGGACAAAGGCCTCCTCTCTGTGAGAGGGAGTGGGCCTTAATCCACCACGCGGGCCCAGTGCGGGTTGGAAAACCGCGTTACCCTGTTTAGACAGTACCGCGATATTAAATAAAGCTAGGTTCTTCTATAACAAATAAAACGGCAAAATGGTTGTATAATATCTAAGCTATAGTAAATTAAACATCTTTATGTCTATAATAGTAGCCATACACCATCCTGCCTATCGACGATCGATTTGACGCTTACAATTTTTTCAAATTGCAATTGTTTAAAAATGCCAATTTGATGGCATGACATGCCAATTTGATGGCATGACATGCCAATTTGATAGGTCATCAAATCGATTTGACACAACGTCAAATCGGCAGCAGTGATGCATTTGGCTATTATTCGGTGACGACAGCTACAATTTTATAAATTTGTAGCTATCGATCACCGAATAATAGCTAGATCTAGCTATAAAGTTGCTAAGTTGGCATCGCTGCTGCAGATTTGAAGTTGTGTCAAATCGATCGTACGATAGGCAGTATGGTGTATGGTGTATATGGACGAACTGCCAATTTGAAACAATTGCAAGCGTCAAATCGATCGTTCGATAGGCAGGATGGTGTATGGCTACCATTAGGTGTTTAAATGCCACTGTCAAAGAGTTGAACTGTTTGCTACTGTAAAATTACGATCAGGGATTTATTTTATTGGAAAAGTTAGTTGTGACTAATTGACTTATTTATTTGTTTGATTCCAATCTCCAGTTTATTTTAGAGAGACCAACTTGATTCAGCAGTGGTTTTTTATCGTGATAAAATCATCAAATGATCTATCCAGGGTGGGTTAGGAGGGACTGTCTGACTTGTACTGACTCAACGGTGATCCTTCAAATAGTCCTTTACGTTCCAGGGTCACCGTTACCTAATGAGACAGTTTCGTAACCCCGGAGACAATCCTGCGACTCCGTTGGATTAATGGTAATAGCTCTGACTAATGAGTTGTAGATCATGGGTTTAAACCCAGCCAGGCATATTACTAACGATTGTACTGGCGGTGCGCGATGGTACACTTCATCAGAGCCTAAGGACCACCATCCAGCCGCAGCCAGATTTTACTCTGTTCCGTAGGAGTTTAAGATTGAGGAGAAGAAAAAACTCACTCTTAATTAAAAAAAAAAACTTTGTTAAAGCAGCGACAGAAATACAATATCACCTGTGAAAATTTCAACTGTCTAACTGGCAGGGTTCATGAGTTACAGACTTACATTTTGGTGACAGAAGGACAGCGGAGTGTCAGTAAAATATAAGGTAATGTAAGGTTTTACCCTTTGGGTACCCCTTAAAAATACACTCCTAATAGCCCAAAGGTAGTTGTGAAGATAACAATAATAGTGATAAGGTCGTCATTGCAACTATAGAGTGCAATATTGTTAAAAAGTTGTAAGAATACATTTAATACTATCTATTTATCTCCACAAAAGACCTACATATAAGAAATCCTACTTGTGAAATGTCTAAGCAATTACAAAACATATATAATTATGTAGGTAGGCCTTAAGCACTCGAGAATTTACAAAAAAAAGGTTACGTTTGTCAAAGCGCCGATCGAACGTTGAGGTCACGGTCTAGTGAAAAGCCTATCCATTCATCATGTGAGTAAAATATTGTGAAGATACAGATGTAAAGCTAAAATAGAATACTTTTTTCTATCAAACTAGAAAAGAAAATCTTTGGTTTGGCGAAAAAACTAAAAAAGTAAATCAATCACATCGGCTAACGTTCGATAAACACCTTTATTACCGAACAGCTTATAATGCACTTGCATCCTTTAATAATTATTAACCAATAAATAAAAAATCAACCCTTCAAACAAACACGGATGTCGACACAAAATAAAAATAAAAAATATGTATATCAGCTCTCGATCACATTCTCTAAGGAAGACCAACCTTCTTACGACGCTACAGCGGCCCTGATATCATTTTCAGAATGATTCTCACTCATCTAGAGAGGTATATATTGGTCGGAACGCTAGAACACATCACAGTCAGCGCAACATCGCCTTAGACTCAAGTCGTCTTCCTTAGAAAATATATTTTAATATAAAATAATGAAATTGGTAAGTCGATTTGGATTATCGGGAATCGTGGTGCAGTTTGGGGTTAAGGCGCTTCAAGCGCTTGCGCTTGACGGACGAGAGCTGTGACATGTCAGTCAGAATTGGTCAGTCTCTGGTTTAACTGACAGTTTAGACTGATAAGTGATCTAATTAGTCTGGAGACCCTTAAGCTTGTTAAACTAATAATTTTGATTATATCAAAAAAATCTAAGTTAACTTTAAAGTAATTATTTCTATCAATGAAAGCTGTCCTTCATATTTTTTTACATTTTAGCACACTAACTCAATTTTATCTTAATAGTTTAATTGTTAATTAAAATCTAATAACTTCAATTAACAGTAAATCCGTTAAAACTAAAGGAATAAAATCATAACCATTACGAAAGCTTTTTCAGCGGTTCAGTCACTAAATTTCTGACGGTAACGGTAACTGAAGTATTAGCTAAATATTTACCAATCCTTGCTTTTTTATGAAGCAAACATTATCTCTACCATACTCCAGTAACACACTAATTTCAAAAAAGTTACTAAACTCAAATGGTTGTAGACATAAAATCACGTAGAAAAAGAATTAATGGTACTTGAAATCCTTGCCAAGAATGCATCTATCATTCACATCGACATTTCAACGTATAATTACTATTACTAACACACATATAAACTTAGGATTGCAATTAACAAAATGTCTATAATTAAAGCATGCTCATCATTGATTTGAATTTTAATGAGGTAGACGCCATTTGAGGCAAAAAAAACTGGGTTAATCAGAATCAGGGCAGGGTTGAATGTTAAACTTTTTTCTAACTCACTTGTTAAACCGGTGCATCTTGACATTCCCATAACGAGGAATGTTGAAGCTCAGTCATCTGTTTCGTTGTTTTTGTAGCCGCAAGCGCAACTACTGAGCAAGAGGGTTCGATTCCTAGGTTGTGAAAAGTGTTATTGAGTGTCCCATCGGGAATCATTTAGTATAGTGTGTTTATGTGTGAGTGTTGACAAGAGGATCATCGCTTATGACATGGGCCGTTAAAATAACGGGTACAATTAGAAACACCTCTACCTAAAGCTTCGGCTATTACAGACGATCATATTTTTTTTTTCATCATCTGCTAACATCTTGTTCTGCCTTCTTTCCAGCTCGTGGTAGCCGCTGTCCTCGGTGTCTGCTTAGCAGACCGCCTTGACAACAAATACCTCCCTCCCAGAGGTAACGCTGGCGCGGGTGGTTTCGGCCCCGGCTTTGGCGCTGCTGGTGCCCCCGGCTTCGGCGGTAAAGCCGGAGATGGTTTCGGAGGAGCCGGTGGTGCGGGCGGTTTTGGCGCTGGCGGTGCTGTAGGTTTCGGCGCTGGTGGCGCGGGAGGATTCGGTGCCGGTGGTCGTGGAGCCGGAGGCTATGGAGGCGCTGGCTCCGGTTTCGGAGGCGCTGGCTCCGGTTTCGGAGGCGCTGGATCAGGATTCGGTGGTGGTGCCGCCCACTCTGGAAACGCATACAACGCGGCCGCTGGTGGACAATACAATGCCCGTGGTGGTGCCAACTCCGCTGACGCTGGTGCTCAGATCTTGAAACTGAACAGCGAAGTTACTGCCGAAGGATTCTCTTACGACTTCGAAACCTCCAACGGCATCCGCGCTGACGCTCAAGGTGTTGCCACCAACGGAGTTCAGTCTCAAGGAAGCTTCGCGTACAAGGGTGACGATGGCCAGGACTACAGCATCACTTACACCGCTGACGAGAACGGTTTCGTGCCCCAGGGTGCTCATCTGCCCACTCCTCCCCCGATCCCCGAAGAGATCCTGAAGTCTCTGGAGCAGAACGCCCGTGATGAGGCCGCTGGCATCGTTGATGATGGTAAGTGATACATATATTTATTAACTATCTTCATGACTGGCCTGTTGGTCTAGTGGTTAGTGAACCTGACTGCTATACCGGAGGTCGTGGGTTCGATTCCCACCCAGGACAAATGTTTGTGTGATGAGCACGATCATTTGTTCTGTGTCTGGGTGTAATTTATCTATAATATGTATGTATTTAGAAATATATAAGTATGTTTATCAGTTGTCTAGTACCCATAACACAAGCTCTGCTTAGCTTGGGACTAGATGGCGTTGTGTGATAGTTGTGGAATATTATTATTATTATTATTATTATATTATAGGTCACCAAGTTTTAACATAAAAAGTCTGAAAACTCTATAATATATTAATCGCGTCGATATAAAATAAGTAAAGTCTATAAATAAACCAATAACGGTATCGGTATTAGCTCAAAACTTTTTATGGCTACTAATGCAATAATCATTCTTTGTCAGCTCAAAAAAATGTTGATACAACTGATTGATAAATAATAATTTAAATTAATAACTTATGTTTATTTTTTACGATATCTTACTTACAAAGTTATATTATTAACTAGAAAAAATGTGCTAACCGCAAAAACTCATCCTAATCGTGATTGATACAAAACATAGTCAAAAAAGTTATAAAAGATTACGTAAAATTATGATCATTAGTATTAAAAATGACTGTATTAAACTTATAATGGTGCTGTGGTTCATAAAAATCGAATTCTTTAATCTCTCAAGAGACCGCAAGTTCTAAAGATGCAGCCACCGATTATCCTTGATGATAAAGTACTTAGACATCATTAATTTTATTCAAAAACATGATAAGTAATTGATATTTTTGCCAAACAACAAAAAAGAAAAAAAAAAGGAAAAAGATAAGTGACAAGTAAACTCAAACAGTAAATATATTCAAATACTATCGTTAAACATAGTACAGTGAACTAAGCTAAAGAGCAATAAATGACTCATAAAGATATCATATTCATTATTATGAATAACTCTCCTCATAATATTATCATAACAATAACTATCCGTCAGCTTCAACATTAAATCAAAACATTTAGTGATCAATTCACCTGTCAAACCAATATTTGCATCAAAACATCTTCATATAAAACAGAACAAAAAACCGATCGTTAAAACCAAAGCCCTGCCATTAGAAAGCCTCCAATTTACAAACACATTACAGTTTACTAACAAAACACTGAGCAACACTTGACTTGTACTTAATCTTGTCAAGTTCCAACATTACCTCAGTAACTTGATTCAGAGATTACTCACAATGCAAGCACTTGACTGCTTTACTATATGGCATGCACACATCTATAGGTGCATCGCTAAACCTCACAAAGACACTGAAAGATGTGTTCAGAACATTATTTTCAAATTGACGGGTGTTCATTTAAATAATTTTGAATAGTGTCAAAACTTTTGGAATGACTAGTCCTAGTATTTTTACAAAACAGTCCTTGAAGAAATCAACAGAAAAGTTAAGGATTCGTGTGAATTTAATTTCTAAAAAAAACTCTTTTGACATCTTCAAAAATAAAAAGGCAGGATCTTATTGCATCCCCGACAAAATTCATAATACGAGTTTGCATATAAATATGTGCGTGAACAGAGGTGAGAACGTAAGGAGTCTTTGAATCTGTGTAGAGCATGTAATTTGTTCCCTCAGTACCCCAGTACTGATGAGTTACAAAATGACGTGGGATCGTTGCATCATGCATCGTGATCTAGCTTGGAGTAAAGTAAGGCACTGCATAGGTCGGATTTTAATTGATTTCACAGCTAGCATGGTAGAACGTTGCAGATGGCTAGATAAGGAGGGAATTAAATGGGCTTGGTTCTAAAAGTTTAGAAACTTTTGTGAGAATTGGGGTACATCTTTTTGTTGGAGCAAAGATTTGTGATTTGCTTGAAAGCTTTACTGATAATGTGTCTTTTAAAAGTAAAGAAAAGTAAAAACATTGAGCCCAAAATCAAAACAGAATTATCTTGTGAACTTTGTTCACGCAGTGAACTTTCCGGGTACTAAAAACGCAAGCTCCCAAAAAGATATTAATGAATAACCGCAAGTTTCTTTTTTTTTGAATCCTATAAATAACCATTACATAAATCAAAAGCCTTCTCGATCAGGAGTCAAGATCCTGCAAATTAAAAGCAGATGCACTAATTAAATCAAACTACTTGCCTTTGATTGACCATAATATAGGCTTTAAAATGTAAATTATTGGGTTAGAACGCAGTCATAATATGTGCGGCCATAAGGCAGATCTTCTCAGACTTGCGAAATGAGGATTCTTGACCATCCCACATAACATATTGAAATGGTCAGTTCAATAAATATTGATAAGGTTTTCATTAATAATTCGGTTGTAAATCTCGTTATTTCCACAATTTCAGAGAAATATGTAGTTGCAAATCAGATGTTTTACCGTCTCGTGTGAATTCTCGAGTAATTGGTTTTCGAAGGCGTGTATTCCCTAGTATAGTTTCACTCGATCTTTATAACGAAACATGGCATTGCTTTAAGTGTCTTCCATGGAAAGGGCCCCTCACTGAGATTTAGACTGATCCATTTCATCTTGTCACCAATTGCATCATTTGTACTTCCACTTCATTTGTTATCGACAACTTGGTCACTATTGTGAATTCTTCCAAGTTTATCGATGTTTAACGAGCAATCGAGTACCCGTTTGAAAGCAAATCGATCATGTTCCTAACATCGATACTTAATTTGGTCATCCAAGCATCATCATCGATCTTGGGCAACTATTAATAAATTTTCAGTGTGTAATATTTCAAGACGGAAATTGCTTGATCATAATTGAGGGCTATATAAGATTAATGACAGATTCATAGAGATAATAGAACACGTCGGGTTACTAAGCCGTATTATTTTTGTTGGTGGGAATACATCACCTTACAAAACTTTAATACACAATGAAATGATGAATGAATGAAGGGTCCAACATCATCCCTTTTCTACAAAGAACTTCATTATTTGTGTTTGGTTTTCTTGCACTAGAATTGCAAAATAATATTGCTTGAAATTCATTTGTATTTATTTATTTGTCTAGGCTACTCCAAGGTACTATTTTTGGCCCACTTTAAATTCATAATCATCCCAAGCTTTTTGAAAAAATACACTATGCAAAAAAAAATACTACATGCTACATATTTATATCTAACCGTCAATAAAATTTCAATAAAATTGAATTCAAAACAAACACCAAGTTCTAAGCTCGCAACGATAAGTCAAGACAATAAGTAAAGCTTTATCTGTTACGTTACATAAGCGACGACTTTGGAGATTGATTATGGAATGCACAGATGAATCTGATAACGTCTACGATGTATGATCATTCCGTTGTATCTTGATGAGATGATTGCGTTTGTAAATTGATTCAAGTGGTTGTGAATGGTTTAACGCTTGAATGTTTGAGTGTATTACTTTTGTTTAGTATTTTTTCTTCTAGTTTTATTTGGCTCTTTATGATTTACGGTTGCTGTTCAATCTTTTTGTCATGATACTTATTCGAATTTTTATGATAAAAAAATACCCCACATAAAAATTTGTTAACTGAAGTTATTATTTGGTTTTGTTACGTCTTCTACAAAGAAATAAAAAATCTTAAAACATAAAAAAAAACTTATTGTGCAATACAGATCAATAAAGCATAATTATTGCATAATCAAATACAAATAAAGCATAAACTGAGGTACTCAAAGCAATCCAAACCATCACATTAACATCAAATCATTGTAATTCACACCCAGCTAGTTCGCAAAATGACCAATTTCTCAATAGCTCAGGACGATGATATTTATGTCTCGACTTACATGAACTGTAGTACTTCAAAGGTTATTTTACAATCTTTGCTTCAATTAACCTGATTCACACTCAGTTCGTTCACGGAATAACTGATTTCTTTATAATGTCAAAATAGGGGCACTAGATTAACATCCTTTGGTCATAATTGTTAAGTTTTCTCATGTAGATCCAGTATGAAGAAAGTTCTATATTCGTTTTCTAAAGAAGTATTAGCTATCTGTGAGAGAGATTCATCATTAATCTCTTGTTCTTATTTATTTGGGATATTCTTCATCAAAACTTCTCTTTATTAGTCATCTCAAGTCACTGTCAACGAAACCATCTGAGAGTTGTTTTCTAGCCAAATAATTTTTTACGCAGTCCTTTCATTCATGAAGAGAAATAACATCGTCTGAAATCAAAAGTATTTCATAAGAACCTCAAAGATATAAATAAATTGAACCATACTCTTAAACACTTAGTACCAATAATCGCGATTCACACAGTCTTCTAAGAATGACCAATTTCTCAACAATATAGGACGATACGAATGCTGTGCCCCACACTGGGTCACGACGTGACCGCACCACTCACCGTAAGGCGTGGAGCACATGATCCAGACTGACGATAAACGAAAGGTCAGACATGTGCAGTCTGTCTATTGAGTCCGGAATGACATCCAGTATCCGTGATTTGTTGTTATTGAATTTTGAGAGAATGGAATAACGATTAAACTAAAACTTCAAAGTCAGAAGGATACTGTCTAATTCATCAAAGCAACTTGTCTTCATGCAACCGCTCAGCATAAACCACTCCACCTAGTTACCACAAAAACTTCAACAAAACACATGTCCCACAGTGGTTGCAGTGCCAAATTACTCAAAAGCAAACGTACCATAATGAGTGCATTTACGAGAGATGGGCGGTAATCGCGAATATTAATGACTCCTGCTACAGTAATAAAGGTTTCATCTAGATAATGACGCGTTGCGACACCGATGTGCACTGAGCTTTACATTTTGTAACTTTTAGCCGGGTTTAGCGAAAGTGTTTGTGGGATCTTTATGTTAGACTGGAATGAAAGTGAAACTTGGAATATTCAACTATTGCTTATGGTTGGGTAAATCATCATTTCCTCCTTCCCGAATACAATACTGCGGATAGTATTATGATTTCAATGTTGCATCCACTTTGTAACTGCCTCTTCCACAATCTTCTTTCACGTCAAAAAATCTGACCAAGCCAAATAATAACATAGCCAAGTCCGATAAAATAGTGTATCAGTTTCATAGCAGGGTAACTTAAGTATCAAACACAATACCCAGATTTACAATAGACACTAGAAAAACAACTGAACAAAGGAGGTCCAAAGTCACAAATATTAATATTATCAACACATATCAAAACTGAATAAAGAATATTTTCTTAGAACTTTACATTTATGTTAGCAGTTATGGCGCTTTGTTCACGTTTCTCATAGTTACAAAATGTGGGAACATTAGATGGCAAGATATTTCGCACTATATTAATTATCTTAAAATTTACAACGTGTTGGGAAACTAGAAGGAATTCAGATCTTTGATCTAACACCAGTTAAAGAGCGTGAAGATTTTGTTAATGTGTTGGATTGTTATCTGAAGCTTTATAATGATTTAATTTTGTTGCTTGGGTTCAAAGATTAATTATTGTGTTGACTTCTGTTTTTTTTCACTAATAATTATTGTAATGACTGTATTTTATCATCTTCTCTTTCTTCTGTCGTTTTTTCAATCAGTTCATCATATTTAACTTTATAATCAGTGAAAGACTTTCCTTTATTTATTTCAACATTTTCTCGATAAACCTTTTTGGGGTTTTATATACCATCAGTCAAAAATTTTCCACCTATGACGGAACTTCATAAATGTAAACAGCACCCATCTATAATCACTATTACCTCAAACTTCATAACCATTTTACTAATCTTACAACCAACATAATATTTACGCAAAGAGTACGTGCACAAAAACGATGTGACTATCTTTTCGTAACTTGTCAAACTGACAGACAGATTAGAGGTCTTACTAAAGCTTTAATACTTACATAACAGGTCAATGATGAGCTAGTTAGAGGAGAGATAGTTACTGATAATGAAGTTAATGCGATTTCTGAGATGGTCAGTTTATAATTACGTCATGTTAATGTAATTTTAATTGGTGATTTTGATTCAGCAAGTTGGATCTGGCAGAACGCTGTTGTTGAATCTATTTATAATACTGATGTTGACAAACACGAATAAGATCTACATTCCAGAGAAAATAAATTGTAGTATAATTCAAGATCTTAAAAAAAATATTCGAAGAATCAAACTAAAACCTATCCTTGCAGATGTTATAAATTAAAACCAAATCAAAAAAGTCAATCAGCCATACTTTTTATGTATAACTAGTCTAACCCACAAACCTTCCAAGCATTCTTCATCGTCCACAGATACAGGTGCATTAAAAGTCTCAGGTGTCTCGAATCAGTAATTAAGTAAACCTGCGTTTAACCTAGAACCAGCATAGCCATGCCGTGCGGTCATCTTCGCATTACATGATACAATTTAAATAATTCGAGTGATCGTAACGAGAGCGCTCAAAGCCAACCTTGGAGCTTTCGATGAGTCGAGTATGGCTATGAAATGAGCGATTGACTTCGTGAATATTGTGATGATTTTTATAACTGGTTTTAGTTTCCATTAACTGAGTTATGGGGGTTGAATAGGCTGTAGTATCATAAAATAATATAGATGTTTAACCGCAACTGGTAGAACTTAGTCGATTTTAAGGAATTCAGAAAAAAGTTTTGTAACTGAACTAAATAGGAATTCAGAAAAACTTTGTGATGTTGATAATAAATTCAAGTTCTACAGGTACAAAGAAAAAAAGTAACAATATTGATAGCAATCTTAATGCAACACGATTTATAAATTTTGAAGAGGCAGGTTTGAATAATGACAATAGAAGCGACACACTCTAGGCCACCAATTTACCAAAACAATGAGAAACACAACATACAACAACAATTTGAAGTAAACGTCCCCACAATTATAATATTTGCACGCGACGGCGACGCTTACTTTACGGCCTCTAAAGTAAACAATACAGAAATACAACGTGCGTGATCGAAATTACAGAATTATTTCGTAATTGAAAATGAACACAAATTATGTGCCCCACTTGTTATTATAATAACAAAAGGTCATTTTAAATACACAGCATTTTAATCATCATTTATGTAGGCATGCATAGTTTACAAGACAATTTAGTGATGTACCACTTTTCTGTTTCCAAAACATAATACAGTAAATTGTATTCTTCGTTTAAGAATGATATTGTAGAACAAGACCCAAACTGCTGCTAGAAATTGCTGGAAAAAAAATCTACTAACAATGTGCCCTACCCAAGAATTGAAACCAGAACGTCGTACTCAGCAGTAGCATGTATGACCACTAGAACAACAAAGGAAAATGAAGCCAATGAAAAGCACAACATTTTAAATCTATTACCATATCGTACCATTACTCGTAGATCAACTAAAATATTTGCAAATACAGCTCATAGCTTTATTGATTCACACAGCTTAGGAAGAACTAACACAGACGAATAAGATTTGAATATCATTAACCTGGCTGCCCTTTACTAGACCAATATTTGACCACTCCCGTCCAACGCCAACAGCCAACACTCTACTTCTAATAAACTTGTTGCCAAGCACGTTGTTGGCATGTTGGTCAATGTTGGCAGCCAATCTGTTAGTCATTAGGCTTGTGAACTCGATGCGTGAAATGCCCTGAGAACGACAGGTTGGAACATAAATTATGTTGTTTGATGCTGATGCTGATATATTATTGAGAACATTTGCTGCAATGAGCAGCAGATATTATTATATTAGGATTTAGCTTTATGATCGTGTTGGCAATATCAGATATCTTTACACTTAAATCAACAAACACAATCGTAATTTTATGCACCTTTCCAAACATTTTCTTTCAAATTATTGATGACTTATAAGTCACTTAGCCAATTTAGAACGTTACATCGCTATCATCAATCAATATTGGATTACCACCTTTAAATACTCTAGTCTCCAAGGATTGTCCTCATTCTTCTGTCAAGCCTTCTCTCAACTTTCTTGTGGTAAATACCAGTATTAACATTGATCCTATAACCATAACTCAAACAAAAATCTCCCTATTCCAGGTACCTACCGCGGTGAGGGCGCTGGAGCCGGCGGCAACGGTTACGGATCCGGACCTGCTGGTGGCTATTCCGGTGCTGGATCTGGTTTCGGAGGCGCTGGAGCTGGTGGCGCTGGATCTGGATTTGGCGGAGCTGGTGCTGGCGGTGCCGGATCCGGCTTCGGAGGTGCTGGAGCGGGACGTGGTGGTGCTGGATCCGGTTTTGGTGGTGCTGGATCCGGTTTCGGTGGAGCCGGTGCCGGTCGTGGTGGTGCCGGAGCTGGTGGCTTTGGAGGTGCTGCCTCCCGTCAGTACCTCGCCCCCAACGCGGGAGGCAGGGGATCTGGATCAGGAAACTTCAACTCCCAGACTGGATATCAATACTAAGATGGCTGCCCTCATGGTGATGAATGGAGGTGATGACTGTGCAAATGTAGAACAGAAATTGAGAAAAAAATATGTGAAAAGAAAAAAAAATGTGTCACCGAAAAATAAATACAAATAATTACGTTGATTTTTTATAAAAATTAATGTAACTTATTTTTAATTATTTTTTCGAATGTGATATCAAACCAAATGCAAAAAAAGGAAAGTTTTAATTTGCACAGTCGTTGATACAATTTTCGTTTATCTTTTGAACATCGTATTTATTATTTTCATTTTTTCACACCTTCTTTTATCGAACTACCCTCCGCCATCATCTCTGGTATAAGATGTATAAATAACGAATATTATGCTGTGAACCGATACTTGTGATGATTATTTTTAATAATATTGTTATTATGTTTGTTTATATAGAAAATAATGCTGTCTCCCTTTCTCTTAATGATGTGATCTCAAATCTTTGTATAAAACTCTTGTTTTTTCAAATGTGAAATTAAATCTTCCTGTTAAAATGATAGTATTTAAGTTTTTATACAGCAATGCAAGGACAGTATAGAGTAAGATGAAGGAAAATGTATAAAAAAAGTTACATTTAGTTTTTAAGATTGTAAATATGAAATGAAGCAACGAATATACGACTTAATGCAAAAATAATTATTTTATTTCTTTTCCTTGATTCCGCCACTATTTTTCACACACAGCACATAAAAATGTATATTGCAGTCTTGCAACTAATTCTCCAGTCACCTATTTCTTTTTTGCAGAATAATAATTAAAAAATGCACAATACATGCTATGATTGATGATTGATATATTTTTATAGTCGAGATGATCTGCATGGAGGAATATTTTCAACCAATTAATAATTAACTTAATTTTAAAATCAATCAATAAATGACATTTTTTTTCTCAACTAGGTATAACAAATAAAAATGTATCAAAAAACTAACTTATTAGCTGCAAAAAAAAAAAAACAAAAAAAAAAAACATCTATGAAAGATTGGGTCTTTGTTGAAAGTAATCACTCCTTTAAAACACATTATAAAGCTGTATAGCCTACCTCAATTGTTATTCTTCATCGTATCGATGAATATGAATATGATATGAATACTCATAGCCTCGACCAGAACTCGGCAATATCGATAAATAAATAGTCAGCTGCCATTTCTTTTTTTACGTGGTAAAATCATCGAATGAGTCCTCCCACCCAGGGACCATACCCACCCACCTACCCAGACCTACCCAGACGCGAGGTACTGTCAGACTTGTACTGACTATAATCCACAATCCTTTTCAATGGCCCTTTACATTCCGGAGTAACGGTAGCTCGTTAGTCCGGTGACCCCAGCAGGCTTTGGGCCTTTGAAGCCTCTATGGCCCCAAGTCCTTTAGCCCTCTAAGGAGGGCCCGTCATTGTGCTGACAGCTATTTGAGGTGCGCGTGGAACAAGACGCGCCTTCGACCCGGGCATGGTCCATGATCTGACGGCGAGTCGCCCATTACTCGCCGTCCGCATGCCCACGCAGACTGCTCCCATAAGGCAGTAGAGTTCCAGGAAGAGCAGCTCAGGTGGTGATCTGTGGATTGGGTTGGGGCTAAGAAATCCCAGTCTGCTTCATCGAAATTATTATCTTATCGAACCCAGGTTGTATAGCGTCAAGAAGGGGTTCTCTTCTTTTTATCGTTTTAAAAAATTAGTCCTCCCACCCAGGGCAGAGCGGGAGCAACTGTCAGACTCGTACTGACTAAAATCCACGGTGTCCTTCAATAGCCCTTTACATTTCGGGATCATGTTGAATCGTAAGTCCCGCGACCCACAATGTGGTTCTCTTTGAAAGCAATTACATTCTGTAGACACTAACAGCGTGTCTTCCTCCGTGTCTCGGAAAACACGTAAAGCCGTTGGTTTAGTCAAAAGCTATAAAGCCTGCCAACCAGTCTTACTATGAGGTATTGTATTAACCAGTTACTGGGTTGTGGAGGTCCGATAGGCAGTCGTTCCTTTTAAAATTCAGCTGCATCTGGTTCAACTTGAAGCCAACCCCAATATAGTTGGGAAAAGGCTAGGCCAGATATTGTGGCACTAACAGCGGCCCACCTGGCTGATGGCCTTCTAGAAGTTTCTCTACAGTCTCAAAATAGCGTAATTGTGGAACTCCTTCTATTTCAAGCTCATTTCATTTTAATCAGATAGTAAAATAACTATAAAAAAGCTTGACACAATATGGCCATGTCAACCTGAGTAGTATAGTCATTTTTAAACCGTTCAATCTTAGCTATACGAATTTTTTTTTTTTTAACGAATAGAGTTGATGACTTTAAAAAAAACAACCTATTTTAAATTAACTTGCTCAATCAATAATTTAGCTGAAAGTTCGGAGTTCTCGCAGCAGATGGCGATACGAATTTGAGGATTAATGATGATGAGTAGTAATTTTATAAATCTTGAATCTGTACTGCTGTGCGGCACCGGGTATTAGTAATAACCTTTTAAAAATCAAAATCAAAGCATTTATTTCAAGTAGGCCAGTTACAGGCACTTTTGAATTGTCAAAAGACAAAAAATAAAAACAGTTCAAAAATATTTATGTTGCTACAGTCCAAGTCATAAGACAAAAAAACTATGAAAGTACCGTAGATGCCAATTCCAAGGAGTAGATCTCGATGGAGAAGAACGGGCAAGAAACTCTATGGACACAGAATGGACACTCTTTTTAGATCGCCAATTATACTACAGATCCTTTGTGTATATATTTGTATATGTGTGTATATTATATTGTATATTCATTTTCAAATAGTATATTATGTGAGAACGATGTACCAAGTTAAAAAGTATCCAAAGGAAATATTAAAATAAATCGATTGCCTAATGACAAAAACTATAGATTAGGATAAAATAAGGCTATTTATGCTTAGCTGTGATAATAACAGCAATTTAACTAAAAAATAAGGTCTCTAAAACCATTCACTTCATGAATATTAAAACTAGCTCCTGGTATTCTCAAATCAATTGAATAAAAAGGGTACAAATCAGACAGCATCACATACTTTAAAAGGCAAACACTAGATGTAAGATCTTTAGTTTAAAAAACTGGTCCTATCGCTAAGACATCGGCTCATCATGACTATGTATGGGATGAACTCTTAGCCAAGTTTGAGAGACTAGATGGTACTAATATATTATAGGTAATTGAGGGAAATATAGATTTGTCAACGGTGACTTCATCCAAATGGATTGAATGGTAATGCGATATCGTAACTCCTGAGAAATGTCTTAATGTTAGAATCGATGGATGTTTGATGATAATGTCAGGAAAGTAATAAATAGAGTAATAGTATTGGAGTTTGATTATAAGGTTGCACCATTGCATCCCGAAGCATCCATTTGTATCATAGTCCAGTCATTAAAGCCTAAACCCGAAAATAATTAGTAACTTGCTGAAATTTTAAGGGGTTCTTAAGGAAGGTAAAATAACATACCGGGTGATTTTGCAGCGTTCTGGGGTGTACGGAAAGGGTTGAAAAGGGGTGAAAAGTGTTTTTTGCTAATAACATTGCCAAAAAAATTAGTAACACGCTGCAAATTTGGAATAAGGTTGTTCTTACGGTTTTGTAACGTGTATTAAATTTGCAGCGTTTTGCAACATACGGAACATTGTTTTTTTTTTTAAAAACAGTGCAATTAGTTAAAAAAAGGGGTAAGAAAATTAGTAACACGCTGCAAATTTGGAATTAGGTTGTTCTTACCGGTTTGTAACGTGTATCAAATTTGCAGCGTTTTGCAACATACGGAACATTGTTTTTTTTTTAAAAACAGTGCAATTAGTTAAAAAAAGGGGTAAGAAAATTAGTAACACGCTGCAAATTTGGAATTAGGTTGTTCTTACCGGTTTGTAACGTATATCAAATTTGCAGCGTTTTACAACAAATCGAACATTGTTTATTATTAAAAAAACAGTGCGATTTGTTAGTAACAAGGGTAAAAAAAGCAGGAACACGCTGCAATTTTAGAATTAGGTTGTTCTTACCGGTTTGTAATGTTTTGCAAAAAACTGAACTTTTTTCATTCATTACCATTTAAACAAATATTTCAGTTAGTAACAATAGTGAAAAAGTTAGTGAAGAGTTGCAATCTGGAGAAAATCTTGTGAAAACCTTTTTGAAACATTTTTCAAAGGTCATCATTTTTTTTGAGCCATTTTTGAAAGTTGCCAATGAAAAAAATTGGTACCTTTTGTATTATTAGTTGGTATAGGTAGTACTAGTCAATAGAGCAATAGTTACTATGGCACAAAAGTTGTAGGATTGCTCGCGGCCAAGTTATACAAGTTCGAAGATTCGTAATAATCATACAAGTTTTAATTTTTGAAAGTGCCGAGATTCACCAAATAATGATAAGAATTGCTAGAACTAGCGACCTCAAGTAATTTAACATAACGCCTGTAATCCCTGAGGGGTTGGGCAGAGGAGTACCGAATAAAAATGAATAATAATCTGTTTCTTTTTGTGAATAGTACCAAAAACATTTTAAAATATACAAATCTGCTGGTAGGACCAGCATCGGGAACAGAATCGGGGTTGCCTGTGGTTAGGGGTCTTGGGAGAGGAATCTCCTAACAATACACTGCTGCTTTTTGAATCAGCCCTTTTTAGGGGGAAATAAAATAATGAAATGAGTTATCTCGCTCTGGGCTGATCTGTAGAGTGTCAGACTCCTAGACGCCCTTTGCGTTCCAGATACTAAGATAGTCGACGAGGTGGTACCTACATTTCATTCATACATTTGTTGTTTTCTCAAAGAGCCTCATAGCTTTGGAACACGATACTGTTAGCGGTGAGACGGGTTTGCCTCACCGCCCGCCCAATCAACGAGACTCGACTGAAACTCGTCCTTGGCATCCCGTGGAACTTCAAGGAGCATTTCCGACGTTTGGATCAAAAACAGGATCGAGCCGGGGCTGCCTTCAAGCTGTTACCCAACCTTGTGAGCAAACGCCGCTTTCTGAAGGCTCTACGAGGAAGTGGTACGGTTAAAGCCCCTCTACGGGAACCCTGTGTCTGTCATGACAGCATATCGTGTTCCACCCTCGTCTAAATAAGCTTTTAGTGGCCCTTATGGAGCCAAACGCCTACCGGCTTGCGGGACTATTTCAGCGGGATAGGTACCGTAGCACGGTCGATGATGATGATTCCTGCGTTTGGCCCCAAGGCTGAACCGGGCATCAGCCGCCCTCAGGCGGCTCCTGCCCAATATCGGCAGTGGTAGGGGCCCGCGGCGTCGGACGTCAGCAGATGATCTCCGGCCACCGTAGGCGCGGGCATGCGGGCAGCGAGTAAAGGGCAACTCGCTGCCCGACCATGGACCATGCCCGGGTCGACGGCTCGTTGTGTCCCACGCGCGCCTCAAAGAGCGTCAGCACACTGATGGGCCCCCCCTCTCAGAGGGCTAAAGAATTATCATTACCGTGACCCCGGAACAGAAAGGACTATTGAAGGACACCGTGGATTTTAGTCAGTAAAAGTCTGACAGTCCCTCCTGCCCTGCCCGGGGTTGGAGGACTCATTTGATGATTTTACCACGCTAAAGTTAGGTAGAGGTGTACCCAATTAAAATGAATGAAAATCACTTTACTTTTTGTGAAAAGAAGTTAAAACATGTTAAAAGAATATATAAATCTGCTGGTGGGGCCAGAATCCGGAACAGAATCGAAGTTGCCTGTGGTAGGGATCTTGGGAGAGAAACCTCTTAACAATACAAATCCTGACCAACAGAACTGCTTTCTGAATCAACCACGTTTGTTTGGCTAATAAAATAATCAAAATTGTGCTACGGTACCTATCCTGCTAAGATAGTCCTGCGACCTGGCAGGCATAAGACAACTAGCTCCTCATTACTCGCCGTATGCAGCTGGATTGAGATTTCGAGGGCGTCTCTCCTTCACGTGTTCTGTTTCCTACTTCGCTGTCATTGCTACTGCAGAAGAAGCGGCTGCCTCCTTACCGGATTGCCACGGTGTGATCTGGATACAGAAGCCCTCCAAGCATATATGAGTGGATCACCCGAAAAGCCATGATTCCCTGGTGCGATCAGCTTATCTGGTCTCTTCCTTATGGAGACGACGGACACAGAGTTCCCATAGAGGGGCTTTAACCGCACCACTTCCACGTAGAGTCTCCAAAAAGAGGCGGTTGCCTCGCAATATTGGGTAACAGCTTGAAGTCAGCCCCGGGACTGCTTCTTGAAGTTCCACGGGATTTCAAAGACGATTCGATTCTGTTCTCGATTCTGGCCCCACCAGTAGATTTATATATTTTTAACATGTTATTACTTCTTTTCACAAAAAATAGTGATTAATTATTATTCATTTTAATTGGGTACACCTCTACCCAACCCTTCAGGAATAACAGGTGTAATGATATTTTATGTTAAATTGCTTGAAGTTGCTAGTTTTTATCATTATTTGGTGCCTTTTGGCACTTTCAGAAATTAAAAAATGTATGTAAATTACGAATCTTCGATCTTGTATAACTTGGCCGAGAGCAATCCTACAACTGTTGTGCCATAGTAACTATTTCTCCAAATAACTAGTACTACCCATAGGTGACAATTTTTTTCGTTCCTTTCAGAAAAGGCCCAAAAATAATAATAATTATTCCACAACTATCACACAACGCCATCTAGTCCCAAGCCAAGCTAAGCAGAGCTTGTGATAGGGGTACTAGACAACTGATAAGCATACTTATATATTTCTAAATACATACATCATAATATGATAGACAAATTAGACCCAGACACAGAACAAATTATCGTGCTCATCACACAAACATTTGTCCTGGGTGGGAATCGAACCCACGACCCCCGGCATAGCAGTCAGAGTCACTAACCACTAGACCAACAGGCCAGTCAAAATGTATGGAGCGTGAATGTTCTCCTTTGAAAAATGTTTCAAAAAGGTGTTGACAACATTTTCTGCAGATTGCAACTCTTCACTAACTTTTTCACTATTGTTACTAACTGAAACATTTGTTTATATGGTAATGAATGAAAAAAGTTCAGTTTTTTGCAAAACATTACAAACCGGTAAGAACAACCTAATTCTAAAATTGCAGCGTGTTCCTACTTTTTTTACCCTTGTTACTAACAAATCGCACTGTTTTTTTAATAATAAACAATGTTCGATTTGTTGTAAAACGCTGCAAATTTGATATACGTTACGAAACGGTAAAAACAACTTAATTACAAATTTACAGCGAGTTACAAAGTTTTTTCACCCGTGTGATTAAATAATTTCATTGTTTTTTAATAATAGACAATGTTCCGTATATTGCAAAACGCTGCAAATTTGATACACGTTACAAACCGGTAAGAACAACCTAATTCCAAATTTGCAGCGTGTTACTAATTTTCTTACCCCTGTTTTTAACTAATTGCACTGTTTTTTAAAAAAAAAAACAATGTTCCGTATGTTGCAAAACGCTGCAAATTTAATACACGTTACAAAACCGTAAGAACAACCTTATTCCAAATTTGCAGCGTGTTACTAATTTTTTTGACAATGTTATTAGCAAAAAACACTTTTCACCCCTTTTCAACCCTTTCCGTACACCCCAGAACGCTGCAAAATCACCCGGTATGTTATTTTACCTTCCTTAAGAACCCCTTAAAATTTCAGCAAGTTACTAATTATTTTCGGGTTTAGGCTTTAATGACTGGACTATCAGTGCACTTGCAAAATTGTCATTTGCAAAAGTCTTATATACACCTTGACCTGCCTACATACAGAATAAAGAACACACAGAACCAAGAGATATGTAGAAAAAGAGGAAGAACAACATTAGGTTATTATGGGCTGAAATGATGACCTGAATACGGAGTTTTATAACTCCTTTTTAATACCCCGGTTATATGACACTCAAAATAAATAGGCACATTTGGATTCCCAACTGACACTTATTTATTGCAACTCAATACCTACACTAAAAATTCATTTGTCAATAAATATTTCGAAAACCTATAGTATTGGTTAGAAAAAGAAGCTGACAGATGTGACATTATTTTCATCATACAATTTAAGTTTTTAATACAACAATTGTGTTTTTTTTACTAACATAGCAAATAATATTTATATCCGTTTTTATCCAGTCGCATCTTATTTTTTTAATTTACTTTGGTTCTAACGCCATCTATTGCTTAGACTCTTAACTACAATCATAACGAGCTTGGCAAGCTCGCTTCTATCCAACCATCTATCTGCGTAAGCGCTGCTAAGATCTTTGATAGTTGCAATGATTTTACTCTTGATCTTTGGCGCATTGGCGCTGTTGTCTATGATAATGATTGTGTCGATTCGATTTTATGATACTTTTATAGTAACATGTTTCTGCAGACCATTTACTGGAATTTTTGTAGGGAGTGCCCAACGTAAACGTTACGTAAAGCCGTTGGTCCCAGTACCCTTAGCACGAATTTTCAGTATTTGAGACGTAAAGTAAACTGGAACATTGACAATTTCAAATTGACAATTTTCTAGGAAAAAATTAGTTCTGGCTTCGCACACCAGAGGCGCTGTTCCATTTTTTCATACAAAAACGCTGTAAATACTGGAAAGACGCTGTAAAGTAAAAGAGTGAAAATTCGTGCTAAGGTTACAGTTGTCATCTTTGACAGTCGTTACAATTAGTCAGAATCTGTAAATTCTGACGGCCCGTCCCATGGGGTATCGTAACACTATTTACTGTGTTTTGGAGGTAGGCAGTCACTTCATGTAAAAAACTGATATTCAGCTGCATTTGGATCGACTGGAAGCCGACCCCAATATAGTTGGGAAAAGGCTAGGTAGATGATGGTCTTGATTCTTGATAGGTACTTAAGTTACGCTTTTTATATTTAGAGATAATAATATAATAATAATATTCCACAACTATCACACAACGCCATCTAGTCCCAAGCTAAGCAGAGCTTGTGTTATGGGTACTAGACAACTGGTAAACATACTTATATATTTCTAAATACATACATATTATTATAGATAAATGACACCCAGACACAGAACAAATGATCGTGCTAGTCTATGTCAAAGGTGAGAAAAACAAAGTCATCGATTGAACGAGCCTTTCCGTTTCCAGAAGATGCCTATTCACTATAATTATCTTTGAAGAGATTTGGGTTGCATGCTTTCGGAAATACAGACGTGATTCATTTAATTTTAATGTACTTTATTACTAGAACATGATAGGCACAATATTAAAGATCTAATCAACCATAGACCAAGAAGTTTCTCAAATCCATCCCTTGCCGCAAAGAGGCCAATCGAGAACGAGGAAATCGATCCAAATACATGGAACATGGCCAAACGACCTGCGCGCCCTACAAGACTCCAACCTGAAGCACCTGTCAACACCACCAACAGATTCAGTAACCTACCCACTGAACATGAAACAGCCAGCGATTCTCAAGAAATTCAAACCCGTAGTGCAACAGGCAAAACCAAAAAGATGGGTAAGATCCCTCCTATTTTTATCACTCTTAAACCTGAATGGACCCACGCATACCTTAAGATGGTGATTTCCCGCTACACCAAAGGGTTTCACCTGGAATACAAGGGTAATAATAAAATTTCCATAAATACTTACACATCTGAAGGCCATCAAGCACTAAAGGATGGTCTCTGCTCTGAAAATATTCCTTACCACACCTTCTCACGGAAAGATGAAAGGATGCCTCGAGCCGTAATTTATGGTCTTCCTGAGTTTGCCGAAGAACACCTTTCAGAGGAGCTGTCATCTGTTGGATTTCCAAATTCTAAAATTCGGAAAATGAAAGTTGCTGAAGGCAGAGATGCATCATGCCCTCCATACCTTATTCAATTGCAGGCCGGTGCAGATGTATCCAAATTCAAGTCCATAAAATATTTAAGCAATTGTGCTGTTCGCATCGTCAAATTTCGCAAAACAAATATGTATGGAACCCAGTGCTATCGATGTCAAGCTTTTGGTCATTCTTCGCAAAACTGCAACTTAACACCGCGGTGCGTTAAGTGTCCTGATGCACATCTTACCTCTGAATGTCCCAAGAAGAATCGAACGGAGCCTGCCAAATGCTGTAATTGTGGCGAAGATCATCCAGCTAACTTTCGACATTGCAAAGAACGCCAGAACTATCTACGACTTTTGCAAATTCGGCAAGATAAAATCAAAGCAGTACAAGAACAGAGGCTTACCAAAATCTTCTCCAAAGTCGACGGACGCTCGTGGGCTACAATTGCCACTACCACCGACAAGGTAGATCAGAAAACTCAACCTTTGCACATTACTCCATCTGATCACACTACTTCTGAAATGCTGAACATCCTTAAAACCTTAAAATCAATAAAAGACCAATTTAGTAAATGTGATAACATGATGGATAAAGTTATTCTAATACTTACTCATCTTGGTCAATATGTCTAATAATGCAAGTGAGCTTCGTTTTCTATACTGGAACGCCGACGGTATTCGGAGTAAACTATCAGAATTTCTAAATTTGACTAGCGAACACTGTGTTGATATTGTTTCACTATGCGAAACAAGATTGGGTCAAAATTATACGTTAAATACGCCTGGATACACATGTTACCGCTGTGATAAGAGACCTAATGGCAGTGGTCAAGGAGTTGCAATACTAGTTAAGAACGATATTCCCCATACCTCTATTTTTATTCCCGATACTCATAACCTTGAATGTGTAGGAATCCGCTTAACGTCACCCGAAAATAATATAATTATCGTATCCGCATATAATTCACCAAACCTTCCGCTAGCTTCTAATGACTTGAATATTTTATTAAACTTAGGGCCTAAAGTGTTAATTATGGGAGACCTCAACGCCAAACATGAATATTGGCATTGTCGTCAAAACAATTCTCGAGGTATGGTATTGTTCGATCATATGTTACTTCATGATTACGAAATATTTGGACCTGCAACTCCAACATTAGTACATTACAATAACACACATTCTCCCTCCACACCGGATATACTTCTTAGCCGTAATGTTACATGCGTGTCCGAACTTAACACTCTGCCAGCTTTATCATCCAATCACTTTCCAGTGTTTTTCTCAGTTGGTGGTTATTTTACTCGCCACACCTTTAAACAATACCGATACTCAGAGGCTAATTGGGCTGAGTACAGATCTTACCTAGACAAAAGTATTTCGTTATCATCAACAGCATATAACTCTAAAATTGAAATCGATACTGCAGTCGACCAGCTTCAAAATGCCATTATAATGAGTCGCGAAGTAAACGTTCCATCAGGCAATTCCCATATCAAGCTTTATACCTTGCCGAGACGCATTATAGTCCTAATCACTGCAAAAAACAGGCTACGTAAGTCGGCGCTAAAAGAAACAAATCCTGCAATAAAGTACGTCATAAACCAAAATATAAATAAACTTAAAATTAAAATAAAACACTTTATCCAAATTCATAATGACAAAATATGGAACAACAAACTAGCAAAAATTGATAATCCATCTACCGATATTTGGAGGATTGTTAAATCTCTAACTTATAAAGCTGAAATAATTCCACCGTTGACATGTAAAAATGGCCAATTAACTACGTCTCCTTCCGAACAATGCGAAGTGCTTGCTGATACTTTTCATGACAACATGGGTTTGACTAGAAGCTGGACTAGTGATAACGTTACAGAGACTGCTGTCAAAGAGACATTAGATAAACTTGGAAACACTGATGTTTTTACTCCACCCAATCTAGTGTGTCCTCGTGAAGTATCTAAATTAATTAAAAATCTCAAAAGTCGTAAGTCTCCGGGCGTTGATGGTATACACAACTGCCTACTAAAGAATCTTTCACGTAAATGCATAGTGTTCATAACCAAAATTCTTAATGGCTGCCTGGTAATTGGCTATTTTCCCTCTGCTTGGAAAAGAGCCAAAATTATAACATTCAAAAAACCGGGTAAAGACAAAACTACACCAACTAGCTATCGGCCGATAAGTCTCCTTCCATCTTTGGGAAAATTACTCGAAGGAATAATCTCATCACGCTTAGCAAAATCTACAAACCACCTACTATTGCCCGAGCAGTTCGGATTCAGACGGTCTCATTCTACAGCTCAGCAACTGGCCAGCAGGGCTAACATGCGCAAGTCGACATATCTCTTAAACGAGAAGGCAAAATTTGTCGTTCTCGATTCGTTTGTCACTTTTCGTAACATGCGCACCACACTCGAGAAGATATCTCGTCGTGACTTCGCCTTCTCGACGCGAGATAACCGATGTTACCATTTCATGAAAACATACCATAATATAATTTAGTATCGCCGGTTTCATTCATTCGTTCGGTCTATTATTGGTGGGAATTGCGTGAACGCTGGGCTGCGTTTAAATCCTTTATCCAGTTTAAATTTATACTGACTAAATGTCAAACAGCCCGTTTAAGTACACCGAGAGGTGAAAAATTATACCAATTAAAATTTAATCTGCCCCGTTTACGGTTGTCCGCTGGTCTATGTTTTTACTGAAAGGAATAAATTTTTGCGACCTTTTTACCTCGCAAAATTTTATCCTGCTGTCAGATTGACATTAAGTTTTGTTGTTTTGCTCGATTCGCGCCGTAAAAACGAATATTTTTATTTATGAGAGCGAATGTTATTTGTAGATTATGGATTTCATTAATATTACACCGGAAAATTGATTATTTGTTTAATAAACTGAGCTGTCAATTGAATTTGACAGCTAACATTGACAGAAACTTATGACTCCGTTCAGAGAACTCTCGCTAGTTTAATTTTTTTCCGGCGAAATGTCGCCGGAAGATTTAAACGCACCCCTGCCATATTTGTGAACGCGACCGTACAATTGTCTCTTTGACATTTTGTCAATTCAAAATTTGCTTAGCTGGGGTGCGTTTAAATCAGCCGGCGAATTTACGCCGGATAAAAATTAAACTAGTGAGGATTCGCTGAACGGAGTCATAGGTTTCTGTCAATGTAAGCTGTAAAATCCAATTGACAGGTCAGTTTATCAAACAAATAACAATTCAATCCTTATGGATTGAATTGTTATTTGGATTGGATTATTCCACAAATAATATTCACTGAGATGATGAATTAAGTACTCTCTAAAATAAAAATATTCGTTTTTACGGCGCGAATCGAGCAAAACAACATGCTCAATGTCAATCTGACAGCGGGATAAAATTTTGCGAGGTAAAAAGGTCGCAAAAAATTATTCCTTTCAGTAAAAACTTATACCAGCGGACGACCGTAAACGGGATGATTAAACATTAGTTAGTTTCATTTTCTCGCAATTGATTTTATCCATTGAATATGGTGTATTTCCTAAGAATACAATACAATAAGTATAGCGGTAAAACCACCTCAACTGAAAAAAAGCCTGATATTGAATAAAATGAATGTCGAAATTGCAAAATAAAAGTGAGGTTAGAATCGACTTTTGTTTTGGTTATAAATTTAAGCTAGGTATTTAGGAGAGATATGATGTAAGTAGGTACCAAATCTAATGGTTATATAAGGTTTGTTAAATGCTTTTGGACAACGCTAAAAAAATACTTTTAGTAGGTAAGGCGGTCGTTAGAATAAATTGAGATGAAAATATCAATTGTACCTATTGACTTTTATATTTATATTTTATACTTACCTTTAAATGGGCGGGCAAACCATCCCCATTGCGTGGTTCGAGGTCCACTCGTAGTTTTTCAACTATATATAAAGCCATAGGCTTTGTGATCCGCCACAGCGACTGGAACTCGCTGTCGCGAAGATCGAAAGGATCGCAGACGTCTCGTATGCGCTTCCTTTCGATCCGCCTATTCCACCTCTCCTCGTAAATAGTTAATAAATAATTATAATACGGCACTGCCATTTTTCGCAACACTTTTTATTTTTCTCCAGCTATCTCTTCGAACAGAATGATCGACGACAAATGAATCTAATCTAAATGTCAAAACTCGATTATTTATGAGAAAATATGGCGCCTATGTTGCAGTTTGTAGAGAAAATTTCTCGAAGTCTACGTTTGACAGAACGACATGACAAAATGTAGTGCAATGTTACCGACAGTCGAGAAGTCGAGATATGTCATCTCACCTCGAAAAAATGGCGTGAGATAATTATCTCGTGACGTGCATGTTAGCCCTGCAGGGTCGCCGAACATGTCACGCACCACTTAAACATAGGCCAGTCAACAGGTATGATGTTGCTTGATGTTGAAAAGGCTTTTGATACGGTATGGCATGCAGGACTTTTACACAAACTGCATAAACTTTGTCATGTGCCGATTGGACTTGTAAAAATCATTCAGGCGTATTTAACGGATAGGTCATTCTGTGTTCACATTGGCAACAGTGTCTCAAAACCTAGATCAGTTCCTGCGGGGGTGCCACAGGGCTCCATACTCGGCCCTCATTTATTTGTACTATTTATTAATGACATACCCAAGCAGCCTCACACTCACTTAGCCTGTTTCGCCGAAGACACGGCATCATTTACCTCAAATAAAGACACCGTTTTAATAGTTGAACGATTACAACTGTCATTACAGCTTCTAGTTGCATACTTTACTCAATGGAAATTAAAACTAAACTCCACAAAAACAGAAGTCATAATGTTCACTCGAAAGCGATCACTTCCTACAAAACAAATTAAAGTAGGTGATTATAATTTGCCATGGCGAACATCGACCAAGTATCTGGGATTATTTTTGGACAATAAAATGAACTGGACCAGAAATACCGAGTACTTCCGCATAAAAGGAATAAAAGCTCTAAACAGCCTACATCCAATCATGAAACGGCGATCTAAAGTCAGCCCAACTACCAAATTAAAAATCTATGCAACCCTTGTAAGACCCTGCATTACCTACGCGGCACCTGTCTGGAGTAGTACTTGCGAAAGTAATAACACCAAACTACAAGTAGTCCAAAATAAAGCAATTAAAACCTCATTTAATACACCCTTCCGAACAAATCTTAAAACGTTACATAGTCAATTAAACTTCCCAACATTGAAACAATTCATAACAAAACTCACAAAAAAGTTCTATCTGTTAACTAACCCTAAAAATCATAATCCACTTATTTCCAGCATTGGCCGAACCCGATCTAACAACTTAAGATATATCGATACATATCATCGATACCGTCTTCCACATCACTTACTGCTATACGAATAACAAAGGCGATGTGACTCGATGACCGAACTTTTTATACGTTCGCTCTAAATGTAGGTAGATTTACAACAAATCACTCTCAGTACATGAAGCTCATTTGCATTTTAAACATTATAATTTTCTCGTAGTAAATTTTAATATTATAATGTTAACTATTTGTTACATTTGTTTAGGTATATATCAGTTCTCATGTGTTAATAAAGTGCGTTTGTGACTAATCATCGCGCTGTATTGAACAACATTTAATAATCGTAAGTAATAATGATGTATCCGATTCATAACAAAGAAGTTTTATACAGTACATTAATTATGTATACCTAAATGTTTTATATAGGCGCCATAGTCTGCAAAAAACACCTAATCATAAATGTTGAATGCTTTTAGAATAAGATCTGAATGTCATTTATCTGTTTTGCTTAAGTTTAAATAAAGAAATTTTAAAATAATAATAAATAAATAATAATCAACCATAATATAACCAATAGTTTTTAAACTACTTGATATAAAATGAAAAAAAGAAAGAAAATTTAAACATTATTTTGGTATTATTATATCATTGATATTGTGAGCACAAAGCAAGAGAAGAGTTCTTTGTCATTGTATTTGTTGTTTGGTCTGTCAGGGGTCTTTATAACAAAGCCGATATTTAATGATGCTTCAATACAACCCACATACGTCAACCTACCAAAACCATTTATTTAAATCCTACTACTATTATAAAGGCGAAAGTTTGTAAGTATGGATGTATGGATGTTTGTTACTCTTTCACGCAAAAACCTCTGAACGGATTTGGATAAAATTTGGTACACATATAGTTTATAACCTGGATTAACACATAGGATAGTTTTTACCCCGATTTGATGTTCCCGTGGGATAATTTTCGAGTTGTAGCGGGTGAAGCCGCTGGCAACAGCTAGTCAAATATGAAAATGTAGCAACAGTGCGTTGCTCTATCACAATGATCGTGATCATAACTAAATTGCTCTTCATCTTAAGTCTAAAGTAGGTCATCAACGAAGGTCTGTACCATATCAATTTGGCAAACGAACAATATGTATCTAGCTTCATTAGTTTTTATCAGATACTGCATGTACACGATTTTGTAATCTGTCTATGTGCTGATCTCATTTGTATGGACCAATTAGGATTATTTCTATTGGTGCTGTATCACGCTTTGACTTTCAGTGAGCCGGATGATTTATATATGGATGCATTATTTAGGATGTTTTTAAGGTCATAATGACACGTTTAAACAATATTCGGAAGAAGAGAGGAATTGGTATCAAAACGAAGATCAGACTGATACAAGCCCTGGTATTCCCTATCTTTTTGTATGAGTGGAAACATGGACCATTTTGGTGCGAGAAAGACAGAGGATTGATGCATTTGAGATGTGGTACTGGAGACGAATCCTGAGAATACCGTGAATACAGAAGCAAAGATGTAGGCTTAAATAAAATTAAAATAAAGCGAGTTTAACCAGAACTGCAACTTACTGCAACTTCTACGCACCGACAGAACTCAGTAAAAACTATTAATTAACGTCAATCGGAAACCTCATGACTTTACCATTATCCTTTTGGTAATACAAATCCACTTCCTGGTTCCTGATGATGTTTTGCTTCAATACCTTTAAAAAAACCGGCCAAGGGCCACGCACAGTGTAGGGTTCCGTAGTTGCCCATCAAAATACTTATGCGAATTAACTAAACTGATTCGCTGAATTTAATTTTAAAAAGAAGAATTTTCAAAATCGGTCCAGGAGTCTTTGAGAAATCGGGGAAAATACATAAAAAAAAAGATTACGACGAATTTAGAACCTCCCCTTTTTTTGAAGTAAGTTAAAAATAGTTGACGATAAAAACCTACCTATCCCCAAAAAACATACCTATTAAAGCTGTAAAAATAAAGTTGACAAACTTACATTTGCAGTTGAAGAGCATGTTCTCCGATACATTTTGTTTAGGAAAATATGTTATCCAAGTACATTTTATAAGTTGGTCGACTATTACTCGTAAAGTTGTAAAGGCTACTTAGTCATGATAATTTTCTTTTAAACTTCGTTATATATACTACTATTTTGAATTTTTTCACACCCCCAAACATAACCGTTTAGCTGGTAGAGGGGGGGGACACTCGAGTCGAGCAAAATTTAGCACTTTAAAGCTTAATATTTCACAAACGAATTTTTTTATCAAAAAATTGTTAATGGAAACTATCAATATTTTTTAAAGACCTATTTAATGATACCCCACACTAAGGGGTACGCGAGAAAAAAAAAAAACATCCCCTCTTTACGTGTACCCTAAAAAAAAATATTTTACGAGATATTATTTTACCACTTTTTCGGCACAACAAATCCGTATATTCACACTAAATTACAGCTCTCTAGTACTGTGCGTCTCTGAGCTAAACTGCGGACAGACGGACGGACGGACAGACGGACATGGCGAAACTATAAGGGTTCCTTGTTGACTACGGAACCCTAAAAATATTGCTCATCCATCATCAGATAGCCTTAGATACATAATAAAAACAAATCTAGGCCAAATCCTATTCGCAATCATATTTCACGAATGACTGACATCATTTATTCTGAATCAGATAAGGGTTAGTGCTCATCGTTCTCTTATTATTGCTTAATAAATTAATCCTTTTATAACATCACGTCTACTGTCAAGGTTTAAGGTATTTTTAATGAATAACGTACTCGTACTTCAGATTTGCACGAAGGTTTAATTTTGCACGTGGAAGAGGCCTGGGAGTTTTGGCAATTGGTGACATTTTTGGAATGCCGTTACATCTTAATGGCGTAGCGTACACTTAGCGTGACACAGTATCACCTTCCTGCCCTTAGTCCATTCTACTAGGGCTCGGCACAACACTTTTTTTTCTATTCTCCCCAGTCAGACGTTTCAACATCATTTACTTTTTACGTTTCATTAGCATTTCAAAGACAATCCATCTACCTTTTCTTTGACCTTCCTCTTCCTCTCCATCCATCAATATTCATACACATGACTCTCTTAATCACTTGAGTGTCACCCCTCTTCGTTACAACATGTCAGTGCCGAGACAGACGATTCCCTTATTATTTCTGTAACAGGCGCAACAGAGCGTAATGTTAAATTATTTGAGACTGATGTAGAATAGTTTTCCTGAAGTGAGTGCTAGAAGATAGTCGTCGTCACTGAGAGAGTCTTAAAAGCGCTAACGAGCCTGAGAGATATTTGTGGAATATAAGTTGGATAACTGTACCCTTAGTTTCATACCTGAAGTAACGAAGTTTTCAGTATTTGAGACGTAAAGTAAATTGGAACTTTGACAATTTCAAATTGTCAATTTTCAAGGAAAAAATTAGTTCCTCCTTCGCACACCAGAGGCGCTGTTCCATTTTTTCATATAATAAACGCTGCAAATACTGGAAAGTCGCTGTAAAGTAAAAGGGTGAAAAGTCGTGCTACGGGTACTGAAGGGTCATTTATCAAAAAAAGTGGATTTGAAGAAGGATTACCGTGGATTTCAGTCAGTACGAGTCTGAATATACCTCCCGTACCGCCCTGGGCCCGGTCTTTGATATACCTAATCTAATGATTAAAGTTGAGTAATCAAGTACTACTTGACGAAGGCGTTCGTTTAAGTTTTGTTTACTTTTAATGGAAACTGCTTTCGTATCAACCTGCACTGCACCATTAACACAATCATTGACGCTTATGATATTAAGTTCATAGAAAAAAAATATTGTGCATTCTGTAAAGAGCATGTAATGTAATGCACATTACATACTACCACGTATAGGGCTTTGTAGATCAAAATTAACGTGATGCTTTGATTAAGGCGTGGGTTAATGAAAAATGTTGTGTTCTAATTTGTTGTATCTTGCCAGTAGCATTCGCAACCAGCAGTGGTTCACCACCATAAGGGAAATGATTCCAAAAACCAATAATCGATCATTTTATATACGAAACAGTTCCGTTTAGACCTCAAAGCCTTCAAATATTCACGACATCATCATAAACATCATGATCCGATTGATCGATAAAAAACCATTAATTGATCCCATCAAGAGCTGTTAATTAAACCGTGGGGTCATTACGTACGCGGAAATCGATTCAATTTACGGTATTTGATGAAGAATCGAATAAAAAATTGGTAGTGTTGACAGAAGGGTTATAAAATAGAAGATGCTTTAATGTGAATGAAAAAGTAATATGTAATTTTGCAACATCATAATGTATTTATTAGATAATTAATCACAAAGTAATTTTTCTCAATAAACTTTTTTGCTGAACAGTTATTGGAAGTATCGATCATCGGTAATCGTGATGTTTATAAATAGATCATTGAAATGCTAATGTTTAACGCCATTATCGCCACATTTACTTTAAAGCTATTGTCAAACAGAGAGGCGTGCCGAAAGCGAAGCGAAACGTTTTTGTTTGTATTGTATGCAATTGTTTGAATCCAGTCACATAGAAAAGCGAAAGCGATCCGATAGTCTATGTGACGGGCTTCAAACAATTGCATGCATTACAAACAAAAACGCCTCTCTTAGCGTTCGTCACGCCTGTCTGTTTGACAATAGCTTAAGCGCTGTCAAAGACATCGAAAACTACTATATTCAGATCAATAGACTCACAAAATCAGATCAGAAAATTACAATCGAAATTCGATAAATAATATATTTTTAATAATGGTCAAGTCAAAACGAGAAGTGGTTACAACAAAAAAAAAAAAGAAGAAAATGGAAATTCGAAATATCAAAATCAGCAGCTTCCTACCCATGCTACTTGGGATAGACGTCACAGTATCGTGCTTTTCCTTTATATATTTTATCATTGCTTATACAAGCCATCAATCTTTTCTTTAGCCTTCTTGTCCCTCTCTACCTATCTACATTCAAACCCATCAGCGTCATCACACATCCTTGGCATCTATACATATAATAAAACAGTAGAACCCGAGTGTCCGTACATTGGATATTTCCACAAAAAAATTGAAAGGGGCAATCAAAGAAGAGCAATAGAAAACAAAAATATTTACAACAAAATTGTTGGTCTGTCTGTTTGTTCGCGATAAACTCCGAAATGGCTGAAAGGATTTGATTCCGGTTTTGAGTCACTTGAGCGTTTATAGGCTACGAGATTTCGTATTAGTATTTGATTATGCCTAGCTTATAACCGTTTCCAGGGTCCGATTTACCCCAACACAAAAAGTCATCAAAATTCGTTTAGCATTTTACGAGTGAAAATATTGGTTGAGTTAGAATTCTTTGACCAGTTGTGAATATTTCATAGAGGATATAGTAAACTAGACGAAGATCCTCCTTCCTGACAACCATTTAAGGGCTTTTAAAAACAGGAAGCATCAAAATTACTTTGCTAAATCGTGACCGTGCACAAACTGCTGACTAGTAGAGTACTATGAAATCTATTTCACACGTATTCATTAGCGGAATACTGTACCTACAATCGCAAAAAAATATTCATTAACCTTTGGGTCGTCGGGCGTAGGAGATGAGACAAAGAACACTGGTATTTTTAGATCTTTTTTTTTTATTAATTTGAATAAAAAGTTTTTAACACTTCGCTTAATGGTATGGTTCGCAAAATAATATGATGAAAAGGTTTAAGCCATCAAGGAACTTACTATTAATTCTGAATACCACATTAAGATTTTGTTCAGACAGAGGCGTTTACCGCGCTGGGAGAGTGACAAATAGCGGAACGGTATAATAGACAATGCCTATTATGAACTATTTAATTACTAACATGTTACCTACACCCCATTTAGAAATATATTCATTGAAAAATTGACTGTTAAATATTGTTCGTGGATGTCCCTCACATTGTTTATTATATCTGTTAAGAGACTATCCTAACTACATAAATATAATACTCGTACATACATACATGAACTCAAACTCTCTTCCCATGGGGGTAGAGGCAGACACAGAGAACCGCTACGATCCATATATAAATACGTTATATTATAAATGCTTAAGTATATTTGTTTGTAACCTTTTCACGTTCAAACCACTGAACTGATCATCCCGTGAAAGAACTGTTACCGAAAAAAAATAATAGATGACGCCACAAAAACGATCAGAATTTATTGATTGTCAAATTCTAAATTGACGAGTGCGAAGCCGCGCGCAAAAGCTAGTTAAATACAAAATTCATCTCACAAATTCATTGATGCTTACTGCTACCGACATAATTATAGGTAAAGAAGTTTTAAATTAAAAATTAGTGTTAAAGTCGTGTTTGGTTAATCAATCCATGTTTTTTTTTTTAAACACTAGATATTAAGCGGTTATCATTTTTTGTTAAGGTGCCTGCAGCAGACTAATTTTTGTCAGTCACGAATAGAGTTCTGGTTGAAATTAATAGGTTCAGGTCTTTTGAAGATCCTTAAGTTGACTAAAATTAATAATTCATCAAAGTCGTTTATTGAATGACGCAGTTTACAATTTGACAAACAGTTGCCTCATGTCCTAACTGAAGCAGTCGGTAGCATGAATACGTGATCGTCACGGTCATAATATGCCACTCAATTGTTCGTTAAACCTAGATAATTCTAAAATAATAACAAAGAGGTGAAGTGTGTTTGTTTGCAATTATGTTACGGCCAATAGCCGAAGTACGGTTGCACCTAGTTTTAGCCGGCTACAGCTAGGTGCAGCCGGTCACATGCGGTTAAACTTAAATGTATCCTACTTATCTTCGGTTAGAACTAAGTTTAGCCATCATCATAGAGGCTAGAACTGGGTGCAGCCTTGGGATATTTTTTTAAATCACCCAGTAGAAGGAGCCCCGCAAAGCGGGGTTCCGTCGACTTTCTCCTGTGAAGGAAGGATACATCTAAGTTTAACCGCATGTGGTCGGATGCACCTAGTTGAAGACGGCTAAAACTAAGTGTAGCCGCACTTCGGCTATTAGCCGTAACACATACAGGAATTAATCACTGGAAGCATTGAATCTATTATTAAAATTCTTTCACGTGCATTTAGCTGCAATAGTCCTGGTTGACAAATTTTATAAAAAGGCTACGAGCGAGTGAAGCCGCTCGCAAAACCTAGTTTTGAATTAAATGTAGACGATACGACCGACCGAAGCGTGTTCGTAGGACGGTTCCTTTAATTACAACACATCCTTAGGCCCTTCATACACGGACTGTTAGAGGCAGTCTCTAGGTATGCTTGAAGCTGCAACTGCACAGCAAACTGCAGTCTTCTACGTACACCCATCACGTCACAGCTCGAGGAACCATTGTACATTTACCACCGCAAGATCAAAGTAAACGTACCTTCTCTTAAGAAATGCATACAGATCACATTACTGCACGATCATATCGTTTCTAAAGCACAGTATTTCCACGTATAAGCTTCCCGTACAATTTCCACAAGACTTCTGGTTTTACAATTAGTACTAATGGCTGTAAGGACGGGGTGCTATGACAGGAAACCTCCACGTGCGCCCGTGGACTGGAGTTCCCTCTCGGATACGTCCGGGGGGAAGACCAGTTTTTCGGGCCGGTGCACCCTGGGATGCGGGCAAAAACTCTTCCTTAGGCACTGTGTGCCTAAGGGGTCTCTTTGCCCGTATGCGAATAGCCTGTCGTGTGGACGCTCCAACGCGTGTCCCTCTGATTAGCAGAGGGCACAGCGGTGGAGCGGGCTTGCGGACGGTGAGTTATGGGTAGCTCGCCGTCCGACCAAGGACCAAGCCCGGGTCGGTGGCGCGTCGTGTTTCGCGCCAAATACCTGCTGGGGTCGCGGGTTTTTTCTTAACCCAGGTTACCGTGGCCCCGGAACGTAAAGGGTATAGGAAGGAACACGGGTGGATTTTAGTCAGTAAGAGTCTGACAGTCCCTTCCGCCCCACCCAGGGCGGGAGAACTCATTTGATGATTTTACCACCTAAAAAAAAAAAAAAAAAATGGCTGTAAGGACCAAGAAAAACGTGCCTAATCAGGAAAGGCTTATCGGTTTGTTTATGATGTTATGTTGTGTAAGTCTTACATAGTAAGGCAGAAAATTGCTTGAGGAAATTGTGTGAGTAAGTTGATTTTCTTTGGGTCCGTTGTACCTATTTGGTCGATTAAACATTATCATTACTTTTGATACATTCACTTTGATACTTCTAATTTTTTTTTTATTATTATTATTTTTTGTGCCTGCCTCGTTAATCTAGTGGTACTACATGAAGTCCTGCATTCGATTCCTAGGTCAGGCAAAGTTATATTGGGTTTTTTCATTAGTCTCAGTAACAGCCCTTAAGTCTGCATTTTGTGCCCGGTTGACGGCCCTAAGCTCAGTCTTTCGGCTTATACATAATTTATTATTATAACTAGCAAAATGTGAAGATTATTTTTACTTCTAAGAAAACCCATTAAAATACTCTAAAATCTAAAAGTATTTAAAATTTCAGATATATTTATAAATAAACATAAGGTAAAAACCCTACGTTCCCAGAAAGGACTACACAATTTGCCACTACCGTAGTGATCAAAACAGAAAATTCATAAAACGGATATTTTTTCAATAAAACGGTAAAACCCAATAATTAAGACAAACAATCCAAAAGGTTAATGAAGTACCAATAATTACTAAAAGCAGTTTTCGACCAGGATCTATAACCGGGGTAGTTTATTTTTTCCACATTAAAACTGTAACAGTACTGCATTCTAAAGTTGCCTATAAAATTAATCAGATATTGCACGATGTTTGAAAACAATCAAATCAATCACGTAATCTAGATCGGCTGTTCTGAGTATAAAATAAAAAAGATTGTTAATTGAACCAAAATTTGAAAGTACTACTAAGTTTAGTTCAGACAATGCTGATGCACGTTTTGTGTTTGCAATTCTAAAGCTTGGTTCAGACTAATAATATATCAACAATTTTTTTTTTCTTGAATTTGTAAAATGTACGAGTATGTAGGCATGTAGACTTTTTGACTAACTTGATTTGAAATAAAAAAGTTAAAGGCCGTCAAAAAATCAGTCACTATTAACGGTAAAAGTGCCCAAAACGCTATCAGCATTGCCACTGGATGGTAATGCTAATGCTTTAACCAAGAAATCGCTTGGCGATATTTATGTCATTATCATTAATTCCGGGTATATACTCGTATTTTCAAATTCATTTGTGGACAGCACAAAATTATATCTTCAGCTTCTTTATTATGCAGCTTTGTATAAAGATTTTATAAAGTAACTTTCTTTTAACTTACACAGGATTCAGGTTTTCCAAGTATGTAAGGCCCAGTTCAGACAAAGTAGATACACAATTTGTCCTTATTGGCTCAGTGTGACCCATTCATAAAAGTTCTAGGTAGTCATCTATTTCACCTAGGCAATTCATCTAACGGCTAACCGTTGCAATGGTGTGACATTGGCGATTGACAAATGACAGAGTAATTATGTAGACAATTATTATCAGTAATGGACACTACACAAACAATCCTTCACTCTGGCATCAACACAATAAAACAAATAGTTTGTATCGTCATTTCTGGGCAATTTAAGATTAGAACACTGTCAGTGGTCTATGCGGGGTCAATGAAAATTTTTTTAAACTAGAAATAGCAGCAGGGTGGATTGGCACAAGTCTTTTACTCATTTTGCCATCCACCCCGTTACATCCCGACGTTAACACTAGGGAGGATGATGAAAAAAAATCCCATCTACCCCGTTGACGGGGTGGAGGGTCAAAGGGGTAGATGGTTCCCATGTCCAAGTCCTTTATCCTGTTCCGACGCCCCTCATTATGTACAACAATGCTGATGCCGACTCTAGCGGAGCATAATTTTTCCATTTACCCCGTTGACGGGGCAAGGGCAGCGGGTGGATTACGAATCACGTCCTTTATCCTGTGCCATCTACATTTCATGCTGTTGTCGATTCTAACAGAGTCGATGAAACAATTTTTCCGTCTACCCATTTGACAGGGCACAGCATCAGCGTTGTGGATGGGAAAAAGTCCTTTCTCTTATTCCGACGACCACGTCACATGTCCATGCCGATTTCAGCCGGGTCAATGATACAATTTTTCCCTTCTACCCCGTTGACGGGGCAGAGGGGTGGGTGTAATCAACCCCTTTTTTTTAATGATGACTTAAAATGTTACTTTGTTAGAAGGCTCTATGAAAGTACGGGTGACAGATTTTTTAAATTATGGCCTATAATGTTGTGTTGATTGAAACCTCTATGAGGATAGGATGAACATCACTTTTTTTTAAACAATTTCATCTGGAGTTGTTATGGCATAGTAAAGAGTTTAAAAAAAATTCGAGGCCTGCTTCTTCTGTTTTCTTTTATAACCGTTGACGTGTGTTCTATTATACTACTGCATCGTAAGTATTTTGTACTAGCACTACGCCCGCGACTTCGTCCGCGTGATTTTCGAATTTTGCTTTTGTGAATTTCTAGTCCTGCCACCCTCTATACGGGATACTGTTGGAAAAACTCAATCAATATTCAACAAAAATTCTATCAACTCGCAATATTCCGTCTTAGGTAACACATAGGTCCTAAAAATTTAACTCCTAACTATCAACCCCAATACAAACTTTTAGTGGTCGAATTTCGTATCATCCTCTCTTAGTGAGAACCTGTATCCTAAATAGAACCCCCCTGCAATGTTGAGTCCTCTAATTAAAAACACCAAAAACAACCCCTAAGGGGACGAATTTTGTAAAATTCCGCCTTATTGAGAACCTAGGTCCTAAAACAACCCACATGCTGAAACTCTTAGCATTTGTAGTAACAAAGTTTCATACAAACTGTCAACCCCATAAACAGCCCCTTAGGGATAGAATTTCAGAAAATAGTGCCTTCGTGTGCATTTACGTCATAAAAGAACAACCTTGCAAAATTTAATACTCCTAGCATTTGTAGAAACGAAGTTTCATACAAAATATCAACCCCTAATTCAACCCCTTTTTTTTTTTTTTTAGGTGGTAATTTCATCAAATGAGTTCTCCCGCCCTGGGTGAGGCGGAAGGGACTGTCAGACTCTTACTGACTAAAATCCACCCGTGTTCCTTCCTATACCCTTTACGTTCCGGGGCCACGGTAACCTGGGTTAAGAAAAAACCCGCGACCCCAGCAGGCATTTGGCGCGAAACACGACGCGCCACCGACCCGGGCTTGGTCCTTGGTCGGACGGCGAGCTACCCATAACTCACCGTCCGCAAGCCCGCTCCACCGCTGTGCCCTCTGCTAATCAGAGGGACACGCGTTGGAGCGTCCACACGACAGGCTATTCGCATACGGGCAAAGAGACCCCTTAGGCACACAGTGCCTAAGGAAGAGTTTTTGCCCGCATCCCAGGGTGCACCGGCCCGAAAAACTGGTCTTCCCCCCGGACGTATCCGAGAGGGAACTCCAGTCCACGGGCGCACGTGGAGGTTTCCTGTCATAGCACCCCTAATTCAACCCCTTGGGGTCTATTTTCACAAAATACCCGCAACTACGTCCAAAAAAGAATCTCTATGCAAAATTTGAGTCTCCAAACTATCAACCCCGAAAAAGCCCCTTATGGGTCGAATTTCGCAAAACCGTCTTAGTGAACATTTGGGTCTTAAAAAGAACCCCTCGCAAAATTCGAGACGCCTAGCACTTGTAGTAACAAAGTTTCATACAAAATATCAAACACAAAAACAAACCCCTTTGGGGTCGAATTTTGCAAAATCCCACCATGGTGTCCATCTAAGTCTTATAAAGGAACCCGGTGCAAAATTTGAGGCTCCTCGCACTTATATTGACAGAGTTTCATACAAACTGTCAACCCCAAAAACAATCTCTTAGGGATCGAATTTCGCAAAATCCTGTCTTAGGTATTACTTACGTCCAAAAAAGAACCCCTATGTAAAAATTTGAGTCTCAATTCTATCAACCCCAAAAACAACCCCTTAAGGGTCGAATTTCTCAAAATTTCCACCTTGGTGAGCATTTACATCTTAAAAAGTACCACCATGCAAGATTTGAGACGCCTAGCACTTGTACTAAAAAAGTTTCATACAAACTATCAACCCCAAAAACAAACCCCTTAGGGGTCGAATTTCGCAAAATCCCGTCATAATGAGCATCTGCGGTCTAAAAAGAAACCCCATGCAAAATTTGGGATTCCTACCTGTAGTAGCGAAGTTTCATACAAACTATCAACCCCAAAAACAACCCCTTAGGGGCCGAATTTCGCAAAATCCGTTCTTAGTGCTCACCTACGTGGTATAAGGAGGGCTTATGCCAAATTTCAAGTTTCTAGGCCCAGCGGTTTGGGCTGTGCGTTGTCAGATCAGTCAGTCAGTTTTGAATTTTATATATATAGATTCATAAATACGTACCAAATATTTTTTAAATATTAAACGCATTAACGCATGCGTAGCAAATTTCAAAGATTTTCTTAGGAAAGAAAAATTCAATCCGCGGGCAGGATTCGAACCTGCGGCCTTCGGATTCAGTACATCCGACGCTCATTTCCAACCGAGCCACCGCACGCAGGTTCGAATCCTGCCCGCGGATTGAATTTTTCTTTCCTAAGAAAACGTACCAAATAATTGCTCACAAAGCACCAAAAACAGATGTAGAGTCAGCAAAAGAGTTACATCTGCAATTTTCAAACCGTTTTCGAATGTTGTGTTATAAGTTTCAATGTGTCTAGGTGTTATTGTCAATGCTAAAAATGCAACCAAAGAGTTTAGTATGCACTAAACTTTTTGGTTGTCTAAAGCCAAAAAGTGCATGCAAGCATTTAAATTACATGTTTAAAAAAATTGCCAGCATTCCTAACTCTTTTGCTTATTATACATAACGCAGACAAAATACGAAACATCTAATAATGATATCGATTTTCGCAATGCAATTAATATTCAAGATCACGACCCAGACAGTGAACTATCATGAAACGATTTGTTGCGATAGGTACTTTTTTTATCGTGGTAAAATCATCAAATGAGTCCTCCCGTGGGATGGGAGAGACTTTCAAACTCGTACTGACTATTACCACGGTGATCTTTCAATAGCCCTTTACGTTCCCGGGCCACGGTTACCTGGTAAGGCATTCCCGCGACCCCGTCAGGCTTTGGCCCCTTTAGCCCCGTCATCTTGCTGACAGCTCTTCGAGGCGCGCGTGGAACACAACGCGTCGTCGACCCGGGCGTCGACGTCGAATCACCCATTACTCACCGCCCGCATGCCCAGCGATAGGTACTTTCGTTTGGAAACATAGGCAGTGGTCCAGTGGTCCGACCGGCGCCGGCGGCGAGAAAACGAGTAATTATCGGCGATTTTCTCTCTCAAGAAACGCACAATGAATTTGATTCAATGAACGTTTACACGGAATGTACTTCCGTGTAAACGAAAGAGATGCATATATTAATAGTTGCTCTCTGACTGTTCACACTGCCGGCGACAACTCGCTTTATTATTTTTGTCGCTGAGCTACGAGCTTTCAAAAATAAACTCGCTCAGCGATACTCGTTTAGCGATGCTCGCTCGGCTCGCTTGATCATTTCTTTAACAGAGGACTGAGCGACCGCGGGCGAGTGGCGCGAGTAATTGCTCGCGCGAGTAAAGCCCTCGACAAAACTATCGAAACTAGACTCGCTTCCCACTGATCGTCAACTCTTTTATAATTTCTAGTTCTACTCGTTACTCGTTTATTGTCGGCTGTCGGACCACTGCCTAGGCTCTATTATGACTTTTCTCGTTTTTGTGATGTAAGTTGAATTTCGACGTAGATTTTTATAGAAGAAATTAGTTCTTCGTTCGTACGCTAAAGGTGCCTTTTCATTTTTCCACAATAAACGCAGTAAATACTTGAAGTACGCTGTAAGTAAAATATAGACATTTTGTGATAAGGTCTCGGTACAAAGTGATGGCTCATGAATCTCTGGTCATTTTATAAAATTAAAAGTTCTATTTAAGGATGCTCTACTTTATACACTGTAATTACGTTATTAAAGACATTGAAACGAGTTTGATACAATTACTGTAAGAAAAAATCAATTACACTGTATCTGAAGGTTGCTTCAAAGAAATCGCTATGAGCGATAAGACTGTCTTTGTACTAATAGATTTAGCAATATTGTAAAATACTTATCAATTTTTGGTGTGCAATAAAGAATTATTTAAAATCTATCTATTTATCGGTAATAATTGCGAACGTTTGTCAAAACTATGGTGGTAACATCAGACAAAGCGTATGATTACAGAATTCCGTAAATGGAATCTATTTACGTTTTTTTCAACATCTTAAATATAAGATAATCTTATTTTATGTAAGACAGTAGAAATAAATATAAAAATACAAAGTTGTCACTTCAAACGAAATAATTAAAATATGTAAATTTATTACCGTAAAATTAATTTAGGTATTTTTTTATTATAATTTAAATTCTTAATGCATATTTATCTTCATTATCTGCGTAAAGTCAAACTTTTGCTGAAAAATTTGCCTTGTCTAAACAGTGTATCATGACCCTGACAAACAAAGGGCAAACAAAGGAATACGGTTTTTTTTTTGTCAATACGAATTTAACAGTCCTTTCCGTTCCAGGGCGCCGCGCAGAGAGGATTCAATGAATAGTCTCATGGCTGAGAAATCCAGTCATAATTTTACCATTCTGTTGATAAGTTAAATTATGTAATTCTAAGTACCTATTACGATGAAAAATCTAAAAATAAACCCGGCGCCAAAAGCTCAATGGTCAATCTCCCCCAAGTTAATGGAATCCTTGAAAAAAACGCACAGCAGAGATTTGACAATCGAGGTCAATCACGTTTGTTATCTCAAAAAAGTTTGAAACTAATTACATGAAGTATCGCAGCTTTAGTTCATTATCTTTGCAATGAGATGACGTCAGACGCGTGTGTTCAGGATCGACAGTGGATGGTATATAATAGGTCAGTCGACTGGCAGCATCACAGTTCAACTTGAGCTTCATCCACATTAGGTTTTGAGTGTTCCAACAACTACTATACAAAATGAAACTGGTAATTAATTATTGCATGCTGAAATAATATTTAGTACTGTTTAATGTGATTTAGTTAAAATCGAGTATTTAACTTTTTAAATTGCAAAAGCTTTTGGAGAAATTGATTTTAGACTTTTTATTTCAGGCATTATTTTTCTATGTATTTAAGAAACAAATATATAATTATATTGTCTTGTAAATCGAGTAACCACCAAACAATTTATCTACTAACTATATCGATTAGTTTCTTCATCATTTCATTACTCAACAGCTTAAATCTGGATTAGTATCCGATTTTTTGCGATAATATCGCTCTCTATTACACGTAACTTGAAAAAAAACACTGTACCTAACCTGTATTGTGTAGATGCGTTTATAAACTCATATTTATTTCCCAGATCCGATACAAATACCAGTAGGTAGGATCGGTTTATGCCCTACAGGGTACATACAAATATTTGAGATTCTAAGCCACATCACGCAGTCATCACTGCGAGATGTGGGTTAGATGGCATGATTGGCGCTATGTAACTGTACTAAAGGGATAAACTGCCTTATTCCTTAGATATTTAAGGCCTGGTGTTGTCTATCGCCTATTAAAATAATTGTCTTTTTTCTCCACAGTTCGTGATCGCCGCTCTCGTCGCCGTCGCCGCAGCAGGTCGTCTGGAATCCCTGGAACGCTCATACCTTCCCCCTGATAACTCCATCGGCGTTGCCAGGTCTACCTTCGGTTCAAATGGAGGTGTAGGTTCCCATGGATCTTTTGGAGCTGGCTCTGGGTCCCACGGATCTTTTGGTGGTAACTCCGGGTCCCACGGATCTTTCGGTGGTAACTCTGGGTCCCACGGATCCTTCGGAGGTAACTCCGGTGCCTTCGGCGCTGCTGGAGCTGGTCTGGCTCGCAACGCTGGTGGGTTCGCTGGTGCCACCTCCAACCAGTACCTCCCCCCTAACCATGGACTTTCTGGCTCCAACGGTGGTTCCCAGTTCGGTGGTAAGTAAAGAAAATAATAATAATAATAGTCAGTTTTAATTACTACTGCTTATAACAGCGTTGACTAAAGGTTAACTGATTTATAATTTCTTTAGTAACGTGTTCACCAAGGAGGCAAAGGACAGGTGAATATTTCAATAAAGAAAGCATTTTTGGTATCTCTTGGAACTAGAATTGTCTCCAAATCTCCAAATAAAAAAAAATATTTAAAAAATCCTTTACACTTATAAATCTAAAGGCGCTCCCTCACTGGGAGCATTCTCGTGTAATGTAACTTTATAGATTCGACTTTGAGCATTACATTACAGTACTATCTCCCTGATTGTCGAGTATTCGCGTACATTTAGTATACATTGAAGAGGATCGTCTACCGAGCGCTCGTCCATACTAAAAGAGAAAAACGTTTTCCTACCCCTAAATGTTATCCTATCTCAATGATTTTTTAGAATGCTTCTGACACAGTAAAAAACTAGGTTTATAGGTTTTCTTTTTTTAAAAAGTAACTCTTAGGCGCCTGTAACTTTCAAACTATTGAAAATTTTGAAAAAAAGAAAACCTATAAACCTAGTGTTTTACTGTGTCAGAAGCATTCTAAAAAATCATTGAGATAGGATAACATTTAGGGGTAGGAAAACGTTTTCTCTCTTAGTATGGACGAGCGCTCGGTAGACGATCCTCTTAATACAAGGTGCGCATTGTGATGCTCGATTGTCTTCCCTCATTGATTAAATGCTCGAATTTGTAACGTTACATCATAGGTGAATGCTCGCAGTAAGGGAGCGCCTTAAAATAATATTTTAACAGCATTAACCAAATTAAAACAAACAAACAAAGAATTTATTTAATTAAGATGCGGGGTCAACGGCAATAAAATAATAGTATCAGAATGTCAGTTATTACAATAAAATATTGCGTTTATTATGAGTTTAACATCAATATTGTGACGGTTTTATGGCTCTCTGATTCTATTATGATTAATGAGTTGTCTAAATCATATTAAAGATGCTGTGAAAAAAAAAACAGATAGCTTTTGAATGAATAGATAAATAATCTCTAATATGGCATTGGTAATAGTAAAAAATATTTGGCAATTTATTAATACTACCTACAAACTTCAAACCCAAAAAAGGACATGGTAAAGGGTCTACGTTTCTAAGAAAGTCTTTGAATTAGTTGTTTGATCAGTCTGTTAAATATTGTTCATTTTTAAACATTTGTTAAATAATGTATGCAATTTTAATAACAGTTAGTTATACTATAGATCACACAAATGGCCCTTAGTGTTAGACAATAATAACGCATTCTTAAATTTTAACAATCCCACATCAAAAAAGTTTGAAGATTTTTATTGTGATTCTTCTAGATTTTTAGATTGTTTGTTTAAAACTATAGATTCATAATGTAAAACAGTAAACCTGTTTAATTGATTTTACATAACATTAAAAAAATGTGATGCTAGTGATCAAAATTTTTTTTTGGTGTCTGTACAAGTGTACATAGACTTTTTGATAACTATTTGTAAAAATTAACTATTATTATTAAAATTAATTAAAAATTAATTTAAAAATTATTTTTACTATTTTGCCGTCGTCAAATATGGCCACACATAATATCTAAAACACACTCATAATATATCAAACTTCTTCATTTAAAGGACACAGCGGCCAGCAGAACTTCCGTAGCCAGCAGTACAGCGGCCACCAGGCGGCCCCTGCCCAGCAATACGGCTCCCCCAGCTCCCAGTTCGGATCTCAGGGTGGAAGCTCCTTCGGTGCCCGCAGCTACCAGCGACCAGGTCAGCAGTCCGCAGCCGCCAGCCGTCAGTACCTGGCTCCCCACGCCGGCTCCCACCAGCAAGCTCCTCAGCAAGCCTTCGACGAACAGACAGGATACCAGTACTAAGCGTGTTCTAATGATGTGATAGTCAAATGAATTGTTTTTATCTATATTAAATAACTGTATATATTATTTTGGATATTTTTTTCTTTTTTTAATACACCATGAGTTTTGAATCACTAACGCTACAAGTACAGGTAACAAAAATTTCTTTGATGTTTTCCTTTACTATTTTGATAGCAGCGGTGAATAAATGAAGCAAAAAAACAGTTTACAGAGTCAAATTCACATAGGTACTGAAGGTTCCGCACCAAATTTAATTAAAGTATAAAAGATGACGAATTGCCGGCGTATGCAAAAAAAATAAAAAGATTAATAGTTGTTTTTTCTTCTGTGATCTAATACAATATTTTGTGAACTATAAAAATATATATAATTATAAAAATCTATTAATTATCAATCTTTGGACTCTCTTTTATTTTCGTTTATCTTTAGGGTCAATTTATACGTACCACAACCACACCACAGCCACAACCACACCACAACGACGCCACGTGGTCGGGCATATATTTTGTATTGAAAATGAATATTAAAATTCACATGTACCCAGGGTTGGAAAAAAAAAACAGTTTTTTTTTTAAATTATATAAAACAAACAGTTCAAAATGTTTTAAACAAATGTTTTTTTTGTTTTTTTTAGTTTAGGGCATTATTTCAAATTAATTCGACTATGTTTCTTTTCTAGGCTAGATCTTTATAAACTCGCCCTAATAAATTAAATATTTACAAAAAAAACGATCAATAGATAACATTTTATTTGTATGTTGCGTAATCAAACGCTTCACATTCACCCGGTAGGTATGTTCTAATGTTGATTTTATATTGGGCGTCACGTAGGGACTTTCCTAGCGAGACAGGCGGGCGGCGCGCCTCCTATTCGTCGTTCGTAGAATAGTTCATTGTTCCCCGTGTATATCCCCGCGCCACGGTGCGGGGCTTTACCTTAAGAACAATGGACTGAGAAACACCGATCTACTTATATGTCTAAAAAATAGGGGAATTACCAAATTTCTTTCGACAGCCGACATTAGGGATCGAAGTTTACGTTTTTTATTTATGACTAATGTTGTTTATTAATTAAAATTGTTACAATTTTAATTGTTTTGAAATTATTATGATAATGTTTAAAAAATAGGTGCTATCTTGTCCCATACAAATCCTGGTACTTAGATATTTGTTTGATTGAATGAAATACCTACATACTAACCAGGGTTGGACAAAAAACAGTTTTTTTTTTAAATTTTGCAAAACAAACAGTTCAAAATGTTTTAAACAAGTGTTTTTTTTTTGTTTTTTTTTTAGTTTCTGTTTTTTTTTTTTTTTCAAATTAATTCCACCTTGTTTGTTGTCGTCTAAACGTATAAATCAATTATGTTTCATTTCTAGACTACATCTTTTCAAATTCGCCCTTTGTAATGAATTTTTTACGAAAATGTTCAATGGAAAAAAAACATGTGATGTTTTTTTTTCTAATAATTTTATGCATTGTTTCATTACAATGCCAATAAAAGTTAAAAATATGACATAACAATGGCATTAGACTCAAAAGGTTTTATGTGAAACTATTTAGACTCCTGAGTATTAATTTATTTTCATTTTATATGCATTCATCTGCCTTGAAAAGTAGTTGAAACGGGTAATAAAAAACACTGTTTAATTTCAAACTGTTTTAAACACTGTTTTAAACACTGTTTTAAACAGGTGTTTTAAAACAACTTGTTTTAATCATGCCAACCCTGATACTAACATAAAAATAATGTTGGCGGCATGTTTGAGTTTATATGTTTGTAAACGCACCCACGACACAGTAGAAATTCCTAGTGTGGGGCAAAGTTTAATAAAAAAAAAAATGATTAAGTCAATTACAATGCCATTGAAAGTTCAAAAACATAACAGCAATCAATAGTGACTCGATTGGTTTTATGTTGAACTATTCAGGCTCAAATACTTATTATTTTATTTTCATTTTATATTCAGTTATTGCGACATGAAATTTAAAGTAGTTTTAAAACATGTTTTTTTTCGTACTGTTTTATACAATGTTTTAAACTTGTTTTAATCTTTGTTTTTAAACATGTAATAAAAAACGCTGTTTAATTTCAAACTGTTTTAAACACTGTTTTAAACATGTGTTTTAAAACAAATTGTTTTAATCATGCCAACCCTGCATGTACCACTTTTTGCCGTTGTTATCGACCACCTGTGTAATACGACCACATTGCAACCACATCGCGACGGCAACGCCACCACCACAATTCCGATGACGTAAGGGTTTGGTTTTATATCAGCTCCAAGTGCTTGTAAATCTGAGTATTTGGTATTAATTTAAGCATGATAATTCGAATATTTTCTAAAAAATAGAATTTTGGCAGACGGACAACAAACGTTTTTTTATTTTTTTATCGTGGTAAAATCATCAAATTAGTCCTCCCACCCCGGGCAGGGCGGGAGGGTCTGTCAGACTTGTACTGACTAAAATCCACGGTTTCCTTCAATAGCCCTTTATGTTCCGGGGTCACGGTAAGGAAATAAGTCCCGCGACCCCGGCAGGCCCCGGAGGCGCGCGTGGAACACGACGACGCGCCGTCGACCCGGGCATGGTCGTCCTACAAAGGTATCGTTTATTTGTTTCTTTTGAGGTAGATACACAAAAATGCTAGTTTTCGCCCAACATAATAGTACAGTTAGATTAAAGTGACAACAGCTGCTATGTTAATCACTAGCTCGTTCCGGATGATGTACACAACGAAGCTGCTATTTTTGGTTTCATCCCTAAAGCCTCATTTAGACGATGCAAGAACTCGCACGCGAATTGCGTTACATTGCGGACTTTATACGTACAACGAAGTCAGTTGATCAAACAAATACCGCAATGCAGTGAAACTCGCATGCGAGTTCTTGCTCCGTTTAGATGAGGCTTAATATTAGAAAAGTGCTGTTTTTACATACCGGCTTCTACTTTTTAAACGTAGGTTCTAAAACCTTGGGAGGTGATCATCTTTGGATTGTCTATCAATATTCTATTCTTTGGCATTCACATCTTGAGTCAATTGGAAGATTTTTGATTCAGAACAATGAAAATTCTTCAAAATCATGCAGCAATTGTTTTTGCTATACAGGTGTAAAAAACCTTGCTTTGCTTATGTTGTCCTTGTTAAAAAATACTCTTCATAGAAAACCTATTTTTTATCAAAAAGTGACCGCTAAATTCGCAAGGTCTGAGTTCAATGTAACTTTACCATATACGAAACACAAATGAATATGTGTCATTAAGCTGCTTTGACAAATTGTACTCTTACAAATGCGATCTTCCAACAAGCACTATTTTTTTCTAGATTAATTTTGGTCCACTTAACCAAACTAAAACATGCGTTAAGTACCTATCAAACTATGAACAGATTTCTTATTCACGGTACAAAACATTCAAAACATTTTATTTTTCCACTTAAAACTGTCACGCCCACTTTGTTTCATTTTTTACATCATATCCCTCATACAATAATAATATAATCCATTGCCAAAAAAATAAAAAAAGAATTTGGATACATACGTAGCTTTGATTTTGGTATAATATTTATTTTTATGGCAATAGAGCAATGATATTGATGGCAAATAGTTATATCCAACTAATTATAAATATACAACCAAAAAGTAGGTATATCAAAAGTCTGTCTGAGTCTTCTTCTTTTCGTGTAGTGGTACATTTAAATAACTATGCTGTTGGGGCCCAGTAAGTGGCCACTGTTAAGCTGCCTGTCCACAAAACCAGAGTGAAGCTACAAAGTTGAGAAAATAACAAACTGTGATAAATAGTTAATTAACAAATCAGTAATTTGCGATAAGGCTTACTGATGAGTTGAAAGACAACACCTTGAGTCCTAGTACGTTGCAAACGGCTAAGCTGCACTGCAAATATTTTCAAAAAAATAATTTTCTTAAAGCCAAGAGTTCTGTAACCCATTTATAGATCTCGTAGGTATAACCATAGTTTCTCGTTCCACGTTACAAAAGCAGATAATTTAAATAATTGAGAAATTGTACTAATTGAATGTTTATGGTAAATTTAAAAATTAATGTTTTAAGGGATGTGTAACAAGTGCAATATAACAGTTTTTAAAAACCCAGAAAGTGCGAAAACATCATTTAATTTTCTACTGTATTTGTCCACTGAGCATGGACGTTACTGATACCTTTGAAGATCAGAGACATTTGACACACGAGGTCGATCACGTTCGGTAGCTTAAAAAGACTCGAACTAATTCCTTTACCTATCATAACTTTAGTTCATATAACTAAACCATAAAATGACGTCAGACACGTGTGTTCAGGATCGACAGCAGATGGTATATAATAGGTCAGTCGACTCACAGCATCACAGTTCAACTTGAGCTTCATCCACATTAGGTTTTGAGTGTTCCAACAACTACTATACAAAATGAAACTGGTAAAATATTGATCTTTATTTTGTGCAAAAATTACATAATATAATAAACTGTCTAAATACCACCGCGTTTTCTCATGTTCCACTAAAGTACAATATTGAATTGAAACACTTCAAAAATGTGCATCAGTACTAAAAGAAGTTTACCCAAATTGTGCTGTGAAGTAGGCTGTTTTTTGAAGTAAAACATTTAGTAAGACTTACCCTTGATAAAAGGTCAGAAATGAGACGGCAGGTTGAATTAATTATAGTCCATATATTTCGGGAAAACTTCAACTTAAACAATTCTCCTTGGCCAATTTTTGGCAAGATACATCTCTCTCCTCCAAAATGTCGAATCTCTAGTAATGGCTGTGTTCGCGTCGCTTCCTGTCCACAAGTCCCCGACGGAAGTCGCTCCCAACCAATCAACGTTCGATTGCAGCACAGATTATTAATAAGCTAGAAGTTCCTTAGTGAATGACAGATGAGTTAATACCCCATCTATGACGCGAACACAGACATAAAAATTATTATGTAACTATAAAATAACATGTTAAGTATTATTGAAAAAAACATTTAAATTCTCTTAAGTTTATTAAAACGCTAACAGTCGGCCTTTCCTGACACTTACACGTCCCGTGGAAGGACAAATATTTTGATAGACAACAAAAGTTTTACTAAGTACACAAACATTTTGATACATCATTGCTTTTTACAATTTCCTGAATAGTACGCAGTGTTTAGCTTTACAATATCCTGGTTATGAGATAAACAATAAACAAATGAATAAGACAATCTCGAAAAAAAAAATATCAACAACTTTCTTATCTGTTATCAAAAACCTCCACAATGCGGTAAGGGCCACGGAGTTTGGGAACTAATTTTCTACTTTTCCCAGTCGATGGGATTTCTCTTTCCACTCGAACTAAATCACCTATTTTAAAAGTTACTCTTTTCCTACCTTTATCAAATCGTTTCTTTTGTTCTGACTGATTCTTTTCTATATGTTGTGAAATCTCTTCTCTTATATTTTCAATGTTGTCTTCTACTTCTACAGAATCATCAATTATGTTTAAATTTAATAAAGCATTAGGGGTGCCGATCAAGTCAACCCCGAATAATGCTTGAGCCGGTGTTTTTCCGATTCCCTTATTTATAGTATTGTTTAGGCCCCACTGTATTTCGGATACACATTCATCCCATAAATGTTCTGGCTTATTATGATTCGCTGCAGTTAAAGAAGCTAGGACGGTACGATTGTAGCGTTCTACTTGTCCGTTAGCACGGGGCGTAGACACAGCGTTCAAGACGTGCTTAATACCTAACGTTCTTAAATACTCTTCAAAACGTTTGGACGTAAAGGAACTACCCCTATCCGAAATAATTCGAGTAGGGACGCCAAAAGTGTGAAAATAATTTTTCAAAGTAGATATGGAATATATCGATTTGGTATTTTTGACTGGGGCAAGTATGATATATTTTGTGAACGCATCGACAATTAAAAGCAAATAAGCGTTTTTCTTTTTGCTTCGTACAAAGGGACCCAAGTGATCTATATGCAAGGTATGAAAGGGACGTTCAACCTTAGGTATCGGATGAAGTTCACCTGCCCTTTTGCCGGCTGGTATTTTTGAGTGAGCACATTGCAGACAAGACTCAACATACTTTTTAATAAATCGCCTCATTTTGGCGAACCAGTAATTGCTCTTAATTTTATCATAGGTCTTATCGAAGCCGTAGTGACCTATATCGTCGTGATGAGCCTTTAACACCTGCCATCTAACCCCTTTAGGTACTACCCAGCGATCTCCTGTCTCGGTTTTTCTATACAATAGCCCTCTTTTAATCACAAAATTGTTTTTAATCTCTAATACACCGTTTGTATCTTCATCTTTTAATATTGATATAATACGTTGTAGTTCCGGGTCACTGTGTTGTACCGTTGCTATCCATTTAGTTTCGATACACCGTACTTCGACAAAATCAGGTTCAACTGGATTTCGACTTAGTGCATCCACGTGAGACATGGTGGAGCCGGACTTGTATATTATTTTAAAATCATACTCTTGCATGATATTCCACCATCTCGCTACTCTTGGTAAAATATCTCTTTTTTCAAATGTAGCCCGCAAAGAATTACAATCCGTAACAATAGTAAACGGTATGCCTATTAGATAAGTTCGAAATCGTTGCAAGGAGCTCGCTACCGCCAAAGTCTCTAAATCGTAGGAAGTGAAACGAGACTCTTCCGGTGAGGTCTGTCTACTATAGTATGCGACAGCGTTAAAAGGTGCGTCTTTACTCGCTCGCTGTAATAGAATACCAGCAATGCCTATTTTTGAAGCGTCTGTATGGAGTTGAGTCTCAGACGCAGGATTGTAGAATGCTAGTATAGGGCGTTTCACTAATTCTCCTTTTAAGGCTTTAAAAGCATTTTCCTCAGCGTTCTCCCACTGCCATTTAGCGTCTTTCTTCAAGAGTTGGGTAAGTGGTCGAGCTATTGATGAAAATCCTCTTATAAAACGACGAAAGAAGCTACACAGTCCTATGAACTGTCTAACTTTGTGTTGGTCAGTAGGGCGAGGAAATACGTCTACGGCATTTATCTTAGATTTACCCGGCCTAATACCATCAGCACATACTTCAAACCCAAGATAGTTTATTGATTCTTTCAAGAAATCACATTTAGACAACTTAAGCGTAATGCCAGCAGTACGAAATAATTCTAAAGTTGATTTCAATTTATGGAAGCCCTCCTCTATGGTTCTGGATGGTATAATGACGTCATCCATATACGCAAATGCTTCTTTAAATCGCGCGTTACCTAGTATATTGTTTATGGCCCTTTGAAAATTTGATGGTGCATTTACAAGTCCAAACGGCATCCTGTTGAACTCATAGTGCCCATCAGGTGTTATGAAAGCTGTCAAATGTTTTGAGGCTTCAGACATGCATAGTTGATAATAACCGGACATAAGGTCGAGAGTCGTATAATATTTGTAACCGGATAGACTATCTAGTTGGTCGTCAATTCTAGGAATAGGATAATGCTCCTTAATGGTTTTCTTGTTAAGAGCCCTATAGTCAATGCATAATCTGTACTCCCCAGTCTTCTTTTTAACAAGGAGAACAGGAGAAGCGTAATTTGAAGTAGATGGTCTAACTATTTCCGAGTCCTCGAGTTCCTGTACCATATCGCGAACTATTTGTCGTTCAGTGAAAGGCATGCGATATGGCCTGTAAACTACTGGGGTAGTATCGCTTAACTTTATATCCATCTCGGTATTCTTAATACATCCTAACTCTCTAGTAGAAAAAGCAAAACAGTCTCTAAATTCATTCAAAAGGGAAGTTAACAGAGTTAGATCATTTTGATTAATTTGGTCACTAACCGATAGCATGCTAGTGTCAATAACATTAACCGAAGAGTCATTTTCAACACATTGTTCTATCTTATTGATGGTATGACAATTTATTTCAGTTATGGGGAGAGCTCGAGACAAAAGTGTGTCTTTATTTAAGATGAAATCAGTTACTAATAAACTACTCAACTGTAAGGTCGCCTTACCTTGAGTTAACTCCAGAATACAAGGCATGATATCATACATCTTGCGTGGTTGAGAGCATAGACCAGGTTCAACCAAAACTGAACCGTCATATGTTGGGTTCGAGTATACTGCTACATCGGCGCAACCGGTTACAGTGACCGTCTCACTGACATAAAGTTCTACACATTTCAGCTCTTTCAACGTTTTGTCTTGGATAATTAAACTGTCTTTAGTCTTATACACTACTATATGATTTTGCTCCGTAAATGTTTGACCAACCAGTAATGATACTTTCAAAAAATGATCTGGGACTATCAGTACTTCTACGCATGCTTTTACTAAATCTATCTCAATTTCTATATTAGACTTTCCTATACAGTGAACCAAAGAATTTCCGAAGCCCCTCAAAATCGGTAACTCATTATAAGACAATATCATGTTCAATGATTTTGCATCTGATTCTCTAAGCATAGTAATTTGGCTGCCAAAATCTATGAAACAATTCAAGGTCTGTCCATTAATATTTGCAGTTTTAAAATATTTCGTGTCATTATCCTGTTCCTTTGAAATATTCAAGACAGTCTTATTAGTCTCGGACTCGGGTTTATTGGGACAATCGGAAACCACGTGACCTACTTTATGACAGTGATTGCATCTTTTAATTGGGTGTTTACATTTAAAATATGGGTGACCTTCTAATCCACAATTATAACACTTTGATATCTTATCTTTACTATACCTATCTGTATTATCCTTTAATTTATTACGTCTGTTGTCAGAAACGCTTGCCTGTTGGGTCACCTTAAACCTCTCATTTCGTTTGGTGGTTCTTACATTACGAAGATAGACTAACAATTTATCTGGCTCGTTAAATTGAACAGCTTCTGCGCTAGTCCTAACTGATCTATCCTCAATACCAAATAATAAGCAATCTATGGCGTTTTTACCAGTAATGTTACATCGATTCATAAGGACAATCTTTTCATAATAATACTCTTCCAAATTATCCCCAAAATGTGCTTTACAGGCAAGCATTTCTGTCAACAGTTGACCATATTATTATCATCACAAGGAAATGCTAAACGCAACTTATGTTGCCACTCAGTCCATGTAAATAACAAACTAGGTAAGCCTTGGTACCACTTTTGTGCTAACCCAACTAATTTTGGTAAAGCATAATGAATTATTTGTCGTTCTGTCCAATTATAAATCTTCGCACATTCGTTTACTTTAGTAATCCATACATCAATGCTCTGATTCCGCTTGGTTGGGTCAAATTCAGGTACAACGTTTAAAGTTGGATAACGTTCAGAATTTCCATCTGTGCGGATAGATTTAACTAGTTCTCTAAGAACGTCTGTGAAACTAGAATCTAAAATAGTGGATTGGTTACTTGGCAATGGTAATGCGTCAAGATCAGGAGCAGCTGGTGCACTTGGGCGCTCCTCGCAGCGCTGACTGCTTGTCCCGGCTTGCGGTTGTTCTGCCGGGTCCTCTCCCTCGAGTAATTCAGGAGTACGGTAACGACGCCTTCTGTCCCTGTCTCGCCGCGAACTCTTGCGCCGAGAATGCTTGCGTCGGGCTCTGCGACTGCGTTGGCTCTCTGGGGACGACTCCGATTCACTGCTGGAGCCCTCAGAGTCCCTTACGCGTTTCCGCGTTCGTTGACTTGGCATGTTTTTATTTCCTTTTTACTTCACTGTAGTGAGCGTGGTTTCCACCAAAATCGTTCCGTGTTTCGGTGGTATCCCACTTCTGACCTGATAAAAGGTCAGAAATGAGACGGCAGGTTGAATTAATTATAGTCCATATATTTCGGGAAAACTTCAACTTAAACAATTCTCCTTGGCCAATTTTTGGCAAGATACATCTCTCTCCTCCAAAATGTCGAATCTCTAGTAATGGCTGTGTTCGCGTCGCTTCCTGTCCACAAGTCCCCGACGGAAGTCGCTCCCAACCAATCAACGTTCGATTGCAGCACAGATTATTAATAAGCTAGAAGTTCCTTAGTGAATGACAGATGAGTTAATACCCCATCTATGACGCGAACACAGACATAAAAATTATTATGTAACTATAAAATAACATGTTAAGTATTATTGAAAAAAACATTTAAATTCTCTTAAGTTTATTAAAACGCTAACACCCTTAACACCGAAGTGTTTTGTTGAAGAAGTAGTGAAACAAACAACCGAAAAAGTTTTTTTTCACCTCACCCGCTCGGAAAGATTCTATTTCTCATTCAAAATCTGAGCGGAAAACTCCATTTTGTGCTCTAGAGCACAAAGTGTTGTTTAAAATTCGAACACGTCTTGTATTCAATTGTTTTCTACTTTTCTACACTGGCAGGCGAGCCACCCCCACTACATTTCCTCGCTGTGTGAGGTGAAAAGTTTTGTGTTGCACTCGGCAGCAAAGTTTTTCTGCGTCTCGCACTTCGCATCGCTCAGGATTCTATATTTGAACCGCTCGTTTCTCTCGCGGTTCAATCTTAGAATCCTTCGCTCGCTCAGTTTTCAATTCAAGTACTCGCGCCAAAAATCAACTTTGCAGCCTTGCATAACAAATAACTATTTTTCTTCTTCAAAAATACAATTCGTATCTATATCTACTTAATAATATTAAGCTAAAGAGTTCGATTGAACGTGCTAATCGCAGGAACTTCTGCTTTGTTGAAAATGTGTCAGATATTACATTTATCGAGGAAGGCTTTAGGCTATACATATAAAATCAACCTACGACCAAAAGCAGCCGAGCAGCGCCCGGGTGAAACCGCTGAAAACGATACCTAGTGTAATATAATTATGCTTTATTTGTCTCCGCAGTTCATGTTCGCCGTTCTTGTAGCTGTGGCCGCTGCAGCTCGTCTGGAACACCTGGAACGCGCCTACCTTCCCCCCTTCGGATCTAACTTCGGCGCTGCTGGAGCTGGTCTGGGTCGCAACTTTGGTGGTAACTTCGCTGGCGCCACCTCCAACCAGTACCTGCCTCCTGACCACGGACCCTCTGGTTCAAACGGTCAGCCCGAGTTCGCTGGATCACTTACAGGTATGATGAATTTAGGTATTTCGTACCTCAAAATTTAAATATGTGAAAGATTTTTCTTCAGAATTTACAGGGAAATCGAACAAAATCATGCGCCAATGATCTGTCTAAACGATCATTTAATTAATTGTCTTCAAGTCAAATCAGTTAATTGTCTTTAAATCAAATATTATGAATGTTTCATTCATAATTGTGTTTGTCAAATGGTTTTTTTTTATTAATTTGTGGTGGGGTTGCTCTTGTCAAGCAGATGACAAAGTCTAGGATGGAGTGAGCTTACTCAGAAGAAGTCTCTTTACTCATAGCTTTGAATTGATTCAAGTTGTATGCGTTCAGGAAGACAGATACACATGAGTGAATGGTTTTCAGATGTATCAATATTTTATTTATTTTTATTTATTTATTTATTCATAATTAAAAAAAAAATCATAACGTCACGCGCGGGGTCTTGCCAGACCCCACGCGCTATTTTTTAACTATAACTTTTTAAATTTACGTGTAACAATCGTGCCTTCTCAGTTAAACTCAATGCTTTGCACAGGCTATCGATAGGTGGAAGTATGTCACGCTCCCGCTAAGGTACTAGGTATAGTACTTACTTGGGGATACCTGTGGACCCCACCCGTTACTTTACGTTAGCATACATTTTCAATTTGTGTATTTGTATTTTTCCATCTTTTTTAGAGTTAGCGTTCTGATAACAGCAAATATTAGTCGCCAACTCTCAAAAAACGCCATTAGTATAAATCTCAAAGGATTTTAATGACTCTAATAACAAACAATTTATAAGACAAGACACAAACTTAGTACTGAAAAATAGTAATATTCAGGCGTTGTCATTTTTTAAGTTTATCAAATAGTATTTTGTTGTTCTTTTAATTTTAAGTTCCTATTTTGTAAGAAAAAAATAATAATTTATTCAGAAGCAAATTATTTTATTAAATAGGTCGTTAGTTTCAGGATTCAAAAAGTCTCTGTGTGCGGGATGTTATTTGTGTAAAAAAAATCTCACTATCAAAACATTGGCTTTTTAAGAAATATTAAATGATTTTCATAAACTTTAATAATATGTCTTGCCTTAGAATATTGATTTTTTGGGGATACTGCTGGACCCCACGCGTGACGTAACGTTACCTAAAAGAACGCGTGTACTTATAGGTTAATTTGACGGCACGGTTTGCGCAATGGCTGAGCGATCGACTGCTGCACAGTGTGTCGCGGGTTCGATCCCCGCACGGAACAAAATATTTGAATGATCTGCAAGTAGTTGTTCCGGGTCTGGGCGTTTGTGTATGTTAATTTCTATGTTTGTAAACGCACCTACGATTCAGGAAGAAATTCCTTGTGTGGGGCAACGTTTATTTTAAAATAAAAAAGTAATTTTTTCTTTCAGGATTCGGCGGCCAACAGAACTACCAGCAGTTCGGTGCCCCTGCCCACCAGTTCGGATCTCCCCTGGGCGGCCGCTACCAGCAGTTCGGTCAGCAGTCCGCGGCCGCCAGCCGTCAGTACCTGGCTCCCCACGCCGGCCCTTACCAGCAACCTCCTCAGCAAGCCTTCGACGAACAGACAGGATACCATTACTAAGAGATCTAACTACATAATATAATAAAATGTCGTTTTAATTCATCCTTTGTAGTCAGATGAATTATTTATATGTATAAGTACAAAATTGTATAAAAATGTATAATATATAGTTGTGTATAATATTACTCACTTGAATTTTATTGAAATCATCAAATTCGTAATAGTCATAACTTTATAATGGATGTAGCACGTGGACCAGCAATAATTATATTAAAAAAAACGTGATAATTGTTTAGCAGAAAAAAAAGTTGTTGCCAATCATCATGAATCAGATTTATTTTGTTTTTGAAAAAATAACACGCATTAATTTATTCAAAATCTATCAGTTGTTGGCCAAATCACTAGTAAACCTATCTTGTATAAAACAAAAATCAACCACTGAATGCTGTGAACGTGATGCGTAAGCGCATAAGTTCCGATGGTTTTCGTCTACGGTTTATATTAATCTTCTATGAAAAAATATTTAAAGCTTTATGTGGAATGAAATTTTCGAAACGTCACAGAAAGGCATTTGAGAATGAAATGAAAGATTCAACCTAGGCTAATTTGTGAAACGTCTTTTTTTTTTTTTTTTTTAGGTGGTAAAATCATCAAATGAGTTCTCCCGCCCTGGGTGGGGCAGAAGGGACTGTCAGACTCTTACTGACTAAAATCCACCCGTGTTCCTTCCTATACCCTTTACGTTCCGGGGCCACGGTAACCTGGGTTAAGAAAAAACCCGCGACCCCAGCAGGCATTTGGCGCGAAACACGACGCGCCACCGACCCGGGCTTGGTCCTTGGTCGGACGGCGAGCTACCCATAACTCACCGTCCGCAAGCCCGCTCCACCGCTGTGCCCTCTGCTAATCAGAGGGACACGCGTTGGAGCGTCCACACGACAGGCTATTCGCATACGGGCAAAGAGACCCCTTAGGCACACAGTGCCTAAGGAAGAGTTTTTGCCCGCATCCCAGGGTGCACCGGCCCGAAAAACTGGTCTTCCCCCCGGACGTATCCGAGAGGGAACTCCAGTCCACGGGCGCACGTGGAGGTTTCCTGTCATAGCACCCCTTGTGAAACGTCTGGAGTATTCATTCAGAAGAAACAGGGTCAAGTCTACGAATGTCATTTTTCACGAATATTGCTCATCCAATTTTCATATTATGATTCTCATGAACATTGTGCAATTTCAATCATAATTAGACATTCATCCAAATTAATTAACAGACACATATTTCTATACAACGCACGTCTAACATTAATAACGTATGTATTCACGCATCGTAATTAAAATATTCAAGATCACGACCCGACTGGACACTGAACTCCAGATGCTTTCCGAACAAAGTAATTGATTTATACTTTGGCAATATTATTTGTTAATTAGACTTGTTTTATAGCTTCGGTGTTTCCATTTTGTGATACAGCTGTCGTGCATGTCATTTTGACGTCACTGACGTGCTGCGTGTCGTAGGTTCGATATCCGCACGAAATAAAAACGCCGACAGAAAGTTGTTCCGGGTCTGAGGGTTTGTGTAGGTGATTTAATTTTTTTGTAAACGTACCCACATTACAGGAAAATTATGAGAAGTGAAATGTTTTTGTATAAAAATAAAGAAAAACTAAATAAAACCTAATTTTATTTAATCTTCTGTCTGCCTGTTTCCCACTGCTGGACAAAAGCTTTTCTGCACTCCTTCTACTTCTCAGCTATCTGCGCCCGCGATCCAGTTCCTCATTACAGACACTCAAAATGATTTAGGATAAGGGCAGGTGAACGATAAAGATGATGAACTATGATCAGGTAAGTACACGCGTCATATAACACGCAAAAAGTTGCGCACTAATCCATTCATAACTTACTGAGACCCTTACGTCACTAAAGCAATTAATGGACCATAGCAATAGACCAATTAGACCAAAAAAAAAACAAAAAATAATAAGAATAAGAAGCCTATCAAATTATGGCAGATGTGTATAAAGCTTTGTAGGAACATCTTCGATAATTTTAGTACAAGAGCTACCCAATACATAAGTATTTTTATTTAAGTAGTATCTTATTACTTAGTACCAAAAAGAGCAAATAACTGAAATATACTATTAATATTAAAATTTACTGAAAAAAAAAAACAGATCATCGCTGATATTCAAACGCGTGTTCATCGATGTATAAGGCTAACGCGGTCTCAGCAGAAACCGCGACAAAATTATGAAGAAAATAGTGTGAACAAAGTTGTTGCAGGCTGGTAGCGGTACGGAAAAACGTCAGCTCGTAGCTCTAACTTAGTATCCTATTCCGATAAACATCGTGTGCGTGTTGTATACGATAGAAAGCAGTTGATAGTCCAAAAGAATTAAAAAAGTCCTGACATGTAGGTACACACTATTAAACTCTTATACAGGCAGTTAACTAAAGAAGACCTTCAATAAGGTCGGTATGGTGGTAACACGATATATTGCCAAACTTTATTATAATCGATTATATTGCAAGCAGAGCATCCACTAGTTCACGGTCTGGGTCATGATCTTGAACATTTTAATTACGATGCGTGACTACTGTATGCATACGTGAAGCTATGTTGAATAGAAATGCGTGATTTATTCATTTAGATCTACGTCTTTGCAAACAGTAGTCGCAAGTTATGGAGATTGCGGACGGCAAGTGCGTAGCTCGCCGTCAGATCAAGGAGAAGACCCAGTTTGGAGTCAGCACGAGGAGATGTCTTCTTACTGAAGGGGCATTTAAAGAGCTATACGTCTGCCGGGGTCGCATAAATGGAACGCAAAGAGCTCAAGCTAAGGACTCATTTCTACTCAACCCAGAGTAGGAGGACTCATTTGATGATTTTCCATCCCAAAAAGGTTTCATGATGACTGTGATCATCATGAAACCAAGTTATACTGATAGTATAACTTTTTTATTTACCTACTAGTGTTTGCCCGCGGCTTCGCTTGCGTTAATTTCGAATTTGAGAAACAATACGGATCATGTAAGTGGCGCCATCTGGAATATGAACGTATTTGTTTTTTTTTTCTCGGCAACAGCTCTCTGCTATTTTTCGGGATGAAAGACCCTTTAACCGTGTCTATAATCCTGACAACGTATATGCAAAATTTTGGGACCTTCGATTCAGTAGGTAGTTTGCGTGAAAAGGTAAAAAACAAACAAACTTGCATTCATAATATTAGTTTAGATCAATAATGTCATACCTACGTAGGTACCTACTACCTGGGGGTGTATTACAAGCTCTTAATTCCTGTCAGTTTACGCCTTAAAGTGAACTGCCTTGCTTAGTCGTATTACGATCACACAATGACGGGCAGTAAAACGGTCACGTGACCTCATACCGACTTCTGCCTGTGCTTGTGCCTGGAAATTTCGTATTACAAGCTACATAATGACATTTCAAGGCCGGATTAACTGTCAAAATTGGCATCTCCAAAATCATTCAGTTTACGCCACTTTTTAGTAACTTTTACTGACTTGTTTCGTTTAATTTGTCTTTAAACAGTTGAAACTAACTAAATTAAACTTTGGTATTAATAATGGAGGCACTACAGAATATCTGGAGAGTGCATACACGATATAATCTCAGCTGACGAGCTTTACATAAAAAGACGACAAAGTTTTTACCTTTTACGACACATATACACTCATTTACTGAACGCTAAGCAATAAATATAATTATTTATATACGTAAACATTTACTCATATAGTAATATATTGTTCTAAATAAAAAACATGTTACTCCTGAAAAAATTGTTTTATTTGTCGTAGTTCCATCAGTGTAAGAAAAAAATATACAGAGCTTAGATTTGAGACATTGATGACGAAATAAATAATCTTTCGTAGCAATGGACGTAGGGTTGAATAAACCAAAAAAAATGTATGATCAACTCAAACACTTCAAATTAATAGCCTCGCGCAGCATCATTCCAGAAATGGTACAGTCCAATGGAGCCAAAACTTGTGTTCAATATTTATTTGGGTACATTGGGCACTGTCTTTAATGTATCAGCAGACATTTTTAATTTCACTTCCTCGATTGCTTCTGGTACCACAATTTCTCAGCCAATTTTAAGAGAACTAGGTACACTGTCTTTCGGTTTGAATAAACGTCCTAGGTTTTATCATTCCTTCACTTGTTGAAACATTTCTAGCTCTTGCTTTAAAAATTAGAACATTGTTGTGTTGGAACAGCTCCATTTTTCAAAATTTTCCGCTCATGACTTAGTCTATTTTGTTTCCTTACTTTCTCTGCGGTAGGAAAACGGTGTGCTTCTTTATTAATGCAGTAAAAAGCACTAAATAGTGGCATTATAAATAAATAGAATACGATAATCTTGTTTGTTTTGGTTTAAAACAAAACCGCCACAGACTAAAAAAGTATCGCAATACGATCGTTCAGAAACAAACCCCTTTGTGAGAGTTTTATTTGGTATTAAGTTTTTGCATAAAATGACAGTAAATGTTGGTCAATTTGATTGTAAATATTTAAATTGTAATTGAAATACAGTTTAACTCAAATATCTCCTAAACCTACAATGAAAAAGATTTTTTTCACACACAATTTATAAAACCGGTAATCATCGGTAAATTTTCGTTTCGATTCTTGAACGAATTCGCTAGCCCGTCATAATCATCCAGAGACAAGTAATCCAGGATGATTCCTTGCAGAATTACGTACGTCATAATACGAAATAGAACAAGCCTGCTTAAGGCCGTAAAGTCAACTGCTCGAAAACTGCAAGGAATTAAAAAAGGTTGTAATACCCCCCCTGGGCTTCCTCCCAAGGTGTTTGATGGGGGAAATTGAAACAGCCAGGTCAAGTTTTGAACTCATAGGTGTGGATCACTGATCCAGCAGTTTGATGACCCCAAGCCACGTTTATTATCCACAGATGCAGTGCTTACACCCTAGGACCCGTTACAATAGTGGCAAGAGGAGAGGGTTGCCGTGTGTTGATCTGATTTGCCGAAAATTTATACATCCACAGTACTTATGTATCGGCGTGCGAATCTTAACACCGCGATTCAGAAATTGTCTCAAATAAAAAGCACCATCTATCGACAATTAATGAACTATTTTGTCTGATTCGCGATTAAACAAAAATAAATTAAACACAAAATAATAGAAACACTGATTGTCTTCGAATCTTTCAAATTCCTACGCCTCGAAACAATTACAGTAAAAAAAAAAAAACAACTTAAATTGTAGGTAGCTACAATTTAAAATCAGTGTAGATTTATATTCTAAGGACTATTGAAAAAAAAATTGTAATGAATTAAAATTGCGAATAATATTGAAGTAAAAGTATGCACAATATTTTTTTTTAATTATTTGAAACTCTTAGGACAAATAAAAACAAAAAAATGAAACAAAAAGTGAAAAAGAAAATTGCAAGATTTGATCCTGAGACCCCTTGCACGAAAGTCAAGCAGGTTACCAACCAGACTGGCTAGTACGCTCACAGTAGTTTCAAATAGCGGTTTTTATACAAATGTCAACAATGACTGAAAAACAACATATTATAACATTGCTAATCCCCCAAGGAGAATAGCGTAATTATACATATCCTATTAATTGAAGAGCAGTTTAAGGAATATTTGAGAAAAAATTGAATAAATAATATCCAGTGGTTTAGCTTCCAACTCCAAACAAACATTTGAAAACAAAAAAATTCAAAATTGCTTATCTCCCAGGGAAAATAGCGTAATAATACATAGCCTATTAACAGAAGCATATTATTAGAAATATTTGAGGAAAATTTGATCGACAACTTTACAGTAGTTTAGGAGATAGATCAAATCAAAAAAACATAAAAAATTTCGAATATCGAAAAAAAAAGTTGATTAGGCATCAGAATCGATCCCTTATCTCGAAAAAAATACAAAAAGAAAAAAATATTCAATGTACAGGAATGACAGCTCTACGATTTTATTATATGTAAAGAAGATAAAGATTTTTTTCAAATTCTGGTTCACAAAGAGCCACTATAAACAACCACATTTTGTATTAATTACGATACCCAGACCACCTGACAGATCAATTTAATCCTATATCTCCTATTTAAAACTAAATAATGTTTTTGGTCGTAAAAAGAAAAAATTAAATTTTTGAATCCTTTTCACAATTTTTTTAAAAGTTTTTAAAAAAATTTTGAAAAGGATTCAAAAATCTAAGCCCATCTAATTTAGTTCATGAGACGTTCTTACCAAAAGAGCTATCGCAGTCATGCTCAGTCAAAGACAGAAATGAAATTAAAAAATAATATTATACACAGCTTTTATTACATAGTTTGTACATTACAAATTATTCAATGACTTTTGTTACATTTACACTACATTCTACTATTTAGAACACTTAGTAATGGTATCCGGTCTGTTCATCGAAAGCTTGCTGAGGAGCTTGCTGGTGGGAGCCGGCGTGGGGAGCCAGGTACTGACGGCTGGCGGCCGCGGACTGCTGACCGAACTGCTGGTAGCGGCCGCCCTGGGGAGATCCGAACTGGGAGCTGGGGGCACCGTACTGTTGAGCAGGGGAACCGAACTGCTGGCTGCGGTAGTTCTGCTGGCCACCGAATCCTGGAACAATGGAATTATACGTAGGAGCAAAAGCATAAAGAAGCAACGAAACTGAAGTGGTATTTCTTTTAATTTAGATTAGTTTCTCTCTTGGACTCAATCTAACCCAAAAGCAAAAATGAGATCTAAGATGAAGCGAGCTAACTCAGAAGAAACTGTAGCGCCCGTGCACTGACGATAAACAGTTAATTTTCTATGACGGCAGTCTGCATGATTCATTTTTAAATGGTCTTACCGTGAACAGATCCAGCAAATTGGGGCACACCGTTGGAACCAGAGGGTCCGTGGAAAGGAGGCAGGTACTGGTTGGAGGTGGCACCAGCGAAGTTACCACCAGCGTTGTGACCCAGACCAGCTCCAGCAGCGCCGAAGGCACCAGAGTGAGATCCGAAGGATCCATGGGCACCATGAGAACCTACCCCTCCATTAGAACCGAAGGGAGGAAGGTAGGCACGTTCCAAGGATTCCAGACGACCTGCAGCGGCCACGGTGAAGAGAGCAGCGATCACGAACTATGAACACAAAATAAATTATAACAATAAATGAGTTACTAAGTGGTACACTAGAAGTCATGGATGGGTGTTTTAGAAATTGTCAAAAAGTGATGGTTCATAGGATTCTATTATTATGGGCCTGTGTTGTCTCACTCTAAGACAACGAAATCCTCCTTTCCCACTTTCTACCTAGGTTCAAACCCTTTTATTTCTTTTTGCTTTTTGATAAACTTTCTCAACGAAATAAGGTCAAGAATTTTTCACGTCATGTTATCAACACTGTTCTATTATACCACAAAAAATAATTGAAACCAGAGACAATTTATTGCCAAATATTAGCACTAAAGAAAATATATTAATTACCAGTTTCATTTTGTACAGTAGTTGTTGGAACACTCAAAACCTAATGTGGATGAAGCTCAAGTTGAACTGTGATGCTGCCAGTCGACTGACCTATTATATACCATCTACTGTCGATCCTGAACACACGCGTCTGACGTCATTTTATAGTCTAGATAATAAACTAAAGTTATGATAGTCCAAGTAATTAGATCTAGTCTTTTTGAACTACCGAACGTGATTGACCTCGAGTGTCGAATTTCACTGTCATTTTCAAGGATTGCAAAGAAGCACAATGTGTATGGCCTGGTATTTTGGTTCTTATTGGAATCTTAAAGTTGTAATTGCCTTTCCAAATCATAATTTTTACTTAAATATTATGGCGATCTTAATACGACTTGACATTGTGGCCTTTTAAAAACTAAGTATGACATCTGTAAGTTATATTATGCCATTAATCCTGAAGTCATTTAGGTCTCGACTCTGAAAATATGTTTTCGGGAAAGCTCCAGAGAGGCAATGCTTAAGTATAAGTCTCGCCACGAGACTTGATGGAAGTCGATGTCAAGTTTAGTATACTATAATGTTTTATCAGTCTGTCTACCACTGGGTTTATACAATGAAAGGTAATAGACAAACCCACAGACAAACATATCAACTTTTTCATTTGTAATATTAGTGCGGATTTAGATAAACTAATTACATTTTTTATTACATCAATATAGACCATCGTGCACAGAAGCCGACACGATTTAAAACGAATGTATTTCGGGTAATAGATACGTATCGGACACCAGATCAGTGTCTGGGTCACGATCTTGAACATTGAAGTTCTGCGAAGATCTTGTGTAAGTGGCCTATTTCACAACTGAGTAACTGCAACTTTTTGTAAAGTATCCTGTTACACTAACGCAGAATTTCTTGCAAAAGCAATAAGTAGAAAAAAAAGCAAGTCTCTTGTATTATTACTTACTTATTGTCTTTATTTCTTTTCTGTTTACACGTTATATTATACTAGCTGTTGCCAGCGGCTTCACCCGCTTCAACTCGAAAATTATCCCACGGGAACATAAAATCGGGATAAAAACTAACCATCAGGATAAATCCTATGTGTTAATCCAAGTTATAAACTATCTATGTACCAAATTTTAGCCAAATCCGTTCAGTGGTTTTTGGGTGAAAGAGTAACAAACATACCTACATACACATACATCATACATTCTCACAAACTTTCGCATTTATACTCGTAATATTAGTAGGATTTTACAACGTCATCATTAAAGTCATGTCATGTTTAACAAACATGTTGTGTTGTGATCGGCTTTCACTGGTACGTGATGCAGCTATAATAATAATAATAATATTCCACAACTATCACACAACGCTATCTAGTCCCAAGCTAAGCAGAGCTTGTGTTATGGGTACTAGACAACTGATAAACATACTTATATATTTCTAAATACATACATATTATAGATAAATTACACCCAGACACAGAACAAATGATCATGCTCATCACACAAACATTTGTCCTGGGTGGGAATCGAACCCACGACCTCCGGCATAGCAGTCAGGGTCACTAACCACTAGACCAACAGGCCAGTCCGCTGCTGAATATCAGTTTGTTACATGAAGCGACTGCCTATCTGACCTCCTAAACCCATTAAATGGATCAAAAAATATAATATACCTAGTACAAAGATAATACAGTACACTCGCTTTACTCTAGGTGCTCAGTGCAGCTAAACTCGCGAACAGAAAAAGACCTACAGACAGACTAAATTACTTTCACAGTTTTCAATATCAATAAATTATAGATTGTGTATATCGCTATTCAATTTATTATTGCATCAATGTAGATCATATGGCACAAGAATAGTTACATGAATGCAATTAGATCTATTTCAGCCAAAGTATTTCACGTATTTTATACCTATCTGAAATCAAATCAATGTATGACTCGTGTTCTTGAATACTAGATAGATTACATTAGGTGTAACATTACATCTTGTAAGTGGTCTATTTCACAATTGAGTGATTGAGCTTTTTGTAACGTATTCTGTTAAATTGTTTACATACTATGTCAGTTCTATGCGGAGATCTAGTTACCTTAATTACAAAATAAAATCTTTTTTAAAAAAAATGTAACCGCCTTCAAAAACAACCACAAAAAAGGGTAAAATAACCTACAAAACTTTTCTTTCGGAAGTCGGTGACTTTTTTTTATTAATTTCGTTGTCTTTTTTGCCTAGATGATAGTAGCTTATTTTTCACTGCCAACTGCAGACAGCATTAATGGGCGACTCGCTGTCCGACTATGGACCATGGATCGACCGCGCGTCGCATTCTATGCGCGCCTCAAAGATCTGTCAACCTAATCACCCCCTGGGAAAAGGGCCCCGGCCCTTTTAGAGGTCCAAAACCTGCCGGGGTCCCGGGACTAACAGGTGGTACCGTGGCCCCGTAACGTAAAGAGCTGCCAGCAAAATGACGGGACCCCCTTAGAGGTACAAAGCCTACCGGGGTCGCGGGACTATCAGGTAACCGTAACTCCAGAATGTAAAGGGACATTGAAGGACCCCGTGGATTTCAGTCAGTACAAGTCTGACCATCCCTCCTACCCTGCCCTGGGTGGGAGAACTCATTTGATGATTTTACCACTTTACGCTAAAAAAAACTGCAGACAGCGTCAGCAGACGAGATGTTTCTGCGACTCTATTGGTTTCTATGAAATATTTTCCAGAGCTGTGACGTCCGAACGCAGATCTGTAGTGTAACCGACATGAGGCGATAAGACGTTGATTTTTTCTTAAAAAAAATATGTTTACGGAAGATTCAGACAGAACGCCACTGCGGAATCATAACTGCAGTACCTAACATAATATGCTCCGACGCGACGTGTCGCAGTGTCACGTCGTCTGCTGCTGCTGACCGGTTACGAACTCGTAGCTATCTTTTAAGTTCAATAAGTGTACTTCAAAATATTGACCAATGCAAAAAGACCTTGATGCAAAGCACGGAACACTATAGAAGCTACAACATTTTCTGTCTACTCTTGCATTAATCAATGAACATTTGCATTTTTTTTTCAACTACCTATACACTTATACAGTTGCAGTATAATGGCATTTATTTAATTATATCAGGCGCACGGTCTCTTACGTTGTTTCATGAATTATAGGAAACATGCACCTATACCAGTCAATTTTTGTAAAACATACTAGAGAACTGTTGTAAGGGTACTTTACCAGTGCCTCCTTTCTATCACAAGTTTTGTTTCATTTTCTTTCACTGCATTTTTAGAATTTGTTATGTACAGTAACTTATTAAACAAAGCTTTTTGCTATCACAACTCCATGTGACAGGGAACACACTTCCCCTCTTAGTGAACACTCATCTTTGGCTGCGCTCAGGATTCAAAAAATAGTCTTTCTTTTAAAATAGTGGTTTGCTCTCTTCGTAAACCATTCTGTGCTTTTAACTTCATTGTAAACTTACTTTCTTTCGGTATGCTTATGACGTTGTGAGATATTCCCTTTAGAAAGTGAAATAAAAACCAGTGCAGGTTTAAAATACGTTATGTACAGTTATTTATTAAACAAAACATTTGGCTAACACAACTTCTTGTTATACTGAACACACTTAGTAATGGTATCCGGTCTGTTCGTCGAAGGCTTGCTGAGGAGGTTGTTGGTAGGAGCCGGCGTGGGGAGCCAGGTACTGACGGCTGGCGGCCGCGGACTGCTGACCGAACTGCTGGTAGCGGCCGCTCTGGGGAGATCCGAACTGGGAGCTGGGGGCACCATACTGTTGGGCAGGGACAGCCTGGTACTGCTGGCCGTGGTAGCTCTGTTGACCACCGAATCCTAAAAGAATCAAAAAATAAATATCATTAATATTGTAGACACAGAAAGAGGTTTGCACCCTGCTTTTCTCCTGTTTATATTCTAACCTGCATTAATAAAATGAATCGTCTTATTGATAACTCAGAGAACGAAAGAGATGTTCACGATTATCTATAATTGTAGCTTTTAATCAATTTAAAGTAATCAGTTCTTCACCGATGACTTTGAACGGAATGTGAGTTCAGCCAATAACTGTAAAATAGTTCATAATTGTTCTGAACACAAAGAAGATTTTATGAATCAGTACCCTGAGTTTTCAGTATATGAGACGTAAAGTAAACTGGAACTTTGACATTTCAAATTGACAATTTTCAAGGAAAAATTAGTTCCTTCTTCGCACACCAGAGGCGCTGTTCCATTTCTTCATACAAGAAACGCTGTAAATACTGGAAAGACGCTGTAAAGCAAAAGAGTGAAAATTCGTGCTAAGGGTACAGGAAAATTGGCACTATAAATTATTAAGTCAGCAAGAACGAAATTAAATAAAACTTACCTTGGAGGGATCCTGCGAATTGAGGAGCACCGATAGAACCAGAGGGTCCGTGGTCAGGAGGCAGGTACTGGTTGGAGGTGGCGCCAGCGAAGTTACCACCAACGTTGCGACCTAGACCTGCTCCAGCAGCGCCGAAGGCACCAGTGTTAGATCCGAAGGATCCGTGGGCACCATGAGAACCAACGTCTCCATTAGAACCGAAGGGAGGAAGGTAGGCACGTTCCAGGTGTTCCAGGCGAGCACTGGCAGCCACGGCGATGAGAGCAGCTATCACAAACTATGGGCACAAAAATGAAAAAGTTGTTAATGTCAGGAGATAGATCTTAAAATACCACATTCAAGATCAAATTGCTCAGTTATTTTGAAATGATTTCAGCATGGTAAGGCTGCGGGTTGACAGCTTTTTCAAACATCAGAATGAAATTTAATATTAAATAAATATTGCACAAAACAGTTAATTACCAGTTTCATTTTGAATAGTAGTTGTTGGAACACTCAAAACCTAATGCTGATGAAGCTCAAGTTGAACTGTGATGCTGCGAGTCGACTGACCTATTATATACCATCCGCTGTCGATCCTGAACATACGCGTCTGACGTCATTTTATGGCTTAGATAATAAACCAGAGCTATCATACTTCATATAATTAGTACGAGGCTTTAAAAGCTACCGAACGTGATCGACCTCGTGTGTCAAATTTCACTGTAAAATTTCAAGGATTTCATTAATTTTGTGTGTTTGGAGGCGGTAGTCGTGACCCATAATTAGATGATGAGCCTATATATGTGGTGGCTTCGGCTATGATGATTCAATAAGCTTGAATAATCAAAGCAGAAGTGGTAAACAGTTGCGCAAGCTCTACTCGTTGGAACTTTGTTTCTTTGTGTTAGATTGGTTTTGTCAATGGTGAAAAAATAATACTGGTGAAAAACAAATCTCCGTCTAAAAAAATGGGTTTATTGAGAACTTTTTTAGATTGCCATTATTGTATCTTTGATGAGCAAAAGATTTCATGTACCTACTGCTCTTTAGTGTCACTTAGCAGCGTACTGTCATCGTGGACTCTGGCAGTCTTCCTAGATCCACTTATTGCGACAAGAGTAGCGTTTCAGTAGTAATATATAGAGAATCCAAATTTCTCGTTTTATCTTCATTAAAAATTGGTAGATTGAACAATGATCTTACGGCTTCAGATTAGCGAAATTACATCAGAAGAAAGCACAGGTGTGAATGGTGTTACGAATTAGGATGATTTTGTTAACGAGTGATATGAAACTGGCAACGGTAAAACAAGTGGTTAATTTACACAGGGTCATCGACCTGTGGTTCTTAACCTATCAACGAAATTCATTGAAAACTTTTCAAGCATTAAGTTATTACATCGGAGGTACTAGCACAAGTTCTATGTATTTGACCATACTTTGTACTTGAAGTCTTAGTCTAAATGCTGCAGATAACTCGTAAAAAACGCTTCAAATGTACGAACGATGAACTAATTTTATCCATATCAAATTAACGTCAAAGTTCACGTTCACGTCACAAAACTCTACTAGATGATAGGCTGGTATTGCAACTCCCTAGTTAATCTTCAACAGTGCGGCCGGTTCATGTGAAATCTTAAAATTAATAATTGCATTCGTTTTCATCTGATTAAAACAAAAAACATTTTTGTTCAAAGTTATCGCATTAAAAAAGGTGATGAATGATATTTCACAATACCTATAACAACACGTTGTTTTCATGTTTTAAAATATATCGCTAATTGAAAATTCTGTTGTCACTAATGGACTAGTCTTCCTTGTGGAACGCCAGCTTTATTTTATTTGTCCAAATACTTTAACTTTTTCAGAAATGCACTATTGTGATGATATTCATAAATCAAGATGGGATCTTATGATATTGAAACGAGTTACAAGCAGTTTAGGTGTTTATGCATAAATAAAATCACATTCTTCATTGAGTCAAATGCCTGTGATAAACTGAGAAAAGCTAGGAAGCAATAAGTAACTTTCGCTCAAGAATAAACAGGTTATTATTAATAATTATATATTAATTTTCAGTGGGTTCTTTGTTAGATTTTCACGATCAGAGGAAGCTGTTAGTATCTATATGTGTGTATATATGTGATACATTATCAAACTCAAAGGGAAAAGTCATAAAAAAACAAAGTTATTATTCCCAAGCACAACCAAATATAATGAATCCTTTGTTTGAAACATAACATTTTGTGCGCCTTATATTCGTGGCGTTAATGCGTTAATGCTATTTATTATGTTACCAGGTAGTTACATGTATAACGCTTCGTATCTTTGATCTAAGAGCCATTACTAATCGATTCATATTCACCACAGCAATTACAATTTCGTTACGGTTTGTATCAAACAAAATAAATTCGTTTTGTAGTAAGCTTTTTTTTTTTTTTAAATAAACGCCTGGCTTTTAATCGTTCGCCATCTTTATTTAAGTTTTTTTTTTTTTTGTTTTAATTTGTATACTTAATAAAGTTTAGTGGTTTTATATTGAATGGATTTCGTTATCCGATTTTTATTTTATTGTCATTGATGTTGTTTTAGTCAATGGAGCAATGCGATTCTGTTTATGTGTATATTTGTCTTGTTGAATTTATTCACAGCAAAACTAATAATTGGTTTTAAGACACAATTTTTTTTTAAACTTAACGTTTAACAAAGCATTTCTTAGCTCTCTGTATGTTTACAAACATTAGAAACTAGTACCTTAAGGACACAGTGACCAGCAGCGCAGTCAATCGCTCAGCCACTGCGCTAGTCGTGCTGTAACATTTCATTCATACTTATGGTGTTCTACTAATTTGATGATCTTTATTTTCTCTATTTACCATCAACATCTTTACTCAGCTATTTATTAATGGTTAACTCTACTACTTTGGTTTACGTCTAAAAGGTTCCACTTAAATATGTACCAGTGTTTTACGAAAAGCAAGTGTGACTACAAAGCAGCTTTTCAGAATTTTATAGAAATAAACTTTGAATGAACACAACTTCAAAAAAAAAAAACAACTCTGAAACCTGAATTTAACATTACTCTAGACACATTCGAATGTTCATAATTAGAAGGAAGTGTTTCTAAGGTTTTTTTTAAAGCCTTGGATCATTCAGTCACCAATTATTATTAACGTAGTAATATTGCATTGTAACAATCATCTTAGTAATATTTCTCCCTTCACAAGGTCACTGGTTATCGCATGACTATCATCACGTACCTACTTATTTAGAACAACAATAACCTTCACGTTATCAAGATAATCGTTAATAGAATGCTCGATATATTTGCAGAGAAAATTTATTGTTTTGTTTATGAGCTAATTGCCAATCCACTGCTAAACGTACGCCTCCCCCGAAGAGCGGGAACCCTCCGGGTCCTGGGCAGTCCACATCCATTAGCAGTCAGCTACATTCTTCAAATTATCGCTCCATCTTGCCGTAGGGTATCCCACACTACGTTTGCTCATACGCAATCTGTACTCGAGCACTAATGTCTGCTCCATCGACTTTCTCCATTGCAGGCTGAGCGACTTTTAATTTGTGAAATTTGAACCATTACATTTCATTTCTATTTTAATTCAGTAAGTATTCTGATTCAATTCACTTTTAAGATGATTCCTAAGGAAATTAATCTACATTTTGTGCAAGCTTGTTGGCAATAGGCTCGTCCCTAAAACATGAGGAATAAACATAACTTCAAAAGTTTATATACTTACCAAAACCTGCAAAACTAACATAATCATGTGCAAATCAGAGGCACGTAAAATAAAAAATACGGATCTTTATTACGACTGTTATTCAAGTCCTTCAAGAAGATCAAGATCACAATACGATTTGCACGCTTCACTGTGAACTAAAATAGAAAGTACTCGAGTTTTCGATATTGTTTTGTCAAGTACAATTTTATAATTAAACATTCAAGGCTCCCTGTACTCGGTGTCATCAAAGATTATTGTTTTTTTAATGAAATTAATGTGTTTTGTTCACATATAAAAGAGGATGGAATTCTAGAACATGACACAGTTTACGTTTTGTAGTGAAAAGCTCAAGACAAACACAATAACAATGAATCTGGTAAGTAGTAACCTAAAAGAAAATATAAGAATGAAATAAATACCTTGGATCAAGTATAAAATCAATTCTCTATTGAATCTCTAGATAATCTTTTTGTCTAGGAATAAACAATCTAAGTATTTTTTTGCACCAGCGTGATGTCGACCTTCAGTGTGTCGCACAAGTATGCAGTCGAACTATGGTGTGTCGCAGTACAGTTTTGTCGCACAAGCGTTCATCGCACTTCCGTTTGTCGCACTAGCGTAGTACACTTGTATTATTATTTCTATTCATTCAGTTACAAGCTACTATACAAACTTCTAGTGTCATCCAATTTCTACGATTAATGCACCTATCCTATGCAAAGTAGTATTCATCCAATCAACGTTTAGTAGTTTCTAATTTATTACAGCCAGTGCAGTTTTCTTCATCCATACTATTTACTTTTATTCGTCACCATCTCAGTGGTTACATTCCTCTTTTCTAGCCAAATCATCATTGACAAATTCTTGTAATTTGTCTCTAATTTATTCCAGATAATCATCAGCGCAGTCTTTGCTATAAGCGCAGCTCAGATCCCGTCCAGAAGCTACATCCCTCAAAGTCAAAGTGGTCAAGGTGGGCAGGGTAGCTACCAGTCCTACCAGGGTTCTCAAGGAGGATTTGGAGATGGAGCTGGCAACCGTCGTCCACAACAGGATGCCGAAAAAAACGCTGCTACTCTGAAACAGGACCAGGCTGCTAGTGAAGATGGAAGTAAGTGATTTGATGAAGATGGCGTTATAAATTTTGAATGAGGAAGTCGACTGGCTTTGTTTTATAATTGCAGCCCACTTCATCCCATTGTAGTGGATCTTTTTATTAATTGGCTTTAGGCTTCGACTTGATAGATTCCATGAGAACTGAAGGGAAGACGCTTGGAGGCGTCGGGTGAAGTTAAAGAAGTGTATGGCCTTTGTGTAGGGCAGAAAAAGTACCAGGCCAGTGTATAAACTGTGCAATGACATCATCTCAGTTCAGACCATCATTTCCATTGAATTAGAATTCAATTATTTGAAGTGGTTGAATTTACTTGTTGCGGTTAGTACCTACTTTGATCATCTATTCCCTGTCTATTCGCATTCTTCGTCTATTCTCTGCCTCTATTTAAACCATTTAAACGATTCTTAATTTGCTGATACACTCTTAAGCATAGTACTTACTTACTAGTTACTTTGCGATTGCATTGTCAAAATATTTCACGACTATCTTCATATTTAACAGCCTTCAACTTAAGCACTACTTACACGATATCAATTAATCAGGAGCTTCAGCTTTGCACTCCATCATAATCAACTAGAGCATTGTAAGATAACAAAAGCTTCTGAACTGAATAGAGCTTTGTATTTCACGAAACAATAATGAAAGTGCTCTCGGTGAAGAGGTAATGTCAAGGTTAATAATATAATAATGCCCATCGCGTACGTGCTCTAGATTTGCCCATACACATCTTTTGATCTTATCAATAAACCTTCAAATTTTTGTATCCATATCCAGTTACACGTTTCTAGAATTCCAAGTACTGCAACTTTTGTTGCTTTATCAGTATTTGTTGATCATTTTCTGTGTATATCAGTATTTGTTGATCATTCTCTGTATATTTCTATCTTTGGATGTCAATTAAAATTTCATTGGAGTTCATAAAACTAACATGAATATGATAACTTAGCTGGATGGGTGTTTATTGAGTAATAAACATCCATCCAGCTACACCTGTAGCTCGACTCGTTTGATAGTTTCTATGTAAAAGAGTTTTTACACAAAAACTACCAAACGGGGCTAAAATAACACGCATATCTATCGTTTCGTTTGTAATTTTTATAAGCGGATGAAGCCTCTTGCAACAGTTAGTCTTGTTAAAAACCAGAGACTTGATAGATAATTAATTAATAAAAAATAAAGTCTCAGCAAATATTGTTTCTTCTTCTAGGCTATCACTTTGGCTATGAAACCTCCAACGGCATTAGAGCTGAAGAAGCCGGCAACCCAATCCAAGCCCAGGGTGGGTTCTCTTACAAAGGCGATGATGGAATCACATACACGGTCACTTATACTTCCGGAGAAGGTGGCTTCAGACCTCAGGGTGAACACCTGCCGGTCCCTCCTCCCACTCCTGAAGCTATCCTGGAAGCCCTGAGGAAGAATGAACAGGATGAGGCTGCTGGCATCTTTGATGATGGTAAGTAGAGCATTAGGACAAATAAAAGGGACTGCGTTCCAATTCCTTCTTTTCAAAAATAACACGGTTGTTTGATTCCGTTTGAGTGTAGTAACAACAGCCGTCTTTATAAGATACTGTGGCTCCGGACAGCAAAGGGAAACTGAACTGAACCGTCGAACTTACTGAATAAAAGTCCACACTGTAAATTCTTACAGGGTGGAATTTTAGTCAGTGAACCCCTTGTTAATAAACGTGGACTAAAGTTACGCCAAGGTTAATCCTTAAAAAATGTATGGTTAATCCGAGGATTATCCTGGTTGTAACTTTAGTCCACGTCTATTAATAAGGGGGTAAGAGTTTGATAGACCCTTGAAAAAAGTAAAATATCCATTTGAAAGTTCTGAGGGGGACCTGCAGGACTTTGGCAAAGGGTTTGCTCTCGTTTTCTGACAGTAAAGTAACGAGATCATTTATTGCTGTCATTTCTACCACTATTTGACACGTCTTGTTTATCTTCATATCACTGGCACGACTGTCATTATCACTAATTGTGACACTGGCGATAATTGTTGTCATAAAACCCAAGCGTCTTCTAGAACAATAAAACTGCCCGTTATCTCATTCCTAAAATTTTTCTTAACTTAGCAACTCGTTTTCTTCAGGTAAATACCACCCAGAACAGCATGGAGGCGGCCAAAACGGTGGTTTCGGATCTGCGAATCACCAGGGAGGTTTCAACGCCAATAGCGGTTATCGGTACTGAGCGTAGTACATCTCAAAAATAATATTTTTGTCAATATTAGGATATAAGGGAAGGAGCTTTAATGACACAGTTATTGTTCGGATTTAATTGCCAATAGAGTTTGAACTAACGACCAAGTTAAGGGCGGAAACTCACGAGCAGTTCCTGCCCTAAACTTGATCGTTAATTAAAACAGTGCAGGATTAATAAACGCATTACAATATTGACTTCAAGGAGTAGTTCAAGTTACCGAATACGCGCTATCAACGAAGTGTACTTGCCTCATGAGAATCATTGATTAAAGACTGAAGTGAACAGTTCAAATATTGACAAAATATTATTTTTTTCTCAAATCTGAATCGGACTGGATATTAATTCATAAGTTTTAGAAATAAGTAGTTATATCCAATGTACATTAAGTTGTCAAAATAATGTAAGAACGATTTAAAGAAGATCACAGCTATAAAACCATTGAAAAGCAGTTTTATTAAAGAACTCTGATAATTATGTTTCCTTAGCGATTAAACATTTTACTTTTAAAATTATTGGATATCATTATTGTTACTAACGCATTAGTTTACACACCAGAAACTTAAAATAAATAATAAGTATAGAAGTAGGTATTAAAAGGGAAAAATAATTTAAAAGGAAAAACTAAAAATTGCAAGTAGCAAATTAGCAATCATAATATTATGGTATTATAAATAATCATTGTTGAAGACGAAACATGTTTTTTTAAACACATACACAGGCGCCACATAATACGCGCACGCAAGTTTATGCACTTTATTAAAGCTTCGACTTTAATCC